>CM067332.1:114409166-115840000 GCA_034376525.1 Nicotiana benthamiana | reverse complement strand
TTGAGACACTTGTGTTGACCAATAATCATCAAGTAATTTTTCGGGACCATTATGTGCTCAAATCATATCTAAGTTCTTTATGGGCCCCAGACTCTATGTCTTTAGCATCCTTACCTTGTGTGGTGAATAATTGCATTGCAAGTCCAAGTCCAAGTCTCGAGCCATTGGTCTGAACTTGCCCTGAATATTTGTTGAGACGAAATCCTAAATGAATTTTGACTTGAGACATGATTATAGGCTCTCCTTGATCCAAATGATAGTTTGAACAATTCTATAGCCTACAAATGAAAAGATCCCTAGTCAACCCTTTTGAGCCTTAAACCTTTTTCTTTCAAGAACCATGATACAAGCCTATACATGTTCCAAAAGATGCCCTCTCTTGTCACCTGATCTTTCTTTGAGTACATAGAAAAAGTATAATTTTGGGGGGAGAGACGAGAATTGCAACAAAGTGGTAAAAAAGGCAAAAAAATGAAGAAAAGCAAAGGCAATGAAAAAGAAAGAAAAGACAAAAAAATGATCAACTGAAACAGAATAAAAGGGGATTCAGGAAAAACAAAATAATGAAAGGTGTGAAAAGTTGAAAAAGGAGAAAAGGTTTGAAATGCATAAGAAAAAGTGACAGCGTGTCTCTTTAACCCCTTAGAAAGAAGTGAAATGACTCAAAGAGTCAAGTAAATGTGTTGCCAAATGAACAAAAAAAGTGCTTAAGGGAAGATGAAACCTACTTAGACTAAAACATTCCCTATCCCGAACCAAAAGCCTTCACAATGTCTCCACAAAAGCCCTAAATGAAGTTGAGTTGAATGAAGCTTACATTAGTGGATACTCACATAAGGGGCAAGCATATGGTAGTTAGAGCCGGACTTGTGACTTTTTTTATGAGAGAGATACATTAATCTCATTTTGTATGCCACTATTCTAATGGTGATGTTGTCTTAGGGAAGGTTGAGGATGTGTGAGATTGGGTTCCACAATGACCAAAGTAATTGAAAAAGTTCTTTGATGTGTTGAGTCAACTCTTGATGCTATGTGTCGAACTTGATCCATAGTTTTCTTAGAAAGTAAATGTTGTTAATGATTCATTTGTAATGAGGGCAATTTTTAGTCCCAATTGATGCTAGTTAAGGTTGCTTTAGGACAGCTAAAAATTTCTGGGATTTTCCCTTTAGGGGTGGGTCTTATTTTGTTTGCTTGAGGACAAGCAAAAGCTTAAGTTTGGGGAAGTTGATAACTATGGCTTGATGCATTTTATACTCTTTCTTCCTCATGATTTGATTAGAAATACATACAAAATAGTACCAAAAGGCTCATAGGTTGTGCTTGATTGCAGCTTTGATCAATAAAGTGACAAGATGTCAAAGATCAGCTCAAAAGAAGTGAAGCTTGCACAAGTGCCAATGACAAGACAAGCTCAGGCAAAATAGGTCTAGTGCGACCACACACCACTTTGTACGGTCAGCATTAGGAGGTTCAGAGAGAAGTTATTCAGGCTAAAAGGTAGATTTTGTACGGTCCACATTGGAGTCCATGCAGCCGCACTACCATTATGTGCGATCCGCAGAGCCAAGATTCAGAGAAGTTGCAGTTTGGAGCTTTCAAGATAATATAGTCCGCAGTCCATTTTGTGCGGACCACACTTGAAATCATCACGGCCACAGTATATTCCGTACGGTTCGCGGATCCTAAATTTAGACAGTTGGATTTTGAACCCGAGGTGTGGCTGCAGTCCATTCTGTACGGTCCGCACTAACCTCGTAGGGGCATTTTAAACTAGATTTTTTAGCTTAGTATAAATAGATTCTTTTTTCTATTTTTAGGGCATCAGATAGTTTTTAGAAATAGTTGCGCTCGTGGGAACGACTCTTGAGCCATTTTGGGCAACTTTAACTAAATTTCATCATCGAATCTTTGTACTTAACTCAAAAATTAATTAATATGTGTTTATCTTCTTCTATTTCTTGCTTTTCTTCTTTGAATATGAGTAGCTAGACCGATTATCTAGGGTTGTGGCTCAACCCTAGTTTGGGTAATTGATGAGTCTTGTATTTTAAGGTTAAACTGACTATGGGTGTTTGGTATTTGGGTCAATTCCATGGTTAATTGTTGAATTAGTGGTTGCAAATACTAGTTTGTGTTTAGTTGACTAGGGTTATTCATGAGAAAGAGAGCCTAAGTCTCTGAAATTGATCCAACAAGGAATTGGGGCGTACTCAAGGGATTGATAGCTCCAATAAAAGGGTTAAACCTTGAAAGAGTAATACCCGACTTGAACCTTAGTTTCTTGTGCAAATTTGCATACCCAAATGATCTTGAGAAAGTCAATTGGGAAAAATCACTTGAACCAGCGAGAGGTGTAGAGCGGTACATTAGTTCAACGGTTATATCATACTCCCAAAATATGTCAAAGATGCCTTAGACTCAAGTACCCGTCAATTGACCACCTCGATGGAAGTCACTACCCTAGTACCTTTTAAACCTATTTGAACAACTTGTAGAATTCTAAATCATAGCTTAATTTACAATTTGTAGTTTGATAAAAGTAGAATTAGAAAGAAACAAAATGATGAGAAGTGTAATTAAGAACACATACGCAATACTAAACTAGATAGATACTCGATTCTAATTCTAGATCTCTGTGGATAGCGATCCCGACCCAAAATCGGGTAAAAGCTATTGTGACTCTCTCTTGCTACTTATTAGGAGTGCGGAGTTGGCAGCGATCACTTTTTGGTACCGTTGCTGGGGAGCTAACTGTTTTGGCTATCTACTTTGTTAGTTTTGTATGTTCTTCTTCTTTCCTTCTTTATTACTGATTTTTGTCTGTCAATACTTCAGGTACAAAATGGCTTTAAATGCTAATGACCCTCTTGGATACGTGCTTACGGAGGAGGAGGTTAATGATAATGGAGAAGGTGAGGTGCCTCTTATACCTCCTGGACTACGATGAGGCTGCTAGGCCAATGTTAATGAATATATTCCAGACCCTTCTCTGCCACCTCCAAGAGAAGTTCCTCGGGTGCTCCCATCCCAAGGCTATGCAAGTGCTATTATCCCACAATGAATCCTGGCGGGCAATTTTTAGATAACCAATGTGATGTTGACCTTACTTGAGCAACGTGGGTATTTCATGAGCTGTGAGCATGTGATTTTTTCCCTACTTAGTCGACTCCTATATGACTCTCAAGTTTAGGATTTTTTAAATATATTTTTTAGTATTTAATTGCGTGTGCCAGTGTGTTTTCATTAATGCATGCTTAAAATCCTTTAGGATTTAATTCTATGTTTTTGCTAAAAATAATAATTAATTAGGTTTATTTTTATAAATATAAAATTAAAAAAATATATAAGTAGTATTTCTAGTATTTTAATCATTTTTTTTAATTTAATTTATTATTTGTTGCATTTTATGGTTTGTTAGGTTAATTAGGAATTTTAAAATAAAGTTAGGAATTTTAAAAAAAAAAGAGAAGAAAACAAAACAAAAAATAAATATATATGTATAACCACCCAGGCTGACCACAATTGGGCCAGACCTGGGTTGCCCAAACCCTTATACCTATAAAAACGCCCCATGCCCAGCCCAAAATAAGTCCCGGACCCAGTCCACACATAACCGCCCCAAAATGACACCGTTTCAGTGATAAGCCGTCATAGCCATTGATCTGAGGCCATCCAAACCCCCATAAATATGTCCAAACGTTTCGACAAACTCAGAGATTAAACTTCACATTCCACGTACAAAACATGCCGGTTGTAATACCTCCCCGTCTCCGCCTTATGAACACCCTTGACAACCCAGCAACCACCCCAACACCGCCGCCTAAAATTGCCTTACGGCGACGGCCGGTCACCAAACCGCCCTAAATTTATAGCACAAGATCACCAAGACCCCCTCTTCCCCATCCTGTGATCAGTTTCCCATAGTCTCGAATATTTGAAATAAGACTCGCCGGAACCACCGTCTCTGGCGAACCAACCCCGAACCTGTCCAAAACAACACCCTTGAAACAATTCTTCCCCCTTTTTCCAACCATCCATACCACCCACTTCGAATCCAAATGAAACGGCTCAGATATTGATTTAAATTAACCATAAAACGTAAATCTCACCGGAATCCTGCCAAGATGGCCACAGATGATCCTCTACCATCCCTCACCCCAACCATACCATCCACGACCCTCATACCTTAGATACCAAGGAAATTCAAATTTGAGACCTTATTTGGTCTCAGAATCACAAAACCCCCTCTCTTGAACCCTTTGGCCCTCTCCGGTACTCAAGGCAAATGCCTTAGAGGTTCAAAACCTCCCAATAGAGGTTAGAAACTCATGGAATCGACAGAGTATCAATTTAGGGTTGCATGCACACACAAAAGCTAAGTACCCTGTTTTCAATTTTGTATAGGTCTTTTCTTTAATTGCTGTTTTGTTTTTACTTTTACTTGTTTTCTATGATCTCATTCCGAAATATGCTTGTTATATTCCATGGTTTCTTTGGGTGTCACTGGTAAATTCATTCATCTTCTATAATCTTCTTAGTTTTTTCACCTAGGAAATTTCACGCGACTAGTTGATTTTTGCCTCTTGACTCTGAATTGTACATGACTAGTTGATCTTTGCCTCTTGAATCTGAACTTTTGCATGATTTGTTGACTCTGCCTCCTGATTTGTCACTTGCTTTACCTCTGAAATTCTGAATGGTTATTGCTTTTAATTCCTTGGTTTTGTTCATGTATATCCTAGGTATTCAATCTCTGCACTCATTTCTCGCTTTCAAGTTTTACTGAGTGTTTTAATTAGGTTATTTGTGTAAGTCCTGCATTAGTTGATTGGTTTCCTTTCTCGTCATTTTAATTCATTGGTTTTTAACAGAAAATGCATTGAACATGCATATGATCCTGAATGATAATTGTTGCTGAATAGTCCACATTAGGATATTTGTTTGAAACCTGAGTTGTATTGGCTAATTCTTAAACTTTTTAATTAAGCCTGTTGTCCAGACTATGAATTTGGCCCATAATTTGAATGTTATTGACCAGGGACAGATTTGACCAAACCAAATGAAAACCAAGGGTAAGAAACCTTAGGTTAGTTAATTAGGAAATGAAACATGGGCATAGAGGGTATTTGAACTCACAAGGAATCCTGTAACTACCCCTAGAACATTTTAGCGAGGGGTGTAAACATAATTTCAGCCTCAAACTTGAGGCACAAGTCAGAAAACTAAGGACTATTTAGGTAAAACTGAAACTTGAATAATGGACTACAAAGGAAAACAAGGAAATGAGTGTTGCCCTAAGGCTTCAACTATAAAATGTTGGAAACACGTTCTCAATGCAATATACTAAAACGTGTGTTCTTTTGTATAGGTTTTGATGAATGACAAACGAAGCGAAAATTGATATATGACGAAGTTCAAGAAATAAGCGCACAATTGATATACAACGAGATTCAAGCTCAAGACAAAGTTTTATAGTTTTATTGAGTCATTCTTAATTGTGATCTTGATCCTACAACTTGACTCGTAACATGGCTTCTCTCATAAAACTATTTTCCAAAATCATGCATATTTAATTTAATGTCAAATGATTTTAAATCATGCATATTTACAGTAGTCAAAATAATTTTTAGACATGCCTTAAAAATCTGGACTAAGATAATCGATTATGTACTTATGATAATCGATTGTTTTAAGCCAAGACTGCATGACAATCGATTGTGAACTAATGACAATCGATTGTGAGTAAGACAGTGAGCATCAGGTTTTTCAAACCTGCATGACAATCGATTGTGAACGAATGACAATCGATTGTAACTGAGGCAGTGTCCATCAAAGTTTTTCAAAACTCAGAATAACCGATTATGAACTAATGGTAATCGATTATGTTGAGACAGTGTCTTCCAGTGATTTTCAAATTTATTAAATAATCGATTGTTACATTGGACAATCGATTGTTAAAGAGACAGTGTCTAAAATGTTTTTCAAAAACTGATAAGTAATCGATTGTTGACATTGTGCAATCGATTGTGAAGCTGACCGTTGCCGTAAAGTTTTCAAATACCGCCAGGTAATCGATTATTGATTCTGTATAATCGATTGTTTTGATTGAAATCCGGAAAAGATTTTTTGAATGTTATTGGGTAATCGATTATTGATTTTGTATAATCGATTGTTTTGATTAAAATCCGGAAAAGATTTTTTGAACGTTGCTGAGTAATCGATTGTTGATTCTGGACAATCGATTGTTTGTGGTAAAATCTGGAAAGGATTTTTTGAACGTTGCCAGTAATTGATTATGGATTGAAAGTAATCGATTATCAAGCGTAAAATCTGGGATTGAATTTTGATCTGACTGGCAGACAATCGATTGTTGGGGTTTGACAATCGATTGTCAGTGAGTAAAATCAGCAACTCTTAATTGGCAATTAGGCAATGGTAATGCCAAGTTTTTCAACTATAAATACAGCTTCATTTCAGTGTTTTAAACACAACAACATACTACAACTGATCATTACGTTGCTATAAGCTTGCATACTTTTGTTTATCATTTTATATTCAATTTCATAAAGCTTTTGAGAGCCATATTCTTGTCCAAAGTTGTTGTGATCTAGAGCTTACTTCTTTTACTCATATCTACTCATTAAGGAGTATTTTGTTTGAGTGTTTAGTGTTTTATACACTTGTAAGAGAATTGTGATTCTCTTGTTGTAAGGAACTTGTGTTTCCTTGGTTGAAGTCTTGGAGTGTTGTATCTCCGAGCAAAGGTGTTAAGGCTTGTGTCCTTAAGTTGTAAAGGTTTGTTGAGCACCCGTAAGCTTAACAAGTTAGTGGAAAATCTCGAGAGAGTCTCTCGGGGAATGGACTAGCCACGTGTTGTGGTGAACCAGAATATATCGGTGCGTTCTTTCCTTTTTGTTTATTTAACGCACTTATTTATTTCCTGCAAATTTTAATTTCTGCAAGTTTACGCTAAATTTTATTATAACGCTATTCACCCCCCTCTAATGTTAAGCGTATTTTCTAACATAAAAAAGGTGGCAATCTGATTATTTGGAAAAGAACTTTTTGACATTTTCGAGCAGAAGTTTTTTTAAAAGCTTGGTAGTGAATTAGAATACAAAAAATACATATTAGTTTCTTCCACATTCTTCAGAAAATCACTAGTGTCGTTCTTATTCCTGTTGAATTTTGATTGTCTCAAAAGCCTTCTTGCATTCTGGGTGTTTACTGGTCGATTGAGTGTTGTGTGCTTGCTAGTTGCTTCAATTTTACTCATAGGCTTCTTTTTGCTGAACTCTAGGTACCAATTCTCACCCAAAACTCTGAGAAGTTGTAGCACTTATGTGCATTCGAGATAATGAGAAGATAGCACTTCATTTTGTTTGTTTCAATTCCTGCTGTAACTGCATTTATTCTCTTAAGATTTTCTGGTATTTGTACTAAACATAAACATGTATAATCATGGACTGTAATGGGACTATACTTTTAATTTGCTTAAGTCCAGTAGATTTTTCAATTGATTGATCAAAGATGAGCTTAGTACTTACAATTTGAGTTATATTAGGAATTCGATAGCTGAACATGTGTAATACTCTGAATGATGAGTATTCCAAGTTATTCCTTCAAAGGTTAAGATTAAAATCTGATGCAAAAAATTATTTTCAGTGTCTTCTTTAGGAAATGTTGTTGGTATATTTGATGATGCTCAGGTGTATGGTTTTAATAATTGCGGTATAATCAAAATAAAAAGTTGATGTTATTGTTCTAATAGGGACTTGTTAGTCCAATGACCCTGGGCCCAATTGGAAGGCCCAGTAGCTGCCAGTCATAGCATGAACAATGCATGTTCCTGGGCTGGCTGAAAATGAAGCCCAAATCAGCCACGAAAGAGGCTAAAAAATGCAAGTATTGGTTTTCTTTTCAGAACATGTTATCCATGTGTAAATGACTAGGATGTTTTAAGTGCAAGAATAATAGAAAACATAATACTCCTTAGGATGTCCTTATAAAAGAAAGTAGGCCACATTCATATAATCAAACACCATGAGGCTCCTTAATTTAATAAAATATTTAGAAAATAGGAAGTGTTTTTAGCGAATTTCACGGCCTCCCACGGGTTTTTGAAGATGTAGTTGCTATAGGCGCTAATCTGTTAATAAAATATCTTCCTAAACTTGGGTGCGCATTTATGTGACCCAAATCCAAATCTCAATGGAGTTGAAATATGTCTAAAATTACGTGCGCATTTATGTGACGTGATTCGCGATATGTTTTAATGACATTGTAAACTTCCTAAAATATATATTAAAAGCGGCTAATTATTTAAAATTGAATCATAGGTCTGAACATGTATATCAAATCATATTTTAGCCACTTATAATAGTTCAAGAGACCATGCTAGAACCACGCGATCCGAGGGTGCCTAACACCTTCCCTCGGGTAAACAAAATTCCTTACTCAAGAATTTCTGGTTCGCAGACTCCACTTGGGCAGTCACAACTTCCTCGATTTGGGATTTTATATAAACTGGTGACTTAGGACACCACGAGCCAAATCTACCCCAAGTGGCGACTCTTAAATAAATAAATAATCTCAATTCGAAAATGTAACTTTAATTGGAAAAACTCCATTATACGTGTTATCCTTCGGGGTAGCCGTGTAAGTAAAAACAAAGGAGGTGTGACAGCTCTGGCGACTCTTAAATAAATAAATAATCCCATTTCGAATAATGTCACTTTAACTGGAAAGACTCCTTCATACGTGTTATCCTTCGGGGTAGCTGCATATAAGCCAAAAAGGAGGTGTGACAGCTCTGGTAACTCTGCTGGGGACGGGACACGGAATCTCTGGTTCAGGGTTCAAGAATTCGAGCTTACAATAACTGTTATATTTGGCTTCCTCTGATTTGCTTACATGTTTTGTACTAAATGCCACATGTTTTACTGCTTTGATATTATCTTAACTGTATATATAAACTGCTACAAAACCCTTCATTTCTCACCCCCCGGGATGTGCTTACTGGTTGAGACTCCCTATTCTGTTAGTGTCTTACCCTGAAATAAGAAAGAGGCTGGACAAGTTACTAAGCCGGATGGTCTTTTGGTTCCCGGTACGTAGCCCCCTCCTCAACTCGAGTTGTCCGCTCAGGTACACAGTCTAGACCCTGTACCAAGGTTCTAAACATAGTATAACAAAACCTTACACCGGATCCCTAGTAGGAACATATATTTGCATCATGCATTTGAATTAGGTGACTCAACACAGGGGTTGGGTCCGTCTAGGACAAGTGCCCTGAAATAAAAGACCATCCTGATGCATTTTACGTGCTACTTGTGCACTTATTTTCCTTGGATTCACATGTTGATCGACTTGCAAACAAAGAGAATAAATTGCGAAAATAGCAGTGCTGGGTGATCACTTGTAAAACCAATGCTTAAAATAGCGCCGAAATGTTGTCGGATTTTTCAAAAAAAAAATCAAAAGCGAAAAAGGCAAAAGCAAAACAACAACAAAAAATACAAAAACAAAACAATTTGGGAGTTTTTCAATAATATTTCGGGTTTTGATAAATTATATTTCCAAGTCCAACCCCTTTTTTTACAAAAAATGCTAAAAACAAGAAAAAAAAATATCTGAGTTTATTCATTTGTTTTGAAATAAGTTGGGCAGAAATAGGTGAATATTACCACAAGGGACGCCGGAAGGCCGATCTTGCACAAATGGCCTCCTCTGAATTTTATTCTGACTGGTAAGCGAGCACAGCCTGAAAACCTTCTCTCCGAAGTGTCGAAGGGCCGTATTTGCAAAGTCGGTCCTGTTTATGAAATAAATTTCCATGAAATATCAGTTATAATATTTTGAGAATACTAATTCGCCTAATAAATGTGCAGAATGAGCACAATAATGAACAAAATTCCCGTGGAGTTGCGACTATGGTGGAATGATCTCGGGGAAGCTAGGCAGAAAAGAGTCAATGCACATCTGGGAGGCCTCACCAATTTATTGACAATTAACCCCAGGGGAAGACATCATAAAGTCTTTAATTACTTTCTGGGACCCGGCCCACAACGTCTTCCACTTCTCGGACTTTGAGCTCACCACGACTTTAGAGGAAATGACCGGATATATCGATACCCATACAATCCCTTTGACACATCAATACTTGATTGCACCCAGAGCCCTCGCTGTGCACAAATTTTTGGATTCCTTGAAAGTTAGTAGAAAAATTCACAACCCCAACTTATCGGCTAGCTTCTGCACCCTGCAATTTATATATCAGAGGTATGGCCACATTGGAGGATTCAACAACCCTAAAAGTCTTATCTGTAGCAAGGGTAATCGGCTCAAGTGGGAGGAGCATTGATGTTTCGCGTTCATGGTGTCTTTCTTTGGTCTTTTAGTATTCTGGCGAAAAGATGGGAATATCGACATACGAATAGCGGGAGTCGTTAGCACTTTGATGACCCAAGCTAAGAGTACTCTCGCTCCAATGATCTTGTCCGACATCTTCCGTGCTCTCACTGTCTGCAAAGCAGGGGGAGATTTCTTCGAGGGTTGTAACTTGTTGCTACAAATATGGATGATTGAGCATATACGTCACCGGATAGGTTCACGAATTACGGGTCGCCAACCAAAAGTTGCATAGAAGACTTTGGCAACAGGGTCGACGTGTTTAAATTACCAGAGGGTGTCTCCGGATGGGTGCCGCATCTCTGGATCATCACTGTAGATCAAATAGAATGGACATTTGGTTGGCTCTCTGTGGACGAAGTAGTGTATATGTCCACAACAAAACCACATTTTCTCTTGATGGGCCTTATGAGCATCCAGCCTTACGCCCGCATCGTGTCTTGAGACAACTTGGAAGATGCCAGATAGTGCCAAAAGATGAAGATCTCAGTATCCGGGTAGTCAAAATTGGGCATGGTGGTCAGTTCCCCGAAGCAATGTTTCGGAAAATATGGAATGAATGCCAATACCTAACCGCTGGCACTTGTGTACAGGATCCTGCCAGAGATGAAGTGTCACCAGGATACCTTGCCTGGCATAGGAGAGACACTGATTTTGAGAGACCACCCAAAAGGCCTCACCTCCAAGAGTTCATTGGAACATCGGAAGGGCAGTGGGATCGGTTAGCAAAATAAAATGAATATCGGGCTACTATAGGAAGGATGGAAAAGAAAATTCAAGAATTGCAATTCCAGAACAGTTTGCAAGCTGCAGCCAGCGAGGGAGAAAAGAAGGTATTGATTAAAGAGAACAAAGCCATACGAGCCCAGATCGAGAAAATGAAGACAGCCGCAGAAAATACTCCGAGGAGTAACAAAGATGAAAAGCTCATAGAGAGCCTGCGACAAAAAGTAACTGAATACGGGTTTGACCAAAATAAGGCGGAGGGAGAACTGTCTGGGGCTCGGAAACAATTAATTAAAAGTGTAGAAGAAAGGGCCCGCATATTGGAGCAGTTAAAAGAAGGAAGTGGCAATGAAAACGTCGGTTTAAAATAGAGGGTCGTCATAGCTGAAAACAAAATGGCCAAACAAGCCAGGGATTTCGAAGCCGAAAGAGAGCATATATATACGGTAATAGAGGGATTGGAAAGAGATTTGCGGCAGTTCCAAAAGCTGAATCAAGCAGCTGAACGGACTTTAGAAGCACAGGCCGAGCAAATAGGGCGTCTATTACAAGAAAAAGGGGTTTATAAAGGGAAAAGGTGCGGGCAACCGCAGAATATATTACCACAAAGTGCAATCACTGTGAAGACATGAAAAAATCTATGTTTTTCGCCGCTGCCATGACATTTGTCCGTCAAGTGATGGAAGATTTCCACTACCTCTAGGGATGTTTGGCACGCAAACGTGCGAAAGACCGAACGATGCCCTGCAAGCTCCAAAAACATTTGAAGTTTTACTGTACACATAAATTTTTATTTTTTCTTAAAAAGAGTATGTCTGTATGTTCTATTACTTACCTTTCGAGTCTGTAAGATTATTAAGTCCCAGTTTGGTAGTCGCTTTTCATTTGGTTAGCCTTTGTAATCAAAGTTTATGTCTTTATAAAAATTGAGAATCCCAAAAGGGGGGGGGGTCTCTATATGATTTAACCGTGTTCTTAAAACAGAGGGGGGGGGGAGCTAAAAGGAATAAGAAGTAGGAAACAAAAGGAAATTTTGAATGAATGTCGGGATGACACATGCGACCATGGAAAGCATATGAAACCCGTTAACTACATAGGTGAATCATATCCAATGTGCGATTTCTTGTTAGTTATCTACCTCAATCTAACCATTTGAATTCCAGTGTCTAGTCAAGGTGTTTTAAGAACAGTGATTGGTTTGCGATAAGCTGGCTTCACACGGATACTTTTCGAGATCAAAAGGAAGCACAGAGCTGTCGACCAAAATGACTCTACCAGCAGTCCCTATCCCAGAGGACAACTCAATTGCAGGGATCCCAACCTCTGAATCTGTAGCGGCTGAAGAGAGTAGGATCCCGCGGCTCCGAGTTATGGAGATGTGGGACGCCTGGACAAATAGGAAAGAACCTCCAAGCGCTATCCCCGGATTTCCCGAGCTTTTTCCAAGGTCAGGGGGTACCTCCACCATCCCTATCAGTCACCCAAATATTCTCCTAGGGCAGCCCACCATATCAACCAATTTTGTCGGGGCACCTTCTGAAACCCGCCCTCCGATGTTTACATCCGATCTAGTTCCTAACATTTATACAGCCCCTCCATGTGCAGCCACCACACAGCCTGTGGTACCAAGGCCCATGTTTGACCCCGCGGCTTTTACATTCCAAACTCCTAACTACCAAACCGAGCCTCCCCCATACCCCGCATTCAACTACCCTCAGCCAGCATACGAACTTACACCTGTGCAAGAAAAACCTCTAAGACACCCAAACAAGATGAAATCACAAGGAGAATGAAGATTCTTGAACAAAGTCTGAAAAACATGTAAGGATTAAGTGGGCAGAAGAGTGTATCTTACTCAAACCTATGCATCTTCCTCCACGTACATCTTCCATTGGGGTTTAAAACACCGAAGTTTGAAAAATACGATGACCACGACGACCCCATAGCTCATTTGAAAAAGTATTGCAATCAACTGCATGGAGCAGCAGGGAAGGAAGAACTCCTGATGGCGTACTTCGGGGAGAGCTTAGTGGGCATTGTGAGCATATGATTTTTTTACCTGGTCGAAACCAGCTCCTACATGATTCTTAAAGTTTAGGATTTTCTTTATAATGTAAGGATTTTTAATTTTTTAGGACTTAATTGCATGCGCATGTTCATTACTGCGTATTTTAAGATTAATTAGGATTTAATTGTTAAATAAAATTATTTTATATATTAAAAATACAAAAACTATATATATAGATGTATTTCTGGCATTTGAAATTATTTGTTTTGACTTGGTTTAGTTTTATTTGTGATTTGTGGTTTTAAATGAAAATTAGTAACTGATTTAAATAAAAAAGACAAATATATATAGCCACTCAGGCTGGCCACAATTGGGCCAGACCTGAGTGGCCCAACCTGTTTCCTCCTTTAAAACAATATACAATCCAGCCCAAATTACCAGCCTGATCCAGTCCATGCAGCACTGAACCAAACGACACCGTTTAGGAGCCCCATCATCACAGCCGTCCATCCCCATCTCATCCAACGGCCAATAAACCCTCTCCCAAAATATATGTGTGTGTATATATATATATATATATATATATGTCCAAACGTCTCTAATACACATTAGAGACCAAACATCACCCTCCTTGTACCGTCTTCTCTGGCTGTAACCCTCCCATTGACCACCAATGACCGTCCCTTGACAACCAGCCTACCACCCTACTGCCGGCACCGAAAATTGCCTCACGGCGGCGGCCGGCAACCAAACTACCCCAGATTTATACCACTCAACCGTCATGACCTCCCCTACCTCGTCCTATGGTCAGTTTCCGTCGAACATGCCTCCTACGTCTCGAATATCCAAAAACGGAGTCGTCGGAACCACCGTCTCCGGTGACCTTGTTCCAAGCCCTTTCAATTTAACACCACAAAACCACTATGATACCCCCTTCCCCATCCTGCATCCCAATCCCTTCGAATCCCCCCCCCCCCATCTCAAATATTCTCTGAAAGGTCGTCGGAAACCCTATCTTCGGCGACCTTGTTCCAAAGCCCTCCAAATTTACACCCCTAAGGCACCTCAATCTCCCCGTTCCAACCATGTATATCACCCCTCTTGAATCTACCTGAAACCCTTCGAATATCAATTCAAAGGTTAACCCTAAATATCAAAACCTGCCGAAAATGCCTCAATCTCCTCCAAGTCAGTCCTTGGTCCTTCCTGTCACCAACCATACCACCCATAAGTCCCAAGCATCCTCAATACTAAGTAAATTGCAATCTGAGACCACACTGAGTCTCAGAACCATGAAAGCCTCCCTTGAACTCTTAAAAACCGGGCATACATCATCCTTGGAGGGTCGAAACCCCTATAGAAGGCGGTCAATAGTGGATTGTGTTAGGATTTATGCCCGTCACTAGAGGGGGGGTGAATAGTGCGGCACAAGAATATTGATAAATATTGCGGAATTAAAATTGCAGGAATAAAATAAATTCGGTAATTAAAATAATAAGGAAAGAACGCACCGAATTTATCCTGGTTCACCACAACTTGTGGCTAGTCCAGTCCCCGAGAGACTCTCTCGAGATTCCACTAACTCTGTTAAGCTTACGGGTGCCTAACAAACCGTTACACTTGCTCGTAGATGTACACTCTACAAGACTTCAACTTGCTCGAGGATACCGCACCTCAAGACTTCAACCTTGCTCGTGGATACCGCACCACAAGACTTCACACACTAAGACTTAGGGTACTTAGTGAACCCGACAATCAATGAGAAGATATGTTCTTTTCAAACACCTTTCTCTTTTACAACAAGAACTCTCTCAAAAGAGTAGATAAAGAGATATAAATTTAGCTCTATGAACAACTCAAAGTTGTCTCTCAAATGGCTCAACAAAAGCTCTAAAATGATGCTCAAATAATGTCAATATGTATATCAATATTGGGAGGTGTTGTGTGTTTAAAATCAGCTCAAAAGACCTCTTTTTATAGGTGAAAAATGGTGTATGTCCGTTGCATAATTGGCAATCAATTATGCTGATTTTGTGCCCAGATAATCGATTATTCAGTATTTGATAATCGATTATTCTCCAACGTTCAGAAAATCAGAAGCTGATTTTCTGCTGAATAATCGATTATCTGATACTGCATAATCGATTATTCTGAGGCAGTGTTCAAACACTGGCAACGGTCTACAGCATAATCGATTATGCATATACTGATAATCGATTATTCTGAGGCAGAATTGAAAACTTACTTCAAAAACCATTTTGGTTAAGATGAAAACTTTAACATCATTTTGTTTGAAGTATTTAAAATATGTTTGTGATAAATATGATTTAATAAAATATGTTTATGATAAATATGATTTAATAAAATGATTTTATGCATATTTATGAAGACCTATGTTGAGCCAAAAGACGAGATAACTTAAGCGTTGCTCTTACATTTGTTCTACCTAACGACCTAAGCCTTGGGTCTTCGGTCTTGAACATTTGAGCTCGTCTTTGGCTTTTCCATTGCAATCCGTTCATCAATATGCTTCTCGGTATTCAAGTTTGATTGTTTGTCATATAATATCGTTGTTTGACATTTGACTTCATTGTTTGTCATTCATCAAAACCTATACCTGAAAATCATGCTCATACCAACAAAGTGCACATATCATAGATAGAGTGATTTTCTACAATTTCCCCCTTTTTGATAATGACAAACAACAGGAGATATGCATATCGAATTCCCCCTAAATTCATGCTATATCTCAACATACAATTCATGCAAACAATTCAATATAATTCCCCTTAATTGAATATTCCCCCTCAATTAAAGCATACTAGAATGTGAAGACATTCCCCCTTATTCGATGCATATCGCCTAAATTCTTCCCCCTTTTGGCATTAGCAAAAAGAGTATACCAATTGTTTATTGAAACTATTGACGATACCAATTGTTAGAAAAATAATCATATCAACATCAAATACTACCAAATGTTAGTAAAACCATACCACTCATAATGACGGTTTTTCATTATATACCAACTGTTATTAAAACTAAATATATTCATCAAAACATGAATCAATCATTTAACATAAAAATAATTGATACTAAATGTTATTCAAAATAAAACTTATCAAAACATGAATCAATAATTAATATCAATTGTTAGCACATATCAACTATTACTTTTTTTATCAAAAATACGATAACTAACCGACGTTCCCCCTCGATGCAGTAAGGTTTCGTGCTTGGTGCATCTACTACAATATTGTAGTCTTCAAGCACACCTGCAAAAGTACCTAAAAATAGGTTTTCGGTACCCAACTTCTTTTGGGTCCTTGGGGGTTAGGCAAATAATAATCATAATCAAAATATGAATCTCTATGTTTAGCAAAACATACGGGTGCAATGTGTCCTACCCGGTTACAATAATGACATATGACATTAGGATTGTGCATATGTCTAGGTTGAGCCAAATGCGTTCTAGGTGATCTAAAGTTGTTATTCCTAGAAGCGTTGAAATTCCTAGAGTCATTTCTAGGTGGTCTAAAATTATTCATTCTAGACTCATTAATAAAATTCCTAGAATTGTGTCTAGGTGGTCTAAAATGATTAGTTTTAGACTTGTTAACAAAAATCCTAGAGTCGTTTACACTACATTTTTCTAGTGTATTTCTAAGTTCTACGTTCTCCATTTTTAAAGAACTACAAGAAGAACAATTTGAACTTTGAACAATTAAAGAGGCTTCATTCATCTCCTCGATTTTATTTTTGAGATCGACATTGTCATTTTCCAAAAATCTATTTTCTTCTTCTAAAACTTTGATTTTATTTTTAAGAAAAGTAATGTCATTTTCTAAAAGATCATTTTCTTCGCAAGTTAATTTTTCAAAATCTTTTTCTTTTAAAGAAGGTTGTTTTTCAAAATCTTTTTCTTGCAAAGAAAGTGTTTTCTCAAAATCTTGTTCTTGCAAAGAAAGTGTTTTCTCAAAATCTTTTTCTTGTAAAGAAAGTGTTTTCTTCAATTCTTTTATGATTTTGGAAGCTTTAACAAATTCACCATATAATTCATCATAAGCATTTTGCAATTCTTCTAACGAGTAAGAGTTAGAAATACTTACCTCTTCTTCTTCGTTGGCCATGAGGCATAATGCGGCAGTTTCATCGCCCGAGCTGTCTGAATCCCATGTTACGCGTCTATGGTGTTTCTTTTTCTTGTCCTTTAATTTTGGATAATGTGATTTGATGTGGCCAAGTTTTCCACGCTTTTGACATGAAGGACTTGGTTCTTCCTTCTTTATTTCCTTCTTCATAAACTTACAAAACTTTTCAATTATATCATTGGAAATAATATCATCATCGCTTTCTGAATCACTTACCTCTACTCTTTTAGAAGATGAGGCTTTGAAGGCAATATTCGACTTACTTCTAAGATACGGATTAAGAATTGTGCTTTCATAAGCTTTAAGATTACCTCGTAGTCCATCAATTGTGACGTCCGTGATTCCTATTGACTCTTGGATAGCATTTGCTTTGGAGCGCCATTTGGGAGTGAGACTCTGTAGGATTTTTCGAACTAGATCTTTGTTCGAGTATATTTTTCCGAGAGCATGAAGATCATTGACGATTATTGAGAATCGTTCGAACATATTATCGATGTTTTCATCTTCCCTCATTCTAAAAAGTTCATATTCATGTGTTAGAAAATCAATTTTAGATTCTCGGACTTGAGACGTACCTTCATAAGTGATCTCGAGTTTATCCCACATTTCCTTTGCGGTTGTGCAACAAGAGATTTTTCGATAGTCGTCCGGATTCACCGCACAAAATAGTAAGTTGACGGCCGTTGCGTTTCTTTCAATTTTCTTGATGTCCTCGGCATCATATTCATTTTCCTCCTACGGCATCATATCATAGTCCAGTCCCCGAGAGACTCTCTCGAGATTCCACTAACTCCGTTAAGCTTACGGGTGCCTAACAAACCGTTACACTTGCTCGTAGATGTACACTCTACAAGACTTCAACTTGCTCGAGGATACCGCACCTCTAGACTTCAACCTTGCTCGTGGATACCGCACCACAAGACTTCACACACTAAGACTTAGGGTACTTAGTGAACCCGACAATCAATAAGAAGATATGTTCTTCTCAAACACCTTTCTCTTTTACAACAAGAACTCTCTCAAAAGAGTAGATAAAGAGATACAAATTTAGCTCTATGAACAACTCAAAGTTGTCTCTCAAATGGCTCAACAAAAGCTCTAAAATTATGCTCAAATAATGTCAATATGTATATCAATATTGGGAGGTGTTGTGTGTTTAAAATCAGCTCAAAAGACCTCTTTTTATAGGTGAAAAATGGTGTATGTCCGTTGCTTAATTGGCAATCAATTATGCTGATTTTGTGCCCAGATAATCGATTATTCAGTATCTGATAATCGATTATTCTTCAACGTTCAGAAAATCAGAAGCTGATTTTCTGCTGAATAATCGATTATCTGATACTGCATAATTGATTATTCTGAGGCAGTGTTCCAACACTGGTAACGGTCTACAACATAATTGATTATGCATATACTGATAATCGATTATTCTGAGGCAGAATTGAAAACATACTTCAAAAACCATTTTGGTTAAGATGAAAACTTTAGCATCATTTTGTTTGAAGTATTTAAAATATGTTTGTGATAAATATGATTTGATAAAATATGTTTATGATAAATATGATTTAATAAAATGATTTTATGCATATTTATGATGACCTATGTTGAGCCAAAAGACGAGATAACTTAAGCGTTGCTCTTACATTTGTTCTACCTAACGACCTACGCCTTGGGTCTTCGGTCTTGAACATTTGAGCTCGTCTTTGGCTTTTCCATTGCAATTCGTTCATCAATATGCTTCTCGGGATTCAAGTTTGATTGTTTGTCATATAATATCATTGTTGACATTTGACTTCATTGTTTGTCATTCATCAAAATCTATACCTGAAAATGATGCTCATACCAACAAAGCGCACATATCATAGATAGAGTGATTTTCTACAGATTGAAGTGTCTTAGATTGGACATGCAAAAGAAGCTAAGTACCTTGCCTTTTCTGTATATATTTTGCCTGATTATTTGTTTTCTTCTGTATCTATTGGCCTAAGTGATTCATCTTTTCTGTATTTCTATTAGCTCTTAGCTATTAGATGTTTTCTTTTAAATAATCGTTTGTCCACAATCACGCCTGAAATAGGTTTCAATATTTATATGCTTTAGTTTATCACTAGTCTGGAAACCTTTTCGTCTTTGGAATGGTTTAACATCCTATTAATATTAGCTTTTGAGCAGTGTGATTCTCATAATTTGATGAACTCTATCTCACGATCTTCATTAATTTTATTCACTGATAGTCTGATTGGTTTGATTGTTTGTTTATGCTACTGAGTGTTTGATCTTTATTTCACAATAACGTAGGTCTTCAGTACTTATGCATAACTAAGTTGTTCCCTCTCGTTGAACTTCTACTTGCTTCATAATCTTGCTCATGATCTAAGTACTCACTCCCCTGCTGTGTGGTTTTCATTTTTAAGTATTTCTGAGCTCCTTGATTGAACTATTTCTAAAAGCTAAGTGTTGATAGATGTATTCATTCTTTTGGTTATTTTGATCTTTTGTTTCGACTAATCCTGTATAATGATTGGATATGAAAGTCTATATTAAGGCATTTTGTTGAACCTTGATAATTTTGGTTGACTGAACTTTCATGAGCCTATTAGTCTAAGCTTGAAACCTGACCCAAGTTTGATTGACCAGGGTCAATTGTAACTAAACTAGGGTCAAAGAATTGACTAAGGTCAAAATTTCAGGGGAGGGTAATTTAGGAAAGGAAATGAGGATATAAGAGGGATTTGAACCTTTAAGAAATCCGATAGGAATCCCTTAGAACCTTCTAGCATGGACTAAAACACAATTCCTGCCTCAAACTTGAGACACAAGTGAAGGACTATTTAGGCAAAGTGAGCTAAGGACTAAATGAAAAACAAGAAAAAATCTGGTGCTCTAAGGCTTTACTATAAAAAGAACCATCTTGGCATTATTAAAAAAGGATCCACAACCTTCTCTTTAAGTACTAGAGCTGAAATACTCATTCCTATATCTGAAAATACCATTAGTGCTGTTTGAATCATTTCCTGAAGACTTAATTCTCTAATAACTCTACTTAAGTCCTGGATGCACTATATATTTGGCTGTTGATTGCTTAGCTGGACTCTTCTATTTACTCATATGCTTGTTTCTTCTGCTGCATTACAGGTGCATTCAATGTTTATGTATATATGAAGTTCAGTTGAAATATATATTCTATGTGAAGACCTCCAGTTGTTATCAGTATTTGAATTACTTCCCTTTTTTCCCTATTTGGTTTGAATATAAGTGTAACTATAAGATGACTATCCTATTGTAATTAAACATTTGGGACTGTTTACGTGTGTAATGACTGGACATTCGACTCAAATACTTCTTGTATGTGTGTAATTAATAGTTAGTTTCAGTGTTTGGTCTGGCTGGTTCAAGTGCTGATCCTGTGCGCTTAGAACTACTGGACTTAGGATGTAGTAGTAGTTTTGATAATCATGTGAAGTTCAAAATGCTGTGGAACATTTCACATCTCCATTCGTTTAGTAAATAATTAATTTTTAGGTTTACCCAATATAGTGTAATCTCAGGCATAATTTCATCTGGAGATAAGTTCGCATGCTCTGAATGATGAGCATGTGAATCGTGTAATTCAGATTTAAGATTAAATTGATATAACTCAATCATTAGTAGCTCTTAGGTCGAACCTGGTAGGTGTATTTGACGTTTAAAGTTAGTGAAAACTGATATAAAATGAATCCCCAGCATCCTCTTTATAAATGCATGGATGATTAATCTTGTGTATAGATTCATACTGAAAAGAATCATGGAAACTGGGTCATATGGACCCCACCCCCCCCCCCATCTAAAAATGAAATTTAGGCCCAGTTGAGAGGCCCGGTAGTGGCCAAACACAATATGTGTTCAAGGCCAGCTCAAATTTGAGTCTAATATGTGAAATTGGCCATGAATGAGGCTAGGACGCACATAATGTGTTCACATACCTAGTTTATACATAAAGCGATTAAGGCATTTAAGCATCAGCAAGAGTAGAAAATCTATCATATTTTAGAATATCCTTGTCAATTAAAGTGAGCCATGTTAATTCAAGCAAATACTATGTGATGGCTCCTTAATTCATTAGAACACATAGAAATATGAAGTGCATTTTGGCAAATTTCACGGTCTTCCCACGAATGTCAAAGACGTAGTTGCTATAGCCGCGTGTTCAAGAAAAATACCTTCCTAAATTCGGGTGCGCATTTATGTGACCTAAATCCTATTCTCAATGAAATTAAGATATGTCTAAAATTGCTTGGTGCATTTATGTGACGCGATTCGCGACGTGCTTTAATAACATTGCAAATTTTCCTAACAGATATTAAAAGCGGTTAATAATCTAAAATTAGGGGTTAACAGGTATAGCAAATCATATTTTAGCCACATATAATGAGTTTAAGCGACCGTGCTAGAACCACGGAACCTGAGGGTGCCTAACACCTTCCCTCGGGTCAACATAATTCCTTATTCAAGAACTTCTGGTTAGAAGACTCCAATTGGGGTAGTCGAAATTTCCTCGATTTGGGATTTTAAATAAATCGGTGACTTGGGACACAAAAAAAGCCGAACCTATCCCAAGTGGCGACTCTTGAATAAAAATAATTAATCACATCTTGAATAATGTCACTTTAATTGGAAAAAATCTTATACATGTGTCACCTTTCGGGGGTAACCACGTGTAAGAGGTAAAAAGGAGGTGTGACAGCTCTAGCGACTCCGCTGGGGATTGGGACCCAGAATCTCTAGTTCAGGGTTCAAGAATTCGAGCTTTCAATAACTGTTATATTTGGCTTCTTTTGATTTGCTTACCTGTTCTGTGCTAAATGCCACATGTTTTATCGCTTTGCTGTTATCTGAACTAAATATATAAACTATTACGAAACCCTTCACTTCTCATCTCCGGGGATGTGCTTAGTGGTTGAGACTCCCTATTCTGTTAGTGTCTTACCCTGAATTAAGAAAGAGGCAGGACAAGTTACAAAGTCGGATGATCTCGCGGGTTCCCCGGTACGTATCCCCCTCCTTGACTCGAGCTTTCCGCTTGGGTACACAGTCTAGATCCTATACCGAGGTTCTCAACTTAGTTTAACAAAACTTCATGCCGGATCCCTAGTAGGAGCATTTATTTGGATCATGCATTTTTTACTTAGGGGACTCAACACAGGAGTTGGGTCCGTTTAGGACAGGTGCCCTAAAATAAATGACCACCCTGATGCATTTTTGCGTGCTACTTGTGCATTTATTTGCCTCGGATTTGCATGTTGACCGGCTTGTAAACAAAGGGATAATCGAGAGAAATAAGCAGTGCTAGGGTAGTCAATTTTAAAAACAACGCTTAAATAGCGTTGAAATGCTGCCGGATTTTTCAAAAAAGAAAGAAAACAAAGTACAAAAAGCACAAAAAACAAAACAAAGGCACTAAATTTTGAAGTTTTTAGATAATGTCTGCGGGTTTTGATAAATTATTTTTGGCTGGGTTCAATCTTTTTTTTAAATATCAAGAAATTCCTCAGTTTATTTTTCTTACTTCAAAATGAGTCGGATGGTGCCACTACTGCGATAATAGCTGAATGACGCTAAAGGGGACGCTGAGAGGCTGATCTTATGCAAATGGCTACCTCTGAATTTTTTTCAGGTCGGCATGAAAGCACAGCCTGCAAGATCTTCTAGCCGAAGTGTCAAAAGGCCGTATTCTCAAAGTCGGTCCCTGTTTTCAAAATAAATTTCATAAATTTCAGTATTAAACGTTTTGAGAATACTAATTTGCCCTAATAAATGTGCAGAATGAGTACGATAATGAAAAAAATTCCTTTGGAGCTGCGACTGTGGTGGAATGACCTTGGAGAAGCCGGACAAAAAAAGGTCAACGCGAATCTGCGAGGCCTCACTGGTTTGCTGAAAATCAACCCTAGGGGAGACATCATAAAAGCTTTAATGAACTTCGGGGACCTGGCCCGCAATGTCTTCCACTTCTCTAATTTCGATTTAACCATGACCTTGGAGGAAATGAACGGATACATCAGGACTCATGCGATCCCTTTGAGACATCAATACTTGATAGCACCCAGAGCCCTCGCTGTGCACAAATTTCAAGATGTTTTGAAAGTTAGTAGAAAAATTCATAACCCTGACCTGTCAGCTGGATTTTGCACCCTCCAGTTCATATATGAAAGATATGGCCACATCGGAGGATTCAACAACCCTGAAAACCTCATATCTAGCAAGGGCAATCAAATCAAATGTGAGGAGCATCGATGCTTTGCATTTACGATGTCCTTTTTGGGTCTTTTAGTACTCCCACGAAAGGACGGGAACATCGACATACAGATTGCAGGGTTCATTAGTACTTTGATGACTCAGACAAAGAGTACTCTTGCTCCGATGATCCTATCTGATATCGTCCGAGCCCTTACCATTTGTAAAGCAGAAGAGAGGATTTCTTTGAAGGTTGTATATTGTTATTGCAAATCTGGATGATTGAGCATCTATCCCAAGCCTCGGTTCATGAATGGTGTGATACCAACAAAAGGTTGCATAGAAGAAGTTGACAACAGGGTTAATGGGTTTTAAATTACCCGAGGGTGTCGTAGAGTGGGTGTCACATCTCCGGTCTATTTATGCAAATCAAATACAATGGACGTTCAGTTGGCTCTCCGTGGACGAAGTTGTGCATATGCCCGCAACAGAACTGCATTTCCTCTTGATAGGCCTTAGAAGCACCCAGCCTTACGCCCTCCATCGAGTCTTGAGACAACTCATATGATGCCAGATAGTGCCAATAGACGAAGATCTAAGCATCCGGGTAGTCGAAATTGGGCCTGGTAGTTAGTTCCCCGAAGCAATGGTTCGCAAAATCTGGAATGAATGCCAATATCTAACTGCTGACACTTGTGAACAAGATCCTACCAAAGGTGAAGTGTCTACGGGGTACCTTACTTGGTATAGGAGAGAAATTGAGCATGAAAGACCATCGAAAAGGCCTCTCCTCCAAGAATTTGTCGGAACATCACAAGAGCAATGGGATTGGTTAGCAAAGGAACATGAATACCGTGCCACCATAGGAAGGCTGGAAAAGAAAATTCAAGAATGGTAATTCAAAAACAGCCTACAAACTGCTGCTAGCAAGGGAGAAAAGAAGGTATTGGTTAATGAAAACGAAGCCTTGCGAGACCAAATTCAGAAAATGAGAACAGCCGCAGAAAATCCTTCGAGAAGTACAAAGGATGAAAAGCTCATAGAGAACCTGCGCCAAAAAGTAACCAAATACGGTTTTGACCTGAATAAAGCAGAGGGTGAATTATCTAGAGCTCGAAAACAACTAATTAAAAGTGCTGAAGAAAGGGCCCGCATATTGGAGTAGTTAAAAGAAGGAAGCAACAATCAAAGCACTAGTCTAAAACAGAGAGTTATCATAGCTGAAAACAAAATGGCCAAGCAGACCAAGGATTTCAAAGCTGAGAGGGAGCATTGCTATGCAGTAATAGCAGGGTTGGAAAGATATTTGCGGCAGTTTCAAAAGCTAAATCAGGCAACTGAGCGGATTTTGGAAGCACGGGCTGAAAAATAGGGTGTCTGCTACAAGAAAAAGGGATTGTCAAGGAGAATGAGTGGGCAATTGCAGACTATATCACCACTAAATGCAATGACTGTGAAGACATGACAAAATCCATTTTTTTGCTGCTACTATGACCTTTGTCCGACAAATAATGGAAGATCTCCACTATCTCCAAGGAAGTTTAGCACGCAAACCCGCAACAAGTCCGAATGGTGCCTCACAAGCTCCAAAAGAATTTGAAGTGTTAATGTAGTCATAGATTTATATTTTGCTGAAAGAAAGAGTCTGATTGTTGTCCTTTTGAAACTGTAAAGGTATTAAGTCCAGTTTGGTAGGTGCTTTTGTTCTATTAGCTATTATAATCAAAATTGAGATCTTTATCAAAATAGAAAATCCCAAACATTTACTATGTACTTCTCCATTTATTTCCATGAACTACGCTAGGTCTGATTCATGCAAAGTTATGATACGTAGGAAATCTCTATATGATTCGACCGTATTCTTTAAAAAGCTAAAAAAAATAAAAACAACAAAAAAAGAGGAATAAGAGGGAAGAAAAAAAAGGAAATTGAAATAAAAGTGCCGGGATGACACATGCAACTATGGCAAGCATATAGAAACCCATTAAATCCATAGGTGCATCATGCTCAACGTGTGATTTCCTGTTTTTCATCTACCTCGAATTAACTACGTTTTCTAGAATTACAGTTCAGGTGTTTAGAACAGTGGTTGGTTCTGTAGTAAACTGGCTTCACACGGATACTTCACTCGTTCAAAGGAAAATACAGAAATGACAACTGAAATGGCTCTACCCACCGTCCCTATTCCAGAAGACAGTCCAATCACAGGAGTACTGGCCTCTGAATCTGCAGCGGCCGAAGAGAACAGGATCATGCGACTCCGGGTCATGGAAATGTGGGACAGATGGACCAACGGGAAGGAACCTCCCAACGCCATCCCTGGATTTCCCGAGCTATTTCCACAATCAGAGGGTACCTCTACTATTCCTATCAGTCACCCGAGCATTCTCTTGGGACAGCCTACCATTTCCACCAATTTTGTTGCGGCGCCCTCTGAAACCCACCGTCCAATGTTTACATCTGGGCCAATTCCCAACATCTTTATAGCTCCTCTGTGTGCAGCTACTACACAGCCTGCAGTACCAAGGCTGTGTTTGACTCCGCAGCCTTTACCTTCCAAACTCCTAATTACCAAAATGAGCCTCCCCCTACCCTACATACAGCTATCCTCAGCCAACATATGAGCTTACCCCTGTACCAGACAAAACTTCCAAAGCACCCGAGCAGGATGAGATCACCAGGAGAATGAAGAGTCTTGAGTAAAGCCTGAAGAATATGCAAGGACTGGGCGGACAGAAAAGTGTATCCTATTCAGACCTGTGCATGTTCCCCCATGACCATCTTTCTTTGGGGTTTAAAATGCCGAAATTCGAGAAATTCGAGAAATACGATGGCCATGGCGATCCCATCGCCCATCTGTAAAAGTATTGTAATCAATTACGTGGAGCCGGCGGGAAGGAAGAACTCCTAGTGGCGTACTTTTGGGAAAGCCTAGTGGGTATTGTATCCGAATGGTACATAGATCAAGACATTACCCGATGGCACATATGGTATGACCTTGCCCGGGATTTGTACGACAATTCCAGTACATCATCGACATCGCCCCGGATAGGAACTCCATAGCCAATTTGAAGAAGAAACCTGCCGAAAGCTTCAGAGAGTATGCTATTAAATTGTGAGAGCAAGCATCAAGGGTGAAACCTCCTATGGATGAAATAGAAATGGTCACAGTCTTTCTGCAGGCACAAGAGGCAGACTATTTTCAGAACATGATGTGCGCATTGGGCAAACCATTCGGCGAAGCAATAAAGATTGGGTGGATGGTGGAGAATGGCCTCAAAACGGGGAGGATTCTAAGTCAATCTGCCATAAGAGCCACCTCCCAAGCCATACAAGGAGGGGTGGGAGAATTCCAAGGAACAAGAAAAAAGAGAAAGCATCCATGGCAGCCTCCGGGATGAGGAAACAACATACTAACAGGCACGCATTCTCTGAAAAAGCACCTCAACATTACTATCCTCACAGAGACATGCACTATGTCCCTCAACCCTACGCAGTTATGAACACTTAACCCTTTCCCCGACCTCAACATCACAAAAATAGAAATCAAGCTCCAAGGAATCAACTCCCTCAGAATCATTAAAACCCCCGCCCTCAGCAAAACAATTATCGTCCCAAGGAGCCACCCCGGAGGCAGAACATCACCCCAATAAGAGAGTCCTACGCCATCCTGTTTCCTAAGTTAGTCCATATGAGGCTCCTCCATCCTGTACCCCCAAACAGACAAAATCCTAAATCACCGTCTTACCAAAGGGGCATGCGTTGTGCCTACCACTCTGGGGCAAAGGGGCATGATAGTGAAAATTGTTGGACCTTAAAACGAGCGGCGGAGGACTTGATTGATCAAAAGAAGATAGTTCTAAGAGATGATGAAGTCCCAAATGTAACTAATAACCCGTTACCTTCTCACAACAACGGGCCGGTCATCGGAATGATCTGCGAGGACAAAGAATTTTATCCCGCTCTGAAAGCCATCATAGCCATCGCCGAGGCTGATAGGAAGCAAAAAGTCACCCCATGGACAATGGATGAAAAGAAAACAAATGAAGCCAAATGCCCTGAAGTAGGGAAGAAGGCTGAGGTTAAAGCTGAGACAACCCCTCCCGAAGAAACAATACTCTACATCCCAAGAGGACGCAAAGAAAAGCAGCCAACGTTAAGCCCACCAAAATGGTTCAAGCTGAACAAAAGCATGTATATACCCAAGAAGGACTATGTGGTACGGAGATCGATTAAGCCACCGATGCTGAATGAGCCCGTGGTTATTGGTCGCATGCCATAAAAGCCCATGACCGACCCTTCAGCCGTCCCTTGGAATTATCAGGAAACCATTGTTACATATAAGGGCAAAGAAGTCCTCGGTGAAGCCCAAAAGGGATGTTCCGCCAAGAAATACCTGCACGTGGAAGAGGTGAATGCCATTACCAAACGGCGATTTCCGCCAATGAAGCCAGTGAATGCTGAGGAAGCAGAAGCCTTTTTTCAGAAAATGAAAATGCCAGAGTGCGAAGTGGTAGATCAACTCTGAAAGTCCCCTAAGCATATTTCTCTACTATCACTCTTGATGAAGTCTCCCAAAAATCAACAGGTGTTGGCCAAGACATTAAACGAAGCTTATGTTCCAGCTGAGACCTCTGTAAAATAGCTAGAGAAAATGGCAGAGAGATTCTTTTCTATCAATCAGATATCGTTCAGTAAGAATAACTTACCCCCAGAGGGAGCTGCTCATAACAAGGCTTTGCACCTCACTGTCAAATGTGAGGGATATTATGTCAAGAGAGTGATGGTCGACGGAGGTTCCGGAGTAGACATATGCCCACTATCTACCTTGCGGAGAATGGAGATCGGGACAGGGAGGATCCGTCCTAACAACGTATGTGTCCGAGCCTTCGATGGAATAAAAAGGGATACCATAGGTGAAATCGATTTGGTGCTCACTATTGGTCCAGTCGACTTCAAAGTAACATTCCAGGTTTTGGATATGGACACCTCCTACAACTACCTCCTAGGAAGGCCGTGGATTCATGTAGCAGGGGCAGTGCCCTCAACCCTGCACCAAATGCTGAAATTTGAGTATAAAAATCAGGAGATTGTAGTTCATGGAGAGGACGAACAATCCATTTACCGGGACCCATCTGTCCCCTGTCTAGAAGCCAAGGAAGGGAGTGAACACATAGTCTATCAAGCTTTTGAAGTCGTAGTAGCTGATCAGAATGAAGAGGGCGAGCCGCTTCCTCAGCCTTTTCTGTCAAATGCTTCAATTATGGTCGCAAACGAAATGACGCGTCAAGGCTTCAAGCTAGGCAAGGGACTCGGAAGCTCCTTACAAGGCATAACCGAGCATGTCGCCTTGCCTGCCACATAAAAGTTCTTTGAACTGGGATTTCATCCAACCTCAGAAATATCACCTGGGATAATCGCAAAAAGCGCCAAGGATGGGCCTTACCACGACCCCTACCTCACTTTTACAAAACCTTTATAAAACCAAAGTACAGTGAAGAGGAGGAAGAAGAAACCTTCACGGCAGAAGAAATTGATGACATATGCGGGGCTATGAGAGAGTTGCTCTATGATGTAAACATGATCCAATCGGGAGAAAGGTCAAGCGCAGCTGAAGTGGTGTATATGGGGACAGATGCTAAATTTCAAAATTGGAAGGCCACACCCTTTCCGGTCAGGCGGGAGACCCGGTAGTCTCGCCTTGCTAACTCTTCCCACATCACAAGCTATTTCAGGGTGTAGCTCGATTGTTTGTTTTCCTTTTTAGCACTTTAAATCTCAACTGTTGACCATGCTTATGTTTCAAGTTCAAAGAAATAAAATCAATATTTTTCATTTCTCTGCTTTTCTCTAATTTTCTTCTTTCTTTATTTTTCATCTTTTCTTTCATTCCCAATAAGGCGGCTTTAAATAAAACGACATGCTCGCGGACTTCTTGCCACGACCCAAACCCGCTGCCTGTCTGTGAAATAACGAACTAGGAACCGGAATACAGTGAAGAAGAGGCTTTTAGGGAAATCATTTGAGAATTGGAACACTTTGAGAACAAACCTAAGTTTAACTTAAATGATACTGAACCAGTTAACCTAGGCGATCTCGATGAAATCAAAGAAACTAAAATAAACATCCACGTAAATAAAGAGATACGCGATTCATTGGTTCAACTCCTGTTGGAATTCAAAGACGTATTTGCGTGGTCCTATGACGACATGCCTGGTCTGAGTATGGATTTGGTGGTTCATAAGTTGCCTACTTACCCCGAATGCCCTCCAGTACAACAAAAGCAAAGGAAGTTCAAGCCTGATGTCAGTGATAAAATCAAAGACGAAATTATAAAATAGCTTGAAGCAGGGTTTAATCCGGGTAGTGCGGTACACCACATGGCTGGCTAATGTGGTCTCGATGTCGAAGAAGGACGGGAAATCCCGAGTGTATGTGGATAATAGAGATCTGAACAAGGCAAGTCCCTAGGATAATTTCCTTTGTAGACTGCTACGCGGGGTATCACCAAGTGTTGATGGATGAGGAAGATGCTGAAAACTGCCTTTACCACACCTTGGGGAACATATTATTATAGAGTAATGCCTTTTGGATTGAAAAACGCTGGGGCAACTTACATGAGGGTTATGACCACCATCTTCCGCTACATGATGCATAGAGAAATAGACGTGTACGTGGATGACGTGATTTATCAAATCTAATACATAGGGTGACCATGTAAAGGATTTGAGGAAATTCTTCGAAAGGCTCCGCAAATATAATTTGAAATTGAATCCGGCAAAATGCGCATTTGGAGTTCCCTTGGGAAAACTTCTGGGGTTCATTTTCAGTCGAAGAGGCATTGAATTAGATCCAACCAAGATCAAATCCATTGGAGAGTTGCCCTCGCCGAGGACCAAAAAGGATGTGATGAGTCTATTGGATAGATTAAATTACATCAGTCGGTTCATCACCCAATTGACTTCAACATGTGAGCCTATATTCAAACTGCTAAAGAAGGATACAGCAATTAAGTGGACAGTCGAGTGTCAGAATCTTTTGACAAAATAAAACAATACTTGTCCAATCCACCAGTTTTAGTTCCGCCAGAACCAGGAAGGCCATTGTTTCTCTATCTGACAGTCTGAGAAGGCTCTTTCGATTGTATTCTCGGGCAGTATGACGCCATGGTAAAGAAAGAGCAGGCCATTTATTATCTGAGCAAAAAGTTTACCGGCTACGAGGCCAAGTACACACTGTTGGAGAGAACGTGTTGCATCTTCACATGGGTAGCTCAAAAGCTGAGGCATTATCTACAAGCTCATACCACGTACCTCATAACCAGGATGGATCCATTAAGGTACATATTTCAAAAACCAATGCCCACAGGGCAATTAGCCAAATGGCAGATCTCCCTTACCGAGTTCGACATTATTTATGTCACTCGTATGGCAATGAAAGCTCAGGCACTGGCAGATCATCTGGCAGAAAACCCCGTTGATGACGAGTATCAGCCTTTAGACACTTACTTACCTAATGAGAAGTAAACTCATTGGAAATAGCAGCTGAGGACACTCCCGTCTAGAAAATGTTCTTCGATGGAGCGACAAACGTAAAGGGGGTACGGATCGGGGCAATCTTAATATCACCAACAGGCCAGCATTATCCAGCTACAGCCCGACATCAGTTCTTTTGCACTAATAACACAACTGAATATGAGGCTTGCATTATGGTCATGAACATAGCTATTAACCAAGATGTCGAAGAGGCACTAATCATGGGGGATTGTGATCTAATCATCCAACAGGCCTAAGGAGAATGGGAGACAAGGGACATTAAGCTCCTTCCGTATAGACAGCATGTCGAAGACCTCAGTAAATGATTCAGGTCGGTACAGTTCAGGTACATTCCTCGTTGTCACAATGAGTTAGCGGATGCACTCGCAACCTTAGCCTCCAAGCAGCCAAACCCTGGGAATCCCTATGTTGACCCTTTACAGATCCAAATCAAAGAAAGACATGGGTATTGTAATGCAATCAAAGTAGAGCCTAGCCTACATCCTCGGTATTACGACATTTTAAGATTCCTAAAGACACAGGAGTACCCTGAGCAAGCCATAGGAGAACAAAAAAAGACCATCCAACGGCATGCGAGCAATTTCTTCTTATGTGGTGACATTTTGTATAAAAGGACTCCGGATATTAATCTGTTGAGATGTGTGGATGCCGAAGAAGCTGGAAGAATTATGCACGAAGTACATGCGGGCATATGTGGGCCTAATATTAATGGCTATGTATTGACAAAGAAGATACTCCGAGCCGGTTATTATTGGATGACCATGGAAAAATACTACTTCAGCTTTGTGCGGAAATGTCATCAATGCCAGGTGCACAGTGACTCGATTCATGCACCCTCAAATGAACTGCATCCTATGTCAGCACCCTGGCCATTTGCCACCTGGGGAATGGACGTCATTGGGCCGATGGAGCCAAAGGCCTCAAATAGGCACAAATTTATATTGGTCGCCATTGATTATTTCACAAAATGGGTTGAGGCCATCACCCTCAAGTCTGTCACCAAGAAAGCGGTAGTGGATTTCGTTCATTCCAACATCATTTGCCGCTTTGGGATTTCTGCTGTCATCATTACTGACAATGAAGCTAATCTAAACAGTATGCTGATGGGTGAGATATGTGAACAATTCAAGATAACACATAGAAACTCCACTCCATACCGACCAAAAGTTAATGGTGCAGTCAAAGCAGCCAACAAGAACATCAAGAAAATCTTGAGGAAAATGATTCAAAGCTCGAGACAATGGCATGCAATGCTGCCTTCTGCATTGATGGGATATCGTACCACATTACGTAGATCTGTAGGAGCCACTCCCTACTTGATGGTCTATGGAACTGAGGCTGCTATACATGCCGAGGTGGAAATCCCTTCGCTCCGAGTGATTGTCGAAGCAGAAATCGAAGATAGTGAAATGGGTCAAAACTCGTTTGGAGCAACTGGCATTAATTGATGAGAAATGAATGGCCGATATGTGCCACAGGCAGTTGTACCAACAAAGAATGGCCCGTGCCTACAACAAAAAGGTGCGCCATAGGAATTTCGAAGTCGGGCAGCTGGTTTTGAGACGGGTACTTCCCCATCATCAGGAGGCCAAAGGAAAATACGCCCCGAATTGGAAAGGCCCATACATCATCAGGAAGATATTGCCTAGAGGAGCATTGTACTTGGGCGACGTTGAAGGAGATGAGCCCGAGGCAGCGGTAAACGCCGACACAGTAAAAAGGTATTATGTGTAAACCCCTGCAGCAATTACCCTGGTGGATCGAAAGGACGACGATTTTATTCTCCAACTATCCCCACCCTCTTTGTAACTTTAAAAAAAAAGAGAAGAAGAAGGAAAAAAGAGAAAAAGAAAATTCAAAAAAAAAGAGAAAGAAAGAAAAGAAAACTAAAAAAAAGGAATACGAAACAAAGTTAGTTTAAGAAAATTTTCTGAACTACGTCTGACTTGATTCTAAAATGATACGTAGGCAGCCTCTCCCTGAGGTTCAGTCACATCAAAATAAAACCCCATTTTCCCAAGGAAATTAAAGCTGGGGCATAAATGTATCGATTCGGTTCTGTCCGAAAGATTACAAAGTTATGGATCCGCGGGAAAGAAAATACCATTTGTTGGGGTTCTACACTAATCAAATTTGTGAGAAAAATAAATGAGGGAGTCTTATTGGTGAAAACCTCTGGGCAACATAAGGCGACGGTGAGCAGATAAAAGAAAAATGAGAGAGTTCGTTTAGCAAAAACTCGCAAAGAGCCCTATCGGGCAACGGGAGACAAGAAATGAGATAGGCCGATTGGCGAAAACCCCCAAAAGGCACCGTCTGCTGAAAAGATGAAATATTGCTACCCAGGGCTGAATAAGTTTCTTTGATTTTCGGGAATTTGAAATCAAAAAGCAGAAATGGATTTGGGCCGGGTATCCAGTCCAAGAAGCATCTCGTCACCATTTAAAGTTGGCTCATATTTCCAGATAAGTTTCCTCTTCTCCCTCAATGAGCATCCCCCTCTCTAAATTTCTATATCACTCCTTCCCACTTTAATTTCCTCATCATTCCCTTAAGAAAGGTAGCAGGGCCGGCCTCGCGGTTTTCTCCTGTCAAGAATGAGGGGAATGAGTAGCATCGTCAAGTACGCTTGGCCAATCCTGGTTGATCGTGACAATTAATGCCCCAAAGTAAGGAAATATGAGAAGGAAATTCAAAGTCAAAAGCATGAAGTTGAAGCAAATTTGGGTGTTTAAGCCAAGTTGGATGTTGATTCCTATCAAAACTCCATAAGTAAACAAAGGCCAATCCGAGATAAGGACCGCCTCACCAGTTAAACAAGGATGGAAAGCCAAGGGTTCGCTTTTTGAATACAAAGGAAGTCGAAATCAAGTGTCACAAGGCTGAAAAACCAATCGCTATTCAAACTAACATTTTATTTTGTTTCTAAGCTAAAATAGATGCAGATGCAACTTAGAAAAGCCAAAAAGGAACATGGAGCAAAAACAACCAAAGGATAGGCACAAGGGTCAAAGGTGTTGATGCGTCAATGACAGCACGAGATCCCAAACCTAGTACCCCTTTGCACAGATTGTGGACTTCCCAGGCATTACCTAAGGATTGTCTTCTACCCCCTCCAGCATAATCAAGGAAGTTTCCCTCCACATCCCCAGCATAACCTGAGGATTCTCTCCCTACACTTCCAACTCCCCAGCATGGTCTAGGAGCTAACACTCCCCTACCCTTAGCATAACCTAAGAATTATTCCTTTCCTTCTCTATCCCCACCACAGTCAAAGGATCTCCGTGATCCTCCGCTGCCTTGCATTTCCCTAGCATAACCTGATTTTTCCTTCATCCCGGCATAACCCAGGAATCACTTTCATTTCATCCCGTCATAACTGTTGATGTCTCCTTTCATCCCCAGCAGGGACCCTTCATTCTCATCCCGGCATAATCCGTAGATTCCCCTGACATAACTCAGGATCTCACTCATCCCGGCATAACCCGTGGATTCCCCCACCATAACTAGGATTTCTCACTCATCCCGGCATAACCCGTGGATTCTCCTAACATAACTTAGGATCTCCCTTCATCCTGGCATAACCTGTGGATCCCCCTAGATTAATCCTGGATTGTTCATTCATCCCGGCATAACCCGTTGATTTCCCTAGCATAACCTAGGATTTCTCGCTCATCCCAGCATAATTTGTGGATTCCCCGGACATAACTTAGGATCTCCCTTCATCCCGGCATAATCCATGGATTCCCCTGACATAACTCAGGATCTCCCTTCATCCTGGCATTATCCATGGATCCCCCTAGCATAATCTAGGATTTTCATTCATCCTGGCATAACTCGTGGATTTCCCTAGCATAACCTAGGATTTGTTATTCATCCCGGCATAACCCGTGGATTCCCCTAGCATAACCCAGGAATTTCTTCATAACCCATCCTAAGCAGGAACTTTCCTATCTCGGCATAACTCGCGAATTGTTTCTTTCCATCCCCACAGACCCCTTTTCATTCTCATCCCGGCATAACCCGAGGATTCTCATCTTATTCCCCAGCAGGAACCATTTATCCTTCTCAGCATAACCTGGCGATCTTTCCAAGGGATACGCAATTCTGGTCCATTTTGTTCAAATAAAGAGCAGCATAGATGTGTGTTACAAATAACTCACGAAGTTTTCTAGTGAAACTGGGGCAGAAAATTTCGTTCATTTGTTTGTTTTGCTGTCTGAGCAGGTCACCTTAAGGCACAAGATTCGGCATAATTGAAAGCATGAGTGTCAGTTCAGAACAGAATAGAAGAAAAGAGACAAAGGTGAACTCAAAGTGATGAGGCGGACAAAGACGCGGAATGCTCAAAATTAATGGAAGGCACAAGCTCAGCATATCCTGTTTTGTTTCAAGATTGAAGACTGAGCCAACAGCTGCAAGATTCAGATTGGAGTCTGCCACAAAAGACAGCTGAGACTCAAGATCAAGCTTCAAAAGACTCATAGATAGGAATCTTGTAACTTGTAGCTGATAGACTTAGCTAGCTTAGTTTTTGATTTTCTTTTGGTGTAATAAGGAGTTTAGCAAGCACAAACAACAGCAACAGCAGCCAATCACAGTCCCTCGGTAGTCCCAGCCACCAAAACTTTCAGAACTACACTGATCTGATTCCTCTATTGCCAAGGATATGTAGGCAATCTTTGAAGCAGGGTTAGGTCAAAAATTTTTCAAAATGCTTCACGTAGAGTATTCAATCTTACGGAAATCGCTCATATTTTCTCACCTGTCTTTGTACGAAAACTCTTCGTTTTCCCGCGCAAAGAGGGCCAGCTGTGAGCATATGATTTTTTACCTGGTCGAAACAAGCTCCTACGGAACTCTTAAAGTTTAGGATTTTTTGTAAAATTTTAGGATTTTTTTAATTTTTTAGGACTTAATTGCATTCGCATATTCATTACTGCGTGTTTTACGATTAATTAGGATTTATTTGTTAAATAAAATTATTTTATAAATTAAAAATACAAAAAAAATATATATATATATATATATATATATATATATAGATGTATTTCCGGCATTTGAAATTATTTTTGTTTTGACTTGGTTTAGTTTAATTGTGATTTGTAGTTTTTAAATAAAGATTAGTAACTAATATAAATTAAAATAAAAGACAAAAAACATATATATAATATGTATATATACAGCCACTCAGGCTGGCCACAATTGGGCCAGACCTGAGTGGCCCAACCCGTTTCCTCCTTTAAAACAATATACAATCTAGCCCAAATGACCAGCCTAATCCAGTGCACGCATCACTAAACCAAACGACACCGTTTAGGATCCCCATCATCACAGTCGTCCATCCCATCTCATCCAACAGCCATTAAACCCTCTCCCAAAAAAATATATATATGTCCAAACGTATCTAATTCACATTAGAGACCAAACATCACCCTCCTCGTACTTTCTTCTCCGACTGTAACGCCTCCCATTGACCACCAATGACCGTCCCTTGACCACCAGCCAACCACCCTACTGCCACCGTCGGAAATCGCCTCATGGCGGCGGCTAGAAACCAAACTGCCCCAGATTTACACCACTCAACCGTCATGACCTCCCCTACCCCGTCCTATGGTTAGTTTCCGTCGAACATGCCTCATACGTCTCGAATATCCAAAAATAGGGTCGTCGGAACCACCATCTCCGGCAACCTTGTTTCAAACCCTTTCAGTTTAACACCACAAACCAGTAGGATACCCCCTTCCCCGTCCTGCATCCCAATCCCTTTGAATCCCCCCCCCCCCTCCCCCCATCATCTCAAATATTATCCGGAAGGTCGTCCTAGGAGGCTCGAAACCCCTGTGGAAGGGGTCAAGAGTTGATTGAAGTGGTTTAGATTGGACATGCATAAGAAGCTAAGTACCCTGCCTTTTCTGTATATATTTTTCCTGATTATTTGTTTTCTTCTGCATATATTTGCCTAAGTGATTCATCTTTTCTGTATTTCTATAGCTCTTAGATGTTTTCTTTTAAATAATCGTTTGTCTACAATCTCGCCTGAAATAGGTTTCAATGTTTATATGCTTTTGTTTGTCACTAGTCTGGAAACCTTTTCATCTTTAGAATGGTTTAACTAGCTGTTAATATTAGCTTTTGAGCGTGTGATTCTCATAATTTGATGAACTCTATCTCACGATCTTCATTTGTTTTATTCACTGATAGTCTGATTGGTTTGATTGTTTGTTTATGCTACTGAGTGTCTGATCTTTATTTCACAGTAGCTTTGGTCTTCAGTACTTATGCATAACTAAGTTGTTCCCTCTCGTTGAACTTCTACTTGCTTCATAATCTAGCTCATGAACTAAGTACTCACCCTCCCTGCTGTGTGCTTTTAAGTTTTAAGTATTTCTGAGCTCCTTGGTTGAACTATTTCTGAAAGATAAGTGTTGATAGATGTATTCATTATTTTTGTTATTTTGATCTTTTGTTTTGATTAATCTTATATAATGTTTGGATGTGAAAGTCTATATTAGGGCATTTTGTTGAACCTTGATAATTTTGGTTGATTGAACTTTCATGAGCCTATTAGTCTAAGATTAAAATGTGACCCAAGTTTGATTGACCAGGGTCAATTGTAACTAAACTAGGGCCAAAGAATTGATTAACTTCAAAATTTCAGGGGAGGGTAATTTAGGAAAGGAAGTGAGGGTATAAGATGGATTTGAACCTTTAGAAAATCTGATAGGAATCCCTTAGAGCCTTCTAGCAAGGACTAAAACACAATTCCTACCTCAAACTTGAGGCACAAGTTAGGAATTGAAGGACTATTTAGGCAAAGCGCAAATTTCAGCTAAGGACTAAATGAAAAACAAGAAAAAATCTGGTGCCTTAAGGCTTTACTATAAAAAGAACCATCTGGGCATTTATTAAAAGGATCTGCAACCTTTTCTTTGAGTACTAGAGCTGAAATACTTATTCCTATATCTAATAATACCATTAGTGCTGTTTGAATCATTTCTTGGAGAATTAATTATCTAAAAACTCTGTTGAAGTCCTGGATGCACTGTCTTTTTGGTTGTTGATTGCTTAGCTGGACTCTTCTATTTACTCATAGGCATGTTTCTTCTACTGCATTACAGGTACATTCGATGTTCATGTATATATGAAGTTCAGTTGAAATATATATTCCCAAATGTGAAGATCTCCAGTTGTTATCAGTATTTGAATTACTTCCCTTTTTTCCCTGTTTAGTTTGAATATAAGTGTAATAATAAGATGACTATCCTGTTGTAATTAAACATTTGGGACTGTTTCCATGTGTAATGCCTGGACATTCGACTCAAATTCTTCTTGTATGTGTGTAATTAATAGTCAGTTTCAATTTTTGGTCTGGCTGGTTCAAGTGTTGATCTTGTGCGCTTAGAGCTACTGCACTTAGTATGTAGTAGTAGTAGTTTTGATAATTATGTTAAGTTCAAAATGCTGGGAAACATTTCAGATCTCCATACGTTTAGTAAATAATTAATTTTCAGTTTTACCCAATATAGTGTAACCTTAGGCATAATTTAATTTGGAGATAAGTTCGCATGCTCTGAATGATGAGCATGTGAATCGTGTAGTTCAGATTTAAGATTAAAAAATATATAACACAATCATTAGTAGCTCTCAGGTCGAACCTGGTAGGTATATTTGATATTTAAAGTTAGTGCAAACTGATATAACATGAATCCCCAACATCCTCTTTATAAATGCATGGATGATTAATCTTGTGTATAGATTCATACTGAAAAGCATCATTGAAATTGGGTCATATGGACCCCCCGTCTAAAAATGAACTTTAGGCCCAGTTGAGAGGCCCGACAGTGGCCAAACACAATATGTGTTCAAGGCCAGCTCGAATTTGAGTCCAATATGTTCAATTGGCCATGAATGAGGCTAAGACGCACATAATGTTGCTCAAATACCAAGTTTATACATAAAGTGATTAAGGCATTTAAGCATCAGCAATAGTAGAAAATCTAGCATATGTTAGAATATCCTTGTAAAATAAAGTGAGCCATGTTAATTCAAGCAAATACTATGTGATGGCTCCTTAATTCATTAGAACACATAGAAATAGGAAACGCCGTTTAGAAAATTTCATTGTCTTCCACAAATGTCAAAGACGTAGTTGTTATAGGCGCGTGTTCCATAAAAATACCGTCCTAAATTTGGGTGCGCATTTATTTGACCCAAATCCTATTCTCAATGGAATTAAAATGTGTCTAAAATTGCGGGTGCATTTATGTGACGCGATTCGCGACGTGTTTTAATAACATTGCAAATTTTCCTAAAAGATGTTATAAGCGGTTAATAATCTAAAATTACGGAACACGTATAGAAAATCATATTTTAGCCACTTATAATGAGTTTAAGAGACCGTGCTAGAACCACAGGACCTGGTTTTGGGATTTAAATAAATCGGTGACTTGGGACACCAAAAAGCCAAACCTATTCCAAGTGGCGACTCTTGAATAACAATAATAATACCATCTCGAATAATGTCACTTTAGTTGGAAAAGCTCCTATACACGTGTCACCTTTCAGGGGTAACCACGTGTAAGCGGTAAAAAGGAGGTGTTACAGGCATTGCATTTGAAGGATACATAGACCAGGATATTACCCAATGGCACATCCGGGATGACCTCGCCCAGGACTTTGTAAGTCAATTCCAGTACAACATTGATACTTCCCGGACAGGAACTCCTTAGCTAACTTGAAGAAGAAACCTTCAGAATGCTTCAGAGAATATCCTGTTAAATGGCGCGAGCAAGCATCGAGAGTAAAGCCACCCATGGAAGAAGCGGAGATGGTCTCCGACCTCCGACAAGCGCAAGAGGAAGATTATTTTCAGAATATGATGTCCGCAATGGGCAAACCTTTTTGCAGAGGAGATTAAGATCGGGGAGATGGTAGAGAATGTCCTCAAAACAGGGAGGATTATGAGTCAATCCGCCATAAGAGCAACCTCCCAGGCCATGCTCATAGACATGCATTCTCTGAAAGGGCATCTCAACATTACTATCCTCACCAAGACATGCACTATGTCCCTCAACCCTATGCACTTATGAACGCTCAGCCCTTTCTTCGACCACAACAGCAGTACAACAGAAACCATGCCCCATGAAATCAGCCTCCTTAGAATCACTACAATCCCCGCCCTCCACAAAATAACTACCGTCCCAGGGAACCACCCAAGAGACAGAACTTCACTCCAATAGGAGAATCATATGCCAGCCTATTCCCAAAGTTGGTCCACATGGGTCTCTTGCAGCCCGTGCCCCCAAACAGACAAAACCCCGAGTCACCTTCCTATCAAAGGGGCATACGTTGTCCTTACCACTCTGGGGTGGAGGGACATGACAGTGAAAATTGCTGGACCCTAAACGAGCGGTGGAGGATTTGATAGACCAAAAGAAGATAGTATTGAGAGATTACGAGGTCCCAAACAAAACTGATAACCCGTTGCCAGCTCAAAACAACGGGCCGAACATCAGAGAAGAAGAAAAGAAAATGAATGAAGCCAAATGCCCAAAAGCAGAGAAGAAGCCTGAAGTCAAAACTGAGACGACCCCTACCAAGGAAACAATACTCTACATCCCACGAGGGCGTCAAGAAAAGCAGCCCACTTTGAGTGTCCCAAGGAGGTTCGAGCTGAACAAAACCATGTATGTACCCAAGAAAGCCTATGTGGTACGGGGATCGATTAAACCACTGGTGTTGAATGAGCCCGTGGTAACCGGTCGCGTACCACAGAAGCCCATGACAAACCCTTCGGCCGTCCCTTGGAATTACCAAGAAACCATCGTTACATACAAGGGAAAAGAAATCCTTGGGGAAACTCAAAAAGGCTATTCTACAAAGAAATACTCAGATATGGAAGAGGTGAACGCTGCCACCAAATAGCGATTTCCACCTTAGAAGCCAGTAAATACTGAGGAGGTAGAAGCCTTCTTACAGAAAATGAAAATGCCAGAGTACGAAGTTGTGGATCAGCTATGAAAATCTCCTGAGCAGGTCTCTTTGTTGTCACTCTTGATGAAATCCCCCGAGCACCAGCAGGTGTTGGCCAAAACATTGAACGAAGCTTATGTACCGGCCGAGACCTCCATGGAGAAACTAGAGAATATGGAAGAGAGATTATTTTCCATTAACCAGGTTACATTCAGTAAGAATGACATACCTCCGGAGGGAGGTGCTCACAACAAAGCCTTGCACCTCACCGTCAAGTGCGGGGGATATTATGTCAAAAGAGTGATGATCGACGGAGGTTCCGGAGTAGACATATGCCCGTTGTCTACCTTGCAGAGAATGGAGATTAGGATAGAGAGGATACGTCCTAACAACGTGTGTGTCCGAGCCTTCGATGGAATCAAGAGAGACACCATAGGCGAAATTGACTTGGTGCTAACCATTGGTCTGGTCGACTTAAAAGTAACATTTCAGGTGTTGGACATGGTCACATCCTATAACTACATCCTAGGAAGGCCGTGGATTTACACAACAGTAGCAGTGCCTTCTACCCTACACCAAATGCTGAAATTTGAACATGAAAACCAGGAGATTGTAGTTCATGGAGAGGAAGACCAGTCAATTTATTGGGACCCCTCTGTCCCCTATCTCGAAGCCAAGGAAGGGAGTGAGCACATAGTCTATCAAGCTTTTGAAGTCGTCGTCGCCGATCAACATGAAGAAGGCAAGCCACTCTCCCAGCCTTTCCTGTCAAATGCTTCAATCATGGTGGCGAGGAAGATGACGCCCCAAGGTTTTAAGCCAGGCAAGGGACTCGGAAGCTCCCTACAAGGCATAACCGAGCCGTTCTCCTTGCCTGCTGTAGAAAAGTTCTTTGGACTGGGCTTTCATCCAACATCAGAAGATATCACATGGGCCAATCGCAGAAAGCGTCAGGGATGGGCCTTGCCACGACCCCTACCCCACTTGTACAAGACGTTTGTAAAACAAAAGTACAGTGAAGAGGAGGAAGAAGAAACCTTCACGGCAGAAGAAATCGATGAGATATGCGGAGCCATGAGGGAGTTGTTGTACGATGCCAACATGGTCCAGCTGGGAGAAGGTTCAAGCACAACTGAAGTGCTCTATATGGGGCTAGATTCCGAGCTTCAAAATTAGAAGGCCACACCTTTCCCAGTCAGGCAGGAGGCCCGGTAGTCCCGCCTTGCTACCTCTTCCTACATCACGAGCTATTTCAGGGTGTATCTCGGTTGTTTTCTTTAGCATTTTGTCCTTTAAATTTCAATTGCAAACCCTGTTACCTTACAAGTTTAAAGAAATGAAATCAATATTTCATCATTTGCACCATTTTGTCTTTCTCTGGGTTTTTTTCTTTCTTTTATTTTTCATCTTTTCTTGCAGTCCCAATAATGCGGCTTTAAATAAAACGACGTGCTCGCGGACTTCATGCCATGACCCAAACATGCTTCCTATCTGTGAAATAGTGAACCAAGAACTAGAATATGACGAAGAAGAGACTTTTAGGGAAATCAACCGAGAGTTGGAACACTTTGAAAAACAAACCTAAGCCAAATTTAAATGATACTGAACTGGTTAACTTGGGAAATCCAGATGAAATCAAAGAAACTAAAATAAGCATCCATGTGGATAAAGAAATACTGGATTCATTGGTTCAACTCCTTTTGGAATTCAAAGACGTATTTGCATGGTCTTACGATGACATGCCCTATTTGAGTATGGATCTGGTGGTTCATAAGTTGCCCACATATCCTGAGTGCCCTCCAATCCAACCAAAATAAAGAAAGTTCAAGCCTGATGTCAGTGACAAAATCAAAGAGGAGATTACAAAACAGCTAGAGGCGGGGGTAATCTGGGTCGTTCGGTACACTACATGGCTGGCCAATGTGGTCCCGTTGCCAAAGAAAGACGGAAAAACTCGAGTGTGTGTTGATTACAGAGAACTAAACAAGGCGATTCCCAAGGACAACTTCCCTTTGCTCAACATCCACATCCTTGTCGATAACTGTGCCAAACATGAGATTCAATCCTTCGTAGACTGCTACGCAGGATACCACCAAGTGTTGATGGATGAGGAAGCTGCTGAGAAAACCGCCTTTACCATACCTTGGGGAACCTATTGTTATAGAGTTATGCCATTTGGATTGAAAAATTCCGGGGAAACATACATGAGGGCCATGACCGCCATCTTCCACGACATGATGCATCTAGAAATAGAGGTGTATGTGGATGACGTGATTATCAAATCCAAGACTCAGGGTGATCATGTAAAAGACTTGAGGAAGTTCTTCGAAAGACTTTGCAAATATGATTTGAAAATAAATCTAGCCAAGTGTGCATTTGGAGTCCCTTCAGGCAAACTTCTGGGGTTCATCGTCAGCCGAAGAGGCATCGAATTGGATCCCACCAAGACAAAAATCCATTCGAGAGCCGCCTCCACCGAGGACCAAAAAGGATGTAATGAGTCTATTAGGAAGATTGAATTACATCAGCCGATTCATCGCCCAGTTGACTTCCACATGCGAGCCCATATTCAAGCTACTGAAAAAGTTTGTGGCAGTTAAATGGACTATTGAGTGTCAGGAAGCTTTTGATAGAATCAAACAATACTGGTCCAATCCACCAGTTTTGGTTCCTCCAGAACCAGGAAGGCCACTATTTCTTTATCTAACAGTCTTGGAAGGCTCTTTTGGCTGTATTCTCGGGTAGCATGGCACCACGGGAAAGAAAGAGCAGGCCATTTATTATATGAGCAAAAAGTTTACCAGTTACGAGGCCGAGTACACACTGTTGGAAAGAACTTGTTGCGCCTTGCCTTGGGTGGCTAAGAAGTTAAGGAATTATCTGCAAGCTCATACCACGTACCTTATAACCAGGCTGGATCGACTAAGGTACATAGTCCAAAAACCAATGCCCACAGGGCGATTAGCCAAATGGCAAATCTTACTCACCGAGTTCGACATAGTTTATGACACTCGTACGATAATGAAGGCTCAAGCATTAAAAGATCATCTGGCTGAGAATCCCGTTGATGACGAATATCAACCTTTAAACACCTACTTCCCTGATGAAGAAGTGAATTCGTTGGAAGTAATAGCTGAAGACACCCCCGTCTGGAAAATGTTCTTCAACGGAGCAGTAAACGCAAAAGGCGTAGGGATTGGGGCAATTTTAATCTCACCCACATGTCAGCATTATCCAGCTACAGCCAGGCCCCGGGTCTTCTACACCAATAATACAGCTGAATATGAGGCTTGCATAATGGGCATGAACATGTCCATTAATCAAGATGTCGAAGAATTGCTAATCATGGGAGATTCAGATCTTATCATCCGACAGGCTCAAGGAGAATGGGAGACAAGAGACATTAAGCTCCTCCCACACAGATAGCATGTGGAAGACCTCAGCAAACAGTTCAGGTCGGTACAATTACATTCCCCGTTTCCACAATGACTTAGCAGACGCATTCGCAACCTTGGCCTCCATGTTACCTTACCCTGGAAACGCCTATGTTGACCCTTTAAAAATCCAAGTCAAAGAAAGGCATGGGTATTGTAACGCGACTGAAGCAGAGTCCAGCATACAACCCTAGTACTATGATATCAAGAGATTTCTGAAAACACAGGAGTATCCCGAGCAAGCCACTAGGGAACAAAAGAAAACCATTCGACGGCTTGCAAGCAATTTCCTTTTGAGCGGTGATACTTTGTATAAAACGACTCCAAATCTTAATTTGTCAAGATGTGTGGACACAGAGGAGGCTGGGAGAATTATGCACGAAGTACATGCGGGAGTGTGCGGGCCCCATATGAACGGCTACGTACTAGCAAAGAAGATACTCTAAGATGGCTATTACTGGGTGACCATGGAGAAAGACTGTTTCAGCTTCCTTCGAAAATGTCATTAATGCTAGGTGCAGGGTAATTTGATTCACGCACCGCCAAATGAACTGCATCCTATGTCAGCACCCTGGCCATTTGCCGCCTAGGTCATGGATGTCATCGGGCCGAATGAGCCTAAAGCCTCAAATGGACACAGATTCATATTGGTCGCTATTGATTACTTCACCAAATGGGTTGAGGCCATCACCCTTAAGTCTGTTACCAAGAAGGCGGTGGTGGATTTTGTGCATTCCAACATCATTTGTCGTTTTGGGATTCCCACTACCATCATTACAGATGAAGCGGCTAATCAAAATAGTCTGCTAATGGGAGAGATATGTGAACAATTCAAGATAAAAACATATAAACTCCACTCCTTACCGGCCCAAAGCTAATGGTGCAGTCAAAGCGACTAATAAGAACATCAAGAAGATCTTGAGGAAAATGATTCAAAGCTAGAAAAAATGGCACGAAAAGTTGCCTTTCGCACTAATGGTATATCGTACCACAGTACGTACATCGGTAGGAGCAACCCCCTATTTGCTGGTCTATGGGACTGAAGCTGCCATACCCGCAGAGGTAGAAATCCCTTCCCTCCAAGTGATTGTCGAAGCAGAAATTGAAGATAGTGAATGGGTTAAAACGCGTTTGGAGCAGCTAGCATTAATCGATGAAAATTGAATGGCCGTGTTGTGCCACGGGAAGATGTACCAACAGAGAATGGCTCGCGCTTACAACAAGAAAGTACACCCCAGGAATTTCGAAGTCGGGCAGCTGGTGTTGAGGCGGATACTTCCTCACCATCAGGAATCCAAAGGAAAATTCGCTCGAAACTAGATAGGGCCATACATTATCAGAAAGATATTGTCAAAAGGAGCATTGACGTCGAAGGAGACGAGCCCGAGGCAGCAGTAAATGCAGATGCAGTAAAACGATATTATGTTTGAACCCCCTGCGGCGATGACCCCATTTGATTGAAATGATGAAGACTTTGCTTTCCAGCTACTATCACCCTCTTGGAACCCGGAAATGCTGTTCAAAATAAAAAAAACAAAAAAAAAGAGAGAGAAAGAAGAAAAGAAAAGAAAAAAATAAAAAAAGGAAGAAAGAAAAATAATAATAATAATTAAAAAAAAGAATACAAACAAATTAGTTTAGGAAAACTTCCTAAACTACGTCTGACTTGATTCCAAAAGGATACGTAGGCAGTCTCTCCCTGAGGTTCAGCCATATCAAAATAAGAACCCCATTTACCCAAGAAAACCAAAACTAGGGCAGAAATATATTAATTCGATTACAAATCCATCCAAGTGGTTCCAAAGTTATAGATCCCCGGGGACGTCAAAAATACCTGGGTTGGGGTTGGCACAAATCAAATTTTGAGAGAAATAAAATGAGAGAGTCTTATCGGTAAAAACCTCCGGGCACCATAAGGCGACGGCGAGCAGAGAAAACAAAATGAGAGAGTTTCTTTAGCGAAAACTCGTAAAGAACGCTATCGGGCGACGAGAGAAGAGAAATGAGAGAGGCCGATTGGCGAAAACCCGAAAAGGGCGCCGTCGGTCGAAAAGAGGATATATTGCTGCTCGGGTCTGAATAAGTTTCTTTGGTTTTGAATGAGTTGAAGTCAGAAAGCAAAAATGGATCTGGGCCGTGTATTCACTCCAAGAAGCATGTCGTTGCCGTTCAAAGCCGATTCATACTTCTAGATAAGTCCCTTCTTTTCCCTCAAAAGAACATACCTCTCTAAAATTCATGCTTCACTCCTTTCCACTTTAATTTTGATGTCCTGACCATTCCATAAGAAAGGTAGCAAGGCCGGTCTCACAGGTTTCTCCAGGCAAGAACTAAGGGAATGCCCGACATCGTCAAACGCGATTAGCCAATCCCGGCTGATCATGATGACTAGTGCCTCAAAAGCAGGGAAATAAAGAGGGATAGTCAAAGTTCAAAAGCCCACAAAGGTAAAGCCAAAGCGGAAGGTGTTAACCCAAGCAGGACGTTGGTTCTTAGCAAAAGCTCGAAGTCAAACCCTGAAATCAAATCGGGACAAACTCATAACAAAGGCCCAAAAAACAAAAACCAACCCGAAAATGAGGACCCCTGGCCAGACAATCGACGAAGCGAGGATTGGAAGTTGTCCTTTGACCGAAAGGAAGCTGAAAGCAAGCATAACAAGGCCGCAAACCCAATCACTGTTCAAACTAACAGTTTGTTTTGTTTCTGACGAATTGAAATTGATGTAGGTGTAATCTAGAAAAACAGAAGGAACACGGGGCAAACACAACCAAAGAAATGGCACAAGGACCAAGAATGGTGTTGCAGCAACAACAAAAGGGAAGCTTTCTTTTCATTTTCCTGCAAAACTCGTAAATAAGCATAATAGCATGGGATTCCAATCCTTATCCTCCCCTTGTGCAACTTGTGGGTTTCCTTGGCATGAACCAAGGATTGTAGGCCACCCCCTCCAGCATAGACCAAGAAGTCTCCTTCCTTCACCCCCCCAGCATAACCCCGGAAGTTCCTCTTCACATCCCCAGCATAACTTGAGGATTCCTTTCCTAATCTTTCTACTCCCCAACGTAATATAAAAATTAACGCTCCCCTATCCTTAGCACAAACTAAGGGTTGTCCTTTCCCCTCTACCCCCAGCATAGTCAAAAGGATCTCTCTGGTCCTTCACTTCCTGGCAGATCCTCCTAGAATAACCTAGGAATTCTCTTTCATTCCCAACATAACTCGCGTATTCCCTGGCATAACCTAAGAGATTTTATTCATCCCGGCATAACCCCAGGAATTCTCTTTCAGTCCCTGCACAACCCGTGGATTCCCCTAGTATAACCTAAGAAATCTCTTCCAATCCTAGCATAACCCACGGATTCCCCTGGCATAACCCAAGAATTCTCTTTCAATTCTGGCATAACCCGCGTATTTCCCTAGCATAACCTAGGAATTCTCTTTCAATCCTGGCATAACCTGCAGATTCCCTTGGCATAACCTAGGAATTCTCTTTCAATCCCGGCATAACCCGCGGACTTCCCTAGCATAACCTAGGAATTCTCTTTCAATCCCGGCATAACCCGTGGATCTCCCTAGCATATCCAAGGAGTCTTCTTTAAATCCCGGCATAACCCGCGGATTCCCCTGGCATAACCCACGAATTTTAATTCATCCCGGCATAACCCGTGGAGCCCCTAGCATAACCCAAGAGCTCTTCATTCATCCCGGCATAACCCATGGATCTCCCTAGCATAACCTAGGAATTTTCATTCACCCCGGTATAACCCGCGAATTTCCCTGGCACAACCCAGGAACTTTCATTCATCCCGGCATAACCCCTGGATCTCTCTAGCATAATCTAGGAATTCTCTTTCGTCCCGCATAACCCGTGGATTCCCCCGGCATATCCCAGAAATTTCTGCATAACCCATGACTCTCTTTCTGTCCCCAGCAGGGGCCTTTTTCTTCCTATCCCGGCATAACCCGTGGATATTTCCTTACACTCAGCAGGAACTTTTTCATTTCTATCCCGGCATAACCCGCAGATCCTCCTCTTATCCCCAGCAAGGACCCTTTTCTCCTTTCCAGCATAACCTGGCAATCTTTCCAAGGGATACACAATCTCGATTTTTATTGCTTTCAATAAAGAATAGCTTGGATTTGTGTTGCAAATAGCTCACAACATTTTCCGAGTGAAAACTGGGGTAGAAAATTTTGTTAAAGTTTGTTTGTGTTGGTATCCAAGCAGGTTTCACCTAAAGGCATAAGATTCAAGATGACCGAAAGCATGAGTCTCAATCCAGAATGAAGGAAAAGAAGAAAAAAACAAAAAAAGTGAATTCAAAATGATGAATCGGATAGAGATGTGGAAAGCTCAAAATTGGAATAAAGTCACAAACTCCGCATGTCCCGCTTTGTTTCAAAAACTGAAGAATAAACCAGCTGTTGTAGCTAATATGCATCAAGATTCAGATCAAGGTCTACAGCAAAATCAACTAAGATTCAAGATCGAGATCCAAAAGATTTACATATAGGAATCTTGTATACCGTAGTTGACAGGCCTAGCTAGTTTAGCTTTTTTTTTTTTTGTAATAAAGAGTATGTAAGCAGTAGAAGCAGCAACAGAAGTGAAATTACAGCCAATGGAAGTCCCAGCTACCAAAACTTCCAGAACTACACTGACATGATTCCTTTATCGCCAAGGATATGTAGGCAACCTTTGAAGCAAGGTTCGGTCAGAAATTTTTCAAAATGCTTCACACGGAGTATTCAGTCGGATGAAATCGCTCATGTCTGCTCACTTGTATTTGCACAAAAACTCTTCGCGTTCCCGCGCAAAGAGGGGCAGCTGTGAGCATGCGATTTTGTCCCTGCTAAGTCGACTCTTACAGGACTCTCAAGTTTAGCATTTTTCTTTTAATATTTGTTTTAGGACTTTATTTGTTGCATTTTATTGTTTGTTAGGTTAATTAGAAATTTTAAAATAGAGTTAGGAATTAAAAAAACAAAAAAGAGAGAAGAAAACAAAACAACATATATATATATATATGTATACAGGCTGGCCACAATTGGGCCAGACCTGGGTGGCCCAAACCGTTAAACCTGTAAACACGCCCCATGCCCAGCCCAAAATAAGTCCCTGACCCATTCCACACATAATCGACCAAAAATGACACTGTTTCAAGGAGAAGTCATCATAGCCATTGATCTCGGGCCATCCAACGGTCCAGGATCATTCCCAAAACCCTTATAAATATGTCCAAACGTCTTTACAAACTCAGAGACAAAACTTCACCTTCTTTGTACAAAACATGCCGGTTGTAACACCTACCCGTCTTCGCCCTATGACAACCCTTGGCCACCCAGCAACCACCCTAATGCCGCCGCTGTAAATCGCCTCGCGGCGGCGGATGGTCACCAAACCACCCCAAATTTACACCACAAGACCACCAAGACCCTCTCTTCCCCATCATGTTATCAGATTCCCTCGAACAACTCTCCATAGTCTCGAATATTCGAATTAAGACTCACCGTAACTACAGTATCCGACGACCCAACCCCAAACCTGTCCAAAACAACACCCTTGAAACATTTCTTCCCCCTCTTTCCAACCATCCATACCACACCCTTCGAATCCAAATGAAACGGCTCGAATATTGATTTAAAATTTACCCTAAAACCTAAACCTCACCGGAATCCGGCCAAGCTAGCCTTAAATGATCCTCTCCCATCCCTCACCCCAACCATTCCATCCACGACCCTCAAACCTAACTAGTTACAAGGGAAATTCAAATCTGAGACCTTATTTGGTCTCAGAATCAGAAAACTTCCTCTCTTGAACCCTTTGGCCATCTCCGGTACTCAAGGCAAATGCCTTAGAGGTTCAAAACCTCCCAAAAGAGGTCAAAAAATCATGGAATTGGAGAGTATCAATTTAGGGTTGCATGCACACACAAAAGCTAAGTACCCTATTTTCAATTTTCTATAGGTCTTTTCTTTAATTGTTATTTTGTTTTAACTTTTACTTATTTTCTATGACCTCATTCTGAAATACGCTTGTTATATTTTGTGGTTTCTTTAAGTGTCACTGGTGAATTCATTCATCTTCTACAATCTTCTGATTTGTTTCACCTCTAAAATTTCACGTGACTAGTTGATTTTTGCCTCTTGACTCTAAATTTTACATGACTAGTTGATCTTTGCCTCTTGACTTTGAAAATTTGCCTGATTTGTTGATCTCTGCCTCCTGATTTGTCACTTGCTTTACATCTGAAATTCTGAATGGTTATTGCTTTTAATTTCTTGGTTTTATTCATGTATATCTTGGGTATTCAATCTCTGTTACTCATTTCTCGCTTTCAAGTTTTACTGAGTGTTTTGATTAGGTTATTTCTGTAAGTCCTACATTAGTTGATTGGTTTCCTTTCTGGTCACTTTAATTCATTGGTTTTTAACATAAAATGCATTGAACATGCATATGATCCTGAATAATAATTGTTGCTGATAGGATATTTGTTTGAAACCTGAGTTGTATTGGCTAATTCTTAAACTTTTTAATTAAGCATGTAGTCCAGACCATGAATTTGGCCCATAATTTGAATGTAATTGACCAGGGTCAGATTTGACCAAATCAAATGAAAACCAAGAGTAAATAAACCTTAGGTTAGTTAATTGGGAAAGGAAACAAGGGTATAGAGGGTATTTGAACTCACAAGGAATCCTGTAGCAACCCCTAGAACATTCTAGTGAGGGGTGTAAACATAATTTTAGCCTCAAACTTGAGGCACAAGTCAGAAAACTAAGGAGTATTTAGGTAAAACTGAAATTTGACTAAGGGACTAAAAAGGAAAACAAGGAAATGAATGTTGCCCTAAGGCTTAAACTATTAAAAGGGGGCAATCTGAATATTTGGAAAAAAAAACTTTTTGACATTTTCGAGCAGAATTTTTTTTAAAAGCTTGGTAGTGAATTAGAATACAAAAAATACATATTAGTTTCTTCTACATTCTTCAGAAAATCATTAGTGCTGTTCTTATTCCTATTGAATTTTGATTGTCTCAAAAGCCTTCTTGACTTCTGGGTGTTTAGTGGTCGATTGACTGTTGTGTGCTTGCTAGTTGCTTCAATTTTACTCATAGGCTTCTTTTTGCTGAACACCAACTACCAATTCTGACCCAAAACTCTGTGAAGTTGTAGAACTTATGTGCATTCGAGATAATGAGAAGATAGCACTTCATTTTGTTTGTTTCAATTCCTGCTGTAACTGCATTTATTTTATTAAGATTTTCTGGTATTTGTACTAAACATAAACATGTATAATCATGGACTGTAATGGGACTGTACTTTTAATTTGCTTAAGTCCTGTAGATTTTACAATAGATTGATCAAAGATGAGCTTAGTACTTACAATTTGAGTTATATTAGGAATTTGATAGCTGAACATGTGTAATACTCTGAATGATGAGTATTCCAAGTTATTTATTCAAATGTTAAGATTAAAATCTGATGCAAAAAATTATGTTTAGTGTCTTCCTTACGAAATATTATTGGTATATTTTATGATGCTCAGGTGTATGGTTTTAATAATTGCGGTATAATCAAAACAAAAAGTTGATGTTATTGTTCTAAAAGGGACTCGTTAGTCCAATGACCTTGGGCCCAATTGGAAGGCCCAGTAGCTGCCAGTCATAGCATGAATAATGCATGTTCCTGGACTGGCTGAAAATGAAGCCCAAATTAGCCACGAAAGAGGCTCAAAAATGCAAGTATTGATTTTCTTTTCAGAACATATTATCCATGTGTAAATGACTAGGATGTTTTAAGTGCAAGAATAATAGATAATTTAATACGCTTTAGGATGTCCTTATAAAAGAAAGTGGGCCACGTTCATCTAATCAAACACCACAAGGCTCATTAATTTAATAAAATATTTAGAAAATTAAAAGTGCCATTTAGAGAATTTCACGGCCTCCCACAGATTTTTGAAGACGTAGTTGCTATAGGCGCGAATTTATTAATAAAATATCTTCCTAAATTCGGGTGCGCAATTATGTGACCCAAATCCAAATCTCACTGGAGTTGAAATATGTCTAAAATTGTGTACGCATTTATGTGACGTGATTCATGATGTGTTTTAATGACATTGTAAACTTCCTAAAATATATATTAAAAGCGGTTAATAATTTAAAATTTAATCATAGGTCTGAACATGTATAAAAATTAGATTTTAGCCACTTATAATAGTTCAAGCTACCGTTCTAGAACCACGGGATCCGAGGGTGCCTAACACCTTCCCTCGGGTCAACAAAATTCCCTACTCAAGAATTTCTGGTTCGCAGACTCCACTTGGGCAGTTGAAACTTCCTCGATTTGGGATTTTAAATAAATTAGTGACCTGGGACACCACAAGCCAAACCTATCCCAAGTGGAGGCTCTTAAATAAATAAATAATCCCATTTCGAATAATATCATTTTAATTGGAAAAACTCAAATATATGTGTTATCCTTCGGGGTAGCCGTGTAATTAGAAAAGAAGGTGTGACAGCTCTGGAGACTCTTAAATAAATAAATAATCCCATTTCAAATAATGTCACTTCAATTGGAAAGACTCCTTCATACGTGTTATCCTTCGGGGTAGCCACATATAAGCCAAAAAAGAGGTGTGACATGAGCGCTGCGGATCAAAATGCCTACAAACACCTCAAGATATTCATAAATACATGTTGGGGAGCAAACAGATGAATGTGTCCAAGGATGCTCTTCGGTTAAGTCTATTCCCATTCTCACTTCAAAATGAGATATTGGCCTTCAATCAAGAGCCCACGGAACCTTTGCATGAGATTTGGGAGAGATATAGAACTATGGTGAAGGAATGCCCCAACAATGACATGGCGGAGAATATGTTGCAACAAACTTTCTATCGGGGCATCAATACTATAAATAATTGCATAGTGAACCAACTACTGGGGTAATTTTATGAAATTGATGTATGATAAAGCTTGTCCAGTTCTTGATGGGTTGGCGGATACATCCTCCGCATGGAAAAGTATAGCCAATGTTCCTGAAGATGACCCTACGATTATTCATTTGCATAAGGAATTACATGATCATGGGCAAATTATAGCAAAGTTGACAACTACTATGAACCATTTGGCTAAGCCACAGTTGCAACAAGTCCAAAAGGAAATGATTCATTACACCCAATGAATGTCGAAATCCGGAATCTAGAAAGGAAAAATGGGGCATGACATTCTCTAATTTGTGTCGGATTTCCCTTTATTTGCATTTGTGAAGAATCTGAGCATGTAGATTTACCTCTTGGTCTGAATATTAGATCCGAGTGTAGGTATCCCCTTGGTTCTCAATTGGTTAATATGATATTACCTGGAACCCTTTGTCGTTCCTCGAACTGGGCCCAGATTGAACTGATACAAACTTAGGCAACCGGGACTCTGTACTTGAATTGAGTGAGAGTGAGGCCTTGATTTTTAGAACGAAACTCAGGCCTATTAGACCCCTTCTACAAGCTTTAAGGGATAATTTTCTTGGGCTTATGAGAATAAAAATAGCCTTTAGGCTTTCGCAGGCTGTCCTAGAGTGAGAGTTCACTCGAGCTCGAGTGTCCTGAAAACTTGTTTTGAACTTAGAGTGAAGATAGACTTAAATCGTTATAGATAGACCCCAGATAAGGGTACGACTAGACTCGGATAGACCCCGTATTAAAGTAACTGAGAGGATGTATAACTTGACCCGAAGATGGAAAATAGCCCTAGGGCTTTAGTAGTAGTTTTGAGTGGAAGTCAGATCAAGCTTAGGTATCTCGAGGGCTAGAGAATCGAGTGAATGACCTACATTCATAATAGAAGGATGTAGGGTACCATCTCGAGGTCAGGCTTATATGAGTAGCTCCTTAGAGCTTATTTTCTTTTTGATAGAGATCTTCGAGATCACGCACTATCTCGAGACTTGTAACGATGTCAAGGGCTCTATAAAGCCTAACTTCTTTTTGATAGAGATCCTCAAGATCGGCTACAATCTCGAGGCTTGTAACGATGTTACAGGCACCTTAGAGCCCATATTATTTTTTATAAAGATCATCGAGATCGGGTACTATCTTGAGGCTTGTAACGATGTTAAGGGCTCCTTAGAGTCTATCCTCTTTTTGATAAAAATCCTCGAGAATGGGTACCATCTTGAGGCTAGGTTTATGTGGGGGTCTTTGATCCCCAAAATGTCATACGGCATCGTCGATCATATGACACAATTATGAAACGCCTGAGGCAGTATCTTCGGTACATCTTCCCAAAGTGATAATGGCTTAGTCAGTATTCTTAACTAGCTTTTGAGGTAGGAGGACAGCCACCGCTTGCTCTATATATAGGTTTGTCTTCCCTCCTTTGAGAATTCTGCTATTTTGGGTAGCTATCTTTCTTGATAGAATTCTTCTTTCCTACGTTAGGCTTTCACCATTTTAACTTTGAATCCCTCACTCAAATTCCAGCTCCAGTTCTCTAATTTTACCATAGTTATGGCTACTACACCAAGATCTGTTTTGCAAGGAAAAGGAAGTTCTGCCTCTATTTCCCGCCTGGTTGGTCGTGCACCACCGGTGTCAGGCGAGCCAACCTCAAGATATTTAATTTTGAGGAGGGAATTTTCGTTAGAAAAACCTCCCAATGTTCAGGGTCATTGGGAGTATGCCTCGAATTTTGTTTCTTTTATAGGAGAGGGGCACCTCAAGTCAGTGAAGAAATATATTGGATAGGAGGAAAAAGTAGTACTACAGGTATCTTCCCCTAAGGAGAACATCATGGATCATACCAAGGGATTTTTGAATGTATACACGTACCTCTTTACACTGGGCCCCCTTGATAGGGTTGTGCTCAATTTCTGTCAAAAGTATCGGGCTACCTTGGAACAGGTTCATCCGTTGTTTTGAAGGATAGTATTGAGGATGAGATTCTTTGCGGAGGAAGCAGGGCTTTAGTTCACCCTCAATCATCTCATTAGGCTATACCAGACATTTTACCACTGAGGCATGTTAACCCTATGATGCTGATCTACCAAGCCCTTTGTCGTTGATGAAGAAGAAGATAGGGACCAGGGATGGATGAGCCGATTTATCCAAGTACAGATTTTTGATATTATCCCCGCGGAGTTTCTGCCATTTCCCGAGGAATGGAATTTTACCATAAGTTGTACACTTGTGCCTTCATTGTTTTGTTTATAGCAGATAAGGGCTCCATAAATGCACCTTTCTCTCCCTTTTTTTGCAGCAATTCTATAGATGCCATATGAGATCCCTGACCTGACGGATAAGGCTTGGAAGTTGGTGACCCACTCGTCTCATGATGACGTAAGCGGCGAGATTTTTCTAAAGGTAGATAGGAGACAAAACATCATGGTACGTGCTATATGATTTTCTTCCCCCCCTCCCCCCACCTTTTTTGAAAGGCGCTTTCGTTTTATGCGTTCCAACTCCTTTATCCTAGGCATTGGGGAATTCTTCAAGGTGAGATCGTGCCCTCTCGGAGAGGGATAAGGATCGTCAGCTTCGAGGCCGAGGAATAATAACAATAGGCAAAAGGGCTCTCACAGGGTGATTATGCTTATAGCAAGATGAGTCTAGCCTAGAGGCTTAGAGAGGATGTATTAGCTAAACCTGCAGCGCTTGAGATCTCTAGCTTTAGGAAAGTGGTCCCTCTTTTGTTGCCATCTTCTTTTCCCGTCAAAGCTACTTCAAGGGACGAGGTTCTCTGCCACCAACTTCTCCTCCGGTCGAAGGTACTTCGAGGGATGCTCGAAGCTAGGGGCCGCGTATATTGTATCCCAACCAAGAGCGGCTTTATTTGGGTTGATAGAGCTGGACTAGTAGATGTGCGCTCGACTCTTGAGGAATCTTAGCAGCTCGACTCTATGGTGAGTTTTGGCCAATCACATCAGTTTTTTTAGTTATTGTAATTTTTCTCTCTTATCGAGTTTCTCCTTCATAGGCATTTAACAATATCAAGTTTGAGCTACTTTGTCGTGACGCCAAGCTACAAAAAGCTGTGGATGGGGAGAAATCCATCAAGAAACTTGTTTTTTATTTCAACTACTCCATTTTGTTGAGGAGTCCTAGGGGAAGAGAAGTTATGATCTATACCATTTTCATCACAGAGATCAGCAAACTTAGCATTTTCAAATTCAGTTCCATGATCAGACCTAATGGATGCAAGTTTATTTCCTAATAGTTTCTGAGTTTTTCTAACAAAGGCAGTAAACATGTCAAATGCTTCATCTTTAAATGTTAGAAATAGTACCCAGGTAAATCTAGAATAATCATCAACAAGAACTATTACATATTTCTTTCCATCTTTGCTCATGGTTCTCATTGGACCACAGAGATCCATATGGACCAGTTCCAATGACTTGGTTGTGCTTATCATTATCTTGCTTTTGAAGGATGATCTTACCATCTTACCCCTTGCACAGGCCTCACAAACCGTCTTCCTTGAATTGGATATTACGTAACCCAGTCACCAAGTCCTTAGAGACTAATTGGTTAAGCTGATTTAGACTGGAATGCCCAAGTCTTTTGTTCTATAGGAGGGGATCATTATCCAGCACACTTAGGAAGGTTTGTTCATTTTTTGAGAGAGTAGACAAATCTACAATATAAATGCTATTAACTCTTTTTCCCTGCAAAATAATCTTGTCAGTGGTAAGGTTAATCAGAAAGCATTTAGTAGAGGTGAATGCTACAAGGTTAGCTTTGTCACAGAGTTGTGACACACTGATCAGGCTGTATTTTAATCCATCTACCAATATATATTCTCAATAGAGTGAGAGTCTGTCTTTCCTACTTTTCCAACCCCAATAATCTCACATTTCTTCCCATTTCCAAAGGAGACATTACTCCCTTTAAGTCCTTAAGTGAAAGGAACTGCTTCTTGCTTCCAGTCATATGTTTTGAGCACCCATTATCCATGTACCATATTTGGTTAGATCCCTTCACTTGGACCTCTTCGTCATCATCTAATTCTCCGATGGCCATAGGTGTTTGTTCATCTCCAGCTTCATCTTCTGAGTCCTCTGATGTTTCTCCCCAGGCAACAACCATAGCCTTTGTTGATCCTTTATTCCTTTTTGGTTGAACCTGTTCCTTCTTCATGTTACTTCGTTCAGCCCTTTCCTTCTTCCACTCAATTTCCCATTGAGGGCAATTCTTAATCATGTGATCAATCTTATCACATTTGTAGCAACCCTCATTGGTGTGTTTCTAGGGAGCCCTTGGTTTGTTGAAGATAATACCTATTGAAGAACCCTTTCCTCTTATCATGTAATTTTTAAAGTCTCTTATAATCACAACCATTTCATCATCCTCCATATATGAACCTTCAGCAATTCTGAGTGCTAGACTTCATTCCTTCTTGGGTGCATCCGTTTTCATGGTTTGTCTTCTCGGTTCATAGGCAGTTAGGTTTCCAATTATTTCATCCAACTTGAGGGTAGCAAATATTCTTTGATTCCTGAATAGCAGTGATTTTGCTTTCCCATGAAACTGGCAGAAATCTTGTCAAAATCTTCTCAACTTCGTCTTCTTCAAGAATAATCCTTCCAAGAGACTTAAGTTCATTGTCAGTATGGTGAACCTTGTATACATCTCTTGTATGGTTTCTCCTTCCTTCATGGTGAAATTCTCATATTGAGAATATAGTAGTGTTCATGTAGACCTCTTTACTTGAGGTGTTCCTTCATGAGCCACTTGCAAAGTGTCCCAGATTTCCTTAGTGGTGGTACAACTTTGACTTCTACTATACTCATCTGGACCTAGTCCACGCACAAGCCATTTCTTGGCCTTGGCATTTTTCTCCCACTTCTTTAGGTCTTCAGCAGTGCAGTCAGCTCTTGTCTTTGGCACTTACACTTCTTCAGCATTCTTCTTTGTAGTTGCTAGAGGACTATCAGTGACTATGTCCCAGAGTTCATAGTCTTCTCCTATGATGTGATCCCTCATCCTATTCTTCCACTAAGAATAGTACTGACCATTGAAGAGTAGAGGCCTAGCAGTGGATTGCCCTTCCTAGTCCCCAGGTGGTGCGCTCATTTTGATCTTTCTTAAGGTATTCGCCTCTTCAAGGATAACCTGCTCTGATACCAATTGGTGTTCTAAATATCAATACCACACAAAAAGGGGGTGATTTTGTGATACCCAATTTTTTCTCTGGAAGAACTTGGTTCTTCTAGGTGTACTAACACTACTATTTGTGGAATAATAATACATTAAAAAAATGAACACAGAAATTTCTACGTGAAAAACACCTGGCTCAAAAGGTGAAAAACCATAACCTACTACTCAATTGGATTTTCCCAAACTTCTACTAAAATCACAAAGCCAAAACATCATTTACAAAACTTTTTGTAAACCTAAGTATTAACTCTAATCCCGTTGTGGCACACATCCTCAACTGCTACGACAACTTCAAGTTAACTCTAACTTGAAAACTCTAATTACCTAATACAAATGCTTCTATGAAAGCTGAAAGGTACAATTATAAATCACCTACTACAATTGAACAAAAATAAAACAAAACACACAATGGAATTAGTTCTTTCTATCTCGTTCAAGTAGCTTCAGGAGTGTACACTCAAATCTCACATAAATTACTTGCAAAATTTCCTTTCTGTTTTGCTCTAAATTTAGATAAACTTCTACGTTTGTGCAATCCCTATAAAAAGGAACAATCACTATCTTTTAATAGGTTAGTAATCAGAGTTTGATTGAAACTCAATTGATGATCTTCTAGCATAGTTGAGTCCTTGAACATCTCAAACTCCAACACTATCTTTATTCGGATTGTGTTCTCTACGTATAAGGAGACTTTCTCCCCTTATCCAATATGAAATCTTTTCAATCAGATCAGGAGATATTGCTGCTTGATCATTATGACTTATCTCCTTCACGTGCATCTCACATGTATAGGTTGAACATGACTATGCTTCACAAGATGGACCTGCTCCATGATTGAGTTTATTCGTCATTCTTCAAGACTTCACCTGTTCTTGGGCCAACATTTCTGCACTTTAGTTCTTCAACTGGTATGTCTCTAGTTTAAATTTGAAACTCAACCTTTATGTGTTCCATGCCTATACAACCATGCTTGTTACTGTACTAGTTATTCAATTTGTCTCTATGTTTGATACTATTAAGCATGTCTAAATTCTTGCCTTGAGTGTAATCATCATATCAAACTTTACTTAGTTCTCTTACACTTGTCCAGCATGTTCACTTAGTTCCCTTACCCCTCCCTTAACTTGTAGAACCATGTAGTTACTTAGTCTTCTAGTGCATTCTATTGGCCCTAATGGTATGTCAAGTTTTGTTTAACAAAACTAATGTCTTCAACATAACCCTACTGTATTCTTCCTTAAGTTTTAAATATATGTTACCATGACTAATTTTTTCAATAGATTCATAGTTGTTCTATATACTTGTTGTATCAAATGTTTTCCCCATTTATGTGGTTTTAAACTTGTATGTTCCCAATTCCTCCTCTCCCTGCTTGTGTTTTAACTATGTATGTTGACTTGGTTTTGAGTTGCTGATTGTGTTGTTTCTTTTCTTTTCACTAAGGCCAACTCTTCTATTGCTTTCCAATATTGTTTCATGCTAATAATTGTCAAAACTATTTCCAACTCAACTCTTTTAAATCTATGCTAAGCACTCTCACATATAATCTTACACCACTAGGTTATGCCCCTTTTGTGTGAGCCTTGCCTTGGGACCCTAGATCTCGCTCTAAACTTGGACACACAAAAGTTGGCCTCTCCACACTGCACTTACGCTATATTGGCTAAAAAATATGGGCGTGAGCACTGCCCGAGATCCCTTGAGATCCTTAGGGAACTCTGACACTCCTAGATATAAGAAAGGCTATGGAACAATCTTGACACTTGAGGTGGTTTATTACATAAATCAAGGAGGAATTCCTAATTAGGTGCCAAACTTTTGTGCATGTTTTAGGCTCTCTATATTGTAATTTATGCGTTTCTTATATAATTCATTTCAGTAGTGATCTGTAATAATTATTTGTAAACAAACTCTAGGGTTTGGATAGTGAAAGGGGTGGGTAGTACGCATGCTGTAGTATAATCCACGGTAGAAAACATGTTTCTAGGTTTACTTTCTGTATGCGCAATAGCAACCATGTTTAGGTACAAAATGCCAAGCATACTATGCATTGGATATCATGAAATTTAGGATTTATATGTACTGTTATCAGCATCTCATCCACACTTAGAAATCATGTTTATGTGATAGATAATAACAATAAAATAAGCTGCTATTATATGATTCTGCCCATGTAAACATGTTCTGAAAGTTCTTTTAGAAATCCTTCCTTAGGTAAACGTGTTAACACAATTTGTTATTCATACACTCACTATATTGCAACCATGCTCCACACTTAGGAATCCTGCTTTAGGTAATTAACATCAAAAACTATCACTCCTGCGTATTTTGAAATCGTGTATAACTTAATATACATTTAGAAATCCTATTTGAGTTATTATGGATCACGCTGCATTAGACATCATATTACAGGATCACACTTATCCAACCACACCTAGTTTAAGTACGAAGGTATAAACAGTCCTCTTGTTCTATGCCCCTACTTGCCTATGCTTTGCGTATAATTTGCTACAAAATAGACCAAAAATGGTCACAGATTGTGCTTGATTGCAAGTTTGAGCGAAAAAGTGACGACATTTCAAAGATCAGCTCAAAACGGAGTGATACCTGCTCAAGTATCAAAGGCCAAGTGAAGTGGTGGAAAAAGGAGCCTAGTGCGACCGCACAATTGTGCATACGGTCGCACTAGGGGATTCAGAAAAATGCATAATCAAGGCCCTTACCATGCAGCCACGATTGGATTTATGCAGCTCGCATTCAGCTCATGTGGCCGCGCCATTGTGTCATGCGGTTCGCGCCAAGAGATTCAGAGAGTTGGAGATTTGGGCAATTGCAAGCCACGCGGCCGCGGTCACCTCCTCGCGGCCGTGCTACATCTTTACGTGGCCCGCACCAGATACTTCAGAGAGCATGAAAATGGAAGTCAAACAGCCAATGTGGTGGTCATAATTATGCGGCACAAACTAACCCTGCAGGCGAAATTTTGTCCAGTTATTCCAGCCCACTATAAATAGAATATTTTACCATTTTTAGGGAGGGCAATATTTTGAGAACAGAGCTGCGCTCGTGAGGACCAACGTTTTAGCCTATTTTGGTATTTTAGCATTAATTTCTCCATAGATTCTTGTAGTTTCTCTTTAGTTATTAACTAATATGTTTATTTCTTCTTCTATTTCTTCTGTTTATTCTTCAATTATGTCTAGCTAAATCCTTTATCTAGGGTTATGGCTCACCTCTAGTGTAGGTAATTGATGGGCGTTGCTTTCTAATGATAGATTTATGTTGGGGATTTGTTATTTGGGTTAAATTTTTCTTTACTTAAGGATCGGTGATTGCAAAAATTGATTTTAGCTTAGTGGGTTTTGACTCTTCTTGAAAAAGAGAGTCTATGACACCAAAATTGACCGAACAAGGAATTGGGATGGACCCATGAGAAATGGTAGTCCGAATTAACGGGTTAAATCTTAAGAGGGTAAACACCCCACTTGAACTCTAGTTGCTTGGTCTAATTGGCCCACCCAATTGGTGTCGAGAGAGTCAATTGGGCAAAATCACTCTCTCTACTGAGAGGTGTGAGAGTGGGTAAAATTTTGCAACAGTTATATCATAAACCCCAAATATGACAATCTATTCTTAGTAGTTTCTACCCATTAGTTAACCACCTAGGTGATGTCATCCTAGTGCCTTTCTCCCTATTAGTTACAATCTAGCAATATTTTCTTAGCATAATTTAGTCTTAATCTTTAGTTCATAATAGTAGTTGTTAATACAAAGAAAACCCAAAAATGTTAGGAGTGCAATTAGAAGTACGAACACAATTCTAGGCTAAACAGACAATACAACTCCACTCCAAACTCCCTGTGGAAATTCGATCCCGAACCACTATTCGGGTAAAAGCTGTAGCGACCCACTCTACCTACATTCGTGTAGCGTTGAGTTGGCAGCGATCACTAAACAAACTGGTAATTAGTCTCCATATGTTTGCAACATTTAGAATTGCATGCCATTAGATATAATAACCTGGAATTATTTAAAAAATCTTAATAACTGCTATATGTTATTTTATGACTAGGCAAGCCTTAGGTAAGCGATTTAAAAATAACACCAGAATCATCTTTGTGATAAGTGTTTAACTCTCAACGTGTTAAAACAAGTAGGCAAGCCTGATTCAGACTTCTTTTCTAAGTCATGTAATAAATCTGGTTCTTTTGTTATCACTTCGATACCATGCTTTAAGGATTCTGAGTTCAAAATGTAGACCTTGTCTGTGTATGAGTCATGATGTCTATATGCATTACTTGTGAAGTTATATTTGAGCCTTCTATCTGTTTTCTATGTTTCCCCCCTAAATGTAGTCCTATGTGTTCTTAATTGTCGCCTAGTATTTTCCATTTAAACCTAACGGTCTGCCTAGAACCCCCACCCCTTTAATAGGATAGAAGTCTTAAGTTCCTCCAGGACTAATAGGAAAGGACGAACAATAGCATATAATAGGGGTCGATACCAACCTTCACTTTAATTACCTTCACGGAACGCGAAAGTGTAGATATGGACATGATGCTCGGTGCGTTAATACCATGTGTATCCCCTTTATGAGGAGTGTCATACCGGGTATTGCATTGATGTGATCCATATTATAAATAAACCTAGGACACCTCGCTTTCATTCCTGAATATGCTTAGATTGTAATTCTTTTTTTTTTAAATCTCGCTCTTTCACTAATTATTTTTCAAACATTTGTGTATTTAAACATAAATCCCCTATTATTTGAGACATACTTGTTTATTTGCTTACTGTACAAATTCACAAAAACTGCTTGGCCGGTAACCACATTAGTGGATCCTAAAGGATGCCTAACACCTTCCCCTTTGGATAATTTCAAGCTCTTACCCTATTTGTGGTTATCAAATGTAGTTATAAATGAACCCTATAGGTGCCCTAACGTACCTTAAATCGTTAGGTGGCGATTCTCCAAAATCAAACCCCTTTTCCAAAAGTAAAGTGTTGTCCCATACCAAAATGTCATAAACCCGATTTTGTGAGGAATAAAGAGGGCGCGACAGCGTATAGATTTGGTGAGAAGCACCTATGCGTCACCAAATTACTTGTTTAGTCTGTTCCCTTGCCTGTTTCCCTATATATTGCTCTCATGTCTTACTTTTTACTTGCTCATTGATGCTTCCATGTTTAATTGCTTCTTGTTAGATGTTGCTTTTCTATTGGTGTTTTTAAATTTTCCATTGTTCCACTATATCACACTGTTGGTTTATTGGTACTTCATGGTACACTTTGGTTAGTCTCGCTGTGTAGTTTTAACTGGTCAAGTTTCATAATTGTAGTTATATTCCATTTTGTTGGGTTGAGGTATAAGTGTTGTAGAGAATTTGAGTTAACTTGTCAAACACTTGTCTTTATTTTGTGAATGGTGCTGATATATTAATTGGGATCGAGTTGCATGTTGCAACAAGAGGAATAAAGGTGAATATGATTGTATGGTGGGATCAGATTGCACACCGCAACAAGGATTAATAAGGGCGGACAGGAAGGATCAGGTTGCACGTCACAACAGAAGGAATAAGGGTGATATATTGAGGAGTAATAAGGGTGGACTAGTTGGATTGGGTTGCATGACGCAACAAAGTGACGACCGGCCGTTCGTCTTAAGAATTTATGCCTTAATAACCCATTAACTGCTTTCCACAAGTTTAATTATGCTAATTTGATATGCTGGGGTGTTTTTGAGTTTCGAAGAGTTTTGGGACACTTAGTCCCTAAATAAGAGTTCAAGTGTTGGAAAATATACCATAGTTGGAATAGTGTGAAGACGACCTCGGAATGAAAATCTGATGGTTCTGTTAGCTTCATTAGGTGATTTTGGGGTCGAGAGCGTGTTCGGAATGCATCTTGGAGGTCCGTAGCTAATTTAGGCTTGAAATGCCGAAGTTTGAATTTTTTAAGTTTCCAGTCTGATAGTGAGTTTTTGATCCGAGGGTAGGAATGAAATTTTGAAAGTCAATAGTTCTGTCATATCATTTAGGATGCGTGTGCAAAATTTCAGGTCATTCGGACGTGTTTTGGTTAGGTTTTTTATAGAAAGCATATTTTGATGGAATTTGAAGTTCTTAAGCTCAAATCCTTGATTAATTCAGGTATCCGACATTGTTTTAGGTGGTTTAAGGATTGGTACAAGTTATAATAATGTAATGGGATATGTCTATAGTTTTCGTTGAGGTCCCGGGGGCCTCAGGTATATTTTGGATGGACTACGGGTGATTTTTCCCTATGTTTGAACTGTTGTTCTGCTATCTGGTATTTCCTTCTATGCGACCGCATTGATTTGCCCGCGATCGCATAGCAAAAATTTGGGCATCAATATTTTCCTTCTATCCGATCGCATTGATTTGCCCATGATCGCATAGCACAAATTTGAGAAGCAATATTTTTCTTCTATGCAATCGCATCATTCCTCCCGCAATCGCAATATAGAAAACACCTTGACAAGAAGTTAAATTCTGAAAATCGGACTTTGCCCCATTTTCCATTTCTAACGATTGGGAGCTCAGGGTGAAGCGATTCTCAGGGATTTTTAGAGAGAACAGTGGGGTAAGTGTTCTTGACTAAATTTTGGTTAGATAACTCGAATCTATTACAAGTTTTGATATTAAATTCGTGAATTTATTTGGAAAAGTTTAGAAACCCCTCTTGGATAGATTCGAAGATTTGAGGGTCTAAATGCTATTGGATTTGGATAAGTTTGGTATGGTTAGACTCGTGAGAGTGTGAGGTTTCTGGAAATATAAATTTTACTCGGTTGCGAGACGTGGGCCCGATGGGCATTTTAGTCATTTCACATGATTTCGCGTATTAGCTTAGAATATAATTGTAGAATCAATCACGTGACATATTGTTTACAATGTGCAATTGAATTGAATAGATTTGGGCCATTTGGAGTCGGATACTCGTGGCAAAAGCGTGGTATCGGGTTGACTTGCATTTGTTCGAGGTAAGTATCTTGCCTAACCTTGTGTGGGGGACTTCCCCTTACGATTTGAGTCTTTTCTGTTATTTGTATTCCTTGTACACAAGGTGACGAGTGCGTTCTCGGATTTATATGTGGAAGTTTGCCCTTTTTAGGCTCTTAGATTCTTGTAATCACTGAGTATGAAGTTGTTATTGATATTCTTGAGTTCCCTGTTATTAGTTTCACCTCTACATGTCTTACTTGGAATTTAATTGCCCCTTTTGGTTTATTCTGGCTGCCTAATTGACTCATACTTTGTTTAACTGAAGATCCCTACCCTTCCTTAGTCACGTTATCTTTCATAACTGCTTGTCTCTATTTGGAAATCATTAGTATCTCTCATGTAATTAATTGGTCTTAATTGAGATTACGATTATCTTTCCCTCAGTTCATCCTTAATTGGAATCATTGTATGTTCTTTGTAACTTGCCCAACTTTAAAGAAGTTAGATATCCTATGTTTAGTTGATATTTCCTTATTTGAAATTATTTGATTCATGATAATTTCCTTGTTGTTAAACTACTTATTATGAGATCATTGCTTCATATTATTTTTCTCATTTGTTAAGTTGTTCTTATTATGCTTAGTATTTTCTATTGTGGTTATTTCACGTGAGCTAGCCATACCGCCCCGGTGAACGAAAGATTTTTAGTTAATTCACTTGTTGTTCTCTTGTATATATTGTATTTAATGCTGTTGCACTTGATATTGTGATGCACGAGGCTTCTGCCGTGCTACTATTGATAATGCGGTACATGAGGTTTCTGCCGTGCGGTTGTTCTTATTTTGATGCACGAGGTATCTGTCGTGCAATTGTTGTTGAGGGTTTGCACGAGGTCTTTGTCGTGCTACTATTGCTATTGATGTATTGCACATGCGGCGTAATAAGGCGAGATATGTTCATATGCTTAGATGTGGGTTGCACATGTGGCGAAATAAGGTGGGAAATACTATGATGCACGTGTGGTGAAATAAGGCGGTACTTATAATGTTATTAATTGAACACGTGGCAAAACAAGATGGTCTATTTCAGGGATTAATTGTAAGGATTATGACGGCCTGTAGAGGCATTTCTATTTTCGTTAATATTTTGACTGTGGTTGCTTTCCTGTATGAGCTTTTATATGTGGGTGTGGTGAGGAGACATTGTGCGCGCTTCCCGCTCTCCTTCTTATCTTTATTACCTGGTTGAAATCTTGTTAAAGCCCTCGCACAAGCATACAAGTAGTTGAAACACTCCTATTGGGGTTGAAGTTTCCCTGATTTGCTAAGTATATAGGCATGTCCCTGTTTAATCATTTTATATGTGAGAGTGTCCCTAGTTAGCCAGTTAGTTGCCAGTATGACCGTAAGGTTGATAGAGGCATATGATGCCAAGTGTAGACTTCGGATGTTGGGACTCGTGATGTTGTGATTGGACCGAGATTGGAAAATTGGTGGGAATTGTTAAATAAGACCTGATGTGGACACTACCTAGGACCAGAGTTATTGTTGTGTTTCCTTTCTGTATTGTGAACATAGGGTTTGGATTAAATTTTGCCATGATTATGTGTCATCATTCTTATTGTTCTCGTGTTACTTATTGTTTCTTCCCTCATTATGATTATAGAATTATTGATCATTTCGTACAGTCTTCACTACATTTATATATCATGTTCTGTTGTTCTTATAATTATATGTTTATTCTACTGGTAGGTGTCTTGACTGTTCCTCGTCACTACCCCCGCCGAGGTTAGTCTTAATACTTACTGGGCATCGCTGTGGTGTGCTCATACTACTCTTCAATACATTTTTGTTGTGCAGATACAGGTACTCCCAAAGAAGGCTTTTCTGTAGAGACTTCGAGGTATATCTACTACATCCGCAGACCGAAGAGCCCCTCTCTATCCTTTTGTAATCAGTATAGCCTTTCAATATTGTTCCTTTATTTAGACATTTCTGGAGTTAAAGCTTCTTATGTATCCCTCAGCTTGTGATTTGTGAGATTCCGGGTTTTGGGAATGATTATTAGTTTCAAGAGATGTTATCATATGTACCGAGTGGCACCTTATACACTATTTTACTTTACTAGTTCAGTCTTAATTATTTCTTTCGAAATTATGATTTAATTTCCGCATTGTTAGGCTTACCTAGTCGTAGAGACTAGGTGCCGTCATGATGGTTCACGGAGGGCAAACCGAATCATGACAAACAAGGAGTAATAAAGGTGAATGCATATATTGGCTATAGGTGGGATCGGGATGCAGACCACATCATTTGTTGTTTATGTATTCATATTCTATTGAGATTCATTATTATGGTGTTGAAACTCCCTTAAGGATGAGTTATAGGTGAGTATTGGTAGAAAGACTAGGTTCCGTATTTATTTACTGCAAGTTACTATTTTATTTCATTCTGTATTTTCTTTCAGTTTTAGTATAAATTATTGCAGGTTATATATGTTGTTATGCCCCGTTGTAGCTTCGTCACTACTTCGTCGAGGTTAGGATCGGCACTTACAAGTACATGGGGTCGGTTATACTGATATTGCACTCTACACTTCCTTTGTAGATTTCGGAGCTACTAGCTAATCGAGAGTTTGGTTGTTGTTATTACATTCAGGATGCCCATGGTAGTCCTGCAGGCATCCGTAGGCCTGGCATCCCCTTCTATCTTTACTTCCTTTTTTTTTTTTACTTTCTCTAAGACAGATTTATTTTCTTTCAAACCATTACTTGTAGTATTCATAGACTTTTCGTGAGTTGTTACACCAGTTTCTGGATGGTATTTACTTCTGATTTCATTAGTAGTATAAGGGTAATTAGTTATATCACGATACAGAAGGTGGGAAATTCGGATCGTTGCAGAAGGTATGCATGTCAAAGATTAGGGTAGTCGAGTAGGTATCTGGAGTATTCATAACGGTAGTGTTGGCACGCAGTCTCGCTTTTTGCCGGTAGTAGGTTTTTATGACTAATCTTTGTTTTCTCTCACTATTGATTACCTTACTGTCTTGTTGTTTTTATTCGAAATTTATATAGCTTTTTGGTGTTGTCTCTTCTTGTCTATATTTTTATTAATGTGGTGCTTATACTTTTCTGAGCCGAGGGTCTATAGGAAACAACCTCTACACAAAATAGGGGTAAGATCTGTATACACATTACCCTTTTTTCAGACCCCACGATATGAGATATTATGGGTATGTTGTTGTTATTGTTGTCTTTCTTTGCATTCAATGGACAATTGGGTGTGGTTGTTTTTATATGCACCTTTTGATTCTTCTTGGGAAAACTATGTAAAGAAGTACTCTTAGTTTGAAAATATAGGTAAGAGGTTTAACTTCTATTTCGAAGCATCTACATGTAATTATCAGATGAAGATAGTTTGTTTATGTGTTGTTACTCCGACCAATTGTAGTTTAATTTATGTACATTCTTTTTAAACCAATTTCAGTAGTACAGTTCATATACTTGAGATGCAATGATGGATCAGATTCTGTCACATGCTTAGTAACACATTTGTTTGGCCAATATTCATATTTATCTTTTTTTTGGAGGGGGGTTTTGGGTGGGGGTATGCTTTATTTTTCCCTTTCATTTGGTTATTCTCATTATTAAATGCTAAAAATTTATTTATTTACACAAATAAATTAAGACTACTAAATGTTGTGGGCGAGAATGGCATAAGAAGTTGGTAAATTTTTTCAGATAGAATTGGTAAATTTTCCCATATAGAATTCTTCTTTTTGATTAAATTCTGTGAACAGAAACTAACGATTGTTGTGCTGATTTAGTTGGTTTCTCATAAAAAGGCACATGAATGTTTGCATGAGATGAAGTTTTTGTAGAGAGTTTTGGGAGAATTTCATTGGTTTGAGGCTTCTCACAAAATATATTGCTTACAAAGATATATATAGAGTATAGAGAAAAACCAAATCCTACCAACTATAGGACTGTACAATAAACCAAATCCTACCAACTATAAGACTGTACAATAATAAAGGAAATCAAATCCTACCAACTATAGGACTGTACAATATATTCTAATAGCTTTTTGGTCAGGAATGATTTCTTCAGCAAGCTGATATTTCATATGTTCTTATGTCTCTTTCTCATATTCATTTGTAAATTTGTCTTTTTTAGTTGTTTTCATGTTTCCTAGGCTATATCTATATATGATCTTCTCGGATTTAAGGTAGTCTTAAATCTAAGATTCAAAATTTAGAATGATGATTACCTGGAGTAACAAGAGCATTCGTTGCGTTAAATTGAATAAGAGATGGGATCCAATAAAAAAAAAGGAAAAAACCAAAAAAATAAAAAGAGAAAAGTCAGGAAAAGGGAGGAAGAAATGAGAAAGAAAAGAAAATTGCATCTGTTACATGTTCACCACATAATTTTCTTTTTGCCTTTTTTACTTTAAATTTAAATAGAAAGTAAAAACATAAATTAGCTTAAAAAGGAATATTCAAATAACTTATTATTCCAAAATTAAGTATTTTACTTAAAACTTAAGGTCTCTAAATATGTTTAGTTACTTTCATGTAGAGTATAGCTTTTTATTTTGAGTTTGGGCTTTTTCTTATCTACGTCTTCCGTTGTCCGAGTTTCATTAATTTAGATTCTTTTTTATTTTATTTCTAACAAGAGAAATATGTAAGTTGATATGTAAAACATACAAAATATCTAGTAGGATAGCAACGGGACATATTAATTTTTTATAGATCACTGGCGTTTATATTATCAGTTGTTGGTTTTTGTAAATCAAAACTAAAAATATAGTAAATTAAAACTATTGTACTCTTTAATATTTTATTTTTATACCACGTGCGAAGTACAAACTAATTTATCAATTGTATATAAAATAATAATACAATGCAATACATATATAACAATTAAGGCTGTATTCTGTCGCGGTTCTGAACCGGAACCGGACAGGAACCGTGGCCCTGCCGGTTCTATCGGTTCCGGCGGTTCCGGTTCTACTGGTTCCAGGGAACCGTGATGGCGCGGTTCTACCAGTTGGAACCGCTAGAACCGTACCCGCCAAAATCGGAACCGGTTGGCGGTTCTGGACCGGTTATGGCGGTTCCAGACGGTTCTGCCGGTTCCAACGGCCATTTTTCAAAAAAAAAAAATTTAAAATAATTTCAGTAACGGCACTTTGCAAAAAGTAGCCGTTTGGAAGTTTAAAAAATAGCCATTTGGCCCCCAAACTGTAATTTAACCCCAAACTTTATATAATTATACTATTACCCATTTCTCAACTATAAATACCCCCTCATTCTTTCATTTTTATTCACCAATTCATCAATATCTCTCAATCTCTCTCAAGCTCTCTTTCAATCTTTCTAGTGCAAGTGCTTAATTTATTGTTGCAAATTCGTGAAAAATTGTAAAGTTGTTGAATTGAAGTTTTCAAGTGTTCAAGTTCAACGATTTTCAATTATCAAGAAGTTTTTCGTCAATCCGGTAAACATGTTTCAACTCTTACGTGCTAATAGTATCTTTTTGTGTTTTTAGTTTGCTTAATTCTAATTATTATGGCATTTTCGTTGAAAAATATGTCGGTTAAGGAAAAGGTAAAATCGCTGAAAGTAGTGGCCAAAAAACTCCCCCTCCCCCGGCTCCCCGACCTAGAAAAGATAAGCAAGTTGAAAGTAGTAGCCAACTTAGATGTCCTCATCAACCCTTCGGAATCCTTGATAGTGATCACCCTTGTTTTCAATTTAGCGATATTGATTTTCTACATGATGTAGCAGTAGGTGATAGAATAGACGATGATATTATGAATGCTCTTTATCCTAATGCACCTATCTTAGAGGGAAATGAGGATGATGATGATGATGATGATGAAACCCAAGCACCAGATTTAGATGATACACCTACTAGTCCTGCTCATAACTTAGGTGATGAACCGGCACACCCACCCGTACAAACTCCCACTTTTAGTAGACAACCTCCTACCGTACAGAAACATCATTAGTTTGGCAATTTTTTATTCAACTAAGATAACAAAATAAGGCTAAGTATAAATCTTGTGGGAAATTACTTGTTCATAGGTATACTGGAGATCGTAGCGGCACGGGTAGTTTAGTTAAGGATATAAAATTACACCCTAGCGATAAGGCTAGATATTTGCAATTGAAAGCGCAACAAGAGGGGAGGACAAGTGTTGATTCTACAGTTAACCCAAGTACTGGTTCAAATCTAGTTCAACCAGGAATAAACACTGTCACCGGAGGTATTTTATATTACGATCCAAATAAGGATCGTGAAGTATTAGCGAAAATGATTACTGTTATGTGTTTGCCATATACTTTTGCTTCTAATCATGCATGGATTCATTATATTAGAAGAGTATTTAATCCTACTTATAAAGGTTGGCCTCGCGCAACAGTTAAGGCCGATATTTATAAATTTAAGCATGAATATGAACAATATTTGCGATATTTATTTACTCATATAACTAATCGTAATTCTATTACAACTGATATTGGTAGAAGTGGAAATGACTGTGATTATCTAACTTTAACAAGTCATTGGATAGACGAAGACTGGACAATGCAAAAATGTATAATTGCATATAGAATAATTAATTCACGACACACGGGTAGGTTTATAGCTAACATTGTTTCAGATGTATGCAGATATTTTTGCTTTAGTGATAAAATAATGTCAATTTCTATGGATAATGCTTCTAGCAATACTAGTGCAATAGGCATGCTAAAAAAAATACTTAATCCTGCATTTACTAATATTTTCCATGTTAGATGTATTTGTCATATTTATCATTTAATTGTTGGTGATGGTATGCGAATATTAAACATAGAAATTGAAAAGGTGAAAATGGCTCTTAATTGGCTATTTTATTCAAACCGTAGAAGTAGACTTAGAGAATATTTTAAAAAATGTGACGAATATGGCCTTGGAGAAAGAAAGGTTCCTAAACCTTGCCCTACTAGGTGGAATTACATGTACGAAAGTTTAGTAGTAGCGTATGAATATAGAAACCCAATTAATGCTACGTTTAATTCTCGGGTAGGTGGTGAGGATGATGATGAAGTGCTAACTACCCAAGATTGGACTAATGTTAAAATTCTTTTAGATTTTTAGAACATTTTCATGTGGCTATAAATGCTTTTTCTGGACAATATTATCCGACTATTTCTAACTATTTAGTTTATATTGCCGCACTTGCTAATTTGTTTGTTGATTTTAGCGAGGGAGGGGACATTTATGAACTTGCAATAAATGAAATGAAAAAAAAGTTTAAAAAATATTTTTTTCCAATTCCTCCTATTTTTGGTGTATCTGCTATGTTAAATCTAACTATGAAATTAGGAGGCCTCACTTTTGGTATTCTACTGTTTATCGATCTTTAGATCTTTCAGAAGTAGAAATGGCTACACTAGCTGATGCGAAAGCATCAATTAAAGTTAATGCTCAAACTGTTTATAATGCTTATAAACAGGCGTTAGAGCATGCTAGGCCAAATATTCCTACCCCTACTTCGTCTACATCACAATCGTCTAAAAGAGCTGCTGGCTTAACAGCTCTTAAATCGTGGGCGGAGTTCAGGGGTACTCAAGGTGATAATTTAGATGAAATTTCGCATATAAATGAGCTTCAAGTATACTTGTCACAGGGACTAGAAAAGGAGAAACCATACGGCTCTTTCGACCTTTTGGAATGGTAGAAGACAAGGGAAAAGCATTTTCCCGTTCTTGCAAGGATGCCTCGGGATGTTCTGTCGATTCAAGCTTCAACTGTTACATCGGAGAGCGCTTTTATTCAATCAAGACTACAAATAGGTGATCACAGAGCGTCGACGCGGGATAGCTTGGAAAAATCAGTGCTTTTTCGAGATTGGATCCGCGCAGAAAGAAGGAACTTTGGCATAGCAGAATCACAACCATAAATAAATGAGGAGTATGAAGAAATGATAGCAGAACTTGCTGAAGAAGCAACTTCACCCGGAAATGGTGATGAACAAGCTTCATTTCCACCACCGCCAACACAACCACCTCCCAACCTTGACGGTTTTATGAGATTTGTTAGAAATAATGCATAAATTATGATGTAACTTGTACATTGGCACGTCTTCTATTAGTTTTATTCCTTTTAATGGTGGTATTAGTACCATGTTGTGCTCATTCCATTTGGGGAAGGAAGACGAAGAAAGATGTGCCATTTTGGTCAACAAATATGCTCTTTATCATATCCTTGAATATCTTTTGTCTCAATATTTCTTTGACTTTACTTCGATATCAATCCCTGAATATTTATATAACATACAATATATAACATACAACACAATATACTAATGAAAACATTCTTTTATCAATATATACTACTTATATACAATTTATACTAATTACTAACTACAACACAATATACACTAGCTATATACAATATATACTACTTACATACAATATATACTACTTATATACAAAATATACACTACTTATACCCAATATATACTAATTACCAAACACAATATATACTATACTAATAACATAGTACATCATATAAAATATATTCTACAATATACTAATGACTACTATACCAGACCCGCCAGAACCGGAACCGCATGGTACCTGGAACCGTCACAGGCCGGTTCTGCCTTCACAACCGCCAGAACCGGAACCGCCAGAACTTCCAGAATCGGAACCGCAGATCCAAATAGACCCAGAACCGAAACCGAATACAGCCTTAATAACAATCATGCAAACAGGCTGTTAATATCATGCCTCAATTCTAGATCAGCATGTGGCCACTGGCCAACACCCAATACCTTTAAGCCATCATTGAACTCGTCTGAACATTACCTTGCTTTGGCTTGCTTAACTAGCATAGCAATTATTACGGTAAACGATTCAAGTTTTTATGTGAGTTTCTTGAACATTATTTTTTTTAGCAAGCAAACAAACAAACAAACAACAACAACCCAGTATAATTTCATTAAGTGGGGTTTAGAGAACATTATTTTTTATGTGAGTTTCTTGAACATTATTTTTTATGTGAGTTTCTTGAACATTAATTTTTATTGCAAGCAAACAAACAAACAAACAACAACAACCCAGTATAATCTCATTAAGTGAGGTATGGGGAGGGTAGTGTATACGCAGACAGCATCCTTCCTTCCAAGAACTTTCCACCCTTGCTCTTGTGGAGACTCTAACTCACAAGCTCTCGGTTGGAAGTGGGGGTTGCTTACCAACAGAGCAACCCCTCTTGTCTACAAGAAGCTAAGCAAACAAGAAGCATATATATTAAAAACTAAGTAATATTTATTATAATATTGCCCAATAATGCATTACTTAGGATACATTGATTGTTTAGATTTGCTAAATTGTTGCAAGCATCAATATATAAGTACTTAAGATAATAATAATTTTTGTCTAGATCATAGTTAACAAGATTAAAAGCTACACTTAGAGCTATCCCAAAAACTTTCTTTTTTACTCCTGAGCTTCCTTCCATTTTAGACATGATGTGGGCGATATTGTTATACTTCCTAAACATGTGCTGGAGGAGGGTCACCTTCCCTTGGTGCATTAACAACCTGCAATAAGTAACAATTTTATCAAAGAGTTTGTTACCACATAGTATTTCCTTAATGGCTTCTGCACAATCTGTTTCGATTTGAAGTAGAAACAAGTTTCATTTGTGGGCAGTTTTTAGTCCCTCTTTAATAGCTTTTAATTCAGCTTCCAGTGATCCCAATGCCTCTATGTTTTTGGTAAAACCAACAATCCAATGCCTATTATTATCACGAAAAACTCTCCCTAGGGAACTTTTGAAGTTGTTATGGCTAGCATCCACGTTAAGCTTAAATCATCCCTTTAGAGATCGTTGCCAACTAATTTTGATATGAATTTTGTGGATGGGAAGGGAGTTCTATTCTGTCATTAGCTTGTACTCTACTGCTTATTGCATGATATTTTTAAAACGAACAGCATTTTTTATATTGTTTTGGTTACAAGAATTTCATGTAATCCAAATTTCCTGTATGGCGAAAGGGAGCATAAAATTCCAGTCAATTTGGTAATGACTTAAAGGGATATTATAGTTTTTAAATTGAGTTAGCCAGTGTTCTTTAGAAGGATCAATCCTGGTTAGCCCCCCTAAGTTATCCCAAAGGACTTCACTAATGGAAAAATTCATGAAGATATGAGTAATAGAATCTACTTCTCTTTTTTCACATATGGGACAAATTGTGTCAATTTTAATACCAATATGGGCTAGATACTTTCGACATGGAAGTCTACTGTCTAGGCATTGCCATAGTAAGAATTTAATTTTATTAAGGCATGTTAAAGACATAATCCAATCGTACTCCTAGTGATTTGTTTCTACTTGTTCCATAAGGTTGTAACAGCTTTTACTAGTGAATATACCTTTAGGGGCAACAGACCACATAGCAATGTCATTTAAAGAATCCTTCAAACAAATTTTGATTTTATGGATCTTTTTTCTCAATATCTGGAGGAATATCTATCGCAAGTTTTGTAAGGTCCCATTAATTATCAAGGGATATGTCCTTGATTCTTAGATTGTAGATATTCGGACTATGGGACCCTCTATTATACTCCTAAACTTGTTGGTATCTGGGATCCATTTGTTGTCCCAAAATATTGAGGTTGGAATTTATAGGAGGAGATCATCATATCCCTTGACTATATATTTTTCATCATTTTAATATGGCCTTCCAGATAAATGAAGCGTTAAATGAAGGGCATTTTCCACTATACTTAGTGATAATTAGTCAGGTGTAGTTGATTGTGAGCGAAGTCTCCAAACTAGACTTGCCATGTTAGATATATTTTTATTGTTAGGATTATGGATGCCCAGACATCCTAAATCTTGATGCAGGCAAACTTGTGACAATTTTATCAGATGAATTTTCTGTTTACTGTCATTTGTTTCCCATATAAAGTCTTTCTGAATTTTATCTATAAGAGATTGAGTTTTTTTAGGGATAAAAGTACCCTCTATTATACTCCTAAGCTTGTTGGTATCTGGGATCCATTTGTTGTCCCAAAATGTTGAGGTTGGAATTTATAGGAGGATATCATCATATCCCTTGACTACATATTTTTTCATCATATTAAAATGGCCTTCCAGATAAATGAAGCGTTAAATAAAGGGCATTTTCCACTATACTTAGTGATAATTAGTCATGCCCAAGGTGTAGTTGATTGTGAGAGAAGTCTCCAAACTAGAATTGCCAGGTTAGATATATTATTATTATTAGGATTATGGATGCCCAGACATCCTAAATATTGATGCAGGCAAACTTGTGACCTGGTCAGATGAATTTTCTTTTTACTGTCATTTGTTTCCCATATAAAGTCTTTCTGAATTTTATCTGTAAGAGATTGAGTTTTTTTAAGGATAAAAGTATAGTGCATGTAATAGTTTGTAATAGAATTGAGACAAGCTTTGGCAAGAGTGGTATGACTAGCTATGTTAATGAATCTCATCTTCCAAGAGGCAAGTCTAGACCTCATTTTATCTATTATAAATTAGTAATCCGCCAACCTTGGGTTTTTATTTAGAATTGAAAACCTAAGTATATACCAAAATGGTCACTTTTTTATCTCTAATGTGTGAGTTATTTCCTTGGTGATAGCAGGGTTGTAATTTTGAGAGAAGAGAATTTGGACTTAAAGTGGTTAATGCTTTGGCCGTATAGGGAGCAAAACAGCTCTAGAGTTGATTTAATAGAAAGGCATGATTTTGTATTTACCTTAACCATAAGAGTGAGATCATCAGCAAAAAATAAATGAGAAAAATTAGGACTTTTTCTACCAATTGTGATTGTGTGCCATTTGCAAATATCAATTTGATTTTTAATGTATCTTGATAGAAATTTTAGAAAGAAAAAAAAAAGAAGAAAATATAATGGGATAGAGGGTCACCTTGCCGGATGCCTCTACTTGGTTCAAAAAGGTAGTGGTGGATCTATTTACTAGAATTGCAATAGAGCTTATTGTGATGCAATTCATAAGTAGGATTGCAAACTTTGAAGAAAAATTAAAGAATCTAAAGGCACGATAGACAAATGACTATTCAATTCAATCAAAAACTTTTTCCAAATCAATTTTCAATAATATATGGCCTTGTCTTCCTTTTAATTTCTTTAGGTTAGAAATTAATTCTTGGATTATTATCGCATTGTTTGAAGCTCTTCTATTTTGCATAAAGCTGGTTTGGAAAGTACTAATGATTTTATCTAGGAAAGGCTTAATATGATTTTCTATGATTTTGGTAATGACTTTATAGATAATGTTACAAAGGTCAATAGGACGAAAATTCCTAATATTGTTAATATTCGGGATTTTAGGAATCAAATAAAGGAAAGTTCTATTCATTTCCCTGGGAATTATTTGAGTGTTGAAGATATCATGGCATATCTTAGTAACTGAATGCCCCAAGATGCTCTAATATTTTTGGTAAAAAAATAGGTGAAGTCTATCTGGGCCAGGGGCTTTTAAAGGTTTAAAAAAATTACTTTCTTAATTTTTATGTCTAAAAGGAGTGCATCAAGAGTACTAAGGTCCGGTAAAGTATTACTATAAATAAAACTAGTCATTTCTTTCCAATTCAAGTAGTTGTGGGATGTGAAAAAAATATTTGTAAAATAATTTAAAACATAGGAGATAATTGAAATATGGTTATTTATCCAATTTCATGCCTCTTCCTTAAAATAAATGATTTATTCCTCCTTCGTCTATTAGTGGCCGATATATGGAAAAAAATTGTATTCGCTTCTCCATCATTTAACCACATGACTCTAGACCTAAGTCTCCAATAATCCTCCTCAATCTTCAGTAAATCATTATAATCTCTCTTAAGGGTAACCTCAAAGTTTTGAAGGAAAATACTACTAGCATAGTTCCTAGATGTCCGAATGCTTTGGAGTCTTGCTAGAATGTTCTTCATTTTTCCCAATAATATCCCTAAAGGTCTTGCGTTTTCAGGTTTTAGCACTTTGGACAAAGGAGTTACTGGCTCTTAGATAATTCGAATTTGTCCAGGTTTTTTAACAATATTAATAAAATCTGAGTGCTTGCACCAAAAGGTTTCTAAGCAAAAGTGTTGAATACCATGACGTCTATTGTTTTGGAATTAACAACAGAGTGCGATCCGAGTGAGTCTTAGGTAAATGAATTATAGAATAATTTAGAAAAAGATCACACCATAGCTCATTCCTTAGGGCTTTGTCTAATCTTTCCATAATTAAGCCTCTATTTCTATGTGTTTTATTTATCCAAGTATATTTAAAACCTTTATACCCTAGATCCATAAGGTTGCACTTAGTTAGCTTCGAGAGAAGCGTTACTAATGTTCATAGGCCTTCCCCCATATTTCTCGTTTGAACTAACTATATCATTAATGTCTCCTCCAATTAACCAAGACCCACTATAGTTATTAGAAATGTACTCTATATTATCCCACGGAATATTTCTACACTGATAATTTATATTAGCATAAATTGAAGAAAAAATCCAAGATTTGTGAATGGGTAATACCTCAATAGTTGCATGGACTTCTTGATTCCTACGAGTGAAGTTCTGGACTGAAACAACCTCATGTTTCCACACTCAGCTGGAACTTCAATCAGTTTAGAAAAGCCAAAATCATCTAGCGATTTTAGTTTCCAAAAGGGCTACAATGCATGGACGATGGGTATCAATCATCTCCCTAAAATTCCTTCGAAATCTATCATTGTTCTCTCCCCTTATATTCCAAATAATATAGTTGGTTGATTCATTGCATAAGTTGGGTGTTGGTTCACTGCCTCCATATTCTTCCTCGCTCCCCCTTGAAAAATAGGGTTCCTCCTTAGTGCAGACACTAGAATCATAGCCATGTTCCCGACAGTTGGATCATATGATAGCCTTATGTCCATCGAGCACTTGTAGAGTGCTAGGGGACAATTGAGAACGTGCATCTTCTCCTGTATCTCCCTAAATAGAAACACTTTTACTCTGTCTAAGTTTGAGAATTTTAGGACTCACTCTAAGGCTAGGTTGAGGGGTTCCTCTACTTTTTCCTCCATTTCTCCCTATGTATGGCCTTGTTCTTGCATTTCATGGGGTGGGTAAGGGACTTCTTGGAGAATTTCATGGTTGTTGGTCCTGAGGTTGGGGATTGATTTTCCAAGGCATGAATATTTGATTTACATGGGCTAGCATCTCTGAGGGGAAGAATGGGAGATCTGGTAGTATATTTTGAGGTTTTATGGGGTTGAAGCGTGAAGGCATGTCCCACTGTTGAGTCATAGTTTGGACTAGATTGGGGTTCATCAAGGGAGCAAGGGGGTGCAGGCTATTGTTGAGCCAGACTTGGTTCAGATAGTTGCTCATTGCTAGACTCATCCCCTCCGATATCAACTAGACAAGATATTGTGTGTTGTGAAGGATCACTATCTCTTCCTTACTATTTACTTGGATGTTGAAAGACACATCATGACCCATTAACCCCATCTCCATCCAAAAGAGTGGTTGGTAATCCTAGACTTAGGGAGGTTGGACATAAACTATTTAGGATTGTAGTGGCTGTGGAAGATTTTGTTGTTGGTTTTCCATTGTTGGGTTATTTAGTTATCTTATTATCTGAATTAGTCTAATGAGATTCTTGGAATTGTATGTGGAGGGTTTATGTTTTAAAAGGCTTCCAAACAACGTGGGTGTTTGGCTATCACTATATGCAACGGGATTGGTGGTAGGGATAATAATTGGGTAGGTTTCTTGCATGGAGTCTGTGAGTTTGCCTTTTAGATTTAAAGAAGGTATATGGAGGGATTTGATATCTTTTCCTTAGATGTTGAGGTTTGCCATATGTCCATTTACTAGCTCACTTGAAGCCAAGTGGATGCCATGCTTAGGTTGGTTTATGTTTTCAATTTTTGTACAGAGAGTATTGCTTGTGTGATAAGCAAAGAAGGGAGTAAAAGTTATTTGATTGGTGGGATTAAGGGCCTGCCGTGTAGGTTTAGTAGTATCATTAGTATTAATAATAACATTTTTATTATCTATTTGGATGCCTTCACTATGATTAGTGGTAGAAGCTGGCACGTAGGAGTCTTGCATTGCCACATCATTATTTTTTTATGGCCAAGTGGCTTGTTGCATGAGAAATTTGAGGAGTTTTATTATTATCTTTTGGATTAATATTTTCCAATACCATGTGCTCTTCCTCTAATATGGTAAAATGATTTTAAATCGGAAGGGAGTTTTTGTCCATGTTCTTATTGGTTTGTAGTGATCTTTCTCAAATCTTAGTTTTATATTGAAGGATTTGAGTATCAATATACTTACAAATGCTTGCATTGTAAAGGTTTACATAAATACCTGGACATTGAACCTTTTCCTTTGGAATTATGCTGCTTACTTGATTTGTTTTCTCAAATTGTATCTTACTTCTATTCTTGTTGAACATTACAGTCTGCCACTCTCCTTTTTTGTCCTCCTCCGGTGATCTCTACATTATGGGCTTGGATCCTTGAATTCCTTGCGAGGTCTGAAGTTGAAATGTGCATAGGGATTGTGGGTGCCCCAACCTCCCACATTATATAAATAAAATATTTTCACCCTCATATTGGATAGCTTGTTTATGACTGCCAATGTAAATAAAGGGTTGCACTAGGGTATTTAGAGATATTTTCACAAACGGTCTCCCATAGCGATCCCTAATTGTAGTTGATGTACAGACATCTATTTTCAGTAGACGTCTAATTGAGTTGCCAATTTTTTGTAATATTTTTTCATCATAAAACTCTGTTGATAGTTGTGGCAGTCTCACCCATATGGCCTAGGTAGTTAATTTTTCCTTAGAAGCCATAAAATTTGATTTTCATTTGATAACGGAGAGTTAGTGTCCACTAACAAATCATTGATGGAGTGTCTTCTCCATATTCTCTTTTCTTATAAAAAAAATCCTCCTTAAATCAATTAGAGAGAAGGTTTCCGTCGGCCTCCAAAGGTCTTGGATTTTCCATTTTAAATATTGATGCAACATGTGTTTACCAAAAAGTTTAACAATGATTGAATATTGCTATGGCTCATAAATCGTGATTTTTTCTTCCTAAGATAGAGTGATCCATTTAATGCCTTGGGCTGAATATTGTAGTGTATTCATTAATGAGGTCCCTTCTTCTAGCAAGTTTTCGGACAAATCAACGTTGAATTGATTGTTATTTGGAGTAAAAATCATGTTGTTTGTAGCTCTGACCATGTCCTTATAATCAAGCTCGAGCCTCTTAAACATTATTATTATTAGTAGAAATAATACGATGTTGCCATTCTAAAGATTTAAGAATTAGCCAATAAGCTTTAAATTTTAATTTTTTAGTTCAAATTTTCGGAACAAAAATATTCTGAATTATTCTAGAATTAAGATTTTTAATTTAAGATTTATGATAAAATAAATACGACTAATATCTAGATAGCATCCATGAGAATGACTATGTGATCAACTACTCAAATGATCACTCAACTATCCCAAATTATCTCCTAAAGTTATTTTTCTTACTTTTGTAACAACAAAGTCACTGAACTATACATATTGCACTCAGAAGACCACATAACTAGATTTTCCAAATTTTGGATTGCCAAATACCTATTTTACCCTCTAAATTATAAATATTTATCTTCTTTTTTTTAAAAAACTTTTTAATATTAACAACAAAAATTTTAAAATTATTTACACAATTCAGAATGAAAGAAACTAAAGATTGTAAAATATATATTTCATGTACGTAATATAAAATAAATATTTAAATAAAGGTATTTTTATAATTTAAATTATCTATTCTTGAAAATTATGCTCAATTATATTCTATATATTATATACACGACTAAAATAGTATATTTTATCCTATACAAATAGCCCCCCTGCTTTTCGGTGACATAACTTTGTGTTGCCAAAAAGTTGGTAGAAACAGAATAATATAGTGAGCATAATTTTCAAGAATATATAATGTACATTATAAAAATATATTTATTTAAATAATTACATTAAGTAGAATCTCTTCATTCTATGTTTGATGAAATATCTTGAATTTTATACTAGGTGTATGTACATGTATCAATCAAGTGAATTTTGTTCTGGTGGGATCAATTCTATAAAAGAAAAAAGAAATTTAAGTCCGTCTTGAAACAATTCATTGCATTTTCTCCTAAACTTCCTAGGCAAATCTATTTTATTATAATACGTGCATGAAATATATGTTTTACAACCTTTATCTTCTTTCATTCTAAATTGTGTAAATAAATTTTGAAATTTTTATTGATAATACTAAAAGGTTAAAAAAAATATAAAAAAAGAATAAATTTTTATAATTTAGAGGGTAAAATAGGTGGCATTCCAAAATTTAGAAAAAGTTGAGTGACATTCTGAGTTCAAAGCATAATTCAGTAACTTTATTGTTACAAATAAAAGAAAAATAACTTTAAAAAATAATTTAAGATATTTAATTGACTATTTGAGTAATTGCCGCAATAAATATGCACTGCTCCACATTACTAAGTGAGGATTAGGAAACTGCTAGTAATATATAATTTGGCCATGCCTTAAATAGGGATCCTCAAAGTGGCTATCTGTGCACTTCCCATCACTCAGTAGCGTCCTTTTTGTAAAATAATACGGTATAGTTAGTTTTTCAATTGACCATTTAAATATAATCAGTATTTATCACGTTAATGAAAAATAATTATTAATTTGCTGCAATAGAGATCGGTCTAGTATAATATACTGGAATTCGGTACATATGTGTATGAACTCCAGCATATTATGCTGGACCGATGTACTTTACTGGCTCCAGTATAATATACTGGAGACTAGAGCACCGGTGTCCCAAACTCCAGTATATGATACTGGATTGGTATACTTACTGAAACTTCAGTATATTATGCTTGAGTTCTAGTGTATTTATATTATAGTTTAAGTATAGTTATGTTAGAACTCTAGCATAATATACTGAAGTATTTTTTTAATTTTAAATAATGTTCTATTCAGATTAATTTTACATAAAAATAATTAAATTTTAATAATTTTTAAAATTTAATTATTTTTAAATGATCAATTATAAATCTGATTATTTTTAAATTTTTCCCGGACCTCTAACGAGTAATGGGTTTCTTTTTTCAAGTGCAAAGCAGCCCTTACCTAAATCCCTAAACCCCGAATTCAGAAACCCTAAATTAAAGCCATGGCAGCACTTCGCAGCAAGCTCCGACTCATCACCACCCACCCCCACCACCACCGCCGCCCCTACTCCATCCTAAACCCTGATTCTAAAACCCCCCTCTCCGCCAAGGACAAATCACGCGTCGCCCTATCCCTCCTCAAATCCGAAACAAACCCACAACGCATCCTCGAAATCTGCCGCGCCGCTTCCTTAACCCCCGAATCCCACCTCGATCGCATTGTTTATTCCAAATCCATTTCAAAGCTCAAAGATCTCAATCACTTCTCAGGTATCCGCTCATTTCTCCAAGAATCCATGACCCGACCCGACTTGAAATCCGAGCGGCTTATTTCACATTTTATTGTTCTTTACGGGAAGGCTGGGCTGATCGACGAGGCGAAAAGAGCTTTTGATGAAGTGGAGGGGAAAATGGGTATTCAAAGAACTGAGAAAACTCTGAATTCTTTGCTTTTTGCTTGTGTTTTAGCTAAGGATTATGCTGAAATGAAAAGGATATTTGTGGAATATCCTAAAAGGTATGGGTTTGTTCCGGATTTAGATACGTATAACTTGGTGATTAAAGGATTTTGTGAATCGGGTTCTTCGAGTTCTGTTTATTCGATTTTGGATGAAATGAGTAGGAAGAATGTTAAGCCTAACGCGACGACGTTTGGGAATTGTATAACCGGGTTTTATAAGGAGGAGAAGTACGAGGATGTTGGGAAGATATTGGAAATGATGAAAGAATATGGTATAGCTCTGGGAATTAGTACGTATAATTTAAGGATTCAGAGCTTGTGTAAGCTTAAGAAGTCAGGGGAAGCTAAGGCGTTATTCGATGGAATTTTATCGAGAGGTTTGAAGGTGAATCATGTGACTTATGGTCATTTGATACTTGGGTTTTGTAGGGAAGGTAATTTGGAAGAAGCGAAGAGTTTGTTTCAGAAGATGGTTAATACTAGCAGATTGAGACCGGATGCTGAATGCTATTTTACGTTAGTGTATTATTTGTGTCAAGGTAAGGATTTTGAGGCTGCGTTGAAGATTTGTAAAAGTTGTTTGGCTGAGGGATGGGTCCCCAATTTTTCTACGATGAAGTCACTCGCTGAGGGGTTGGCTAGCATTTCGAAGGTTGATGATGCACGGGAAATCATTGGTCAAGTAAAAGAGAAGTTTTCGAAGAACATTGAGAAATGGAAAGAGATTGAAGAGGCATTGCCGAAGTAGGGAGAGAAGTACTAAAGATGGTATACTACAGTTTTCTGGTCTGCAGTGTGCCATGGTCTTAATAAATTTAAAATTCAAAAATTTCTAGGGAAATTTGGTTATGTATCCTAGTAAAATGTCTTCGGAAACCGTTATGATTTTGCTCGTTCAAAAGAACTAATTTTGCATAATTCATGCTAAAAATTTCTTGTGTTTTATCAAGGGACATTCTAGATACTTGCATAATTATAATTGCACGTACTTAATGCATCTTTCAAAGATGCATTTACCTGAATCTTGTTTACCTACTTCCCTTGACAGCCTAAAATAGGATGATCTTTGCTATCCATTACGCTTCTATGAACATTTTATATATTTTTCACTCTTTGTTTTCAAGCAACCTTTTGTTTTCATTGTTTGTCCAAGGGTACTTAAGGTGAAGCTTTGGTATCGTTCTAAGTTTCTAAAGAATGTGAATATTGACCCAAGGAATTGACGTTAAGCATTGTCTTTTTATAAAGCTTCTTTCTTTATTTCTCCCTTATGTGGGTGTTGACGTTAATTTGAGCAAGTAGAAGTTTATGCTAGTAATGCGCATGGCTTACTGTATTATGGTGGAAAATATTGCCATGCTACGGTTCTGAGAGAAAAACATTATAGAGCCTAACATTTTCAGCTTGAACTTTAGTGTGGTAGAAGTGACTGAATGGGCTCTATATCTGCTACTAGCCCCTCAGTTACTCATATTTCCCCCATTCCCTTTTGGTTGTCGATGTTGATTTCTTTGTGGAATTTCTTTATTCATATATGCTTTGGTTCGTCCCAGGTTACATGTCATTTGGCCTAACTTTTTGACAAACAGACTCCGTTATCAAGGTATTAATATTGACTGGAAATTGTTCACATGTGTTTTTAGGTGATGAATGTAATGAATACTCCTATTCTATATCTGGCTCTTCTATAGCTAAAGTGGTTAACATTGGAAGATGCATGTCTTTGGGAAAGTCATGTTCTGAATACCCTTGAGTCCTTGACAACACATTAAGCTTTAGAACATGTTTACCTGCATTTACATGGATAGTTTAGGGCTACCAAATATTTTCCAAAATGTGTAGCAGGCTGTGATGAGGTCTTCAGCTTTTTCTGTCTGCCTTTGCTGCTTGGACTGCTAAATCTTCTCTATTAAAGCTGAGCATATAAACTACTCAATGCTGCATTAGTTTTGACAATTTTCTATGGTTCACATCTGCTTTTGTTTTTTTCAACTAATGCCTGCTCTCTCTGTTTTCTCTATACATGACTAACATATGCTGATGATACTGTGAAAATGGTTGATTCTTGCCACCTTGTTCTATTCTGAAACGATAAGTAATCTTAATGAAATTAAAAATTCTAAAGGCGAATCTGATACAAATAGCTCTAGCAAAACAGCCGTATGTGCTGATTATCATAACAGTTCAGTTAGTGCATATCAGAGATCCTGTTAACTGGAAACCTTGTGCCTATGTTGAACAAACTATTGGGATTGTTGTATATATATACTTTAAAAATTGTGTTGTAGAACCAATGCTTGTTATAGTTCAACAATATCTGATCTCTATTAGCTGGTAATTTTTTTCTCGTGGGATGCGTGTGACTTCGAGTAGGGACTGTCTATTACACTTATATCACACCTTTTTTTTTTTCAAGTTCGCCCGTTTATCCAAGGGTATTTAAAGATACTAATCTTAGGGTATGTGACTTCTGCGTGTAACCTTACTAATAAATATAAAATTTTAAAAAATCACATAAATAATAATGTGCTTGAGTTATAAAATAAAAATTAAATAAAAAATATAATGTCATGACAATGATGAATGTTGGTTTTAGCCGTAATCTTCATTTTGTGTTTGTGGCGTTCAACTTATATTTTCTCTAAATTGTAATGTCATATTTATTAGAAATTTTTACCTTCTATAGCAAAGGTTAACTCCTTATTTATTTTAAATAAAATTTATTTAAAAAAATTATATTCTATAGATACCTTTTAAGGTTTATAGCAAAATATTTAATTTTGGTTACCTTCTAGCCCTAAGTCACTAAATACGCTAATCAGTTATACTATTTTCTTTCTTTCTCTATTTTGATACATCAAATTCTTTTCCCCCATCCCATTAAAATTTCCGATCTCCTCCTCCTTCCACTAATTTTCTTTCTATCCCTTCCCACTTTCTCCTTCCTTTACACAAGCGTGATGATCCTTCTGCCGCGGTTCTTGGTTGGTTTTCCGGTCGCCGAAAACCCTCTTTAAAGGATTCTATAACTACCTTTCTTTAACTTCCTCTTCTTCTCATCTTTCGGCGACATCCAACTCTTTTTCTTTCTTTTTGCTTTGCCTTCTTCTGGAATTGAACTACATTAGAGGAGTTGGAATATGAGGCAATAGCGCTCGACGTAGAGCTAGAGAGTTGCAACTTTGAATTGCTATTGCGGTGCCACTCGACGTCAAGTCTAATGAGGAAATGGCGGGACGTCAAGTCTAACGAGGAAATGGCGGCGGTCGTTGAAAGAGGATTCAATTTCGGAGATCCACTGAGTGACAATTTCGTTCTTTCGCGATGAAGAACATTTCTTTTAATATATTTCAATGTAATTTCAACGTAATACGTTGTATTTTTATGGTTTTCATTCTATTCATTGTCTTTTTTTTCATTGTAATTCACTATATCTTGTTGTATCCCGTGTATTTTATTGTATTCTCTATCTTTTTTCATTGTATTTCAATGTATCCAATTGTATTCTATGTATTTCATCATATTCACTGTCTAGTTATATGCCATGAATATATTCATAATTTTTTTTAATTAAGATAATTTATGTATTCAGATGTATTATATAATTTCTCTGAAGATTTCTATGTTTGTGAGGAATTTTTTGGTTGAGAAAATTTTTTATAACTGTATTTAAAATACAAATTTTGTGTGTTGTAATTGAGTTTATTGAGTTGTATTAGAAGTCTATTATGTTAATTGATTCACTTTCCGTTTTAAAAATAATGTAATTTCTTATTTCACGCCGTGAATACAGTTAAATACAATAATCTATCTAGCTGTAATCCCATGATTCACGCCTGTTTTTGCTACTGTATTCATGAATACAATATCTTAAATACATCAAATACATCTTATAATCACATAAGGTATCTATAATCCTAATAAAGCAAATGATATCTATACATGGCTAATTACTTGTGACGCCCCAACCTCGGGAGGTGCGACCGACGCTCAATCGAGTGAACCCAACTGAGCAAGCGTTATCAAACACTACCTAACCAACTCAATATGAATAAGGAAGCCATACTTTCATTTATTTAGACAAGAAAAAATAGTACATTCAACATTTTTAGTTCATTTTATGTCACGACATTAAATCGTAGTTAAGTTTTCAAGATTCCATATAGTTATTATTTTGAAGAAAGCAAGAGTACAAGGTTACAAAATGGTTCTTTAGCATATCCAATACTCGTACATAACTCACACAAACATCTACGAAGCTTCTGAATATACAAAAGACAGTAATAACAATACTGGCAACAAGGCCCCAGCTATACCTCAAAGAGGATATCTATAACAAAAGATGTATAACATAACCCCTTGAAGAAGGAAGGGGCTTACCAAGATTTTGAGAAAAGGTTGCTCCGCTACACACGATTGGCACTATCCGCTATGGAGCCACCTACATTCATTTAAAAATGTTGCATCCCCGACAAAAGGGATGTTAGTACAATGGAATAGTACTTGCAGAGATAACTAAACATCATCCTGTTAGAAAGAACAACCATACAAGAGTAAGAGGAAATCGTAAAGACAACAAAGTATCAAATGAGCACCACACCGACAATATAACGAGGTTCACATGATTTTCACTTGGTTTCTATAATTTTAGATTGGAGCATCCCATACTGTCGTATTACTATCCACTTTACCACCGCTTCTTTGAGCGGAGTCCGATCACCACCCGATCGGTTAAGCCGTCTCCCGATGATGTTACCATTATTTCATTCACACTTTCCAGTTTCAATTATCAATACATTACCACCATGTGTATATATCATGGCGTCCGATCACGGTCCAATCGATTAAGCCGCCTCCCCGAGACGTTATCATTTTCTATTATTCATTTCACTCCAATATTTGGTTACACATGGATTATTTTATCGACACTTGGGGCCATAATTTTCACATTTCATAACCTACATTTCATATTGTCCCATTTTCAATATCTACCTTGCCACTAAAAGTCACAGGCATATACAAAAGCAATTTAAGCCATAAACATAGAAGGAAATTCGTCAAGTTTGGCATATTAGTTCCAGAGTAACCTTGGCATGACAATTAGACATTTGTCATATAAATTATATTCTCCACACATCTTCGTTTTACAAGAATAGCACATAAACACATAAAGAAGTTCCTACCACATATATTTTTACAACATCAATTCACTTAACATAACAAGCATTGCATCAACTATGGTTCGAACTTTCAATACTTACATGGGCACCATGGAAGCTCAATTTCTAAGAGGAGGGGTTTTTAGCCATACATACCTCAATAAAGTTTTCTTCTAATTCTTATAGAATTCTGGGACTCTTAGCTCTTCAATCTATTTACAGGAATTACAATTGAACCAAGAATTAAAGACGAGATTAAGATTCTAGCTCGTTTGAGAATAATATGAAATATAAAAGGTGCATTATGATCTTAGGCCCCTTTTGAAATAAATTTCTTCAATATTATATCCCAATTATTGTCTCTTTAGTTCTCATCGTCCCATAGCCTATTATATCTTGTGCATGCAAGATTACCAGCCCTTATACCCATGTACCCATTTGCTAATTACCAATTTTAATAGAAGTTTTGAAATTATTGATGAGGGTACAATTCTTACCTCTTAAGATGAAGACCTAACAGCTCCAATTTACAATCTTCAAGGATTTGGGTCAAGGATTGAGAGAGGACTTGATGAAGATTACTCTCTCTCACTCTAGAACTCCCCCTCTCACTTAAATGTCGTGAAATAATAGGAAAATGGTCTAATGGGGTGTTTTTAATGGGATGGGGTCGGGTTTTAAAAATTAAAAAATAAGAGCCCTGAGTCAGATCTGCGATCACATTTGCGATCGTAAAGTTGACATGCGGCCCGCATAATGGACCGCAAAAATGCTCCCCAAACCTGAACACACTGCCTGGATATGCGGCAGAAATGCGGTCCACATACCTATTTTGCGATCGCATAATGCACCGTAGAACTTCCCCTTACAAAATCCTAATGGAATTATGCAACAACTATGCGGTCCCCATATCGGTTATGCGATCACATAATTGACCGCATCGTTCACCTCAAATTTGACCAACACACTGACTCACTTTGCGGAGACTATGTGGTATGCATACCTGATATGCGACCGCATTCTCGACCCCCATAATCGCACCTTTCTGGAAAATATTATTTCTTGACTTTTCAGTGCACAAATCAATCCAAAGGATCCGAAGAATTTTATGAATTTCTAATACATGATCCTAACTTACCACCACGAGATTCGGATTTTTGAGTAGAAATTTAATGGAGGCCTCACATTACTATTAAAGGATAGTGCTTTATGAAAATTTCTCAACAATAATAAAATCACTAAATGTAACTAAACTCCAAATTAAAGGCAAATATGCCATAGTTTTCGTCTAAGAGTGCTTGTGTTGCTAGGAAAATAAAAATATACAACATCCAAAATTTCTTTTAAATAAACATCTTTTATTTTATAAGGTCCCACATTAAGGCTGTATTTTGGGCCGGGTCAAACAGGCTCGGGCTTTGGCGGGCCCGGGCCTAACGGTCCTAATGTGTGGAACCGGCTCACTATGGGCCTAAGCCCACATGGTCCCGGGCTAGATGGGCCGGGCCTAACGGGTTTTTTTATTTCGGGCTATTTTTAAAAAAAAATTTTGTCTAAGGCAATTTCTTGTAAACTATATATATACGTATATATGTATACATGTATATATGTATATATGTATACATATAGTGCATTAATACTTCAAATTAAAGTTCAATACCTTAAAAAAAAGTTGTTGGCCCTTTTAAATTTTAAAAGAAGTCGTTGGGCCCGGTTGAACCGGCCCAGTCCCAGCTGCCGGTCCTGGGACTTGCGGGCTTTTTGGTAAGGACCGGCCTATAGTAGGCTTTTGCACCACTAGAAACCGGGCCCGTTTGAACCGGCCCGTTTGGCCCGCAGTCCCGGGCCCGGACCACAATATAACCTTACCTCACATATTAGGATCAAAATGGATTTATTGTTGTTGTTGTTATTGTATATTTTATAAGGCAAAATTTTAATAGGTTATGGTATTCATTCTTGACAAACAACAACAATAACAACAACAACAGTAGTTATCCAGTATAATCCTATTTAGAGAGGTCTCGAAAGAGTATTATATATGCAGATTTTACCCTACCCTAGAGTAGAGCGGCTGTTTCCAAATATATTGGATCGGTTGGATATGTGTGATTAAAACATAAATATATTAACTGTCGCAAAGGAACTTAAGTGTCTTTTATTTTTGTTGACTTTTTTCTCGTAAAATCTTCCAAAAAAATAGTTTGTCTTTTTTAAAAATTGATAAACATGTCTTAAGTTGTTTTCCGAAAATTGAAAAATTATTGCTAATGGTTGATATTATTTTTTTTAGTTTATGTAGAACTTAAAAAAAATCATAGTAAAACTTATTTTCACCTATGTTAGAACAAATGTCACATTTTATATTTTGATAGACAAAGCAACTTTAATTAACAACCATATCGTAACTTTGCTATTGATTCTCTTAATTTTTTATAACTTGTCTTTTACAAACAGATATGTTATACAATACAAATACGAAAAATAATTTATATAAGATAGTTATTATTAAAACTTTCTAAGTCATTCAAATAAGGAAGAATTTAACGCATATATTTAGTTGATTTAAAAATTCCTAAGTGTTAGGGGAAAACTTAACTGACGATAAAAGTTTGAGTCTTTGCACAAATATGCGTGGTTGCGATGTAACTGTTATGAAATAGAAGATTCTTACACTTCTATTTAAGGTGAATGTCTTTAATGTATTTAATTAGAGAGATTTTAGAGTCCTATTATTGGTAGCAAGATCTTCCTCCTCCCTATTAATAGAGGTGCTCTCTACCATTGTAATTCACTCCTAACTCTCAATAAGAAGAACTCTCTCTACTCTTCTCTCTATTGTTATTGTTCTTGTTCTATAGTTCTTGTCTTTTGCTTTAGTTTATAACACGTTATCAGCACGAGACTCTACCGTCTCAAGTATCATTCTCGAAAATCCAAGGTATTTTCCCTCTTCCTAATTTAATTTTCGAGTATGTCTGACATTATGAAAAGAAAGTTCGTTGCCCTTGAAATTTCGGGCAAGAACTATATGACATGGGTGTTGGATGCTGAAATCCACCTAGATGCTATGGGTCTCGGAGACACCCTCAAAGATAAAGAAAAAGCATCCACCCAAGATTGTGCGAAGGCCTTGATTTTCTTGCGCCACCACCTTGACGAAGGTTTGAAGATTGAATATCTCACCGTCAAGGATCCACTCGTTTTGTGGAACAGCTTAAAGGAGAGATATGACAACCTGAAGTTGGTCACTCTGCCACAAGCACGATATGATTGGGCCCATCTGAGGCTACAGGACTTTAAGTCCGTTTCTGAATATAATTCTGCTATGTTCAGAATTACTTCTAAACTGAAGCTATGTGGAGATAACATCTCCGATTACGATATGCTTGAGAAAACGTTTACAACGTTTCATGCCTCCAATATGGTACTGCAGCAACAGTACCGAGAGAAAGGCTTTACGAAGTACTCTGAATTGATTTCTCTCTTACTAGTGGCTGAGCGTAATAATGATCTGCTCATGAGAAATCACGAAAATAGACCAACTGGGTCTACACCACTGCCTGAAGCAGATATGGTGCACTCGCATTATGCCAAACATAAAAGGGACCATGATCACGGTCATAAACGGGGTCAAAGCCAAGGACGTGGACAAGGAAGAAATTCCAAAGAAGTCCGTCACCCCCCAAAGAGAGATAATCACCGAAAGCAGAAACGGGGTCCAGAAGATCCTAAGGCAAATAGTTCAGAAACTATATGTTATCGTTGCGGTGGAAATGGGCACTGGTCTAGGACTTGCCGTATACCAAGACACTTGGTTGACCTTTATCAAGCATCTCGAAAGAGAAAACGCCCTGAAACAAATTTTGTCTCTGACGACAACTTTGACTTCACCCACCTGGATGTGGCAGACTTCTTTGAGCAACCCGAGGGAAAGATAGACCACCTAATCGGTGACGGAACCGTGATGAAAGAAGATGGAGCTGTTTGATTCTACTTGTATTAGTCAATGAATAGATTAATAGTCATTAGCATTAGCTCGTATTAGTTAGTTCATAAAGCAACGTTAGCAGTAGTTCTTTAGAATATCTTCAATATGTTCAAATATCAATAAAACTTTTATTTTCCAGTGGGGATAATCGACTAGCCTGAAAAACTAGTCGATTATCAACTATTTTCGCATTAAAGTTGAAAAACAATTGATCAACAATCGATTGTCTTTGGCTAACAATCGATTGTCTTGAAACAGTGTGTTCTGGAATTTTTCAAAAATAGCCAACAATCGATTGTCTTTGTCTAACAATCGATTGTCTTGAAACAGTGTGTTCTGGAATATTTCAAAAATAGCCAACAATCGATTGTCTTTGTCTAACAATCGATTGTCTTGAAACAGTAAGGTCTGGAATTTTTCAAAAAATAACAAATAATCGATTGTGTGTGTTCAACAATCGATTGTCTATGTTCCAACAATCGATTGTGTGTTTAATAATCGATTGTCTTATGAAAAACGCTGAAATTTTCAAACTGCATAGTAATTGATTATGGACAACATATCTGATTTTGTTAGTCAACTGTTAGTAGCAGATTTTGAAAATATTATGTGACACAAAAGGATTGAACTTGTTTATTCTTATGTTCGTGTATCTCCTTTTTTTGTATGTCAAACTATGGGAAAGCAAAATGGATATCTCACAAAGCGAACTTGGATCAACATCCAACTGTAAAAGTATTTGCCTAGTTGATTCATGTACTACACATACAATACTCAAAGAAAGGAAGTATTTCTCTCAACTGAATATGTGTAAGGCAAACATTACTACAATCTCTGGAAGTAGTAAATTGATTGAAGGCTCCGGAAGAGCTATTGTAACTCTGCCCAAGGGCACGATGTTAATCATAGAGAATGCAATGTTCTCCTCCAAGTCTATGAGAAACTTGTTGAGCTTTAAAGATGTACGCCGGAATGGCTACAATATTGAGACAATGGATGAAGATAATCTTGAATATCTCGTCCTCACTTCAAAGAATGTCTCCGGCCAAAAGAGGGTTATTGAGAAATTCCCGTCTTTATCTTGTGGCCTGTATTGGACAAGAATTAGTGCAATTGAGGCACATTCAACAGTAAATCTAAAGAATACTGAGTCCAATACATTTGTACTTTGGCATGATCGACTGGGTCACCCAGGATCAACCATGATGAGACGGATTATAGAAAGCTCATATGGGCATCCGTTAAAGAATTTCAAAATTCTCTCAAGTAATGAATATCCTTGCACTTCGTGTTATCAAGGCAAGCTGATTATCAGACCATCCCCAACAAAGGTTGGGACTGAGTCACCCCAGTTTCTGGAACGTATACAAGGGGACATTTGTGGACCTATTCACCCACCTAGTGGGTCGTTTAGGTATTTCATGGTCTTGATAGACGCATCCTGTAGATGGTCTCATGTGTGCCTGTTGTCATCTCGCAACCTGGCGTTTGCGAAGTTAATGGCACAAATCATTAGGCTACGAGCACACTTTCCAGATAATCCAATCAAGTCCATTAGACTGGATAATGCTGCTGAGTTTACATCCCAAGCATTTAATGATTATTGCTTATCAATCGGGATAAAAGTTGAACATTCTGTAGCCCATGTTCACACTCAGAACGGTCTTGCAGAATCGTTAATTAAGCGCTTGCAGTTGATTGCAAGGCCATTACTGATGAGAACGAGGCTGCCCACTTCAGTGTGGGGTCATGCCATATTGCATGCAGCAATGCTAATTCGCCTCAGGCCGACGAATTACCACAAGTATTCTCCGTTGCAATTGGTTTTGGGTCATGAACCCGATATATCCCATTTAAGGATATTTGGATGTGCCGTATATGTGCCTGTAGCACCGCCATCCCGCACCAAAATGGGTGCGCAAAGAAGGTTAGGAATATATGTTGGGTTTGATTCGCCCTCCATCATTTGCTACCTTGAAACATTGACAGGCGACCTGTTTACTGCACGATTTGCAGACTGTCGATTTGATGAAACACTTTTCCCAAAATTAGGGGGAGAAGTTTGTGAAACCAAACGGGAAATTTTGTGGAAAAATGAATCATTATCTCATCTTGATCCACATACCTCTACTTGTGAGAAAGAGGTACAAAAGATTATCCATTTGCAAAGAATAGCAAATCAAATGCCTGACGCATTTACGGACTTGAAGAGGATAACGAAATCCCACATTCCTGCGGAAAATGTTCCGATCCGTATTGAAGTCCCTATTGGACAATTATCTAGTGTCATATCCAATGAGTCAAATGCACGCCAGAAGCGTGGCAGACCATTAGGTTCCAAAGATCGAAATCCTAGAAAGAGGAAAAAGAACGATATAAATGACACTATGAAAGAATCACATGAGGACGCTCATGATTTGATTAATTCCGAGATTCACGAAGAATCTATTGAGCCTGAAGCTCTTGAAAATACGGAACTACTCCCAAATCCAATTAATATTGAGGCAAATATTAATCGAGTGGATGTTGTGGTAGATAATGTCTTTGCTTATAATGTAGCATCTAACATTATGAAAGAATGTGAGGATCTCGAACCTCAATCTGTGAAAGAATGTCGAGAAAGACATGATTGGCCAAAATGGCAAGTAGCAATTCAATCTGAATTGAATTCGCTGGCAAAACGTGAAGTTTTTGGCCCTATAGTTGAAACACCTAATGGTGTTAAGCCCGTTGGCTACAAGTGGGTCTTTGTACGCAAACGAAATGAGAAAAATGAAGTACAAAGATACAAAGCACGACTTGTTGCACAAGGTTTTTCCCAAAGGCCTGGTGTCGATTATGAAGAGACATATTCGCCTGTAATGGATGCGATAACCTTTCGTTATCTCATAAGTTTTGCTGTCCATGAGAAGCTGGACATGCACTTAATGGATGTCGTTACTGCCTATCTTTATGGCTCACTTGATAACGACATATACATGAGAGTTCCCGAAGGACTCAAGGTGCCAAATGCGCACAATTCCAAATCTCGGGAAATGTTTTCAATCAAATTGCAAAGGTCCTTGTATGGTCTAAAGCAATCAGGACGAATGTGGTATAATCGTCTAAGTGAGTACTTGTTGAAAGAAGGCTATATAAATGATGCCATTTGCCCATGTGTGTTTATAAAGAAAACAACATCGGGATTTGTTGTACTTGCCGTATATGTTGATGACATAAACCTTATTGGAACCCCTGAAGAACTCCAAAAGGCAATTGATTATCTAAAGGATGAATTCGAGATGAAAGATCTCGGTAAGACTAAACTATGTCTTGGTTTGCAAATTGAATATTTGGCAAACGGAATTTTTGTTCATCAATCTACCTATACAGAAAAGGTACTGAAACGGTTTTACATGGATGACGCACATCCGTTAAGTACACCGATGGTTGTTCGTTCACTTGAAGTGAACAAAGATCCATTCCGACCTAAAGAACGGAATGAAGAGATACTTGGTCCTGAAGTACCATATCTTAGCGCAATTGGTGCATTAATGTATCTTGCAAATACTACAAGGCCGGACATTTCTTTTTCAGTTAATGTCTTAGCAAGATTTAGCTCGGCTCCTACGAGGAGACATTGGAATGGGATCAAACACATATTGCGGTACCTAAAGGGGACTACCGATTTGGGCCTATTTTATAGAAAGAATTGCAGCCCGGATCTTGTTGGTTATGCTGATGCTGGATATTTGTCCGACCCACACAAGGCTCGATCTCAAACGGGTTATGTGTTTACCTGTGGAGAAACCGCCATATCTTGGCGATCGACTAAGCAATCAATTGTGGCTACTTCATCTAATCATGCCGAGATAATTGCTATTCATGAAGCAAGTCGGGAGTGTGTGTGGTTAAGGTCGATAATACATCATATCCAAGACAAATGTGGTTTGAAGTGTGATAAACTACCCACGACTTTATATGAAGATAATGCAGCATGTATAGCTCAATTGAAGGGAGGATTCATAAAGGGAGATAGAACGAAGCATATTTCACCAAAGTTATTCTTCACACATGACCTTCAGAAGAATGGTGATATCAATGTTCAACAGATTCGTTCAAGCGAAAATATGGCTGATTTGTTTACAAAATCTCTACCAAAGTCAACCTTCAAGAAGCTAGTTCACAAGATCGGGATGCGAAGACTTAAGGACATAAATTGATGTTCTTATCAGGGGGAGTTAATGCGCGTTGCACTCTTTTTCCCTTACAAGGTTTTGTCCCACTGGGTTTTCCTTGCAAGGTTTTTAACGAGGCAACCAATAGGCGCATATTCAAACATGTGTACTCTTTCCTTACTTTAATTTTTCCCATTGGGTTTTGTTTTAAGGTTTTAACGAGGCACATCATTGAATATACATTCAAGGGGGAGTGTTATGAAATAGAAGATTCTTACACTTCTATTTAAGGTGAATGTCTTTAATGTATTTAATTAGAGAGATTTTAGAGTCCTATTATTGGTAGCAAGATCTTCCTCCTCCCTATAAATAGAGGTGCTCTCTACCATTGTAATTCACTCCTAACTCTCAATAAGAAGAACTCTCTCTACTCTTCTCTCTATTGTTATTGTTCTTGTTCTATTGTTCTTGTCTTTTGCTTTAGTTTATAACAGTAACTTTATTTTTATCTAACTTAGTTTACATATGATTAAAATAATTCTTACAAAAAAAAAAACTTAGAATAGATGCTTCTTGCGATTCCTAATTGATTATAAAGATCATTAAACCTAAAAAATTTAAAGTAGAAGAGTAAGACTCTTATCACTTCTTTACATAATAATTAAGAAAAGGCGTGGCAAAGTCACAAAGATCTTCGACTTCTAGGAAACTTAAAATAGAATAGTAGGATTTAAATAAGGAATGTTTTGACAATCAAAATTTTGTTGATTTTAGCATCCTAAATAGTAGGAAAAATAATTAAATTACTATTTTATCGAATATGAACTCTATTTTTTAAGAGTAAAACAGACGAGCGATATTTTGATAAGGGTCTTTGTGCTTTTAATATAATACTAGTCTCTATCTACGTGTTTTGCCCGTATATCTTTTGCTACAATTAAATAAGTTGAAAAGAAATATCTTCTATAACTTCATTAAGGACATATTATTGCGAGAAAATAAAATTTTAATTGCTATTTATTTATTTGTTTATTAGTATTAGTTTTAAAACTCTTATTTTTCAGTAAGAAGTCTACCAATAAACATATTAGATTTATGTTTTAAGATTCTCATTGAATTTCTAATTTCAAACAATAAGATAGGATAAGAGAGTAGTAGATATTAATTATTTTGGATAGCAAGTACAACTAATAGTAAAAAGTTGAGATTTAGCCTACCGCATATAAATTTTCAAGAGCCTCAAGAGTAGATTGCAAATTTTCACGCGGTAGACTAATAGTAGCGTAAATCTAAAAGCACATTCGCTATTGAATTATCTTGATTTTTTATAATTCAATCATTTATCGAGATTTTTAAAGAATACGTAGTTCTTGTTATAAAATAGAAGTCTATTTAAAGTGAATGTCTAAGAGTTTTAGCTTGAAGCTAAGTCATTCCTCTTCCTATAAATAGAGGGGTCTTACCCCATTGTAAATCACCCCAAGTATTAATAAGAATACTTCTCTCTCTCCCTATTCTCTCTCTATATTGTTCTTATTCTTGCATTATTGTTCTTGTCTTTATATTATTTCATAACACGTTATCAGCACGAGACTCTACCGTCTCAAGAAGCTCTTTAAGAAGATTAAGCCGCCGTCAATTTCTCCGCATCGGAGCTGCCGTCGTCTGCATCAGTGGAGAAAAGGAAGAAAACATTGAAAATATAATTGGTATACCTTAAAGGTAAGTAATTTACTTTTCCCTTTCAAATTCTTGAAATTCTACGATTTGATTTAATATACAAACAAAGTTTGATTATAACTCTAATGGAGTTTGTAAGAAATTATAACCACATGAAGTGGTAAAATCTCTATGTCCTGCCATGATTAAATTCATGTATGATTGTGGGCAAATAATTGAAAATCCGTCCCATTGAATTTGCTCCATTCCCTTTAGAGAATGTGGAAGCAGTATATGATAAGTCTGAAAGAAGACTAAAATATTACCATGAAGGTATCAATGAATGTGGACGTGGCAAAGAATTCCGTCCAATTGAATTTGCTCCATTCCCTTTAGAGAATGTGGTAGCAGTATGTGATAAGTCTGAAAGAAGACTAATTACCGTAAAGGTATCAATGGATGTGGACATGGCAATAGACGAAGTTATAATCGTCATTATTGTGGTAATGAGAACAATAAGGATTCTCAAAATAATCTTTCACTTTATGAAAGTAATATTTGACATGAGATTGTGTAAAGCACATGATTTTGATCCATTCCCTAAAGTGAATGTGATAATTGTAATAGAGCCCGTAAGTATGAACACGCTCTTGATGTAATTTTGGTTTATTTCTGACATTATGAAAAGAAAGTTCGTTGCCCTTGAAATTTCGGGCAAGAACTATATGATATGGGTGTTGGATACTTAAATCCATTTTGGATGCTATGGGTCTTGGAGACGCCATTAAAGACAGAAATAATGCATCCACCCAAAACCATGCTAAGGCCTTGATTTTCTTGCGCCATCACCTTGATGAAGGTTTGAAACTATGCTAAGGCCTTGATTTTCTTGCGCTATCACCTTGATGAAGGTTTGAAGATTGAATATCTCACCGTCAAAGATCCACCTATCTTGTGGAATGGCTTAAAGAAGAGATATGACAACCTGAAGTTGGTCACTCTGCCACAAGCACGATACGATAAGAAACCAAAAGCAAATAGTTTATAAACTATATATTATCGTTGCGGTGAAAACGGGCACTGGTCAAAGGCTTGCCGTATACCATGACTTTTGGTTGACCTTTATCAAGCATCTCGAAAGAGTAAACGCCCTGAAACGAATTTTGTCTCTGACGACAACTTTGACATCACCCACTAGGATGTGGCAGACTTCTTTTGAGCAACCCGAGGGGAAGATAGACCACCTAGTCGGTGATGGATCCGTGATGAAAGAAGATGGAGCTATTTGATTTTATCTTACTTGTTTGTATTAGTGAATGAATAAACTAATAGCCATTAGTATTAGCTCGTATTAGTTAGTTCATGATATAATGTTAGTATTAGTTCTTTAGAATGTATCAATATGCTCAAATATCAATAATATTTTTACTTTCCAGTAGAGGTAATCGACTAACCTGAAAAACTAGTCGGTTATCTCATATTTCGCATAAAAACTGCAAAACAATCGATTGTCAATGATCAACAATCGATTGTCTTTAAAACAGTGTGATCTGGAATTTTACAAAAACAGTCAACAATCGATTGTCTATGATTAACAATCGATTGTCTTTAAAACAGTGTGTTCTGGAATTTTTCAAAAATCATCCACAATCGATTGTCTATGTCTAACAATCGATTGTCGTTAGACAGTGTAATCTGGAATTTTTTCAAAATAGCCAACAATCGATTGTCTATACTTAACAATCGATTGTCTTAAAACAGTGTGCTCTGGAATTTTTTCAAAATAGCCAACAATCGATTGTCTATGCATAACAATCGATTGTCTTAAGACAGTGTGATCTGAAGTTTTTCAAAAATAGCAAATAATCGATTGTTTGTGTTTAACAATCGATTGTCAATGTTCAACAATCGATTGTTTGTGTTTAACAATCGATTGTTTGAAGAAAATGTTTAAACTGAAATTTTCAAACTGCAAAGTAATCAATTATGGATAACATATTTGATTTTGTTAGTCAACTGTTAGCTGCAGATTTTGAAAATATTATGTGACACAAACGAATTGAACTTATTTATTCATATGTTCGTGTATTTTCTTTTATATGTCAAACCATGGGAAGTAAATTGATTGAAGGCTCCGGAAGAGCAACTGTAACTCTACCCAAAGGCACGACGTTTATCTTAGAGAATGCAATATTCTCCTCCAAGTCTAAGAAGAACTTGTTGAGTTTTAATGATATCAATCGCAATGTTCTCCTCCAAGTCTAAAAGGAACATGTTGAGTTTTAAAGATATCATTCAAAATGGATATCATATTGAGACAATAGATGAGAATAATCTTAAATTCTTCATGAAAACGAGGCTGCCCATTTCGGTTTGGGTTCACGCCATTTTGCATGCAGCAATGCTAGTTCGTCGGCTGCCCACTTTGGTTTGGGTTCACGCCATTTTTGCATGCAGCAATGCTAGTTCGTCGGCTGCCCACTTTGGTTTGGGGTCACGCCATTTTGCATGCAACAATGCTAGCTCGTCGGCTGCCCACTTCGGTTTGGGGTCACGCCAATTTGAATGCAGCAATGCTAGTTCGTCTCTGACTGACGAATTGACACAAATATTCCCCGTTGCAATTGGTTTTGGGTCATGGACCCAATATATCCCATTTAAGAATCTTTGGATGCGCAGTATATGTGCCTGTAGCACCGCCATCCCGCACCAAAATGGGTCTGCAAAGAAGGTTAGGAATATATGTTGAGGTTGAATCGCCCTCCATTATTCGCTACCTCGAAACATTGACATGAGATTTGTTCACTGCACGATTTGCAGACTGTCAATTTGATGAGACACTTTTCCCAAAATTAGGGGGAGAAGTTGGTGAAACCAAACGGGAAATTTTGTGGAAAAATGCATCATTATCTCATCTTGATCCACATACCTCTATTTGTAAGAAAGAGGCACAAAAGATTATCCATTTGCAAAGAATAGCAAATCAAATGCCTGACGCATTTATAGATTTGAAAAGGATAACAAAATCACATATCCTCGAAGTGAATGTGACAACATTTGATTCACGAATACATATTCATTATTGGAAGAATATGAACATGAAATTGGTATTAAATATACCACACTCACCCCTAGAAGGAGGTTTGAGATGATACCACACTCACCCCTAGAAGGAGGTTTGAGATGATATATGGCATGAATGATCGTTGGTCACGTACCTATTGTACGCCAAAGTATTTTAGAAATATGACTATTAAAGGACAACGATAATGCAAGAAACATATCTTGCATATAAGTTTGACATGACCATAATGGTATAACTTTCTCTTTAAGAAAGATATTCACCACATGGATGTTGATGAATCTGTGGTAGTACAAAATTAATTGAGAGCTCTAGAAGAGCCAATTATTACTATGTTGGAGAAACACAATTGAGTATTGTGCTGTAGTAAGTCTCAAAGAAACTTATTCAGTTTCCAAAGTACACGCGAAAGCGATTGATTATATTGAGACTATAAATAAAGGAAGGCTTTGATATCTCCTATTACTACAACTTGTAGCGGGGTAATTTGCATATGAAAAGCTACCCGCTTTGTTCTCCAGTTTGTACTACACAAAAGAAAGAATGCCACAATAAAGTGGATATCTATTGGTATAAAAATCCATGTCATAATAAACCTGAAGTTTATTGATAAGTGCACATGTCATGGTGTAAATTTGAAGTTTACCAATATTGATAATTTGTTCAGTTAGCATTCGTGTTAGCCATCTCATTTTATGTATGATGTGCAAATTCACATAGGTGAATAATAAAGAACTAGAAAGTTCTTTACGAATTCTCTTGTATCACGTGTTCTCATTAATGAACTGACCAACTAAAGAGTTCGGGTTGAAGCCCATAAATTCTGGAAATATCAAAGGTGAAAATGGGCCCATTCACCTGCCATGTATACCACATATGATGCATCTATGATATGGTTACATGCGCAATTGTTATTAACCCGCAGCCTGGCCGGTGCTTGCGAGGTAAATCGCTCAGTAATCTAACTTCGAGCATAATTTCCAGATTCTCTACTCAAGACAGTTCATCTTGATAAGTTGGTTTATATCAAAGTTGGTTTAGCAAGATAATTATTGAGTGCTTCCACTTAATAGCTAAACTGTTTCTTATGAGAACAAAGTTATATATATCAGTATGATATACGTTGTATACGAGAGTATATTATATTCTCCCCTCACAAGTGGTTCAGGGTCAGGAACCAAATAATTTCATCTTATTATTAATGTGCCGTGTATATTGACATAATAATGCACAAAGATGATTTCCCAAAGTTGAGGAAACAAGTTAGCTTTACTAACATGAGGGGGAGACATGATAAACACTTGAGAAAAGGTTACATGGAATGAATTATCATTTGTATATGTATACCACCGAATATCATGATATGAACCTGAAGTTCATAAAAGGGATAATTCAATTGCAACATATTGCAAAGAATGCTATACGCATTTGCTGACCCAAAGAAAGTAACTAAATGGAAGAGATACAATTCAAGAAGAATTGATTCCATATGAAAGACATGTAGTTTTGAACCTATAGTTCAAATGCTTGAAAGTATAAAGTCAAAGGTATGTATAGTCAGTTTTCGATATCTTATTTGTCTAGCATGACATGGAAAACTTGATATGCATCTAAAGTCTATTATATGGCTTATATGACTTAACTTGAAAGATTTAAGTTGCTTGAAGCATATGCAATTCTTGGTCCTGAAGTATCACATCCTTAGTACAATTTGTGTACATATGTATCTTGCTATAACTATAAGCATGATGGCATTGAGAATGCATTTATGAAGATATTGAAGAGTCATTCCGCGACATTATATGAAGATGTTCATATCTATCAAGAATGATGATTTCAAGGTGCAGAATATTTATTCAAGTCAATATGGTTGATTTGTCAAACGTCTACCAAAGATCGTTTTGAAGATGATGCACAAGATTGGAATGCAAATGCTCAAGGATATAAATTGATGTACTCATTAGGGGGAGTCAATGCGCGTTGCACTCTTTTTCCCTTACAAGGTTTTTTCCCACTGGGTTTTCCTTGCAAGGTTTTTAACGAGGCAACCAATAGGCGCATATTCAAACATGTATACTCTTTTTCCTTTACTTTAATTTTTCCCATTGGGTTTTGGTTTTAAGATTTTATGAGGCACATTATTGAATAGACATTCAAGGGGGAGTGTTATAAAATAGAAGTCTATTTAGAGTGAATGTCTAAGAGTTTTAGCTTGAAGCTAAGTCATCCCTCTTCCTATAAATAGAGGGGTCTTACCCCATTGTAAATCACCCCAAGTATTAATAAGAATACTTCTCTCTCTCCCTATTCTCTCTCTATATTGTTCTTATTCTTGCATTATTGTTCTTGTCTTTATATTATTTCATAACAGTTCTTACGTAATAAAATTATTTAAGAGGTCTAATTGGTTAAAGTCCCAAAAATAGTTTTGAAGTTGGCTGAACTTTAATATTCGAAATTATAGTTTTTGCCTAACTCAGTTTTGTAGTGCAATCATACTATTAAAATTTAAATGTAACTATAATTTTACTCGATATAAACTTCTTTGTACTGGACATAAAAGTCGAACAATATTTTAAGAATATTTTGGTTGTTTTACATTTAGCATTTTAATATTCGTACTTTTATAATAACATAGATATAGACGTGTTTGACATTGTATTTCACAAATATATCTTTTGAAATGGTTCTGATGTTTAAAAAATGAAGGAAAATTACCAGCTATGTTCATTTATACGTAGTTCATTACAAAAATTGGTGAATTGATAAAATATTACTAAAATTAGCCAAATTAGCCAATTAGCTATTTGTAGCAAAAAAAAAATATCAAATTTTTGCTTTGTTTTGAATGAGTGTTATTAGAATAGATTGGCATACCTTAAGGAGCTTGAATCTCAGTTTTGGGATGATTTTGTAAAGTTTTGAGGTGATTTGAATTGAAAATTCGAAGTAAAAGCTGAACATGACAAAAAATGATGTGTATCACACAGTGTATCATTTGTGCATCACATATGTATCATATTAATATCAAGTATGTATCACATGTATATCCATGTATACATGTGTGTGAGATACATGCGTGATACATATTTGATACATGTGTACAAAAGACTTTTTTGAACTCGATTTAATAACGAATTTTGATTCTAAACCAGTTCAGATCACCTCCAATCTTCCTCAAATTTTATATATTGACTTATCTATATATTTTTAATGAATTTCAACTATACCCATTGAAAACATTCCTTTTTGTTTAGATTTTGAAATATTATATAGATTTTTATATTTCATTACCTTATTTGCTACCCCATCCATAAAATTTCCTTTCTGTCTTGTATCTAATGTTGTTAATCACGCTTAAAAATACTGAAGGTGATTTTTGCATGTGATTTTTTGATAGAAAGAACCCTATTATTTGATTTTTCAATTTTTGTTGGCTATTTATGGTAATTCTATGACTAATTATAGAGGTTGGTAAGTTAAGATTTATTTGGGACATTCGTATAAGTTTGCCAAAAATGAACCGAATATATGTGATCTTTTTTTAAAGAAAAACTGAGGCGAACCTAAGCGTGAACACCCCAATCAAAAGTTGTATTGACTTGCCTGTGTCAGCTTTGTTAAAATAGAATATAACCAGCAGACTGTGAGCTCTAAGATCTGCAGAAATCAGGCGAACCCTTCAAAGATGATATCACTCTTTCGGGTAATGAGTTCCTAACATTTAAATATACTGCTGAATAACGACATTTCATAAATTCTCTCTAGGATTTACAACTGAATAATTAGTATATCTACCTTTTGGTGCACAGCAAGGGTCATATATCGCAAGACAACCAAGAACCTGCTGATTCGAACACTATGCGTACTATTGGATTCGTAGGAAATATCACAAGAATGGTGTAAGGGTCAAGTTAACAGAACGTAAAAGTTAGAACGATAGAGAAAACTTAGTATTTCCTGATAGAACTCTCCCCTAAGACCTAAGTGAGGATCTAACCGCACAACAGAAACTACAACATTCCTTTCTGTCAGGATTTTAAGATATAACAGGACATTACTTTGACATTTCATGGGGAAAAAAGAAAATGAAAGAAAAGATACTGGTTGTAAGCAAGAAACCAAAATCCAAGTAGATAAAAATGGTTTGTACGTACTCAGAATCTAGTTAGAGACTGTTCTTCAATGCAGCTCCATTCCTAAGGTGTTGTGCTCCATAGGCCGCAGTTGAAGCTACCGTTGTCAAGGCTACTAACCAGCTGCACCAATCAGAAGTATTAGATGGAATCGAGTACAACATGTTTGGGAAGAAATGAAACGAAGATATACAGTCGTAACTCACCTGAGGTAAGTGATATATGTTTGAGTTTCCTCGTTACCAAGATCTGGTTGAAGGAGAGCTGCAGCAACAAGAGCCAATTGGAAAACTGTATTTACCTGTACAACAGAAAAAATGCTTACCGAATTCGCAAGCATGCTTTACTAATGATTTGTCTCTCACAATGACCTCTCTAAATCTTGCTGACACTTGAAAATGAAGATGTCATATAATTCTTCAACCTTCTTAGATAATTTCTATGTTCCGTGGACTTTATAAAATGATGCCGCACCCGTATCGGATCCTGGTAAAATACACTACTTTTGGAGGATCCAAAACGCACCCTTAGACATTTTCGGAGAGTCCGAGCAAAATAGGATAATTTCAGTTCGTCATATCCCACTATAAACAATGTCTTAATTTGGGCTTAATATTTTGCACAATTACTTGTTTAAAGGCGGAATACATATGCAGCCCCTTAAACTTGCCCCATTTTTTCATTTAGACACCTGAACAAAGGATTGTACCTATCGAACACTTGAACTTTAGCCAGTTTGTGTGTATTAGACACCTCACATACTACAAAAACAAAGAGCATGACTTTCAGACGCTGTGATGTGGCAAAAAAGAAGAAAAGAAGTGGCATGTGGAGAACCAAAAGGAAAACAAAACAAAAAAACTTTTTTCATCATCTTCCTCTCTCTCCTTAGTCTTCTTCACCACCGTGACACCATCATCCTTCACCATCTTCTTCATTTATCATCACCACAGCAACCACCACCATCCTTCATCATCTGATTTTCATTTCCACAACCACCACCATACCCACCAAAGGCTGTTGCTTGTTAAGATTCATAAATTATTGTGAACAAGCTTGCAGGTAGAGATTGAGTTTTTATGGATAAAAATTCTCTTATAAACGTAGAGGGAGAAGAGCAAAAAACTTCACTGGAAAGAAGAATAGAGAAAGCTGAAATTCTTGAAATTACAGATATGGTGCTATGGCATCAGGATTTTAATTGAGAAGACACAGATATTAGAGAATAACAAAACGTACAGAGTCTTCTTGAGAGAGAATGAATCAGATACAATATTTTTTTGTGGCTGTGATATGAATCCTTTTCCAATGAGAGCGTGTTTTATCTTGATAAATGGGTGAGACAAGAATACGGTGAAGAGAGTGACGGAGAGGGAGTGGTGCTTTATTGGATGGATAAAGTACGAACAAGAAGATTCTTATGGGTTTGAATCTGGCATGGACTTGAAAGAAGAAGGAAAAGAAAATGAGTTGAAAAATGGCTAAAGAAAGGCAGTTTTTATAAGACGCGCTCAACTTGGGTGAAAGACATGCCCTGCGCCATGTCAGCGAGGTGTGTTCAATAGACACGCTTTTGCTCTCGTTAAGGTGTTCAATAGGTACAGCCCTTTGTTCAAGTGTCTAAATGAAAATTTTGGGCATGTTTAAGGGGCTGTGTATGTATTCAGCCTTGTTTAAAATACAACCTATTCTTCTCGATTCTTCCTTTTTTCTGAATGTTGCCTAAAGAGCTCTAACTGAACGATGAAGTCAAATATCATATGTTATACCTTGCTTATCAAAAGAGGCTCAACTTTCTGGGGACGGGTTCCATCAAGGTTGAAGAATTCAAACCAACTTCTCCACTGCAAAAATGTCCAACAAAGTAATATAAGCAAAAGAATAGCTGCAGATTACTATTACAGAATCTAATAGCCAACCTCACCTTCCACTCTAAAATGCTAGCTCTTTTATATACTGCACCCCCAACAAGGGCCACATCACGCAGCACAACCATGGAAACAAGTGAAGCTTCACAGCGAAAAATCAAGCAAGTAAGTTTCTGAAAAATAAAGCATAATACTTCATTTTCATTTGGTTAATCCACAAAATAGATAATAACTATTCAAGCGACTCATCTAAAAACCTTTTCGCACTCATCAGAACATCTGTGGGCTAAACGGGTCAGTAGCTTTGCACAACAGACCACTGACATATCTCTTAAATCAAACATTGTTCAACCACCTCAAGCCAGGAAAATTATTGCCATATAAGCAGTGTCTAAAAAAATTGTACGTTGATGATGATTGCAACAACAGTAGGAGAAAAGGAGACAACAAAACAGTTTAGGAGAAAAGACAAAAAGCTAAAGGACATGCATATAGATGCCCAAAGGTAACTCCTCGTTGACATGAACTATTAGCAGTGGATATGACATTTGACGAAGCAGAAGGAACTAACATTGGTTTTTTCCATGGAGACTCCAAAGGAAGCAAAGAATCGAGATAGCCGATACCAAACTAGTGGGAATTAAGGTTTAGTAATTTATTGTTACACATACATTAGATCAGGTTAGAGACATTTATGCTAGTGTAAGGATAAGCGGGAGATTCACAAAAACTAATTATTTAGTATTGGAATGACATCTGTCTGAATGAGGCAAAATAGTTTCGACGGATTCAGGCAGCTGATTCCATTTTGAATTGAAAAATATCTGACTGCTGGAGAACTAAAAAGACACACTACAGTAGCCCGAAAAAACAATTTATGGAGCTAAATATAAATAGGACATGAACTTACGATGAAGAAGACCCTTGTCTACCATTGTCAGAGCAACAAATGCAATAAGAACCTGTAGAAACACACAGGGTTTTCTTAAGATGGCTAACAAACAAGTATCTAGAATCCCAGAGGAAGAGACAATTCATCCATAAGAAGACGAAAAAGATAAACAAGGAAGAAATATCAATGAAATAAGAGAAATGATGAAGTAAACAGGAAGGAACCACAAAACCAGAAATTTGTTTGCCGCTCAGGTCAACAAGTCAGAAACGAAAGCAACATAATAGTCACCTTGTCTGCGAGAGGATCGAGGTAAGAACCAACAACAGAATTGATTCCCATCCTCCTGGCCACGTACCCATCTAGCTACAAGGCACATAGAGTGAGACTAAATTAGAAAGGAGAGCATAACTTCTATATAAAGAGAAGAATGGGGCATACACACCCAATCACTTGCCCCAGAAATAGCTAGCCCAACAAATGCAGGAAGATACATATTATGTAAAATCATCCTGCAATAATTAAACAGAAATGGAAAATTAAGGACTGTATATATAGTTTGTAGCTTTACTGTAGAAATAGAATGATTACAGCATGTCGGCAATGCAGTCTATAAGCAATGCTTATGGCATAAAAAGTCAACCATTTTCAAGAGAACACAACTGATCAAGTCAAGAAAACACAACTGATCATGTCAAGAAAAAACAGCTGGTCATGTCCATGGCATTCAAAATATCTAATTAACTGTAAGCAGACATAAAGCTTGACCAAGGAAGATAATTGACTCAGGTGTTGCTTGTTCTTGTCCTAGTTCTTAAATTCAAAAAACCAAAGGCACACAGCCAGGTGTATAAATTATTTGCACTCCTATACTTGGTTCAATCAATTACAGGGCCTTCACTGCACTTTAGAATGGTAAATTGACTAAGCTAAACAGCCGCAATTAGTCTCCATTTATCGATCAGCTACACCTCAATCCCAAGCACAACCAGTTTCAACTTTCAATAAAATTCAGGTGATTATGTCTAATTTATAATCAGCGAAAAATGATGGACTCTGGTGTTGCTTGTCCTTGTACTAGTTCTTACACTTGCAGACTCAAATGCAAAGGCATACAGCCAAGTACATAAAGTTTTTGCGGTCTTTTACCTGCTCACTTCTCTTTCAAACCTCTTATTCAATAAATTCAATAAGTAGCACTAAAATTGACTGAATTAGATGTCCATAATTCGTCTGAATCGTGAAATATAAATGCCAACAAAATGAAGTTGTTCTGCATTCTACAACAAAGAAGACGTCAAGGAAGTTTACCAGGCCAGAAATGGACCGGATATCATTCTACTCAAGGAAATCAAGTTAGGCAAGTTGAGGAAACTATCCCTAACTTCAACAGCCAGCTGAGACTTTTTCCACTGCTTATCGTTCGTCCCATTTTGCAAAGGATGCGTCGATTGGAAGCTTAATTTGTACGGAAATTGCAATCTAAGAGAACTAACTCTCGGAAAAGCGAGGAGAAAATCCGATTGAAGGTGTAATGAAGTTGCGGACTGAGAAAGCTTACACGGAGGCGAAGAGAGGAAAAGAGGGCAGAAATTAGCGGCAGCGGAGAGCGGAAAAAGCGAATTGGGACGGGAGAGGAAGTGGCGGCGCCGGCGATAGACGAAAGGATCGACGTTAAGTGACGGCGCTAATGGAATAGTCGTTGACGAAGAGGATGAGGAGAAATAGTGGGAAAAGAAGGTTCTAGAAGAAGTGATTTGGTTTTTATTGAGCTGTTGGCTTCGAGAAATTAGGGTTTTGATTGATCTGAAAATCGCCATTGTTAAGCATTTTTCATGCACAGAAATGTAGTTTTTTGCGAGGGTTTAGCATAGAACGGTCCAACGTGGAAAAGAAGACTTGACACGTGTTGACCGACTAAGGCCGTCTGATTCACGATTATATGCACAAAATATAGTAAAACTTGCGTGATGTAACTATAAGGTGGGACTTATCTTTATCCAATAATTTTAAAATGGAATAAAAATAATTATTATTTTATTTAAATTAATATAAAAAATGTTATAAATAGACTTCTATTTAAGGTGAATGTCTTTAATTAGAGAGATTCTAGAGTTCTATTCTTGGTAGCTAAATCATCCCCCTCCCTATAAATAAAGGGTCTTCTACCATTGTAAATCACTCCTAACATTCTCTAAGTATCAATAAGAAGAACTCTCTCTACTCTTCTCTCTATTTGCTCTTGTTCTTGCATTATTGTTCTTGTCTTTTATATTATTTCATAACACGTTATCAGCACGAGACTCTACCGTATCAAGAACCATTCTCGAAAAATCTAAGGTATTTCCCTCTTCCTAATTTAATTTTCGATTATGTCTGACATTACGAAAAGAAAGTTCGTTGCCCTTGAAATTTCGGGCAAGAACTATATGACATGGGTTTTGGATGCTGAAATCCACTTAGATGCTATGGGTCTCGGAGACACCATCAAAGATAGAGAAAAAGCATCCACCCAAGAATGTGTGAAGGCCTTGATTTTCTTGCGCCATCACCTTGATGAAGGTTTGAAGATTGAATATCTCACCGTCAAGGATCCACTCATCTTGTGGAACGGCTTAAAGGAAAGATATGACAACCTGAAGTTGGTCACTCTGCCACAAGCACGATATGATTGGGCTCATCTGAGGCTCCAGGACTTCAAGTCCGTTTCTGAATATAATTCTGCAATGTTCAGAATTACTTCTAAATTGAAGCTATGCGGGGATAATATCTCCGATTATGATATGCTTGAGAAAACGTTTACAACGTTTCATGCCTCCAATATAGTACTGCAACAACAGTACAGAGAGAAAGGCTTTACAAAGTACTCTGAACTGATTTCTCTTCTACTAGTGGCTGAGCGAAATAATGACCTGCTCATGAGAAATCACGAAAATCGACCCACTGGGTCTACACCACTACCTGAAGCAGATAAGGTGCACTCTCATTATGCCAAACATGAAAAGGGCCATGGTCATGGTCGTAAACGGGGTCATAGCCAGGGACGTAGACAAGGAAGAAATTCCAATGAAGTCCGTCAACCCCCAAGGAGAGATAACCGCCGAAAGCAGAAACGGGGTCATGAAGATCCTAAGGCAAATGGTTCAGAAACTATATGTTATCGTTGCGGTGGGAAAGGGCACTGGTCAAAGACTTGCCGTATACCAAGACACTTGGTTGACCTTTATCAAGCATCTCGAAAGAGAAAAGGCCCTGAAACAAATTTTGTCTATGACGACAATGAGGACATCACCCACCTGGATGTGGCAGACTTCTTTGAGCAACCCAAGGGGAAAATAGACCACCTAATCGGCGATGGGTCCGTGATGAAAGAAGATGGAGTTATTTGATTTTGTTCTACTTATTTGTATTAGTTAGTGAATAAACTAATAGTCATTAGTATTAGCTCGTATTAGTTAGTTCATGATGCAATGTTAGCAGTAGTTCTTTAGAATATCTTCAATATGCTCAAATATCAATAATATTTTTATTTTCCAGTAGGGGTAATCGACTAGCCTGAAAAACTAGTCGATTATCTACTATTTTCGCATAAAAGCTGAAAAATAATTGATCAACAATCGATTGTCTTTGTCTAACAATCGATTGTCGTTGAGACAGTGTAATCTGGAATTTTTCAAAAATCATCCACAATCGATTGTCTTTGTCTAACAATCGATTGTCGTTAAGACAGTGTAATCTGGAATTTTTCAAAAATCATCCACAATCGATTGTCTATGCATAACAATCGATTGTCTTAAAACAGTGTGTTCTGGAATTTTTCAAAATAGCCAACAATCAATTGTCTATACTTAACAATCGATTGTCTTAAAACAGTGTGCTCTGGAATTTTTCAAAATAGCCAACAATCGATTGTCTATACTTAACAATCGATTGTCTTAAAACAGTGTGCTCTGGAATTTTTCAAAATAGCCAACAATCTATTGTCTATACTTAACAATCGATTGTCTTAAAACAGTGTGCTCTGGAATTTTTCAAAATAGCCAACAATCGATTGTCTATGCATAACAATCGATTGTCTTAAGACAGTGTGATCTGAAGTTTTTCAAAATAGCAAATAATCGATTGTGTGTGTTTAACAATCGATTGTCAATGTTCAACAATCGATTGTTTGTGTTTAACAATCGATTGTTTGAAGAAAATGTTTAAACTGAAATTTTCAAACTGCAAAGAAATCAATTATGGATAACATATCTGATTTTGTTAGTCAACTGTTAGCAGCAGATTTTGAAAATATTATGTGACACAAACGAATTGAACTTGTTTATTCTTATGTTCGTGTATCTCTTTTGTATGTCAAACTATGGGATAGCAAATATGGATATCTCACAAAGCGAACTTGGATCAAAGTCCAACTGTAAAAGTATTTGCCTAGTTGATTCATGTACTACACATACAATACTCAAAGAAAGGAAATATTTCTCTCAACTAAATATGTGTAAGGCAAACGTTACTACAATCTCTGGAAGTAGTAAATTGATTGAAGGCTCCGGAAGAGCAATTGTAACTCTGCCCAAAGGCACGACGTTAATCATAGAGAATGCAATGTTCTCCTCCAAGTCTAAGAGAAACTTGTTGAGTTTTAAAGATGTACGCCGGAATGGCTATCATATTGAGACAATGGATGAAGATAATCTTGAATATCTCGTCATCACAAAGAATGTCTCCGGCCAAAAGAGGGTTATTGAGAAATTCCCGTCTTTATCTTGTGGCCTGTATTGGACAAGAATTAGTGCAATTGAGGCACATTCAACAGTAAACCAAAGGGTTACTGATTCCAATACCTTTGTACTTTGGCATGATCGATTGGGACACCCAGGATCGGTCATGATGAGACGGATTATAGAAAGCTCATATGGGCATCCGTTAAAGAATTTCAAAATTCTTTCGAATAATGAATATCCTTGCACTTCGTGTTATCAAGGCAAGTTGATTATCAGGCCATCACCAACAAAGGTTGGGACTGAGTCACCCACGTTTCTGGAACGTATACAAGGGGACATTTGTGGACCTATTCACCCACCTAGTGGGTCGTTTAGGTATTTCATGGTCTTGATAGACGCATCCTGTAGATGGTCTCATGTGTGCATGTTGTCATCACGCAACCTTGCGTTTGCGAAATTAATGGCACAAATAATTCGACTACGAGCACAATTTCCAGATAATCCAATCAAGTCCATTAGACTAGATAATGCTGCTGAGTTTACATCCCAAGCATTTAATGATTATTGCTTATCAATCGGGATAAAAGTTGAACGTTCTGTAGCTCATGTTCACACTCAAAACGGTCTTGCAGAATCGTTAATTAAACGCCTGCAGTTGATTGCAAGGCCATTACTTATGAGAACGAGGCTGCCCACTTCGGTATGGGGTCACGCCATCTTACATGCAGCAATGCTAATTCGTCTCAGACCGACAAATTACCACAAGTATTCCCCGTTGCAATTGGTTTTGGGTCATGAACCCAATATATCCCATTTAAGAATTTTTGGATGCGCAGTATATATGCCTATAGCACCGCCATCCCGCACCAAAATGGGTCCGCAAAGAAGGTTAGGAATATATATTGGGTTTGAATCGCCCTCCATCATTCGCTACCTCGAAACATTGACAGGCGACTTGTTTACTGCACGATTTGCAGACTGTCGATTTGATGAGACACTTTTCCCAAAATTAGGGGGAGAAGTTGGTGAAACCAAACGGGAAATTTTGTGGAAAAATGCATCATTATCTCATCTTGATCCACATACCTCTATTTGTGAAAGAGAGGTACAAAAGATTATCCATTTGCAAAGAATAGCAAATCAAATGCCTGACGCATTTACGGACTTGAAGAGGATAACGAAATCCCACATTCCCGCGGAAAATGTTCCAATCCGTATTGATGTCTCTGTTGGACAATCATCTAGTGTCATAACCAATGAGTCGAATGCACGCCTGAAGCGTGGCAGACCATTAGGTTCCAAAGATCGAAATCCTAGAAAGAGGAAAAAGAACGATCAAAATGACACAACGAAAGAATCTCATGATTTAACAAATTCTGAGATTCATGAAGAATCCATTGAGCCCGAGACTCTGGAAAATACGGAACTATCCCTAAATCCAATTAATATTGAGGCAAATATTAATCGAGTGGATATTGTGGTGGATAATGCCTTTGCTTATAATGTAGCATCTAGCATTATGCAAGAATGTGAGGATCTCGAACCTCAATCTGTTGAAGAATGTCGAAAAAGACAGGATTGGCCAAAGTGGCAAGAAGCAATTCAATCAGAATTGAATTCGCTGGCAAAACGTGAAGTTTTTGGCCCTATAGTTGAAACACCTAATGGTGTTAAGCCTGTCGGCTATAAATGGGCTTTGTACGCAAAAGAAATGAGAAAAACGAGGTACAAAGATATAAGGCACGCCTTGTTGCACAAGGTTTTTCTCAAAGGCCTGGTGTCGATTATGAAGAGACATATTCGCCTGTAATGGATGCTATAACCTTTCGTTATCTCATAAGTTTTGCTGTCCATGAAAAGCTTGACATGCACTTAATGGATGTGGTTACTGCCTATCTTTATGGCTCACTTGATAATGAGATATACATGAAAATTCCCGATGGACTCAAGATGCCAAACGCGCATAATTCAAAATCTCGGGAAATGTTCTCAATTAAATTGCAAAGGTCCTTGTATGGTCTAACGCAATCTGGACGAATGTGGTATAATCGTCTTAGTGAGTACTTGTTAAAAGAAGGCTATATAAATGACGCCATTTGCCCGTGTGTTTTTATAAAGAAAACAACATCGGAATTTGTTGTACTTGCCGTATATGTTGATGACATAAACCTTATTGGAACCCCTATAGAACTCCAAAAGGCAATTGATTATCTAAAGGATGAATTCGAGATGAAAGATCTCGGAAAGACTAAACTATGTCTTGGTTTGCAAATTGAATATTTGGCAAACGGAATTTTTGTTCATCAATCTACCTATACAGAAAAGGTACTGAAACGGTTTTACATGGATGAAGCACATCCTTTAAGTACGCCGATGGTTGTTCAATCACTTGATGTGAACAAAGATCCATTCCGACCACAAGAAAGGAATGAAGAGCTACTTGGTCCTGAAGTACCATATCTTAGCGCAATTGGCGCACTAATGTATCTTGAAAATACTACAAGACCTGACATATCCTTTTCAGTTAATGTCTTAGCAAGATTTAGCTCGGCTCCTACGAGGAGACATTGGAATGGGATCAAACACATATTGCGGTACCTAAAGGGAACTACTGATATGGGCTTATTTTATGGCAAGAATTGCAGCCCGGATCTTGTTGGTTATGTTGATGCTGGATATTTGTCCAGCCCACACAAGGCTCGATCTCAAACGGGTTATGTGTTTACCTGTGGAGAAACCGCCATATCTTGGCGATCGACTAAGCAATCAATTGTGGCTACTTCATCTAATCATGCCGAGATAATTGCTATTCATGAAGCAAGTCGGGAGTGTGTGTGGTTAAGGTCGATAATACATCATATCCAAGACAAATGTGGTTTGAAGTGTGATAAACTACCCACAACTTTGTATGAAGACAATGCAGCATGTATAGCTCAATTGAAGGGAGGATTCATAAAAGGAGATAGAACGAAGCATATTTCACCAAAGTTATTCTTCACACATGATCTTCAAAAGAATGGTGATATCAATGTTCAACAGATTCGTTCAAGCGACAATATGGCTGATTTGTTCACAAAATCTCTACCAAAGTCAACCTTCAAGAAGCTAGTTCACAAGATCGGGATGCGAAGACTTAAGGACATAAATTGATGTTCTTATCAGGTGGAGTTTAATGCGCGTTGCACTCTTTTTCCCTTACAAGGTTTTGTCCCACCGGGTTTTCCTTGCGAGGTTTTTAACGAGGCAACCAATAGGCGCATATTCAAACATGTGTACTCTTTTTCCTTACTTTAATTTTTCCCATTGGGTTTTGTTTTAAGGTTTTAACGAGGCACATCATTGAATAGACATTCAAGGGGGAGTGTTATAAATAGACTTCTATTTAAGGTGAATGTCTTTAATTAGAGAGATTCTAGAGTTCTATTCTTGGTAGCTAAATCATCCTCCTCCCTATAAATAAAGGGGTCTTCTACCATTGTAAATCACTCCTAACATTCTCTAAGTATCAATAAGAAGAACTCTCTCTACTCTTCTCTCTATTTGCTCTTGTTCTTGCATTATTGTTCTTGTCTTTTATATTATTTCATAACAAAAAATACTTTTTTTCTATTCTTTTATTTTTTTTCTTCTCAAACCCTCGCTTCTATGTCGATTTGTCAAAATAATCGATAGAGAACAAATATGAAATTTGCTCAACACCTTCTCCACTAACCCTTCACAATCCATCAGTGATAGTCTTTCTGGGAGATATTGGCACTCCAAAATACTTAAAAGGCAGCTTACCTTCATTGTATGCTGAAATTACACAAATATCTTTAATGCATTTCTTCATGTTTGCACAGTAAACATTTGACTTGTCATTATTCGTTGTCAGATCATATGTCGTAGAGAATTATATCGATAGAGAAACTTATACCATTGAAATTTGGAGGTACAATTCATATTATGGAGTTAGATATGTCATGGACAATTAGTCCTGAACTTAGAGTTAGAAGTTCAAAAATTAAGGATACTTATCCTTAACTTAGAGTTACAAGCACAGAAATTAAGGACATGCAATTCTTAACTTAGAGTTACAACCAGAAAATTTAAAAACGGGTAGTCCTAAACTTTGATTTCTAATTTAAAAATTTAGGACATGTAATCCTGAACTTAGAGCTACAAGTTCAAAAGTTAAGGATGAGTACTCCTAAACTTAGAGTTACAAGTTCAAAAATTAAGGACAAGTAGTCTTTAACTTAGACTTACAAGCTCATAAATTAAGGACAACTAGTCCAGAACTTACAGTAACAAGCTCATAAGTTAAGGAAATTTGGTTATGAATTTAGAGTTGAAAGTTTAAAAATTAAGGACACTTGATCCTTAATTTAGAGTTACAAGCACATAAATTAAGGACATGCAATCCTTAACTTAGAGTTACAACCATAAAAGTTAAGGATGGATAGTCCTAAACTTCGAGTTCCAAGTTCAAAAGTTTTGGACATGTAGTCCTAAACTTAGAGTTACAAGTTCAAAACATAAGGACAGGTAGTCCTAAACTTAGATTTATATGTTCAAAAACTAAGGACAAGTAGTTCTTAACTTAGACTTACAAGCTCATAAATTAAGGACAACTAGTCTAGAACTTACAGTAACAAGCTCATACGTTAAGGACATTTGGCCTTGAACTTAGAGTTGTAAGTTCAAAAATTAAGGACACTTGATTATTAACTTAGAGTTACAAGCACAGAAATTAAGGACAAGTAGTCCTTAACTTAGAGTTACAAGCACAAAAATTAAGGACAACAGTCTTGAACTTCGAGTTCCAAGTTCAAAAGTTAAGGATATGTACTCTTGCACATAGATTTACAAGCTCATAAATTAAGTACAGCTAGTCCTAAAACTAGTAACAAGCTCACAAATTAAGGATAGCTAGTCATGAACTTACAATAACAATCTCATAAGTTAAGGATACCTGGTCCTAAACTTTTATGAGCAGAAGGGTTTTTTCGTCCGGGCAGATAAAGTTTATTAAAGTAACGGCTAAAGACTAAAGACATTTTAAACAGTGACTTAAAAATAAATATATGTCTTATTAGTAACTAATTTTGCACTTCCCCCAAAATATACAAGTAGAAATAGTAAATAAGTGATAAATATCACTAGATATGTGTATCAAATACTCCACTAATGCAAAGTATTAAATGAAAAATTGTTTTCTCCTAATCTCAAATAAAAATAAACTCTAATATTGATTAGAAATTTAAAATTACTAAGACAAGGCATGAATGTGACTTTTTACCAATAATTTATTCATTATAATCACATGATCACTAAACTACAGAAGAATGAGGTAAAAAAGACTTTTGAAGTCTTTTGTATGAATATGCACATTTTTTTGTTAGCAACAAATGTGTATGTGTAATTAAAGGAATTTGGAGGTCAGATTAAAAATAGCAAAAGTTATGGGTAAATATTAGAATTTTCAAAAATTATAAAATACCATACTCATTCAAATTATTTCAAATTTTCATTTCCCTCTTCTTTCTTCTTGTTACTTCTTCTTCTTCTTCTTCTTCTTCTTCTTCTTCTTCTTCTTCTTCTTCTTCTTCTTCTTCTTCTTCTTTCTCTTCCTCGTTCTCTCATTCTTTTTCATTACTTTCTTCTTCTTTTCAACTTTTGTTGTTGCTGTTGCTGGTTCGGGTATATCATCTTCTTCTTCATTTTCTTTTTCGTCTTTTTGTTCGTTCCTTCTTCATCTCGTTTTCATCATCTTTTTCTTTTTTTTTTCTAGTGGTTTAAAATATACGAGAGAGAGAAAAATATGAAAATTTTACAATGTAAGTATTTTGTAAAATACCCTCAAGATATTATAAGACATTCTTATAAACGAGTATTCTGCTTAAACAACCAGACTATTTGAAACATTTCCTAGGATGTTTGAAATATTTTCCGTGATGTTTGAAACATCTCAGGAATATTTGAAACATCTCCGGGACGTTTCTTCTACTTTTTGTCTATGTTGTTCTCGTTGATCTTTTCTTTTCACAGATACTTTCAATATCCCCATAAATGTGTGCAGATATTTGAAACATCTCAGTAGATGTTTGAAATATTTCTCTGAATATTTGAAATATCTTCCTAAATATTTGAGCATTAGGAGCGGTGGGGGATAAAAAGGAGAGTTGCAAGATAAAGGAAAAAGGGGAGAAAGAGGAGTGGCGGGAAGAGGAGGGGAGGAGAAATAGGGGGTGGAGGAGGAGAGAGGCTTTTCTATAAATAAAAAAAACATTGAGGGTTTTGTCACGATCCGAAATTTTCGCCATCAAGACTTTGATGGCACCTAACATTTCACTTGCTAGACAAACTAATGCTAGAATATTTTTATCCAATTTTAACAGTTTAAAATTACTTAATGAGAAAGAATTGAAACCGCTACAATAATCGAAAGTACTAATACAGAAGCAAAAACAGTCAAACGTCTAATACATCTCTAGAACATCCTCATAAAAATCTACCTGAGGCTCCACTGTTGGTGCTGCGGCTCGAGCTCTAGACTGAGCTCTGCCCCTGCCTCAGCCTCTGGCCCGACCTCTGACCCTCATAGGAGCTACTGCTGGGAGCTCCGGCTGCTGTCCAGCTGAAGATGCGGTACGTGTTCTCGCCATCTATGAGAGATCAAGAATCGAATACTTCAATCATTAATGGTAGAATAAACCTGCAAGATAGAGAAGAATAAAAGTGAAATTGTTCCTAACTCCATAGCCTCTGGAGATAAGTACAGACGTCTCCTTGCCGATCCTCCAGACTCCACTAAGTCTGCTCATGACTCGTAAGACCTATGCAACCTAGTGTTCTGATAGCAACTTGTCACGATCAAAAATATTCACTATCGGAACTGTGATGGAGCTTAACATTTCACTTGGTATGCAAGCCAATGTTAGAACATTTTATCCATTTTTAATAGTTTAAAATTAATTAATGAGAAAGAACTGAAACTACTGTAATAAATAATGCCGAAGTTAAGACAGCCAAACGCCAGATATATTTCTGGACCCGGAGTCATAAGTGCTCGAGCTACTAAATAGTACAACAAGGGTCTGAAATAACATAAAGATGTCTGCAAAGAAAGTTCACAACCAAATAAAAGGGAAGGGGACTCCAGGAGCCACAGGCACTGAGTAGTTGTACCTCAAGTCTCTACAAGCTGTCCAATCCTAGCACGCTAGTAACCATCACTGGAACCAGCTCCAAAATCTGCACAAGAAGTGCAGAGTGTAGTATGAGTACAACCGACCCCATGTACTATGTAAGTGTCGAGCCTGACCTCGACGAAATAATGACGAGGCTAAGGCAAATCACTTACACTACAACCCATACGCAGTATATATAATAAAGACATAAAAGGAAATACATAGCAAAATAGGACAGTCAACTGAAGATAATAGCTACAGCCTCAAGAAATAAGCAGTAAAGATCTTAGTTACCAATCCTTAGAGTTTTAAGTGAAAATACCAAAAACCAACACAACTCAAGAAATAGAAACAAATAGCTTGTTACAACGTGCAACCCGATCCCATTTAATAACACAATCCTTCCTCATTCTATCGTAACAATATCAACAATCAAAATCAATAAATAAATATTGCATTGTACTACCCGATCCTACCATATAACAATATATGTATCACGTTTCACCTTTATTTCAATGTATCAATTTACCCTTATTTCACTTGTTGCGTCGTGCAACCCGATCCCATCATATCAATACAAGTTCACCCTTATTCCATCATATCAATCTACCCTTATTTCACCTATTGTGGCACGCAATCCGATCCCACCATATCGGTATCAAATACACAACAAGCACAGTCACATCAATAATTCAAATCAAGAGAACCTCTACAATCAATGAATACAACGCTAAACCAAAAAGGAAACCTTGTATAATATGGGAATTCACATAAGTAATACCACCTAGCAAGACAAGTCCAGTAAATGGCAACTAGAAGGTGCGAGTAAGTCAATTAAAGTAAATAGCACGGAATCATGAAAATATGAAAATTTCTAACATTATTAATAGGAGGAAACATTGATTAACAGGTAGCAACTTAACATGGAAGACATTTAGAGCATATAGTAGTTAAGAAAGGGAAAGAGATAATTAAGGAAAGAGAAAAAATCAGGGGACCAAGTGATTTGATGGCGTATAAGCACTTCTCACCTCACATATACGCCGCAACACATGAAATTCAAGGGTCTTTAATTCCCTCAAGTCATGGTTAAACTCAACATTTATCCAAAGATCAACTCAAATCTCACCCACAACTTTGCCTTTCAAACAAGCCTCCAAACCAACAAAATCTAGCAAATTACCAACCAAACGATTCAAAATAAGCCATAGGAACCACCCACGACTATTTAGGTCATTATTGAAAAATTCAACAAAAGTCAAACCCCGGATTTGCTTGGTCCAAATCTAAAATTCAGACCAAATCCTGATTTCTCATTCACCTCCAATCCCGGTTATGTAATTTTTTTAAAATCCAATCTCAGTTGGAGGTCTAAACCCAAATTTTTTTAATAATCTCTAATTCTATCCAAATCCCCAATTTCCATCATGGAAACACTACTTTTTTGGTTGAGATCTTATGAAATGCAATGAAAGTTTGAAAGAAAATATGTCAGAGTCACTTACCAATGGATTGGGAAAAAAGTGCTCTTGGGAAAATCGCCTCTAGTGTTCTTTAGGTCTCAAATTTTGAAGAAATGAGAGAAATCCCGTCTAACTCAAATTTTACACAGTTGCAGTCGCCATTGCGATATCTTATTCGCAATTGCGAACATCGCAGTTGCAAGAAAGAGTTCGCAATTGTGAACTCCTCTCAGAATCCTAGTAATCACATTTGTGATAAAATGGTCGCAAATGCGAACCCTGATGCCCTCACAAATGTTGGCCAATTTTTGCATTATTCACAAAAGGTGCTGAGTCGCAAATGCGACTCTGCCTTCACAAAAGCGAAAATGCCAAGTTCGAAATTGCGAACTTTTTACCTCGCAAACGAGAGGACTCCCACTCATGCCTAGGCTCGCAAATGCGAGGCCCACAAATGCGAGCCAGAGCTTGCAAATGCGAGATCTGCAGCATACACCAGAAGCAACTATTAATTCTCAGTCTAATCTACTTTCTAACCTATCCAAAGCTCACCTGAGCCCTCGGGGATCTAATTCAAATATGCACACAAGTCTTAAAATATCATACGAACTTGCTCGCGAGATCAAATTGCCAAAATAATATATAGAATTATGTATCGGTCACCAATTTTCAAGAAAACTTTAAAATTGCTATTTTAACAACGGGCGTCTGAATGACGCAAACCAACTCTGTTTCTCATAAAATTTGACAAACAAGTCATAAATATAGTAGTGGACTTGTATCAAATCTCGAAATTAACGTACGGACCCGATATTAATAAAGTCAATTATTGATCAAACTTTTAAATTCATTAAGCCTTTAGACTTTCAAATTTTAACAAAACGCGATAACTCGAGTTAGGAGCTTCTGAATTCGATTTCGGGCATACGCGCAAGTCCCAGAGTTGATACGGACCTACCGTGACCGTCAAAATACGAGTCCAGATTCGTTTACTCAAAATATTGATCAAAGTCAACTCAAATAAATTTTAAGGTAAAATTTTATATTTTATCCATTTTAACACAAAAACCTTCTGAAAAAAACACTCGGACTGTGTACGCAAGTCGAGAAAGGGTAAAATAAGATATTTGAGTCTTCAAAATATAAAATTAGATTCTAAAACTCTAAATGACCTATCAGATAATTTTTAAAAATTATGTCATTAACCTTAATCACAAAAGGGCCCCTTTTACCCTATTCTTAACACTTTTGTCTTAAGAATTGATATAAGCTTTAAAGTGTCTTAAAAATTCGAATGACTTTTTGCTTAACAAAAAATGTGTAACTAAAAGGGTTGGGGGTCATTAAAAATAACAAATGTTGCAGGTAAATATTAAAATTTTTAAAAATTTTAAAATACAATACCTACTCAAATTATTTCAAATTTTCATTTCCCTCTTCTTTCTCCTCTTTACTTCTTCTTCTCCTTCTTTCTCCTTTCTTCTTTCTCTTCCCCATTCTCTTATTCTTTTTCATTATTTTTTTCTTTCTCTTCAACTTTTCTTGTTGTTGTTGCTGGTTCGGTATGTCATTTTCTTCTTTATCTTTTTCTTCTTTCCCTTTTCATCTCATTTTCATCTTTTTTTTTCGAGTCATTTAAAATATACGAGGGAAAGAGAACAATATGAAATTTTTACAAAGTGAATATTTTGCAAAATAACCTCAAGATATTTTGAGACATCCCCATAAATAAATATTATGCTGAAACATTCCGGAGATGTTTGAAACATCCCCGGGATATTTGAAACATACCGAATATTATTTCTGCTTTTTTCCCTAGTGTTGTTCTCATTTCCAACATCTCCATAGATGTGTGCAGAGGTTTTAAACATTTCTCTAAATACATTGAAACATCTTCCTAAATGTTTGAGGATTAGGAGTGGCAGGGTAGAGAGAAGCGTTACGAGATGGAGGAATAAAGAGAGAAGGAGGAGTGGCGGGAAGAGGAGGGGGTGGAGGAGGAGGAGGAGAACTTCTTTGTAAATAAAAAAACTTTGGGAGTTTAAAAAATATGCCACTAACCCTAATCACAAAAGTGTCCCTTCTAACCTATTCTTAACATTTTTGTCTTAAAAAATGATATAAGTTTTGAAGTGCCTTAAAAATTTAAATCCCCCTTCAAACCTTACCAACCTTCACTGTTAACTACAACCACACATCTACCACCATCAATCACCTCTACTATTTGTTACCACCACACAATCACCACTACAAACTACCTCCATCATTAAATATTACTACCAATTACCTTCACCAACCTCCATTGCATAACCACCACCATTGCCAATTATAACTATCTGTCATCTCTATTGCCAGCCACTACCTCCACCAGGACCAACCACCTTAACCTATTGTCTCCACCATCAACTACCTCTACCGCTAGATTCCACAGCTAACCGCCAACAATAACCAATTCCTCTACTAGTCATTACATCTTACCATAGTCACACAGCCATAAGCACTAGCTACTTTCATCAACCACAACCGCTACTAGCTATTGAAGGTGTTAATCGAGCCGGTTTGGTCCACCAACAGCCCAATACGACTTGGTTCAACTCAGATTAGTCAGGTTTGATAAAGGGTGGGATGGATTGTCTAGGATAAGGGATTGTTTCGAAAGCACTTGGGCCTTTTAAGGCGACTGATGCACCGAAACTCGGCTATCCCGACAACCCGTTCCAGCCCGATTTACGTTGCAAATTTAAAAAAAGAAAGAAACATAGTTGTTGCCGACGGTTTAAACAAAAAATGACCATTGTGCAACAATCATCTTTTATATTTTAGCCATTTCGACCTACTCTTTACTAAAATAGCCCTCTACCCCTAATAATGATAAATTATATTTTTAGATTTTTAAAAGTTATACATAGCTCCCTCTTCTTCATTTTTTTCTCACAACTCTTGTTGTCTTCTTCTACTTTAATTCTCTCTCAATTCCCTCTTGATTATGAAATTGCTTATTGCTCTCAAGTTCCAAATTAATTATTATTTCAAGTTTTATCAATTATTTATAGTAGCCATAACAAAATTACAATTATCAAGTAAAGTGTGATTATAATTTTTTTAGGTTCAAGTTCAGTCATGCCTCGTGTTTCTAGAGTGCCTCACATATTTGGGGATATTTTGAGGTGGTAGAAGAAAATGAAAAAGTTCGTAAATTAGGGTGCAAGAACTGTGGTCGAGCCTAAAATATTCATCGAATGTGAGAAGGCACATATGGTTTAAAGAAGCATATCAATGGTTGTCTTGAGCGTCTTCTAGAATTCGTATTTAAGTTGATTTGAGATTATTTATGTTATTTAGAATTTGTTAGGCTTATTTAAGCTTAGTGTGTTAGTTTATAAATAATTTGCTCTTACTGGTATTTTGGAGTTGTTAATACTAAACATTGTTTTTTTTTCCTGAGCAAATGTAAACTATTAATTTGTAAGATACAAATTAATTTGAAGTATTATTATGCAATGAAAATATGAAATGAAACCTTTGAAGTTTGATACATAATGGTCTTATTAAATAATTTTATGTAGTCACTTAGTTTCAATTTTAAAATTTTCAAATTTAACACTTTAAACTTTGAAGCTTGATTTATGTCTTAAAATACCTATTTTATATATATATATATATATATATATATATATATATATATATATATATAAACCCAAACCCTAATGGGTCCAATAGAGTTCGGATTAACCTAGTTCACTACAATCCTAGAACCCAACCCACTACCAGCTCGTCCGGTACACACTCATACTAGTTAACACATCATAACCATAAGGTCGAGGACCACCAGAAACAACAGTATCCCGCTAATTTTTAGAGCGTGTTAAATAAAATAAAAGGGTTTTACAATATCGTATGAATCACAAATTTTCCAATATTTTATTAACTATAGCATTAAATTATTTTCAAGTTCTATATTTATTAATTTTTTTACAAAGATCATTCAGACGTCGAGAAAACAGAAAATCAAAGTCTTAATTATTATCTCAACAAGTGTTAATGTTCCTTGCAAAATTAGAAATAACGAAAAATAAAACTCCAAGTAAAATACCTAGAGAAAAAATTTGGAGTTAAATAATATACACCAGAAGACTTATATTTACCAGTGGAGCAATAGAAAAATACTAAAAATTGAGGATCACCTGGCAAAAGTTAGTTGTTAATATATCCAAAAGTTAGTTAAGAAAGAACATACCTTAATTCCATACTCCATTCAAACTACATATATTGGTCCAGTAATATCGGATAAAATTTTCTCTTTCCTTTGTCCCAGTGACACGAGTCTTAATATCATTCAATCTACATCTAATTCTCTGAAATTTTCAATTAAAATTCAAAATACTAATCTGATTTTATGTTAAAATTTCCAGTGTCCTTTTTAAATTGAAGTTGGATCAATTTCTTCACCTTCCCTTCTATATTTTAGATTCATTTCACTAAAACAAAATTTGGAATGAAAGAGAAATGAACATCAAGATTCAAGAATTTTAGTTGGTAAATTGCAAGGCATAAAAGGATTGTCTTGCTAAATTACCAAATAGAAGGGACAAGGGAAGGAGTTGATCGATTTTTATTTTGCAGAAGCTACAAAAATGAGGAAGACTCAATTAAAATCCTCTAGGAGTTCTGTGAATGAGATAAGGACCTCCAACAAATATGATGATTCAGATGGTTTGGCCACCATTCTTAGAAGTGTTACTATGCATCCAGGTTGAGATATCTCAATTTCTCTTTTACTTTTATATAAAAGCGGATCTAGAATTTAAGCGTGACAAGATTCAACCTTTAAGTTTTTACTGTTAAATTATTACACTTCTAAATTATGGGTTCGAAATATAATATTGTCGGAATTTTAGTAATTTTTCCCAAACACGTATATACATTTATATTATGTGTCGAATATACTGGGGCGGTTGAGATTACACAATGACATTGATCTTTATTATAAGATCCTTTATTTCATATTTCTCTTGAAACAATTGGACACATTGATCTCTAGACATATATGTGCACTAAGCTTTTTTGCCTTAATAAATGTGACAAACTACCTGAAAGGCTTTTTGGTAATGTCCTAAATACGGAAATAAACCTTTTCACGGTACGTTTTAAATAGCATGTTTGTCTTTATTCATCTTCTTGAGTCGAGGGTCTTTCGGAAATAGATTCTCTATTCTTTTAGGGAAGGGATAAGGTCTGCGTACTCGCTATCTTTTTCAGACTCCGCTTGTGGAATTACACTGAATTGTTATTGTTATTGTTGTTATTTTAAATAGCATGTTCAACACAAGGTGCAAGTAGCACACATAGAGAATAGACTGCGAGAAGATTAGTGAGTAAGTTAGGTGACATCTTATGCCGACCTCCAAATGCCAAGCTTGGTGAATGAAGGTGCTAAAAGGGGATGGGATTGACCTAAAATCACACATAAAAAATTATCTCAAAAAACCTACCTACGATATCTTGGAATTCATGTAGGAAAAAAAAAGTGCAGCCGAAGAAAATGATCTATATAGGGAATACCAATTAGTCGAGATTAAGTATTAATAATATATTTACTTTAGATACAATATATTCTAGGAGTCTTTTAGTCTAGTCAGAGATTTATATGACCGTAGCATATGTAGAGAACTTCTACAAGTAAAGAAACTATATTAGTATTATGTTTCTGTTATAGAATAATGGCTGAGACGGAGTTAAATAGAACGACGTGGACGTACTTATCTATTGGGCCTAACTGCTGTTTTAGTAGTATCCTAAATAGCCATTAATGAGGAGTTGTTTGTAGCCTTTGATTCTTAAAAATAAATCCTGGTGTTCAAATATCCAAGTTATGAATCACATCATACGACATAATTGGCAAGTATAATGACATAATCTTTCCTTGGTTACAATATTGAGCGAAACTTTACTATAAGTGCAGCTATGTCTAGCCCTGATTCTTCAAAGATGTGTCCAGTTTTAACTTGTTGCGATTTTTCTTCACAAATAAATAGTGCATAAATGTTTTGAAATTCGATATCTGTGAAGGTGTCAGCAAGCAGAAGAAGATAGCTGAAGATATACTTCGATATGGGAATGCAAACATTTCAGCAGAAGTATTCACATTCCGCGAGTTGGCTCATGCAACAGACAACTTCAATCCTGAGTTTCTAGTTGGTGAAGGAGGATTTGGGAGAGTCTATAAGGGACACCTCAAAAGAACGAATCAAGTATGTCATTTTCTTCTGTCGTTTATCTCTACCTCTTGTGGTTATTATCTAGTTGTAAACAACTGTTTCAGTTTCATAATCAAATGTGTTTCATGTCCAGGTTGTTGCTGTCAAACAACTCGACAGGAATGGAGTTCAAGGAAACAGGGAATTTCTTGCAGAAGTCTTGACTTTAAGTCTTGTTAACCATCCAAATCTTGTCAATCTAATAGGCTATTGTGCTGATGGCAACCAAAGAATTCTCGTCTACGAATTCATGCACAATGGATCTTTAGAAGATCATCTCCTTGGTATGCTTCCTTTTGTCAAATAAACAAAACATATACACTGATATTCATACTTAATATATGAAACATATACCCCAATATGGAATTTTTCCTAACAAAAGATTGTCATAGAAGATGGTTGCAACATGCTAATTTGTCTGCTTCACAGATTTGCCATCGAATAAGAAGCCATTAACTTGGTACACAAGAATGAAGATAGCTAAAGGCGCAGCACAAGGGCTAGAATACTTGCATGATATAGCCAATCCTCCAATAATCTATCGCGACTTCAAAGCATCCAACATATTATTAGATGAGTGTTATATTCCTAAGCTCTCGGATTTTGGTCTTGCGAAGTTAGGTCCAACAGGAGGCGAGGATCACGTTTCTACAAGAGTTATGGGAACCTACGGATACTGTGCACCAGAGTATGCTATGACTGGACAGCTAACATCTAAATCTGATGTATATAGTTTTGGAGTTGTTCTTTTGGAGATTATTTCAGGGAGAAGAGCTATTGATAATACAAGATCGCTAGAGGAGCAGAACTTGATTTCTTGGGTTAGTTCATAACAACTTTCTTTAAATCTTTCATATTGAATTAGCTTACTCATTTTGCATCTTCAGAACACTGAAAAGAAAGTAGACAGTTTAGTTTTCCACACCTAAAATGATTTAGCTTGAATAATACAACAATCAGAACCCATCCCTTCTATTTCTGTTGCTATCGCAAAGATGTTTTACTATAATCTTAGATATTTCTTCTATATTTTCTTTAGCTTGGATGGTTTAAAAAGTGAATTTTATGCTGTCGAACTTTCGTTATCCTAACAACCTTTGGTTAATGTGCAATTTCACTACTTCTGGCAGAAGTGTATATATCATGGGGACTATAATTCTCGACCAGGCTAGACTATGCCGGCCCAGCCCCTAAGTTTCCAGTGGGCAATGAGGGGTCAACTCGTGGCTCCTAACCCCATTTTTTGTGCTGTGATCCTAACCTGTTTGGACCTTTTTATGTTTTTGATGGATTATAATTAGTAATGGAAGCATTCCCAGTATCAAATTCACAAGTAATCTAGACAACTAGCATAAACGGGATTTCACGGGTTACCTCTTCAAGTATGAACAAATCTATTCTATCACGCGAGCCTTCAATTCCATAACTTTTCAATAGAATCTCCATCACCTGCACGATCGTGATCCTCGAACGTTCCACGGTCTTCTACTGTGTTACCCAAATAATACCCAAAAATAGCAATTTCATATGAGCAAAATTTCTAGGAAAATAGGCTGAAAATTTCCGCGACCATCACTCATACCTCTATGGAAAACCTTATGTATTTATAGCACAAGTTTTACGGATTAAAACCCTTTTTCCAAAACCTGGTTTTCCTTTCCTCCAGAAAAAGGATTCCTTTATTTCCTATTATTTAGGCACAATAGGGACCACAAGATTTAATTAACAAGGCTCCAATTATAGAATTAATTTCTAATTTTCGAAATTAATATCCTCCATAATTAATTACGAATTATTCCACTAAAAATTCGTAATTGCACTCCTTATTCAATTTCGAAATTCATCCATTAAATCTTATTTAACTCCACATGTTAAGATTCAGATACTAATCAATTAAATTAAATTACTGACGATTTAATTTATTGATTATACGCTTAACTTATTTCATGTGTTGGATACAAAATCTACCGGCCGGGTTTACACATGAAAACTTATAAGCTTTAATAAAGGTGTATCATTAATCTCTAAACCAAGACATGGATTCCATCAACTAACTATTACGTCACCAATGTACATTATTATTATCCAATTTACCAGGCATATTGATCCACGAAAGAATCTCGCATTTTAATAAATCAAAATAATAATAATAATGTACCCAACTAAAAATAATTATATCAAGATTAAGAGTATAAGTACATTTAATGGCTAGACAGTTTATTTTATTAAGTCAGTATAAAATACTTATCTCTACTTGGTCTGTTCAATACAAATGTACTAGTACAAGAAGTTGGAATTAAACCATTTCCATAATCAAGATATATTATATTTAATCTTGTGCTACAATCATCTATGATGATCTGTCCAATTCCATAATTAGATCGCGAACTCAAACTTTATACTTATAAGAACCGATGATTTAATCTTTCGTGTATAAGCTAAATTCTACACACTAAATCATCTACTATATAAACAAATGACACAGACTAATATATGATCTATTTAAATAAACAATTATTCCATAATAAATACTATATCTAAACCAAATACATGATTAATATTATATATCCCCACAGCTTTCTGTAAGGAGAAAGTCAAAGAATATATTTCTTTTTCCAAACTATTTCTCGAATTTTGCATGATATCCTTGAACAGGCCATGCTAATCTTCTTTGTATCGTTTCACTTTTATCAGATGTGAAGGGACTTCATTCTTAAGGAAAGAGATCTTTTCAAACTTTTCCTGATTTTTTGATTGGTCCCCGGTCCCAAAAATGGGGGGCCGGAACAGCCCTGGGGTCGGTTCTTTGGATTGGTCCATTCCCCTCCTTAGTAATCGAACCGTCCCTTGTCATGTATAGAGAGCATATGTTTGATTTTTGTGCTTGTTTTGTTGAATCCTTTCTACTGTTAGCTGAATATGTATCGGGATTTAAGTTATATATAGTGACAGTATAAAAATTTTATATAGCATCGATGAATTTCAATATGTGATAGCAGATTAATTACCATTTTTTTCAATTTTGCAGGCCAAACCACTTTTCGAAAACAAGAATAGGCTCGACGAAATGGCTGACCCATTGCTAGGAGGAAATTACCCTGCAAAGGGACTTCGTCAAGCTCTTGCAATCGCAAATATGTGTCTCCAAGATGAAGCCAACACTAGACCTCTGATTTGTGATGTTGTTACTGCTCTTGAGTACTTAACTATGCCAAAAGATGAAGACGCTAACACAACAGAACCAGAGCCGGATAGTGCTGATGAGTTCTGTCTCAAGGAATTAACAGAAACTAATTGTGTGTCATGAGATGGAAGCACCTTTGTAATGTTTACAAATTTTCTCTTGCCAAGAAAAGCAGAAAATAACAGCCTTTAGCTTATTGCTGATTGTAGACTTCTGTACTTTTTTGTTGTTTGAGAAATATAAAAAATTTAAGAATTTTAACATTTGATGTGATTGTTGTCTTCTGTACTTTTTGATGTTTGAGGTCTGCCACTCTGAGTACACATTACCCTATCTCAGATCCCATGCTGTAAGAATACACTGGGTATGTTGTTGTTGAGAAATATAAAGACAAAGAGAGTTTTGCTATGAAATTCTGATTGCTTGTCAAATGGAAAGCAGAAACCAATGTGCTAAAAGAGATTAAGAGAACATATTTAGGTCTACCAGTAAAGTAGAGATTAAGAGTGACCTACATGTGTACACATTTCAAATATATTTTTTTCATATGTATACATAGTTCGAGCTGAAACTATTCAGTTAAATCTATCGAACCTTTCCTAAATCCGCCTCAGTGTAACTGAATTTGTCGATTTCCTCCCTCCTTTGCTTCTTCTCTTCTTTTTCCATTTCATCATACAGGAGCTGAGACTAGGCCAGCAGCTGCAACCACTGTTAGTGCTGCTGCTAGCTAGCTTGTCCTTTTCTCTTTTGGTTTTTCTAAGAGAGTTTACGCGTATGGTTACGCGGTGCCTTGGTGAAATGTCTTGAAAAGATGGCGTAAGAGAAAGCGCCTAACTTCTGCGTGATTACTTTCCGTCAATTGAAAGCCCGGCAATACGCTAGACTAGATTTTCAATACCATAGTGAAAGGCCAATATCAAGATCACAGAGTACTGTACAAGAGAAATTGAACGAGTGTTGAGACCAACAATTATAAGAAAGTCAACGTGGTGCTTCCAGCAAATTTTCTAAATCTATGCTTTTTCTGAAAAAGACCAAATAAGCCAAACTTGGAAATTCTGTGATAGGTGAATCCTTTCCATGCATCAACTTCATCTTGACATGCATGTTTCCATCAACATCGAAAAGATAAACATTAAACAAGAAGACTAAGGCAAGACAGGTAAATATGGGATGCCCAGAGAAAGAAGTACTTTCCTTCGTGCAGAACCTTTTTTTGCATATTGTTACATGTCACTGTATTGGGAAAAATTGAGTTTATATATATTGAAGTGATTTAAAGATGATATGTTATGACATGAAGGCTGGTCAAAGAATGATGATTGACAAAGAGACACGAGTTGCAACAGATACGAGCAGAGGCACGAGCAAATATTAAAAAGACTCGGCGCTCGTACCTATTTAAGTCCAAAAATTAAGGAGAGTGAATCTGACAGCACAAAAGAGTATTGATACAGTATTTAATGAGTATTAAATACTAAAAACGTCAGAGAATCTGTATTAAATTATAATGATTATCATTGAAACATATACATGCCTTTAATTGTCTATAAAGTATATCTTAGAAATAGCTATAAAAAGGAGAAGACCGATTATTGGGAAACACGTGAAATATCATCGGAATATACTGATTTACTTTGCTTTCTTCTGTCCATATTATTATTAGAAAAATCAATTTCCTTTATTCATTTTTTGATTATCAGTAACCCGAGTTCTTCTAAAATAAAGCTTTGATCGGAATTCCACTTTTGGTTAAATAAATTGGTTCCGTTTTCGAGAATCTGATAATCATTTTACTTACCTAAGTCAATTCTCTCATCAAATTACTTACTATGTCAAATATCAACAACAACATTAAACAAGGTCTTCAATAACAAGAAATGATGCGAGTAACAGGACTCCACCCCCTTCACCACGTGATTGACGTGTCAATCACGAGAAGGAACTCTAGAGGGCTCTAAGACAAATAATGGGATTGCAATCAGATCGAAGTCGAGGTAATTCAAAATATTGGAATCATGAACGAATTACCACTCGATGATGCCTTAAAAAATCTAATTGCTCAATGCTCTTCGTGGTTTTACTAGTCAGTTGTCAGTTGCGCCGCCTACACCAACTCCGAATCAAAATACATTGGAAAACTCACGTTCTGGGCTCATTCAGGCACCAGTAGAACTCCAAGTGATTCTTGTGATGGGGAACCAGGTAACATAGTTAATTCTGATTTACAAAATTTAGTCCTAACCCTGCAGAAGCAGCTCAGGGAACAAAGCGATCCAATAAAACAAATACGTAGGGTACCGCCTGTGATCAAAGGAATAGATCTGGACAAATACTCACAACAACCATGAAAACCTAGTGCTGGACCTATACCTATTCCAAAGAAATTTAAAATGCCTGATATTCCAAAATATGATGGCACAACTGATCCACGAGATCACGTGATTGCATTCACAACAGGCGTGAAAGGCAATAACTTAACCAAATAAGAAATCGAATTAGTACTGGTCAAATAAATTCGGGGAAACACTCACCAAGGGAGCATTGACATGGTGTTCTCTTTTACCCAAAAATTCCATAAATTCTTTTGCTGAGCTTGCAGATTCACTTATCAAAGCACATTCGGGAGCTCAAGAAGTCAAAAAAAAGAATGGAAGATATCTTCAAATTAAGCAAGGGGACTCAAAGTTGCTTAGAGAGTTCGTGGATAGGTTCCAGCATGAAAGAATGACGTTACCACTTGTACCAGACAATTGGGCAGCTATAGCCTTCACTGATAATTTGAATAAAAAAGCTCAGAAGCCACGAGGCAACTCAAGGAAAGTCTTTGTGAATTCCCAACAACAACATGGAATGAAGTTTACAACAGGTATAGCACGAAGCTAAGGATAGAAGATATTATCTCACGGTCTCAAAATGAGGAAAAGGTGAGTACGAGATGGGCGAAAACCGAAAAAAGGTCCATTAAAAACAGTTAAGAACCATATATGGGTTCAGTGGGAAAAGATTCACGATTAAAACAGGAAAATTCAAGGTACGATCATAGATCGAGGAATAGAGAGTCGGGTTCATCATCAAGGTTTAGGAATGATCGAAACACGCGAGAGTCACAGGATGACGATAGAAACTTGAAGGAAAGATTTGGCGGCTATAATTTTAATGTAAGCACTTTCAAGTTCGTAGCTGTTTTAAGAAGCATGGATGATAAGGTGCGGTGGCCAAAATAAATGAGATCAAATCCAAATAGGCGCGCAATCCTAATCACTGGTGCGAATTTCCCAACGATCATGGTCATATAAGGGCAGATTGTAGATTTCTACAAGGGAAAGTTGATCATCTATTGAAGTAAGGATATCTCACTGAATTATTCAGTGAGAAAGGTAAGAAAGCATACATGAAGAATAGGCAGAAGCCCTCTAAACTTCTTTCTCCCCAAAGAACCGCTAATGTTGTAAGCAGAGGTGAAGAAATCAATGGTGTAACTTACACAACAACCGAGTCTCCAAAGTTACAATTACCCACGGGAAGCGGGTGCGACATGTTTTAGAAAAATAAATCATTATATTTGATGATGCAGTTACGGATGGTGTGTTAACTCCACATAACGATGCACTCGTATATCTCTACTTATACATGATACTAATGTGAAGCGAGTTTTGATTGATCCAGGTAGTTCCGTCAACATTATTCTGCTAAGATTATTACATGAATGCAAGATGAAGATAAACTACTACCTAAGGCACATACTTTGTCTGGTTGTGACAATTCAAGCATTGTCACAAAAGGAGAGGTAATACTTACATTGTTCACAGAATGGGTGGTCAAAGATGTAAAATTTCAGGTGGTAGAGATGGACATGGAATACAATATAATTCTCGGGAGACTGTGTATCTACGAGATGGATGCAGTTCTATCTACTTTGCATCAAGTTATCAAATTTCCATCACCATGGGAAATACGTCAATTCCGTGGAGAACAACAGACATCCAGGAGCATCAACTCTATAGCAGATTTAAATACGAGAAATGAAGAATAATAGGAGTTACAGAATCCGATTGAGGATACCACAACACAAGCCTCAACTGAACAAGGGCGAACAGATATGGACTCAAGGCCCAATTTTATTCAAGAACCAGAATAAAATGAAAACATTAAAACAATGATTGAAGAACTGGAGGCTGTGGAGTTATTTTCACAATGGCCAGAAAGGAAAGTCTAGGTCGGGGCCAACCTAAGCCACGACATGAAAGGTAAGTTGATTAAATTTTGAAAACTAACATAGATTGTTTTTCCTGGTCCCATTCCGATATGACAGGAATACCACCGGAAGTAATGACTTACAAGTTAAATAAAGATCCATCACATCCACCTATCAAACAAAAGAGGAGAAAGTATGGAACTTTCAAAAATCAGGTGATTTAAGATGAGGTGTAAAAATTATTAAAAATTAGGTCTATCGGCGAGATAAGTATCCTAACTAGTTAGCCAATACTGTTGTAGTACCAAAAAATAATAGCAAATGGCGAGTTTGTGTAGATTACATTGACCTTAACAAAGTTTGTCCTAAAGATTCTTTTTCATTACCACATATAGATCAACTAATGGATGCTATTGTAGGACACTAGTTTTTAAGCTTTTTAGATACATATTCAGGATACAACCAGATCAAAATGGATCCCCTAGATGAAGATAAAACCTCATTTATTGCAGACAACGTGACTTATTGTTATAAAGTAATGCCTTTTGGTCTCGAAAATGCTGGTGCAACGTATCAAAGATTGGTAACCAAAATGTTCCAAGAGCATTTAGGAAAAACTATGGAGGTCTACATAGATGATATGCTCATTAAAACTCAACATGCAGGGGACCATATGTCGCACTTGTCTGACACGTTTCAGATCTTGCAAAAATTCAATATGAAACTAAATCCTGACAAATGTGTATTCGGCGTTTCATTAGGTAAGTTTTTGGGTTTTCTTTTTTCTAACCGTGGTATTGAAGTAAATCCTACGCAGATTAAAGCCATTGATGAAATTACGTACATGCTTACACGTAAAAAAAAGTGCAGAGGTTGACAGGAAGAATTGCATCCTTGGGGATATTTATTTGCAAATCATCAGAAAAGTGTTTTAAATTCTTTTCAGCTCTTAAAAAGCAAGATCGGTTCGAATGGACTGAGGATTGTCAACAAGCACTCAAAAACCAGAAGACATACCTTTCAAATCTGCCATTGCTCGAAAAACCAAAGGTTGGACAAAGATTGCTCATCTATCTTGCTGTATCAGAATTAGCGGTGAGTGTTGTTTTAGTTCGAGAAGAACAAGGTAAGCAATCTCCAATTTATTACGTTAGCAAATCATTAATAGATGCAGAGATGTGGCATCCTGAATTAGAAAATCTTACACTTGCACTAACCATGGAATCTAGAAAACTAAGGCCTTATTTTCAATGTCACCTTGTTGCCGTAGTAACTGCTTATCCAGTACTCAATATATTACACAAACATGAGTTGTCAGGTAGGTTAGACAAATGGGCTATAGAATTAAGTGAATATGACATCACATACCAACCTAGAACCACAATAAAATCTTAGGTGTTAGTAGGTATTTTAGCTGATTTTAGCCCAGGAATGCAGTTCGAAGCAGAAAAAGAATTACAGGTGTTCAACGGGTCTAATATAGGAGTTTGGACCTTATTCACTGATGGTTCGTCTAATGTGAACGGAGCGGGTTTAGGTATTATTTTGCTACCACCTACAGGTGAAATCATTCGACAAGCCATAAAATGTCATTCTATAACTAACAATGAGGCAGAATATAAAGCAGTAATTTCATGTTTAGAACTGGCGCGAGAGCTTGGCATTGATCAGATTGTCATCAAAGGTGATTCTTAACTCATGGTTAGTCAAATGTTAGGGACTTATATAGTAGGGAAGTACGAATGCAAAAATACTTAGAAAAGGTACATAATTTGATTAGACAATTTCAAACCTGGAAAGTCGCGCATATACCAAGAGATGGAAATATCAAGGCTGATGCCCTACCCAATCTCACATCTACGGCAGATGTGGCGAGCAGTAAAAATGCTTCTGTAATTCATTTGTTTCATTCAGTACTCGATCCAGATAAAAATTAGGTAAATTTCAATATATTAACCTGAGATTGGAGAAATGAGATTGTTGATTTTTTGCAGTATGGCACCGTCCCTGAAGATAAGAAACAATCTCACGCTCTTTGAAAAAAGGCTGCTCGATATTTTTTAAAGCAAGGCAATCTTTATCAAAAAATATTCGGTGGTACCTTAGAAAGATGCCTCAGGCCTTCTCAAACCGAATATGTAATGAGATAAATACCTGAGGGGCATTGTGGAACTCATGTAGGAGGGAGATTACTGGTAAGAACTATGATAAGAGCATGCTATTATTGGCCTAAAATGGAAGAGGAAGGGGAAAATTGCGTGGCTAAATGTGATAAATGCCAAAGATATAGTTTAATTTGTTTTATGCAAACCACGGAACTATTCGTTATAAACCCGACCGGGAACATCCATAGGCGATTTAACCAGCCATACAGGACTTACCAACGGAATCACAAGGTTTATACCCGATATAATCCCTCACTAACCATGCCGGGAACACCCCTCTTAGGGCTTACCAACGCCATGATTTAAGCTTAGTTTGCTATAAAATTATTTAAACTAACACCCATACCAAAACCTTTACCCCTTCAAGGCAAGCTTTTCATTAAGAGTCATTACCTTTTCCGATCATACTTAAGCTATATCAGTTATTATTTAACACTTATGAATTTAGCCCATCATTGGGCAAATAAACAAATAAAACTCAATTATAATATAGAAAATATAATATAACTAAAGAAATGGAAAGTACCTGATTACCAGAACTTCTTGATTTATTTATTCACAATAACTATTACAAGTAGTATTACAAAAGGAAATTTTAGAGAGAAGGGAGAGGAAAATCTTAGAAAGAGAGAGAAGAGTTCCGGAAAACCTACCTCCTCTAAATGAAATCTACCTTATTTATAGAAAATATTGTGCATAGTAAAAGTGCACAGTAACCGACATAAAAGTCAATAATCCTACAGTAAACTGAATAAAATTACATAATAGCCCCTTCTAGAAATTTAAATGGCTTTTTTGATTTTCAAAATCTCTTCTTCAGCTTTCTTGAGTAGATCTGGTAAATCTTCTGAAGTTATACTATTTACACTTTGAGAATCTTCAAAATTATCCCCCATTAAAACATCATCATCAGTAATTTGCTTCTGAATATCTTTTTAATCTGCTCCATGTAAGCTGCAATTAGCTCTTCTTTAGATAATGTTCCTCCTTTCTTTATCTGAATCTTCTTAGAAATTTTTCTAAAATGACTTTCTTCCATTTCTGCATCATCTGGGATTTCTTTGTCATATTTGGTAATTGTAGTCTTAATAGTATCCAATAGCTCTTGCCCAACCATCTTTCCATCAGATCCTTTTGAGATTAGTTTAGGCCAAAATTTTGTATAATGTCTTCTAAATAAACAAGGTACTTCATCTGAATCTTTCCCTAATTCAATGGTCCATTTGTAAATCCAAGGAAGAGAAAATTCCATAAAAAAATTCATAATCGGAGTCTTTGGGTATAATCTGTCCTCTTTGTCCAAATCCATAATCCTTGGCGAAATCTCTACCCATTGATGATATAACTCTTTAAACTGTACTGGTAGTATTCCTTGGGAAGGCCCGAAAAAGGACCACCATTTAATGAACCAACTTGGAATCTGGGTACTTTTAAAAACTTGAGCACAAATTTTTATAAACCAAGAGTGCTTATGATCATCATTTTCATAAAATAAAGTCTTTGAAAATGCCTCCACATAATCCCAATAATTATAATTAATTGACATCTTTTGAATTGGATGTATATACTGGCAATCTTTTAAAGTACTTAGTCCCCATTCATCTGGTAAAACAATTTTCTTAATAATCATTTTGGAAAAAGAAAAATATGATTTATTAGAATTACTAGTATTGTTATGAGAAATTTCTACTGATCCAGTAGATGTTAAAATCATTTCATAGTGCAATCTATTCTTGTAAGTTTGCATTGGAAATAATGCATTGTTTAAATACCTTTTCATAACAATCCAAGGATTGTGTTTCCATTGAAAATCTTTGTTATCAACATAAATTATAATCTCTTTTGTAGGATTTATATCAAAAATCTCATTGTCAGTTTTCCCAATTATAACTGCATAAGAATCTTCATTAAGGGGTTCAAAATCTTTATGATCCTCAATAGAGGTGGGTTGAATAGTAGCATTGCTACCCCCAGCAGTTCCAGCATTGCTGGCAATAAAATCTAGATATTTCTGGTAATCTGCAAAAGAAGGTCTTATATTTGATGATGAAGATGATCCTTCTTCAAGAAATCTTTTCTGGGCTGGAATATGCCCTAGGGTCTGAAATCTATTCTGATTTGCTCCTCTTCCCCTTCCAGAGGAAGGTCTTGGCCAATTTGGCCTCATCCTACAAAACTGAAAATTAATCATTAGTAAGATATTCTCTGGTAAGAAAATCTGGTAAACTGTTATCAATTCCTTTTTTATAAACAATTTCAAAATCAAAAGGAGCCAATAATGCTTGCCATCTAGCAAACATCTGTTTAGAAACATTGTGCTTAAAATCCTTATTAAATAAGAACTTAGCAGCTTGACAATCTGTTTTGATTACAAATTTCTGATTATATAAATCCGTCTGAAATTTTAAAACACTCTTAACAATAGCTAAAATCTCTTTTGCTACTGTTGCATAATTTCTTTTACTATCATTCCATTTTCCTGAATAAAATTGTATAACATAATCTCTTTTTTCAACAGGAGAAAATTGAGTCAAAATACCCGCATATCCAATATCTGAAGCATCAGTTTCAACAGTTTTTTCCCAATTTGGGTTAGCCAAAGTTAAACAAGGGAGTTCTTTTATTTTGGATTTTATTTTCTTAGCAGCATCAGTGTGAGAATCATTCCAAGCAGGAGGATTCTTTTTTAGCCTTTCATATAAAATAGCAGTATCTTTTGATAAGTCTTTTATGAACGGAGAAATATAATTAAAACTACCCAAAAATCTTTGTAATTGAGTCTTATTAGTAATAATATCAGGAAATTTTGATCCGAATTCAATCGTCCTATTAATAGGCGTAATTGTTCCTTTTCCAATATTATGACCAAGAAATCTAATGTTACTTTGAAAAAGACACATTTTTGGTTTAGAAATAACTAATCCATTTTGAATAACTATTTTTTGAAATAATTCTAAATGTTTGAAATGTAATTCAATATTTTTGGAAAATACTAAAATATCATCTATGTAAACAATAATGAAATCTGTAAAAGGAATAAATATATTATTCATAATCTTTTGAAATTCTGAAGGCGCATTCTTCAATCCAAAAGGCATAACATTCCATTCAAATTGTCCTATTGGAACATTAAAAGCAGTTTTATATCTGTCTTGTTCAGCAATCTGAATTTGCCAATATCCCGATTTTAAATCAAATTTAGAAAAAATGATTGCATCATGTAACTTATTCAATAAATCTTTTTTATTAGGGATAGGATACCTAATCCATTTCAAAACTTTATTAAGAGGTTTATAATTAATAACTAATCTAGGTGCACCTCTTTCTTGTTCTGCATGTTTATTAACATAAAAAGCAGTACATGACCAAGCAGAACTAGATTGTCTAATCAAATTCTTTTTCAATAAATTATCAATCTCTTTTTTACACAAATCCAAATATGCAGAATTCATTTGACAAGGTCTTGCCTTAGTAGGAATATTATTCTCATCAAAACAATCTTCATAAGGTAATGTCACAACATGCTTTTTTCTATCTCAAAAAGCACTGGGATGATCATTACAAATATTAGCAATAAACTGGTTTTTTAATAAATTCACTTTTCCTTGTAATTTTGGATTTTTTAGTAAAATATCTATTTCTAATAAAGAAATTTCTTGTTTTATAAAATTGACTTGTTGATTTTTTAAAATTAATTTTTCAACAATTTGATTTATAGACTTAGTAAATGGTTTAGTGATAAAATCTAATTGAAAATCTTTATCATTATAAGTTCCTATTATTTTAGTATGATCCCACCTTTTCAAAGGAAATATCGCATGCATGAATGGGACCCCTAAAATAATTGGACAAGAAATATCTTCCACAATCATAAAACTTTGAGGTAAACAAATACCATTGTTACATAAAAAAGCTTTTGGTAATTTATAATTCAATTTCATTTGACTACCATTAGCAGATCTTAAACAATGAGTTGTTTTATGAAAATATCTTGAAGGTATAAGTCCTTCCTGAACACAATTTACATCTGCTCCACTGTCAAATAAGGCAATGAATTCCTTTCTAAAATTGTAATCAATTTGTAAAGTAATTTTAGTATAAAACTTTTGAGATGTAATAATACTCATTTTTTGTAAAAATTCATTTCTATCTTCACTGAAGATATTTGTCAAAAAAGAATCTTTTGTATGATCTTGGCTAATTTTCTCAGTATTACTATTTTTAGAAATCTCAGTCTCAGAAATCTCAGTTTCATTTGCTTTAGAATTCTCAACCTTGTTTGCTTGTAAATGTAAATCAAAAGTCCTATTATCTTCTAGGCTAGAAATTCTTTTATCATGAATTTTTGACTGATTCTCAAATAAATAATTTCTTCTTTTAAAATAACAAGTTCTTGTTTTAAATCAGAAATAGTAGTTTCTTTTTCTGGAAAATTTCTTTGGACCAAAAATCCTTTTTAACTCGGCAATTGAATAATAATCAGGTTGCTTCAAGATAGGAGTATTAGAAGATATATTGTTTTGGTTGTCAATATCAAAATCATCATTTAAAATTGTATCCGGAATTTTATTTCTTAAATCTTTATCATCTATTTTCTTTAAAATCTTCATAATTTTTTCATTATTAATCATATTCACATTCAAATCCTGAAAATTTGAAATTAAATCATATAGACTATCATCTTTCTTGCAAGCACAAATATCTTCTGAAGAAGATCTATCAGAATCAGAATATAATTCTTCATTATGAAGAATTCTTAAATCATCCGAACTATAATCAGTAGAAGAATAATCAGATATTTCAGAATTAGAATCAGAATCAGAATTTAATAAAATCTTACACAAAGAATCTTTTATTTTTTCATCCAGATCCAAACTCTTAATCTTTTCCTGAGTTTTGCACTCATTCGCATAATGCCCAAATTTACCACATTTATGACATCTAATCCTTCTTTTGTAATCTTTCTTACCCTTCTTTTTGTAAACTTTCTTTTCTTTCTTATCCCAAGAGGACTTATCACGAGAAGTAAATTTTTTCTTATACTTTCTTTTCTTGTCATCTTTAGAAAATTTAGAAAACTTCTTTTTCTTTTTTGAAGAACCAGGAATATCAAAAGCAAATTGATCACAAAATTCTCCTAATTGCTTCCTTTCATTCAATCTATTCTTTTTGATATGATAATTCATCTTTATATCATTACAAACAGCTAAGCCTTCTTGAGTACAAACACTAATAATTTTCCCATAAGTCAAGGAATCATAAGGAATTTTATTATGCGAACCACGTAAATGTTTTCTCACTCTTTCCGCAAAAATCGAAGGTAAACCATCAATAAATTTAGACTTCCAATGCTCATGACTACAATCATGCAATTCCATAACACGACTTAAGAATACATCTTTATACCATCTAAAATCAGATAGTTGTCTACAACGTAAATTTTGTAATGTTGTTCTAATAGTTTCTGCTTCATCAGTCCATCTACCACAAAAATGTTCAACCATAGTAGTAATCAAAGTATAAACAGCATTTTGTTGTACTTGAGAAGTACTTGTTTGATCAGTAGTCTGATAGGCTAATTGCCCTTCAATTTTAATAACACTAGTAGTATTCATGATAGTATTCTTTTGTTCTTGATTTAAAAAATTATCCCACCAACCTTTAAGTTGGCCAGTGAAACCAGCAACAATCATAGCAGCAATATCACGATCTTGATTTTTATTAATCTTACAAATAGTACTATACATCAACATTCTATGCACAGTAGTAAAAATTTGTTTATCATTAAAACCATCAATATTCCATTCATAAATTTCCTTGCTACTGTAACTATTATTAAAAATCTTATCTCTTTCTTCATTTAAAACATCCATCGGAGTTGGTCTATTGTAATAGAACATCCTTTGAATAGGCTTATCAGCCCATTTTGTATTGATTTTATTAACAAAATCATTTTCTGAAACATTCTGAGTAATAAAATTTTCTTGTTTTGTAGATAAAACAGGTTGAGGCTGTAAATCAATTCCAGTAATATTGGAATCAAAAACAATATTCTTTAGTTTCTCTTTTAAAAGCTGTTCAATTTCTTCAGTAGAATCAGTTTTGAAACTTTTTATTTCTGGAGGAGGTTGTAAAGTATTTTTGACAATTTTTAATTCTTGTTTTGGTTTGTGAAAAGCTTCTATTTTTTCTTGTAAAATCTGTGTTTGTTTTAAATAATTGTCTAAATTCTTATGCAATGCCATGACATGCTCTCCTAATACATTCAAATAATAATTAGCATAATTCTGCTGTTTAAGAATCAAATTGACATGTTCACAAGTAGTTACAGCAACTTTGTTTTCAAATAATTTTGCAAAAGCAATAAAATTAATAGTTTTACCATCTCTATTGATATCAAAAGACTAAGTTGGAGGTAAAGAAGAAATCATTATATCTCCATTAGACAAATGATACTCATGTTCAATGACTGACAAATGATATCCCACATATTTAATCATGAACCATGAGACAAATGGCAATGAAATATTATTTCCTTCTAACTCTTTGTAAAATTCTTTAGAAAAATACTCTGTCTCATCTTTATTAAATGAAGAGAAAAACCAATTCCTAAATTCTTCCCAATTTGGACTATAAAACTCTAAAGAAATCTTTTTTCGTGCCAGAGAACCTGGACTAAAATCAATTTTTTTACTATTCATGTAAACCAGTTGGAAAATTCATGTCAGAATCTGTAGGATCACTTAAACGATCTTCACCTTTAGCAATATTATTATTATCTAAAATAATTTTATCAAAATTTGTATCTCTAATTTGAGAAGTTGAAGCCCTTGATGGAATATCTACAATATAATCTACTGGAGAAATATAAGAAGATACAGATCGGGTTAATCTTGAAGAGGAATCTGTTAGTCTTGGGATATCCTGGGTTTTAAAACTCAAAGTTACACTACCATCTTTACTTTGTCTGATATCAGAAATCTCCTCACTAGTAATCTCACGAGGTACTGCAGCTTCTTCAATAATCCATTCAGTAGGAAAATTTATTTCTTCCCACTTAATTAATCTACGAGTAATAATTTTTGATTTAGAAAAATTATTTTCAAACAAAACAGTCTCATGATTTTGTTCAGCAATTTTACATCTAGGAGATAAAGTATAAAGAGGTCTATAAACAATTCTAGTATAAATACACATAACTTCTGTTCCGGGTAAATAATCATATCCATTAATCTTAATATTCAAAATTAATGATTGTAATATATTCACATCAGTTAGAGCAATATTTAAATTCGGATAAGCATTAAAATAAATTGCACCATAAGCCAAGGTTGATTGTATAGAACCAATCAAAGAATTTTTCCAATTTAAATTTCTACCATCTCGTAATGCAGCAACAAAACTTTCAGGTAAGCCTTCCAATGTTAATGGCTTAAAAGCAACTTGAACTAAACCAATATGTAAATAATTGAAATCTTTAGATTTGTAATAATCTATGTCATTTTGAGATAATAGATGGAAAACTCCACTATCTTTGTCCATAGTAAAACTTAATTCTGTAGTTTTCACAGTAGTTTTTCCTGTCCAACAAGATTTATTAAATACTTGGGTGATTCCTGAAACTAATATATGTGTCTATATATATATATATATATATATATATATATATATATGTATATATATATATATGTATATATATATATGTATATATATATATATGTATATATATATATGTATATATATATATATGTATATATATATATATATATATGTGTGTGTGTGTGTGTATAAATTTGAAATAGCTACTCCTATAATCGATTTGGTTTGGGTTTTTTCGGTTATTTTTTAATTAATAACGAAAGCAAACCAAATTTGATCAGTTTTGAAAATTCAAAACCAAAACCAAAAAGTATCGGTTTATTTGGTCGGTTTGGTTTGGTTTTCGGTTTAGTTCGGTTTTTCAGATTTTATAAATATCCTTATCTACCACAGACAAAAGGTACGGTAAAATTCCAACTTGTACTCACTGATTACTTTACTAAATAGGTAGAAGCAGGAGCATTTAAACAGGTACGGGAGAAAGAAATCTGAGATTTCATTTGGCAAAATATCATTCGATTTGGAATACTAAAAGAAATCTGTGTGATAATGGCCCACAATTTATAGCAAAAGAAAACTACCAATTAGACTAGAATATAAAGGTAAAAATGTACTAAAAGTGCAAACGGCTAATATTCACTATAAATTTTATGAAACTATATATAAATATATGTGTGCGTGTGTGTGTGTGTGTGTAATAAATTTAAAATAGCTACTCTTATAGTCGATTCGGTGTGGATTTTTTCGGTTATTTTTTAATTAAAAACAAAACCAAACCAAATTTGATTAGTTTTTATAATTCAAAACCAAAACCAAAAAGTATCGGTTTCTTTGGTCGGTTTGCTTTGGTTTTCGGTTTAGTTCAGTTTTTCGGATTTTTATGAACATCCCTATCTACCACAGGCAAAAGGTACGGTAAAATTCCTACTTGTACTCACTGATTACTTTACTAAATAGGTAGAAGCACGAGCATTTAATCAGGTACGGGAGAAAGAAATTAGAGATTTCATTTGGCAAAATATCATTCGATTTGGTATACCAAAAGAAATCTTGTGATAATGGCCCACAATTTATATGCACACAAGTTATAGAATTTTTTCAAAGTTAGTAGATCAAAAGGATTACCTCAACACCTTATCATATAGTGGGTAATGGACAAGATAAGTCAACAAATAAAGTTATTATCAACAATTAAAGAAACGATTGGAAGAATCCAAAGACAATTGTCCAGAATTGTTACATGGTGTTTTATGGGCATATCGCACCACGGCAAAAACAAGCACGGGTGAAATACCCTTCTCATTGGTGTATGGAGTTGAAGCCTTAATCCTGGTTGAGATAGATAGATATACGCAAGCGTCAGAAGAATCTAATGAAGAGGAAATGCGCATAAACCTTGACTTACTTGAAGGAAGAAGGGAAGCTGCATTAATTAGAATGACAGCACAAAAACAAGTCATTGGACGATATTACAATTGAAAGGCACGACTAAGATATTTTATGATTTCGGACTTCGTACTCAAGAAAGTTTTTCAATCCACAAAGGCATCTAATGCGGAGAAAATATGTCCGACTTGGTAAGGACCTTACAGGATTCATGGAATCGCAAGGGAAGGAGCATGCGAGTTGGAAACAATGGATGGCAAGATATTATCTTCACATTTGAATGTCGTTCACCTGAAGAGATATTATTTCTAAGGAGTACCCACGGTCTGGTATCCTCATTTTAAAATTCTATTTTTGAATTGTTAAAGTTTTACTAACGATTTTAGATGATAGGCAAAAGTCTAGCCCGTACTAAATGATGAATCACGACTTGCAAGGCGCGTGGAATAAATTAAAATCCCCGGTCTATGGTTACACCTATTCTGATAGAAATTGAGACAAGTTAAGCAGTCTTTATCTAGAATCGTACCTTTGAGTCCCGTATATTTTATTCCTTTACAGGAAAAGGACCAAATAAGAGAAATAGTCAAGTGCTCGAGACTTCATACTTCAAAGCTCAAAAACTTGAGGGACTATATGATATACATAGACAAATGTATAAAGAAGGCAATGAAGATTGAGAAATAATCAAAGATCAAGCCTAAAAATTTTACTCATTGAAAGAGTCAAGTGCAGAGCAAAAAATCAAGTACAGAGAAACATTACGAGCCAAAGCCAAAACACACCTTATCATAGTTAGGTTAAAATGCAATGTAATGAAAACCTTGTGTATTATTCAAGTGAAACAAGGATATGAATAAAACCTTATGTATTATTCAAGTAAAATAAGGTTATGAATAAAAACCTTATGTATTATTCAAGTGAAATAATGTTATGAATAAAACCTTGTGAATTATTCAATATACTGAAACAGGTTACAAATAAAAACCTTGTGTTTTTTTTCCTTTTAAAAAAATCTATTGTCAGAAAAATAGTTATGAAAAAGTTATAGAAGTTACTTAATTACATGTAAGGTAGATATTTATAAAGTTTAAATAAAAACTTGTTAAAGTTATTCCAAGAAACATGCGTATTCCTATTTCTTTTATCGTACATTAACACCATTATGAAGTTGAGACGTCTTCTTTATTTAGTGCCGAATATAAAAGGTCCATCTTTTACAAAATTCATGATTGATTCAAGTATTCATGAAGATAAAAAAAGAATTTTGCAAAATAAAATTGCAATTTATTCAGTAAGTCCTTCAATATAAAGGCAAGAATTAACAAAAAAAAGTTCAAATAACAAACTTCTGAATATTAAAAAAGTTTAGACTAAGAACTTAGTCATTAACCAAAAGTTGTTTATACAAAGCACCCCATAAAAGGTCTGGGGATTTAACGTTTTCAACAAACCCTTAAAAACCACTAAGGGTTTCAACCACATACCACCAAAAAGAAAAAAAATAACAAAGAAAGTCATGCATCATAAACTTGTCACTAGGGAATTAAAGAAGGAATTGAAGCAGGATTATCAGAAGGAGCATGTTCAACTTGACTCGAAGAAATTGGAGCACTCACCATACCCATATCATCTTGAATGTTCTCAAAAGTTTCAGCCACGGAAAAAGGAAAATCTTGGCACTCCTGAGTCTTTTCAATAGTCTTTTTGATTTTGGCTAACTCAGATTCCAAATTAAAATTCTCCTGGCTAACTTCAACAAGGGTATCATGGTGAGAATTTATAAATGTCCAACTCAACTTCAATCGCGGTTTTGTCTTCAAGAATCTCATAATCTTATTTCCAGGCAGCAATTTCATTTTTTAGCTTCTCATTCTTAGCCAAGACGGAATCATAAGAAGTTTGAAGAGAAGCATGTGAACTCTCTAAGGAACGAACTTTTTTCAAACGACCCCCAGAGGTCTACTTCAGCGTGAGTCAGAGTCTGCACAAGTTCACCAGCATATGCTTCTTTCACCTAAGAGAGCCTTCAACTCTCTGATCTCTTCACTTGCCTTGAAGAGTTGCTTGGCAAAAGAGGTTTCAAGAAGATTATTTTCCTTACCTACTTGATTTGAGGAAGCTTTTTCAACCGCCAACTCTGAAGTCAAAGCTCTTACCTGCTGCTCTAAGGTACATTTGCTTTCTTCTAATATTTCCATGTTGATCTGAAGACTTTCATACTATTCCTTCCAATTGTCTACCTCTGCTTGATAACATGCATCAATTGTTCTGAGAGGGAAACCCTCTTCATCATCTCCGTGCCAATGAGATTAATCTAAAAAAAACAAATAAGGAAAGAAAAAGTGAGAACCCTAAAAATATGAAAAGGATGAAGTAAAGATTCAAAAAGGATAGCTTTAAAGAAGAATGAACAATATCATTCATCAAGGTCAAAGAACTGTAGCTATCAAGCTTAGCCCTTTCAACTGGACCAATCAAAGGCTTCAGCCACATTTCATCTCGGCCTGACTTCCTCAAAAGGTTTCCTTCAGCAGGAACTTCGACAGTAACTTGCCTCATAGCCTCGCCTCCACCTGAGGAACCAACCTCAATGTAATCAATAGTTGAAGGAGGAGTAGTCGAAGGAGGAGCTAAAGAAGCAGTCAAAACATCCTGGGGAGGAACGCTAACAGCCAGGACCAGCAAATGAGGTATCATAGTAACAGGAGTATAAAAATAAGCAAGGGGTGCTTCATTAGAAATTGGACCTATACTTTCACTACTAAATCCACGGTTAAGAAACGGCTCAACAGAATCATGAGCACCAATGGGACCATCATCATCGAGAATCGTTAATGGGACTTTAACAAATTTGGCAAGTGGAAGAGAACGAGGGGGAGATGCTTCATCACCAAAAATGATTCGTCTACGAGCTCGTGGCCTTTTTACCAAGGAACCCCCGTCTTCTTCTTCTTCACAGTCTTGTCCAACAGTAGCTTTCTCTTCGATGAAGAGCCTAAAATTATATCTTAGGCCCTTTCCAAAGAAATTTGAGAAGCTACGATCGCCTCAGCACTAATATCTTGAATGGAAAATCTTGATAAAAAGAAGGATTAAAATAAGTTCTGGAAGAAGCAGTAAATAAAAAAAACCCTTACCATAAGTTTTCACTTTCCAACCAAATCGTTGGGAGAGAATTCTCCAAGATCTACCCTCCATTTAGGCTGTATATAGCCACTTTCCTACCCAATCACAAAAATTTGGAATTTCATCAACAAGTCCTATGGTTGCTGGAAAAGAAAAGGAACATTAAAATAATGATCATCAAAATTGAGGAAAAAGGTATGGGAAAGTTATTAAAAAGGAAATTCACGTGCAAAATTCCACTTCTCAGGGAAGGGAACATTTCTATCACCCACTAAACCAACAGTGGGGGCAGCAACAAACCTGTCATACTAGACACGGTCTTTGTCATCTTTTGGACTGACCAGAACTCTTTTGCTCTTTGCTACTAAAGTAAAAACTCTTTGGCGAAAGAGCGGGAGAGTAAAGGTGAATTAAATGAGAGAAAGTAAAAGACACGCCATCCATATTGGTCAAATGCCTCAAACAGGCAACAACCCTCCATACTATAAGGCCAATTTGACCTAAACAGACTTCGAAAAAATGACAAAATTTGAGGATAACGGGATCAATAGTAGGTTTGAAACCTAATGTGAGAGGGTATGTATAAACAAAAGAAAACCCAATTAAATTGGAAGTGATTCTCTGGTTGGCATTGGGTATTATTATAGGGAAGTCATGAATCCAAAGGCAGTCTTTACGAACTAAAAAAAATCAGACGTGCAGTAATTTGAGTTGGGTAGATATCAGCACGATCTAAAGAGGTTACTTGGTTTCTAAGGGATTCTCTGTCATCGAAGAAATATAGTTCTGCAGGAACTATTTCCTCCACTAAAGGTTCACGAAGAGGTTTAGAGGGCTCCTTACCTCTAGAATAAGACCTTTGAGAAAGAGAACCTCTAGTTCTTGTAGAGGGTCTAGAACAAGATGAAGGAAGAGAAGAACCACGTATGGATGAAGACCCTAAATTACGTAGTCTACCTCCTCTTCTGCTCCTACTAGGGGTAAGAGGTAAGTTATCAAATATGGGAACTCTCCTATGATTAGGGTTTGATGAAGACATGGTAGTACGAGGAAGAAGCAAACAAGAATTCAATATTCTGAGAACTTTATGTGAGAAAGACAAAGATGAAAACTATATTTATACTTAGAGGAAACCATCAAAGGAAAATTTGCAATGACAGAAAAGTCATAATGAGAACTATCGCTTCATAGTTTGTGAAGCCGTAAGAAAGCCTTAAAAGACGCTGCAAAGTCACAGAACTAATAAAATGATGCCACGTGTAATAGGCATTAAATGGAAGTGAAAACTGAAGCATCGATTCCATAAGAGAATTAATGGCAGTAAAAATTCCCGCTTTAATAAAATCCACTTCCCAAATATTCAATTGACGAATAAATGGCAAGTGGGGGGACTATCTGTATTGGAAAAAATGGGTTTATATATATTGAAGTGATATAAAGATGACATGTCATGACACGAAGGCTGGTCAAAGAATGATGATTGGCAAAGAGACACGAGTTGCAACTGATACGAGCAGAGGCACGAGAAGAGACATGAGCAGTCATTCAAAAGACTTAGCACTCGTACCTATTTAAGTCCAAAAATTAAGGAGAATGAATCTAACATCACAAGAGAGTATGGATACAGTATTTAATTAGCATTAAATACTGAAAACGTTAGAGAATATGTATTGAGTTATAATGATTATCATTGTAACATAGCATTAAATACCTTTAATTATCTATAAAGGCCTGATTATGACAAAGGTAAAATGTATATCTTAGAAATAGCTATAAAAAAGAGAACACTGATTACTGGGAAACACACGAAATATCATCGAGATATACTGATTTTCTTTTCTTACTTCTGTCCATCTTATTATTAGGAAAATCAGTTTCGTTTATTCAATTTTTGATTATTAGTAACCCGAGTTCGTCTAATAAAGCTTTGACTGAAATTTCACTTTTTGGTTAAACAGTTACATTGCACGGTTCAAAATTGTTCCCCCTAAATGATTAATCTTTAAATATTGTTCCTGTTTTTTAATTTATTGCGAAATTAGGTATCCTTTTCACCGAAAAAACCAATTTTCTTCTATATTATATGCTAAAATTTTTTATTTGGGGTAGAAATTGAAAGTTAATGCTTGATTATTGCTAAAATCATTTGAATATTGATTTGTGTTTTAAATTTTTAGTTCAAACACTGATTTAGTTATTTACTTTGAAAATCTCAAAATTTCGTTATTGGTCCTTACAAAATGTTGAAGAAGTCAAACTAGGTCTTCTTGATTTTGTGTTATTTGACTAAATTTGTGATTAATTATTATTTCTATTGGTATTTGGAGGTGATAAACTCCTAAAAAAACATATTTTTGGATGTACTTTCATCTCATACCTTGTGTAGTTGCGAAAAGTTACATGAGTTTTTGTAGTGAATTATGCTCATTACGTGCATTCTTATGTGTAGGAGCCAGTTGGACGAAAGATGAGCAAAATAAGTTGATGAAGGACGGAGAGACAAAAGAAGAACTTTGCTCGTTCACTCTCACGTGCGCACAAGAGAGTGAGCGAGCTAGTTGAGAGGAGATTGAACAAAACAATGGATTAAGGCAAAAAAGGCGAGAATATGCACGAAAGAGCTGGAAGAAAAAATGAACTTCGCTCGTTCACTCTCACGTATGCACAAGAGAATGATCGAGCTAAACGTGTAATAGCTATCTAAATTTGTTTGGAAAAGGACGTCCTATACAAACCCTAAACTATATAAACACATTGTTAAACAGTTTATGGAGGAGTTAATGTTATTTTGGAGTAGAGAAATTACAAGGAGCAAGGCTGAGAATTCTTCTATGAGCTTTTTATTTTCTTCTTCCCATTTCTATTATTGGTTATGAATTCCGGTATTGTAATTTTACATACTATTATGAGTAACTAATTTTGTAACGACCCGATCTGTTGTTTTGAGCCCTAGCGAATCATTCGACAGTTTGAGGCTATGAGTTACTTCATTTCAGGTATTATGACTTGCACTTGTGGTCTGAATTGGAATTTGGAAAGTTCGGAGTTGAATTGGAAAGAAAATTCTAAATTCAGAAGCTTTAAGTTGGAAGAATTGAGTAAGGTTTAAGTTTTGAGTAAACGACATCAAAAATGAGATTTGAAGGTTTCAACAGGTTTGTATGGTAATTTTGGAATGGGCATATGTCGGAATCGAGTTTTGAATGACCCGGGAGAGTTTCGACGTCTATTATGAAGTTAGCATTTTGAAAGAATTTTATAAACTTGGGTTGGAGTGCATCTCAATGCTATCGATGTCTGTTTTGGGATTCTGAATTAGGAAATAGCTTCGTATGGTGATTTTGGTACTGGGAGCGCGCCCATATATGGATTTGGAGGTCCATAGGTCATTTCGAGGTCATTTGGCGAAAGTTCGAAATTTGAAGGTTTTTGAGAAATTTGACCGGAAGTGGACCTTTTGATATTGGGGTCAGATTTTGATTTGGAAGTTGGAGTAGGTCCGTAATGTCGAATATGACATATTGCAAAATTTGAGGTCAATCGGATGTCGTTTGGTAGGTTTCAGCATCGGATGAAAGAGTTTGAAGTTCTAAAGTTCATAAAGGTTGAATTGCGGTATGATTCATTATTTTGGAATTGTTTGATATGATTTTAAGGCTCGACTAGGTTTGCAATGTGTTTTGGGATGTGTTGGTATAATTGGTTGAGGTTTAGAGGGTCTTGGATGAATTCCAGATGGTCAACAGATCGAGTTTGGACTGTCATCTGGTGTAACCGCACCTGCGAGGTTTTGGCCGCAGGTGCGGAGCCATAAAAGCAGCCAGGAGGGCCGCAGAAGCAAGTTATCGAGGTCACCTAGGGAGCACAAGAGCAAACGTTTGGGCACACCTGCGCGATGGCAGTGGTTGCAAAAGCGGTAAGGGGCACAGATGCGAAAAAGAAGCCGTAGAAACGGATGTGCGGAAGCGGCCAAGGAGTCCGCGGGTGCGGAATGTCGCTAAGTAGAAGGGTTTTTATAAAATCGGGACTTGGCCCAATTTTCACTTGGTTTGGGCGATTTTGGAGTGCTTCAGAAGGAGGTTTTCATCAAGAAACTTAAGGTAAGGATTCCCACATATTACAAGTTAAATACTTGGATTATATATTGGTTTTTACATAGAAATTCATGAAAAATTTGTAGAAATTTGAGATTTTGAAGAAAAATCTAGAAATTGGTATTTTTGGATTTACACCACAAATTTGGACATGGAATTGAGAATAAACTATATATTTGAGTTCGTGAGGCTAGGGGTAAAGTTTATCTTTGAAAATTTTTGGAATCGAGGCACGTGGGCCCATGGGTGATTTTATCGACTTTTTGAACAGAGTTGAAAATTGTTATAGATTGAATTTTTATGAGTATTAGAGTATACTTTTATTGGTTTGTACATTGTTTGACTAGTTTTGGAGCATTGGTCATCTGTTTGAGGTGTTAGAGCGGTGTTAGAGCCGATTATGGAACTTCGGAGCAAGGTAAGTATCTTGTCTAACCCTGTGAGGGAAATTGCCCCTAGGTGTTGTAAATTGATGTGTTATACTTGTTGGGCGGGAGGGGGGTTATGTGCGGGCTAGGTGACGAGAGTCCGTGCGTAGCTACATTCATGTATTGTCCAGGTAGTATTAGGTTCACATCATGCTATAGTTGTACTATTTAAGCAGTCTCTCGCCTATGAAATTACTCTGTTTTACATTACTATTTGAGACTACAGGTATTGTTGTAGAGACTTTACGAGTTCGTGATTAGTCAGTAAATAATTGTACTCTTCTTATGAAATTATTCTGCGATATATATATATATATATATATATATATATATATATATATATATATATATATATATATAAATATATATATATATATATATATGTATATATATATATATATATATATATATATATATATATATATATATATGTATCTATATATATATATATATGTGTATATATATATATATGTATGTATATATATATATGTATATATATATATATGTTTCATTGAATGATTTTTGTTATAGAAATTATAACTCACACGTTTATTCATGAGTGGGATCAAGGACCCATTAAAGCTTCTTATTCTAATGGGGTCGGACCGTTCACCTCGGTAGGATTATGTACTTCACATCTTATGGGATCAGTTCAGCTCGGTAGTTTAATAGATGCATCTATGGTTCATGCCATTTGACCCTCGGTAAGGCATATCTTAATTATTTATGTTGGATCGGGTCGTACACCTTGGCATTTCCTATAAAAATGTCCTCATGGAAATCGTGCATAATATTTGGCAAGAAGTCAGTGTATCTGTGAGTTTCTCTCGATTTGAATAATGACAACCCATCTGATGAGATACACTAATATCTATATATATGCTCCGTTAAAGGAAGAAATTGCTAATGGAGAGTTTGAGTTTATTACAAAAAGGAGGATTGTACCACGTATTTATACCCAATTTATTTCGTTTATTTGTTCTGCCTCATATCTGTTTATCCTATTATACCTGATATTATTGGACCACTAGTAAGTGTCGATGTCGACCATTTGTCACTACTCCTCCAGGGTTAGGCTAGATACTTACTGGGTACAAGTTGATTTACATACTCATACTACACTTACTGCATATTTTGTATAGGTACACATATGTCTAGTGGCCTTGTGGGCGTAGATGTGTGATTAATTACAGGGACTTAGGTGAGTGTCATTCCATGTTACGATCCGCAGCCAACAGAGTCTCCTTCAGATTTATTTATACTTTCCTGTCTAATTTATATTCCGAACAGATGCTGTATTTTATTTTACTTCCTGGTGATGCTCATGCACTTGTGACACTGGATTTTGGGGGTGATTATGGGTTGATCAGTATTGAATTTTGTAAAAATTGTTTTATTTACTCTATTAATTTTATCACTTGTCGTTTAAAGAAAATTATGATTTAAAAATACTAAAAAGAATAATTAAGTTATAAATTCTTGTTGGCTCGCCTAAAAATTATGATTTAAAAATACTAAAAAGAATAATTAAGTTATAAATTCTTGTTGGCTCGCCTAACAGTGGTGTTAGGTGCCATCATAGCCTTTAAAGGATTTTGAGTCGTGACAAATTTCTTATCTAGAGTTTTGATGGAACCATTTCGAGCATGAATTCTTGTTATGTTTTAATATAATTTAGCCTTTGAATTGTCTCTACCTGGTTAAAAAAATGCTTATTCCAGTTGATAATGGTCATCAATTGACTATGTCTATTTATTATATATTGCTTAGAAAATGGTACATATTTAGGAGGTTTGAACAATGTCACTCTTTACATATGTAAGAAATCAATGCTGCAGGTTTGAGAATAACAAAGCCTTGATGTGGTCATAGTAAGCGGTAATTGTTGATACCCAATTGTTTTCTATGTATTTTCTACATGTAAATACTTTCAAAATAGCATATATAAGTATGTCTAAGTGTTTTAGCATTCTTTCCTAATTTTTAAAATGATTTTTAAATAAAATTTGTTGTCTATTTTAATAGTACAAAAATCAATAATTATTGCCAAAATTAACATTTTCGGTGAATAATTTATTTTATCTCCATATTTATACCAAAATATAACTAAGTTAATTTTATACATTTTTTACAATTTATTTAGTGTTTTAAATGATAAATTGCATGTAATTGTAATTTTAGCCTATTTTAAGAATTAATAGCATTTTATAATTATAAAGTTGGTTCTAATATTTTAAAATTAATATTGATATATTATTAAGTGACTCAGTACCTTTAATTTGTTTCTCAAGTCATTTTTACTATTTTTATGAAATCAAAAGGAAAATATTGGCTATTTAAAATCTAGCCTCATTTGCATTTCAATTATAGCCAAATTGATCCCCTAATTAACTCAGTTTCGAACCAAATTTCGGACCTGCCCAAACCCTAAAAATAACCAAAGCCCTAATTTGTTAATACAACTCGCCCGGTTGTTCTTTTAATCCAGGTCGTTGATCATTTTGATCAACGGCCACGATTGACCCATACCATTTTTAATCCCCCAAACCCCATAACCCTAACTCATTTCCCATTTCTTAGCCACCTCCAAACCCCTTCTCTCTCAAACTCTCTCGAAGGTTCTTAAAACCCTAGCCTCTCTCACCATCTTCAACCACAACCTCATCGGAATTCATGGATTCTCCGACCATGGATGGATTGAACCCATCTCTCTCTGCTCTCAAACACTTGGTGTTTGAATTTTGAGGTCTGACCCCGATATTGTCCGTTCATACCTTTTCCGGTTCAAGGTTCTATGGCCTCTCGGCCTTGCTCTGGCGTATATAGGCATTATGAGCACATCCTTGACTTTTCCGACCAAGATCGGACCTTTTCAAAGCCTTTCTCGTTTTAGGGTTCTTCTGAAACCCTAGATATTCGAGGTTTTCTCTGATTTTTCTTAGATTTGTTATATATATATATATATATGCACTACTGGAGTTTTGAAACATTTTCCCCCAATTTTTCATTCAATATTATCTTTTAAAACCCCTTCTCTTCGACTAAAGGTTTTATGAAAGGTTCAAGATGTTTCTCCAAGTTGTCTTTTCCTTTATTTATGTGTATTTGTCACGTCTGTGCTCCTACTGTTTTCTTATGCTTTCGTTCTACCCTACATGCTTCGCCTGTGCTTTTTTTTTTCTATTGTGTTCCTAGACCATGCTCGTATGTTTATCTTGACATGTTTCCCTATGTGTTCTTTTGCTAGGATTTTCCGATATCCTTGTGATCCTATACTGTATTTTCTATTAAGTTTTTAATTCTTTGTTTGCCTCTACTGGACCTTGTTTGAGTTCCCTTTAAACATGTTTCTCCTACTGTTTTCTTAAGTGATATACTATGTCTATTCTCTTATGAACTTGTTTAAGTCCCAGGTTTTTCTTAAACATGTTCCCTCTACTTTCACTATGCTTCAAATCAGTTTCCTTACTCTGTTGTTTCGAACTTGCTACTGTATCTGTTTGCTTTCTCATGGGTCTCTGAAAGAGATCTCTGAGCTTGTTTCAATTACTTTCCTTCTCGTCTTTGTATCTGATTCGAAGCGAAAACCCTAGAATTTGGGATTTTTGGCAAGGTTTAGCCAGGTGTTTGAACTAGGGGTTCTATTTTGGAACCCTTGACTCTTTTAGACTCATTCTGAGTCTATGATCTATGTTTGAATTTCTTTGTTTACGACATTGAGCATTTTTCTATGCTAGACTTTGCTACTGATTAGCATGATAGTTCTTCATGCTTAAGAATGGCTGTACGTTTTTATATATGTGATGAATTTTTTCTTCCGAAAAGGTTTTCCAACTTATGATTAATTCAGAATCCTTTTTTTAGACTGGATTCATCCATTTCAAAATTCAGACCTTGTGATTTACTGGCTGTTAGTTGATTTTCTTTTCTTATTTGCACCAAACTGTGTGCTATCAATATTTTTTCTTAAATAAATCTCTGTGTATTTACCTGTACTGCTATGGGAAATTTTTTTGATCAATCTTTTTTTTAAATCATTTTTACCCCTTTGAAATCAGAATCCCTTCACTAAAGGAAAACTTTTGTAATTGATTTATAAATTATTCTTCTACCTTGTTCTGCTTGCCTTCTACACTATAAAAATGGAACGACTCATTTCTCACCAAGACACCATGAATTCGACACTTTCAGACACTTTAATTACACAGATTTCAATTCAACACTTTTACACTACTAAAGTATCATAGTTCTCTAATCATAGCATTGCTTGCACTCTGGCTTTACAAAACTACTGCTTTCTTTTCTTGTTTCCCTGAAATTGGTATGTTGTAGTTCAGTTTTCAGCCTCATCCCAATGTTTTATTTTATAGTTTCTACACCCCTGTCTGCTTTACTGTCTAAGTTTAATGTTAATTAGCATTTCAATTTCTTGCATATGTTTCTACTGTGAATCCTCGCACCCCTATCCCCTACTATGTGTTTGAGTTTGAAATTAAGAACATGAAACAGCCAAGTTGTTTCTCATGTTTGGACTTGATCTCTTAACGGATCCTAACTCCCAAACAATGTGGCTAACATGATGGTTAGGGTGTGCCAGTACTTTCAATTGCTAGGTATGACCATCAGCCTATTTTTGTTTTCTCTAGAAATCCCTCTCTGCACTTACACTTGCTCTTAGCTTTTAAGTTCTGCCCCCCTCCTGTGATCCATGCTTCGAGACTTTGAGTTCCTCTGAACTTGGACACCTGAGGGCTGGCTCTTATACACTGCACTATGATTCAATCTTGCAATATATTTGGGTGTGAGCATTGCCCGAAGTCCATTTGAGACTCTTAGGGAACTCTGACACATCCCAAATAAGAGAAAGGCTTTGGAATCTGATCTTTGGAGATTGGTTTACTTGATGCTTCAGACAGGAAGTCTAAATCAAGCTCTCCTTGGTAGTAAATATTTAGTTCTTTGATGTTATTTTACTTTTCTTGTTCATCCTGGGCTGTAATAATAACTTGCAATAACTATTGGGGCTATTAGTGAAAAGGGGAGGGTCAATCATCTATGAAAAATGGTAGATATCACGTTCATAGGGATATTTACACTTCTTCACTCATGGACCCTGTTTTCAGCTTCCACTTTTATATCTCATATAGGGACCATGTCTATAGGCTTCTGTACTTTTGCATCTTATATAGAGACCATGTCTATAGGTTTCTGTACTTCTGTATAATATAGAGACCATGTCTATAAGTCATTTTTGAAATGATGCATATCATATAGATAATATGCCCATAGGACTTCCTGAATTTCATATCTGCATCTATCACTAGGCAAACATGTTCATATGTTTAAATAACAAAAATCATTCTAGATACTATGTCTATAGGACTTCCTGAATTTTGCATCTGCATCTATCACTAGGCAAACTTGTTCATAGGTTTTAAATAACAAACATCATTTCAGATACCATGCCTATAGGACTTCTGAACTCTTATTTCAACTATAAAAAAGTGTTTAAAATAAAAAATGCCTAGAAAGCATGCCTATAAGAGCAACCAACGAAACCAGAGTCGTTCATTCGCGTATAATTCTAAAATTAGTAGCAGCAATGCTCAACATCTGCAAAAATTAAGTTTTCTGTAATTGACAAGTCCTCTTCTTTAAAATCAGTATACGTTTTTCTGAGCTGATAGATATATGCCCATAGGTTTCATTTAACGCTTAGGAAAGCCAAAGGGTAACTTTTAAACTAATCATATTCTATTAACTACAACCAGGAAGCAGGCCTGATTTGGGATTCTTATCTGAGATATGTGATAGATCAGTCTGCCACAACTCTTAAGTTTAAGCATACCGTAATCAGTACGTGTAAGGCATGCTAAATTATATGCTTCTCTTTGTTTTAAGGAGGTTTGTTTGAGCATTTCTATTTGTTAATGATTCTACCCCATATCTGTTACATATGTGTTTTTATTGTCGCCTTAGAATTTTGTCCTTTGAAACTATAAAACCTCACACCCTTCCCTTTAGGATTAGTAGTCCCAAATACCTTCGGGACTAATAGGATGGGGGTGGGTTACAGCATGCAATAAGTAAAGCGAGACCATTCCGCATTTATTACCTTAACGGGGTTGGAGAGGATAGATATTGATATGATGACCACGCGATAACAACACGTGTGTAAACGGTTACCGGGTGTTGTATGGAGTGATCCATATTATTTATAAACCTAGGACCCCCCTCCCTTTACTTGTTTGTTTTATTCAGAATTTCAAAACTGCTTTTTCTCCAAATTTCAACTTCTTTGACTCATTTTAACTTCAATTGCTTGCGGCAATTATGTGAAATCTCTTCTCTTTTTTTACCTGGTTATTCTGAGTTTCAAAATTTCTTTTCTTCTCAAATTTCAGCTTCTTTAACTTCGTTTTAACTTCAAATTACTTGCAATAATTATGTGAAACCCCCCTCTCATATTTATAACTCTTATTTTTCTACTTATTATTTGCACTTAAAGTCACAAGTATAGTATGGCCGGGAACCACACTAGTGGATCTTGAGAGGTGCCTAACACCTTCCCCTCGGAATAATTTCAAGCCCTTACCCAATATCTGTTTTTCTAAATCAAAGTTCTTCTTAGTGTCCTAATGCACTTAATCATTAGGTGGCGACTCTTCAAACCCAATTCCCAAAAGGAAATGAGTTGTCCTCCCAAATGGCATAAACCCGATTTCGCGAGAAAAAGGGGGCATCGACACCATGGCGACTCTGCTGGGACTTCTTTAAGCCTTTTACCGTTTCATGCTATTTGTGACTTTATGCTTATTTATATATCTTTATTTTTTTAAATGCCTTTAAGTATTGTTCCTCTTCTACCTCAAAACGGACTTGGCTCTTTGTTTCTTTTCCTTATTTCTCTTAATGCTTTCCTTTATTGCTTTTCTTTAATGCTGTTGAAACTGTTGTAATTATTACTTTATGAATATGAAAATACGTGACAACTTGTTTTAATTATTGCAACTGCATATTCAACATCATATTCCACTTGTTCCAAACAAAATACCATAGCAATTCTTATAATGAGTAGTTGCGCCCTTCCGATTTTATCATCCCCTAAATCCGGCAAAGGCATATTTACGATAAAATCAGTCGATCAACGGTGTAGTTGACGGTTTCGTGCCTTTCCCTCTTGAGTTTTCCGCTCAAGGTACCACTCTAATACCCCATAGAAACCCTACTCCATTTAATTGTGCATGCATCACTGTCAAAACCTAGCTGAGTTAGTTATTTCGTTCGCATAATGACTTTTAAGATAGCCTCGTATATAGTCCACTAGGTTTCCTTGAAACCCAAACGAACACTATCACATTTGTGCATTCATTTGGAGAACTAAATGAATGCTATGCCAATTATTGCTATTTAATGGTCGAGTCCGGTAGGGGTAAAGGGCCTAACACTTTTGTGTTGCAGAAATATGAGGCATGAAGTCCTCAGATTCGGCATGGTCACAAACATCCACCCCAAATTGCTAAGCTGGTGGGAGGATCTTCACTCCAGTGATCGGGCTCTTGTCAGAAAATATCTTGGGAATCTACCTTCTCTCCTGGAAATTCAACCCAATAGTAAAATCATAGATGCTGCCACTCTATTCTGGGATTGTGATAGGTTTGTGTTTCGCTTCGGAGACATTGAGATGACACCCCTGCTAGAGGAAATAGGAGGACTGGCTTGTATACCATGGGAAACTCCGAGTCTGTTAATGCCATAAAATCGCAAAGGTAGAGGTTTTCTCAAGATGATGGATCTAAAGAAAAATCTATAGTTAACCTGCTTGAAGGATTCGTACATTCCCTTTGATTATTTGTAAGAGAGATACGGTCATAGAAAATATTACCGTACTTATCCTGGTGAGTTTTCCCTCACGGGGTATATCCATCGGAGGTCTTTGTCTTTATGTTCTGCTTCTTGGGGATGATAGTATTTCCTATGAAGAAAGCGAGGATCCACACCCGACTAGCTATGGTCACCAAAACCTTTATGGAGGGAATTGGTGGGCAACCATTTAGCATAGTGCCCATGATTATCACAGAAATATACCGCGCCTTGGAGAAATGTCAACACGGGACCAAACACCTCGAGGGTTGTAACTAGCTACTCCAAGTCTAGCTCATGGAGCACTTCCAAAAGGGCGAGTATCGCCAGGAGATTCAGTGTAAGAACTGGGACGATCATATAGCCTTCCATCAGCCAAGGAGGATGAACTACATGTCCAACATGTTTTCTTAGCCGGAAGATGCCAAAGGATGGGTAGAACTATTTCAAAATATGAAAGAGGACCGAATACATTGGATGTTAGAATGGTTCCCTACCGAAGAGTTCATTGACCGATCTCGGGATGCACCATTGCTAATAATTATTGGTTTGAGGGGAACTTACCTTTCTTTGAGTTATGAGAAAGGCTGGTAGGAAGCAGGTTATACTAAGGGTTGACAAGATGAGTCATTTCCAGGCCAATATTTTAGATGATGATAGCCCTACAGGTGCCAAGCTCAGCACATGTGGCACTGCAAAATCATCATGGGAAGGGGAACACTATTGAGTTAGATGGGTACCATGTTGGTTATACTCCATACTATCCCAGCTAGTTATAAGACAATCATAATGGTCTGGGTCAACCCGAGTTTGCTCGAGGTCACAGGATCATCGATGGAAAGGCTGAAGCACAGTTCAAGTACAACCAATTGCGCAAGAGGATCCGGGAATGCAAAAATGAGCACTGTGAAATTCAAGAAGCCAACCAAAAGCTGGTTGAAGAGTGGAAAGACATGGCTACCAGCGTCAACAAACGACTGGGGTACTTGGAGCGGGGTTTAGTAGAGCTGAAAAGGAAATTTGTTAGAAGGGTCGAGGAATGCCAGAATGCCGAGGGAAATGAAGATGAGCACCTAGCTAGAACCTACTTTCTGCTGGGACTTCGCGAGCTGGTGCAGCTGTTCGAGGGAGACAAAGATACCGAGTCTGGGGAAAATCCTTCTAGGACCAAATAGATAGGATTTTACCTTTTCCTTTATGGATGTACTATGGCCAATAGCCATTAGTGATATTTTATTTCATGTTATTTAGTATCATTTTGGGGTTTATATTATTTTCTATCAATGAAATGAGGCATTTAGCATTATAATTTCTCCGAATCAATTTGCAGCTAAGCCTACCTCAGGCACAACGAGGCTCCCGAATTAGGACACAATTTACATTCCTGCACTATAGGTTTAAATACTGCAACATATTCTCTTATAATCCTTACTAACTTATTACCTTTTTGTTTTTACTTTTTGTTTATTCCCCTCCCCAAAGGTTATTTGTGAACTCTGGCAACGTCAGTATATTTTACAAGATCCAGGGGCCCTCGACCTACTCCTCCTCCCAGTTTTGTTAGACACAAAACCAAAAGAAGAATAGAAGATTCAAACAACTCAGTTGAATGGGTAGATGTCACTCGTAGTGCTCTAGTCCCCAAGGAAAACACCTCTCAATTCGAACAAAAACTATTGAAGTTCCATGAAGAACTTGATCAAGTCCGGAATTTGACAAGTCTGTCATTTTCCCTCACCCCTCCAGAAGTTACTTTCCCAAATACTCAGAATCCATACCTCCATAAAATATCCCAAAGCAACAAAACCATCCCGCTCCTCATCACCACTGCAATACTTGCCACACTCCCAACAATACCCCACTCCTCATCCCGGAACCTTTCAACTCCACAAATGACCATTGCCACACCTGACACAACACCCCCATCTATGTGGAGACTATGCCACACTCCACCAAGCCCATTTTAAGCACATCCGAATCCAATGATAAGGACTCTCTCATCACAAATTTGGCCGAAGAGCTTAAAAGGTTGACCACCAGAGTTCAAGGAGTTTAAGGTAGGAAGGGAATTGACGGGCTAAACTATGAAGATCTATGCATACAGCCCGATGTCGAACTGCCCGAGGGGTACAAACCTCCCAAGTTTGAAATGTTTGATGGTACAAGGGATCCTAGGGTTCATTTGAGAACATATTGCGACAAACTAGTCAGAGTAGGAACAGACGAGAAGATCTGCATGAAGTTTTTCATGAGGAGCGTGAAAAGAGATGCTCTATCTTGGTACATTAGCCAAGACCCAAAGAAGTGGCCGAACTGGGTAAGTATGGCATCCGACTTCATGGATAAATTCATGTTCAACATGGCGAACGCGCTAGATGTGTTCTATATCCAAAACTTGAAGAAGAAACCCACAGAAAACTTTCGTGAGTATGCTACTCGCTGGAGGCCAAAAGATGCTAAGGTCAGACCGGCCTTAGAGGAAGAACAAATGAACAAGTTTTCCGTCCAGGCTCAGGACCCCCAATACTATGAAAGACTGATGCTGATTGAGAATAGTAAATTTTCCAACATCATCAAGCTAGGTGAGAGGATCGAGGAAGGCATCAAGAGTGGTATAGTTACGAACTTTTAAGCCTTACAAGCTACCAACAAAGCTTTACAGTTTGGTGGTACGTCCAATAAAAGGGACATAAGTGCTGTAATGGTTGCACAAAGGACCAAATCCCTTATCAAATACCAAACATACACAATACCTCAAATCATATATCAGCCTACCCCAAATTACCCAGCACCCTCACCCTCTTACCATACTCCACCAACCACTTATCAGTCATCTCTGCCTCCCGCATATCAGCCCACTTCACCCAAATACTCCCAACTAGCACATGTTTACCAAGCCTACAATACGCAACCTTCCCACTATCAATCACCTTCCCCACGTCAAAACTTCCCTAGACCATGGCCAAATTTTGAACGTAGACCTCCCAAACAGTATACCGCCATTGCTGACCCAATCGACCAGCTGTACAAAAGGCTCAAAGCTGTTGCTTATGTCACCCCCATCCTTGCTATGACCCCCGAAAACCCTTCCAAATGGGTCCACCCAATAAAACATGTGCATACCATTCTAGCATTAATGGGCATACCATTGATGAATGCCGCTCACTGAAGGATAACATCCAAGCTTTAATTGACAACAAGATCATTGTAGTAATGGAGCCCGCTTCGAATGTCTGCAATAACCCTCTACCGGACCACAAGTGTGGAGGCGTTCACATGATCAAGATAGAGAATGACTGGGACCCCAAGGGATCAATCGCTTTAATCACAGAAGGCAATGATCCAAAGAAGCCAATTGTCACCCTCAATGCGATTGTGGTCCAGATTCAGCCTTTTGAAGATGACGAGGTGAACATGTCCATACCACTAGAGTTTGAGATACCGACCTCTGCGAAGGCGCCAACATCAATTGAGGTCGAGTTTGGGTCCCCAAAGGCACCTGTACCATTTGACGTTGCTATAGTAACTCTGAAAGCATGAGTGCCCATTCCAGTGGCAATGATAGCCATAGAACCATTCACACAAATGCCATCCCTTGAGTCTACGCAGCCGAGGCAAGAAGGAAAGGGAAAACCAAGTCTGGGAAAGCATTTGTGGCACAGGGTATGACAAGAACCAGCAAGGTTTATACTCTTGAGCATTCGGCTTAATCAAGCGGGCAGGCTTCCAGTCGGCTAACCATTACCGAAACTAGGCCCGTTGATCTCTAGAGAAAGATACAAGCAAAGGAATACTCAGTCATTGATTAGCTGAACAAAACACCGGCACAGATTTCTATCCTTGCTTTGGTACAGAGTTCTGATGCACACAAGAATGCCTTGCTAACAAGGCGTTGCACATCACTGTGCAGTGCGAAGATTATTACTTGAATCCTGGTTGATGGGAGGATCAGTCTCAACATTTATATATTGGTAACACTCAGGAAATTGGGAAAAGGGCTGCATGAAATCAAGGATGGGGCCATCAACGACAAAGCTTTCAATGGTTCTCAGAGGTCTACTATTGGGGAGATTAGCTTATGCTTGCAAATAGGGCTACTTGGTTTGATGTTGATTTTCAAGTGATAGACGTGTCGACATCTTTCAATCTATTGTTGGGACGATCATAGATTTACGCCACAGGGGCCGTAGCGTCAACACTACATCAGGTATTGAAGTTTGAATGGAACCACCAAGAGGTGATCATCTATGGTGACGGTAGCAATCCCTTATACAGTCGCCAGACCACTCTAGCAATTGGAGAAAGGAGAAGGATAGGCGGGTAAACCTACTACCACATCGAGTAAGTCAACATCGTCGATAAGGATAAATGGTGGGATAACAAAATTGAAAGCATACTGAACTAAAGCGGGTATGAACCTGGAAAGGGACTTGACAAGAATCTCCAAGGAATTGGTAAGCCCATCAAGCTCAAGAAACATGACACCGCCTTCGGATTGGGGTATGAGTACACTTGGAGGAATTCAACCACTGTTTGCCACCATGGCGAGGTCCTTACTCTCCATTGGAGCAGCCAACACCCCGATTAGAACAGACCTTCAAACCGGCCGAAGTTATCTACAGTTCAGAAGAAAAGGAAGCATTAGCATCGATGAGGAATTTGTTCTTAGAAGACGATAACATGGATTGTTGTGTCATTTCTTAGGAGGAGGGGGAGGAAGGCCCTTCCATACAGGATTTAAGCAGAGGAGACGACTCAATAACTAGACTATCATAACTACCAGAGCCTAACATGCCTCGGGGTAGCAAGCCTGAACAAGAACCATGCACTATTTTACTTTATTAGTTTACTTTCCTTTCGCATTTTTATTTTTGCAAGAAAGAGCTCCAATGTTCAAAACATTTATGGAATTTATCAAAGCATTTCAGTTTTCTTATAAATCTTACTCTTATTATTTTCTCTCATTACTTTACTTATACATCATTACTATTACTTATCTTGATGAACCAATGACTGTGACATACAACGAGACAATGCAACAAATGGACGTAGATTTAGAGGAAGATGATATACCAGAAGAGATTGTTAAGGAAGTTGAGAATTTCGAAAACAGGCCTAAGTCCAACCTGGACGAGACATAAATTGTTAACCTGGGAGATGCAGAAAACATCAAAGAAACACGAATCAACATTCACCTATCTCCATCAAAGAAGAAAGGATACATAGAGTTTCTAAAGTAATATGAGGACATATTTTCCAGGTCGTACGATGACATGACTGGTCTGAGTACATCTATTGTAGCTCATAAATTGCCGACTGATCCAGCCTGTCCCCCGGTAAAATAGAAGCTCAGAAATTCAAGCCAGATATGAGTTTGAAAATCAAGGAGGAGGCCACTAAGCAAATCAAAGCTAAGGTTACCAGGGTAGTGGAGTATCCAACGTGGTTAGCCAACATCGTGCTAGTGCCAAAGAAGGACGGGAAGGTTAGAGTCTATGTAAACTACCGGGATCTCAACCGGGCCAGTCCGAAAGATGACTTCTCCTTGCCAAGCATACACATCCTGATCGACAATTGCGTCAAACACGAGTTGCAATCATTCGTAGATTGTTTTGTTGGGTATCATCAGATCTGGATGAATGAATAAGATGCTGAAAAAATGGCTTTAATTACGCCATGGGGCATGTACTTCTACAAGATGATGACATTTGGGTTAAAGAATGTAGGGGCCACCTATATGAGGGCCATGACCACCATTTTCCATGATATGATATACAAGAAGATCGAAGTATATGTAGAAGACATCATCAAGTCTAAGAAAGACGCTGATCACATGGAAGATTTGAGGAAGTTCTTCAATAGATTGAGAAGGTACAATTTGAAGCTGAATCCCGCAAAATGTGCATTTGCGGTTTTAGCGAAAAACTACTTGGGTTCATTGTGAGTCGCCGAGGAATCGAGCTGGATCCATCAAAGGTCAAAACTATCCAAGAACTGTCATCGCCAAAGAACAAGAAAGAAGTGATGAGTTTCTTGGGGAGACTTAACTACATTAGCCGGTTCATAGCACTATCTACCATTATCTATGAGCCAATCATTAAGATGTTGAAGAAGGACGCTGCTACCAAAATGGACTGATGATTTCCAAAAGGCCTTCGACAGGATCAAGGAGTACATGTCAACACTGCCAGTTTTGGTCCCGCCCGAGCCAGGTAGACCCTTATTACACTACCTTGCGGTATTGGATGGAGCGTTTGATTGTGTTCTTGGACAACATGATGAAATAGGGAGAAAAGAGCAGGCCATCTATTATCTCAGTAAGAACTTCAGCCCATACGAGGCCCGGTATTCTCTATTGGAATGCACCTGCTATGCTTTGACTTAGGTAGCTCAGAAGCTAAGGCACTATTTCTGTGCATATACTATGTATCTCAAGGATGGATCCATTGACGTACATCTTTCAGAAGCCCATCCCCACAGGCAAGCTAGTGTGAGCACGTGATTTTCGCCCTATATGAATTACTCCCATAATTTCAAAACAAAATGTTTCCTTTTTATTATTTGCAATTTTGTGAATTTTTCGTGGCATTTCTGTTAATTGTGGGCATTTTTGTCTGTGAATTTAATTGGTGAAAAATACAAAAGTATATGTTGCATTTGCATTTTAGGATCCAATTTTGTATATTAGGTTAATTATTTAATTAATGTTACAAAATGGAAGAAAATAATAAAAATAGTTCATTTTGCATTTTAACCTTTAATTTCTGAATTTGTCATAGTTTTCTTTTTAAATTAGGACTCAAATAATTTTTAGAAAAGCAATTAGTTTAGTTTTAGATTTAAATTAGGATTTCTTTTAATTTTTATTTTTTTAACACAAAAGCTTAAAATGAAAAAAAAAAGAAAAAAGAAGAAAAAAGAAGAAGAATAAAGGTTTCTTAATAAAAGATCCGAATTTGGGCCAGAATTTAATTATCCAGTCCAAGTCAAGACTCATCCAATTAATCCCTAATTCGGCCCAAAATCATCCCAGCCCCAAGCCATAACCCAGTCCAGCCCCATTCTCTACCAAACGACCCCGTTTTTGAGCCCTTTCATCTCAACCGTTGGATTTCAATGATCCAACGTCTCGTAACTTAATACCCCTTAATATAAAAATTTCCAAACGCCCCTCAACCTGTCTCTCACCTCCCTCACCTCACCAAAAGACCCCTTCATCGCCGCCGTTTGCCACTGCCAGAAATCGTCTACAGCGGCGACTGGCATCCAACCTCCACCAAAATTACACCACAAGCCCACCTTGACCTCCTCATCTCTAATCCACAACTATTTTCCCTCAAAACTCACCCAAATCCTTCGAATATTAATTTAAAATCTTAAACCCTAGCACCACCACAATTTCTCCGGTGGAGGCGCCGCCTCTGTTCGACCCTAAAATAACACTAGATGACAGCCAGGCCATACCTATTCATCATCCCTAACACATACCCCTCGAACCAACGTGGAACTTGTCGAATCTTAAAATCTGAAGTCCAACTCAAAAAGCTCAAAATCATTTCCCTTCAAACCTGGTAGCATGCAATGTTTCCTCACAACATTGGCGAGCCTGAATCGACAAAATTAATATCTATTCAATTGTTCTTGACAAAGAAAACGGGGACGACATAAGCTTGGTCGAGTTTTCCATATCCGTTTGGTTTGGCATGACTGGGTACGTCTTCTTCGTCCCTTATCATTTTCTTTCAATTGGTTCATCTTCCTTCTCATTTCATTTCTCTTGGGTTGATCAAAATTCATGTGGCGTTTTGGGTTCGAACTAGGTCCTCCTTCTATTCCTCTGTTAATTGAAGTCCCTTGAACTACTTGTTTTGTTATTTTAGTTTATGTGTTTAATAAGCTTAAATGTTTCATTATCAGTTAATTGCTTAGCTAAATGAAGGTTAGTTCTTTAATCTTGCCTTTTGTTTCTGTTTTGTTTTAGAAATAGTTCCAGGATCTTTGCTTGGGAAACATTATTTTAGTCTGGGCCCATAAATTTTGTAATTGGTTAATAGATGGCAATATGCCCGAATAGGGATTCAATTTGGGGTCTCCAGATCCATTAGCCTGGTCAATTTGACCCAAGATGGTTTTTAGGGTAATTTTCAGAGGTTAAAATGTTAATATGGGCAATCTAAGTTAGGGGATCTTAATGTAACAGAAATAGGAAGCTTCTAGTGCGGGTTTTAATTGATTTTCAGAAGGGTAGTAGGTTAGCTTGGGTAACAAGTCAATAAATGAAGGACTTTTAAACTAAAAATAAAATTAAAAGGGGTCTAAAGTGAAAAACCTGGCTGATACTTGTTGTTCTATTAACGTGCGTATAAAGGAATAGTTACTTGAGGCTCAATACATATTTTACACGCTATAAAATTAGAAAAAACACCAAGCGGCTGAAAATAGTTAGTAAAACACTATTCCATTGAGAAAATTGGTGACTTTTAAGGCTCCTACTTTTGAAATCATTTCTGGATAATTAGGGGTTAAAATGACTTGATTTTGGTTGGTTTTCAAAGGTATTTGGTTTAGTTTCGGTTGTCTTTTGGTTGCTGAGCATTGTTTGGGTTTTTGTTCATTGAAACCTGCCTCAAAGCTGGTTTTCCCTTGATTATTTCTGGGCTCACACTGCAACCGACATTGTTCTACTACTGCTGACATCTCCTTATTCTTATTTTCTTTATTGGTGTCAGGTATGTTTTGACACTTGAGAACATGGGATAGCCCTGTAGTTGACAATGAAGGGATTGCTCATGGGTGATTCTGCTTAATTTGGTCTAATTGTCTGGACAATATTATATTTAGTCACAAATATGCAATGATTTTAAGTTTTGTGCTTGCATCCTGATTTGTGGTTTTAATGTAGTTTAGTTAAACTCCTCCTTAAGCATTTGTTATTGGGACTGTTATAACGAGGGTATGATAGATGTTGTGGTTAATCTATCTATTATTCTAAATTCTGCATTCTTCATTGATGTTTAGATTTGATAGCTTGAATTATTCGTTTGAAGTTGACTGTTGGAAGGTTTATGGTTCAGTAGTTAATTTAAGTATTAATGGTTAAAAGATAATTTCACTTAAAACTATCATCAATAAAATAGATTGTCAAAACTCAAACTAGCACGTGATAATAGTAGCGGGGATCCTAGGCGCTTTGGCATTTGTTTTGCAGTCAACCATATGGTTTTGAATTCCCAATTTGGTTAATGTCGAGTCGTATGTAAGGTTTCCTGACTAAAACCAGTAGTGTGCTCAGGTTGGTTGATTTAAATTTTAATTGTGATTCATTTTGGCCTGAAATGTGTTTTATTAATATTGGCTTTAACCAACGCCGGAAGTGCCTGCATGAGTTCAATCCTAAAAACTCAGTGTGGGCATGAGTTCATTGACTTTGGCTCTCATTGTACGGGCTTGAGTCCAAAAGACTGGCCAAGATTAGGATGACATTTTGGGGCTTCTGAGTTGCATAACACCCATTCCTTCGATTGTTAGGTTTGTTAATAACCAATTTTAGGTTTAGGTTTAGCATTGAGTATAGGATGAATTTTTGGGGTTCCTTTTCTTTTGCAATTAATTAATGTCTCTAAATAAGATTGAGGGGCGCCATGCCAAATAAAATTTCTTTTTTCTTGGCAATCCTCTAGGCGTAGCCTAGGGTTGAAGATTTATTAATAACAGAAAATTTAAAAATACATCATGAGAGGTAGCTCTTGCTAAATGATATTTGATCTTCCCAGAGTTTATAACATACTCTGTGATGATATTACAATTGAGAAAATGAAATAAAATTACGACGAGACTACAGAGTTGCTGTCCGTGATTCATGTTTTATTCCTTATTCTTTGGGTAAAAAGTTTTTGTTTAGCAATTCTTTTGGTCGTCTTATGATTGCAACTTCTACCCTGCCGTCGCAGCTTCTATCTCTTTGATGCCCCTTCTTAGTTGTTTTAGTGTGCATTGGTGACAAGTCTCCTTTTCTTGCGGCGTCTTTACGACATTGCGATCGTATCTCCTCTTCCTCCCCTTCTTCGAAGGTTTCTTCCATATCTTTCTGAGGATGTATTTGCTCTGGGTAGATTTGCATAACAGAAAATTCATGCTGATCTTGCCGCTGTCCAGTGTGTGTAATTATAAGCTGGTTTTGTTCACAATCCAGCATTGCTTCTTTGTTTTTCACAGCTGTGTTATCACCCGGTAGTTGTATCATAATCAGTGCTGTTTCTTTTGGGTCAAGCTTTGCGGTTGCTACCATTGAACTACCTGCTGTTGTCTTGGATTTTGGGATATACACTGGAGCATTACGGTTTAACCGGCTTTTTGCAATTGCTCCACAGTTTGAGTTTTCTGTATTTTGCATTTCTGCCTTCCAGATTACCATTGCAGATTTTGTTTGAGATTCCATGTCTTTGCTTGAGCTATCGTAATCGACTTCTTGATCTTCTTCTGCTGATGAGGAACCAGTAGCGTCTTCATCCCACCTCTCTTCATTATCAAAGTGCCATTGGTCCCAGAGCTTCGATTTTATTACCATGTCCCTCATATTAGCTAAGATTAGCTGTTTATTCTCTTCATTGAAAGTTGAAAATTCTCCATGATCCTTCTTCTCAACATATGTATAGGGGACGGGAGGATAACTTTGGACAAACTGTATCTTCCCTCCATCCACCTTTCCAGTTGAATTGGATACTGATATTAGTGCTGTTTTTGCATCTGTGATCTGGTTTCTGGTCTTAGAGTTGTTTTTGCAACTGTGATCTGAAGATGTTTCTGTACAAAGCTGGGGATGAGCAGAAAGATCTTCTGCTGTGTAAACATTTGCAACAGAATCAGTCTTTTTGGCAGCATATACTATCTCAGATTGATGAACCACTTCTCCTCTTCGGCCAGCACTAATCTCTTTCAATATTGGAGCATCTGTGATCTGTGAAAATATGTGCTGGTCACAGTTATCCTCAAATGAGTTGGATGCTGATATTAGAGCTGTTTTTGCATTTGTGGTCTGTGAAAGTGTGTGCTTGTAAGAGTTATCCTTCGGGAAACTTGTTGTTAACTTAATTGCACCCTCAATGTTTTGAGTCTCAGATACAACAGTACTTGGATGTTGCTGTCCAGATCCAGAAACTGAGCCGTTAACTTTTTTTTGCAAGGATGGAGCTTTGTATTCTTTGTGTAGTGTCTCTTTTTTTCTTCCATTTTCCTGAGCTGAAAGATTGGCATTGTCCCTCTGCTTATTCTGCTGTTGATCAGTCTGTTCTGCATGTTTGAAGTTAGGATTTTGTTTTCCATTTACTGCATGAACTGGTTGTAGATGTTGCAAGGTATGCTGCTGTTTTTCAGAACCAGTCTTAGCATGTTGCTGTCCATTTTTGTTTGAAACATCTTTGACACCAGAGACTGAAGCTTTTTCTTGTGTGCTGTTTGATACTGACTTTTCCTTATCATCCATACACATCAAGTTCAATGGAACAGAGTCCTTAGGCTGCACTTCATTGATGAGCTTAACTGAAGACACTAAATGTGAAGCCTCTATCTTATCAGCTGCTACAACTGATTTTTCCAGCATCTGGTGATCAGCATCACTCGAATTAATCACAGAGGATTGAGAAGTCTGTAACTATTTTGCAGCATCATATACAGCATCCAGATCACCAAAGTTGACCAATACTGTATTCTGCTGTGCAATGACATCTTTGACACCAGAGACTGAAGCTTTTTCTTGTGTGCTGTTTGATACTGAATTTTCATAATCAGCCATACACATCAAGTTCAATGGAACAATGTCCTGTATGTTTCTAACACTGTCAGAGACACCTTCAAGTAAAAATATTTCTGCAGATGCAGCAGTAGTTGAAGTGTGTTGCTGCTGGACATTACACTTGGACTACTGTCCATCACTTTCCCTTAGCTGATCAGCCAGTGCATTGGTGTTAACTGCAATTGACTGATATTTCCCATTCGAGGCAGCACTAGAACTATCATGAATTATAACCTTAGGCCGTACTTCATTGATGAACTTTACTGAAGACACTAAGTGTGAAGCATGTATCTTATCAGCTGCTACAGCCGATGTCTCCAGCATATGGTGATCATCATCATTTGTATTAATCACAGAAATTTGAGAAGTCTGTAAATGTTTTGCAGCATCATATACAGTATCCAGATCACCAAATTTGATCAATACTGTATTCTGTTGTGCAATGACTCCTTCATCCAGAATAGCATCACAGTCTTGTATCTTTTTGACTTGGTGATCAGCTCGAGTACTGGTTTGTGGAGTCACTGAAGGCAGATTTGACAGATTCTTTTCTGGTAATACATTCGATGTCTGTTTCATATTAACTGAATATGGTTCTGTACAAGATTGGACAGGAGCAGAAAGAGCTTCTGCTGTGTTAGCATTTGCAACAGTGACATTCTTTTTGGCAGGATCTACAATCACAGATTCACCTCTTCGACCAGCACTAATCTCATTCAGAATTTCTCTGGCATCACGCTTAACAATACTGCCCATGCCTTCAGAAACATTAGCAGAAACTGCTTTCTCATTACGATCTTCTGTAATCCAACGACACGATTTTTTCTCATGACCTTGGTGATAACAGAAAGTGCAGTATTTTGGAAGATTATCAAATACAATCTGCTGGTCATATTCAATCAATTTTCCAGATTTTATATCAACTACCTTTATCTTGACTTTCTTTGGATGTTTGTCTAGCAAATTAATCAAGACTTTAACTTGTCTCGTACTAGGTTGCGTACGTTCTTTAGTTGCCTTATATACGGCAAGAGGTTTCCCAACAGCAGATGCAATAGACAACAGAGATTTCCGTACAAAAAAATTTGCTGGCAGATCTGGCATTGAAATCCAAACTACCGCTTTTGACGTTTCCTCACGGGGGTTGAATCCCATAGTCCAAGGGAATGTCCTAAAGTGGAAATCGTCTCCTTTGGACTGAACATAACCAGATGTTCATGAAACGACATTAGCAAAATCTTCGAATAAGTCGAATCTTACCAGAATATGTCGATATTCCAGCTGACCGATATTGCATTTACCTTTGACATTGAAAAGTTTTGGTAGAATCTCTCTCAACTCCTGAATCGCAGGTTTTCCATACGAAAATTTGATTACAACAGCTTGATGAAGACCTTCCTCTCTAGTGAATGAATTGACTTCGTCTACTGTGAATTCAACTGTAGGTGTTCCATTTTAAAGAGAAATTAGACTAAGTTCGATCTTTGAAACTGTCTCGGCAGATTGTTTTCCATCAAACAATGCTGCGAAACTTGGTTTTGTCCCGATAATCAATCGGTTTTCTGAAGAGTTTTGAATATCCTCTCCCACAGCACAAAGCTGGGGAGAGACTGAATTTTCCATCGAAGCCTTCACAGTCAACCGCAATCCATCACAAACATGTTATGGATTATGATGGAAAATTCAAATCTAGAAACTGCTGCTACAGTAACTCAAAAAACTTAGATTTAAGATGTAGGATAATTGTTTATGGATTATAGGAAAATTTCAATAGGGAAATGATCTCAACGAGAAGGGGATCACGTGACGTAAATTTTGTGACAAACTTCCGGCAAAATCCGATGATCCGCACGATGAACAGTAACTCATCTACTGTTCACGCATGCTCTTGGCAGTATTTTCCTGATGATTCCAAATAAAATTTCAATTGTGTGGCCTGCTTTAAATTAGTTTCAACTTAACCTTAGAATTCAAGGCGTGCAATTTAGCAAATTTCCATGGCCTCGCAAAGCTAACAACGCGTAGTTGCTTTAGGCGCGTTATTTTAATAATTAACTTCCTTAAACTCGGGTGTGCATTTCATGTGACCCAAATCCAAATCCTTATAACATTAAATAAATATAGGTGCATTTTATGTGACGTGATCCAAAGACATATTTTAGACGACGTTAAATCTTCTTTAAAAATGAGTAAAAACGGTTACAAGTTAAAATGCACCTAGGCTCAAAATGTTCTTAAAATCAGATAGTTGAGCCGAATATAATATTTAAGCGACCGTGATAGAACCACGGAACCTCGGGAATGCCTAGCACCTTCTCCCGGGTTAACGGAATTCCTTATCCGAATTTCTGGTGCGCTGCCTATAATACAGAGTCAACCCTTTCCTCGGTTCGGGATTTGCACCGGTGACTTGGGACACCTTTAATTATCCTAAGTGGTGACTCTGAATTCTTTAAATAAATAAATCTTATTTCGATTGTCCTTTAATTGGAAAACTCCCTTTTATACTCCCTTTCGAGGGTGTGTGAAAAAGGACGTATGACAGCTAGCCAAGTGGCAAATCCTGTTGAGTGAATTCTACATTGTCTACGTGACCTAGAAAGCAGTCAAGGGACAGGCACTAGTGGATCATCTCGCCGAAAACCCTATGCATGGAGAATATGAGCCCCTAAAGACGTATTTTCCAGACGAAGAGGTATCGTTCATAGAAGAAGACATTGCAGAGTCCTATGATAGTTGGAGGATGTTTTTCGACGGAGTAGCAAATTTCAAAGGAGTTAGCATAGGAGCAGTCCTAGTATCAAGAACTGGCCAGCATTATCCAGTATCCACGAAGCTCAGGTTCCCCTGCACTAACAATATGTCTGAGTACGAAGCATGCATCTTAGGGCTCAATATGTCTATTGACATGAACATCCAGGAGTTTCTAGTGATTGGAGATTCAGACATACTTATACATCAGGTCCGAGAAGAATGAGTGACCAAGAATTCCAAGATACTCCCTTATTTGCACCATGTACAGGTTTTGAGAAAGAGGTTCACAAAGATAGATTTCCAGCATGTTCCCAGAAACCAGAATGAGTTCGCCGATACATTGGCTACCCTAGCCTCTATGATACAACGTCCAGATAAGAACTCCATTAATTCCATTCCCGTGAAGATCTATGGTCAACTAGATTACTGTGCTCATGTCGAAGAAGAAGTAGACAGAAAACCTTGGTTTCATGATATCAAGGAATATTTGGCAAAAGGAGAATATCCCGAGCTCGCAAATGTTACTTCAAAGCACTCACTTCGGAGACTATCTAACAATTTCTTTCATAGTGGAGGAATCCTTCATAGGAGGACCCCAAATTTGGGATTACTAAGGTGTGTTGACGCAAAAGAAGCATCCAAACTACTAGAAGAAATCCATGTCAGTACATGTAGACCATATATGAACGACTTTGTCTTAGCCAAGAAGATACTCCGTATTGGTTACTTTTGGATGACCATGGAAACAGACTGCATCCAGTGTGTCCGAAAATGCCACCGCTATCAGATACATGCAGACATGATAAAGATACATCCAACTGAGCTTAATGCAACAAGCTCACCATGGCCGTTTGGGAATGGATGTTATTGGACCAATCGAACCGACCGCTTCCAATGGGCACAGGTTCATCCTAGTAGAAATTGACTATTTTACCAAATGGGTCAAAACAACATCTTACAAAGTAGTGACTAATAAAGTCGTGGCTGACTTTGTCCGCGACCGCATTGTTTGCCAATTCAGGATTCCAGAGTCAATCATTACTGATAATGGCTCCAATCTCAACAGCGACTTTATGGGAGCTATGTGTGAAACCTTCAAGATCAATTACAAGAATTCCACAGCCTACAAACCCCAAATGAATGGAGCTGTAGAAGCCACCCATAAGAATATCAAGAGGATACTAAGGAAGATGATAGAAGAGCACAAACAATGGCATGAGAAGTTATCATTTGCTTTATTGGGGTACCACACCACAGTCTGCACATCAACTGGGGAAACTCCTTATATGCTGGTTTACGGTACAAAAGCGATCATTCCCGAACTATTCCCTCCCTAAGGATCATACAGGAAATAGAACTCAACAATGCAGAGTGGGTGAGGAGTCGTTACGAGAAGTAGGCTCTTATAGATGGGAAAAGAATGAATTCAATTTTCTATGGTTAGCTTTATCAGAACAAAATGTCCAAAGCTTTCAACAATAGAGTCAAACCAAGACGGTTCACACCGATGCAGCTGGTATTAAAGAAAACTTTTTCACATCAAGATGATGCCAAATGGAAGTTCTCTCATAACTGGCAAGGCCCATACATGGTTCATCGGGTTCTGACAGGAGGAGCCCTTATACTTGCAGAAATGGACAGAGAAGTTTGGCCAAAACCCAATCAATTTAGATGCAGTCAAGCGCTACTATGTGTAATCTTCATGTTTTTCCTATACGATGTAATTTGAATTATGCCTGACCCGATTCCCATTTAAGAGGGGATACATAGGCATCCTTATGGCTTCGGTCACAATTCAATAAAAAAAAATTTCCTCGCAATTGGAAATTGGGGCAAAATTTTGAGGAGCACCCTTAAAATTCAGAAGTAATTTCAGCCGATCATCACAAGCAACCGTCAGAAGCAGCAGCCTAGTAAACTAGGGCAGTATTTTGAGGAGGACACTCGAAAAACCGAAGCGAGAGAGATTGCAATGTCCTGAACCACGTCAAAGCTGTCGGTTCATTCAAAAACTATTTGTCAAATATATACTCATGTCATATTTTTCACAAACTCATGCATGTCTGTTACCAAAATTGCTCTTTTTAGCAATGCTACCCCTTATGATACATACCATGTCATCATATCATAAACAAACATGGCAAGAAAAGTCGGCGCAGACACGAACTAACCTTTCACTTTTAAAAACTCACGGATTTTTTTTATGCAGGCACCTAAGTCTTATATACATTCATATTGTTCAGGAATACAACTCTCAGAATTGTCACACCTACTCACAGTCGCTATTCGCATAATCCCCAGCAACCACAATAACATAATCAGCTACTAGCTATCAACTAAGAATTGTCATTACTATTCGTCTTTCATCTCTTGCAAAAGGCTACCATTCTGCTTTACGAGGTTAAGCTCTACTTCCATTTTCATTTTCTGCATTGCATAAAGTCATTCTGCCTTCCAAGGTTAAGCTCTACCTAAGGCTGTATTTTGTCCCGGTTCAGGCCCGGGACCGTACCGGGGCCGCGGTCCTGGCGGGCCTACCGGTCCTGCTGGGCCTGTCCTGGCCGTCCGATCCTACTGTTCCCAAAAGACCGTGAGGGCCGGTCTTACACGTTGAACCGTTAGGCCCAGGACCGCCAGGCCCGGAACCGCCTGGCAGGCCTGGACCGGTCCTGGCGGGCCTGGGCCGGTCCTGGCGAGCCCAACGGCTATTTTTTTTAATTTTTTTGAAAATTCAGCACCGGCTCTTTGCAAAAATTAGTTGTTTGGAACTTTGTAAAATAGTCATTTTTCCCCCAAACTTTAATTTAACCCCAAACTTTATATAATTACACTTTTTCCCATTTCTCAACTATAAATACCCCCTCATTCTTTCATTTTTATTCACCAATTCATCAATATCTCTCAATCTCTCTCAAGATCTCTTTCAATCTTTTTAGTACAAGTGCTTAATTTATTGTTGAAAAATTGTGAAAAATTGTAAAGTTGTTGTATTGAATTTTTCAAGTGTTCAAGCTTAACGATTTTCAATTTTCAAGAAGTTGTTTAGCAATCCGGTAAACTCGTTTCAACTCTTACGTTCTAATAATAAATTTTTGTGTTTTTTAGTTTGCATAATTCTAATTAGTATGGCAATTTCAGTGGATAATGCTTCTAGTAACACTGGGTGGAATTACATGTACGAAAGTTTAGTAGTAGCGTATGAATATAGAAACCCAATTAATGCTACGTTTAATTCTCGGGTAGGTGGTGAGGATGATGATGAAATGTTAACTACCCAAGATTGGACTAATGTTAAAATTCTTTTAGATTTTTTACAACATTTTCAAGTGGCTACAAATGCTTTTTCTGGACAATATTATCCGACTATTTCTAACTGTTTAGTTTATATTGCCGCACTAGCTGATTTGTTTGTTGAATTTAGCGAGGGTGGGGATATTTATGAACTTGCAATAAATGAAATGAAACAAAAGTTTAAAAAATATTTTTTTTCCAATCCCTCCTATTTTTGGTGTAGCTGCTATGTTAAATCCAACAATGAAATTAGGAGGTCCTCACTTTTGGTATTCTAATATTTATAAAGCTTTAGATCTTTCAGAAGACGAAATTGCTACACTTGCTGATGCGAAAGCATCAATTAAAATTAATGCTCAAACTGTTTATAATGCATATAAACAGGCGTTAGAGCATGCTATGCCAAATATTCCAACCCCTACTTCGTCTACATCACAATCGTCTAAAAGAGCTGCTGGCTTAACAGCTCTTAAATCGTGGATGGAGTTCCGGGGTTCTCAAGGTGATAATTTTGATGAAATTTCCCATCTAAATGAGCTTCAAGTTTACTTGTGACAGTGACTAGAAAAGGAGAATCCAGACGACTCTTTCGATCTTTTAGAATGGTGGAAGTCATGGGAAAAGCATTTTCCCGTTCTTGCAAGGATGGCTCGGGATGTTTTTTCAATTCAAGCTTCAAATGTTGCATCGGACAGTGCTTTCAGTCAAGCAAGACTACAAATCGGTGATCACAGAGTGTCGATGCGGGAGAGCTTGGAAAAATTAGTGCTTTTTAGAGATTGGATCCGCGCAGAAAGAAGAAACTTTGGCATAGCAGAATCACAACCGGCAATAGATGAGGCATATGAAGAAATGATAGCAGAACTTGCTGAGGAATCGGCTTCACCCGAAAGTGGTGATGAACAAGCTTCATTTCCACCACTGCCAACACAGCCTCCTCCCAACCATGACGGATTTATGAGTTTTGTTAGAAATACAACGTAAATTATGATGTAACTTGTACATTGGCACGTCTTCTTTTAGATTTTTTTCCTTTTAATGGTGGTATTAGTACCTTGTTGTGCTTTCCATTGAGGGGAAGGAAGACTAAGAAAGATATGCCATTTTGGTCAATAAATATGCTCTTTATCATATCCTTGAATATCTTTTTTCTCATATTTCTTTGTCTTTACTTCGATATCAATCCTTGAATATTTATATAACATACAATATATAACATACAACACAATATACTAATTACAACAACACAATATATACATTATATACAATATATACTAATTATTACAACACAATATATACATAATATACAACACACTATATACATAATATATAATATATACTACTTACTACAACACACTATATACATAATATACAATATATACTAATTACTACAACACATTATATACATAACATATATCCATATATCCATAACATACAATATATACTACATACTACAACACACTATATACATAATATACAATATATACTAATTACTACAACACATTATATACATAACATATATCCATAGATACATAACATACAAAATATACTAATTACTACAATACAATATATACATAACATAAATATCCATATATACATAACATACAATATATACTAATTACTACAACACAATATATACATAATATACAATATATACTAATTACTACAGCACAATATATACTATATTAATAACTTACTACACTATATAAAATATGTTCTACGCTATACTAATGACTACTATGCAAGATATTGACTTAAAAAAAACCATCAGGCCCATTAGGCCCACCAGGCCCAGGACCGCAGTGTGCTTAGGCCCGTAACGGGCCGGTCTCTACCGTGAGGACCGCCAGGCCCAGGACCACCAGGCCCGCCACACCAAGCCCGGGACCGTGAATCCCGGCCCGTCAGGCCCGTATAGGCCCGGGACAGCATACAACCTTAGCTCTACCTCCATTTGCTTTTTCTGATTGCATAAGGCTACCATTCTTCCTTCTAAGGTTAAGCTCTACCTCCATTTGCATTTTCTGCATTGCATAAGGCTACCATTCTACCTTTCAAGGTTAAGCTCTACCTCCATTTGCATTTTCTGCCTTGCATAAGGCTGTCATTCAGTCTTTCGAGACTAAACCCTGTCTCCACCTACATGGCTGAAATATCGCAACTTTGTTTTGCATATGCATGGCTGAAAGATCGCCACCTTATTGTATGACTGAAAGATCGCCACCTCATTGAATTGGCTGAAAGATTGCCACATCATTACATTGGCTGAAAGATCGCCACCTCTATTTATGTCTTGCATTGACTGAAATATCGTCATCTTTATTTATGTCTTGCATCGGCCAAAATATCGCCACCTTTATTTATGTCTTGCATCATCTGAAAGTTCGCAACCTATTGCATTCATGGGCTAAAAGTTTGCCAAATTGTCCAAGGGCGTCATTATTCGGAGGCACTATCTTCATAGCCCGAGAACGCCATGGCATAGCATGAGGACCCCTTTTATCTCTTGCATATCATTATTCAAAGGCATCATCTCTCGGAGGCATCATTCTCATAGCCCGAGAGCATCATTTCATGGCCTTTGAATCTTTTATTATAAGCTTCATGGCCCAGGGCATCATCTTCTGAGGACGTCATCCTAACTTTCCAAAGACAGCATTCATGGTGCAATAGGAATTTGCATCATGTTTAAATTTATGCATAATATATGCCCGTATTGCTTATCTGCAGGTAAACCAATGAGCAACAACCATCTCAGTAGGAGCGATCCCGCTCCGGTCCCCGCAGCCTTATTAGACTCTTAACCTCCCATCCTTACTTAAACATCGCGTCCGTTCTTGAAAGATCTCCATCGGCATACTCCACTGACTGATCCTGAACTACATATAACCTGATTCTTATAAGACCAGGGATATGTAGGCATCTCAGGAACCAGAGCACAGTCAATCTCTTCAAACTACTTTACTTGGTCAAAATTGTCCATCATATCTTTACCTGACAACTCTGTCATCCTTCCCGGGTAAAGAGAGACAGTTGTTGATACTCAAATTTTTCCTATGTATTTTCTGCATGCAAATAATTTTAAAATAACATACATAAGTATGCCCAAGTGTTTAAGTATTCTTTCCCAATTTTTGAAAGGATTTTTAAATTAATTTATTGTCCATTTTAGCAATACAAAATCGATAAATATTTGCCAAAATTAATATTTTTGGTGAATAACTTATTTTAACCCCTATTTATACCAAGATATATCTAAGGTAATTTTTATACATTTTTTATAAAATTTTTTAGTATTTTAAAATATAAACTGCATGTAATTGCAATTTTAGCATATTTTAAGAATTAATAGAATTTTATAATTATAAAATTGGTTCCAATATTTTGAAATTAATATTTATATATTATTAAGTGACTCGGTACCATTAAATTTTTTTCAAATTCATTTTACTATTTTTATAAAATAAAAAGGGAAAACGGGTTATTTAAAATCTAGTCTCATTTGCAGTTCAATTATAGCCAAATTGATCCCCTAATTAACCCAATTTCGAACCCAATTTTGGACCAGCCAAACCTTAAAAATAACCCGACCCCTAACCCATTAATACAACCTACCCGATCGTTCTTTTAATCCAGGCCGTTGATCATTTTGATCAATAGCCACAATTGACCCTTACCTTTTTGATCCCCCAAACCCCATAACCCTAACTCATTTCCCATCTCTCAACCGCCTCCAAACCCCTTCTCTCTAAAACTCTCTCGAAGGTTCTTGAAACCCTAGCCTTTCTCACCATCTTCTACTACAACCTCACCGGAATACATGGATTCTTTGGACATGGATGGTTTGAACCCATCTCTCTGCTCTCAAACACTTGGTGTTCGAAGTTTCAAGGTCTGACCTCGATGGTGTCCGTTCAGACCTTCTCCAATTCAAGGTTCTATGGCCTCTCTGGCCTTGCTCTGGCGTATCCAAGCATTATGAGCCTTCTGACCTTTCCGACCAAGATCGGACCTTTTCAAAACCTTTTTTGTTTTAGGGATCTTTTGCAACCCTAGCTATTCGAGGTTTTCTATGATTTTTCTTAGACTTGTTATATATTTGTGCACTACAGGAGTTTCTTAACGTTTTCCCCAATTTTTCTTTTAAAATTATCCTTTAAAACCCATTCTCTTCGATTTAGGATTTTCTGAAGGGTTCAAAATGTCTCTCCGACTTGTCTTTTCCTTTTTTTGTGTGTATTTGTCACGCATGTGCCCCTACTACTTTCTTATGCTTTCTTTCTACCCTACATGATTCTTTTATGCTTTGTTTTTCTACTGTTTTCCTTGACCATGCTCGCATGTTTATCTTGCTATATTTCCCTATATGTTCTTTTGCTAGGCTTTTCCGATATCCTTGTGTTCCTCTATTGTATCTTCTATTAAGTTTTTAGTTCTTTGTTTGCCTTCTACTGGACCTTGTTTGAGTTCTCTTTAAACATGTTTCTCCTACTATTTTCTTAAGTGATATACTGTCTCTTTTCTCTTCTGAACTTGTTTAAGTCCCAGGTTTTTCTTAAACATGTTCCCTCTACTTTCACTATGCTTCAAGTCAGTTTCTTCACTCTGTTGTTTCGAACTTGCCACTGTATCCGTTTGCTTTCTCATGGGTCTCTTAAAGATATCTCTGAGACTGGTTCAATTACTTGCCTCCTCATCTCTATATCTGATTCGAAGAGAAAACCCTAGAATTTTGGGGTTTTTGACAAGGTTTAGTCAGGTGTTTGAACTGGGGTTCTATTTTGGAACCCTTGACTCTTTTAGACTCATTCTGAGTCAATGAGCTAAGTTCGAATATTTTTTTGTTTACTATTCTAAGCTTTTTTCTATGCTAAACTCTCCTATTGTTTAACATGATAGTTCTTCGTGCTTAAGCATGGCTATATATTTTTATATGTGTGATGAAATTCTTTCTTCCGAAAAGGTTTTCCAACTTATGATTAATTCAGAATCCTTTTTAAGGTTTGATTGATTGTTACTGATTTTCCTTAAGTAAAACCTTTCTTCACATTTTCTGACTGGATTCATCCATACCAAAATTCAGACCTTGTGATTTAGTCGTTGTTAATTGATTATTCCTTATTTGCACAAACCATGTGCTATTAGACTTTTTCCTTAAATAAATCTCTATGTATTTACCCTTCCTGTACTGCTTTGGGAAAAGGTTTTGATCAATCTCTTTTCTTAATCATTTTTACACGTTTGACATTATAATCGCTTATTTAAAGGGAAACTTTTATAATTGATTTTAAATTTATTCTCCTACCTTATTCTGCTTGCCTTCTACTCTATTAAAAGGGCACAACTCCTTTCTCACCAAGACACCTTGAATTTGACACTTTCAGACACTTTCAATTACACATGTTTCAATTCAACCCTTTGACACTACTCAAGTATCATAGTTCTCTAATCATAGCATTGCTTGCACCCTGGCTTTACAATACTACTACTTTCTTTCTTATTTCCCTGAAACTGGCATGTTCTAGTTTGGTTTTCAGCCTCATCCCAATGTGTTTATTTTACAGCTTCTACACCTCTATCTGCTTTACTGCCTATGTTTAATGTTAATTAGCATGTCAATTTCTTGCATATGTTTCTACTATGAATCCCTGCACCCATGTTCCCTTCTATGTGTTTTGAGTTTGAAGTTCAGAACATGGCAACATCCAAGTTGTTGCTCATGTTTGGACTTGATCCCTTAGGGGATCCTAACTCCCAAACAATGTGACTAACAAGCTGGTTGGGGTGTGCTAGTACTATCAATTGCTAGGTATGACCACCGGCCTATCTTTGTTTCCTCTCAAAATCCCTCTCTGCACTTACACTCTCTCTTAGCTTTAAGTTCTGCCCCCTCATGTGAGCAATGCTTCGGGACTTTGATTTCCCTCTGAACTTGGACACTTGAGGGATGACTCTTCCATACTGCATTATAATTCAATTTTGCACTATATTTGGGTGTGAGCACTGCCAGGAGTCCATTTGAGACTCTTAGGGAACATTGACACATCCCAAATAAGAGAAAGGCTTTGGAATCTGATCTTCTGAGATTGGTTTAGCTCATGCTTCAGACAAGAAGTCTGAATCAAGATCTCCTTGGTTGTAAATTTTTAGTTCTCTGATGTAATTTTACTTTTCTTATTTATCCTGGATTGTAATAGTAACTTGTAATAACTATTGGGCTGTTAGTGAAAAGTGGAGGGTCAATCATGCATGCAAAATGGTTGATATCATCTTCACAGGGATATTTACACTTCTACACTCATTGACCCTATTTTCAGCTTGCACTTTTGCATCTCATATAGGGACCATGTCTATAGGTTTCTGTACTTCTGCATTATATAGAGACTGTGTCTATAAGTCATTTCTGAAATGTTGCATATCATATAGATAATATGCCTATAGGACTTCCTGCATTTTGCATCTGCATCTATCACTAGGAAAACATGTTCATAGGTTTAAATAACAAACAACATTTCAGATACCTGTCCTATAGGACTTCTGCACTCTTATTTCGACTATAAAAAAGTGTTTAAAATAAACAACGCCTAAAAAGCACGCCTATAGGAGCAACCAACGAAACAAGAATCATTCATTTGCTTGTATGTCTTAAATCAGTGGCAACAATGCTCAACATTTGTAGAATTTATGTTTTCTGTAATTGACAAGTCCTCTTCTTTAAAATCAATATACGTTTATCTTAGCTGATGATATCATGGGTTTCATTTAACGCTTAGGCAAACAATAGGGTAACTTGTAAACTAAATCAGATTCTATTAACTGCAACCAACAGGCAGGCCTAATTCGGGCTTCTTATCTGAAATATGTGGTAGATCAGTCTGCCATAACTCTTAAGTTTTATCATACCCTAATCAGTACGTGTAAGGCATGCTAAATTATATGCTTCTCTTTGTTTTAAGGAGGTTTGTTTGAGCCTTTCTATCTGTTATATGTTTCTCCCCGATATCTGTTACATATGTGTTTTGATTGTCGCCTTAGAATTTTGTCCTTTGGAACTATAAAACCTCACACCCTTCCCTTTAGGATTAGTAGTCCCAAATACCTCCGGAACTAATAGGATGGGGGGCAGGTAATAGCATGCAATAAGTAAAGCGAGAACCTTCCGCGTTTAATACCTTAACATGGTGGGAATTGATAGATATGGATATGATGACCATGCGATAACACCACGTGTATAAACGGTTACTGGGTGTTGTGTAGGATGATCCATATTATTTATAAACCTAGGACCCCCCACCCCCTTTACTTGTTTGTTTTATTCCAAATTTCAAAACTGTTTTTTCTTCAAATTTCAGCTTCTTTGACTGCTTTTAACTTCAATTGCTTGCAACAATTATGTGAAATCTCTTCTCTCTTTTTTTACCCGTTTATTTTGAGTTTCAAAATTGCTTTTCTTCTCAAATTTCAGCTTCTTTAACTTCGTTTTAACTTCAAATTACTTGCAATAATTATGTGAAATCCTCCCTCTCATATTTATAACTCTTATTTGACTACTTGTTATTTGCACTTAAAGTCATAATTATAGTATGGCCGGGAACCACACTAGTGAATCTTGAGGGGTGCCTAACACCTTCCCCTCGGGATAATTTCAGGCCCTTACCCAATCTCTGGTTTTCTAAATCAAAGTTCTTCTTAGTGTCCTAATGCACTTAATCATTAGGTGACGACTCTTCAAACCCAATTCGCAAAAGGAAACGAGTTGTCCTCCCAAATGTCATAAACCCGATTTCACGAGAAAAAAGGAGGCATTGACAGTAAGATAGGGCTAGTTTGCGTGATTCGAGAGAATATGTGTTAGTAAAGTGTTGTAATTGCTCGGGAGAGAATTACGACACTTGAAATACTCACGATCAGTAGAAAATACTTACGCGAAATTATAAAAGACATAGCTGGAGGGATTCCAACAATTGGGAAAATAATAATTCTATGCCACCTTAATCTTGTCTCCAACCCATAGCACATCTACTTGTTAATTTACTACTTAAATCAGTTAGTTACTTAGTTAGATATAAGAATCTTTATATTTATAGCTTAGAAATTGTCTGAGCTTGTCTTCTTGGTAACAATAAATAATTGTAGCTAAATCTTAGTTCTCTATGAGATTTGATTTCGGACTCTTACATCAGATTATATTTGCAACGACAACTTCGACTTGATGAACAATTGAACATATAGGTCAGTTGCATATAACACAAAGTCACGCTAGTCTAATAAACTTTGGTAGAACAAGCAAAAAATCATATCAATTAGGTAGAATTTGTGAACAATTTAACAAATATATTAAATATAGATAACACAAAATCACACGAATATAATACAGTAACTATCATAAAGTCATATCAACCACGTAAAATATTTTATCAATTAAGAATATAGATACAGTAAATATAGCATGTCTACCAATCCGATAAAAAATCCTTGACGACAATAAGTGCGAGTGGGTCTGAAAGTCCTTTTTCTAAAGTCATAAAAACGGAGGCAAATATTTAAAGAACGGCGGATCATTTTTGTCAATCACCCACTGCACAATGCATTTGCAGAAGGCAAATATTCAAAGAATTCCTAATGGTTTATTCCATCATTTTACTTCAAAAACTTACAGTATACCGTTTCAATTCTCACAATAATGATTTTGCTTAAACATAAACAGAAAATGACATTATTGGGTAAAGTCAGCCCACATATACTCTTAACATAGTGTAATATTATCTGCTTTGGAACAAGCGTGCATGATTTTCTTCAAAAGGGCTCACAACATTAAGAGATTACTAAACTTTATATGTGTATTCCCAATCTTTTTAGCTACCATTATGGGATTTTGCTCGCGCACTCAACAGAAAAGTTAATCCCAGTTAATATCAAGCTCAAACACAACAAGTAAAATACCAAATACAGCAGACTTGCATATTTGGAAGTATTCAGAAGGTGCCAAAGAAAATTACAAAAGACACAAGTGACACAACAACGCCTCAATCCTAAGCAAGTTGGACTGACTATATGAATCATCACTTCCTACGTCGCTTCATTTAAGCCCCCGTTCAGTCCAATAACAATTAAAATGACAACTGAAAACGATCCCTCTTCATGTGAGACATCTCTCATCAGAACTCTAGGTTCTTTGCAGCTAAATCAAATAATTGTTCCAGCTCCAGTTTTACTTTGTCACCAGCAAAAATAAACTTAATGGCACTCCTAGCTAGCTGGAACATCTCTCTCTTTTGTATACCTTTAAAATGTAAAACAAAAGTTAGAGAGAGCTTAATCTAAAAGCCGACAAGGTATATTGGCAGTAAATAATACATACCAAAAGCAGAAGCAGCAAGGCTGTACTCGCCAGATACGCTGGTAGAGAACACCCCTGAATCGTCAGTGCATAGGACAATTGGATGTCCACTATAATATAAATCAGCTGTGCAAGTCAAAGCTACGGGTTATGTAATTGAATTAAATAGTTATATCCTAAGTACGGAAACAACTGTCTCAAAGTTCGACGGTAATAACAGGACAGTGGACTGAAGGTGTACATTTCTGCTTTTTCTTAGATTTAGATACAACACAAAACACAGTCTAGAGAGTATCAGAAACCTCACCAAAGTGATGAATATCCAGAGAAGATATTGTTTCAGTCCTGATATTTGAAGTCAAGCAAATTTCAACCTACAACGACATAAAACGCCAAATGTGATAAAACTAGAAGGATCAGTAGGCCAATAGAACTTTAGTCAAAACATCAAAATATGGCATGGCCAAGAAAAATTCTGCATCTTGATAATCATGGTGGTATTGTAGATGGAAACAATTAGCAGCATTCTTAACTCAGCAAATACACAAGGATATAAAAGGGGAGGAGAAATCTGAACTCGCATAAATTCATTCTAGAGAGGAGAAAGAAATTCGGTCAAATAATTTGCTCAATCATTGATATGTGTCACTTTATTGTATCAACATGTTCGGTATCTTTAAAAAGGGAACACATGCAAAATTTCTACCGGTATTTTTAATGATTTTAGCTTTGCCCATTCTTCCTCTTCAAAACAACAAGCATGGCCAATTCTTGCAGGGAGAAAATCTAGCATCGCATGGATTTCCACCGGATTGGGTACCTAAAAGCACTAAGTACCAAATAAACCAGTCAGAGAGATTATAGTAATGATACTGACAATCTGGACAAACTAGCGAAGCCAGATGCACCTCGCCACAGTGAAGGGTTATCAGAAGTCCTTGTTCTTTAGCAAACTCCAAAGCGGGCAGAAAGGTTAGCCTACAAAGAAAAGGATATCCAGAAATTCAAAGCTTTATAGGCTTTATCGTCAATGCAAGGCAAAATTAGTATGCAATAGAAAAATCTTTTCCAAGCAAAATAGTACCATTCACCAATGATAGGATTACCGGATAGGTCAATACCCACTACCCCTTGATGTCTCATTTCCAGCGCAAGCTTAACCTTCACCAAACACAAAGAACTTATCAAGCCTAGGACTTTAAGTAACATATAAAACCTTTAACGTCCTTCATGCATCAGATACAGAAACATACTGTTTCCACTGCAGCTTCAGTGGATTCACGACGATCAATACTAAGTAGAAGTCTGACAAATATTTTCTTTCTTTCTGTTCCATTGCTAGCATAACCATCAGTCTGAGCATAAATACCACCATTAGCTTGAGAATCAATACTAGGTTCACTTAAAAGATCAACTTCAACGGTAGTAACAGCTCTTAAACCCTCCAAAACTGCTTCTATGTATGACCTCTTGTTCATCCCTTTGGAAACATTCTTCTGCATTCAGAAAAGATATATATATAAAATAAGATCTATAAATATCAGAATTGTATCTTATGAACGAACTTGAACAGTAATATGTGAAGAAGCCTTTTGCAGTTGTGAACTAATTGAACTTAACACCTGTTTCAGCAAGCCAATTTCCCTAAAAAGTAGGAACATGATACACGGGATCAAATGTAAAGATGCATTTGCATCCATATTTCCCGTTTATACATTCTTTTAACACAGTCATTTCCAGAAACTAGTGGTAATTAGTTACGTGAAGCTAACGGAAAAACAACATGTCAAGCATCTGGTTCACTTAATTCTACCATGCTATGCTTGCTAATTATAATCTCAATCTTCAAATGCCGAGCACACTCCAGCTGAAAGCTGATTTCTCACAACCCTCCTAATTAATTCACTGTAAATAGAAAACAACAACTACGCCTCAATCCCAAACAAGTTGGAATCAACTATATGAATTTTTGCTGACCACATTACTCCATTTTACAAATACTTTTTATCTCATTGTAAATACAAGCACAATAATTATATAAGTTATAGGAACCTATCAATCAAGCTGATGTGAAAATTCAAGTACCTTTGGAGTTGTCCTTAGCTCCAAGTATACAACATTTTCAGCAGCAAAATCTTCAATTACCTAATTTTTTATGGACATGATAACAAAGAGAATCAAATAACTGCAACATACATTACGCGAAATTAAGTCTGGACTACTGCACTGAGTACCTCTTTAGTAATTCTGGTTACAGTTTCATGGTCAGTTGTAAGAATGTGAATCAAATCAAACAATTTGAAGACTTCAGAAAGGGAACGGTCATCTGAATCACATAGAGGAAAGCTCAAGGCAAGTTTTAAGATACCAAAAAAAAGAAGTAAAAAAAAAGGAGCTAACAATTTTCTTATTAAAAGTACAAGATTAAAATTGGCTTACGTTTTACAATAACATGCTCCACATCAGGAAAACATACGAGACCCTTGTCACCCAATTCTCTAGCAAGTTCCCTGTAAAATAAAAATAGACCAACAGAGAAATTTTTAGCATCGACGACTAAACCAAGACATATGCCAAAACAGAATTTAAAGCAAGGGAACAACAAGGAATAGAAATACAAGGATTAGTAACGTATGGATTGTTTATGTGGTAATAATGTTATACAAGAACCACTTACTTTAAAGGCATTTTTGCCTTTAAATAGTCTAATACACATATTTTTATTTCACATTTTAACCCCATATAAAACAATACAAAGATAACTTATGGGAGTATTATTTATAAGAAAATGCAAAACCGTGACCAGACATTGTATATGCTAAAAACCAAACAAAAGTATTGGTTATGCTGAACTTAGTGAAGAGATTAATTCTCCAACTCAAGCAACCAAACAGGCTCTGAAATATTAAGTTTATATATCCCAGCAAGAGAAAATAACCAAAATGGTTGGTATAGGGGCTGATTTTAACTTGATCCTTCTATTTGCAAAAGTGGATTACTTGTAGTTCGTGGCTAATAGAATCTACAAAGGCTAACAGCAAAAATTCATTGCTTTTTGGAATGCCCCTTAGACAAAAAGATAACACTAGAAGGTTAAATGTACACAACAACAATTACCCAGTATAGTCCCACAAAGTGGGGTCTGGGGAGGGTAATATGTAAACGGGCCTTACCCCTACCCGAAAGGGCAGAGAGGCTGTTTCCAATCGACCTTCAGCTCAGTGAAGGAAAGGAAAAACAAACAAAAACAAAAGAGCATTAGTAACTCCAGTAGAAATAGCGTAAATAATTATCTATACATAAGAACCATAAATAAAATAGCATGCAATAATATCAGACAGTAACTACCATAAATAACTACCATAAGGGAGACACAATCGAATACACAAATCATCTATGGATAGCCCTGCCAAGCCTCACCCAATCCCGGGCGAGGAATACGAAAAACTCTAGGAGCCCCTATCCTACAACCCTGATACTAGACCTTCAAACTTTCCTATCAAGGGCCATGTCTTCGGAAACTCGCATTCTAGTCATGTCATGCCTAATCAGCTCTCCTCAATACCTCTTAGGCTTCCCTCTGCCTCGCCGTACGCCGACCATCGCCAGCCGCTCACAACTCCTCATAGGGGCATCAGGACTTCTCCTTCGCACATGCCCGAACCACCTCAGCCTCGCTTCTCGCATCTTCTCATCCACCGAGGCCACCCCCACCCCCACCTTGTTAAATGTATACAAAATCGTATATTATATCAACACCTTGTTATAAAAAATATGGACACTATGTTGATGAATAGAGGTTCCTACTTTTCACATTTTGATACAATGTTATCTCAACAATAGCCTATTGTCGATTATGATTGGAATACTTGTGAATGATACTGTATCATACTCACACCAATGGTAAAACTTTTCTTCCAATAGTTTTTCTTTAAGGATATTTTCTTGGCGAGCTTGGCAGAGGCAAGATGATTCAATTAAATTCCATTCGTCGGAAAACTATACTTCACAAATAGGGCAAAACCGAATGTTTCATTGAACCCCTTGAATTAATTCCTAGTGTAAACACAAAGGGGTTTCATTATTTTTGGATCACAGGTTCAAATTCTAGTCGTGAAATCCTAGTATATTTTTTAATCAACTTGTACGAATTCCTAGCTCCACCCACTTTTGCAAACTTTAGGGACTTAACTCCAGTGTTGGATCAAATTAAACCTATTCCTACGCTTATGAGTGAACCGATGGTCTCTCTGTAACATTAGATATTTTATGTATACATTTTCGAAAATTAGGATAATATTAATGGTTGGCCAACACCTATTGTCCTAAGAAGGCCGAATGGTGTACTTGGTTGAAGGTTGAATTATTTATCAAGAGGAATAAAGATCAATTCTCACTTAATATAAGTTTTCCTCCTTTTATTTTTTAGTAGTGCGCATCGTACTTGAAATCTTAGATCATCCTGTACACAAGCAAACACTACACAAATGGCCTTACTACTTTGTTTTTTCAAAATATTTTTTTTTAAACTTCACCCCAAAAAGATGGGGGACGAAACAAGAACACCACCCAAGAACCATTTTTTCTTTTATTATTTATTTCGAAGAATCCAAGAAGAAGTCAACAGATAGGAATATCTGTTTAAACAATTGTTCCCAAGAAATCAACAGACATAAATATTTGTTTATATTTTCCAAGAATCATATGAAGAAAGAGAGTAACATACAGCAAAGTGGAGTCTCTGATAGAGCCATTAAGGTGAGCATGTAGTTCAATTTTTGGCATTGACACCCACCAATCCATCTCCGAGCCACTGTCTATCTTTTTTAGCCGAGCAAAATTCTAGTGAATAAATGATGGAGTTTACAAGAATTGAATTTGGATTAGGGCTCTGGCGATTCTTGCAGATAAATACAAAGAGATGCAGAAGAAAAGATTCTCCTCAATCATGTAATATCATAAAGGACACCGAAAGGGCAGAACAATAGAACACCAATCCTTTTTTTTGAGGAAAAAGGTCATACTCATTTTGCCACGTATTTATGGATCCTTTCTCATAGAGGGAAGAAATAGTTTCGGGATTCTAATTTACTTCGTTATTCATTTTAAATTTTTTAGGTTTTTTTATAAAAAGTCGTAATGGTTTTTTAGCCATTTAAAATTAAATCGATTTGTAAAGTTAATACATTAATTTATATTTTTTTTATTTAAACACTTCAACTTAACAGAGTAAATATTAATAAAAGTATTTGATCATTGATCAAGTCTTTGTAGAAGTAAAACAAATGACATAACTAAATTATATACAAATGACGCGTCCAAGGTGCATGAATAATTTTATTTTTATTAAAAAATATTAGAAATATAATACAATATAAATAAAAAAGAAACAAGAAAAAGAAAAAAGTCATTTCTCTATCCTTTCTCTTTTTCCCTCCCCTCCACCTCTCTCATCGTCCCATGCGAACTACCATACCCATTATGTAAACTTTTTTTGCTTTCTGTCCTACTTTCCTTCCCCTTCCCCATTTCTTTTCTCCTTTCTATTCCCATTTAGTAATCTTTTCTTTTATTCATTGTAAAATGATCGAACGAGTAAATAGCTTTGACATTTTCATCAAGCAAATTCCAATTTTCATAATTGGGCACTGTAAATAACAAAGGAACTCACAAATTCTCATTTTTCAAAGATGAAATATTGATCACAAAAACAAGCTTCTATTAAAATGGCAGTCGTTTGTTCCAAAATTTTCTTGACGGTGAAACAATTAAAGGTTCAATCTTTTAATTATGGATCATTCAGATTTATCAGTAAAACTTATGAGTCTTTTAAATTATTAAATAACAATCATGGGTCTTTAAGATATAACAAAAAATCTCACTGGTCTTTGAGGGAATAGCTGATGCTTATTTATTATAGACTTTTAATTGAGAGTGATAAGCTCCGATGAGATGTACGAAAGAGAGATATGGATGCAATTGAATCATTGAAAATATAACGATCCGACCGGTCGTTTGGAGCTTGTGAAGAGTGGGTTCCGTCATTCATCATGAGATAAGTAATTTATGCTAGTTTTGAGTTAAATACAAAGTTTATATATGGATTTAGACATGAAAATTTGTAGAAAACTTGGGGGTTTAGGGAAGATCTAAAAAATTTATATTCTTGGAATTTAGCCACGATTTTGGGTATGGGATTAAGAGAAAATTGTATATTTCAGTTTGTGAGTTCATGGGTAAATCTTACCTTTGAAAATTTTCGGAATCTGGGCACATGGGTCAGAGGGTATTTTGGTCAACGTTTCGATCGGGGTTAGGAATTGCTATAACTTATATTGTAATGAATAATTGAGCATATACTAATGGATTTCCGTAATTATTGGATAGTTTTAGAGCATTTTGCATTGATTCAAGTCTTCGAAAGGGCATGGAATGTGCGTGGAACGCCGGTTATGGATCTTAGGAGCAAGGTGAGTCTCTTTTCTAACCTTGTAAGAGGGAATTATCCCCGTAGGTGAGTTAAATGGTTATGTTCTCCTATTTATGGAGGCTGCGTATGCACGAGGTGACGAGAGCCCGTGCGTAGAAACTATTATGCTATTGTCCGAGTAGTCTAGGACCAAAAAACCTATTGTACTTGGATTATTTGCAAACTTATTGACAGCTTGAATTGCTTAAAGCACATCGAATCAGTAAATGAATTTAAAAAAGGATTAAACCTTATTTTTCTTAAATCATTAAAGGAAAATTAGATTTTATTAGAATAAATATTTCCCGATAAACTTTTAATTGGTTGTTTGAGTATGTGTCTGTATATATATATATATATGTGTATGTGTGTGTGTGTGTGCGCCCGCGTCGCATGTATGATTCACGAGCGGGATATTTACTTATTTAATATTCACTCCATTGCATGTATGATACATGAGCAGGGTAATAGATGCATCTATGGTTCGTGCTATTCGACCCTCCGCACTGCACATTTTGCATTTCTGTTGGATCGGACAGTACGACCTCGGCATAATTTGCGTATGCTTGTATTATTTGCCTTGAGATTCGTTGAGATTGATATTTGCTCTCCCGACTTGAGATAATAGAAATTAGTGGGTTATGAACCCGGAGACCTCTAATATATAAAGTAGCTTTCACCTGTTCATAACTACTTGAAATTACTTTCATTCCTAATAAATCCATGATTTCTCGCATTAATACTATATCATTATTGAACCATTAGTAAGAGTCGAAGTTGACCTCTCATCTCTACTTCTTTGAGATTAGACGAGATAGTCATTGGGTACACATTATTTTCGTACTCATACTACACTTCTGTGCATTTTTGTTGAACATGCATATTCATCTCTAGTGCCCTATTGGACGTAGCAACATGGTTGATACGGAGACTTAGGTGAGCTACACTTCTCGAGGCGACCCGCAACCAGCAAAATCTCTTTCAGTTTTCTGTATTTATTTTCTGTCCAATATTGTATTCCGGACGATTGTTGTATTATCTTATTTTTTAGAAATTGCTCACGAACTTGTGACACCGCGTTCTGGGAGGATTTTTGTTTCGGATTATTCAAGGTTAAGTTGTTAAAGACTTCATGATTATTATATGTAAAATTCATTATTTGTTATTTAATGTATAAAGAAAATGATTTCAACAATTACTAAAATGTGAATTTGATTGAGTATTTTGGTTGGCTTGCCTGATAGCGGTGTCCGGCGCCACCACGACCATTAGCGGATTTTGGGTCGTGCCAACATGGTATCAGAGCACTAAGTTCCTAGGGTATCATGAGTCATGAGCAAGTCTAGTAGAGTCTCGTGGATCGGACGGAGACGTCTGTACTTATCCTCGTAGTAGGACTGTTAGAAGTACTTTCCTTCTTGATTCCCTATCGTGCAATTTGCTTCCTCGAGGCTATGCCCCTGTTTTCTTCCTATTCAATCTTACGCGACGTGAGCTGTCGGTCATAAATCGAGAATTTAAGTATTATAATGTGGTGCGGGGTATTTCTTCCTATATAGTTGTCTGAGCTATTATCGTCGCCTTGTGGGAGGATATTCTGTCGTTTCAACTCAGTAGCAGTGCTTTTGAGAGCTATGAGGCTAGGCACAAGTTGCCATGATGCGTTATCTATTGTTTTGCAGTATTGATATGATAGTAGGACGTTGCCTACATGTCGGGGGCAGTGAATGACACGAAGGGAGGCTTACTCAGTACATGATCTAGAGATTCGATATTTTATTTCCGCCAGGGGAAAAGCAATCAGTCTAAGAATGTTCAGCTTCAGGCTGATAGGGTAAGAAGACTTGGTGTTTTCAGGTGTGGTGTAACTTTTATCTGCGACTTGGTATCGCCGTCCTCAATTGTAGGTGTTAAGTTTGCCGGTGTTATGGTTTTATGTAATTGCTTTGAGGCAGGGCATTGTGAAATAGTATTGGAGAAGCGACTGTTAGAGATCGCTAGGTAGGGTGGTTCAGGATTGAATCAGCATTTCTAACATTGACGGTTCGAGAAAGATGATCTCCAGAAACATTTAAAGTTAGTAGCAATTGTGGGTTCAAGAGCTATGAAGAAAAATTGTATTTAAGGCAACAACTGAACAACAAAGGACGAGGAAAGACATGTGGGAAGTGTCAAGCGGTGTTTAAAATGAGACTTTTGGTTATGCCGGGGTGGCTTATTGCCTGAGCAGTTCGTACTGGGTGAGACGAGACCATTGAATTTGAGATCAGTGAAATCTGAGTATATAAGGTACATTAAGGAGCTAAGACCATTATTTGGTTCAGAATGATGGGATAGTTCTTGCCAGGAGAATAGACCCAATGAATTGTTATTTCGCCAGTGGTTATGAATTTCTACATATCTCCTCCATCGTGTAGTTATTGTATGAGTTAGAACAAGACCTATGTATATCTTGCGGTACAATGGAAGCATCAGATTCGTGGAATTTTGACTAAATTGATCAGAGGATGTTATTGGGGCCCTATGAATGAAATGGTGCAAGGTGATAATTCAGCTAAGGTATGCTGTCACATATTGGTACTGCGTGTAGCTATTGATATGATGAGTGTATGTTAGAAACAGGTATGGCATAGAATTTCGGATGTTGGATTTCGGCTCTAAGGCTTGTTTGCTTGAATAAAAGGAAATATTTTCAGAATTGATCGAGCTAATGTTATCAACTGAGTTGTGGTAGCACGGGAAGGTGCATGAGGTGTTAAACAGGATTTCAGACTACTTCAGTGTAGTCCTCAGCACGTTCGAGGGCGAACGTATGTTTAAGTGGGAGAGAATGTAACGACCCGACCGGTCATTTTAAGCCCTAGCGCGTTATTCAACAGTCTGAGGCCATGAGCAGCTTCATTTTAGGTATTATGACTTATACGTTTGGTCGGAATTGAATTTCGGGAAGTTTAGAGATAACTTTGAAAGAGAATTCTCATTTCAGAAGCTTAAAATTGGAAGAATTAACTAGGATGGAATTTTTGAATAAACGACCAGGGAATCAGGATCTGAAGGTTCGTATGATTGTTTTGGACTTAGGCGTATATTTGGATCGGACTTTGGATGACCCGGGAGTGTTTTGGTGCATAATTGAGGAAGTTAGCATTTTGGAAGGAATTTTATGTGTTTGGGTTGAAGCGCATTTTAGTTTTATTGATATCCGTTAGGGATTTCAACTCTGAGAATAGCTCCATATGGTGATTCTGGAGTTGGGAGCACGATCGGAAGTGAGCTTGGATGTCCGTGGAGCATTTTGGAGCCATTTTGCTAAGGATAGCAGGTGGACTTTTTGATATCGGGGTCGGAATCCAATTCCAAAAGTTGCAGTAGGTCTGTTACGTCGAATATGACTTGTGGGCCAAATTTGAGGTCAGTCAGACGTGATTTGATAGGTTTCTGCATCATCTAATATATAAGTTTGAAATTCTAAAGTTCATTAAGCTTGGATTGGATGTCGATTCACGATTTTAGCATTGGTTGATGTGGTTTGAGGCCTCGAGCAAGTCCATAATGTGTTCTGGGACTGGTTAGTATAATTTGTTAGGGTCCAGGGGCCTCAGATAGATTTCGGGTGGTTAACGGATCGAATTTGGGGACAAAGCTGATCTTGGTCGCTGGCATCTGGTTTCCTTCTTCGTGAACGCGAACGAAGTAACGGAGTCTCGCAAATGCGAAGAGGAAAGTGGGGGGCTGCTAGATTTGGCCTCCGCGAACGTGAAGAGGAAGTCACAAACGCGAAAGGGTGGGCTGAGCTACTATGCGAATGCTAGGGAGAGATCGCAAATGCATAGAAGGAAAAGATGGGCCTGGGGTCTTTGGCTTACGCAAATGCGAGGCCTTGTACGCGAGCGGGAAGGGGCTGGGTAACTGGCCTTCGTGAACATGAGCGACAGGGCGCGAACGCGAAGAAGGGGGGACATGGGCTAGGCAGAATGTTTAAAATTGGGATTTGAGTTCATTTCACCCATTTTTTCTCTTAGCTCGGGTAATTGTTGGAGTTTGTGAAGAGGGGGTGAGGTAAGTAATTTATGCTAGTTTTGAGTTAAATACAAGTTTTATATATAGATTTAGACATGAAAATTTGTAGAAAACTTGGGATTTGAGGGAAGACCAAAAATTTATATTCTTGGAATTTTGCCACAATTTTGGGTATAGAATTAAGTGAAAATTGTATAGTTGAATTCGTGAGTTCATGGGTAAACCTTATCTTCAAAAACTTCAAGAATCCGTGCACGTGGGCATTTTGTCAACTTTTCGATCGGGGTTAGGAATTGTTATGAATTAGATTGTAATGAATAATTGAGCATATATTAATGGATTTGCGTAATTATTGGCTAGTTTTGGAGCATTTTGTATTTTTTCGATCTTTGGAAGGGCGTGTAATGCTAGTTATGGATCTTCAGAGCGAGGCGAGTCTCCTTTCTAACCTTGTAAGAGGGAATTTGTCCCCGTAGCTGAGTTAATTGGTTATGTGCTCCTATATGTGGGGACTACGTATGCACAAGGTGAAGAGAATCCGTGCGTACCTACTATTATATTGTTTGGGTAGTCTAGGTCCAAAAAGCATGATGTACTTGGATTATTTGTAAACATATTGATAGCTTGAATTGCTTAAATCACATCGAATCAATAAATTAATTTCAAAAAGGATTAAACCTTATTTTTCTTAAATCATTAAAGGAAAATTGGCTTTTATTGGAATAAACATTTCCCTATAAACTCTTAATTGGTTATTTAGCTCTCTATGTGTGTGTGTATATATATATATACATATGCCTGCGTCACATGTATGATTAGCAAGCGCGATATTTTTTTATTTAATGTTAACTGCATCGCATGTATGATACGCGAGCGGGGTAATAGATGCGTCTATGGTTCGTGCCGTTGGACCCTCGGCAATGCAAATTTTACATTTCTATTGGATCAGGCCATACGACCTCGACATGATTTGCGCATGCTTGTATTGCTTGCCTTTGAGATTATTTTAGATTGATATATTCCTTCCCCGAATTGAGATAATTGGAAACTAGCGGATTATGAACTCGGAGACCTCTAATATGAAAGGCACTTTCACATGTTCGTGACTACTTAATATTATTGTCATTCTTAATAAATCCATGATTTCTCGTATTAATACTATATCATTATTGGACCACTACTAAGTGTCGAAGTCGACCTCTCGTCTCTACTTCTTCGAGATTAGACGGCATACTCATTGGGTACACGTTGTTTTTGTACTCATACTACACTTCCATGTACTTTTGTTGCATAGGTGTATACATCTCAGTAGCCTACTAGACGTAGCAACATGGTTGATATAGAGACTTAGGTGAGCTACACTTCTCGAGGCGACCAACAGCCAGCAGAGTCTCTTTCAATTTTTTGTATTTATTTTCTGCCCGATATTGTATTTCGGATGGTTGTTATATTATATTATTTCTTAGAAATTGCTCATGCACTTGTGATACTGGGTTCTGGGAGGATTTTTGTTTGGGATTATTCAAGGTTAAGTTGTTAAAGACTTCATAGTTATTTACGTAAATTTTATTATTTATTATTTAATGTATAAAGAAAATAATTTCAACAATTACTAAAATTGGAATTTGATTGAGTATTTTGGTTGGCTTGCCTGACAGCGGTGTCCGGTACCACCACAACCCTTAGCGGATTTTGGGTCGTGACAGAAAAGGAGGGTGACGGTTGGGGATGTTGCCAGCAAGGCTGGCCTTCAGGTTATTGAAGCACATATAGCTTTGCAAGCTTTGGCTACTGATACTAATGGCTTCTTGGAGGTAAAATTGCTAATCCCTTTTTATGTTTGGAGATGATAATGTTACTAATTTTGTATAATGTAACATGAATTTTTTTTAATAATATAGGACCCACAACTCTACATGTCATATAATAAAGATCAAACATGTGACATGACATTTATGTCAAAGGGATTGGCGAACACGTTCAACAGAAAGTGTTTATTAGTATTCATTCCGTCAAGTTTGCGACCAAAAAGGAAACAGATTCACATAAACTGGAATGAGGGGAGTATAATTTATCATAATATCCATATTAATTGGTATATAATCTAAATGGATTTAAAATATAATTTGGAATGAGTAATTATTTTTTTTTGGTAATTAAGATTTTATTAATCACCAAAGATTTTGCGTTACAATGCCATAGTCCAGCTTATATTAGCTGACTATCTAATCTTATTCAATATACTAACTACCCATATCAGAGCTAACTACTAGTATACTATAATCTAAACTGCTGCATCTACTTTCTAGTTCTAGGATTTCCTCTAACATTACATATAAGAGCTAACTCCCTTACTAAGACTTCACTGTTACGAAAATTGTTCTCAAATATACGTGAATTCCTTTCCATCCATAGAGCATATGATACTTCAGCAATCACCATTTGAATATACTCGCTCTGCATTATTTCCCTTTAGCTTTACTGATGATCCAATGGAGCCTTTAATCCCAGGTATGTTTCTTTGGTTGATCCTCTTGAATCCACTGCATTGCTTGCTCCTATAGCACTGCTGAAAATGGGCATGATAGAAATAGATGATCTCTTGTCTCTGTATGACCTTGGCTCAAACACATTGCTGGTCTATGTTCATTCCCTAGTTTGCTAGTCTGTCCTTGGTTGATAATCTTCCATGTAGCACTAACCATAGATTGAACAAAGCTTTAGGTCTAGCATAGTTCTACATGATTAGGTTCTTCCATGGAACTCTCGGAAGGTCTCCTAGTTGCGATAGATATATTTGTCTGATGGAGCATTCATGCATCCTCAAGCCTTGGAGTTGCTGGAGGATACCTCTTGATGTTATTATTCTCCTAACCATCCAACTTGCCTGTTTAGGGATTGGCATATCCTCTAACTGATGATGTTTTACATAGAAAGCATTTATCCACCTGATCCACTACTTGTCTTCTTTGTGAGCTAGATCCCAGCAAATCTTTGCAATTGCAGCCTTGTTCCATAACAAGATATTGATAAGGTTCATTCCACCTGCTGATTTAGGTGTACACATTCTCTCCCAAGATACATAGGCTTTTTTAGCAATGGAATTTGATCCAGACCAGATAAAGCTTCTACAGATTGCTTCAATTATCTTCATTACTTTGATTGGTGTGATGAAGAGTTGATCCCAATATGCTTGGATTCCAAATACCACAGATTGAACTAATTGCAGCCTCCCAGTATAGGATAATTTCTTGGCAGTCCATAATGCGATCTTAGCAGTAATCTTCTCCACTAATGGTTGCCATTGAATCAAGGCAATCTTCTTGGTGGATAGGGGGATACCTAGATATTTGAATGGTAATTCTCCATGTACAAATCCAAGGTGATCAATAATCTGCTTCTTCACTTCCTGTTTAACTCCCCCATAATACACTGAGCTTTTGCCCATATTAGCCTCCAATCCTGAAGCTTCAGAGAATTGAGAGAAGTATTGGAACATGGCTATGATAGAATCAAGGTCTCCTTTAGTAAAAAATAGTAAGTCATCAACAAAGCTCATGTGAGTAATACCTAGCTTTTTACATCAAGGGTGTTATTGAAATGTTGGCTCTTTCTTTAACTCAGCAAGTGATCTAATAAGGTACTCCATTACTATTGCAAATAGGAAGGGGGATATTGGATCCCCTTGTCTAATTCCTCTAGCAGCTTCAAATGGTTATGTTGCTTCTCCATTAATCAACACTGAAAAGCTAACTGTTTTTATGCACTCCATGATCCAGTTAATGAATCTGGTTGGAAATCCAATTCCCTCCATCAGTTGTTGTAGGAAAATCCACTCACTGAGTCATATGCTTTCTGAAGATCAATTTTAATCATGCATCTAGGCGTCACATGGGCTCTGGTATAGCTTTTGACTTACTCATGTGCCAGGATGATATTATCAGCTATTTTTCTGCCTGGAATAAACCCTGCTTGAGCCTCACAAATGATACTGGGCATGTTTTTTTTGTAGTCTGTTGGCCAGGATTTTAGATATCATTTTATATAGGACTGAGCAACATGCAATTGGTCTATACTCTATAACTGTGGTGGGTTTCGAGACTTTGGGGATAAAGGTAATAGTGGCACAGTTTATTGGCTTGTACATCTTGGTTGTTAGAAAGAACTCCTTGATGGCACTTATGACCTGCCTACTAATAGTGTTCCAAGACTTCTTAAAGAATACAACATTGTAGCCATCTATTCCTAGGGCTTTATCATCTCCAATTGCTTTTAGACTCTCCACAATTTCAAGATCAGTGATATCAACACATAACTCCCTTCTCTATTGTTGTGTTAGCATTGGGCCATTAGCCATATACAGTCTGTTTATGGCTGGAAGAGATGCTGCTGTTGAGCCCATTAGTGACTTGTAAAATCCAATGATCTCCCTTTTTATGTCTGCATGTGTATTTACTTTAACTCCCATTGCATTTGTGAGTTTTGTGATCTGCTTCCTTTGTGTTCTTTCCTTCAGAACTGCAGTAAAGTACTTGGTATTAGAATCTCCAAATTGTATCCATTTTGCTCTAGCCTTCTGCTGTAGTTACACTTTCTTCAATCAATGACCACTTTTCCAGCTTCAATACTATCTCTTTCTCTTTCTGTTGCAACTCATCAGAATATGCTCTTACCGTTTGTTCTTGAACTTCTTTCAGTTCCTGTCTGGTATGCTCTATTCTCTGAATAATACTCTTGAACTCCTGAACATTTAAGGCCTTTAAAGGGCCTTTCAATGCTTTGAGTTTAGCCCATATTACTTTCATAGATCCAGGATTGGTAGAGTACCAGACATTTGCTACAATCTGATGAAATTCCTCATGCTCAGTCCACAGATTGAAAAATTTGAAAGGTATCTTACCTTTCCAAGAAGATGCTGCTAGTGTCACTATCATAGGATTATGGTAAGAGATTAGTGGTTGTTCATATACTGTTTCCACATGGCTCCACTTGATCATCCACTCATAGTTTCCAAATACTCTATCCAGTCTGCTACATACTCTATCTACTCCATGCTGTTTGTTTGTCCAGGTTAATCACCCTTCCAAGTTAGCTCTGATGGTCCTACTTGCCATATACATTGACTAAACTCTTGAGTCTTAGAATATCTAACAAGATGACATGATTGTCTATCCTTGGCATATAATATAGCATTGAAATCCCCAGCAACTAACCATGCATCTGTTATAGCTGACGAATAGGCCTGTAAGTTTCTCCATAAAGATCTTCTTTGTTCTATTCCATTGTACCCATATACCATAGTGAGGTAACAAGTAACATCCCCTTTTATGTTTCTGACTTTGCAATGTATCAGTTGAGCTTCCTCCTTAATACCAGTAACTTTAAACATATTTGTATCCCATAAAATACACACTCTACCATTTCTATCATCATTGTAATTTGTTAGAATACCCCATCCAGGAACCAGCAGATTAGCAATTCTAATAGCATTTGTTTTTTAACCTTAGTTTCTACCAAACCAACTAGGTTTATTTTATTTCTCCTAATATACTCCCTAACTTCCTTTTATTTGTACCTTTTATTTACACCTCTAATATTCCAGAATAACTACTTCATTGGCAGTTGCTTGGTCCACCCCTATCCCCTGGTGGCACCTCATGCTTACTATTGGATACTGCTTCAAATTTATTGCTTACAGTAATGGGAGACAGGTGAAAAATTGATGAGATTGAATTCTGGACTCTATCTTCCCTTTCTCTTCCTATTTTTCCTTCTATGTTATCAGGTTTGGGGATTCATTGCTCTTTATGAACTTCATTCTTCTATATTTGCGACAATCTGTTGTACTATTGCCTCTTTTTGAACAGGAATAGTTTGCAGTAGGCCTTGGTTCTCCATTCCTGCGTTACTTTTTCCTTCTTCACTTGGGTAGGCTGGTGTGTATTTGGTTTCATTTGGACTGAGCAGCAATGGACAATAGTTTGACACTTTTCACAGAAGGAGGGTTTCCAGTCATAGACCACATCTTGTAGGAATTTCTTCCCATTTGGATCCATCACCCATATTTCTCTTGGTAACTCTTTAGTGACATTAATCTCTATAAGCATTCGAGCATAGGAGACTTTAGTTTGTTTTGTTGTGCATTCATCCGCAAAGATAGGCTTCCCTAAGACACTTACAATCCTACTTAATGATCTCATTCCCCAACAAGACATGAGAAGCATAGGAAACTTTACCCATAGAGGAATATCAGTAGGGAATTCCTACGTGAAATCAAAATCTGGAGTCCATTGTTTAAGGATCATAGGTCTGTTTGCTATAGAATAAGGCCCTGCACATAGAATTTTCTTAACATCTTCAATTGTTCTAATCTTAACTATGTAGTAACCTTCCTCATGGTAATACAAGTCTGGTACTGGAACATGTGACCAGTGAAGGTTAATAAACCTCTTCATCGCATTGAAACCAGGTCCATCCCCTAAAATATATACAATTAAATCACATTTCCACTTTTTTCTCTTCCTATTCTACCTATAATTTGTTTAATTGCACAATTGGTTGCCCATCAACCATTAGAGGTGGTATGTAATCTAGAGCCATACCATTTGTTGCAAATCTATTTTTCTGAATGAGTAATTAATGCTAAGGGCAGAACAGAAAAATAAACTAATTTTCTCTTGATATGCGAAAAGTGACAAGTAAAAATAAATTTTGTTTTTAGAATAACTGACAACGAAAAGTAAATGGAAGGAGTACTACTTTACTCATTTCGTTCACTTTTACTTGTCTACTATGAACTACACACATGCTTAAAAATAATAAATAAAGTGCATAATTTATCATTATACCTATATATATTAATTGATGCATAGTTTTAATGGATTAGAAAATGATCTGAAATGAATTATTAATATTATGGTACAATAGGAAAAAAAAATTATTTTCTCTTAATATGGTATAATTGACAAGTAAAAGTGTAAATTTATTTTTAGAATACTTGACAAGTGAAACTGAACGAAGAGAGTATATTATATATATATATATATATATATATATATATATATTATTTAATCAATTATTTTAATATATATTGTCGGATGGATAAATCTATGGCTTAATCATTGCATCGACCTCTCGTTTGGTAACTTAAAAGAAAGAGGAAATAACATAAAATACCATAATGTCATGACCCACCACATCATCATGCCACGTAGGCGCCATTTGGCATATATTAACGCCATGTAGAAGCTTACATATAAAATAGAGTAACACTTGTGAGAATGTTCTAGAGAAATATAGAGGTTTTCCTAGGAATATTCTAGAAACCTATGGATTTGCTATGAAAGTCCCTAGATTATTCTAGTTATGTAGAGAATTTTAGAGGAAGGACTTACTTGTAAATATCAAGGACTTTAATAATAATTATTATTTACATACTATCCCCTAGGTGACTAGTATAAAAAGGGGGCATTCATTTGTAAAATCAGCAAGCAAAATCATCAAGTTCTGCCTAATACAAAAGCTTCCTTTGACAGTTCTCTTGTGTTCTAGCATTCCCTTAGCGATCTTGAGTGTGGTAAGGCTGACTATGCATAGCAAGAGCGTGAGCAAGTTGTGCGAGATCGTGAGAAAATTGTCAAGTGCCGCACGTGTATTTAGTTCAAGACTAAGGACGTGACAACATTGTATTATAGCAAAGGTTATGACTATGAATGTTATAAAGAATACAAGAGATTGTTAGAAAGAAGTTTATTTGGGAACCATGACCAGAATTACCAAGGGCCTGGTACTTGCAGAAGGGATGAAGGTGAAGGTCCTTAAGTAGAAGCAGCATGGCAGTGCATAGGATGGACGCGAGGTGGCAGACTGGCGAAAGCTAAGGGAGCCCTAATAAAGGCCTAAATTCGGGAGTATGTTCGCGAGTTCACTACCTTAATGCTGCAATTCCGTCATTGTCCAAGGAAAATTCTCTCTTCTACTTCATGGATGGGTTGCAAAATTAGGTAAAGCGGGAGTTAAGAAGATATCAAGTAGCCAACGTGAATGGGGCAATCGGAGTAGCCGAGTCATTTGTTGACTTCAAGATGGAGCCTTCCAAGTCCAAAGAAGGCAACACCGAGAGGGGTAGGGGAGATCATGCCAAGGACAACATGAAATACATAGCCAAGAAATACAATGTCAATGGCAAGGGGCTATTCTATAACAGACAGGGATCCAAGAGAAATAATAAGGGGCCAGAAAATGGTAGTGAGTACATGCCTAAGGGATAGTGCTACTTTTGCGAGGGATCACACTAGGCAAGTGAATGCCCGGAGTTGGGGAAGCTTGCAGCAATGATAGGGAACTTCGCTCAAGCACATAAGGATGACATAAGAGCAACCGCCTACATTGGAGGGATGCGCTTGGAATCTAAGCCGAAAATACGAGATTCCAAAGCCTATCTTGGCACAGTGCAAATGGAGCGTGGTGCAGCAAAAAATATTAGGCGGACATAGTTGAAGAGAGCGAGTTACAAAGTGATGGCATGCTATCAGACTCAGACGATGCACCAAGAAGAGGGTTCAAGTTCGCTAGTAAGGCTGGACCACGGAGGGCAGCCAAATAGGGAGTAGAAGCATAAACCCGATGCTTGAGAAGCTGCTAGACTTAGTTGAGCCATGGGAAGATTCATGCCAAGAGCAAGGAGGGCATCTGATGGGTGGAGGATCGAGGCCATCATTGCTAGCCATCTAAAGTACAAAGGGGGCAAAAAGAAAGGTGACTAGTACCTTGTAACATGGAAAGGCGCCCGCTTCATAGGGCATCATGGATAAAGGACAAAGATTTCCAGCGATTCCAATGCGAGTTTCGCACGTACATGTCGATGCTTTGTGTTGAGGGTGGCATAAAATTGTATGTGGGAGAGTGTCATGACCCGCCACTTCATCATGCCACGTACACACCATTTTGCATATATTATTGCCATATGAAAGCATACATATAAAATTTAGTAGCACTTGTGAGAAGGTTCTAGAGAAATATATAGGTTTTCCTAGGAAGACTATAGAAACCTATAGGTTTTCTAGGAAAGTCCCTGAAGATTTGAGTTATATAGAGAATTCTAGAGAAGAGGCTTACTTGTAAATATTAAGAACTTGTGTAACAACTATTATTTACACACTAGCTCCTAGGTGACTAGCATATATAGGGGGCTATTCATTTGTAAAATCACCAAGCAAAATCATCAAGTTCTCTCTAATACAAAAGCTTCATTTGGCAATTCTTGTGTTCTAACATTTGCTTAGCGATCTTGAGTGTGGTAAGGCTGACTTGCCATAGCAAAATGTGAGTAAGTTGTGCAAAATCGTGAGCAAATTGTCAAGTGCCGCACGTATATTTAGTTCAAGACTAAGGATGTGGCAATAAACATCAAAATATTTACGAGTTCTTACCTAGTTTCAAACTTGTTACAATATATATCTATCTAACTAAGACTAATTTCCCAGCTACCCATCCCCCAATCTTCTTTGACAATTTGATAACTTTTCCTTCTTAATTTAAATGAACCTCTATAGCCGTTACCAAAAGTACTATACCATGATCATCTATCAACTGTGCATCTCGTTGTTATCACGTCAAAGCAATGGATGTATATTAGATTTGAAAAAAATAATTGAAACCTTATGTGAATACCTTTCAAAATTTTAAATCTGAATTTTTGTAGTGTTTTGCTGTTGAAATTCGTTAAGTTATTGCTCTTTGATGTGTAAATTATACTTTTAATGCTGATTTTCAGATATTTAATGTAAGAAATTTAAATCTACCATGTAACGACTTTGAAGCTTGAAACTCATAAATTAAGTTTGTTTAGTTCGTAATTATTTTGATTTAATTTTTTCTGGAGTGTTTGAAATAATGATTGGAGGTCATGGCTAAATTTTGAGTTAATTTTGATAAAATTTTTGGGGTAGATTTTTTTAAATCAAAATACATAAAGACACATCTAATGTTGATCTCATATGTCTATCTCACCCTCCAACTTACCAAGAGAGTATATGGACAATTTATGTTTGGTTTTATTGTATCAAGTAAACATACGCCTCTCGAAGGTATAATGCGTGACATACAGTCGAGATTGCGGGATTAAGTGAAGTAATTAGAATTTAACACGTAGATTACATGTGGTAAAACTTTCCAGCAACAAGTTAAAGCAAAAAAGAAAATAGAAATTAAAACAATACAAAAAGGGAAAATTAAACGGGAGTTTTCATTTCAGTAAATTTCTTTTTTACTGAAACCCTAATTCCCAAATCGATCTTCATCAATCTCTTCAGTGGTGGGGGTAATCGTTCAATATCTTTGATAAAGCTTAAAAAACTAGAACCATATCCATTTTTGCCTTTAATTTTGCTTCGTTCATCTATCGTCAGTCATTGTTGTGGAAGATACCGATATCGATCGAAGTGGGCTAGAAGACAAATAATATAAGAGATTTTATTAAGAGGTATTAACATTTCTTTTGTTTGTTATCTCTTTCTCATGCGTTTGTAAATGGAATTTTTGTTATTTTAGGGAAACGTTTTACTCTGTTACTGTATTATTCTGTTAAATGGGAAATTTTTGGCTTTTTTAATTTGTTAAAGGATAAGGAATCTTAGACCTTTATTTCTTGTCTTTTTAAGAGTTTGTTCACATGGATGGCTCTATTTGTCACGACCCTAAACCCAATCCGGTCGTAATGGAAACTCTCGCGAAGACAAGGTGAGCCGACACACTTCGCATTCACTTTAAACAGTTAGAATAATAAGTACTAAGTCTTTAATAGAAATAAAATCCCAAAAAGGACAGTATACGTTGCAGAATTAAAAACCAATATAGCCCGATATGGGAATGTCACCAGTCATGGGCATCTAAAACAATACTAAGTCTGAGAGTCTACTCCACTACTACATAACTGAATCAAAAGAAAGGAAATAAAACAGAGGGAGAATGCACTAGGCAAGCAGCTACCTAGTAAATATCCGAAGATCTACTGGAACTATCAACCCTCAGTAGCAAGACCTGTAGCACCCAAATCTGCACACAGGGGTGCAGGGAATAAAGTGAGTACTCCAACATAGTAAGTAATAAAAATAAATGAAGACTGAGAGATATAAAATCATGTTAAACACAATAATATGTTATAAGAGGCAGAACAAAATTAGTAAGCACAATTAAGTAGTGAAATATCATAAAATACCTTTTAAGTAACAACAACAACAACAACTACCCAGTATAGTCCCACAAAGTGGGGTTTGGGGAGGGTAATATGTAGACGAGCCTTACCCCTACCCGAAAGGGCAGAGAGGCTGTTTCTAATCGACACTCGGCTCAGTGAAGGAAAGGAAAAACAAAAACAAAAACAAAAGAGCATTAGTAACTCCAGCAGAAATAGCGTAAATAATTATCTAAACATAAGAAACATAAATAAAATAACATGCAATAATATCATACAGTAACTACCATAAATAACTACCATAAGGGAGACAAAAGCCAAAGCACAAACCATTTATGGATAGCCCTGCCAAACCTCACCCAACCCCGGGTGGGGAGTATGAATAACTCTAGGAGCCCCTATCCTACAAACCTGATACTAGACCTCAAGACTTTCCTATCAAGGGCCAGTTAAAGAATTAAAGGAAAAGCAGGTGGAAAGGTAAGAACACAAGAACTGCTCCTCGGGCTTAGAAACAACAACAAAATTAGCCCCTCGGGCAATATCACAGAACAATACCAGCCTCTCGGGCTATATTTCATATCATTATTGATACTCGCGCTCACTAGGGGTGTACAGACTCTAGGAGGGGCCCCTTACGACCCAAGCGCAACATCAAGCCATCCGTGATATCATAAAGAGGCTCTCGCCTTATATCAATCACAAGCCACCTTGTGGTGTACAATCTTAGTCCGTCGGCCTCATCATCATAATCAGTATATCACTGCTGCGGCATGCAACCCGATCCAAAGTATCCTCACAATACACCCCCTCGGCCTTACTAAGTCAGAATCTCATAAGCCCCTCGGGCATTAGTAAAATATGAAGCTCAGCTCAAAATATCTTTAGAAATATCATAAGGTGTTTAGATAGAATAACATATTTGAGTTTTGAAAATAGTAAAAATATTGCATGACTGAGCGCAAGTATGAAATCAAACAGTGAGGAAAATATTAGTAAAATCCCTGAAGGGTCTAAACAGTTGGCACGAAGCCCAAATATGGCATTTATCTAAAAGCATGACAATATCAAACAATTTGTTATTAAATACGCAGTAAAACAATCACTCGGCATGGACTAAGTCACAATTCCTAACGGTGCACGCCACCACACTCGTCATCTAGCGTGTGCGTCACGTCAACATAACCGAACATTGTGTAATCCAGGGTTTCATACCCTCAGGATAGTATTTAAAATCATTACTCACCTCAATGCAGCCCAAACCCTATCTCGTAATGCCTTTGCCCCTCGAATTGGCCTCCAGATGCTCTAAATCTACCAAAACGAGAACGCAATAATCAAAAATATGCTAAAGGGACCAAGCCCACTCGAAAATAATTGAAAAACAATGCGAGTCCGAAAATTACAAAAACCCAACCCCCGGGCCCACGCCTCGAAATTTGATAAGTTTTTACATCTTTAGATTCCTTAGCTCTCTACTAGTTCATCGATATCAAAAGTTCCAAAATTCGACCACAAACGGTCTTTCAAATCCTCAATCAAAGGCCTAGGTTCTAAGCCCTAGTTTCTTTAATTTTACCCTTAATTACAGCTCTAATCCATGAATTAACACCATAAAAAATGAGTTTTCATAATCCAAAACCTTACCTCAATGATGTCTCCTTGATTCTCTCTTCAAAATTGTCCAAAACTCTAGAAATCGCTTTTAATATTATGAAACCCTCTGAAATTCGCGAAAGAAATAACTGATACATTCTGACCTAGGAATTTCCACATTTGCAGTCCAACTTCCACTTTTGCGGTACTGTATTTGCGGCTAATGAACTGCTTCTGCGGTTTTTGCAATTAATAAGCCAAAAGCGCATCTATGATGAACCTTCCGCACTTGCGCCTTCACAGATGCGGTCCCACAACTGCATCTAGCGGTTTATGCTTCCCAGGCATTTTTCGCTTCTGCGACCTACCTTCTCGCATCTGCAGCATCACACCTGCGGTCCCCAATCCGCAGGTGCAGAAATACCAGAAGCAGCAAAATCTACAGCTTCTCAAATTTCCTAACTCTTCGTCAACCATCCGAAATCACCCCGAGGCCCCCGGGACCTTAACTAAAAGCACCAACATATCCCAAAACCTTATTCAAACTTTAAACAATCTTCAAAAAACCTCAAACAACATCGAATCAACCAAAACACATCAGATTCAAGCCTAAGTTTCAAAAATCCTTTAAATTACACTTTTGATCAAAAACCCAACCGAACCACGTCCGCATGACCTGAAACTTTACACACATACCCCAAATGACACAAAAGAACTATTGCAACTCTCGAAATTCCATTCTGACCCCTATATCAGAATCTCACCTACTAACCAAAAATTGCCAAAATATCAACTTCGCCAAATCAAGCCTAAATCTACGTCGAACCTCAAAAACTCATTCTGATCATGCCTCTATGTCCCAAATCACCTCCCAAAGCTAACCGAATCATCAAAACTTACATCTGAGCCCTCTAACACATAATTCAACATCTGGTTGACTTTTCCTACTTAAACTTCCTAAAAAGAGAAATAAGTGTCTCAAATCTTACCAAATCCTTTCCGAACCCGAGCCAACCAACCCGATCCCATATAGAAACTGATTAACAAAGTAATAAGAAGCAGAAATGGGGAAAATGGAGTGGTAGCTTATGAGATTACTGGTCGTTCATCACATCCTCCCCAACTTAAGCAAACGCTCGTCCTAGAACGAGTCAAGAAGCATACCTGAAGCCTCAAATAGGTGAGGATATCTGCTCCACATCTCCTGCTCGGTCTTCCAAGTGGCCTCCTCCACGGGCTGACCTCTCCATTGCACTTTCACTGAAGCTATGTCCTTTGATATCAACTTTCGAACCTAACACTCAAAAATAGCTACTAGCTCCACATCATAAGTCAAGTCAGCATGTAACTGAACCGTGATGAAATCCAGAACATGAGACGGATCCCTAATATACTTCAGGGAGCATAGAAACATAAAATACCGGATGCACACTCTACAAGCTGGGTGGAAAAGAAAGTTTATAAGCCACCTCCCCAATCCTCTGAAGCATCTTAAAAGGACCAATTAACCGAGGACTCAATTTCCCTTTCCTACCAAATCTCCTAACACCCTTCATAGGTGAAATCTTCAATAGAACCTTCTCGCTAACAATGTAAGACACATCTTGAACCTTCATGTCGGCATAACTCTTTTGCCTCTATTTTGCGGTACGAAGCCTCTCTTGAATCACTTTCACCTTATCTAAGGCATGCTGCACCAAATCTGTCCCTAATAGCCTAGCCTCACTCAGCTCAAACCAACAAACTGGAGATCTACACTGCCTCCCGTACAAAGCCTCATATGGAACCATATGAATACTTGACTGGTAGCTGTTGTTATAAGCAAACTTTGCAAGCGGTAGAAACTGAACCCATGACCCTCCAAAATCAATGACACAAGCATGTAACATATCCTCCAATATCTAAATAGTGCGCTCGGACTGTCCGTCTGTCTGAGGATGAAAAGCTGTGCTCAACTCAACCTGAGTACCCAAGCCTCGCTGCACAAACCTCCGAAATTGCGATATAAACTGAGTGCCCTATCTTGAAATGATGGAAACTGGGACAGATGCAAATGAACAATCTCCCAGATATAGGTCTCCAGCAATCGCTCTAAAGAATAAGTAGTACACACAAGAATGAAGTGCGCGGACTTGTTCAGCTGATCCACAATCACCCAAATAGAATCGAACTTCTTCAAAGTCCGTGGAAGTCCAACTACAAAGTCCATAGTGATCCTCTCCCGCTTCCACTCTGGAATATCCATTCGCTAAAGCTAGCCACCCGGTCTCTGATGCTCATTTTAACCTGCTGACAATTGAGACTCCAAGCTACAAACCCCACAATGTCTTTCTTCATTCTCCTCCACCAATAATTCTGTCTCAGGTCCTGATACATCTTCGCGACACGCGGAAGAATGGAATACCGCGAGCTATGGGCCTCTTCTAGAATCAACTCTCGAAGCCCATTCACATTGGGCACACAAATCCACCACTGCATCCTCAACACCCTATCATCACCAATGGTCACATCTCTGGCATCATCATTCTAAACTATGTCCTTAAGGACAAGCAAATCTGAATCATCATACTGGCGCTCTAATTTGATCATATAAGGAAGACCAAGAAACCACACAAGCCAACACCCAACTGGGCTCCGAAATATCCAATTCACGAACCAATTGGCCAAGGCCTGAACATCAATTGCAAGAGGTCTCTCCCTAAATGGAATATATGCCAAACTCCCAATATCACTACCTTTCGACTCAAAGCATCCACCACTATATTGGCCTTCCCTGGATGGTACAATATAGTGATATCATAATCCTTAAGCAACTCTAACCACCTCCGCTGCCTCAAATTGAGATCTTTTTGTTTGAACAAATGTTGGAGGCTACGATGATCAGTAAACATCCCACAAGACACACTATACAAGTAATGCTTCCAAATCTTTAACGCGTGAACTATAGAAGCCAACTCCAAATCAAGAACGGGGTAGTCTTTATCATGAGGCTTCAGCTGACGAAAAACATAATAAATAACTCTTCCCTCCTACATCAACACACAACTAATACCAACTCTCGAAGCATCACAGTACATGGTATATGAACCTGAAGCTGATGGAAAACTAACATTAGAGTTATGGTCAAGGCTGTCTTGAGATTCTGAAAGCTCTCCTCACACTCGTCTGACCATGCAAATGAAACATCATTCTGAGTTAACTTAGTTAAGGGCGATTCGATAGATAAGAATCCCTGAACCAAACGACGATAATAGCTTGCCAAACCAAGAAAGTTGCAAATCTCTGTGGCCGAGGATGGTCTGGGTCAGCTCTGAACTGCCTCTATTTTCTTCGGATCAACCTGAATACCCTCGTTACACACCACGTGCCCCAAGAATACCACTGAACCGAGCCAAATCTCACATTTGGAGTACTTTTCATGAAGATTCTCCTCTCTAAATCTCTGTAACACCACTCTTAAATGCTCTGTGTGCTCCTCCTGACTACGTGAGTGCACTAGAATATCGTCAATGAAGACTATGACAAATGAGTCTAGATACGGTCGGAACACACTGTTCATCAAATGCATGAATGCTGCTGGGGTATTGGTTAGCCCAAAAGACATCACCAAGAACTCATAATGACCATATCTGGTCTTGAAGGCTATATTAAAAATATTCGAGTCTCTGATCTTCAACTGGTGATAATCTGAATGAAGATCAATCTTGTAGAACACTCTCGCTTCCTGAAGCCGGTCGAATAAATCATCAATGCGAGGCAAAGGATACTTGTTCTAAACTGTTAATTTGTTCAATTTCCTCTAATCAATGCACATCCTCATAGTGCCATCCTTTTTTTTCACAAATAGAACCGGCATGCCCCAAGGCGACACACTAGGCTAAACGAAACCCTTTTTAAGAACTTGCTGAAGCTGCTCTTTTAACTCCTTCAACTCCACTGGTGCTACACGATACTGCAAAGTAGAAATTGATTGAGTGACAGACACCAGGGTAATATGAAAATCAATATCTCTGTCCGGTGGCATGCCCGACAGGTCTGCAGGAAATGCATCAGGAAAATCCATGACGATTGGAACAAAATCAACATTGGGAGACGCTGCATTGACATCCCTCACAACTGCTAGATATGAAAGACAACCCTTGCCAGCCATACGCTGGGCCATCAAGAATGAAATTACCCTATCAGGAGTATAATCGGACAAACCTCGCCACTCCATCTGTGGCACACCCGGTATAGCTAATGTGACTGTCTTAGCATGACAGTCAAGAATATCACGATATAGAGATAACCAATCCATGCCCAATGTGACATCAAAATCCACCATACACAATAATAAGATATCCACTCGGGTCTCCAGACCCTTAACAGTCACCACACACGACCGGTACACACGGTCTACAACAACGATATTGCCCACCAGATAGATACATGAACAGGTGAAGCAAGAGACTCAGAGGGCGTACCCAATTAACAACAAAGTATGACGACACATAAGAAAAGGTGGAACTGTGATCAAATAATACGGAGGCATCTTTGTGGAAGACTGAAATAATACATGTAATAACAACATCGGAAGCAATAGCATCGGGTTTAGCTGGGAGAGCACAGAAATGAGCCTGACCACTGCTTGATCGACCTCCCCCTCTGGGGCAACCCCTGACTGACTGACTTCACTCCTAGCTGGCTGGGTGGGTGATGATGAAGTAACTAGTGCTGAAGCTGATGACTGACCCCTTTGCTGGGATAAACCCCGCAAGACGATGAGGACACTGCCTCCATATGTAACCCATCTCTCCACACTCATAACAACTTCCAAGTGTTGGAGAAGGGTACTGAAGGGAGCATTTCGCACCGAAGTGACTAGCTAAAACACCTGGCATAGAAGAAGGCCCTGAACTAAAAGAGCACGAGACAAACTCTGATCTGGAAGGGCACTAAGTGATTAATGGCCCTGCTGAGAACTGTGAGTACCATGACCCGATGACGCCCCACGATAACCTGGGCGAGCTGGTTAAGCATGCCCGAATGGACAGCCTCTACCGTGCTGAAACTAACTTCTCGAAGGAGTACCACTGTAATTTCCAGATCCCCAAAGACTGACTCAATCTCTTGAGCAATGTCTACAACTTCCTCAAATATAGCACCTGACACTCGCTTCCTAGTGATGAGAACTCGAAGCTGGTAGGTGAGGCCATCAACAAACCTCCTGAACCTCTCTCTCTCTCTCCATAGCAACCAGCCAAATAGCATGTCGAGCTAACTCTGAGAACCTCATCTCATAGTGAGTAACAATCATATCCCCTATCTCAGCTGCTTGAACTGCCTATGCAGCTTCTCCTTACGAGACTGTGGAATATACTTCTCCAAAAATAGAGCAGAGAACTGCTGCCAAGTTAGAGGTGTCGAACCAACATGCATACATCTCTCATATGCCTCCCACCAAGTGAAGGCAGCTCCGGTAAACTGAAAGGTCGTGAATTCCACTCCGCTGATTTCCAGAATACCCGCGGTACGAAGAATCAACATTTATCTATGAAGCCCCGAGCATCCTCGTCCTCAGGACTACTGAAAGTAGGAGGATGGAGTATGTCAAACCTCTCCAATCTACGCTCCTCGTCCTCTAGCATAACTAGAGCTACGTAACCCTGAGATGTTGCCACCGACTGGGCCAGTGGTTCCTTCGGTATTTGCACTCCCTAAACCACCAGATCACATGTACGAGCGATAGGAGTTTGAGAGCCTACCCCTGCCTAAGAAGTGACTGCGGCAGTAGAGACCGCGACCGCCTAAAAAAACCTCGTACATACTGTCAAAATCTAGGCCAAAGTCTCCTAAAGACCTGGAATCATAATGGGCACAACTGGTGCCTGAGCTGGTGATGTTGGAGTGTCTACAACTGGGAGGTGCTCTTTAACTGGGGCGGCTAGTGGATTAGTAGATGCTGCCCCAACTACTATATGGGTTGCACCTCTACCCCTACTACGGCCTCGACCATGTCCTAGGCCTCTAGTGGCTCTAGCTGGTGGTACTGGTGATCGTCCATACTGTCCGGTGGCGCGTGTACTCACCATCTGTTAGAGAGTAGAATAACGGAAATTTAGTTCTTGGATCAACAAATTCGCACGACAAAAATTTCAAGAATATGGAATTTTCCTAAAGGTTTTGCAGCATCTCAAGGATAAATATAGACGTCTCCATACCGATCTGCGAGGCTCTGCTAAACCTGATTATGACTCATGAGACCTATGTAACCTAGGCTCTGATACCATCATAACATGACCCTAAACCCAATCCGGTCGTGATGATGCCTCTCGTGAAGACAAGGCCAGCCGACACACTTCCCCCTCACTTTATACAGTTAGAATAATAAATACTAAGACTTTAATAGAAATAAAATCCCAAAAACTACATTATAAGTTGCGAAATTAAAAATCAACACAGCCGACATCGGGGAGTCATCAATTATGGGCATCTAAAATAGTACCACAAGTCTGAGAATTTACTCAGCTAGTGAATAACTGAATCAAAATAAAGGAAATAAAATGGAGGGACAATGCACTGGGCTGCGAATCGCCAAACAACTATCTAGTAATTCTCCAAAGATCTATTGGAACTATCAACCCTTAGTAGCAGGACCTGTAGCGCCCAAATCTGCACACAAGGGTACAAGGAGTAAAGTGAGTACTCCAACTCAGTGATTAATAATAATACATTAAGACTGAGCGATATAAAATCACGTTAAACACAACAATAAGCTATAAGAGGAAGACAAAATCTGTAAACACAATTAAACAGTGAAATATCATTAAACACCTTTTAAGCAGTTAAAAAAATTAAAGGAAAAGAAGCTGTATAGGTAAACACACAAGAACTACCCCTCGTATAATATCACAAAACAATACTAGCCCCTTAGACTATATCTCATATCACCATGGATACCCGCGCTCACTAGGGGTGTACAGACTCCGGGAGGGGCCCCTTAAGGCCCAAGCACAATATCAAGACATCTTGTGGCATCATAAACAAGCTTTCGACCTCATATCAATCACAAACTACCTTGTGGCATACAATCTCAGGCCCTCGGCCTCATCATCATAATCAGTATATCACCGGTGTGGTGTGCAAGCCAACCCAAAAGTATCTTCACAATACAAGCCCTCGGCATTACTTAGTCAGAATCTCATAAGCCCCTCGGGCATCAGGTAAATATGAAGCTCAGCTCGAAATATCTTTAACAATATCATTTATATGTTTAATCAAAATAACATAGATGAGTTTTGAAAATAGTAAAAATATGGCATGACTGAACACAAGTATGAAATCAAATAGTGAGGAAAATATCTGTAAAATTCCCGAAGGCTCCAAACAGTTGGCACTGAGCCTAAATATGACATTTAGCCTAAAATGTGACATCAAACAATTTGCTATTAAGTACGCAGTAAAACAATTACTTGGGGTGGAATAAGTCACAACACCTAACACTGCACGATCCCATGCTCGTCATCTAGTGTGAGCATCACCTTAACATAGCCGAACGTTGTGTAATCTGGGGTTTCATACCTTCAGTACAATATTTAAAATCATTACTCACCTCAATCCGGCCCAAACTCTAGCTTGCATGTCTTTGCCCCTCAAATTGGCCTCCGAATGCTCCGCATCTACAAAAATAATAACATAACAATAAAAAATTTGCTAAAGGGACCAAGCCTACTCGAAAATAATCGAAAAACAATGCGAGTCTCGAAATTACCAAAACCCGACCCCTGGGCCCATGTCTTTGAATTTGATAAATTTATACATGTCTAGATTCCATATCTCTTCACGAGTTCATACATATCAAAAGTTCCAAAATCCGACCACAAACGGTCTTTCAAATTCTCTATCAAAGGCCTAGGTTTCTAAGCCCTAGTTTCTGTAATTTTACCCTTAGTTATAGCTCTAATCCGTGAATTAACACAATAAAAAATGAGTTTTCATAATCCAAAACCTTACCTCAATGATGTCTCCTTGAATTCTCTCTTAAAAATCGTCCAAAACTCCAGAAAACACTTTTAAAATGATGAAACCCTCTGAAATTCTCAAAGGAAATAACTTATATATTCTGACCCAGGAATTTTCGTATCTGCAGTCCAATTTTTGCTTCTGCGTACCGTATTTACGGCCAATGAACCGCTTATGTGGTTCTTCACTTAACCGACCAAAAGCGCATCTGCGATAAACCTTCCGCACCTGCACCTTCGCAGGTACGGTCCCACAACCACATCCGAGGTTCCTGCCTTCCCATGTATTTTCCGCTTCTACGACCTCCCTTGTAGCATCTGCGGCATCGCACTTGCGGTCCCCAATCCGCAGGTGCAGAAATACCAGAAGCAGCAAAATCTGCAGCTTCTCAAATTTCCTATCCCTCCGTCAACCATCCAAAATCACCCCGAGGCCCCCGGGACCTTAACCAAAATCACCAACATATCCCAAAACCTTATTCAAACTTGTACCAATCTTCAAAACACCTCAAACAATATCGAATGAACCAACCGCATCGGATTCAAGCCTAAGTTTCAAAAATCTTTTAAATTACGCTTTTGATAAAAAACCCAACCGAACCATATTCGAATTACCTAAAACTTTACACACACATCTCAAATGATACAACGAAACTATTGCACCTGTCGAAATTCCAATTCGACTTCAATATCAAAATCTCACTACCAACTAGAAATCGCCATAATATCAACTTTGCCAATTCAAGCTTATATCTACTCCGAACCTTCAAAACTCATTCCGATCATGCTCCTAAGTCCCAAATTATCTCCCAAAGCTAACCAAATCATCGGAACTCATATCCGAGCCCTCTAACACATAAGTCAACATCCGGTTAACTTTTTCAACTTAAGCTTTCTAAAAAGAGACTAAGTGTCTCAAACCTTACCAAATCCTTTCCAAACCCGAGCCAACCAACCCGATCACATATAGAACCGATTAACAATGTAATAAAAATACGAAATGGAAAAAATGGAGCGGCAACTCATGAGACGACTGACTGGGTTGTCACACTATTATTGTTGTTTTTTCACCAAGGGGTTAGTGTTATTGAAAGCAAATATGTTGGGGAGTTAAAAAGTGATATCTTTTCTATAGATAAAGACCATTTCTCTCTGAGCGAGATGGCATGTTACACTAAGGATATTGGGAATGATAAAGTTGAAGGCTTTTATGTCAAAGACCCTACCAATATTCAATTTGTTGCATTGGAAACTGACAGCCAACTATATAGTATTGATAAGGACTTGCGTACTAGGTCCATTATTGACTTGTATGTGAAATATGTCATGGTGGAAGAAGGGTTCCCCGCTGGCAGTGTTGCAGGACCACTGTTTGGTAACATGGACCAAGAAACAATTAATATAGAAAGTGGGGTTAGTTCTAGGGAAACACAAATTAAGGGTGCTATAAATATGACCTTAAATGAGGTAGCTGGGGTTGAGGGGGAGGTAGAACAACCTCTTAATGATGAAGATCATACTGATAATTAAGACGTTGAAGAAGATAACTTAGAGAATATTCGTGATAAAAATGATAGTGAAATTGATCAATAATTAAGGGCTTTTAGAGAGACTGCTACAAAAGAAAAGATAAGTGAAAGAAAAACCCAAAAAATAGAGAAAAGCCAATGTCATTCAAGAAGTAGAGCTTGGGGAGGTTGAGATAGATAGGGGATTTGAGGATATAGGATTTAACAAGAAAGACATATTTGTTGGAAAGCTGGGTGGTGATGAAGACTTTATTGACTCATCTGATGCTGGTGAAAACAGTAGTGAAGATTTAGATGTTCTTGCACAACCAAATGTAGGTTTACCTTCCAGAAGAAAAAGCAAAAAGCTGAAGTATGATGATTCTTCCAAGTATGCTTTATTTGAATTAGGTATGACATTTGAAAATGTGCAAAGCTTTAGACAAGATGTAGCTGATTATGCTATTTAAGAGAAGGTTCAATTAACTATTAGACCCAATGGATCACATAAAATAAGGGTAAAATTTAAAGAAAAATTGTGTAATTGGGAATTGTATGCTAGTATTGATTAAGATTCAGGAGATTTCACTGTAAAAAATACTATCCAACCCGTAAATGTTATACAATGAACAAAAACAAGTTATTCTTAACCAAATATGTTGCTAGGAAGTTCAATGATAGAATAATCTCTGAACCTGATATTAGTGTATAAACTGCTAGAAACAATAAGAAAAAAATTGGGGTTGTAGGTGGGAAGACAGTGTGTTATAGGGCAAAAATGAGTATTATTAGTAAGTTCATGGGTGACTGAGCTCTTGAGTTTTCAAGGGTGTTGTACTATGATAATATAATTAAGAGTACAAATCATAAGACTTCTTGTATAATGAGACACAACCTAGGAAACATTTGTTCAAGCTTTTTTATGTCTCATTTGATGCATTGAAGAGGGTATGGTTAGAAGGTTGTAGGAGGATTATATGATTGATGGTTGTTTCTTGAAGGGGGATTGCTAAGGTAAACTAGTAGTTGCTATTGGAAAGAATGGGAATCTGCAAATGTACCCAATAGCATGGGTAGTTATTGACCAAGAAACTAAACAGTCTTAGAGTTGGTTCTTAAGTCATCTCATTCATGATTTGGAGCACGACAACATGACAACTCTGTTGGGGATGTCTTGTAGGCTCTTACTATAACGAACTTATCTTTTAAAAATTAGTCCAAGCATGATTTATCTCAAACCCCACTCAGTTTATTTGAATTTAACTACCTATTTTAAGAATTTATGGTTCTTTATTCATGAAACTGACTTGTCTCTTTGTTTTATTTTCCATCTAACTATTTTTTCAATTATTTAAATATTGTATTTATTTTTCCTACGTGCAAATACTTGACTACCTGTTATTAATTATTGCATAAATCATGCTCTACATCATATTCCACTCGTGCGTCTCAAATCATATAGCAACGCTTTAATGAGTGGTTGTGCTCTTCCTATTTACTATCCTTATATTCAAAAAGGCTTATTTGCGATAAACCAGTCGATCAGCGGTGCAGTGACCGTTCCATGCCTTACCCCTAGAGTTGTTTCCTTCAGGGTACCAGTCTAAAATCCCACAGAAACCTTACTCTGGTTAAAATTGTGCATGCATCATGTTTGAACCTATCCGGATCAGTTATATTGTCAACATATTGATTCTTTAAGATAAGCCTTATCCAAAGTCCATCGGGTTTTTCCGTAATCCCAACGGACACAACCACGTTCTGTGCATTAATTCAGAATTAAATGCCGATATGTTGATCACAAATGTATAAATAGTCGAGTTCGGTAGGGGTAAGGTGCAACCCTTTTATTTTGCAAATAATAAGGCACAATGTCCCAAGATCCGGTATGGTTAGGAATATCCCACTATTGCTACTAGATTAGTGGGAGGACCTTTTCTCAAGTGACAAGAAATATGTGAGAAAGTATTTTTTCTAACCTGCATTCCGTTCTAGATATTGAGCCGAACAACAAATTGATCGAGGCTGCCAATTTATTCTGGGATAATAAATGGGTTGTATTTCCTTTCGGTGATATAGAAATGACACCACTTCTAGAGGAAATAGGAGGACTTGCAGGACTAACTTGGGACAGTCCCGGGATATTGGTACCAGAAAATCGTACGGGCAGTGGATTTTTGAAGATGATGGGGTTGAAGAAGAATGTCGACCTAATGTATTTGAAGTATTCCTACATACCTTTCGAATACATGTACTAGATGTATGGTCATAGCAAGTATTTCCGCACTTACCATGATGAGATCTCTCTCACTTCACTTGGTCACATCCACCTGTTGATACCTATTTTTTCCTATATATATTATTTATACTCAAAATACTTTAAAAATAGCATGCATATATAAGCATGCCCAAGAGATTTGGTATTTTTTCCTAATTTTTACGATTTTCAAAATCAATTTATTGTCTATTTTACCAGTAGAAAATTCAATAATTATTTCCAAATTATAATTTTCGTGAATAATTTACTTCCTTTGTCATATCTACACAAAATATAATTAAGGTTATTTTTTTCTATTTTTACAAATTTATTTAGTATTTTTTAAGCTAAATTGCTTACAATTGCAATTATAGCCTATATTACGATTAACAATATTTTACAATCATAAAATTTTTTTTAGTATTTTTAGATTAATATTTATATATTATTAATAAGTTCAGTGCTTTTAATTTATTTTTAAAATCATTTTAGCTATTTTATATAAAATAGAAGGGGAAAATAGCTATTTAACGCGTAGTTTATTATTATTGCAATTTTAGCCCCAATTTAACCCTACCTCATCAGATTTTACTTAAACCCGTTTGACCCAAGATCCAACCCAAATGCACCCAGTCCAATTTCCAAACTAACCTGTCCCAGCACAGAATTGATCTGAGTCGTTGATCAAATAAGATCAATGGCCAAGATCTATTTGCAGATCAATGGCCAAGATCCATTTGCCTTAATTAAATCCTAACCTACCCCCACCCCCATTCTTCGAGACCGGTCTCTCTCTATCTCTATCTATATCTTCTTCTCCTCCTTCTCTCTAGAACCTTCTGGTTCTCCTTCTCCGATGGCCTTCACCGTCTCTCCGGCCACCTCCAGCCTCGCCTATTTCGACCACCAGTTGCCTTGAAGCCTTATCTTACCGGTTCCTTCCGCCCATGAGACTCCAGGAGTCTTCACCATGCAAAATGTTCACTGAAGCTTTGCTGGGGTTCCGCCTTTTTTCGATGGATTTTGGTCCGATGGTGCTGTAAATACCACTATTCTCGAGTTTCACAACCAGGTTTCACTTGTTTCTCTAACTGGTTTCATATAAAACCCTAATCTCGATCCAAACCTCTCAAACCGCTGATTTTTTTTAATGATTTTAACTCGTACCTTTATGTTTTGCACTATTTTCTACTCGATCTTTACGATTACTCCATTTTTAAACATTTTGTTCCCTTTTTGAAACTAGTGTTTCTGAACCCCTTTTCGAAATAACTTTATTTTCTAATTTTGAGTACGAATTGGTGATTCTTAGTACTATTCCTAAACTTCTTTCTTATGACTAATCAAAACCCTAACCTTATACGTTTGTGTTTGTATTGTCTGCTTGTTTGTGTGTTCTTCTCTAAGTTCCGTTTTCTTTGCTTTAATTTTGGCTACTAGTGTTCATTCTCCTACCATTATGTGTTCTCTATTTAAGGTATCTCTGACTGTTTTAATGACGATTTTATACTGATTCTTACAAGCCCTCTTTGAGATTGTGATACTTGCCTTAAAATTGGATTCTGCGTATTATTTTCGAATTTCTTCCTCACTCCGCGAGATACTTTCCTCTAATTAATATTGGGCTCTTAAGTTTTCAATCTCGTTCATGATTTTTTGGGACTATTTTCTTGAATTTGAGTTGTATCCTGCCCTACACGTGTGCACGAATATGTTGATTGATTTGGCTGACCTATTTCCCTAATTAGAGTATCATGTACCTAGTCTTTATTGCACACTTTATACTATTCTGCTTCCTTATGTGATCATGCCATGCTTGTGATTTATTTCCTTTTAAATAGTTGTTCATTACCGTTTGACTTTGATTCCTTAATTAAAGGGAGTCCATATATTGAATTTATTATGATTGATTCCAGTTCCTTGATTAGGGGCTGCTACCTTTTTTGTTTGCTCGTATTCAGTACTATAAGTACCCCCCTCCCCCCACTCTCTTTTGCATGACACGAACACATTGCATATCACAAACACACATATATAGTAATCACATTGCTCTCTCTTGTGATATTTCTCTCATTTTCTCTCTTGTGCTATTGTTGTTCCCTACTACTGACTGTCATTAGCTAGCTGAAAGGCTAAGGCTAATATCATGCTTATACTTGGCTCTTGCATTCCGCTGTGCTCTCCTTGTTGCTGGTATGTCCTGATTGAATTCCACGATCCAAACCAAGGTGTTCATTACTACTTCAGTAGGTGCTATTCCTAATCGTTTTCTACTTATTTTTCTGATGTGCAACATGTGATTGATTCCTGGTTTGGCTGTTGGAACTTATATGCTCATGATTACTGTTCACTTGTTATGACTGAATTCTATTGTTACTTACTTTGTGTCTAAATCCCACTATGTCAAGATCTCTTAAAGCTTTTGGTTTTTGAGTTTGCATGTGATTTATTTGTCCCCTTTACCCATTACCCTTGTGTGCAACTCTCTAATTTACTTTTTTATACTCTTTGAGCTACCAATTTTCCTCTCCTTCTTGCACTTGACACTACTCGAGATTAGGTTCTACCCCCTTCTAGTAAGCATTGTTATGGGTTCCTCTGAGTACTCACTGAACTTTGACGCACAAGGCTGGTAATTTCACACTTCATTTGTTCAACATTTTTGTAATTGTATGGGTGCTCGTATTGGCCAAGGACCCAATGGTGACCCTAGGGAGCTTTGGCGTACCCTGACCATGTCAAGGCTGTGAAGTTCGAAAGGAGTGAGGTTGGAAGAATGGGCATGATTGAACTCTCCCTATAGAATAACTTCTTATTTTTATTCTTTACTATTGTAATTAAGCTATCAGTGGTTGTAGGAACTTTTATGTGCATTAGACATCCTGTGACTTAGAGTTTTATTTTGTCTGAGTTGTAATCGTAAACACCTCATTAGTATGTTTAGTCTAATGATACAAGTTTGGTTAACTGTATCCCTTAAAACCGGAAATAAAATATGCATGTTCCCCCTCTAACATAATTAGGCAATGGATACGATGCCTAGGAAAACTTTAGTCCTAACGAGAATCGATTAACAAGGTTTTGACCGGTTTTAACTAACCAGCCTCTTTAATTTGAACTCTACCGCTCCGATTCTTGCTTTGACTCTCTGAAGTTCACTCTGTTTTTACTCTCTGAAGTTTACTCTGCTTTTTAACTCTTTGAAGTTCACTTTGTTTTACTGAAAATCTATCTCTATCTAGAAACAAGTTTTGAAACCGAGTATGTATATACTCTCACTGATTTTCTGATTTTGGTCCTATTATGTTTTTAACTACCGGGTTACCTTTTCTGCCCAAAATCGTGCTGTTTTGATACTTTTCTACTTAAACTACTGCCTGACCATATTACCTGACTGTTTGAATTTCTAGCTAGGTCACATTTTCTAAGCGGGTCCTGACAAACCCGTAACCGAATCATATTTCAACATGCAAGTCACTTATGTTCTTTGCTATTCATGATTATCTCCATCCGTTAGCAAAGTCCTATCTTCTAGGAGGGTACTGAGGGTTCCAGATTAAATGTCAATTCTAACTTTTGGTTGTCTCTACTGGGGATTGCTAGATAAAGTTTCATCCCGTTATTTGGGCGGGTCTTGACAACTGTTATTAGGGAAGAGGTTTGTACAAGATTATGTTCCCTATTGAACTTTAGACTGCGTCCCATTTTCCAGGAGGGTACTGAGGTTCATAGTTATACCTGCCATGTGCTTGCCTTCCCTTGTGGAGTATTTCCCCGGGTTCTTCCAAAATTTACGCCTCTGTTTCAATCAAAGAAAATCTTGTTAGTTTGAAAAAGTGGTGGTTAGCTTGCGGCATTCTGAAGATGGCCTCCGCACTATCAAGTTCTATTGTGTGCAATTTTCCGTACTGATGATGACCTACCTGATTTGCTCGTCTGATCCCTGAACCCTATGGCTTTACTTTGTTCTCCCATCATCATGTTACACTCCCTACCCTTTTGTCAGAATCCTTACATCCTTCCTAAAGTTACAAGTCAGTTCACTAACGAAACCTTCATTGATCCTTTCCCTTACCATTTTAACTTTTCTTCCTTTGTATGTGCTTTGCCACTTGGGAGCTGGTAGTAAGCTTTGAAATTTCTCTCCTGATGGCATAAAAAAATGACTTTGGGGACATATTAGAAGAATGGAGACTCGAAAGAAAATGAAATGCAATGACTCTGTATTATTTTGTTTTAGAATAAAAGAATTTCAAATTTGGCGACTATTGAGGGGAAAAAAACTCATTTGTGGTGGAACAACTGGTTTTCATGATCATAACATGCACTTTGGCATAGTCGACCATGTTTTCCCAAATGATCGGCCTTTTACTATATGCTTTGTTGCTGCGGCCTTCTTCAAACCCGAACCATTTAACCAAAACCTGACCTTGCTTAACTTATGGTGTCATGGATAGATTTCCACCAACAACGCTTTTTCAATCACTTGTTTCTTGACTTGCCTTCACCTTATGGTGCCCATGAGGATTTTTACTGATAAGACTCTCTCATATTCATTTCTCTCAACTCCCGTCGCCTTACAATGCCCGTGAGGGTTTTCACCAATAAGACTCTCATTTTTATTATTTTCCTGCTTGAACTAGAGTGTTGCCCTAAGATATGAATCAATTCTTCTTGCTCGACTCGGCTTTTCATAAAGAATGATCTGAAGGTCTTTCTTTGGAACGTAATGCAGGCTTTTGGATAAGGTTAGAAAGAAATGGTGTTAAAGGCACAAAATAATTCAATTGGGTTCAAGAATTACAACTTTCGGAATCAAATTTCTTACAATAAACATAATTTCTGTACCAGTTTCTTACTTGGGGACCTTTACATTTTTATTTGAATATGATCGTGCCATCAGGAGTCCTACATATCCTTAAAAGGAATCAGGTCAAACATAGTTCATGAAGATTACTTGTTTTTGTTGTCTTTTCAATTCTTCTTTTCCTTATTCTGTTTTTTTATTTTTCTTTTGTTGTTTTACTACTTTGTGGGGGTTTACCCTTCTCTCTTTTCTCCGTTTCTTTTATTTTCTTTCTTTGTTGTTTTTTATTTTCTCTTTTTCTTCATTTTTTTATTTCTCTTTTTTCTTTTTCTTCCTTCTCTTTTCTCTTTTTATTTCTTTTTATTCTTTCCTGGTCTTTCTTTTACAGACTTTTACACTTGCGTTTCAGACTTTTGTTACTGATTCTGAAAGAATGGTATGGAAGAAAATAATTGAAGCTCAAAAAGGGTTAGCAAAGGATAAAGTGTTTAGATAGACGATAATTATTTTAATCTCTAAAACATGCCAAGTACAAACCAACATGCTAAGTATAGACCATGATTTGAACAAAGAAAATCATACATAGTATCTCTTAACTGCATCTGAATAGATGGCCATTTCTATTCAACGCCCAGTTGGACAACACTCTTGATACGGCGAACGCCCCTTGACATTTTGGGGGAAAACGTTCCCTTTGCCTTTGCCTGATGAGGGAGGATGCGTTTCAATACCAGTTGAATCACTTCAAACCTTCTTGGACACACTTTTTTGTTATATGCTCTGGCCATCCTCTATTGATACAACTAGCCGTGACATACCGCTGCCAATCTTTTTTTATCAATCAAACTGAATTGCTCCAAACGGGCTTTGACCCATTCCTTATCATCAATTTCTGGCTCGGCGACAATCTAAAGGGATGGAATTTCAATTTCAGCCAGAATTACTGCTTCTATGCCATATACCAACAAATATGGAGTTGTCTCTACTGAGGTACGGACAGTAGTGTGATAACCTAGCAGTGCGAAAGGTAACTTCTCATGCCATTTCTTGGACCCTTCCACCATTTTTGAAGTATCTTCTTTATATTCTTATTGGCTTCCTCAACTGCTCCATTCACCTTCGAACGGTATGGGGTGGAACTGCGATGTGTAATCTAAAACTGCTGACATACTTCTTTCATCAAATGACTATTGAGATTAGCTCAATTATCAGTGGTGAGTGTCTTTGGGATTACGAACCACCAAATGATATTTGAATGCACAAAGTTGACCACGACTTTCTCGGTCACTACCTAGAAAGTTTTAGCTTCGACCCACTTGGTAAAATAATCAATAGCAACCAGAATGAACCTATGTCTGTTGGAAGCTGCTGGCTCGATGGGCTTGATGACATCCATGCCCCAAGCAACGAAGGGCCATGGTGCAGATATTGCATGCAATTCAGATGGTGGTGAGTGAATCAAGTCTACATGCACCTGACATTGATAACATTTGCGCACGAAACTGATGCAATCTCTCTCCATGGTGAGCCAATAATACCTTGCTCGTAGAATCTTCTTCGCCAAGACATATCCACTCATGTGTGGTCCAAAGGTCGTGCAAGCATTGCCGATACGCTATGAGCTTCAAGTCTCGTGTTTCCCACTCTCCTTGAATCTGGTGCACCAGAAGGTCGGAGTTTCCTAAGACCAAAACTTCCTTGACATCCATTTCTACAGCTAACCTTAAAACAAAAATGCATACCTCATATTCTGCCATATTGTTTGTGCAATAGAAGCAGAATTGAGCTGTAACGGGGTAATGGTGCCCTGTTTCAAAAATGCGTATCGCTCCTATCTTGACGCCTTTTATGTTGGAAGCCCCATCGAAGGATAATTTCTATCCCGCCTTCTTGCCTTGTTCCATTTCCTCAATATGCATTACCTCCTCGTATGGGAAGTATGACTTTAAAGGTTCATATTCTTCGTCTACCAGATTCTCGGCCAAATGATCAGCTAGTGCATGTGCTTTCATTGCAGTCCTTGTCACATAGACAATCTCGAACCCGGTGAGCAAGATTTTCCTTTTTGCAAGCCTTCACGTGGGTATAGCCTTATGAAAGATGTATTTTGACGGGTCCAAGCGTGAGACAAGGTAAGTGGTATATGATCACAAGTAATGCTTTAACTTCTAGGCTACCCAAGTTAGGGCATATCACGTCCTTTCAAGATGAGTATACTTAACCTTATAAGCTATATACTTCTTGCTGAGGTAGTACATAGCCTTTTCTTTCCTCTAGGTGACATCGTGCTGACCCAGCACACATCTAAATAAATTATCCAGGATTGTTAGATACAGGATATATGGCCTTCCTAGTTCCGCAGGGACCAAAAACGGTGGGTTCGACAAGTATTCCCTTTATTTTATCAAAAGCCTCCTGGCACTCTCCGATCCATTTAACTGCATCATCCTTTTCAATAGCTTAAAGACGGGCTCACAGGTTGTTGTGAGCTGAGCAATGAATCGAGTGATGTAATTAAATCTCCCTAACAGACTCATCACCTCTGTTTTGTTCCTCGGAGGCGGCAATTCTTGTATGGCTTTGGTCTTTGATGGATCTAGCTCAATGCCTCGGCGGCTAACGATGAATCCTAGCAACCCGCGCATTTCACTGTATTGAGTTTGAGATTATACCTATGGAGCCTCTGGAAGAATTTCCTCAGACCTCTCACATGGTCGGATTCTTCCTAGGTTTCACAATTACATCTTCCACATATACCTCAATCTCATTATGTATCATATCGTGGAAGATGGTTTTCATTTCCCTCATATAGGTTTCCCAAGCACTCTTCAGGTTGAAGGGCATGACCCTGTAGCAATATGTTCCCTATGGCGTGATGGCCGCTGTCTTCTCCAGATCCTCCTCATCCATCAGAATCTGGTGGTAGCCCGCGTAACAATCTGCGAAGGACCCAATCTCATGCTTCGCACAATTGTCAATTAGTGTGTGGATGTTTGGCAGTGGGAAGTGGTCTTTTGGACTTGCTTTGTTAAGATCACGATAATCGACGCATACCCCAGTTTTACCATATTTCTTTAGCACAGGCATGAATTGGCTAACCATGTGGGATATCGTGTGATTCGGATGACCTTGCCCTCAAACAGCTTGGTAACTTCTTCTTTGATTTTCACGGTCACATCAGTTTTAAAATTCCTCAACTTTTGTTTGACAGGAGGGCAGGCCGGGTCGGTGGGCAATTTGTGAACCACCAAGTCAGTGCTCAATCGTGGCATATAATCGTAAGACAATGCAAAAACATCTTTGTATTCAATAAATGCTTCAATTATTTCTCCCCTAAGTTGTGACTCGAGATGGACACTTATTTTAGTTTCTCTAATGTTATCTGGGTCCCCTATATTGACTGCTTCTGTATCGCTCAGGTTTGGCTTGGGCTTTACCTAAAAATGGCTCAACTCTTTACTAATTTCATCCAATGCCCTCTCCTCATCATATTCCTACTCATTCATATATTCTATCTCTTGAATTATCACTTCTGAATTAGACCAATTTTTAAGATAGGGCCGAAGAGTCTTTATGCATGTCAGATCATTGGAGGCATCATAAAAATAACTTTATAAATAGGAAAAAAAAGCAAAGAAAAATGAAAGCTATTAGCACTAAATAAGAGGGAAATTGCATTTCATTAAAATTGGAAAGACAACAGGGTTTACAAATCCAACCGGGCTGAACATAACATCTGAATTGCAACCCTGGAACTAATCTAGATTAAAGTGAAAGAAAAATCAAAGCCGACTACCACGACTCCTTCCGAGCGGGAAGAGGAGTAGATTCCTAGTTGTTGACATACGCACGACGTCTCACAAACTTCACATCTATCTTGCTTGATCCCTTGTCAGCCTCCACCATGTTAACATCTTCAAATAACTTTTCGAACGTCTCGAGTAATGCTTTGTCAGGATCAACCACAGCATTGGCAGTTGTTGTTTTCAAGCACTTCTTGGCGCCAGGTTTCACAAATCATTTGAAGAAATAAGGCATATGCTTAGGGAGGGCCCATGCTTTCTTTCTTATCTTTCTGGATCTCTTGTTGTCTGCACTTATAGGCTTGATCCCCCTAACCAAAAGTTTCTAGGTTCATGGGAAGAGACACCGACTGTATGATACCCTGAAGTGAGGCCCCCAAACCCTTTCCAGGAACAAACCCATTCTTTAACATTTCAACTTCCACCATGACTGCAGTAGCTAATCTTGTTGTTGGAACATGCCCCCCTTCTGGGACATTCTCCACTGATACCGAGTCATCAACTTGATACAACCAGGGCCTTTTAACATCATCTGCTTTAATGAAGGGTACAGTAGCATCACTGTGAGCATATAAAGGGTGTTTGCCGTGCACTACTATTTCTTGTCGATCCTATTCAAATTTTACCATTTGATGCAAAGTAGAAGGAACTGCTCTAGCAGCATAGATCCAAGGTTGCCCCAACAGCAGGTTGCATGAGACAGCCACATCAAGCACCTAAAACTCCATGGCAAAATCAACAGGCCTGATTGTCAATTCGAGCACTATGTCACCGACTGAATCTTTTCCCTGCCTTCAAATCCTCGTACATAGATGTTGTTCTTGCGAATTCATTCATTTTCCACCTTTAACTTGTTTAGCATGGAGGGAGGGAAAATATTCGTGCTTGAACCATTATCGACAAAAACTCGAGTCACCACAGAATCTTCGCATTTTACTATGAGGTAGAGTTCCCTATTATGCTCGGTGCCTTCTATTGGTAGTTCATCATCGGAAATGTGACTCTGTTCACCTCAAAAATCTTATTGGCTATTTTCTCCAAATGACTAACTGTGATTTCATCAAGAACGTGGGACTCGTTTAGGATCTTCATTAACGCCCGGTGGTGATCGTCTGAATGAATTAAGAATGCTAACAACGAGATTTGAGCTTTTTAGAAACTCTTCTGCCTCTTCTTCACTCACAGTTTTCTTCACCAACGCTAAACAATCCTTGGTTGGTTTTGATTTTCTCAATTCCACGAGGGCAAAGAACCTCCTCGATCGGGTCAATCCATGAGTCTCACAAACTTCTTCTCTAACCTCTTTCCCTTCGTAGGTCACTGCTACTCAATTGTAATTCCAAGGAACTGCCTTGCTGCTGATTACTGGTATCTGAACTACAAGTTTGATAATGACAGGCTCTGAACGAGCACCTTTTACGACAACCACGGGCTTGCTTGCTATTCTTGGTACAACCACATTTTGCATTCTCTTGTTTCACCATGCCGTCTTTCGAGGATTCTTTCTTGACTACAAAAGGCTCACTACTTCCTGCATTGACTTGAGCGTGGACATCTCACTGGTCAAGTTCTTACCCTTCTTCCGTTCACTGGCTCGGATCATCATGACAGTTTGCAAGGGCTTTTTGGACTCTCCCTCTTTGTGCACTATCTCGATCATATTTGTCTCATGATGAGCTGGCAGCGGACTTTGATTAATGTTAGGCGCTTCCAGGGCTTGCACCTCAATTTGATGGGAATCAACGAATTCTTGAATAGCAAACTTTAAATGCCAATATTTCTTAGTGTCATTCCCTGGGGCATCAGAACAATACTAACAACTGACAGAATAATCTAGATTTCGTGGGGAAGGGTTTGAAAATTTTTCCTCGATCAGCCTCACCATGTCTAGCTACCTCAACCTGTGAAATAAGCTAGTAAATGATTCTCCCACTGGAGTGAAAGTTCTCTTCTTATGCATTATCTCTTTTTTCAAAGCTTGGTTGGCCCGGAAAGCTGGTCTCAGGGGGTCGTTGGTAGGTTCTTGGAGAGTAGTTGTTTGGTGGAGCTGGGTAATTATTCTGTAGAGCTGGTGCATGCCATTGTGCATGGGCGGGCGGTTAAGTGTATTTTTGTGCATGATGGACTAACAAACGGGGTCAGAGGCGTGTAGTAATGTTGCGGTGGCCGTATGTAATGTGTGGGTATATTTGGTTGTGAGGACAGGGTGGGCTATAGTGGGATGGAGCCCTGGGCCTGAACCAAGTCCCTGACACAACCGTCGCTAACTCTTCCTTCTTCTTCTTCCCATATGTTCCCCCGGTCCCGCTTTGGGTAGCCTGGGTAGTTGCTTTGATTGCAGATTCACTCATGATCTTGTTGGATTTGAGTCCTTCCTCGACCGTACTTCTCATTTTTAGTACCTCATTGAAGGATTTACCTACCACCGATACCAGATGACCATAATACGTAGGCTCCAAATCTTGCAATAAATAATCTACCATTTCACTCTCCTTCATTGGGGGGTCGACGCTCGTTTCTTGTTCCCTCCAACGGAAACAAGATTCTCCAAAGCTCTCATTGTGTTTCATTTTCAATTTTGTCAAATAAAGACGGTCCGGGATAATTTCAAGATTATATTGAGAATGACAGGCGAATGCTTGTGCTAGATCATCCCAAGTGTACCACTGAGCATGATCCAGTCGGGTATACCATTCCAATGTCGACCCACTTAAACTTGAGTTAAGTATGCCATTGGCAGTTCATCCTTTCCTCCTGCTCCTCTCATTTTGCTACAAAAACCTCTTAGATGTGCAATTTGGTCGCCGTGTCCGTCATACAAGTCAAACTTGGGCATTTTAAAGCCCGGAGGTAACTGTAGGAACAAGCATAGGTCTTTGAAGGCCACACACACATGGCCACCTAACCCTCACATATCTCTGAATGATTTTTCTAAGCTTCTGACCTTCCTGAGAACCTCCTCTTGCTCGGGAATTTTGACTAGTTTTTCAGCCACCACCGGGATTTCAAAACGGGGGGCATATAAGTAAGGTTCATGGGCTTTTTAAGCAGGTTCTGGGTGGTAATACTGATTCTCGTGAGCTTGAAGCAAAGGCTAGCTAGACAATCTGTGGAGTATAGGGGGAGGAGGTGCCACATATATTGGAGCAATTGGTGGACGGGGGGGGGGGGGGATGGGGGGAGGGGGGTTTGGAACAACTTTGGGTGGTGGAGCTGGGTCCTTGAGAAGTCGTACCCTGGTATTGTGGGTAGACAGGGAAACTTGGGGGTGGATCAGTAGTGGGATGGTCATGTGACTTGGCCAGCGGTGGGGCGAAGGTCAGATTAGCAGGATAGGTTGGTGGTGGCTGCCCTCTCACCCATGCCTGATACATCTCAGCCATTTGATGTTTCTATTTGTACATTTCCACTCTCATTGTATTAACGTCCAACTCCTCTACCTCTTTCGAGGGGTCAATGATGCTGGCATCGGTTTCTTGATTGGCCATAATTAGCTTGCTTTTGGACCAAGTGTTATAGGACAGGGTTGCCAGAATGCCACAAAGAACTAAAACTTGTTAGTGGTTAGGTTTCAACACAGAGGCGGCCACATGTTTGGGGATGGATGCACCTAAGAACTTATTTGTTTCCATTATGCACACAAAGTGGTTGCTTGGTTCATCCCGGCTCTTATCCTATGCCACCTTTCTTTTCTCTCTTGTTTTTTTTCTTTTTCTTCTTTCCTCTCAATTTGTTTTGCCTACACCATTCGTTTCGTTATTCTCACCTTTACTTTACCACTATTTTTCTCATTTTTCTTCCCCTTTTTCTTAATTTTCTTTATTTGGTTATGGTCGAATCCTATGTATGAGCATGTGATTTTTTCCTAGCTTAAATTACTCCTATAAATTTGTAAAACTGGGATTTTCTTTTTCTGTATAATTTTTTAGAATTTAATTGCATAAATTGTGTGTTTGTTTACATGTTGAGTGCATTTTAATTCATAAAAAATATAAAAAATAGCATTTTTGGCATGCAGGATACCAGTTCTAACATTTTAGTTTCACCGATTAAGTAATAGCATGGAAAAGACAAAAAAATATGAAAAAATCGGTTCTTGTTGCATTTTTAATTTTAAAGTCTCAAATTTGTCTTAATTTCTATTAAATTAGGGTTTAGTTAATTTGGAATTTAATTAGCTTAATTTTAGATTTAAATCAGGTTTTTGCTATTTTTAAAGTTAATTTGGTTTTAATAAAATCATTTAGAAATTAATATAAATAAAGGAAAAAAAAGGATTTGAAATGTGGACTCAATTATAGACCAATTGGGCCATTTTGGAAAATTTAAACCAGTCCAAAACACCCAATCTAGGCCCACCCCCAGTCCGGTCCAGCCCCACACCCCTAACCAAACGACGTCGTTTACCTATAACGAATCCCAGCCGTCGAGGTTCCTTGATCGAACAGCTGGAAAGTGGGATGTATTTAATATATAAATGTCCTAACGACCCCCCTTACCCCTAATCCATATTTGAGAACCCTTGAATCACGCCGGCGTAACGCCACCATCCCTCTGCTGTCAGACGCCGGCCGAAAATTGCCTCAATTGGCTGCGATGCTCCGATGGCCCCCAAAATTACACCACCCCATCTCTTTAACCTCCTCTTTTCATTTCTGCAACCGACATATCTCAAATCCGCGCAAATTGCGTCGAATATTCATTTGAAACTTAGGCTGCTCTGCCGCCCACAATGATGCCACCTTCAAACCCTTCCAAATTAACACCCCGGATTCCCCTCACTCTCCTCTTTGCAAAACCCAAACCCCGTCCCTCAAATCCCAGCGGAACTTCACGAATATTGAATCAACATTCTATCCAAAACCATAAATCTCCCTAACCTTACCATATTAACACCACATATCCTCCTCATCTCCTTTTTTACGAATCCATGGTTTATAGCCTTCGAATATTATCAAAGCTTCTCGAATTTCAGATCTTATAACGGCAGAAACCTAAAAGTCTGAGTTACTTGAGTTTTCCCCAATTTTCTGAGTTCAGAGTTTGAGTCGAGCCTCGAGATAATGTGTTTGTTTGTTCTTGCTAAAGAACACATGTTCACATCATTCCAGTGCTTGAATCGGCGTTCAGTGTGGTTTAACCTTACATAAGTATGTTTTGGTTTAATCTTTACATTTGGTCTAATTTTGTTCTATTTTTACTCTGATTTTCTGTTGGTTTGAATAATTGGTTGGTTTTGATTGGGTAATTCATGTTTGTTACTAATAATTCGACCCTAGTTCAATGGCTAAATTGTTTAGTGAATACATTGAGTTTAGATCAGCAGTTTAGTTAGATTTTATATTTTGATTAGGTGGTTTGAGTAATTAGTTCAACTTTAGAATTTGTTTAGACTTAGCTGAATTTTCTGTTCATTTGAGTAATTAACCATTGTTATTGACCAAGGCAAAAGGGTGGGGTTAGTTAGTACTAGTTTGGTAATGTCAGTTAGAGTAAGAAGGTAGGTTAGGCATTTCGAAGAAAGGAATCTTGCAAATAACTGATTTGGAAACCCCTAGAACATTTTAGGTGGGGTTCCAATTAGAATTTTAGGACTTTAGTGTTAAAACATGAGAAACAAGTCACAACCTTAGGGACTAATTAGTTAAAAGTTGAAAATAAAAAGAGGGACAAGAGGTAAAATAATAATCTGAGGGTTGCCCTTAGTTTTGCATATAAAAGGCAGTCTTGATTGCCTTGTCTAACAAGTTCTAGGTACACAACTAAAACATGCAATGGTGTAGCGAACTGGAAATGGAATAAAGCATATTCAAAAGTTTTGCTTCTTGATATGTGCTCGTTTGGATCGCTGTATGTCTACAGTTGGATAGATGCTACTGATATATGTTTTGTCTTGTATAGTTTAGTTTTTGATTTGTAATCATATGAACAATGGACTGTGGATTAGTATATTTTCATTTCATATGTCTTCTTTGGATTCATTTAGGTAGACTTTCTTCAACTCTAGTGGAGCTCCGTCGATTTAAGTGTTAGCTAATAGAAGGATTAAATGTTTCATGTTAGATTTCTGCTTTTACGGATGCTAATAATGTATGGTTAGTTTTACAACTTATTCATTTAGAATTTAGAAGATATGCAAAAAAAATAGGAGATATCCTTTCATTCACGTTTTGTTTTGTTTCAAAAAAATTATTTATAACTGTGTTGGGTCCATTTACTTGCCGTTAAAGTTAAGAGTGTGAATTTAAGCCGTATCACACGCTTCATTGGTGATTAAAACATTGAATAGGCAATCCGATCCTAGGTCTCATATTTACGTTTTTATCCTATGGTAATAGTTTAATATTGACAATCCACTATTATTACAGTTCATGTCTCTGTCATTGTCCATTTGTTTGAATTATGAAATGAATCGGGCCTAGCGTTAACCAAGTTGCAACAATACATAGGCCAAATAATTTCAGCCTAGTAATTAAGTTCATCCAATTAGGTCCATCCTGCATGATATAGATTTGGGCCTTCCCTAAGGCCCAGGCTTTAGATAACTTTCAAACAACTTTAAATGTCAAATCGGACAGTCTCATGGACTGGCCTATGAAGCCCAGCACACCAAAAATCCCCATCTTGCCTTTTGAAGCTATTCGATTAAGATTGTTTAAATTATATTTTGGGCCCTCCAAGCTAGGTAGCATATTTGAACTAAGAGGTTTCCCTCTTGTTTGAGTGTGGACCTGAGTTCAAGACCCGAATTCCTTAAAATAAGGCTAATTTATATGAGCCCCTTTTAGCGACAATACATAATAGAAAATCATAGTTCTTTTAGGTTGGCCTTTAATATTATTTGAGGTGCGCTGTGCCAAAAAAATATACAAATAGCGTGGCCCTCTTAATTATAAAAAAATTAGAAATGGGTAAGCCATTTAGCAAATGTTCATGGTTTCCCGTAAAGTTAACAACACGCTAGCCGCTTTATGCACGTTCTTTAATAATATTACTGACTTAAAATCGGGTGTACATTTTATGTGACCCAAATCCAAATCCCAAAATGTTGAACAAATGTGTCTTAGATTTGGGTGCATTTCGTGTGATGTGATTCAAAAACACGTGTTAAACAACTCTCGCTCTTCCTTAAAATTTAATCAAAATCGCTAAATAATCCTAAAATGGCACTACAGGGTGACGTACTTTAAAATCATGTGAGTAAGATGAATATAATAGTTGAGCGACCGTACCAGAATCACGGAACACGGGAGTGCCTAACTCCTTCTCCCGGGTTAACAACATTCCTTACCCGAATTTCTTGTTCGTGGACTGTTAAACAGAGTTAAACTTTCCTTGATTCGAGATTTAAACCGGCGACTTGGGACATCATTAATTATCCCAATTGAAAACTCTGAAATCTCTAAATAAAATAAATCATGTTTCGATCGTCCTTAAATTGGAAAAATTCCCTTATACACTACGGTTCGGAGTGGTGTAAAAAAAGGTGGTGTGACACCTCTTGCGACTTTGCTGGGGATCGAACCTAGAATCTCTGGTTCAGGGTTCAAGAATTTGAGCTTAGAATAACTGTTACGATCGACTTTATCTGTTATCTGATTTTTCTACATGTTTCATGCCTAATGCGCTAAATGTTTTACCGCTTTGATTTTTGTTGAAATGTACATATAAACTGCTACGAAACCCTTCCTCTTTCAGAGTCATCTAAATCATGGAGAAAGGTGAACTTAGTGTGACTTCTCATCTGTTTAGAGTCATATCCCATTTAGAACTTGGTTGAGATAAGTCGCTAAGCCGGCGGAGCTTCTGTATCCCCGGTACACTGCCCCCCGGCTCGAGTTGTCCACTAGGGTAAGCCAGGTCTAGAACAATAAACCCAGGGCTTAAACCTAGTATAGCAAAGCCTCATGCCAGATCCCTAGTAGGAACGTTTGCTTGCATCACGTGCATTTTACATAGGGGACTCAACATAGGGGTTCGTTCCGTCTAGGACGGGTGTCCTGAAACAAAAAGACCATCCTGATGCATCTTACGTGCTACTTGTGCATTTATTTGCTTTGGATTTGCATGATGACCGGCTCGCGAATAATGAGAGAAAATTGAGAAAAATAGCAGTTTTAGGACTAAATGAGGGTAACCACTTGTTTCGAAAAACTAATGCCCAAATAATACCGAAATGCTGCCGAATTTTTGAAAAAAAAAGAAAGGCAAAACAATATTTTTTTGACAAAACATTTTGTCTGAACTATGCTAGTTTGATTCCCACCGGATGTGGGATACGTAGGCAACCCCCATCCGCTCCAACTCCCTTTTTGAATAATATAACCCAAAAAGCAACAAAATTTTATTTTGTTTTCGCCACAAATAAGTCTGGTGATGCCATTATTGTCTAAAATAAGTCGAATGTCCCTAAAAGGGCGCCAGAAGCATGTTTTTGTCAAGAACAACCACCTTGCCTTGAATAATCTTCAAAGGTTAGCAGGCACAAACTTAAAATATTTTTCCCCCGAAGTGCTAAAAAGCCGTATTTGAAAAGCCGAAGTCTTGATTTGAAATAAGGAATTGAGAAATTTTGAAAAACAAACGAAGTGATGTTGTTTTCTTCTTTCGGGGTCAAAATAAGTTATTAAATCACCCTTAATAAATGTGCAAGACGAGCACAGACAAAATTGAATCCTTCACAGCCCTTAAAGAGATCCCCTTGTAGCTCCATTTATGGTGGGATGACTTAGGAACGAGCAGCAAATATATAGTGACAAGAGTTCCGGGAGGCCTCATCGGTTTATTAAAAGTCAACCCAAGGTTGGACATAGTTGAAGCTTTGGTACCGTTTTGGGACCCCACCCGCAATGTATTCCGTTTCTCCAACTTTGAGCTCAAAACAACATTGGAAGAAATAGCTGGTTATGCGGGTTTAAATGGAAATCTCAGAAGCCGCTATCCATTGGCACCAAGACCGGCAACTCCCCACAGGTTCCTAGACTTGTTAAGCATTAGTCGGGTAATCAGGACGGAAATATATTGGAAGGGTTTTGCACACTCCATTTCTTGTATCATATATATGGAAACCCCGAGGTTTTGAAGAACTGAATACCGGTCTACCCCATGCCAGGAATAGAGACAAGTGGGAGGCAAGGCTGCTGGGAGTTGTGGTTTTTCCCCGAATAGATGGTCATATAGAGATCAACCTTGTAGGAATTCTTGATGTCACAATAAAAAAGAACAATAGTATGTTGGTTCCGCTAATTGTGTATGAAATCTATCGAGCCCTGACGATATGCCGAGAAGGAGGGAAATTCTTCCAAGGTTGCAATTTGTTGCTACAACTATTGATACAAGAGCATCTCTGTCATCGAACCGGGTACATGAACTATGGTTTAACCGGGTGGAGCTGTATTGAAGAATTTAAAACCCGGGTAGCAGGAATTAAATTCCCGGAGGACGCCGAGGCTTGGATATAATAGTTTAGATCATTGACCACTGACAAAATTGAGTGGGCTTTCGGATGGCTTCCTGCTACTAAGGCAGTATACACATCAGCTGAGGTACCATATATTCTCTTGATGGGCATTCGAAGCATCCAACCCTACGCTCTCTATAGGGTTTTGCGCCAATTGCGAAGATTTCAAACCATCCACGGTGATGAAGATCTAAGTAAGCAAGTCATCTAACTAGGCCCAAAGGCTGCATTCCGAGAAGGAAAGATTCACCAAATATGGAATGAATGCAGGTTTCTTGAGCCTAAAGCCATAGTGCGAGATCGGGCCAGGGGCGAAGTAGACTCTAAGTACATGGCTTGCTTCGGCGAAAGGTTCCAGATTCCTTGAAGGCCCGCAAAAAGGCCACATGTCCAGCACATCACTGACGGGGCTCAGGTACAATGGGATTGGTTAGCCAAAGAGTTGAATACAGGACCAGAATAGGAGAGTTAGAAATGCAGATTCGGGACATCCTGTTTGAAAGCAGTTTGCAAGCTGCAAATGATGAAGGTCACAAGAAGAAATTGGCCCAAGCAACTGAGGCTCTTAGGGCTCGAATACGATAAATAAAAATAGTTAATAACAACCAAGAAAAAATATGGGCCGATGATAGGTAGATAAGCAGACTGAAAAGACAAGTCTCACAATGCCAACAAGATTTGGAAAAATCCAAAGAGAATATAGCAAATATCTGAGCGCAGTTGGCAAAGAAAGCAGAAGATTGGGCCTAGTTTGTGTGACAGACTAAGAGAAATTATGAAGGAACTATTACCAATCTGAGAAGAAAAGTGACTACCCTTGAGAACGAGGCAACTAAGCAAGCCAAAGAATTCAAAGCCAATAGGGAAAACTTCTATGACTTGATGGCCCAAATGGAGGAGGAACTAGAACAATTACAAGCTCGACACTTTCGTGATTCTCAAGTTCTGGAAACCAGGAATGATCAGATAGGGCAGCTACTTCAAGAAAAGGGCGGAGTAAGAGAGAGGATCCTGACCATTTCTCGTTACATTACTAGGAAATGCTAAGTGTGAAAGGACATGAATCGCACCACCTTTTTTGCGAGAAAAATGATATTTGTCAAACACATAATGAGTGACTTGTAGAGGCTACAAGGAGATCTTGCACATAGGCCCGCGGCAAGGCCAAACGATGTCCCGCAGTCACGAGGAGCTTTAATGTATTCATGATTTTCATATTGAGTCTGTATTTCCTTTTTCACGAGAGAATACTTTTTCACGGCTAGAGTCTGTTCGAGTCTGTATTTTATTTGGCTTTGAAGACTGTATTTATTTTGTTCATCATAGCCTGTTAAATGTTCTTTGAGTTTTTGTAATCAAAATATTTTATATCTATGAAAATCGAAAATCTCAAAATGTTTTTCTTCAATTTTTCACGAACTACGCTCGGTCTGATTCATGCATGGTCATGATACGTAGGAAATCTTCATAGGGTTCGACCATTAACCCTAAAGAAAAAGAAAAGAGAGAAAGGAGAAAAACAAAAGAAAGAAAAGAGAGGAAATAAAATAAAAGAAAATAAGACCAAAAAATTAAAGAAAAAAATAAGACGATTGAGAGAGAGAGAGATGAGGGCAAAAGCAAAATAAAAGAAAAGAAAAGAGAGAAAAATCAAGTGGGTGAGAAAAGTCGGGATGACTCATGCAATCTATGCAAATCATATAGAAACCCATTTAACTGTATAGGTGCATCACACTCCAGCGTGCGATTACCTATCTGTTATGTGTTTCAAACTAATTGTTTGATGATGCAAACTCCAATTCTAGTCTAGGTTTTATTGAAATGGTGGTTTGTTCTTGATACACTGGCTTCACATCCCTACTTTACCACATCAAAGGGCAGCATAGAAATGTCTTCAGAAATCACTTTGCTAGCAATTCCTATCACAGACGAAAGCTCAACCTCGGGTATTTCGGCATCAGAGTCAGCAACCGCCGAGGAAAACCGATTATTGTATCTCCGCATGATGGAGATGTGGGACGCCTGGTCAAATGGAAAAGAGACGCCTAGTGCCATTCTCGAATTTCTCGAGCTTTTCCAGAGAATGGGGGGAACTTCTACCGTCCCAATTAGTAACCCCAGCATCATACTAGGACACCCAACCATCTCAGCTCATTGAGTGGGAGCACCTTCGGAGGTTCGTCCCCAGGCGGCTATATCCAATGCAATCCCAAATATCTGTACCGCTCCACCATGCGTAGCTATACCACAACCCGCACTGCCAAGGCCTACTTTGATCCGTCAACTTTCACATTCAAAACACTCACTCCCCAAATGGAGCCCCTTCACTATCCCACCTATACTTATTCGCATCCCCATCCATTTTAGTTCACAACAGGATAGGAAAAGACCCCGAAAACTCCGGAACAGGAGGAAATGGAAAAAATAATGAGAAGATTGGAGCAAAGCCTCAAAAACATGTAGGGGCTAAGTGGACAGAAAAGTGTATCATACACGTGCATCTATCTGTTGGGATTCAAAACTCTGAAGTTCAAAAAGTACGATGGTCATGGTGACCCTATAGCTCACCTTAAGAAATATTGTAATCAATTGTGCAGAGCTGGAGGAAATGAAGAATTGCTGATGGCTTACATTGGGGAAAGCTCGGTGGGTATCACCTCCGAATGGTATATGGATTAGGATATCTCTAGGTGGCCCATCTGGGATGATCTTGCAAGAGATTTTGTTCAACAGTTCCAATAGAATATTGATATTGCCCCGGACCGGAACTCATTCGCAAATATAAAGAAGAAGACCTCACAAAATGTTTGCGAGTATGCGATCAAATGGTGGGAACATGCGTCAAGGGTAAAACCTCCAATGGATGAAGTGGAGATGGTTATTGTATTTCTTTAGGCTCAAGAGGCTGATTATTTCCAAAATATGATGTCAGCCACGGGCAAGCCATTAGTAGAGGTCATAAAATTGGTGAAATGGTAGAGAATGGATTGAAAATGGGCACTGTTTTGAGCCAATCAGCTATTAGGGCGACCTTCAAAGCCATCCAAGGCGGGTTCGGAGGAGTGAAAAAAAATAAGAAGAAAGAGGAAAAAGCCAAGGCGGCTTCAGGAACAAGGAGACTTCGTGCTCCTAGACCCATGTTCTCAAATGGACCCCCATTCCCTACATTATTAACCTCACCAAGACATGGCATATGCTCTCCCACCGTATACGGTTATGAATGCCCAACCTTTTGTACGATCGCAATAGCATGCCAATAGAAGCCATGCCCCAAATCCCAGAAATCAGCCTCCTCCAAAAAATCACTATAATCCCCGTCCTCCAAAGAATAATTTTCCTTCAGGGTAGTCGCCTAGAAGGAAATCTTTTACTCCTATTGGCGAGGCTTACTCCAACCTATTTCCCAAGCTGGTCCAAATGAGTTTGTTGTAACCAGTTCCCCAAGCAAGACAAAACCCAGCATCGCCCGCTTATCGAGCCGGTGTAAGATGTGCTTATCATTCAGGAGCAGAAGGGCAACATATAGATGACTGATGGACCTTGAAAAGAGCATTGGAAAACTTGATAGAGTAGAACAAAATAGTGCTAAGGGATGAGGATGTCTCCAACGTAGCCAATAATCCGTTGCCAGCCCAAAAAAAGGGCAATGATTGGGATGATTGTTAAATATAAAGAATTTTATCCAGTGCTAAAAGCCATAATCGCCATTGCAGATGCAGAGAAAAGGCCAAAAAGCGCTCCAAAGCAAGATAAAGAGGAATAAAAGGAAAGAATCACCAAGACAGAACCAGAAAAGAAAGTTGAAGCAAGCAGAGAGGTGATGCCTCCAAAAGATTGTATTCTTTATGTCTCACGAGGCCGAAAAGAGAAGAAACATACTTTAAGCCCTCCAATGAGGTTTGAACTGAAGAAGGTGACCGAAATGTACATACCTAAAGGGGCATATGTGGTACACGGAACAATTAATCAATCGAGACACAACGAGCCCATGTTTATAGAATGCGTACCACAAAAAATGGACCCTTCTGCAGTACCGTGGAATTATCATTAAACAAGGGTTACGTAAAAAAGCAAAGAGATTTTAGGGGAGCCTCGAGAAAACCATCCCGTTGAGAAGTACTCTAACATAAAAGAGGTAAACAATGCCACTAGAAAGCACTTCCCGTCGAAGAAATCCGTATGTCCTGAAGAGGCAGAAGCTTTCTTCCAGAAGATGAAGACGACAGACTATGAAGTGGTTGATCAACTGCACAAGTGTGCTAAGCAAGTTTTCTTGCTGCCATTGCTGATAAAGTCTCCTGAACATCAAAAGGTTTTAATGAAGACCCTGAATGAAGCCTATGTGCCAGCTGAAATGACGGTGGAACAGTTAGAAAGAATGGCAGAAAGATTATTTGCCATCAACCAAATCTCATTCAGCAAAGCTGTCTTGCCCCCCGGAAGGGGCCGCTCAGAACAAAGCATTGCATTTAACTGTTAAATGCGAGGGATATTATGTGAAGAGGGTCATGGTGGACGGAGGCTCAGGGGTAGACATTTGCCCACTCTCTACACTCCAGCGGATGGAAATTGGGATTGGAATGATTCGTCCCAACAATGTCTGTGGGCGCGGTTTTGACGGTATTAAGAGGGACACAATTGGGGAAATTGATTTAATTCTGACCACTGGCCCGGTGGATTTTGATGTAACCTTCCAAGTACTAGACATGGACACATCTTACAACTACCTTTTAGGAAGGCCTTGGATCCATGTAGCTGGAGCTGTACCATCTACTCTCTATCAAATGGTGAAATTTGAGCATGAAAATCTGGAGATCGTAGTCCATGGAGGGATGAACAATCAATCTATCGAGACCCATCTGTCCAATGTCTTGAAGCGAGGGAAGGTAGTGAGAACATTGTATATCAAGCCTTTGAAATTGTGGTAGCCGACCAGTATGAAGAAGGAAAACCCTACTCTCAGACCTTCCTCTCCAATGCATCCCTCATGGTGGCCAAAGAGATGACACAACATGGATATAAGCCAGGAAAAGAGTTTAGAAAGTCTGTGCAAGGGGCGGCTGATCCAATTACCTTGCCCACCAATGAGAACTTCTTTGGGTTAGGTTTCCACCCGACCATGAATGATAGAAAATGGGCAAGAGAGAGACAACGCAAGGGGTGGGTCTTACCTCAAACGTTGCCATATTTGTATGAAACCTTTGTAAATCCAAAGTACAGTGAAGAAGAGGAGGAGGATGAGGCTTTCACGGTCGGAGAAATTAAAGAAATATGTGGTGCAATGAGAGAGCTGCTATATGAAGCCCACATGGTTTAGCCGGGATAGGGCACAAACACCGCTGAGTTGCAATACATGGGACAAAGCGCTAAGCTCTAATCTTGGAAGGCTACGCCATTTTCGATCAGGCGGGAGTCCTGGTAGACTTGTCTTGTTACCTTTTCTGCATCCCAAGTTATTCCAGGGTGTAACATGGATGTTTTTCTCTAGTTTCAGCCTTAAAGTTTCCATAAAAACCCTGTTATTTTCAAATTCCAAGAAATGAAATTAATATTTCATCGTTTATCATTCTTTATTCCTTCTGATTTGTTGTTTTTCTCTTTCATTTTTTCTTTTGTCCTAATAATGCGGCAATAAATAACATTACATGCTTACAGACTTCACGCCCAGATTGAACACGTTGTCCAATTATTAAATAGTGAACCAAGAATCGGAATATAATGAAGAAGATGCTTTTAGGGAAATAAATCGAGAACTAGAACAATTTGAGAATAAACCTAAGCTAAAATTGAATGATACCGTGCCGGTTAACTTGGGAACCTCTGAAGAAATTCATGAAACAAAGATAAGCATCCACACACACGAGAAAACCAGAGATTCCACAATCCAACTTCTGTTTGAGGTTAAAGATGTGTTTTCCTAGTCGTACGATGACAAGACTGGGCTGAGTGTTGATATGGTAGTGCAAAACTTACCAACTTATCTTGAGTGCCCCCCGATCCAACAAAAGTAGAGAAAATGTAGAATTGATACTAGTGATAAAATCAAGGAAGAGATCTCGAAAAAATTAGGATCAGGAGTGATCCGCGTGGTCCAATGCACCACATGGTTAGCCAACATAGTCCCAGTATCAAAGAAGGATGGAAAAACCCGAGTATGCGTGAACTATAGAGATTTGAATAAGGGAATCCCTAAAGACAACTTCCCATTAATATCCACATCCTTGTTGATAACTGCGCCAAACATGAGATACAGTCTTTCGTGGAATTTTATGTAGGATATCACCAAGTGTTAATGGGTGAATAGGATGCAGAGAAAACCGCCTTTACCACACCTTGGGGGACCTATTGCAATAGGGTTATGCCTTTCGGGTTGAAGAACGCCGGGGAAACGTATTTGAGAACCATGACCGCTATGTTCCATGACATGATGAATCGGAAAATAGAGGTGTATATGGACGACGTGATCATCAAGTCCAAAACTCAGGTAGATCATGTGCGGGATCTAAGAAAGTTCTTTGAAGGGCTGCACATGTATGATTGAAAATTGAACCCGGCCAAATGTGTGTTCGGAGTCTCGTCAGGCAAACTTATGGGATTCATAGTCAACCGGAGGGGTATTGAGTTAGATACAACAAAGATAAAGTCTATTCGAAATCTACCTTCTCCGAAGACCAAAAAGGTTGTAATGAGTTTGTTGGGGATATTGAATTGAATTAGTCGATTGATCGCTAAGATGACATCCACATGTGATCCTATCTCCAAATTGATAAAGAAAGATGTAGCGGTCAAATGGATGGACGACTGTCAAAAGGCTTTCGATAAAATTAAAGACTATTTATCTTGTCCACCAGTATTAGTTCCACTTGAACCAGGGAGGCCATTGTTTTGGTACCTAACCTTTTTGGTAGGTTCCTTCGGTAGCGTTCTAGGGCAACACGACATCACTGAAAATAAAGAGCAGGCCGTATACTACTTGGGTAAGAAACTCACCAGCTGTGAGGCCAAGTACACTTTGTTGGAATGAACTTGCTGTGCTTTGACTTGGGTTGCTAAAAAATTGAGGCACTACCTGCAGGCATACACCTCCTACCTCATAGCCAGGATGGACACTTTGAAGTACATATTTGGAAAACCAATGCCCACAACGAGGTTAGAAAAATGGCAGATATTGCTCACCGAGTTTGATATAGTCTATGTCACTCGTAAAGCAATGAAGGCCCAGGCCTTATAGACCATTTAGCCGAAAAAAGGATAGATGATGAGTACCAACCCTTGAACACTTACTTTCCGGATGAAGAGGTGAATTCGGTGGAGACAATATTTGAAGATACCACTTTTTAGAAAGTTTGTTTTGATGGAGCAGTTAACTCTAAAGGTGTCGGAATTGGGGCAGTTATAATTTAACCCACTCGTCAGCACTATCCAGCCACCGCTCGACCTAAGTTTTTCTGTACGAACAATACAGCTAAGTACGAAGCCTGCATCATGGGTATGAACATAGCAGTTGACCGACATGTTGAAGAGTCGTTAATCATGGGGGATTCAGATTTAATCATCCGGTAAGCCCAGGAGGAACTGGAAACTCGAGATGTCAAACTCATCCCTTACCAGCAGTATGTGGAAGATCATAGCAAGCAATTCATAACGGTAGAGTCACAATGAGCTAGCTGGCGGACTTGCTACTTTGGCCTTGATGTCCCTACCCAGGAAACGCGCACATTGATCCATTGGAAATCCAAAAAGGTACTACAATACTACTGAGGCGGAACAACACATCCAGCCTTGGTACAATGATATCAAGATATTTTTGAAAAATCAAGAATATCCTGAGGAAGCCACTAGGGACAAAAAGAGAACTATCAGACGACAGGCATGTAGTTTTTTCTTAAGTGGTAAGGTTTTGTACAAAAGGACCCCGGACCTCAATTTATTAAGATGTGCTGACACTGAAGAGGCTGGACGAATCATGCATGAAGTACACGCGGGAGTTTGCGGACCACACATGAACGGGTATCTCCTAGCAAAGAAAATTATCCGAGTAGGCTATTACTGAATAACTATGGAAAGGCATTGTTTTAGCTTTGTCTGGAAATGCCATTAGTGTCAGGTGCACGGTGATTTGATTCATGCATCTCCCATAGAATTTGCATCCCATGTCAGCGCCTTGACCATTCGCAGCTTGGGGCATGGATGTTATTGGGCCAATCGAGCCGGAAGCCTCAAATGGGCATGAATTCATAGTGGTTGCCATTGATTATTTCACAAAATGGATCGAAGCCATAACTCTTAAATCAGTGACAAATAAATCTGTGGTGGATTTTGTGCATGCCAATCTCATTTGCCATTTTGGAATCCTAGCCACTATCATCACGGAGAACGCTGCAAATTTGAACAACTGATTGATAGGAGAGATATGTGAACAATTCAAAATAACGCAGCGGAACTCCACACTCAATCGTCCCAAAGCCAATGGTGTTGTCGAAGCAGAAAACAAAAATATCAAGAAGATTTTGAGAAAGATGATTCAAAACTCCTGGCAACGCCATGAGAAGTTACCTTTCGCATTATCGGGGTATCGCACAATCGTGCGCACATCAATTGGAGCACCTCCCTATCATTTTGTCTACTCAACTAAGGTAGTAATACCTGCGAAGATGGAAATCCCGTCTCTCCGGATCATTGTTGAAGTTGATATTGAAGACACAGAGTGGGTCAGGACACGTCTAGAACAGTTGGCCTTAATTGATTAAAAATGAATAGCTGCGGTCTGACACTGGCAGTTGAACCAACAAATACTGGCTTGTGCTTATAACAAGAAAGTATGCCCCAGGAATTTTTAGATTGGACAGTTTGTATTGAGGTGCATTCTTCCTCACCATCAGGAAGCAAAAGGAAAATTTGCTCCTAATTGAAAAGGCCCGTAAATTATCAGAAAGATATTTCCAAAAAGAGCATTGTATTTAGGCAACATCGAAGGGGGTGATCCTAAAGCAGCAGCGAATGCAGACGGAGTAAAAAGGACTATGTCTAGGCCCCTTGTGGCAATGATTCAGTCCGATTGAGATGACAAAGGCTTTCATTCCCGCTACCCAAACACTGTCAATCCCTTGCTAAACCCAGTTGATCCAGTTACTCTTCTTTGACCACCCTCTTTGGAACCTTGAAATGTTATTCACAAAAAAAAAACACACACAACAACAAAAACAAAAAAAGAGAAGAAAAACAAAAGAAAACAAAGAAAAAGAAAAGAAAAGAAAAATGAAAAAAGGGAAAAGAAAAAAAAAAACAAAATGAAAAAAAAAGATAAACAAAAAAAATAATAATTTAGGAAACATTCCTGAACCACGTCTGACTTGATTCTGAAAGGATACGCAGGCAGCCTCTTTCTGGGGTTCAGTCACACCAAAATAAAAATCCAAAATTTCCCAAAAAGTGAAACTGGGGAAGTTGATTTAATGGCTCAGCCATGAGCCCACCAAAATGGTTCCAAAATTGTAATTCAGCCCAATATTCATTTTACCCAAAAAACCTTGTTCAAGTCCTTCCGATCAATTGGCAAAGGCGTGATAATGGAAAATAGCATGGTTGGAATCTGATGCAGTCCAAGTTGAGTGAAATAAAATGAGAGAGTCTTGTTAGTGAAAACTTATGGGCACCATAAGGCAACAGGGAGTATAGAACATAAAAATGAGAGAGTCCGTCTGGTGAAAACTCGTAAAGAGCAGCATCGGCGACGGTGAGAAGAGAAATGAGAGAGGTCGATTGGCAAAAACTCGAAAAGGGCGCCGTCGGCCGAAAAGAGGACACCTCCCATTACCATAAGAATCTTGGTAGGGTTATTTGGTTTTAAAAGACGGGTCAATGAACTTCGGAGAAGCTAAGGCAGCTTGTGCGGGTCGAGCATCCAGTCAAAGAAGCATGTCATATCCATTTGAAGCTTGTATGCATCCCCCAGATAAGTCCTTTTATCCCCCAAAAGGGACGCTTATATTTAAATTCATCCTTTTTCTCTCTATTTACTTTTTCCTTGAATCCCTTTCGGTCTAACTCTAATCCCGAAACTATTAGGAAGAAAAGGCAGTAAGACTGGTTTACAGGGCCCTACCCAGCAAGAGCTAATGAAACGTACCCAACCTCAGCAAGTGCATTAAGCCAATTCGGAATGTCCCTGATGGTTGATGTTTTCGAAGAAAAGATATGGAAAGTAAAGAATGTCCATAGACGAAGGTCCTAAGAGCAATAAAGTGAAAAGCCAAAGCCCTACATAGGCGAGTTGTCATCCTGAAGGTTGAGGCTATTGGCTCAAGATAAAGGATGACCTTCAAAACCAGCAAGCAGCAGAGGCTCTCAAGAAAAGTTGGGCTGGAATCAAGAAATCAAGGCCACATAACCAACCACCATTTCAGACCAACAATTTTTCTTTAATGAAAATTGAAACAGGTGCGATACGAGCGACCATGCAAAAGTTTGTGCAGTCAAAGGAAAATGCGCAAGTGCTGAAACAGCTTTGCAGCAAATAATAAATGTAAAAGGGAAGTTTACTCCAAGTTCTTTCCTGTATCTTATCAAAATAAAAAGAGAAAGAAGATAATAAAAGAAGAAAACGCAAAAGAGGTAGTGTTGAATTCCCGATACCAACCTTTAGCCAACATTAGGGCAACAATCCCTAAGTTGATCGTTTTTCCTTACCCAACATTAGGGCTCCAATCCATGAGTTGAGCGATTTTCCTTAGCCAACATTTGGGCTCCCATCTCTGAGTTGAGCGTTTTTCCTTATCAAACATTAGCGCTCTAATCTCTGAATTGAGCGTTTTTTCTTAGCCAACACTAGGGCTCCAATCCTTGAGTTGAGCATTTTTCCCTTCAGCCAACATTAGGGCTCCAATCCATGAGTTGAGCATTTTTCCCTTTAGCTAACATTAGGGCTCCAATCCCTGAGTTGAGCGCTTTTCCTTAGCCAACATTAGGGCTCCAATCCCTAAGTTGAGTGTTTTTCCCTTTAACCAACATTAGGGCTCCAATCCTTGAGTTGAGCAATTTTTCCCATTAGACAATGTTAGGGCTCCAATCCCTGAGTTGAGCATTATTCCTTAGCCAACATAAGGTCTCCAACCCTCGAGTTGAGCGTTTTTCCTTAGCCAACATTAGGGCTACAATCTCTAAGTTGAACATTTTTCCTTAGCCAACATTAGGGCTCCAATCCTTAAGTTGAGCACTTTTCCATAGCCAATATTAGGTCTCTAATCCCTGAGTTGAGCATTTTTTCGTTAGCCAGCATTAGGGCTCCAATCCATGAATTGAGCATTTTTCCTTAGCCAACATTAGGGCTCCAACCATGAGTTGAGCGTTTTATCCTTGAGCCAACATTAGGGCTCCAACCCCTGATTTGAGCGCTTTTCCTTAGCTAACATTAGGTCTCCATCCACGAGTTGAGCATCTTTTCTAAGCCAACATTAGGGCTCCAACCATGAGTTGAGCGTTTTATCCTTGAGCCAACATTAGGGCTCCAACCCCTGATTTGAGCGCTTTTCCTTAGCTAACATTAGGTCTCCATCCACGAGTTGAGCATCTTTTCTAAGCCAACATTAGGGCTTAAATCCCTAAGTTGAGCATTTTTCCTTAGTCAACATTAGGGCCCCAATCTCTGAGTTGAGCATTTTCCCTTAGCCAACATTAGGTCTCCAATCTCTGAGTTGAGCATTTTTCCCTTTATCCAACATTACTGCTCCACTCCCTGAGTTATGAGCTTTTCCTTAGCCAACATTAGGGCTCTAATCCCTGAGTTGAGCTTTTTTTTTAAGCAAACATTAAGACTTTAATCCTTGAGTTGAGCGTGTTTTCCCTAGTAAACATTAGGGCTCCAATCCTTGAATTGAGCATTTTTCCTTAGCCAACATTAGGGCTCCAATCCTTGAGTTGCGCGTTTTTCCCTTTAGCCAATATTTAGGCTCCAACCCCTGAGTTGAGCGTTTTTCCTTAGCCAACATTAGGGCTGCAATCTCTAAGTTGAACATTTTTCCTTAGCCAACATTAGGGCTCCAATCCTTAAGTTGAGCACGTTTCCATAGCCAATATTAGGTCTCTAATCCCTGAGTTGAGCATTTTTTCGTTAGGCAGCATTAGGGCTCCAATCAATGAGTTGAGCATTTTCCCTTAGCCAACATTAGGACACCAATCCTTGAGTTGAGAGTTTTTCCCTTTAGCAAACATTAGGGCTCAAATCCTAAGTTGAGCGTTTTTCCCTTTAGCCAACATTAGGGCTCCAATCCCTCAGTTAAGCGCTTTTTCTTAGCTAACATTAAGGCTCCAATCCTTCAATTGAGCATGTTGAGCATTTTTCCCTTTAGCCAACATTAGGGCTCCAATCCCTCAGTTAAGCGCTTTTTCTTAGCTAACATTAAGGCTCCAATCCTTCAATTGAGCATTTTTCCCATAGCCATCATTAGGGCTCATATCCCTGAGTTGAGCATTTTGCCCTTTAGCCAACATTAGGGCTCTAATCCCTGGGTTGAGCGTTCCATTTTAGACAACATTAGGTTGTTCATCTTTTGTAACAAATAACTCACAGAATTTTCCTAGTACAAAACAAGGGCAGAAAATTTCGCTCGTTCGTTTGTTTTAAGAAGGTTTGACCTTGAAGCACACATTCCGAGGCAACAGAAAGGATGAGTCTCAACCCAAAATAAAGGAAAGAAGAAAAAGAACAAAAGTAATTCAAATGCAGAAGCGAACATGGGTGAAAGTTGATCAAAACTTGATTGAAATGACAAGCTCAACACGATCCACTCTGCTCAAATGCTGAACAAAGAACCAGCTACTATAGCTTACGACAATCAAGATTCAGATTGGGGTTCACAGGGAATCCAGCTAAGACTCAAGATCAAGCTCAAAAAATTAATAGATAGGAATCTTGTAACTCGTAGCTGATAGGCATAGCTAGCTTAGCTTTTGATATTCCTTTTGGTGTAATAAGGATTTCAGCAAGCAGTAGCAGGAGCAACAGTGAGATAACATCTTCGGTATTCCCAGCTACCACACACTGCTGACCTACACTGACTTGATTCCTCTTTAGCCGAGAATTTGTAGGCAACATCTGAAGCAGAGAGCGGTCAATATTTTCAAAACGCTTCACATGGAGTGTCAAGCAGGCAAAAATCTCTCATGATTGCTCATTTTTCTTTGCCTGAAAGCCCTTCGTGTCTTCGAGCAAAGAGGGGCAGTTGTGAGCATGTGATTTTTTTCCTAGCTTAAATTACTCCTATAAATTCGTAAAACTGGAATTTTCTTTATCTGTGTGATTTTTTAGAATTTATGTATATAAATTATGCGTTTGTTTACATGTTGAGTGCATTTTAATTCATAAAAAATACAAAAAATTGCATTTTTTTAATGTAGGATACCAATTCTAACATTTAGGTTAAGCGATTAAGTAATAGCATGAAAAAAAACAAAAAATATGAAAAAATCGGTTCTTTTTGAACTTTTACTTTTAAAGTCCCAAATTATTATTAATTTATTTTAAATTAGGGTTTAGTTAAGTTGGAATTTAATTAGCTTAATTTTAGATTTAAATTAAGTTTTTGCTATTTTTAATGTTAATTTGGTTTTAATAAAATTATTTAGTAATTAAATTAAATAAAGGAAAAAGGGGGATTTGAAATGTGGCCTTAGCCATAGAGCAGTTAGGCCATTCTTCCAAATTTAAACCAGTCCAAAACACCCAATCCAGACCCAAAACCCACCCCCGGTCCGGTCCAGCCCCATACCCCTAACCAAACGACATCGTTTACCTATAATGAATCCTAGCCATCGAGGTTCCTTGATCGAACGACTGCAAAGTTGGGTGTATTTAATATATAAATGTCCTAACAACCCCTCCTTTACCCCTAATCCATCTCAGAGAACCCTTGAAACACGCCGACGTAATGCCACCGTTCCTCCGTCGTCCGCCGCTGGCCGGAAATCGCCTCCGCCAGCGGCGATACTCCGATGGCCCCTAAAATAACACCACCCCATCTCTTTAACTTCCTCTTTCCATTTTTACAATCGGCATCTCTCAAATCCCCGCCAATCAAGTCGAATATTCGTTTGAAACTGAGGCTGCTCTGCCGCCCACAACGATGCCACCTCCGAACCCTTCCAAATTAACAACCCGGATTCCCCTCACTCTCCTCTTTCCAAACCCCCAATCCCCATCCCTCAAATCCCAATAGAACTTCTCGAATATTCAATCAAAATTCCGTCCAAAACACTAAATCTCTCTAACCTTCCCATATTAACACCACATAGCCTTCTCATCTCCCTCTTTATGAATCCATGGTTTTTAGCCTTTGAATATTACCAAAGCTTCTCAAATTTCAGATCTTAGAACCGCAGAATCCTAAAAGTCTGAGTTACTTGAGTTTTCCCCAATTTCCTGAGTTTAGAGTTTGAGTCGACCTTGAGATAATGTGTTCGTTTGTTCTTATTAAAGAACACAAGTTCACATCATTCCGGTGCTTGAATTGGCGTTCAGTGTGGTTTAACCTTACATAAGTAAGTTTTGTTTTAGTCTTTACTTTGGGTTTAATTTTGTTCTATTTTTACTTTGATTTTCTATAGGTTTGAATTTGTGGTTGGTTTTGATTGGGTAATTCATGTTTGTTACTGGTAACGTGACCCTAGTTCAATGGCTGAATTGTTTATTGAATAGATTTAATTTGGATCAGAAGTTTAATTAGATTTTATATTTTGATTAGTTGGTTCGAGTAATTATTTCAACTTTAGGATTTGTTTAGACTTTCCTGAATTTTCAGTTCCTTTGAGTAATTAACCATGGTTATTGACCAAGGAAAAACGGTGGGGTTAGTTAGTACTATTTTGGTAATGTCAGTTTGAGTAAAAGGGTAGGTTAGGAATTTCAAAGAAAAGAATCTTGCAAATAACTGATTTAGAAACCCCTAGAACATTCTGTGTGGGGTTCCGATTAGAATTTTAGGACTTTAGTGTTAAAACTTGAGAAATTAGTCACAACCTTAGGGACTAATTTGTTAAAAGTTGAAATAAAAAAAGGGACTAGAGGTAAAATAAAAATCTGAGGGTTGCCCTTAGTTTTACATATAAAAGGCAGCCTTGACTGCCTTGCCTAACAAGTTTAGAAATCTGAAAACTAAATTACTATTCTATTGAAGTTCTTAGATTTCTTTCGAGTTTTAGCTGTGTTTTGCATTTTCTAGCTTAGATAGAGATAAAAATGGCTTGAAGGCTCTTTGTGATTGGTTGCTGAAGCTTTTGAGGCTTCCGGGTTTGAATTTAAGTCCAATTTGATTCAATCGAGCGTATTTCGGTTTTTTAGTTGAAGCCGTTCTTTTGTTACTCACTATTGGTTTCATTTGAGATTATTTGTGGGTTAATATTACTGTTGGATTCTAGTTGTTGTTGACTGTTTTGCTGATCCCTACTCTTTCATCTATTTACTCTCCAAGTACACACCTTACACCTGCCTTGATGTAGCCTTTGAATTAGAAATGGAATAAAGCATATTCACAAGTTTTGCTTCCTGATATGTTCTTGTTTCGATCGTTGTATGTCTACAGTTGGATAGGTGCTACTGATATATGTTTTGTGTAGTATAGTTCAGTTTTTTATTTTTATTCATATGAACAATGGATTGTGGACTAGTATACTTTCATTTTATATGTCTTCTTTGGATTCATTTAGGTAGACTTTCTCTTCAACTCTAGTAGAGCTCCGTCGATTTTAGTATTAGATAATAGAAGGATTAAGTTATTCATGTTAGGTTTATGCTCTTACGGATGCTAATAATGTTTTTCTTTAGTTTTACAACTTATTCATTTAGATTTTAGAAGATATGCAAAAAAATAAAAACAGGAGATCATTCATGTTTTGTTTTATTTCAAAAATATAGTTAATAACTATGTTGGGTCCATTTACTTGCGGTTAAAGTTAAGAGTGGGAATTTAAGATGTATCACACGCTTTATTGGTGATTAAAACTTTGAATAGGAAATCAGATCCTAGGTCTCATATTTACGTTTTAATCCAATGGTAGTAGTTTAATATTGATGATCCACTATCATTGTAATTTATGTCTCTGCCATTGTCCATTTGTTTGAATTATGAAAAGGATTGGGCCTAGCGTTAGCCCAGCTGCAACAATACATAGGCCAAAAACTTTTAGCCTAGTAATTAAGTTCATCCAATTAGGTCTATGGGATTTAATTTTGAGTCCCATGACCTGCTAGATATCGATTTGGGCATGCCCTAAGGCCCAGGCTATATATAACTTTCAACCAACTTTCAATGTGAAATCGGACAGGCTCATGGGCTGGCCTGTGAAGCCCAGCACGCCAAAGAGCCCCATCTTGCTTGTTGAAGCTATTATATTAAGATTGTTTGAATTATATTTTGGGTCCTCCAAGCTAGGTAGCATATTTGAACTGAGTTTCCCTCTTGTTTGAGTGTGGACCCAAGTTCGAGACCCGAATTCCTCGAAATAAGGCTAATTAATTAGAGCCCCTTTTAGAGACAATACATAATAGAAAATCATAGTTCTATTAGATTGGCCTTTAAAATAATTTGAGGTGCACCGTGCCAAACAAAATATACAAATTGCATGGCCCTCTTAATTATAAAAAATTTATAAATGGGTAAGCCATTTAGCAAATGTTCATGGTTTCCCCCAAAGTTAACAACACGCTAGCCAGTTTAGGCGCGTTCTTTAATAATATTACCTCCTTAAAATCGGATATGCATTTCATGTGACCCAAATCCAAATCCCAAAATGTTGAATAAATGTGTCTTGGATTCGGGTGCATTTCATTTGACGTGATCAAAAAATACTTTTTAAATGACATTCACTCTTCATGAAAATTTAATCAAAAGCGGTAAATAATCCTCAAAATTGCACTATAGGGTTACATTCTTTAAAATTAGGTGAGTAAGACAAATATAATAGTTGAGCGACCGTGCCAGAACCACGAATCTCGGGAGTGCCTAACACCTTCTCCCGGGTTAACAAAATTCCTAACCCAAATTTTTGGTTCGCGCACTTTTAAACAGAGTCGAACTTTCCTTGATTCGTGATTTAAACCGGTGGCTTGGGACACCATTAATTGTCCCAAGTGGTGACTCTGAAATCTCTAAATAAAATAAATTTCATTTCGATTGTCCTTAAATTGGAAAACTCCCTTATACACTATCTTTCGGGGTGGTGTAAAAAAGGAGGTGTGACACTATGGAGATTGCCTACGTATCATGACCCCGCATGAATCAGGCCATGCGTAGTTCTGGCAAATGAATACAGAAAATATTAACAACATTTTATCAATTTTCATAAAGTAAGGCACTCTATTACATCTTACTAAAGAAAATTAACAGACTCCAACTCTGCTGAAAATAACAGACTATGGCTTAAAATGAAAATGACTGACTCGACAACCATTAGTAACATTAAAATAAAAGAAATACAGACTCTGAAATGAACCAACAGATTTGGAAAATCATGAATACATTAAAATCTCTAATGCTCCTAGGGTATGCGGGACATTATTCTGTCTCGCCACAGGATTGCATGCTAAATTTCTTTGGAGGCGGTGGAGGTCTTCCATTACTTGACAGACGAAGGTCATGGTGGTGGCAAAGAACATAGATCTTGTCATATCTTCACATTGGCTACACTTTATGGTGATGTCATCAGCGATCATCCGTACCATATCTCTTATAGCACCCATTTTGCAACAATCGCCCAATTTGCTGGGCCCTTGCCTCCAAAGTTTTCTTCGGCTGCACGATTCACTTCTTAGAATTGCTGCAAATCTCTTTCCAATCATGCTATTGCTGTGTAACAATTTTCTCTCTCAGCCTTGAAGTCTCTGGCTTGCTTGGGTATTTTGTTTTCAACCATGATGACCCTCCTTTTCAACCCAGTAACCTCATTGTCATGCCTTTCATTTAATTGTTTAACTATGTAGGCTTGTTCCCCCGTATTTTTGGCCAATTGTTTTTGGGCCTTGGTTAGCTCACCTTCTGCTTTATTTAAGTCAAAACCATATTCTCCTACTTTTTGCCTCAAATTGTCTATGATCTTTTAATCCTTAGCGCTCCTTGCCAAATTCTCCGCGGCTGTTTTCATTTTATGAATTTTGGCTCACAACGCTTCGTTTTCTTTTGCTAGTCTTTTCTTTTAACCCTCATCTACCGCAGCTTACAAACCATTTTTGAATTGAAGATATTTGACTTGCTTTTCCAAATTCCCTATCGTGGTGCTATATTCATTTCCTTTGGCTAGCCGATGCCATTGTTCTTGTGATGCCTCAGCAAATTCCTGGAGATGTGGCCTCTTATCCTGACTTCCAAACTCTATTTCTTTCTTATACCAAGCAAGGTTCCCTGGTGCAACCTCTCTTTTAGATAAGTACTGACATTCGCTCCACATTTGACGGACTGCTGCTTCGAGAAATTGACCAATGGGACTAATCTCGACCACATGGCATCTAATGTCCTCATCCCTGGGAATCATTTGGCACCTCCCTAATAGTCTTATCACTCTGTATGGAGCATATGGTTAGATACTCCGGAGACCCATCAGAAAGAAATGAGGCTCGATGGCTGGCATATATATAACTTCATCAATGGGGAGCCACCCGAACGTCCACTTTGTTTGGCTTGCACTTAAGAGATGGAGATATGATACCCATTCTGCAGCACCCTATAGTAATCTATGCCCATCAACCATGTTATAAAATTCCTCTATGTAGCTTTTTCTTTACGACCCATAATTGATGAATTGAGGTCGATAGAACAAGTGTTCAATCATCCATATTTGAAACAACAAGTTGCATCTTTCGAAGAAATATCCTCTAGCTTTACAGGGGTGAGAGCACGGAAGATTTCATATAATATCAAGGGTGCGAGGGTGCTCTTGGCTTGACTGATTAAAATGATGACAGTCCCGGCTATCCATATGTCAATATTTCCTTCCTTCCGTGGAAACACCAGAAGGAATAAAAAGAATACCATAAATGTGAAACACCGGTGTTCCTCCCATTTGAGTCGATTTCCCTTGCTACAAATATTATTCTTCGGGTAATTAATGTTACAACCCATATCCACTCGCGTTAGATCATGCCATACGTTAGATAACATAAATCCAAGAAGGAATTATCCTTGATATGATAAGAAGTTAATCCTATTGATCTTAAGTGATAAAAGGGTGAATAAGGGTGATTAACAAGTATTAGAAGTTAAACAAATCAAGGATGTTGTAACTCGTATATTTGGGTAAACCTATAGGTGATTAATACACTAAAAAGGTCATGTTTTCAAGGTATTTGAATCATATAATATCCGTTTCATAGTCTTGAAGTCAAACGAGTTATGAAACAAAAGTCGACAAAAGTTGATGCGACTTAGGTTCATGGTTGTACTTAAACTTTAGGTCAAATGTCATTAAGATTTTCTCCGAATTTACTTAGAATTATGGAGTGCTCTTATGACCTAATTGAATATCTATTAGTATAGTTTCTAAATCATTAAACCGTTTGTCGATACGATCTCGGAGTAGAGAGATATTCGCATTTTTGCGAGACTACGCCAAGCACCTCTCTATGTGGCCGACTTAGGGCGGTATAAGAAATTTGGATTTATATAGGACACCTCCAACCCGTTATAAGTCATTTCGTTTCATTATTTTCAGACTGTAGAACTCTAGGATCACCTTCTCATGGTTCTCTCAAGATTCAAGACCCAAACAAAGGGCAAACAACACAAATCAAGCGTCGGAAATCTCGTGGCACTAGTAAGTCTATTGTTCTTCTTGTTGTTGCTCAGTGTTATCTTTTTTAGGCTCATGTGGGAGGTTGTTTTAAAGGGTTTGTGTTCTGTAAATACTCCCTCAAGTTCGTAATATCAACCCTAGGAAATTTCAATCCTTCTAAAGTGATTCTAGTTCCAAGAAACACTAATTGATCGCTAGTTTTGCTTCCTTGTTGTTGTGGCAGCATTGGAGGGAAATTTCGTGGATAATTAAGGTCAAATTGGAGTTTTACTTTCTGCATAGCGGTAAGTAACCTCTTAATGTATATGTATTTAAGATTATCCATGTTGCGGTTAAGTCATTGAAGCTAGAACTTGTGAAATATATATCAAAAGGCTTGGTAGTAATGTTATCAGTTGGTGGACTATTTTGGGAGGTTCACTATGATTAACATTGATGTTGTTTGGGCTGTTTGGTTATTGTTTTTACTTGTGGGAGGTCATATAAATAAGGGAGGTGATGTCCGTTTCATCAAAAAATAGGTTGTGGTCGGTACATAGTAGTTATGATGCTTAAATGATAACGATAGCATCGTCTCTCTTATAGTAGACTAAGGAGTTGTGGCAATTGCATAGGTTGAGATTGGGGCAGTATATACAAGGTATTTGAGGCTATCCATTTCACTCTTTTTCACGACTCCGTGCATACATATTGTAATGAACGAGCTTCCAAGATACTCTACTCTTAGAAGCTAGCAGTACTTAGATTGTTTCCCCTCTTATGGAATGATTGATGTGATGTTGTTTCTCTTATTCTTATGTTGTCAATGTTGTTGGTACTTCCCGATTCTTATAAGTTTCATAGTGAAGAGTTATTCCTAATAACGTGTACAGAGGATACCAATCTTACATCACTCCGAAAGGTTAAGAACGTGTTTCCATGAGTCGAGCATGCATCATATATATGTATCTATTTTACTCTACCGAGACACGCCATATTCGGCCGGGTACAACACCTATTGTGCAACCACTGATCAGTTGGGTTTTACCGAGCTCCACGTGGCCGGGTACGATTCTACCGAGCCTTATGATGGCCGGGTACGTTTTAATCGAGCCTATTACGGCCAGGTACGATATGATGATGATGCCCCCAGAGGCGTATGTTTTAACAATTTATGTTAATTATACATATGTATCATCCATTTCGTGTCAGTAGCCCTGAGAGGTACTCAGATGTTACAAGTTGTATATTCTTTATCCCTGCTTATATTACTGTTCGTATTTATGGTTCCCTGCCTTGCATACTCAGTACTTTATTCGTACTGACGTCCTTTCATTTTTGGATGTTGCATGTCGTGCTGCAGGTCATGGTATCGTGGTAGATCGTACCTTATATATAGTTTCTTGATTCTCTAGGCTCCCCATGTTATGTATGTTTATGCCATAATCTTTTATTGTTGGTTGTCCGTGATCCATGGATACCGTTAATATTGATCTCGTTGGCCCTAATATATAATAAAGAAGGTTAGGTAAAATGTATATTGGCGCATGGCAAGTAAGGCCGGGTGCAATTCATGGCCCTCAAGTTTGGGTCGTGACAAACATAGTATTAGAGCTGGTCTGTCCTAGGGATTGTCTATGAGCCGTGTCTAGTAGAGTCTTGATTATGGATGTGTAGTGCCCCACCTTTATAATCAGGAGGATACATGACATCTAGGATTGTTACCTTCTTCCAGAATTTAGATCGTGCGTAGTGGAGTCCTAAGTGTTTGTCTCTAATATTTACCTTGTTTTCTTTCAGCAATGCCTTCGACTAGGAAGCAAAAAATTAGTAGACGACTTGATACAGCTATGAGAGAGGGTACCAGTCAGGTGCCCCATGCCAGAGTAGGCCAAAGTGAAGCTCAGAGTGAGATTCCGTCTCATACCTCATCTACTCCGTCTCCTCTAGAGGATATTAGGACGAACCTAAAACCTCCAGTTCCCCCGTCTAGCACAATAGACTAGGATATGCAGAGTGCTTTGCAGTTATTGACTAGCTTGGTAGCTGCTCAGGCTCAGAGGCAGAATACAGGTGCTGCTGATAAACCAGTTAGTACGAGAGTTTGTTATTTTATTAATTTAGATCCTCCAGTGTTCAGCGGATTGGACCCCAAGGAGGACCCACAGACTTTTATTGACCAGGTTCATCGTACATTGCGGGTTATGCATGTTAATGAAACAGAGGAAGTAGAGTTGGCTTCTTATTGACTATGGGATTTAGCGTTTCTCTGGTAGATAGTTGGAAAAGATCCAGGGGTCTGAACGCTCCTCCAGCTGTGAGGAAGGAATTTTCTGAGGTCTTTCTTTGTCACTACTTTCCATTGAGATACGATGAGTTAGAGCTGATAAGTTCTTGAACCTTAGACAAGGTAATATGAGTTTGCGAGCGTACAATATGCATTTTGATTCGTTAGCAAGGTACTCTCCCCATATGGTAGCCGAGATAGTGATAGGGTGTATTTGTTCGTGAACGGGTTGGGACCACATCTGATAAATCAGTGCATGACAACCTCCTTGGTGGAGGGCATGGATATTTCCCGTATTCAGGCATATGCCCAGACCCTAGATGATCGTAAGCACCAACAGAGGGAAGATAGGGAGCAGGATAGGGGCAAGTATTAGAGGGCGAGATTCGCAAGGTATCTTGATGACTTAAGAGGCAGCGTCAGGACCCAGTTTTCAAGGAGTTCGGCACCACCTGTAGCTAGCGCTCCTCCACAGTTTCAGAGGCCTCGATATGATAGATCCTATTCTGGTCCAGACCAGCGTTTTGGGGCATCTGGCTCGCTACATCACAGGGATACTAGTCAGACAAGACCCCCAACACCACATTGTTATATGTGTGATAAGGCTCAATTTGGACTATGCTGTCAAGGTTATGATGCGTGTTATTCTTGTGGATAGCCTAGCAATATGATGCGAGATTGTCCTAATAAAAGAGGTGATGGTATAGCGCAACCGACAAGTTCTGTGTTTGGTTTTTCCTCATACGTTCGACCTCCAACATGGGGTTTTCATCAGTCGACAGGTCATGGTAGAGGTAGAGGTGCAGGGCCAAGTTCGAGTGGTGCTCAAAGTCGAACCTATGCTCTAGTAGGTCGACAGGATCTCGAGTCATCTCCAGATGTTATTACAGGTATATTGTCTGTGTTTCCTTATGATATATACGCTCTGATTGATCCAAGATCCACATTAACATATGTTACACCCTTTGTGGCTAATAAGTTTGGTTTTTAACCTGAATTGATAAGTAAACCCCTTGCAGTATCTACTCCAATAGGAGATTCTGTGATTGCTAGAAGAGTATATAAAGGTTGCACTTTGATGATTTTTAGTTGTCAAACCTCGACAAATTTATTTGAGTTAGAAATGGTTGATTTCGATGTGATAATGGGGATGAACTGGTTTCCCTCATGCTATGAAAATGTTGATTGTCGTATGAAGATTGTTCTATTTCAATTTCCTGGTGAACCCGTCATTGAATGGAAGGGGAACATTGCTACACTGAAAGGTAGGTTTATTTCCTATCTTAAGGCAAGGAAAATGATCTCAAAAGGTTACATTTATCATCTCGTTCGCGCTAGGGATGTGGAGGCGAAGCCTCTTACTCTACAATCAATCTCTCTGGTCAATGAATTTCTAGATGAACTCCTAGGCCTTCCTCCTGAAAGGGAGATTGAGTTTAGCATTAATGTGTTGCCTGACACTCAACCTATCTCTATCCCTCCATATAGAATGGCTCCGACAGAGTTGCGAGAGTTAAAGGCGCAATTGAATGACTTGCTAGATAAGGGCTTTATTAGGCCTAGCACTTCACCTTGGGGTGTGCCAGTTCTATTCGTGCGGAAGAAAGACGGGTCGTTACGGATGTGTATCGACTATTGACAGTTGAATAAGTTTACAATTAAGAAAAAGTATCTATTTCCAAGAATTGACGACTTGTTTGACCAACTCCAGGGTGCCAAGTATTTCTCCAAGATTGACGTACGTTCAGGGTATCATCAGGTGAGGGTTAAGGAGAAGGATATTACAAAGACGACCTTCCGGACAAGATATGGGCACTTTGAGTTCTTGGAGATTTCATTCGGGCTAACAAATGCCCCAGCAGCTTTTATAGATCTCATGAATACAGTATTCAGACCCTATCTTGACGTGTTCATGATTGTATTCATTGATGACATTCGGGTGTATTCTCGTTCGGAGGTAGAACATGCGGGCCACTTGCGGATAGTATTACAGACACTTCAGGATTTTAAGTTATATACTAAGCTCTCCAAATATGAATTTTGGATAAACGCAGTAGAATTCCTTGGCCATGTGATATCTGACGAGGGTGTTAGTGTCGACACTATGAAGATCGATGCATTAAAGAATTGGCCGAGACCTACAACATCATCAGAAGTACATGGCTTCGTGGGACTAGAAGGATATTATAGGCGGTTTGTAGAAGGGTTTTCCTCTATATCACCACCATTGACTAAGTTAACACAGAAAGGTACCAAGTTCCAATGGTCTGACACTTGCGAACGTAGTTTTCAAAAGCTGAAGAATCGATTGACATCCGCACCAATGCTCACTCTCCTTGAAGGAACAAAAGGATATGTGGTATATTGTGATGCCTCAGGCATAGGTTTGGGGTGCGTATTGATGCAACATGGAAAGGTGATTTCTTATGCATCAAGACAATTGAAGAAGCATGAAAAGAATTACCCGACCCATGATTTTGAATTGGTTGCAGTATTATATGCTTTGAGGATATGGCGGCACTACTTATATGGCGTCCATGTTGACATTTACACAAAAAATAAGACTTTACAATACATCTTCAAGCAGAAAGAGTTGAATTTGAGGCAGTGTAGGTGGCTTGAATTACTGAAAGACTACGACGTTGAGATATTGTATCATCCTGGTAAGGCCAATGTTGTGGCAGACGCTCTCAGCCGTAAGTCAATGGGAAGCTTAGTACACATTCAAGTAGGTAGATGGGGGTTGACTAAAGATCTTCATCAGCTAGCAAATACGAGAATCAGATAATTAAACTCTTATGATGGAGGTGTTACAGTACATAATACAACCGAATCATCTTTGGTGGCCGAGGTAAAAGCACGGCAATATGAATATCCTATCTTAGTAAGATTGAGAGAGAGCATTCAACAGTGTAAAATTACGGCTTTTGAGATCGGAGGAGATGGGGCACTGATATACAAAGGCCGATTATGTGTGCCTAATGTGGCATGGTTGCGAGAAAAGATTATGAGTGAGATTCATCATTCCCGATACTCTATCCATCCCGGCTCGACAAAGATGTATCTTGATGTCAAGGAGCAATATTGGTGGGATAAGATGAAGAAGTCTTTTGCAGAATTTGTAGGCCAATGTCTCAATTGTCAACAAGAAAAGATAGAACATCAGAAACCTGGTGGATAGCTTCAGAATACAGAGATTCCGACACGGAAATGGGAGGTGATTAATATGGACTTCGTTATTGGATTACCTCGATCATATCATAAGTTTGATTCCATCTAGGTGATTGTTGATCAACTTACATAATGTGCCCATTTTCTGCAAGTTAAGACAACTTACGCGGCTGAAGATTATGCGAAGTTGTATATCAAGGAAATTGTTAGGCATCATGGTATGCCGGTATCTATTATATCAGACCGAGGAGCTCAATTTACGACTAGTTTTTTGAGGTCTTTTCAGAGGGGTTTAGGCATACAAGTGAATCTTAGCACTGTATTTCATCCACAGACAGATGGACAAACCGAGCGTACTATTCAGACACTGGAAGATATGCTACGAGCATGTGTTCTAGATTTTTAGGGAAATAGCTATGACCATCTTCCACTCATAGAATTCGCCTACAATAATAGCTACCATTCCAGTATAAAATGGCCCGGTATGAGGCACTATTTGGGAGACGATGGAGATCACCAGTTGGATGGTTCGAAGTCGGTGAAATAGAAGTATATGGGCCAGATTTGATTCACCAAGCCATTAAAAAGGTGAAGATGATACAGGAACGATTGAGGACGGCACAAAGCATGCAAAAGTCTTATTCCGATGTCCGATGTCGGGATTTGGAGTTTGAGGTTTGTCATTGGGTTTTCCTGAGGATCTCACCAATGAAGGGTGTTATGCGTTTTTGGAAGAAAAGTAAACTGAGTCCAAGGTATATCGGTCCGTTAAAATTCTTCAATGAATTGGACAAGTTGCTTATGAGTTGGTATTTCCATCCGAATTTGAAATTGTCCACCTAGTATTCCATGTATCTATGTTTAGAAAATGTATTGGAGACCCTTCTCGATTTGTCCCTATCAAAGATGTACACATTACAAAAGATCTATCATATGAAGAAGTGGCAGTGGCTTTTGAGAACAAAAGATGTAGCTTCCGTCAAAGTATTATGGAGGTACAAGAATATGGAAGAAATGACATGGGAAGCGGAAGAAGAGATGAAGTCTAAATACCCTTACATATTCCAGAACGATGATAACAAGGATGTTGGTGGAACGCAGGATACATTAGAAAGGTGGAACGACTTTATGAGGTATGCAATACCTTAAAAACACTCTTCCTTAATACAAAATGGAGATATGAAAATAATGTACATTTCCATAATGCTTTGTGTAGCCCTGTGAGACCATATGTTGGGCTTAACTGCTTGCAAATTTTTCTAGTGACCATTTTCCGTTGGAATCCACGATGATTTGGACTCCCCATAAACCCTTACATTCGAGGATGAATGTTCCTAAGGGGGGAGGCTGTTAAAACCCTATCCACTCGTATGCCATACGTTAGTTAACATAAATATAAGAAGGAATTATCCTTGAGATGATAAGAAAATAATTCTATTGATCTTATGTGATACAAGGGTGAATACGGGTGTTTAACAAGTATTAGAAGTTAAAAGAATCAAGGATGTTGTAACTTGTATTTTCGGGTAAACCTATAGGTGATTAATAAACTCAAGAGATAATGTTTTAATGTATTTGAATCATATAATATCTGTTTCATAGTCTTGAAGTCAAATGAGTTATGAAACAAAAGTTGTCGCAACTTAGGTTCATGGTTGTACTTAAACTTTAGGTCAAATGTCATTACACTTTTCTCCCAATTTACTTAGAATTATGTAGTGATATTACCACAAAATGGAAGATATTTGAGTCTAGTTTCTTACGCTTTAAACCTTTTTTCGATACGATCTTGGAGAAGAGAGATATTCGCGTATTCGCGAGACTGCGCCAAGCACCTCTCTATGGGGCCCACGTAAGGCGGTTTAAGACATTTGGATTTATATAGGACACCTCCAACCCGTTTTAAGTCGTTTCTTTTAACTATTTTCAGACCTTAGAACCCTAGGAACACCTTCTCAAGGTTCTCTACCTAAGCAAAGGGCAAATAACACAGATTGAGTGTCCGAAATCTCGTTGCACTAGTAAGTCTCTTGTTCTTCTTGTTGTTACTCAGTTTTATGTTGTTTAAGCTCGTGTTGGATGTTGTTTTAAAGGGTTTGTGTTCTGTAAATAATCCCTCAAGTTCGTAATATCAACCCTAGGTGATTTCAAGCCTTCTAGAGTGATCGTAGTTCCGACAAAATGTTGAACTTCAATCCGTAACACTCTATAGTCAAACTTGTAACTCTGTTCTGCCAACGCCATATGAATTTCTGCTATATCATAACTAAAGATTCAACCAAATAATGCTAAGGATATGGTAATACCCAAATTTACAGGTATAAGGCATAGAATATTGTCATAAGAAAAGGACACTTAAATTGAATTATGTAAAAATAGAGAAATACAAGCAAAGCAGGATCCCATTTTGTCAAAACTCTAAACTAAAAAAACGAAAAACAAAGAAAATACTAGATGTTACTGCTTTGCGAACGAGTGTGCACACCCCCTTTTTAGAATTAAGCATAACCTTGAACAAAACTACAACCATCAGGCAGATTAGAATGACAGGAAAAAGAGTTCAATAAACTCGTCGCTACTAGAAAATATTCTTTTGGCTGATTATCAAACACAAAAACCAAGCAAAGCTCAATTATACAATAGAATACCAAGCAGACTACCAAAGTGGCAACCAACACCACAGAGTTTTATACTCAAAACTGTGCAGAACTGCTTCATAAAGTGCAAACAAAACAAGACAAATCTCAGCAGTCTCACAGTCCAAACAAACGTCCCAAAATGCATATATCATAAATAAAGAACTCAGCAGGTACGCCTAACAATAGGATGATTACAAACATAGCCACATTCTATTCAAACTACAAACACAATCGACCAAGCTACTTCCAAATAATACACATTATGCAAGAAATTGAAAGAGACAAAAGTGAGAATTCAACAGCAACCATCATCCAATTTGTTCATATTTCAGCTTCAAGCTTCAAACTACATTTAAGTGGTGTCCACGGAATTGAAAAACACCTGGAAGACAAAATAAAAGGAGATGTGAGCAGACCAGTAGTAAGCAATAGCAAAACAACCCAAACTATGATCCCATGTTCAGTTTTTAAACAGAGAAATGAGATTCAGCAGTCCAAATCAGCTTCAATCGAACAATAACCAAAACCAAACTTCTTAACCAAACTTCTTAAAACTCAAGTTTAATCCATTTATACCCTAGATGAATCAGAATGGTATTTCAACAACTAAATTAATTCAGGAAACCTGAGAAAACCATTCAATCAAATAGTGATTTCTGGAAAAATTTGAATAAGCATTTTTTATTGGATTTTCAGCTCTCAATTCTTCAAGTTATTAGAATTTTCAGTCCCTTTTCTTCTAGATTTTTCTATCAATTAAGTCTCTAAAGTCTGCCTTCTAAGGCAAGCAATCTTGCCTTTATAGACCAGTAATTAGGGCATCCTTTAGACTTTTTATTTCGATTTTTGTCCATCATTTTGTAACTTGATGACCAATCTAGAAGCTTCTTACTTAGTTATGCAAAGGTTCTCTAAGATGTTTATCTATGTTACCCTTGCTTAACCCCAGAATCACTCGTTTATGCCAAAATGAAATCTTGGTCAACTGACCTAGATTGATGGGTCTGACTAAACCCAGGTTACTCTTTCTTAGGCTTCCTAATTTCAAAGCCCATATGGACTCATCAGGCTGAGCAAGATTGAGCCAAATTAACACTCTTTCTTTGAAAAAGAAAACAAAGAGGCAAAGCAGAATAAAGTATGACGAACTTAATCATTAAACACACCACCAATCAAACTAATCACAAATTTTAACCAAAAAAAATTATTGGAAGAGAATTAACTCAAAACCAACCCAAAGTAAAGAAAAACTAGAAGAAAAGAGAAAGACAGACCAAGCAAATCGACAATTCAAACTTAAAGACTAACTAGGATACAATGATTAGGCATATTAAGATGATAAAAATAAAACGAACACCATGCTTAATAAGGAAAGGAAGAACATGAGTACCTCATAATGAGCACTAACTGGGAATTGCCCTCAACACTCTGATTTTGACCATATGGGACCTCGATCATGTGTTCTAAAATGAGAACGCATGACCAAGGCACATTTTGGTCTAAAAATACCCATCTTTTGTCCAGATGCTTTACCGGCTTGGCTTTGAAACAATACTCGACGAGTTCTAGGGTTGTTTGAAAAGAACAGGACACGGATTTGGGAAGAGGGACAGTCAGGGGTCATTTGGTGTTAATTTGAAACTGCTTGGCGTCGGCGTTTCCGTACACGGCGGAGAAGCCGGCGTTTCAATTAAATACTCGATGGAATTGGCTACGACTTGAGGGAAACGGGTTACATATTTGGATAAGGGAGGGTTTAGAGAATCATTGGTGCAATTTTTGTGCCATTTGGGACACTACCGTCGCCGCCGGCGCATGGCGGAGGGAAGCGATTTTAGGGTTTTCACAGTGTGGGGTGCGAGACAGGACCTGGGGGGTTCAATGGGGTGGGGTGGGTGTTTGGATATTTATATACTGAGTGTAGCGGGTTTTAGGACCGTAGGATAAAAAACATAGACGGTCGAGATTGAACAACTCCAAAACGAGGTTGTTTTGTATTGGGGGTGTGGGTGGACCGGGTTAGGGTCGGGTTCTGGACGGGGTCTGGATGTTTATTTAGGCTGGTTTCATTTAGAAAAGGCTTAATTTTAGGTCTTCAAATTACAGATTTCTCTTTTCATTTTTGTTTTCATATTTTTTTTCAAAAATTCTTAAATAGCTTAATTAGGCTATAAATCCCAAATTAACCTAAAAATCCCTAATAAATCCTACAATAATTATTATCCCAAACAATTAAAACAAGATTAAGAGAACAATTACGTACAAATCAAACTTAAACTTAAAAATGCAAATTAAGCTATTTTTTTTTATTTTTCTTTTTTTCCTAAAATGACTAAATTGCTAAACAATTCATAAAATGTAAAATTAACTTCTAAATGCACATGCAATCTTTTTTTTTTTGTATTTTTTACTAATTAAAATGTATTAACTATAATGCAAACAACAGAGGATGCCACAAAAAGCACAATAATGCAACCCAATAAAAGAAATGATTTTGTTTGAATTTATAAAAGTAATTCAATTAGGAAAAAAACACATGATCGCATTCCCTATCATGCAGTGGAGGGTACACTAAATTTCTCTCTTTTATTATCTCACATATGGTGAGGACATGCACGATAGACGTTCCCGACCCAGGAGGGGCTTCTCCCCTGTTTCTCGAGGCCGATGGGAGGGCACTGATCTGAGATATGGGACGAGGGAATCCCAGAGTTTCTGCACTAGCACCACCAGTAGACCCTACAGGGAACCCTATTATTGATGACCAGGGCAAGGTGCCCGTAGCTGAGCCTACCCCGACGGACATTATGATAACACCGAGATTCCAAAAGGTCATGGATATCATGACTCAAGGTGGTTTATTTCTAGTAGATCCAGCTACAGCATATGCGGGAGGGGGAGCACAGACACCTACTACTCAAGCTCATGGCCATGTAGCTGCAGTGTATCAGACTTTGGGTGCACTACCAGCAATGGGGCTCATCTAGTTATTACAGTGATACCTGAGCCCAGACCAGCTGCAGATGGTGACCCATAGAAGCGGTTGGATATATGGAGTAGACTTCACCATCCTGACTTTGGGGGCTCGTGTCATGAGGATTCTCAGGACTTTAATTATGTTCTTGGAAGACCCACAAGTTCTCCACCTATAAATTGGAGTTAGTTCACATAGTATTTTCTAGACAGGTATATTCCACCATCTGAGAGAGAAGAGCTGCAATATCAATTTGGGCAGCTTGAGCAGGGTCATATGTCCATGACCGATTATGAGGTGAGGTTTTCTGAGTTATCCCGCCATGTATTGAATATACTTCCTACTGACATAGAGAGGGTGTGGAGGTTCATTGCAAGGTTACATTCTGGCATCAGGGCTAACATGGGCCGATAGGTGGAAATGGGGACTCCCTATCACTTAGTAGTGGAGATTTCTTGGAGGATTGAGGTCTACCGCTTAAGGGGTAGGGATCAGATGCAGCAGGATAAGATGGCTAGATTCTCCAGAGATTTCAAAGGTGTCCCGGCTAGAAGCAGAGGTCAGTTTGGGAAGAGACAGTGTAGCAGGCCCCCATATTCAACACCACCACCTACTTGGGGTGCTTCGGTGCGCCCATATTTCAGCGGTATACTAGAGAGTTCTTACCACCCCCCAGCTATTTAAGGTTCCTTTGGTGGGTATTTCTGTCCTCAAGGTTCTTCTGATTCTTATTTTAGTGCTATGTCGGAGAGCTCATACCGTCCGCCGGCTATTCAGGCTTCATCCAGTGGGTCTACAAGCCATCGGGGTCAGCCATTTTGGCATCAACTCACCGTACCGTAGGGTTGTTTCAATTGCGGAGACCTTGGTCGTATGACGAGATACTACCCCAAGCTTTGGGGCAAGGCAGTAAAGCAAGGTGAGTAGCCTATGATTTTAGCACCGGCTAGCCAACTACCTAGAGGTAGAGGTCAGACTAGTAGGAGCCATCCTAGAGGTAGAAGCAAGACAGGGAGAGGTCAGTTAGCTACTGCTCAGTCAAGTAGAGGCCATCCAGTCATTGCTCCGGCCAAATTATATGCCTTTCCGGCTCGGCCAGATATTGTCCTCAGATAACGTCATTACAGAGATGCTTTGGTATTATTTTATCTAGGTTCTACCTATTTTGTGTCATCTCTGTTTGCTCATGTTCTGATTATTTCTCATGAGCCCTTCGGCACTCTTGTTCATATTCACTCCTATGGGCGATTCTGTGGTTGTGGAATGGTCTACGGGTCTTGTGTGGTAACATTCTATGGTTTTGAGACTAGAGCAGATCTCTAATTGCTTGATATGATCAACTTTGAGATCATTTTGGGCATGGATTGGTCATCTCTATATCATGTCGTCCTAGATTACCGTGGCAAGATTGTTACTTTAGTAATGCCAGGGTTGCAAGGGTTGGAATGGAAGGGTTCCAAAGTTGGTACATCTAGTCAAGTTATCTCTTTCCTAAAGGCTCGACAAATAGTCGAGAAGGGGTGTTTTGCATATTTGGCTTATGTTCGGGACACCACTGCAGAGTATCTGACGATTGATTCAGTTTTAGTGGTTTAGGAGTTCACCGATGTGTTTCTTTCTAATCTTCCTGACATGCCACCAGATCATGATATTGATTTTTGTATTGATTAGGCTCTAGGCTCCAGCCACCCAGCCTATATCTATCCCATCATACTGCATTGCTCCGAAGGAGTTGAAGGAGCAGCTTGAGGAGTTGTTGGAAAAAGGGTTTGTTAAGCCTAGTAATTCACCTAGGGGCACACCAATGTTATTTGTGAAGAATAAGGATGGGATTATACGGATGTTGATTAACGACCACCAGTTGAACAACGCTACAATTAAGATCAAGTACCCATTACCGCATATTGATGATTTATTCGACCAGTTGCAAGGTGCTAAGGTGTTCTCTAAGATCGACTTGAGGTTAGCATACTATCTGTTGATTATTTGGGATCAGATATTATGAAGACTGCATTTCGGACGAGGTATGAGTTTCTAGTGATGTCCTTTGGCTCTACTATTGCCCTAGTAGCATTATGGACTTGATGAACAAAGTGTTCGAGACTTACATTGATTCCTTTGTCATCATATTCATTGATGACATGTTAATATACTCTTGTAGCCTAGGGGAGCACGAGCAGCATTTCAGGGTAGTGCTTCAGCACTTGCGGGAGCAGAAGCTATATGCTAAGTTCTCCAAGTGTGAGTTTTGGCTAGAGCCAATGGCATTGTTGGGGCATATTATGTCAGGAGAGGGTATCAAGGTGGACCCAAAGAAGATTGAGGCAGTATAGAGTTGGCCACATCCTACTTTAGTGACCAAGATCAGGAGCTTCCTGGGGTTAGCAGGCTATTACAGGCAATTCATGTAGGGCTTTTCATCAATTGCATCACATCTGACTAGATTGACCCAGAAGGGTGCTCTTTTCAATTAGTCCAATGATTGGGTGGCGAGCATTCAGAAGCTCAAGACGGCCTTGACAACAACACCATTCCTTGTGTTACCTTTCTGTTCAGGGATGTATACGGTATATTGTGACACTTCACATGTTGGATTAGGGTGCGTACTGATGTAGTGGGGGTGAGTTATTGCCTATGATTTTCTCTAGATGAAGATTCATGCGAAGAATTATCCTATGCTTGATATAGAGTTGGTCGCAATTGTTCATGCTCTCAAGATATTGAGGCATTATCTGTATGGGGTGTCATGTGAGGTTTATACTTATCATCGCGGCTTACAACATTTGTTCAAGCACATAGATATTAGGTTTGAGGAAGTAACAGTAGCTTGGGTTATTGATGGATTATGGCATCAACATTCTTTGTCATTCGAGCAAGGCGAATGTGGTCCAGGATGCCATAAGTAGGAAGGCAGAGAGTATAGGTAACTTGGTATTCATTCTAGCAGGGTAGAAGCCACTAGCTTTAGACATTTAGTCCACGGCTAAAAGACTTCTGAGGTTGGATATTTTGGAGCCCATCCAAGTCCTTGCGTGTGTTATAACTCAGTCTTTGTTATTGGGGCATATCAAGGCTGAGCAGTTTGATGATCCCCACTTGGTGGTTCTTAGAGAAAGTGTTGTAGGATAGTGCCAAGGAGCTATCTATTTTTGAGGATGGTGTTCTACGACTCCAGGGTCACTTATGTGTTCATAATGTTGATGGTCTAAGAGATAAGATCTGAGAAGAGTCTCATAAGTTGTTGTATTTCATTCATCCGGGTGCTAGGAAGATGTGTTGTGACTTGAGGTAGCATTATTGGTGGCGGAGGATGAAGAAAGACATATTGGAGTATGTGGCTAGGTGTTTGAATTACAAGCAAGTCAAGTATGAGCACCAGATGCCGGGTGGCCTACTTTAGCAGATGCCTATACCGAAGTGGAAGTGGGAGCACATTACTGTGGATTTCGTAGTTGGGGTCCCCAGACCATGCGTAAGTTTGATGCACTGTGGGTCATTTCGGATAGGTTTCCAAGTCGACACACTTTATACCAGTTGTGACCACTTACACTTTAAAGAGATTGGCTCAGATTTACATTTGGGAGATAGTCTGGTTGCACGGTATGCCGATTTCAATCATATCAGGTAGAGGACCTCAATTCACTTCTCATTCCTAGAGAGTTGTTCAGGGTGAGTTGGGGACCTACGTGGATCTTAGAATAACATTTCATCCACAAACCGACGGGCAGTCAGAGAAGACAGTTCAGATCATGGAGGCCTTTCGCAGAGTTCTCTTATTACAACAACTACTCGGTGATGTCATTCTCATATCGTGTGGTTTGTGCCTAGTGAGGCTAAGTTATACGGTATAGACTAGGTGAAAGATGTCTTGGATAAGGTGAAGTTGATTCAAGAAAGGTTTCGCACAGCTCAGTCCAGACAGAAAAATTATGCGGATCAGAAGGCGTGTGATGTATCATTCATGGTTGGTGAGAAAGTCCTTTTGAAAGTCTTGCAAATGAAGGGAATTGTGAGGTTTGGGAAGAATGGCAAGTTTAGCCCAAGATTCATTGGCACATTTGAGGTGTTAAGGCGAGTTAGGAAGGTTTCCTACGAGCTTGCTCTACCCTCTAGCTTATCGAGAGTTCATCTGGTTTTAAACATATCCATGCTCCTGAGGTATCATGCCAACTTGTCCCACGTATTGGATATTAGTACTTTTCAGCAAGATGGGAGATTGGGTTATGAGGAGGAGCTAGTTGCCTCTATTGATAGGCAGGATCGCCAGTTAAGATCCAAGAGGATTCTAGTGGTGAAGGTCCAGTGGAGGGGCCAACCAGTTGAGGAGGCGACCTAAGAGTCCGAAGGGGACATATGAAGTAGATACCACACTTTTTCGACACCTCGGGTACTTTTCTATGCTTGTTCAAGGACGAACATTTATTTAAGAGGTGGAGAATGTAATGATCTGACAGGTCATTTTTCTTTTCAGAACCTTGTTCCCTTACATAAAACCTCCAGTTCTTGCTTTAACTAATTTACGACATGTGGGGATGGTTGGTTCGTGTTTTGGAAGAGTTTGGGTTAAAATAGGCTCACTTGATTCCTTAGGATTTTATAAAAAGGCTACGTTTTAATTTAGTCAACATTTTTTCAAACGGACTCGGATTTGTGTTTTGACGGTCTCAGAGGGTGCGTAGAAAAAAATAGGACTAGAGCATATACTCGCAATCAAATTTTGAGGTCCATAGCCCGAGTAATGAATTTTTATTGGAAATTGTTAAACTAAAATCCTAAGGATTTAAAGAATCTAAATAATGATTCATCATATTGGTATCGGGCTCGTAAGTTGGCTCTGGAGCCAGGTAGTAGTCTAATATAACATTTAAGACTTGCCCTCAAAATTTGGTGTCAATCCGAGTAGTTTAAGTGCATCTTGGCTTGTTAGAGTTGAATTAAGAACTTGAAGTTCATAAGTTAGATTCAATTGATTTTTGGGATTGATTCTTAGATTTAGCATTCTTTCGAGCGTTTTGAGGTCCTGTTTATGATTTCATACTTGTCTGCATGTTCGGACGGGGCCCTGGTGCCCCAAGCGTCAATTAGACGAGGTTCGAGTATAGTGTGAAAATTGCAGAAGTCTTGAAGCTTTAGCTGCTATCATAACTGCACCTGCGGTTGGTCAATCGTAGGTACAGGACCACAGGAGCGGTCTTCCACTCGCAAATGTTGCCCAGGGCTAGTTAGGCCAAAACCACAGTAGCAACCAGAAGCGGCTGTGCATAAGCGGCTCCAAGACTTCAGAAGTGGTCCCAGCTCGCTTGGGCCAATTTTGCAAATGCAATCATCTTTTTGCCCAATTGAGACTGAGCAGAACCGCAGATGTGGAAATTGTTGAAGCTGTGAGCTTCATTTAATACGGGTTGTAAGTTATTTTTTCCATTTTCTTTCGTTCATTGGGCTATTTTGGAGCTTTTGAGAGAAGCTTACCACTTAGCATCTTGAGGTAATTTTATTCTACCTATTTCTAGTTTAATACTTGTGTCTTAGATAGATTAACACACTGAGATTAAGGTAAAATCATGGGGTTAAAGCAAAACATAAGGTTTTGGTAAATCTTAGATTTTTCAACAAAATTGCATATGAAATGAAGAAAAAATCATATATTATTTGTTCTTAGGTTAAAAAAAAAACTTCCTTCGATAAATTTCGGAATTCGGGCACGTGGGCCTGGGGTGGGAATTTAAGCAACTCGTGTTTATGGTCGTGAAACCGTGTTAACAGTTGGAATCTGATCTTTTATGCTTGTATTGACTAGTTTTTAACCCATTTAATTAGTTTTGGATCGTTCGGCTCCAAATTGAGTGTTCATGCTCGTTCTTGATATTGGAAGTGCACTTTGGAGTGAGGTGAGTCTCCTTTCTAACCTTGTAAGAGGGAAATATCCTCATAGGAGTAATAATTGTATAATTTGTCACTAGATGGCGAGAGTCTATGCGCTCCTACTATCATGCTAAATGTTTAGGTAATTAGGACCCGTATCATGCTATACTTGCAAAATGTTATATGTCTTCCTGCTAATGTGATAATTTAGGGTATGCGAGAGAATTGGAAATGAGCATAAATAAATAAATGTATTGTGTAGCACCGGTAAGAGTTGATTTTAATAGAAATGCGCCTTCTTGTTTTTTCTTTTGATATTTGATATTTGATATTTGTAGTCGGTCCGATTGCCTCGGTAGAAACAAATGCATCTATGGTCCGCGCCATCCAACCCTCTGGAAGTGCATAGTTTATTTTCGGCAGGATCGAGCAGTCGACCTCGACATAATGTGCGCATGATATTTATGTGAATTATTATTGATGACTTTTATGATAAATGGTTTGAACTATAAATGATTGATTGTGATATTAAAGTGACATGACTTTGAAATCCTTATTTCAGCTATTATCTAATCGTGACCTTCATGCCTTGCATAACATTATATTATATTAATTGACCCTAGTAGGTATCAAGTTGACCTCTCATCTCTACTTTAAGATTAGACGGGTTACTTGCTGGGTACATACTATTTATGTACCCATACTACACTTCTGTACTTAATTGTACAGGCTTTGAGGTAGGTATATCTTGCTACAAGACCCGTGCGTGTCCCTAATCTTAGTCTGAGACTTCAATGGTAAGTTACTTTCCCTTCCTGTACTGACTAGCATCTAGATGAAGGTTCTCTTACATTTGACTGTACATTATGTTTCAGATAGTATGATAGATCTATTATTTGTATATTCTACTAGCGTCCACCTCTTATAACACCAGATCTTGGCACGCACATTAGTAGATAGTTCTTTTGGGTTGTATAACTATTATTGAATATTGCGTATTATCACTTGTTTTTAATTGCAAATTTAGAAAAGTGTTGTAAGTACTTTGGTAAGTAAAATAAGAACAACAACTACAACAATCCAGTATAAGTCCATTTCGTGGGGTCTACGGAGGGTAGTGTGTATACAGACCTTATCCCTACCCTAGAGTAGAGAGGTTGTTTCCAAATAGACCCTCAACATCCTTCACTCCAAGAACTTTCCACCTTGCTCTTGAGGAGACTTGAACTCACAACCTGCTGATTTTCCTAGCGACGATGTTGGGCGCCATCACAACCTGAGGTTGAAATTTGGTCTTGACAAGTCTAGACCCCCATAGTAACCTCACTCTGATTGAAATTATGCATGAATCATGTTCAAACCTAGCCGAATTAATATGTTGTCCACATAATGATCCTTTAAGATAAGCCTTATCAAAAAGTCCACTACAGTTTCCATATTCCCAACGAACACAACCACCCTCTGTGTATTAATTTAGAGAACTAAATGCCAATATGCTAATCATGAACGTATAAATAGTAACTCCTGGTAGGGGGAAAAGGCCTGACATTTTTTTCTGCGGAAAATGAGGAACGAGGTCCAAAGATTTGGTATAGTTAGAAACTCTCCACATATGTTTCTAGATTGGTGAAGAAAATTCCTCAAGTGACAAGAAATAGATAAGAAAGAACTTGCGCAATTTACCTTCTCTACTAGACATTCAGCCAAATAACAGGTTGATCGAGGCTGCCGCATTATTCTAGGACAGTGAAAGGGTTGTGTTACATTTCGGTGACATAGAAATGACTCCTCTGCTAGAAGAAATTAGGGGATTGCGGGATTGACATGGGATAGCACTGGGTTGTTGGTACCGGAGTACCATACCGATAAAGGGTTCCTAAAAATGATGGGGCTAAAGAAACATGCTGACTTGGGATGCCTGGAAAAGTCCTACATACCCTTCGAATACTTTTGTGAGAGGTATTTCCATATAAAGTCCTTCTGTACCTTCCATGACGAGCTTTCTATCAATTCTCTGGGACACATCCATCGTAGAATGTTCATGTTCAATATGTGTTTCTTTGGCCTTATAGTGTTCCCAATAAAAGCGGGAAAGAATCCATACTAGGTTGGCCATGGTCGCCAACACGTTGATAGAAGGGATCAATGGGAAAATATACAGTACAGTCACCATGATCATAGTCGACCTCTACAGGGCCCGGGAGCTCTCAAAGAGGGATCAAGCATTTCGAGGGTTGTACCCTCTTGCTGCAGATGTGGTTAGAGGGATCAAACATTTCGAGGGTTGTAACCTCTTGCTGCAAATGTGGTTATTAGAACATTTTCAAAAGGGTCATTATCGCCAAGAATTTCTGCGAATGGCTTGTATCAACCATACTGCCTACCATCACCCTAAGCGGATGACTTACATCCAGGATAGGTTTGCTCAGCCGTAAAGCACCAAAGATTGGGCAGAGTTCTTTGACAATCTGACCGAGAAACAGGTGCCACATCCGGCACAATTAGCAAGTTATCAATGTAAGGAATCTCCCTTGAATGAAACGGCACTTCGGACTCGTACACTCTTCGTCTAAGGGGGTCTCTCTACAAATCGGGTCCTTCATCCTCATCCTGTTCATCACCATCCTAACAAGCAAAGGGTTTCTCGTCTCCCGGTTCATCGGTATTGCTATCGTAATCACTGTTCTCTTCCTCACTCTGTGCATATTCCAGATCCCGATGTAATACATCATTTTAGGACAATTGGGTGAGTACGGGTAGTTCAATTTGCTCGTTTTCACTGCACAACGAAAAAAAATATCAGCTACTCAATTAAAAAATGCTTTCCATATGGTTATTATCAATTCACTTACAAGTCGTAATGTGATGACATTCCATGATGGACGTTTTCAATTAGGTGATGACTACCAGATGGGCCACTTACAAAATTCATATCCGGCTGGTATCCCCTATTAAATAAATAGAGTTAATACAAATTCAATACGCCAAAAATATACATAATTAACACAAATGAAAATTGAAGTTTTCCACTCTTCTTGTGAATTATGGAAAACATGATATAAATTATTTTCTCGATGCTCATTCGCTGACGGTGTTAAGTTTAAATCAAGGAGAACTCTTTCATCCGGAACCTGTCTGGCAAAAATTGATCTAATATAATCACCAGATGACTGGGGGTTATCTCTACTATGCACAACCTCGTTTTTTGGAACGTCTTCGACCTTCACGTACATCTCCAACATTGTGATTACAAGAAATTCCCGGCTGTCGCCTGTAGTCCTCAGGAAATCAATCAAAGTGTCAACATCGTGTACATCCAAAATGTCAATGAGCACATCCATTTGCATTGTGTAGCTATATATATATATATATATATATATATATATATATATATATATATATATATATATATATATATATATATTCTCCAACCTTTAATTAACAAACATGTAGAAAGAATGTGACACATATATATATATATATATATATATATATATATATATATATATATATATATATATATATATATATATATATATATATATATATATATATATGTCACATTCTTTCTACATGTTTGTTAATTAAAGGTTGGAGAATATATATATATATATATATATATATATACCTTTAATTAACAAACATGTAGAAAGAATGTAATTGATGAGTTTCCAAAAATTAACTAATCACTGCTCTCTCCCTCCTCTCCCCCTCCCCCTCCCCTTCGCCCCTCCCCCCGCCCCCACAATCAATTATATAATGACGGGGCAACATTATTTGCAATTCATTTTTAATTTAATTTATATTATTATAAAAGTATAAATATTAAAACACTAAATATTGAACGTGGAAAATATCCTCTAGAACTTGAAGAACTTTTATACCCTTCAAAAACTAAACAATTCATTCGAAGAACAAACTTGATATTGGATACATTAGTAATATAGGATCTTGCAAACAATTAAGAGTTTATCATTATGGGTTCTTTTTCGTGGTAGGGTACTAACTTTGATTAGGAGAAGATTGCTTATTATAAGATACTCAACTTGAATAGGAATCCTAAGTTTTTTTTTAAAGTTTTTGTGATTTGTATTGTTATGATAAACGTATCGTACGGCAATCCGGTGGAACAAACTAATCTCAAATTGTAATGCAAATTTACAGGTAAAACTTTTATCGACGTTATGAATACTTTGTACATAAATGTTGTTCAAGATTCTTAATTTTCCAGAATCAATAGTCGATGTAATGTAAAGGGGAGGTGAAGTTTGACTTTTACCAAGTCAATTTGTTTGTTCTTTTGTACTTTCTATAGGAGTATTATTTGTAGCAAATATAATAGTGTTGAATATGTCCTGTTCCTACCCTTGCTTTTTGATGAAAAAAAAACTTATTTTGACTGATTTAATTATAATGTCTCTAACTTTCGTTACTCTTTAGTTTTTGCCTCCAAGTTTAAAAGTACTAGTTAATCTCCTTCTATCCTCAAAATTTACGTTTTGCACTCTTCTTCATATTGTTGATAGACTTCTATGCTCTTTCAAAGCTGAAAGTTTTCTTTAAAGATAATTTCATGTTGTTAGGATTATCTTATGTAAAATTTTACCCAATAGGAGAAGACTTTCCATTCAACTAAAACTATTGCTTGATTACGATTTGTAAAATTTGAATCCAATGGCCGATTGCGTTTTGAAATTAGTTTGCTAAGAGTGATAATTAATTAGGTCCATTACATTACTCTGATCAGTGCTACTTTTAGAATATATATGCGATTAAAATTTTACTAATATACAAATTAAGTAATATTTTGACTTGAGATATTCGTGCAACGCACAAGTATAGAAACTAGTTATAATAAAAGTATAAAAAAAATATTAAATTATAAAAATAACCTTTTTATATTGTGCATAATAAATTACAGTGAAAAATAATTTCCTGAGTGGTGATGAGCGTACTAATTACAATCAATCGTGGGCCATTTAAGCTTTGGCACCGTGTACAAACACCAAGCTGCACGTAAAAAGTCTACTTTGAAAGAAAAAAATCTAAAAAACAAGGTAACTCCATCAACCATTAGTTTGTGATGCCATGAATGGGCGGAAAAACCTAAATTATAAAAGTATGAATAAAATATTAAATTATAAAAGCAATTTTCTAATGTTAAGTATACGAACTGACAGTAAAAGAATATAATCAGAATTTTAGATATTAATTTTATAATTCTATTAATTTAGAATATAATGTTACAGATTAGAAATCCTATATGATTACCTTCAATAATTCTATTAGTATAATTATTTTTGGGCATGTAGGTATATCATATTACATGTTAGCATGTAAATCTAATACCTTTTGGAACATATCAGATTTTCTATTAATATAATAATTTTTGGGATATGGGCATATTTTTAGCCATGTAATCCTATTGTTTTTAGGATATACTTCTTAAATAATTCCTATTACTAACGTATTATACTGTGAAAATTTATTTAAATACAAGAGAGCCTATATAAAAATACGAATATAATATTAATAGATTAAAATATATCTAAAATATTAAACAGAAGAACCCATAGGGAAAGGACAAAGCTGTAATAACTAATTTCTTTAAGACTACAATAACTTCTATGTAAAATTTTTTTAATATTTAAAATTAATATAATATTATCTATTGAATTCTTATTAAAAACATGCAAGAAAGTTTAAGAAAATTAATTTTATAAGAACAATCCACATTGGTATATCACTCTATAATATTTAATACCAAACAAAAAAGTAATGCTAAATGGACTACATAAAGCGTTAAAATTCATCAAAATATTCCCATAATAATATATTAATAATATTATATTTAAACTGCTTTTTTACTTAAATAATATCTTTTTATTATTAATATTTTTGGCAATACAGAAAATTATACCCAATTATTTAATAAAACTAAGAAACTTTTTAAGAATATAAATGTGTGAGAAAAAAAAGAAAAAAAATTGATAAAAGCCAATACCTGTAATGATTCTGTAAACATAAAGATCTAAAAGTGAAATATCAGATCGATCTTTTTACTCTTTGAAAATAAAATTTTTGATAGAAAAATTATGATTATGGTCAAATATTCAAACATGAGATGAACTAATATTAAGAATCTAAATCAACAAAAAATAAATTATATTTTGTGTTATAATCAAATAGTCAAATATTTCAATTAATTATTCATAAATAATATTTTTATTAAATTCAAATTTATTTTTTAAGTTTAAAAAAATCTTCCGGAACATAAACTTAATTCCATAAAAAAGTGTTAAAGACTAAAAGAATAGATCAAAAAGTAAAAAAAATATTAGTATAATATTAAGAAGACCATCGAAGTATATGAAGAAGCACAATGAAAAAGCTAAAACCCACACAAGAATAAGCTTTCAAGACTATAATATAAAAATTCGAATCTAGTATAGCAAAATTATCAGTTGTAAATGCCTTCGGCGTAATCGAAAAAATATTCATATATTATGCATTACTCGCAAATGTCAGATCAAGAGAAATGATACTGTTAGCAATAAGAACAAGTGGTGTACCAATAATAATTTTATTACGAGGTCGTACAACTCACTTTAGATTTGATACATCTCTTCAAATAATTGAAATAACCATCACAAATCAGATATATCAAAGTAGAGCAATAGTTCCAAATTTATGAAGAAACCAAAAGCGATAATAGGGGATGAAGCAATTTTGGCTAAGTGTCAAACAAGCAAAACAATTGCCCAAGGTTTAGAGGTATATTGGATATCGATAAACAGTTTGGTGGAAAGGTAATAGTTTGGGAGGTGATTTTCTGTCAAGTATGACAAGTAATTCTAAAATTGACCAAAGCAGAAACTGTAAAAGATGGCTTGCTAAAATTATACTTACGGCGTCAAATGAAAAATATTCAAATGACAAAAATATAAAAGTAGGAACAGACCCGACATTCAATAACTTCTTGTTTCGAGTTGGAAATGAAGTAGAGCATCCAATAAAGATGGTTTGGTTCTGAAACAGAAAAAAACACAATCTATAAAGAAGTGATCGGTAAGATACCACCACATTAGATACCTTTAAACTATAATACAATTATTAATATTTAAACTATAATACAATTACGCTTAACATGACTAAAATTTTGATCATTTACGCAAGTTCTTTTGATGTCCTTTTATTTTGAATTTTCGTATTATGCTAATGCAATAATATTTTTCAGTATTTAAATAATTGTTGTTGTATTATATATATAAAAATTTCTCTCATTAATTAAATTTTATTGTTCATTCATCTAAATAAATATTTAAACCATCACGAGTTATTGTTGACGTGCAACGCACATTTATAAATACTATTCTCTTATAATACAAATAAATACACTTATCATGTTTAAATGTTGAAGGCATTCCTGTAAGAATTGTTTCTATGGTTAATGTTCACCCTGCCGTAATACTCCTCGACTTCTTCAAGCTCTTTTATTTAACAATCAACCTAGAGAGCGCGATACGTGTATTTAAATATTACGTTCTACTGTAGCCAAGCACGTGTACGTAACTAGATAGAGTAAATTAATAGCTTTATGTCACGGGATGAGTATTTTGCGCAGTTAACCCGTGCGGCACTTAGACAACTTTGTCAAATGTTGCTAAGTAAGCCTAGAGTTTCTCGAATTAGAGAAGAAAGCAATGGAGCCAAATAAGGAACTTGTATTGCACTTAAGAGAGAGTTACAATACTTGAGTTGCTTGTTGTAGTATTTGCTTCTTGTTGAGTGTTATGCAAATGCCAAATGTCATCCCATATTTATAGGGGAGGCTTAGCAAGCTCTAGAGAGTCTAGAGAGTTCTATCACTTTTTAGCTATGTACATGTGCTAGAATTCTATGGAGAATTCTAGAGAGTCTAGAGAGTACATGTGCTAGAATTCTATGGAGAATTCTAGAGTATTTACAAGTTCAAATGGACTAGAGTTGTCTAGAACATTCCGGAATTGGGCCAAGCTAGGACTCTTGGCCTTGTGTTGGATCTCTAGCCCAAGATTGTGGGCGATTGGGCTATCAAATTGGGCTGCTCGCCCCCACCTAAGCTCGCGGCGTCCTCGTTGCGCTCTCGTGCATGAAATTCTGGATGTGCTGGCACGCCCCTTCTCGAAACCACGTGATCCGCAATGATGTAGTCCACATCTTTGTCGAATGCGGTCACAACGGCGGTTGGTGCACTCCTCGATTTTCCACGACTTGGGTCTCCCATGTCTTCGTGATATGGCTTGAGAAGACTCACATGGAAGACCGGATGGATCTTGAGTCTTAGTGGAAGCTGGAGTTGATACGAGACGTTGCCCACACGTCGAACAACTTGGAAGGGTCCCTCGTAGCGTCTCACTAACCCCTTGTCGACTTTCCGTAATGTCTTGAATTGTTAGGGTAGGAGCTTGATCATGACTTGATCACCTTCCTTGTACTCAACATGTCGTCTCCTTGTGTCCGCCCATTTCTTCATTTTTTCCTACGGCTTTGTCGAGGTTGGCTTACGTGATGTCCGCGTCCTCATGTTTGGGTGGCGCAATGCGGTAGGGCGCCAAGGCTGGTGGCTTTGGGCCTTGTTCCAGCTTGATCGAATGATCTACCTCTCGCCGAGGTGGGAGCTTCTTCGGAAGTTCTGGCGGCATCACATCCTTGTACTCATTAAGGATGACTTGAATTCGTGGAGGGACTTGGCTTGGCGACATTCCGCTATTTCCTTCGTTGTTTAGTTCCCGAATGGAGACCAAGAAGCTTGGGTCCTTCTTCAAAGCCTTCTTGAATTGCATGGCGGAGAGTGTCTTCTCCTCGGGCTTGACTCTCTCCACGGGTACCATGCATGCCTTGTTCCCGTCAAGTATTCTTAGGGAGTTTGTGGCGGACAGCGGGAAGGCATGGGCTTCGTCGAAGAATTCCATGCCAAGGACCATCTTAAAGTCATCCATGGGCACAATAGAGAAATCGCGCTTTCCACTCCACGTTCCGAGTGTTAAGTGCACGCCTTGTGCAGTCCCCGCAATTGGCTTGGCGGGTGAATTTACCGCCTTCATTGTGTCTCCTTCCTTGGTGGCGTTGAGACCTAAGCGCTTGGCTCGTCTATGGTCACGAAGTTGTCTGTCGCTCCCGTGTCTAGCAGCCCGAACGGACTGGCCATTTATCTTTGCGCTTACATACATGAGCCTCTTCTTGATGGGTGAGGGATGTTGGCGATTAAGTGTGCCAAGGCGTTGGAGAGAACCCATGCAAAGTTGGGGTTCCTCCGAGGACATTGTGGGGTTGCTCTTTCATTGGGCAGCAAGAGCGTTGAGCGACCTCTTTTCCGGATAGTCGCGTACCCAATGAGGGCCATTGCATATAAAGCATGGGCTTTGCGGTTTCGGTGCTTCCTTCTTGCCTTCTGATTTACCTTGCCCACTACTGTTGCTAGGCGGCTTTTTCTGCCCCCAATCTTTGCGGCTGTTGCCATTGTCCTTGCGACTCTCTCCCCTACCTTTGCCTTGTTTGGCCTTTTTGTCTTTAGATTGGGTAGAGTATTCGGTGAGCGATTCCGCAACGGCAATGGCGTCGTCGAGCGTTTGAACGCTACGCCAATCAAGCTCGGTCTTGGCCCAATCCTTGAGGCCATCTTGGAAGTAAAAGAGTGAATCCTTGTCGGACATGTCGCTTATCTCCAACATGAGGGTAGTATACTCATTAATGTAGTCCCGCATACTACCCGATTGTTTGAGGCGACGTATGCGCGTTCGCGCTTCCTTTTACGCATTGTTTGGGGCGAATTGCTTTCGGAGTTCTTGCTTGAAGTTGGCCCAAGTGTCGATGGTGCAGATTCCCTTGCCCATCTCGCCATGCTTTCGACGCCACCATAGTTGTGCAGCGCCTCTAAGATAAGTGGGTGCAGTGCCCACTTTTGATGCCTCATCTCGTACACCAACGGCATCAAAGTATTGATCAATTCCAAATAGGAAGTTGTCCACGATGGTTGCATTTCGTGTGCCATCATAGGTGTCGGGCTTTGGCACGTCAATGCGGCGCGCATCACTTGAGTTGGCGGAAGCTGGACTTGGGAAGAGTGTGCGCTTGTGCCATGCCCAATCCGAGCGGATTTCATCCACTTCCGCACGGACAGCACGTAGTTCGTCCTGGACAAAACTACGATGTTTTAGCAACTTGTCATGAAAGGAACGAAACTCTCATCGGAGAATGTTCGCTTGTTCTTGGATGAGTGCCTTTGTTGCCACCGTGAACTCGGCATATTCCGCCTCGATACCATCCACTCGTTCCTCCAATCCCTCGAGGCTTTCTTCAGTGGCGGAGAATATATTTTCGAGAGTGTTCACACGAGGCTCCAACGCAGCCACAGATGGGGCCTTGGACTTGCTATGAATCTTTCCTTGGCCTCGTTCTCCGTCACAGCCGCGGCTTGTTCCGGTGAAACATCCACACCAACAACACCCTCTTGTGCTATGTTCGAAGTGTTGGCCATTTCTTGTGAGCTAACTTGCGTGGGTGCAAACCTTAGCTCGGATACCACTTATCACGGGATGAGTATTTTGCGCAGCTAACCCGTGCGGCACTTAGACAACTTTGCAAAAGGTTGATAAGTAAGCCTAGAGCTTCTCGAACTAGAGAAGAAAGCAATGGAGCCAAATAAGGAACATGTATTGCACTTAAGAGAGAGTTACAATGCTTGAGTTGCTTGTGTAGTCTATGTACAATTTCAGGCAACCCTCTGCTACTTCAACAGCCTTGGTCACCTTGCCATATGTATTTATTTGTGTTCTATGGGTCTGTTCCCTATAAACTGCTTTAACAAAAATAACATACGTAAGATAACAATTTCAAATCGTTCTTGAAGTTCTCAATATCCTTCCGCTTCCATTATTCTATCACCCATTCACTTTATCACTTTATCTTGCTGATATTTTTGTGTTGTGTCTGCTTCTTTTAATTTTACTTTGAGCCGGGGTCTATCGAAAACAAACTCTCCACCTACATACACTCTATCCCTCCCAAACCCGACTTTGTAGACCCTGCTTTGTGAGATACATTGGATTTTGAGTTGTTGTTGTGGTCTTGAAGTTCTCAACATAGTAGCAGTCTTAAGTTCTAGTTACGTTCATTCTTGTTTCTCATATATCCCTAACAAAGACATTATGGCATGTAACATCGATGTTATTTTTTGACAAGCAAATTCTACATCTGGTGAGCCAAGATTGTCATATAGCAGAAAATGGAAAGGAAAATATGCAATATTTTCCGTAGCTACTGGCCCGAGCCGAGTTACAGAGTTACCAAGGAAGCTGGTTTACCATGAAAAAAAGAGAGCAATATTTAGCAATGAAAAGTTTGGGATTTTTGGTGGAAAGTTCGTGCTTGAGACGCTTATATCTTCTTTAACAAAGCTTGATTACGAATTCAACTCTGCTTTGCATGACCTTCAGTTTCAGGGTTTTCTTAAATTCCTTTACTGGTATATGCAACAATCTTTTTATGCACTTTCACTTACTCCTACAAAGTTCTAGAGAGTTGTTTTTAACGAGTATTTTTGGACTGGTTTAGCCCAACAACTGATATCAGAGCCTAGAATTTGTAGGAGTATGGCGATGACAAAGTGATTATGTGAGGCTCGGTTGCTAACAACATATAAATTTTTTATGCAGATAGAGCTCGGAGTGGCACTAAGGGACTATGTAGGCCGTGAAACTCCTTTATACTTCGCCGAGCGACTAACAGATTACTACAAGAGCATAAATGGGGGAAAAGGGCCAGACATCTATCTAAAAAGAGAAGATCTGAACCATGTTGGAGCACACAAGATTAACAACGCTGTTGCACAAACAATGTTGGCTAAGCGTATGTACTGTAAAAATATCATAGCAGCCACCGGTGCGGGCCAGCACTGTATCGCGACGGCTGCTGCCTGTGCAAAACTCTCAATGGAGTGTACTGTATTCATTGGAAGCTTAGATATGGAGAGACAACCTTCTAATGTACTCTTGATGAAGCATCTTGGTGCAAAGGTACTGCTTTCACAGTAATATCACAAAATTGTTTAATTGTTTTGTCACCTTGACAATATTAGTGAACTTATCTATTGTTTACTCGGTCTCAATTTATGTGACACTTTATAATTTTAGAGATTTAAACTTCTTATTTTGACCTTGTATGTGGACGTAGTATCTCTTTAAGTTTTTAAGATAAAAAATTACGTAAAAAATATTAGGAAATATTGTAAATATCTTTTGTATATCTTTTTATTATTGGTAGAATATTCTCTCATTAATTGTACAATCCTATAGTTGGTAGGTTTTGATTTTCCTTCATTATTGTACAATCCTATTGTTGGTAAGTTTTGATTTCGCTATACTCTATATATACCTTTGTAAGCAATATATTTTAATGAGAAGCCTCAAACCAATTAACTTCTCAAAAACTCTCTACATGGTATCAGACGCCAGTGGCTTATCGCCAAACAAATCCTAACTACATACTACCCTCCGCCGCCGTAGCTCCTCTCATCGGAGCCCGTCGCCGCCGCCGCTGCACTAATCGGCAGCCCTCTCCGCCGTCCCTCTCCGGCAAAGAAGATCAGCCGCCGACCTTCACGGTCCTCTCCGGCCTCTTGCTGCGCCGCCGCTGCACTAACCGGTAGCCCTCTCTATCAGCGCCTTTTCTCCGGCATCTTACCGCGCCACCGCTGCACTAACCGGCAGCCCTCTCTCTCGACGTCGATCAGCGTCTCCTCTGCCTCGCACTCCATGGCTGCTGCCCTAACCGGCAGTCCTCTTTTTCCTCTGTTGATGTCCAAGATTGGCGTGTCCACCTGCCCTCCATCTTGAGGGGGCGTATTAGGAAATATTGTAAATATCTTTTGTGTATCTTTTTATTATTGGTAGAATATTCTCTCATTAATTGTACAATCCTATAGTTGGTAGGTTTTGATTTTCCTTCATTATTGTACAATCCTATAGTTGGTAGGTTTTGATTTCCTTATACTCTATATATACCTTTGTAAGCAATATATTTTAATGAGAAGCCTCAAACCAATTACTTCTCCAAAACTCTCTAAATACAATAATTTACAATAATTTATAATTTAAATTATTCAAACAAACAAAAATTACGGTAAAAAAATAATTCGTTTGACTCTCAATATTTAAATACCGTCACATAAATTGGGACGGAGAGAGTATAATCGTAGGCGAAATTTTAGCCGATTCAAATCCGAGCATTTAGATAACGTGGGTTATAGCATACAAAAATTTGGAAATCTAATGGAAATTCAGTTTTATGGCCCAAAAGCGCTAAAAAATGAGGAACGATCATAGCGATGATCATTACTGTTCCTTAGGCCGTTTATTATGGACCGACCAAATTTTAGAAGATTCAAGCCCAGCCGCCCGGATCCATGCAGATGGCATGAACTATAGCACACGAACATTAGCCATCTGTATGGGTCCTAGCATCCGGACCTAAAGTATGCGTAAATTACTCAGACCCCTAACATGTTTGAATATTCATATGCAGGTGAAATCTGTTGAAGGAAGTTTTAAAGATGCAGTGTCAGAAGGCATTAGAAGTTGGGTTAACAACTTGGAGACAAGCTATTTCTTAGCAGGTGCAGCCATAGGACCACACCCATGTCCAACCATGGTTCGTGAATTCCAATCAGTGATTGGAAAAGAAACGAGGAAACAAGCAATGGACAAATGGGGTGGGAAACCAGATGTGTTAGTGGCTTGTGTAGGTAGCGGCTCTAATGCGTTGGGTCTATTTCATGAATTTATTGAAGATGAAGATGTGAGGCTAATAGGAGTTGAAGCTGGTGGGATAGGTCTTGATACAGGTAAACACTCAGCAACTATGGCTAGAGGTCATGTTGGAGTGTACCATGGAGTCATGTCCTATCTATTACAGGATGAGGAAGGACAAATTATTGAACCACACTCAATAGGCGTGGGGTAAGTTTTCACTTTAATTTCTAGCGTACGGATAATATTAATCAAGAGAGCTCAATTATTTAGAATGTCATTTTCAGCTCAAGCTAGGACTAAGTGGAGCATTTAGGTTTCTTTTTTTTTATTTCAATTGATTCAGACTCAGTGCTGCATAGGAAAGACTTCCTTATAAGAAATTCTTCAATTATGAGGGACCTAATCTTTCACTTTAAGAGACGGATCTTAGATTCAAATTCTATGAGTTTAATTTTTAAAATTTTTAATATTAAATTTATTGTACTTTTAATGTTAAAGATTCATATCCACTATTTGTTGCAGTTTTAATCGATTTATATATATAAATTCATGTTCCACATCGAATGTTTTGGGTTCAATTGAACCCAATACCATTATGTTGAATCCGTCATTGAACACATCTCACCCATCCCACAGTATTCTGTGATGGCATGGGCATATATGTGGATTGATAAATGTAAATCTATTGATAAAAGATAGTTTTTTACCAATCAGGTCACCTATAAAACAATTATATGTAAATCTTCTCAATAATTTAACTGGCAACCTGATAAAATTAGATAATTTATTTGCTATAATGGGTTAAACTACATTATTGATAGTATAAAAAATATCTTTAAGGTTATCAATATATATAATTTAAATCTTATCCTTGCTATAAATGATATTTAATGTATAGGACCTTCCTAATCATCTTTTGCTATATTGTTGAATATGCAGATTAGAGTACCCAGGTGTTAGCCCAGAGATTAGCTTTCTGAAAGACATAGGGCGCGCAGAGTTTTCTACAGTCACAAATGAACAAGCCTTAGAAGGTAAAATTAATCATCTCTTTTGGAAGATGGAATAATAACGATTCAAGTTATTAATAGTAATTTATATATGCTTATTCACTTTTGTGGTTGCAGCATATAAACGGCTGTGCAGACTAGAAGGGATATTCCCAGCCTTAGAAGCTTCTCACGCACTTGCATTTCTTGACAAACTTTGCCCTACTCTAGAGGATGGTGAGAAGGTGGTTGTTAATTTAAGTGGCCGTGGAGATAAGGATGCTGCCATAGTCTTCAATCGTACAACAAAACATGAATAAATTAATGAATGAACGAACGAGTGAATTACTACATTAATGAATTGATGTGTACATTGTAATTTGTAAACAGAGAAAGAGATATACATAACTGCCGAACCTCTTGGTGGAGTCCAGCCCCCCTCAAGACAGAATAGCACTTCTTAGTGACTAGGAGCTAAAAGCTTGTTTTTCTTTGACCGGCAGATCTTCTTTCTATAAGCAAACGTAGCAAGTAGGATCACAAATCAAATTAGTACCAAAGTGAGCCAGTGACAATGTTTTTAAAGGTGTTTCACATACATTGATATATCCATAAAAGATAGTAGTGGAAGTTAATATAATGTATAGTTTAGTGTAAACGCAACAATTTTCTTTCACGAGCTCAAATACTACTGTGAAAGGAGTACAAAACAATATAAATAATATTCTAGTACTTAAGTAAGTCAGTAAAAATATATATTTTCAAAGGTATTTCACATACATTGTTATATCCATAAAAGATAGTATATAATTTGATATACATTTTAGTGTAAACATCGGACGGAAACAACATTCTTTCACGTACAAGTAGAAACATTACCAGTGCATCGTTGTTTGGAGTTGGTACATCGTTCGTATCTGCATCATCAAATATAATGCTTTCCTCTTCCAAACCATGTCGGACCCGCTTCTGGTGTGTAAGTGTAACTTTAAAATTTTCTTGGTTGTCGTATATGTCACACTGTTAATTTCTTTGCCCCCGCTTATAATGCTAGCAGTCCTTTTCGGAGAAGGAGGTTTAGAGGGCTCCTACCCGTTCTTCATGAACGCTTACCTTTTTTCCTAAATAGTTTAGTAAGATACCCTTGCTTTAACAAATGGTCTACCTCACCTTGTAGCAATCTACAATCTACCATTTTACGACCATGAGCTTTGTGAAATTCACAGCGGTGGTCAGGGTTACGCCTATTTGGATTTGATCTCATTTATTATGGCCATTGCCTCTTATCACCCATGTTTCTTAATACCGCTACTAATTCTGAAGTGCTTTCATTGAAACTATAGCCACCAATCATTGCCTTGGAGCTTATATCATCTCCGTATATCTCCCGCATGTCTCGCTCTTTTCTGAACTGTGATCGACCTACAATCGTACCTTGAGTTATCGTGTTTCAATTGTAAGTCTTTTCCCGCTGGTCCTATGTAAGGGTCATATCTATTTTTTCCAGACCTTTTTTTGATTTTAGCATGCCTTAAACTTACTCTTTCTTCCTTTTGAAGGTGGGTAATAATATCTTCCTCTATCCGTAACTTCGTGCTATATCTGTTGTAAACGTCATTCTAAGTTGTTGCTGAAAATTCTCGTAGGCTTTCCTTGAGTCGTCTTATGGTTTTCGACCTCTTATCATTAAGATTGCTTGTAAATACTACAGCTACCCAGTTATCAAGTATGGGTGGCAATGTCATTCTTTCATGCTGGAATCTGTCTACAAATTCTCTGAGCAACTCTCAATCTCCTTGCTTTATTTTAAAAATATCTTCTTGTTGTAAAATCGAACTCTATTTAGAGTGAATGTCTAAGAGTTTAGCTTGAAGCTAAGTCATTTCTCTTCCTATAAATAGAGGGGTCTTACCCCATTGTAGATCATCCCAAGTATTAATAAGAATACTTCTCTCTCTCCCTATTTTCTCTCTATATTGTTCTTATTCTTGCATTATTTTAGTTGTTCTTTACATTATTTCATAACACGTTATCAGCACGAGACTCTACCATCTCAAGAATCGCTATCGAGAAAAACTAAGGTATTTCTCTCTTCCTAATTTGATTTTCGATTATGTCTGACATTACGAAAAGAAAGTTCGTTGCCCTTGAAATTTTGGGCAAGAACTATATGACATGGGTGTTGGATGCTGAAATCCACTTAGATGCTATGGGTCTTGGAGAGACCATTAAAGATAGAGATAAAGCATCCACCCAAGACTGTGCGAAGGCCTTGATTTTCTTGCGCCATCACCTTGATGAAGGTTTGAAGATTGAATATCTCACCGTCAAGGATCCACTCATATTGTGGAAAGGCTTAAAGGAGAGATATGACAACCTGAAGTTGGTCACTCTGCCACAAGCACGATATGATTGGGCTCATCTGAGGCTCCAGGACTTTAAGTCCGTTTCTGAATATAATTCTGCAATGTTCAGAATTACTTCTAAATTGAAGCTATGTGGAGATAATATCTCTAATTATGATATGCTTGAGAAAACGTTTACAACGTTTCATGCCTCCAATATGGTACTGCAACAACAGTACAGAGAGAAAGGCTTCACAAAGTACTCTGAACTGATTTCTCTTCTACTTGTGGCTGAGCGAAATAATGACCTGCTCATGAGAAATCACGAAAATCGACCCACTGGGTCTACACCACTGCCTGAAGCAGATAAGGTGCACTCTCATTATGCCAATCATGAAAAGGGCCATGGTCGTGGTCGTAATCGGGGTCATAGCCGTGGACGTAGACAAGGAAGAAATATCCATGATGTCCGTCGCCCCCCGAAGAGAGATAACCGCCGAAAGCAGAAACGGGATTATGAGGATCCTAAGGCAAAAGGTTCAGAAACTATATGTTATCGTTGCGGTGGGAAAGGGCACTGGTCAAAAGCTTGCCGTGTACCAAGACATTTGATTGACCTTTATCAAGCATCTCGAAAGAGTAAAGGCCCGGAAACAAATTTTGTCTCTGACAACAACTTTGACATCACCCACTTGGACGTGGTAGACTTCTTTGAGCAACCCGAGGGGAAGATAGACCACCTAATCGGTGATGGATCCGTGATGAAAGAAGATGGAGCTGTTTGACTTTATTTTACTTGTTTGTATTAGTTAATGAATAAACTAATAGCCATTAGTATTAGCTCGTATTAGTTAGTTCATGATATAATGTTAGTATTAGTTCTTTAGAAAGTATCAATATGCTTAAATATCAATAATATTTTTAATTTCCAGTAGAGGTAATCGACTAACCTGAAAAACTAGTCGGTTATCTCATATTTTCGCATTAAAACTGCAAAAACAATCGATTGTCTATGTTTAACAATCGATTGTCTTAAAACAGTGATCTGGAATTTTTCAAAAATAGTCAACAATCGATTGTCTATGTTTAACAATCGATTGTCTTAAAACAGTGATCTGGAATTTTTCAAAAATAGTCAACAATCGATTGTCTATGTTTAACAATCGATTGTCTTAAAACAGATCTGGGATTTCAAAAATAGTCAACAATCGATTGTCTATGTTTAACAATCGATTGTCTTAAAACAGATCTGGAATTTTTCAAAAATAGTCAACAATCGATTGTCTAGGTTTAATAATCGATTGTCTTGAAATAGTGATCTGGAATTTTTCAAAAATAGTCAACAATCGATTGTCTATGTTTAACAATCGATTGTCTTAAAACAGTGATCTAGAATTTTTCAAAAATAGTCAACAATCGATTGTCTATGTTTAACAATCGATTGTCAATTCTCAACAATCGATTGTGTGTGTTTAACAATCGATTGTTTTATGAAAATGCTTAAACTGAAATTTTCAAACTGCATAGTAATCGATTATGGAAAACATATAATCGACTATCTGATTTATTTAGTCAACTGACCTCAGCAGATTTTGAAAATATTATGTGACACAAACGAATTGAACTTGTTTATTCTTATGTTCGTGTATTTCTTTTGTATGTCCAACCATGGGAAAGCAAATATGGATATCTCACAAAGCGAACTTGGATCAACGTCCAACTGTATAAGTATTTGCCTAGTTGATTCATGTACTACACATACAATACTCAAAGAAAAGAAATATTTCTATCAACTAAATATGTGTAAGGCAAACATTACTACAATCTCTGGAAGTAGTAAATTGATTGAAGGCTCCGGAAGAGCAACTGTAACTCTGCCCAAAGGCACGACGTTTATCATAGAGAATGCAATGTTCTCCTCCAAGTCTAAAAGAAACTTGTTGAGTTTTAAAGATATACGCCAGAATGGCTATCATATCGAGACAATAGATGAAGATAATCTTGAATATCTCATCATTACAAAGAATGTCTCCGGCCAAAAGAGGGTTATTGAGAAATTCCCATCTTTATCTTGTGGCTTGTATTGGACAAGAATTAGTGCAATTGAGGCACATTCCACAGTAAACCAAAGGGTTACTGATTCCAATACTTTTGTACTTTGGCATGATCGATTGGGACACCGTGGATCGATCATGATGAGACGGATTATAGAAAGCTCAAATGGGCATCCGTTAAAGAATTTCAGAATTCTTTCAAATAATGAATATCCTTGCACTTCTTGTTATCAAGGCAAGTTGATTATCAGACCATCACCAACAAAAGTTGGGACCGAGTCACCCACGTTTCTGGAATGTATACAAGGGGACATTTGTGGACCTATTCACCCACCCAGTGGGTCCTTTAGGTATTTTATGGTCTTGATAGTCGCATCCTGTAGATGGTCTCATGTGTGCCTGTTGTCATCACACAACCTTGCGTTTGCGAAATTAATGGCACAAATAATTCGACTACGAGCACAATTTCCAGATAATCCAATCAAGTCTATTCGACTGGATAATGCTGCTGAGTTTACATCCCAAGCATTTAATGATTATTGCTTATCAATTGGGATAAAAGTTGAACATTCTGTAGCTCATGTTCACACTCAAAACGGTCTTGCAGAATCGTTAATTAAACGCCTGCAGTTGATTGCAAGGCCATTACTCATGAAAACGAGGCTGCCCACTTCGGTATGGGGTCACGCCATCTTGCATGCAGCAATGCTAATTCGTCTCAGACCGACGAATTACCACAAGTATTCCCCGTTGCAATTGGTTTTGGGTCATGAACCCAATATATCCCATTTAAGAATCTTTGGATGCGAAGTATATGTGCCTATAGCACCGCCATCCCGCACCAAAATGGGTCCGTAAAGAAGGTTAGGAATATATGTTGGGTTTGAATCGCCCTCCATTATTCGCTACCTCGAAACATTGACAGGAGATTTGTTTACTGCACGTTTTGCAGACTGTCGATTTGATGAGACACTTTTCCCAAAATTAAGGGGAGAAGTTGGTGAAATCAAACGGGAAATTTTGTGGAAAAATGCATCATTATCTCATCTTGATCCACATACCTCTATTTGTGAAAGAGAGGTACAAAAGATTATCCATTTGCAAAGAATAGGAAATCAAATGCCTGACGCATTTACGGGCTTGAAGAGGATAACGAAATCCCACATCCCCGCGGAAAATGTTCCAATCCGTATTGATGTCCCTATTGGACAATCATCTAGTGTCATAACCAATGAGTCGAATGCACGCCTGAAGCGTGGCAGGCCATTAGGTTCTAAAGATCGAAATCCTAGAAAGAGGAAAGCAAATGATAAAAATGACACTACAAAAGAATCTCATGAGGAAATTCATGATTTAACAAATTCTGAGATTCATGAAGAATCCATTGAGCCCGAGACTCTGGAAAATACGGAACTATCCATAAATCCAATTGATATTGAGGCAAATATTAATCGAGTGGATATAGTGGTGGATAATGTCTTTGCTTATAATGTAGCATCTAGCATTATGCAAGAATGTGAGGATCTCGAACCTCAATCTGTTGAAGAATGTCGAAATAGCCATGATTGGCCAAAGTGGCAAGAAGCAATCAATCAGAATTGAATTCGCTGGCAAAACGTGAAGTTTTTGGCCCTATAGTTGAAACACCTAATGGTGTTAAGCCTGTTGGCTATAAATGGGTCTTTGTACATAAGAGAAACGAGAAAAACGAGGTACAAAGATATAAGGCACGCCTTGTTGCGCAAGGTTTTTCTCAAAGGCCTGGTGTCGATTATGAAGAGACATATTCGCCTGTAATGGATGCTATAACCTTTCGTTATCTCATCAGTTTTGCTGTCCTTGAAAAGCTTGACATGCATTTAATGGATGTGGTTACTGCCTATCTTTATGGCTCACTTGATAATGAGATATACATGAAAATTCCCGATGGACTCAAAGTGCCAAACGCTCATAATGCTAAGTCTCGGGAAATGTTTTCAATTAAATTGCAAAGATCCTTGTATGGTCTAAAGCAATCAGGACGAATGTGGTATAATCGTCTTAGTGAGTATTTGTTAAAAGAATAAATGATGCTATTTGCCCGTGTGTTTTTATAAAAAAAACAACATCGGAATTTGTTGTACTTGCCATATATGTCGATGACATAAACCTTATTGGAACCCCCATAGAACTCCAAAAGGCAATTGATTATCTAAAGGATGAATTCGAGATGAAAGACCTCGGAAAGACAAAATTATGTCTTGGTTTGCAAATTGAATATTTGGCAAACGGAATTTTTGTTCATCAATCTACCTATACAGAAAAGGTACTGAAACGGTTTTACATGGATGGAGCACATCCTTTAAGTATACCGATGGTTGTTCGATCACTTGATGTGAACAAAGATCCATTCCGACCACAAGAAAGGAATGAAGAGCTACTTGGTCCTGAAGTACCATATCTTAGCGCAATTGGCGCACTAATGTATCTTGCAAATACTACAAGGCCTGACATATCCTTTTCAGTTAATGTCTTAGCAAGATTTAGCTCGGCTCCCACGAGGAGACATTGGAATGGGATCAAACACATATTGCGGTACCTAAAGGGGACTACCGATATGGGCTTATTTTATGGCAAGAATTGTAGTCCGGATCTTGTTGGTTATGCTGATGCTGGATATTTATCCGACCCACACAAGGCTCGATCTCAAACGGGTAATGTGTTTACCTGTGGAGGCACAGCCATATCTTGGCGATCGACTAAGCAATCAATTGTGGCTACTTCATCTAATCATGCCGAGATAATTGCTATTCATGAAGCAAGTCGGGAGTGTGTGTGGTTGAGGTCTATAATACATCATATCCAAGACAAATGTGGTTTGAAGTGTAATAAACTACCCACGACTTTGTATGAAGACAATGCAGCATGTATAGCTCAATTGAAGGGAGGATTCGTAAAAGGAGATAGAACGAAGCATATTTCACCAAAGTTATTTTCACACATGATCTTCAAAAGAATGGTGATATAATTGTGCAACAGATTCGTTCAAGTGATAATATGGCCGATTTGTTCACAAAATCTCTACCAACGTCGACCTTCAAGAAGCTAGTTCACAAGATCGGAATGCGGAGAGTCAAGGATATGAATTGATGTTCTTATCAGGGGGAGTTAATGCGCGTTGCACTCTTTTTCCTTTACAAGGTTTTGTCCCACTGGGTTTTCCTTACGAGGTTTTTAACGAGGCAACCAATAGGCGCATATTCAAACATGTGTACTCTTTTTCCTTCTCTTTAATTTTTCCCATTGGGTTTTGGTTTTAATGTTTTAACGAGGCACATTATTTGAATAGACATTCAAGGGGGAGTGTTATACAATAGAACTCTATTTAGAGTGAATGTCTAAGAGTTTTAGCTTGAAGCTAAGTCATTTCTCTTCCTATAAATAGAGGGGTCTTACCCCATTGTAGATCATCCCAAGTATTAATAAGAATACTTCTCTCTCTCCCTATTCTCTCTCTATATTGTTCTTATTCTTGCATTATTTTAGTTGTTCTATACATTATTTCATAACACTTCTATTATTTTTCGACTTTTTGAGCTCCCGAATAAGCTTTGATATACGAATCTGCAAGCTCAGTGAAAGCGTTTATTGAATTTTCAGATAAAAGAGAATACCATATTAATGCTCCTTTAGTGAGTGTTTCACCAAATATTTTGACCAATACTGATTTAATTCCCTGTTTGGTCAAGTCATTGCCCTTTACACCGATTGTAAATGCATTCACGTGATCTCGTAGATCAGTTGTTCTATCGTATATTGGAAAATCGAACATCTTGAATTTCTTAGGAATTGGGAGAGGAAAGACGACTCGGCTTCCAAGATTATTGCGAATATTTGTCCATATCTACTCCCTTGATTACAGGCGATACTCCAGATATTTGCTCTATGCGGTCACTTTGCTCCTTTAGTTGTTTAAACAAAGTTAATACTAATTTTTTTAAATCAGAATTGACTGTGTTACATGGTTGTCCATCTCGAGACTCGCTGAGGGTTCCACCACTTCCCGAGTTAACAAGTCCAGAACGAGGATTCTCTAAAGTGTTGTTATTTGGGGTTGGTGTTGGTGGCTTCAAGATCTTCGTTGACCTGCTGAGTGATTAAATTTTGCAAAGTTTCGTTGATAGCCTTATCATTTTCCAATTGAGCATTTGCATTTGATTGAGATCCATCAGGAGTTACTTCTCGAGATTGTCGATGAGAGCTTGGTGGGGAAGGAATTGGGGTACGATTATCTTGTGGATTCTCCCGGAGTTGATGGGTTCTTTGGTTGTTCTCATTAACACTTGACATGGTTGATATGACATAAAAGGTTAGAAAAGAATAGATTATAAGATTACAGGTAACGCAATGAAGTTTTTTAACTAAAAATAAGGATTTCGATCAAAGCTTATTTGAAGAAGAACCCGGGTTACTGATAATCAAATAAAAATAGAAATAATGATGTAAAATATGGCTTAACAGAAAGCAAAGCAAACCAGTCTTTTCAAATAGTATTTCATATCCTTACAAATGATTAGTTTCCCCATTTTTATAGCTATCTCTAGGTAATACGTTTTGTTTCTGTCATAATAGAGCCATTATTGACAATCAATGGGTTTTAATGTAACATTATAAATGGTTATTATATTTTGATTTAACACATATTATCTAACGTTTTCTGTAATTAATGCATACTGATTACTGATAACATGTATCTATACCCTTTTCTGCTATTATGTTCATTCTCTTAGCTCGACCTTCGATCATAAAGAGGTCCGAGCATCTATCTATTTTTATTGAATCTCTTGAATTCATGTCTGTACCTATTGTAGCTTGTGTCTCTTTAACTATTCTTTATCAATTGTCATTCTTTGACCAGACTACATGTCATTACATGTCACTTTTTAATGAATTTTTATATATAAACTTAATTTTTCTCAATACACCTAGCATAGCTAATAACATATTTGATAGTTTTCTAGTAATTGCTTTGTTTAAAGTTTAGTATACCAAGTAGTGTTTGGTTATCATCTTACAATCTCACATAAGTAAAAAAGGGAATAAATTATGGCTCACTTTATGCAGAATTTTAAGCGGAATAAACGATGGTATTGCTCTAACCCTGCATAATAAATGATTCCAGTATAACTAATTCTTATATTATTAATATATACATAATTCTAACCAACAACGAAACACCCTTACATAAGAATATTGGACAGATGAAGAGACTTGCTATTTGTTCTACATAAGAATCATTTACTCAAATGCACATTTTTTATATATTTACATTATTATGTCCAGTTGTAGCATATTACACTTTTGTTCTACAGTATATCCATTAACTCACTTTAGCATTTTTTGGTTGTGTACATTATTATCCAAAGTTGGTTAGATGTGACAAACTATTATTTTTTTGGTTTTTCTGTTTTATTATACTCTCTACATTTACGTGCTAGTTGTATAGTGTAATACTTATTTTATTTATTTTTGAGTTTAAAAAAAATATAAAGACGAGTGGATGACAAACCAAAAGGGTCCACTTGAAATAATTTGGAGGGGACATGTAATGTGGTTATGGTATGACAGAATGCATGAGGCCATGCGAAAAGAGTAAATCTGTCGAAGCAGCTCAAGATTTATAAATATTGTAGCTACAGTAATTTGTATTGGTAACCAATAAAACTGATTCAATGCAAGTCAATTACAACCAGAAAGATTTAAGTAATATATCTTCCTTTGGATTATGGTCCTACTTATCCATTCCAGCTGCTAGATTTATGTAGTATATATTTCTCTATTATGAGCATTAAAATTATCTCCCTATAACTTACAGGTTATTAGTTCGATTCGTAAAAATTGTTATTAATACATATATTAGTGTAGATTGTCTTTATCATATCTCTTGAGATTTTCACCATATCCTTGTACACCGAACTACATTTTATATCTCCCTCTGTTTACAATACGCATAGGAGATGATTAATTCATGTTTTGGCGTATGACTAAAGAGTGAAGACTGGCATCATCCTTATCTGTCTTTCAGAAAACTAAGCTCTAGGCCAACACCTGGGTACTCCATGTTAAAGCTAGTTAATGATTAAAGCTAGCTAAGTTGGTGTGAATGAGAAATGGAGGGAAGAAGACAATAGAAGGAAAATGAAGTTTCAAAGCAAAGTTCCTTTGAAAAGGAGCTTTGTACCACATTGGTGGTAGAAAGGGAAAGTTATGTGCTTATATTAGAAAGCACTTCTTCTAGCTCTTAAAGGGTTAAGAAGAGGGACTCCCCTCGCGCCGTCGTCGTCGCTCGGCTCGGCTTCGGATTTGGTCAATTGATTGATAATCTTTTTGGACCAAATTTATTTAAAATTCAATCTTCATTTTCTGAAATTATTTTTAATTCCCGCGGGAAAAATATTAATTTGTTAACTGTAAACTTCCCAACGTTCTTATTTTTCAGGGCACCAAGCCTTTCCGAACAGTCACAATTCGAGGCTATATAAACTGAGGCAATGCCTCATTTTCGAGTACTGAAAAAAAAAAATTATTCGTGCATTAAAAATTCTGCATTCTTTTCTGCAAACTGAAACATATCGAGTCATAGTGTGATTTCGTTCCCGAATTTGAGTTCGTCGAAGTCGTAGGCGTTTGAGGTACCGCCACTCCTACGACAGGTATATCCGTTATATCCTGGGAGGAAATAATCCACAACCTCGGGTACAGTGAGGGGGTTAAATTCCTTAAGGACACACAGTGAATTCTGTGGTCTCGGATTTCTTCATTTCTGTGATTTTTTTTTTTTAACGTTACATACGTTCTTCTTACTGGTTTCCAGTTTCTCGTTACTTTGAACACGGACAATCGATAACAAGCTTAAGGAATTTAAATTATTATTTCCGTGTTCATCTGCTGTTGATTAAAACGTTACAGAACGATACAACAGTACAGAAAAAAAAAATTTCTTACATAAAACAGTGACTACATACAGTTTTTCCTAACATAAAATTGTGACTGTCCAGAAAATAAAAGAAACTTGTAATTTTGTTGTTTGCATGTAACGAACTTGTATGTTGTTTGGAGACTGAATCTTCGGATTTTCTACTCCGGTTGAGATTAAAGTTTTCAGAACTTTCTACTCATTTGGGTACTTGATTTGAAGATATAAAAACTTCATCAAGTATACTACATACAGTTTATTACATTCTATTTGAAGTTTGTTTTAATTCTGTTTGTGTAAATTTGATTCGGTTTGAAGAAATAAAATCTTCACCGATTATTAAAGTGTTCTGTTATTTCCTACGACAGAAATGGGAGACCAAACTCCAAATTTGAATGCTACTGCTATTGTTACTGCCACACCAGCCCCCGTGGTTGGTTCTATGAGCAATGCTGCGTTCTCCAGTCGTACTGCACCAGCACCGGCTCCGGCAGAGAAGCCCGGAAAATTCACCGGGATTGATTTCAAACGATGGCAACAAAAGATGTTCTTCTATCTAACTACTTTAAGCCTTCAAAAGTTTATTAAGGAGGATATTCCGGTTCCGCCGGAATCAACACCTGAAAATGAACAATTTGTTGTAATTGAGGCGTGGAAGCACTCAGATTTTTTGTGCAAGAATTACATTCTTAGCGGACTGGAGGATGATCTTTACAACGTCTATAGTAATGTGGGAACATCAAAAGAACTATGGGATGCGTTGGAAAAGAAATATAAAACAGAAGATGCTGGCTTAAAGAAGTTTATCGCTGCCAAGTTTTTGGACTACAAAATGGTAGATGGCAAGTCTGTTGTCACTCAAGTTCAAGAGTTGCAGGTTATCATCCATGATCTCCTCGCTGAAGGTATAAATTTAATTAATGCCTTTGTCAAAAGTATTCAGTGCCCCGTCACTTACATGTTGTTTGTTGTAGGTTTGGTGATTAGTGGGGCGTTTCAAGTTGCGGCAGTGATAGAAAAGTTGCCTCCTTCATGGAAGGACTTCAAAAATTACTTGAAACATAAGCGAAAGGAGATGACATTGGAAGATGTCATCGTCCGGTTGAGAATCGAGGAAGATAACAAGGCAGCGGAGAAAAAGGCAAATGGGAGATCAACCATAGGGGGAGCACATATAGTTGAAACTGCCCCAACTAATATGAAAAAGAGGAAAAAGGCATCGGGACCAAGGAACTATCCCAACAAGAAGAAATTCAAGGGAAACTGCCATAATTGTGGAAAAATCAGACACAAAGCTGCAGACTGTCGTGCTCCGAAAAAGGAAAAGAAGAAGGGTCAGGCTAATATGGTTGAAACAAACGAGGAGGTTGATGACTTGTGCGCTATGTTGTCCGAGTGCAACCTAGTGGGAAGTCCGAAAGAGTGGTGGGTTGACTCTGGCGCCACTCGCCACATTTGTGCTGTTAGAGAAGCCTTTGCTTCATATGCTCCCGCCGGGCCCGACGAAACAATATATATGGGAAATTCTGCAACGGCCAAGATTGAAGGTTATGGAAAGATACTGCTGAAGATGACCTCTGGCAAGGTGGTGACTCTCAACAACGTCTGTCATGTTCCTGAAATTAGGAAAAATCTTGTATCTACCGGACTTCTAGTGAAGAACGGTTTTAAATGTGTTTATGTTTCTGACAAGGTTGTAATAAGTAAGAACGAAATGTACATAGGAAAAGGCTACCTCACAGAGGGCTTTTTCAAACTGAATGTAATGGTTGTTGCTAATAATAATAAAGTTTCTGCTTCGTCTTACTTGCTTGAGTCAAATGATTTATGGCATTCACGTTTAGGACATGTCAATTATAGAACCTTGCGAAAAATGATTAGTTTGGAAGTATTGCCTAAGTTTGAATGCAATCAATCAAAATGTCAAATCTGTGTTGAATCTAAGTATGCTAAACATCCTTATAAGTCAGTTGAAAGGAATTCAAGTCCTTTAGACTTAATCCATACAGATATTTGTGACATGAAGTCAATTCCATCTCGCGGTGGAAAGAAGTATTTCATAACTTTTATTGACGATAGTACGCGGTATTGCTACGTTTATTTACTTAATAGTAAAGATGAAGCAATTGAAGCGTTCAGGCAATACAAAACTGAAGTTGAGACTCAACTTAACAAAAAGATTAAAATGATAAGGAGTGATAGGGGTGGTGAATATGAATCTACTTTTGAACAAATATGTTTGGAATATGGCATTATTCATCAAACAACTGCTCCTTACTCGCCACAATCAAACAGAATTGCGGAAAGAAAAAATAGAACACTGAAAGAAATGATGAATGCCCTGTTAATAAGTTCTGGTTTACCCCAGAACTTGTGGGGGGAAGCCATTCTAACAGCTAGCCGAATACTCAATCGAGTGCCCCATAGCAAAACAAAATCTATTCCATACGAAAAGTGGAAAGGAAGGAAGCCCAATTTGGAATACTTCAAAGTGTTGGGGTGTTTGGCCAAGGTGCAAGTTCCTAAACCCAAAAGGGTAAAAATAGGACCTAAAACCGTTGATTGTGTTTTCATAGGATATGCCACAAATAGTAAGGCATATAGATTTCTGGTTCACAAATCAGAAAATCCCGACATTCAGGTGAATACGGTAATTGAATCAGATAATGCTGACTTCTTTGAAACCATATATCCGTATAAAAAGGAATGTGCGTCGTCTAGCAAAGAATCTAAACGACCTCGGGAAGAAATAAAGGAAAACATTCCTGATGAGGAAAATCCAAGACGTAGCAAACGTCAAAGGACGACTACTTCCTTTGGACCAGAATTTTTAACATTTTTGTTGGAAAATGAGCCTCCAACGTTCAACAAAGCTACGTCTTCATCGGAAGCTCAATTTTGGAAAGAGGCAATCAATAGTGAGATAGAATCCATATTGAACAACCATACTTGGGAATTGGTTGATCTTCCTCCAGGGAATAAACCTTTAGGTTCCAAATGGATTTTCAAGCGGAAAATGAAAGCTGATGGCACTATTGAAAAATATAAGGCAAGACTAGTTGTTAAAGGGTTTAGACAACGAGAAGGTCTTGATTACTTTGATACATACTCGCCGGTAACGAGGATTACATCTATTCGGGTGTTAGTAGCATTAGCCGCCGTGTACGGTCTTGAAATCCATCAAATGGATGTGAAAACAGCCTTCTTAAATGGAGAGTTGGAGGAAGAAATTTACATGGAACAACCCGAAGGGTTTGTAGTTCCAGGGAAAGAGACGAAGGTATGTAGACTTGTTAAGTCTCTTTATGGACTAAAACAAGCACCAAAACAGTGGCATGCAAAATTTGACCATATGATGCTGTCAAATGGATTCAAGATAAATGAATGTGATAAATGTGTCTACATTAAGAACACTCCGAACCACGTCGTCATTGTTTGTTTATACGTGGATGATATGTTAATAATGAGTAACAACATTGCTAACATAAATGCTACTAAGCGCATGCTTGCTAGTAAGTTTGATATGAAAGACTTAGGAGTTGCCGATTTAATTCTGGGAATTAAAATCCATGAGACTCCTCAAGGTCTAGCATTGTCTCAATCTCATTATATTGAAAAAGTACTTGAAAAGTTCAAGTATTTGGACTTTAAAGTTGCAAAGACGCCAATTGATATGAACCTTGCTCTTGCAAAGAATAAAGGTGAAAGTCATTCTCAATTGGATTATGCCAGAGTGTTGGGAAGTTTGATGTATATTATGAACTGTACGCGACCTGATATTGCGTGTGCTATAAGTAAACTAAGTCGCTACACGAGTAATCCCGACCAAAATCATTGGCTGGCAATGAAACGAGTTTTGGGGTATTTGAAACATACTCAAAACTTTGTTTTGCATTATAACAGGTATCCTGCAGTTATTGAAGGATACAGTGATGCAAATTGGATCACCGGTTCAACTGAAACTAAATCCACAAGTGGATACGTTTTTACTATAGGTGGAGGAGCAGTGTCTTGGAAGTCATCCAAACAGACATGTATCGCCCGCTCTACAATGGAATCTGAGTTCATAGCTCTAGACAAAGCCGGTGAAGAAGCTGAATGGCTCCGGAATTTCTTAGAAGATATTCCATTTTGGCCCAAACCGTTGGCTCCTATATGCATACATTGGGATAGCCAAGCGGCAATAGGAAGAGCCGGGAGCGTTATGTACAACGGAAAGTCTCGTCACATACGACGAAGACATAATACCGTTAGACAACTACTCTCTAGTGGAATTATCACAATTGACTATGTTAAGTCAAGAGATAATGTGTCGGATCCACTAACTAAAGGCCTAACTAGAGAAGTGGTTGAAAGATCATCGAGGGGAATGGGACTATGGCCGAGGACAAGTCATCGTGGCGGTAACTCTACCTAGAAGACATGAGATCCCAAGATCTAGGTTCAAAGAGATCAAACAAAGTCATTGATGACGGTTCAACATTGTCACAATAACTTTTTGGTCCATTCTCGTGATGAGACAATATTCAGTACCAGGATAAAGCATTAAGGCTTTTTAATGGTTTCTAAGTTTGATACGGGGTATATCAAATAGTGTATCTACGGGATGACACATTTAGGAATCACCTATGTAAGTGTGAAGTGTAAGCCGCTTCAAGGAGAACTCTGTAAGGCCAGCTCTCTACGCACTTATGAACCAGGAAGTGTTCATGTCTGAAACGAACAAAACAATGAGAACCAAAAACGGTTAAAGGGTTAATTGTGTGACATGTGGTTGTCTAGGTATACACCAAAGCTCGACGGTTCAAAGATATCAAATCTACCGATTGACCGAGTATATCCGACATATGCTCACTACGGAAAGTTCAAAGAGAAATCTACTTATCCAGATGCAATTAATCCTTGCTTACGAATCACACAGTTTTTTTTTGTCATGCATGTTTTTCATCATATAGCCATTCCCCATTCATGTGGGGGATTGTTAAAGCTAGTTAATGATTAAAGCTAGCTAAGTTGGTGTGAATGAGAAATGGAGGGAAGAAGACAATAGAAGGAAAATGAAGTTTCAAAGCAAAGTTCCTTTGAAAAGGAGCTTTGTACCACATTGGTGGTAGAAAGAGAAAGTTATGTGCTTATATTAGAAAGCACTTCTTCTAGCTCTTAAAGGGTTAAGAAGAGGGACTCCCCTCGCGCCGTCGTCGTCGCTCGGCTCGGCTTCGGCTTTGGATTTGGATTTGGATTTGGTCAAATGATCTGATTGATTGATAATCTTTTTGGACCAAATTTATTTAAAATTCAATCTTCATTTTCTGAAATTATTTTTAATTCCCGCGGGAAAAATATTAATTTGTTAACTGTAAACTTCCCAACGTTCTTATTTTTCAGAAAAAGGCATGGCCTTTCCCGAACAGGCACCAAGCCTTTCCGAACAGTCACAATTCGAGGCTATATAAACTGAGGCAATGCCTCATTTTCGAGTACTGAAAAAAAAAAATTATTCGTGCATTAAAAATTCTGCATTCTTTTCTGCAAACTGAAACATATCGAGTCATAGTGTGATTTCGTTCCCGAATTTGAGTTCGTCGAAGTCGTAAGCGTTTGAGGTACCGCCACTCCTACAACAGGTATATCCGTTATATCCTGGGAGGAAATAATCCACAACCTCGGGTACAGTGAGGGGGTTAAATTCCTTAAGGACACACAGTGAATTCTGTGGTCTCGGATTTCTTCATTTCTGTGATTTTTTTTTTTTAACGTTACATACGTTCTTCTTACTGGTTTCCAGTTTCTCGTTGCTTTGAACACGGACAATCGATAACACTCCAATCTGCAATGTTACACAATATTTCACAAAATTAGGAATATGTCTTAGAAATTTGAATACCCATTTACAGTAACGACAGGATTTAAGTTAAACAGATTGATAGTTTTTTAATAAATAATGTATCAATATAGTATAACCTGTTGTAGCAGGTAGTTGCCATTTTTATCTGATTGTCAATTAATAACTTGTCAAGGAGATTTAAATGCAATTACTTTATAGTGACTTTATTGGTGACCTTTTTTAAATCAATAGAGACTTTATTTAGTAGAGGTCAGACTAGACCGACCATGCATAAAATCTAAACAGTAAAACTCATGTATAGCTAACCCAAACGCACCGGGGCAGAGTTAGAGTACGAAGTACGGATTAATACGAACGCAATACATTTACCTTAGATTTTGTATTTGTATAGTATGATTTTTATTAAATATATTTAAATATTTAATTACAGTAGTAACTAAGACAAACTATGAGTTCAGAGATAATTTCAGATCCACCTTAACCCATACCGTATTGGGATGGGGTAGATGAAGTAGATGTTAGCACCTGGGGTCCTGTGTGACAAGAGAGTGCCACTAATACTCAAAGATAAGTTTGATAAAGCAGTGGCTAAACTGGCCAATGATGTATGGGGCTGAGTGTGGGCCTGTTAAGAACTTACATATCCAGAAGATAAAAGTAGCAGAAATACGGATGTGAGGTGAATGTGCGGGCACACTTGGATGGATAAGATTAGTAATGATGATATTCGGGAGAAGATAAGCATGCTTCCATTGATTACAAGATGCAGGAAACGAGGCTCAAATGGTTCGGGCACGTACTAAAGAGAAGCCTAGATGCTCCGGTAAGGAGGTGTGAGCGACGACTTTTGGAGGGCACGAGAAGAAGTAGAGGAAGCCTAAGAAGTACCGGGGAGAGTGTTTAACCGAAAAATAAATTTCGATTAAAATTATAATTTAGAAGAACTCGAGTTACTGAAAATCAAAGAATGAATAAAGAAGAATGATTTTGCCAATAATGAGATAGTTAGAAAAAGAAAGTAAATAAGTATATTCAGATATTCGTGTCCTTAAAATTGATTATTTATATCCCTTTTATAGTTATTTGGGTAATATGTTTTGCCTTCGTCATAATAAGGCTATTATGGGCAATTAAAGGCATTAAATTCTATGTTACATAATCATTATATTTAATACATATTTTCTAATGTTTTCAATGTTTAATGCCCATTGGATACTGTATCTGTACTCACATATTGCTAGATTCATTTCCCTTGATTCTTGAACCCAAACGACTTAAATAGGTGCGGGCGCTGAGTCCTTTGATTAGCTGCTCGTGCCTTTTCCTTTTCCTCTGCTGGTATCTATTTCAACTCGTGCCTCTTTGCCAGCCATAATTCTTTGACAATTTTACGTGCCACGAAACATCACCTTTATATCACTTCAATATGTAAACTCAATTTTTCCTAACACAAATAGTTCCCCCACTTGTCATTTATTCATCACTTCAATATTCGGGAAGTGAATTTCATTAAAACAAAAATTTTCGTCACCACTAATGCTATGACAAAATTGACGTTTCAATTGTCACTCCCATTTAATGTTCTTCACATGTGTCGCCTTTTGATTAGTTCTTCAGTTTTGCAGTCCCTTTTTAGGCTTTTTCACGGCTCCACTATTCACGAAGTATCGGTTATCATTATTATGGTACTTTCATCATTATACTTTTCCTTCGGAGGTTGCTTATCAGTATAAATATAACTTCTTTCTTTGTCTTTACCACATAAAGTTTACTGAATATTGAATTTTGTAAATCCCTATTTACTTCTTCATTGTTTCATCATTCTTTACCATGTCTTCATCAAACCCAAACCCTAGAAGGGTTCCCATAGTAGACACCTTCCGTAATGCCCCGAGTAGGAGCAGAAGAGGATGTAGACATCGTAGTTTAGGATCTGCACGTGGTTCGTCTATTCCCTCAACTTGCTTTGGTCCTTCTTCTAGAACTAGAGGTTCGCTTTCACAAAAAACTTCTTCTAGAGGTAAAGAACCTTCTGAACCTTTTTGTGAGCATATAGTAGAGGAGATAGTTCCTACAAACTATCTTTTTATCATGACAGAGAATCTCTTAGGAATCAAATTTCAACTTTAAATCATACTGATATCTACCCCACTCAAATTATAGAAAGTTTGATTTTTATAGTTCGTAGGGACTTCCATTGGAGTAATGACTTTCCTATCATTATCCCTAATCCAAATCAAAGAATCGCTTATTACATAACCGGGTTTTCTTTTTTTTTTTATACATACCCTTTTACCTTAGGATTTAAACAAGCTATTGATCCTGTCATTCTTGAGTTTTGTCGTTTCTTTGATAATTGCTTGGGTCAAATTGGCCCAATCATATGGGGGGGGGGGGGTGTTGTTGCATGTTTGAGGCATTTGACCAACACTACCAATGTTCCTTTTACTTTCCCACATTTGATTCACCTTTACTCCCCTAGACTCTTTCGCAAGGGTGTTTTTACACTAGTAGCCAGGATGTCACGACTCAGATTTTACACCATCGGGGTCGTGATGACGCCTACTAGTGAGAGCTAGGCCAGCCAAACCCTAACCACATATTTCATTATCAAATTACTTCTTTTAACAAACAAAAGGTGATAACATGAAAATTACGAAATTATAGATAATTGAACGAAAAATAACCATTAAACATATGAAATCTGTAAATATTTCTGTTACTTAAGTCTCAACCACCCAAAACCTAGTGTCACACTGTCAGAGCTGTCTAAGATTACTACATGCAAGGTCTGAAGAAATAACAATACACTGTTTCTGAATAAAAGAAAAATGAAATATGAAATAGAGATTGAGGGAGAAGCGAGGGCCTGCGGACGCCTGTAGGTCTTCCTTGGATCTTCGGGTGGACTAAAGGAAGCCTTCCAACTAATGCTTCTGTCTGGTACATGGATCTGGTATGTATTTAGCCTAACCTCGATGAAGTAGTGATGAGGCTCGGACCAGACTACCAATTAAACTTGTGCAATATATATATATATATATATATATATATATATATATATATATATATATATATATATATAGCAGAAAATAAATACAAGAATTAACTAGTTAATATTGAAGGGGGAGCATGACGTGGGGAAGATAACAACTCCGAATAAAAATTGTGAAATAATAAAGAAAGCAACATAACTAGATATCAATAAAGAATCAGAAATCAATAAGCGCACGGCATCACCCTTCGTGCTTTTACTCTCATTCTCAACAAGCAATGATATAATAAAAATGTGCACGACATCACCCTTCGTGCTTTTACTCTCATCCTCACCAAGAAATGATATAATGAAAATGTGCACGGCATCATCCTTCGTGCTTTTACTCTCTTTCTCACGTATAATCAATAAGATCAGCACAGAATGGTACATCGTGCGGCACGACATCGCCTTCCATGCATTAACACTCTTTACTCCGAATAACAAACAATACACGGCATCACTCTTCGTGCTTTAACACCACTCTTCGTGCTTTAACACTCTTCCTCACCCAAACAACAATCACAAATAAGGTGCAAAGGAGAAAATTAATAATAATAGAAATCCCGGCAAGGAAACACAATTTAACAATCAAATCCCGACAAGAGAAAAATATAAATAAATCTCAGCATCCTGGCAAGGGAGATAATCAACAAAGCCATAAACATCCCGACAAGGGAACTATTTAATAACTCTATCTCTTTCTTTTACTTTTACTCCACAACTCGTTTTACCACTTGAGTAAATATGCTCCAAAGGGTTCAGTCATCTCATATACTTTCACAATTTGTAATATACTTGAGTGAATGCTTCTCGATGTTTAAAGGTTACAATTTCTTTCACTAGTTTTTCCCAACATATCGAAATCATCACCAAGGTATGAAAGAATCAATAAAATCATGATATTCACAATATAAAAAATCACGGTCATGCTAGACACCAATGTATAGATACTCATCACTATGCCTATACGTCGTACTCAATAATTATTCACATAGAAAATATGACTCAACTCCTAATCACTCAAGCTAAGGTTAGACCAAACACTTGCATCAAACTTCCACAACCAATTCAATCCTCAATAACCTCCTTTCCTTTCGAATTCGTCCACAATTCAATTCTATCTATACATAAATGACTTTAATACATCAATAAAGGCTAAACGATGCGAACCCAATGCCTAATTATAGCTTTTCTACCACTTTTTCCAAAAAATAATAAATCGACTCCGGAACCGCTTGGTCAAAACACGAGGCCCAGACCAAAATTAAATAGCGCATTCACCCACGAGCCCGAATATATAATTTGATTTCAAATTCGACCCCAAAACAAGGTCTAAATCAAGAAAAATGAAAAAGCCCTAAATTTATCCAAATCCCTAATTTTCTACCCTTAATCATATGTTTTAGGCCTAGAAATCCGTTAGATGTTGATGAAAATGAAAGAAACTAGTTAGAGATTTACTTACCCCAAGAGATTGTGGTGAAAGAATGCTTCAGAAATCGCCTTACAACTTTGGAGAATAAAGAGTTTGTGAAGTTTTATGAAAATCCCGCTTGCATTCTATTTTATGTTTTGGGCGACAATGTTTATCGCACTCGCGAGAAAACTGTCGCGATCACGAAGGGCTGCCAATAATGTACTTACATGATCGTGAGTTCATCCACCCGTTCGCAAAGGGTTGACCCCCCCCCCCCCCCGCGGCCTTCGTGTTCGCGGATAATCCTACATGTTTCCATAGAAAAACAACCAAAATCCAGTCCTCTCCAATTAACGCTTTGCGTTCACGTTACATAGGTTGCGTTCGCGATGTGAAATCCCCCAGAGCTCCGGGTTGGTGACGGTGGCTTCGCATTCGGAATGAACAAATCCACCTACGTCCCCAATTACCTTACGCGATCGCGAGAGTAACTACGCGATCGCGAAGAACAACATGCCTAAGCACCTGAGCATATTTTTTGCAATTTTTCCTATGTTCAAATCTTCCCGAAACACATTGGAGCCCTTGGGGCTCCTAACCAAACACACGTACTAACTCAACAATATTGTACAAACTTATTTGTGCGATCAAATCGACTAAATAACCTCAAAAACAATGAATCAAACCTCAAAATCACGGATTTTTCCTCAAACTTCATCAAGTTTCAATTTTAGAAATTCGAGTCCGAATCACGTCAAATGGCGTCCGTTTTCAACCAAACTTTATAGAAATGACTTAAAGCATATATAAGACCTGTATCAGGTGCCGGAACAAAAATATGGGACCATAGCTTTCTAATCAAATTTTATTTTCAATTTTCTTAAACATTTAAAAAAAATAATTTTACTAAAATAATCTTTGTCGGGCTCGGGACATCGGAATTCGATTCCGGAAATACGCCCAAGTCACAAATGTTTCTACCGACTCTCAGGTATTATCAAATCACGGGTCCAGGTATGTTTCACCAAAGTCATATTTATTCATTTTAACATCAAAACTTAGCATTGTTTTAAAAAATTTCATATTTAAGCTTTCTGGCTACACGCCTGGATTACTCACGCAAATTTAGGCTACTCTAAATGAGGTTTTCAATGCCTTAAAAGTACATAATAATTAAAAACAAGTGATGACCCTTTGGGTCGTCACATTCTCCACCACTAAAATAAATGTTTGTATTCAAACGGACAGAAGAAGGAAGTACCTGAGTCTGAGAAAAAATGAGGATAACGGCTCCGCATATCAGACTCAGACTCCCAAGTCGATGCCTGAGCAGGCTGACCTCTCCACTGAACACAAACAAAAGGAAAAATCTTGAATCTCAATTAACTAACCTGCCGGACTAGAATAGCAATCCGCTCATCCTCGTACAACAAGTCCTTGTCTAACTGGATAGTCATGAAATCTAACACGTGGGATGGAACTTCGTGACACCTCCGAAGCATGGACACATGAAAAACTGGATGCAGAACTGACAAGCTAAGCAGCAAAGCAAGTCTAAATGCCATCTCTCCCACTCGATCAAGAATCTCAAATGGACCAATGAACATACAGCTAAGCTTTCCTTTCTTCCCAAATCTCATCATGCCCTTCATAGGCGACACTCGGAGCAATACCCGCTCACTAACCATAAAAGCCACATCTCGAACCTTGCAGTCGGCATAGCGTTTTTTCCTGGACTGAGCTATACAAAGCCTATCCTAAATGATCCTGACCTTGTCCAAGTCCTCTTAAACAAGATTCGTACCCAATAACGGAGCCTCTTCCGGCTCAAACCATCCGATGGGAGATTGGCGCCGCCTACCATATAATGCACCATAAAGAGCCATCTAGATACTCGACCGGTAACTGTTGTTCTAGGCAAACTCTGCTAAAGGCAAAAACTGATCCCACAAACCTCCATATAAGCACGGAGCATGTCCTCAAAAATCTGAATAGTGCACTCGGGCTGCCCATCCGTTTGACGATGAAATGACGTGCTCAACTCAACATGTATGCCCAACTATCACTAAACTTCACCCTAGAAGCGCGAGGTAAACTGCGTACCCCTGGTCTGAAATGATAGATATGGGCACACCATGAAGTCGAACAATCTCCCGAATATAGATATCAGCTAACCTCTCAGAAGAATAACAGACTGCCAAGGGAATGTAATATGCTGACTTGGTCAGCCTATCAACAATGACCCAAACCATGTCAAACTTCTTCTGAGTCTGTGGGAGCCCAATAACAAAGTCCATTGTGATGCGCTCCCACTTTCACTCGGGAAGCTCAATCCTCTGAAACAACCCACCAGTCCTCTAATGCTCATACTTGACCTGCTGACAATTCAAACACTAAGCCACTTATGCCAAAATATCTTTCTTCATTCTACGCCACCAATAATACTGTCACAAATCTTGAAACATCTTCGCGACACCCCGATGAATAGAATACCAGAATCTAAGGGCCTCTTCTAATATCAACTTTTGAAGCCCATCCACATTGGACACACAAACTCAACCCTGCAATCTGAAAACTCCATCAGCATCAATAGTAACCTGCTTGGCACCTCCACGCTGTACCGTGTCCCTAAGAACACACAAATAGGGATCATCAAACTACAGATCACAGATACGTCCCAATAATTAAACACGAGCAACTGTGCAAGATAGCACTCGATTAGGCTCCAAAATATCTAACCTTACAAATCGGTTGGTCAATGCCTGAACATCTAAAGCAAACGGCCTCTCACTGACCGGAATGTAAGCAAGACTGCTCACACTAGATGACATTCTACTGAAGGCATCGGCCACCACATTGGCCTTCCCCATGTGATATAAGATAGTAATATCATAATCATTCAACAGCTCCAACCACCTTCTCTGCTTCAAATTCAACTCATTTTCTTGAACAAGTACTAAAAACTGTTGTGGTTGGTGAACACCTCACATGTCACGCCATACAGATAGTGCCTCCAAATCTTCAATGCGTGAACAATGACTGCCAATTCTAAGTCATGAAATGGATAGTTCTTCTCATAAATCTACAACTGCCTCTAAGCATAGGCCATCCTGCATCAACACTGTACCAAGCCCAACAGGGGAAGTATAAAAAAAACTCTATAAGGCCTTAAACCTATGGGCAAAACCAACACCGGTGTCGTAGTTAGAGCTGTCTTGAGCCTCTGAAAGCACGCCTCACACTCGTCTAGCCATCTGAACTAGGCACCCCTATGGGTCAATATGGTCATCAAGGCTGCGATGGATGTGAACCCCTCCATGAATCGACAATAGTAACCTGCCAATCCTAAGAAACTCCGAATATCTGTAGCTGTTGCTGGTCTAGGCTAGTTCTTGAATGCCTCAATATTCTTCGGATCAACTTGAATACCCTCTACTGATATGACATGACCCGAGAATGCAACTGAACTCAACCAGAACTCACACGTTGAAAATTTAGCACAAAGCTGACTATCCCTCAAAGTATGAAGAACCACCTTGAGATATTGCTCATACTCCTCCTGGCTGCGGGAATATATCAAAATATCATCAATAAAAAATATCATGAACGAATCCAAGTAACACCTAAACACCCCATTCATCAAATTCATAAAAGTTGCTGGGGCATTTGGCAACACGAATGACATATCGAAGAACTCATAATTCCTATACCGAGTGTGAAAAGCTATCTTAGGGACATCAGAAGCCCTAATCCTCAACTGATGGTAGCTAGATCTCAAGTGAATCTTGAAAAATACCTTGGTGCCTTAAAGCTGATTGAACAAATCATCAGTCCTTGGCAACAGATATTTATTCTTGGTTGTTACCTTGTTCAACTGTTGATAATAATTTCACATTCTCATTGAACCATCCTTCTTCGTAACGACCAACACTAGCACACCCCAAGGTGATACACAAGGTCTAGTGAAACGCTTCTCAAGAAAGTCTTGAAACTGTTCCTTTAACTCTTTCAACTCGGGCGGGTCCATAGGATATGGCGGGATAGAAATGGGCTGAGTGCCCGTAGCCACATCAATTCAAAAGTCAATATCCCTATCGAGCGGCATGCCCGACAGGTCTGAAGGGAAAACATCAGGGAACACACAAAAAATGGGCATCAAATCAATAAAAGGGACCTTAGTACTAGAATTATGAACATATGCCAAATAGGCCAAACACCCTTTTCTCGACCATACGCCATGCCTCCACACCAGAGATAACCTTACGGGTAGAATGACCAGGAGTCCCTCTCCACTCTAAATGAGGCATACCTAGTAAAGCTAAGGTGAAAGTCTTGGCATGGCAATCCAAGACAGTGTGATAATGTGATAAACACTCCATTCCTAATATAATATCGAAATCAACTATATCTAAAAGTAACAAATCTACACGAGTCCCAAGATCCCCAAACACCACAATGCAAGAATGATGGACTCGATCAACAATAATAGAATCACCTACCGATGTAGACATATGAATAGGAACACCCAATGTATCACTAGGAAAGACTGAGCACGAGGCAAAATAGGATGACACATATGAATGCATAGACCGTAGATCAAACAACACGGAAGCACCTCTATCATAAAAATAAATCGTACCTGCAATAACTATATCTGAAGCCTCTACCTCCTACCTGGCCTGATGAGCACAACATCGGGGCAGACCCCCACCATTCTGATTTACCTCTCTAGGACGGCCTACAGCTGGTTGGCCTCAACCTCTAGCGGCCTAAGCTCCACCTGTGGAACCTGTACCTTCACTTTTCTCATCTGTACCCCACCTCTAGCTGGATGGGAGGGCTGTGGAAAATTTGGTGTCTGTACCATAGCATGAGAACCCTAGTGCTATGAGCTACTCAGTGCTCGAGGTCAAAACCTCGCAAGGTGACCCGGATAACCACAAGTGTAACAAGCCCTCGGCTGCTGAGACTGTTGGCGCTATCTACCTTAATGAACACCTTGGAAACTCTAAAGTGGTGGTGCATTGATAGGAGTTTGGTGGTGCACTATAGTACTGCTAATCAAAATACTACACGCGAGAACTACGGTCACCTGAAGCACCATGAGAAACCTAGAGTGGTGACTTGTAAGATCTATGAGGATGAATCCTATCATACGAATCTTTGCCTTTTGAAGAGGCATCACTGAACCTACCTGACCGACGGGGTCTCTTGTATGCCCTGTGACCACCCCCTATGATAATACCATCTCAACCCTATGGGCCATATTGATCACCTCAGAGAAGGATATCTCGTTCCCAGCCTCTCTGGCCATCTAAAGATGAATGGACTAAAAAAGTCCATCAATAAGCAGTCTCACTCTCTCCCACTCAATGGGATGTATAATAAGAGCATGGGCGAGCTAAGTCAATAAACCTAGTCTTATACTGGGTGACCTCATGGAACCCTGCTGGAGGTGCTCAAACTACCTCCCATAGGCCTCTCTCTGAGTAACGGGGAGAAACTTCCCCAGAAACAACACAATAAACTGCTCCCATGTCAAGGCTGGCGATCTTGTTGGTCTAGCTAAGCAATAATCCCTCCATCAAGTCTTGGCGGATCTAGACAAGCGAAAATATAGCGAAATCAACCATATTGCTCTTAGCAAGACCCATGTTCTGAAGAACCTCATGACAACTATCAAGATAATCGTAGGGATCCTAAGTAGATGCACCACCGAATGTAGAATTGAAGAGATTGGTGAACTTGTCCAGCCTCCACAAAGCATTGAAAGACATAGCCGCTCCATTGCCGGTCTGAGCTAACAAAGCTTGTTGTACTAACCCAACTAGCTGAACCCCTGGAGTCTGAATCTAAAGAGCTACCTTCTTTAGATTGCGAGTAGTAGGTGTCTTAGCTCCTTCTTCAGCCTGAGAAGTGGCCGGTGCTATAGGAAGCAAACCTGCTCGGGTGACACTATCCATGAGGCCCACCAATCGGACCAGAGCATCCATAAGAACTGTGGTAGCAATAAACCCCTCTGGGACCTGTGCTGCGCCTACTGGAACTGCTAGGGCTAGAACCTCCTCCTCAAAATCAACCTGAGGCTCTGCCATTGGTGTTGTTGCTCGAGGCTGAGCTCTACCCCTACCTCGGCCTCTAGCACATCCTCGGCCTCGTGCTCTGCCCCTAGTGGGTGTTGTTGTTGGGGGCTCGGGCTGATGAGTAGTAGATAAGAAAGTGCATGTTTTCTCCATCTGTAAAAGAACTTAGTAGAAATTCGATTAGCATTGAGGAACAAAAACGCACGACAAGAAAGAACAAATGTTAAGTTTTTCCGCACGACAAGAAAGAATAAATGTGAAGTTTTTCCTAACTCTATAGCATCTGAGGGATAATTACATACATCTCAGTACCGATCCCTCATACTCTACAAAGCTTGTCTGTGAACTGTGAGACCATGTAACCTGGAGTTCTGATACCAATTTAACATGACCCAGATTTCCCACTCTCAGGGTCGTGATGGGGCCTACTAGTGAGAGCTAGGCAAGACAAACCCTAACCATATATCTAATTATCAAATTAGTTCTTTTAACAAATAAAAGGCGATAACATTAAAATTGCGGAATTTTAGTTAACTAAGCAGAAGATAACCATTAAAATTTGAAACCTGTAAATATTATCGTTACTTAAGTCTCAAGCACCCAAAACTTGGTGTCACATACTGTCTAAGATTACTACATACATGGTGTGAAGAAATAACAATACACTATTTCTGAATAAAAGAAAAATAAAATAGGAAATGGAGATAGAGGGAGACGCCAATGAATGCGTATGCCTGCATGTCTACCTTGGATCTCCGAGTAGACTGAAGGAAGCCCTCCAACAAATGTTGTTGTCAGGTACCTGGATCTGTGCAAAAGAGCACAGAGTGTAGTATCAGCACAACCGATCCCATGTGCTGGTAAGTGTCTAGCCTAACCTCGGCGAAGTAATGACATGGCTAGGACCAGACTATCAACTAAGCCTGTGTAGTTCAAATATATATATATATATATATATATATATATATATATATATATACATATATATATATATGTGTGTGTGTGTGTGTGTGTGTGTGTTTGTGTGTATACAATAGAAAAAAATACAAGAATTAACTAGTGAATATTGTACGGGGAGCATGTTGTGGGAAAGATAACAACTTAAAATAAAACTCATCAAACAACTAAGAAAGCAACATAACTAGACATCAATAAAGAATCAGAAATCAATAAGTGCATGGCATCACCCTTCGTGCTTTTACTCTCATCCTCACCAAGCAATGATATGATAAAAATGTGCACGGCATCACCATTCGTGCTTTTACTCTCATCCTCACCAAGCAATGATATAATAAAAAAGTGCACGAAATCACCCTTCGTGCTTTTACTCTCTTTCCTCGCGTATATCAACACAATCGACACGGAATGGTATATCATGTGGTATCGCATCATCCTTCGTACTATAACACTCTTTCCTTATATTAACATACAATACACGGAATCTCCCTTTGTGCTTTAACACTCTTACTCACCCAAACAACAATACAAACAAGGGGCAAGGGAGAAAACAAATAATAATAGAAATTGCGGCAAGGGAACTCAATTTAACAGTCCAATCCCAGCAAAGGAACTATATCAACAAATCTCAGCATTCCGGCAAGGGAGATAATCACCAAAGCCATAAACATCCCCGAAAGGGAACAACTTAATAACTCTTTCTCTTTCTTCTACTTTTACTCCACAACTCGTTTTACCTCTTGAGACAATGCTCTAAAGGGTTCAGTCATCTCATATACTTTCACAATTTGTAATATACTCGAGCCAATGCTCCTCGATGTTCAAAGGTCACAATTTCTTTCACCACCTTTTTACAATATATAGAAATCATCACAAAGGCATGAAAGAGACAATGAAATCATTATATTCACAATATGTAAACTCACGGTCACGCTAGACAACAACGTATTGATACTCGTCGCCATGCCTATACGTCATACTCAAAAATTATTCACATAGAAAATATGACTCAGTTCCTAATACCTCAAGCTAAGGTTAGACCAAACACTTACCTAAAAATTTCATGGCCGATTCAATCCTCAATAACCGCCTTTCCTTTCGAATTTGGCTCCTTTCAATTGTATCTATACATAAATGACTTCAATACATCAATAAATGCTAAACATTGCGAACCCAATGCCTAATTATAGCTTTTCTGTCATTTTTCCCAAGAACTCAAAAATCGACCCCAGGTACGCTTAGTCAAAACACGAGGCTCAGACCAAAATTAAATCGCCCATTCACTTACGAGCCCGAATATATAATTTATTTTCAAATTCGGCCTCAAAACGAGGCCTTAATCAATAAAAATCATAAATCCCTAACTCTAACCAAATCCCTAATTTTCTACCCTCAATTATATGTTTTATGCCTAGAAATTCATTAGATGTTGATGAAAATGGAAGAAACTAGTTAGAGATTAGTTACCCCAAGAGATTGTGTTGAAAGAACGCTTCAAAAATCTCCCTAGAACTATGGAGAAAAAAACGTTTGTGAAATTTTAGTAAAATCCCGTTTACATTCTATTTTAAGTGTTGGACGATAGTGTTCATTGCGTTCGCAAGAAAATTGTTGTTATTGCGAAGGGTAGCCAATAATGGAATTACGTGATTGCGAGTTCTTCGACTCGTTCGCGAAGGGTTGACCCCCTGAGCTTCGCGTTCGCAGACAAGCTTACGTGTTCTCGTAGAAGAATGACCAAATCTAGTCCCCTCCAACTAACGCTTCGCACTCGCGATGAGCACATCCTCCACAGCTCCACGTTCATGCTTGTGGCTTCACGTTCGCGATGACAAAATCCATCCTTGTTACTATTTACCTTACGCAATTTCGAGAGTAACTACACAATCATGAAGAACAACAGGCTTGAGCACCCGTTGAAGATTTTCTAGAATTTTTCCTACATTCAAATCTTCCTTAAACACAGTCGAACCCTCGAAGCTCATAACCAAATGCATGTACTAAATCAACAACATCGTATGAACTTATCTATGCAATCAAATTGCCTAAACAACCTCAAAAAAATGAATCAAACCTCAAAGTCATGAACTTTTCCTCAAACTTCATCAAGTTTCAGTTTTAGAAATTTGAGTTCGAATCACATCAAACAACGTCCATTTTCAACCAAACTTTGCAGAAATGACTTAAACCATGTATAAAACCTGTATCAGGCACCGGAACTAAAATATGGGCCTGATACAAACGCTTTCTAATTAGATTTCAAATTCACTTTTCTTAAGCATTTCCAGAAAACAATTTTACTAAAAAATGCATTTTTTGTGTTTGGGACCTCGAAATTCGATTCTGGGCATACGCCCAAGTCCCATATATTCCTACAGATACTCTGGGACCGTCAAATCACGGGTTCAGATCCATTTTCCCAAAATTTTGACCAAATCAAATTATATTTATTTTAACATAAAAACTTAGTATTTTCACAGAATTTAATATTTAAGCTTTTCAGCTATGTGTCAAGACTGCGCACACAAATTGAGTGACTTAAATTAATCATTTCAAGGCCTCTAATGCGCAGAATTGATTAACAATAGGTGATAACCCTTTGGATCATCATATAGGAGCAAGAGAATTTTTGTGAGCCCTGGTGATGAGAATGTTTCCTTCCCTAAGAAGTGGAATTTTGCACGTAAGTCTTCTAACTTTCTCCTACCTTTTATTTACATTTGTCAAGTTTTCTTACTTTGCCTTTCTTTTTTAGCAACCATTGGAGTTGTGGAAGATGTTCCCGTGATTGGCTAAACAAGTTACTAAGATTGCACAAATGGATGGTAGTTCTTGGAAGACCCTTTCTAACCAATTTGGTTGGAAAGTAAAAACTCATGGCAAAAACTTTTATTTTATTTCATAGTTATTTTTCTGCTCTGATTTCAATCTTTCTTTTTATCAGGATTTGCTATTCGAGGAGGTACTGTCAAGGCAGTCACGACTTCTCATATCTCTTTGGAAAGGACTCAAGAAATAATCTTGAGTTCTTGAGCAAAAAGAAAATTCATTGATGATCTATACTCTTAAGAAGAGGAAGAGGGGGGCTCTTTGGTGACAAGGCCACGAGCTCAAAGATGCATCATTTCTTATGTTGAAGCAGAGGCATCCCCCCGTCATTCTATTCCCCTTACTGAGTCTATTGAGACTCTGGTTGTGATTCCAGATGATGACGTTGCTCCCATGCTTGCTCTTGACTCTGTTGTATAACCCTTTATTAGCGGTTTTGGTAGTGAAGGCTTAGGCCTATTTTAGATGAAGCACCCTTGGCTTCTTTTTTAACACTCGTGTTTGTATCTCATTACTTGTCAATATCGGCTATTTCTGTTCCTCCCTAGACTATTTTTACCACTTCTTTTGTCCCTCCTTTGACAACTCCTCCTCCAATTATTCACCATGCTAAAGTTGGCTCCATAAGTAGGAGTGTAGCGATGAGGCGGGTTGTCATTGAAGTTCCTGATGAGAGAAGTCTCTTAAAGAAATCAAGTCAAGCGAATGTATGGCTGGAACCTTTAATTTGCCCAATTGAAAAATCCAAGCTAGAGAGCCATAGTTCCTTTACTCTAATGCATGATATTGTGTACCCCTTTTTAAAGGTATTTCCTTTCTCTTTTTTCTTTACTTTGTAATTTTTCTATCTTTGAGGATTTTTATTTCCTTTTCCCCTTTTTAGGGCAATCTTATCGGCACAGAGATGATGAAAAGAGTTTCCCTCTCAGATCAATTAGTGCGCGATTTTGAGTTTCATGTGTGCAAATAGAGGGAAAGTATGAAAGCTTGCAAATTGATGTGGAATATTTAAAAGAAAATATGAGTACCATGGAGCAGAATGTATGGGCTTTGACTTCGGAGCTGGCGGTTGAAAAGGCTTCATCAATCCAAGCAGATAAAGAAAAAACTTGCCTTGAAACCTCCTTCTATAAAACCAGCTATCCAAGGCTAGTGAATAAATCATAGAGTTGAAGGCTCTCTTTAGTGAAAAACAAGCTTACGCTGGGGAGCTCGTGCAGAATTTGACTCAAGCACAAGAAGACGTTCGAGCTTTTTCTGATAAGGTGTGTGCTTTTGAAAGATCTCATGCCTCGCATCAAACTTCTTACACATCTGCCTTAGCGAAAATAAGAAGTTGAAGAATGGAATTGCTGACTGGGAAAGGGAGTATAAGATCCTTGAGGATAAGTCTACTATTGATGTGAGTTGGGAATTTTTGAATTCTTGTCGTGATACCCTAATTGAAACTAGCCAGGAGAACTTTAAATTTGAATCTAAGTTAGCTAAAATCAATGAAACTATTGAGAAAGCTTAACAACCCCAAGATTTTCCTTCTCATATGGTCAAAGTTTCCGTGAATGTTGAAATTCATACGGGTATCCCAGCCCCTTCAAGCCCAATCGAGCATGCTTCTATAAGCCAAGTTGAGCCCCAAGTTATTGATGCACCTGCTTTAGTACCTGCTTCAGTGCCTCCAACTTCTTAGTTATAATTTTTTAGCTATTTGAATGTATTTGTGTTGTTTTTGTTTTATTTGAAAAATTTTGATCAAACCCTTGGTTTCATTCGAGAGTTTGTTTTGGGAACTCAAGTCCCAGGCCTCTTTATTGGAAAACTTATATAAACAATTCATAGTTTTACGACTAAGTTTGTTTCTGGTCTTATGTTCTTAATATTAAGAAGTTTCTTTATTGAACTTCCATTTTATTATTTCTTGCCTTTATTTCTAAGGACTTAAAGAATACTTTGCATTTATTATTCTTAGAGAAAAATGAATCTATTAACTTCATGAATATTAAAATTAATCGTGAGTTTTATAAAATAGGGCCCTTTTATACTCGACACTTAATGAAGAAGACGTCTCAACTTTATAATGGTATTAATATACGATGAAAGAAATAGGAATACACATGTTTCTTTGAAATAAATTTGACAAGTTTTCATTTGAACTTCATCTAGTTTGGGATAACATTTTACACGTATTTGAATTACATCTATAACTTTCTTCTAACTATTTTTCTTGAAACAGATTTTAATAAAGATAACAAAAACATGAGGTTTTTATTTATAACTCGTTTCAGTATATTGCCTTTATCATAACTATGATAAGGGTTTCCTTTGGCGTTAGCTCGTGACTTTGCTCTGCACTTGACTCATTCAAAGAGTGAATATTTTAGGATTGATGACTGATTATTTCTCAATCTTCTTTGCCATTAAACACGACTTTTTACATGCCTCTGCATATTTTATTGTTCCCAAAGTGTTTTAACGTCGAAAAATGAAGCCTCAAGAATTTGAGTGTTCCTCTCATTTGGTAATTTCCCTGAAAAGGAAAAACATACGGGACTCGGAGGTATGATTATAAATGTAGACTGCTTAACCCGTTTGAATTTGTGTTAGAATATTTCAAACCCTAGGCTGGGAAGTTTAATTTATTCCTGTACCTTGCAGGTCGTGACTCATCACTTAGTGCGGGCTAGATTTTTGCCTTTCGTCTAATATCATTAGTAAAATTTTAATAATTCAAAAATAGAATTTTAATACGTAGATACCTGACCGTAGGTATTTCTTAGAAGTAGTATCTCTTCAGATGAACAATATTCCAATGTGAAGGTAGTATCTTGCCATCCATTGTTTCCAGTTCATATGCTCCTTTACCTGCAATATCATGAACTCTATAGGGTACCTCCCATATTGGACTTAATTTATCTATGTTAGCTGCCTTTATAGATTGAAAAGCCTTTTTGAGCACAAAGTCCCCGATTTTGAAGAATCTGATGTGTGCTTTTCGGTTGTAGTACCGTTCTATGACCTGCTTTTGTGCTGCCATTCTTATTAATGCAACATATCTTCTTCATTTGAATAAATCAAGAATTAACACACATGTCTTCGTCATTAGACTCTTCTATCGCCTATGTAAACCTTGTACTTTGCTCTCCTATCTCAACGAGAATCAAAGCTTCTGCTCCATAAACCAATGAAAATGGTGTTTCTCCTGTACTTGCTTTTGTTGTTGTGTGGTATGCCCACAAAATACCAGGTAACACTTCGGGCCAATTTCCTTTGGATTCCTCTAAATGCTTCTTTCAATTGTTTATAATGACTTTGTTTGTTGACTCAGCTTGCCCATTACCCACCGTATGATAAGGTGTGGATGTAATCCTTTTGATTTGCCAACTTTAAAAGAATTTCGTGATTTGAGCACCTATAAAACGAGGGCCATTATCACACATGATTTCCTTTGTCACACCAAATCGGCATATGATATACTGCCAAAGGAAATCTCTAACTTCCTTTTGTCGCACCTATTTGAATTCTCCTGCTTCCACCTATTTAGTAAAATAATTAGTGAGTAAGAGTAAAAAATTTACCTTTCTTTTTGCTTGCAATAGTGATCCCACGATATTCATTCCCCATTTTATAAGTGGCCACGGTGCAATGACCTGATGTAATAACTCTGCAGGTCTATGTATATTATTACTGTACCCTTGGCATTTATCACATTTAGCCACGAAACTTCATGCTTCTTCTTCCATTTTAGGCCAATAATACCCTGCTCTAATTAGGGTTCTTACCAATGACCTTCCTCCTACATGATTCCCACAATGCCCATCGTATATTTCTCTCATACATACTCCATTTGAGAAGGTCCGAGGCATCTTGATAAGGGACCGCCGAACATTTTTCGATAAAGATTTGCCTTGCTTTAAGTAGTACTGAGTAGCCTTTTTTCAAATCACATGAGTTCTTTTGTTATCTTCAGGGACGGTACCATAATGCAAAAAAGTAACAATTTTGTTCCTCTCATCACAAGTTAAATTATTAATATTTACCTCATTCTTAACGGGGTTGACAACTAAATGAAATAAATGATAATTAAAGTGTTTGCATCATTTGCCACGTCATTCGCATATGCGATATTAGCTAGGGCATCTGCTTTAACATTTTCATCCCTTGGTAATTGTGTAACTTTCTAGTTTTGAAATTGTTTTAGCAAATCCCGCACCTTTTCTAAGTACTCTTGCATCTTTGCTTCCCTGGTAATATAAGTCCCTAACATTTGGCTAACTACGAATTTTGAATCGCTTTTGATTATAATTTGATTTATGCCAAGCTCTCGTGCAAGGTCTAAACCTGCAATCATAGCCTCATACTCTGCCTCATTTATAGTTGTAGAATGAAATTTGATAGCTTGTCAAATGTTTTAACCCGTAGGTGGTACCAAAATAATTCCCAAACCTGCATCTTCTATGTTGGATGAACCATCAGTGAATAAAGTCCAAGTTACTAGGTTAGCTCCATTGAACACTTGTAACTCTTTTTCTGCTTCTAATTGCATACCTTGGCTAAAATCAGCCACGCAATCAGCTAACACTTGGGTTCTAATTGCTTATGTAGTATATTACGTAATGGATAAGAAGTTATTACAACAATAGGATGACACTGAAAGTAAGGTCTTAATTTCCTTGATGCCATGACTAATGCAAGTGCAGGATTTTTCAATTGAGGATACCGTGTGTCGCATCTAACAAAATTTACTAACATAATAGATAAGAGATTGCTTACCTTTGTTTTCTTGGAATAAAACAACACTTACCTCTACTTTTAAAATAGCAAGGTAAATAAGTAGTCTTTCCCAAACCTTTAGCTTTACAACCAATGGTAGATTTGATAAATACATTTTAAGTTTTTGAGTGTCTGCAGACATTCTTCATTCCATTCAAAATGATCTTGCTTTTTCAGAGATGAAAAAAATTTAAAATACTTTTCTGATGATTTAGAAATGAATCTTCCCACGACTTCTTTTTTACTTGTAAGTACATCAGGAATTTCTTCAATAGCTTTAATTTTTGCATAATTCACTTCAATACCACGGTTAGAAATAAGAAAATCTAAAAGCTTATATGATGCAACACCAAATGCACATTTCTCTGAATTTAACTTAATATTAAATTTGTGCAAAATTTAAAACGTATCAAACATGTGTGATATATGATCCCTTGAGTGTTAAGTTTTAATGAGCACATCATTTATGTAAACCTTTATAGTTTTTCCTAGATATTCTTGAAACATTTTAGTAGCGAGCCTTTGATATGTTGCACCAGCATTTTTTAGACCAAAAGACATTACTTTATAACAGTAAGTCCCCATGTCTGTTATGAATGAAGTTTTTTATTTATCTACCAGATCCATTTTGATTTGATTGTACCCAAAATATGCATCTAAAAAACTTATCGATTTGTACCATACAGTAGCATCAATTAGTTGATCTATATATGGTAGTGGAAAAGAATCCTAAAGACAAGCTTTATTAAGGTATGTGTAATCCATACAGACTCGCCACATACTATTCTTCTCTATAAATACAACAATATTGGCTAACCAATTAGGATACTTTACCTCATGGATAGAACCAATCTTTCATAACTTTTGCAACTCTTCTTGAATCACCTGATTTTTGAAAGCTCCTTGCTTTCTATTATTTTGTTTGATAGGAGGGTACGACGGATCTTCATTAAATTTGTGAGTCATTACCTCTGGCGTTATTCCAGTAATATCATAGTGGGACCAGGCAAAACAGTCCACGTTAGTTTTCAAAAATTCATTTAATTTACCTTTCATCTCCTAGCTTAATGGCCCCTATGTAGACTTTCTTGCCATGCCATTCTGCGAATAACTCTATAGCGTCCAGCTCTTCAATTGTTGTTTTGATTTTTTTGTTTTTCTTTAGATCTTGAATGGTATCGGACCTTCAGTCCACACAAACCTATCCTTGTTTAGTTGAGGTTTGTGTTGTGAAGCCCTCAACTAGCTTCTGTGGTTGCTATTTTTCTTCATTTTCCGTACTTGCATCTTCTACAGCGTTAATATTTCTGGATGTATATTTATCTTCACGGATTTGACATATTCCCCATGGTGATGGAAATTTAATAACTTGATGCAATGTTGAATGAATGACATCCATTTCATGGATCTATGGTCTCCCAAGGATCGTATTGTGAGCCATCTCTATATCTACTTCCTAGAACATTGTATTTTTTAGAACTCCTTCTATGAATGTATTAAGTATTATATCTCTTTTCATGACAACAGTGGAATTGTCAAATCCAGATAAGGTATGCGCCTGGTATTAATCTATCTTCAGCTTGCATCACACGTAATACTCTTAGAAAAATAATGTTCACCGAACTACTTGGATCAATCAAAACTCATTTTACATCAGTATCATGTACAAGTAAGGATATTACCAGTGCATCTTTATAAGGACATAATATGCCATCTGCATTTGCATCATCAAACGTAATGCTTTCCTATTCTAAGACATATCGCATCTGTTTCCTTTGAGAAATTATGATTTTGAAAATATTATTAGCTGCGGTGTACGTCACACCATTGATATCTTCACCCCCGCTTATAAAATTAACGGTAATATTTGGAGAAGGTGGTTTAGGGGGATCCTTCCTATTCTTCATGTATGCTTGCTTACCTTTCTCACTGAATAACTTGGTAAGATACCCCTGTTTTAATAAATGATCAACTTCACTACAGTCATTTGTTATATGCCTATGATCATTATGAAATTCGCACCAATGATCAAGGTTATGCCGGTTTGGATTCGAGCTCAAAACAGTTACGAGTTCAGAAGCGATTACATTGAAATTATAATCGCTGAACCTTTCCTTTAAGTTTCTATCATCATCTCAAGACTCATTTGTGTTTCAATCATTCGCTGATCTTGATGACGAGCCTGATTCTCTATACCTCGATCGATGGTCACACCTTTACTATCCTTTTTGACCGTGAATCTTTTCCGGCAGGTCCCTGTTGGAAACACGTTCTCAATGCAATATACTAAAACGTGTGTTCTTTTGTATAGGTTTTGATGAATGACAAACGAAGCGAAAATTGATATATGACGAAGTTCAAGAAACAAGCGCACAATTAATATACATCGAGATTCAAGCTCAAGACAAAGTTTTATAGTTTAATTGAGTCATTCTTAATTTTGATCTTGATCCTACAACTTGACTCGTAACATGGCTTCTCTCATAAAACTATTTTCCAAAATCATGCATATTTAATTTAATGCTAAATGATTTTAAATCATGCATATTTTCATTAGTCAAAATGATTTTTAAATGCCTCTGAAAACTGGACTAAGATAATCGATTATGTACTAATGATAATCGATTGTTTTAAGCCAAGACTGCATGACAATCGATTGTGAACTAATGAAAATCGATTGTGTTCAGGCAGTGAACATCAGGTTTCTTCAAACCTGCATGACAATCGATTGTGATGAGGCAGTGTCCATCAAAGTTTTTCAAAACTCAGAATAATCGATTGTGAAACTAATGACAATCGATTGTCAAGAGACAGTGTCCTTCAAATTTTTCAAAGTCACAAAATAATCGATTGTGAACTAATGACAGTCGATTGTGTTGAGGCAGTGATTTCCAGTGATTTTCAAATTTATTAAATAATCGATTGTGAGTATATAACAATCGATTGTCAAGAGGCAGTGTCTAATATGCTTTTCAAAAACTGATAAGTAATCGATTGTTATCTTTGTGCAATCGATTGTGAAGCTGACCATTGTCGTAAAGTTTTCAAATACCGTCAGGTAATCGATTATTGATTCTGTATAATCGATTGTTGTGATTAAAATCCGAAAAAGATATTTTGAACGTTATTGGGTAATCGATTATTGATTTGGTATAATCGATTGTTTTGATTAAAATTCGGAAAAGATTTTTTGAACGTTGCAGAGTAATCGATTGTTGATTCTGGACAATCGATTGTTTGTGGTAAGATCTGGAAAGGATTTTTTGAACGTTGCCAGTAATCGAGTATGGATTGTAAGTAATCGATTATCAAGCATAAAATCTGGGATTGAATTTTGATCTGACTGGCAGACAATCGATTGTTGGGGTTTGACAATCGATTGTCAGTGAGTAAAATAAGCAACTCTTAATTGGCAACTAGGCAACGGTAATGCCAAGTTTTTCAACTATAAATACAGCTTCATTTCAGTGTTTTAAACACAACAACATACTACAACTGATCATTACATTTCTATAAGCTTGCATACTTTTGTTTATCATTTTATATTCAATTTCATAAAGCTTTTGAGAGCCATATTCTTGTCCAAAGTTGTTGTGATCCAGAGCTTACTTCTTTTACTCATATCTACTCATTAAGGAGTATTTTGTTTGAGTGTTTTAGTGTTGTATACACTTGTAAGAGAATTGTAATTCTCTTGTTGTAAGGAACTTGTGTTTCCTTGGTTGAAGTCTTGGAGTGTTGTAACTCCGAGCAAAGGTGTTGAGGCTTGCGTCCTCAAGTTGTAAAGGTTTGTTAAGCTCCCGGAAGCTTGACACGTTAGTGGAAAATCTCGAGAGAGTCTCTCGGGGACTGGACTAGCCACACGTTGTGGTGAACCAGGATATATCTGTGTGTAAGTTATTATTTATCGCACTTATTTACTTCCTGCAAATTTTAATTTCCGCAAGTTTACGCTAAATTTTATTATAACGCTATTCACCCCACCTCTAGCGTTATGCGTATTATCTAACAATTGGTATCAGAGCCCAACTCTCTGAAAACTTAACAGTTTGAGAGAACCATCCATGGCTTCTACTCGTGATTCTTTTGCAGGAATTGAAGAAGGACAGTGCTCCACACGACCACCTCTATTCAACGGTACAAATTACACGTACTGGAAGGAGAGGATGAAGATCTTCGTTCAGTCCAACAGCTTTCACCTTTGGAAGGTGATAATGAAGGGAAACCAAATTCCAACAAAGAAGGTGGAAAACGAATGGGTTCCCAAGTCCAAGGATGAGTATGACGCGGATGACATACGAAAGGTTCAAAATAATGCTAAAGCAATAAATTTATTATATTGTGCTGTTAATGCTGACGATTACAGGAAAATATCGTGTTGTACAACGGCAAAGGAGATGTGGGACAAGCTAGAAGTCACATACGAAGGTACGGACCAGGTAAGGGAAGCAAAAATTGATTTCCTAACCCATTCTTATGAACTATTTCACATGAAGGAAGGTGAAAAGGTGGACGAAATGTTTGAGCGATTTTCAATAATCGTAAATGACTTACATGCTCTCAAGAAAATATTCACGGATAGAGAGCTCGTTCGAAAAATTCTTAGAAGTCTCACACCGGCATGGAGATCAAAGGCCGATGCAATTCAAGAATCCATTGGCGTTTCAAACGTCACCATCGACGCACTAAGAGGTAACCTTAAAACCTATGAATCTACTATTCTTAACCCTTTTGTTGATGATCAAAGGAGGCAAAGAATAGCTCTAAAGACGAGCACAAGCCAACCGCAAATTGATGAGGAAGGAGACAACGAGTTTGGACTCGTTATCAAAAGATTTCAAAAGTTCATGCGCAAGGAGTATGAACGCAAGGGCAAAAAGCAAGGCGAACAAATCAAGTGCTATGAATGTGGTGAAACCGGGCACATCAAATCAAATTGCCCAAACATCAAAAAGGAGAAGAAACCTTTTAAAAAGCAACGGGCATACATTTCTTGGGGAGGCGACTCCGGACATGAGTCAAGCGAAGGAGAAGAAGACGAAGCAGCAAATCTTTGCCTTATGGCACAAGAAGACACCAAAGATGAGGTATGTCAAATTTCGTCTAAAAACTTCTTTACTCTTGAAGAAATGCGAACTGCTTTTGATGAATTATATGCTGAGTTTATTAAGGCTTCAAAAACTGTTAAGGGCATAAAAGAAAATGCTTCATTAAAAGAAAAGGATTTTCAAAAACAGCTTTCTTTGAAAGAAAAGGATTTAGAAAAACAGGTTTTAGAAAATGAGAAGCTGAAAGAGGAAAACAAGTTTTTTGGAAAAAGAAGTTCCGATAAGCCCGAAAGCTCCACTAGAAATTGCACTTCTTGTTTGCTTCTTAAGAATGAAGTAAGTAGGCTTAAAGGCACATTAGATAAGTTTAATTCTTCGCACAAAAACTTGAATGATGTTCTTGTTAACTTGAAATCAACCAAGCATGGAATAGGCTTTAAAAATGAAGAAAAGGTTGCAGCTAAACCCCAACAACCTAAAGCTCAACCTAGGATTAACAATAGAAATGCTTATCCTAGAAACAACAACTCTAGAGCCAATATGAATGCTAGACAAAATGCTGAACATTTTAGAAGACCTAGGAATGACTTACCACCTAGAAATAGTCACCCTAGAAATGATGCATATTTTAGGCCAAATTTTGAACCCCTTAGAAGACCTAGCAATGGCCCTCAACCGAGAAACAATCACTCTAGAAATGCTGCCCATCCTAGAGCTCATAGTAGGAGAAATAATTCTCATGAAATGCGAAATAGTCATAGTGGTCAAAATAGAGTAAGCAATTTTCATCCGTCTAGTTACTATGAACCTAGAAGGATGTACAACCCAAATGTGACTTGTCATTATTGTAGACGTATTGGTCATATTTCTCCTGCATGCTTTACACGTCATAGACATGTTACTCAATCGCATCATTATAATATGCTTAACCCCCAAGGACCCAAGATGGCATGGGTACCTAAAGAACATTAATTTGTTTTGTAGGTGTGCTTGAAGGGATCAAGTGTACTATGGTACCTTGATAGTGGATGCTCCAAGCATATGACGGGAGATGAATCCAAATTCCTTCAATTAGAGCACAAAGAAGGAGGACGTGTTATCTTCGATGATAACAATAAAGGAAAGATCATCGGCATCGGCTCGGTCGGTAAGGATGAAAAATCCTCTATTAAGCATATATTACTTGTGAAAGGTTTGAAGCATAATCTCTTGAGCATAAGCCAATTATGTGACAAGGGAAATCTTGCTCTATTTGATTCGGATGAATGCCTAGTATTTAGACGTAGTGATTTCAAAATCATACTTCGTGGTTTTAGAGTTGATAATATTTATATGGTTGATCTTGCTAATTCCTCACCCGAATATGTTGATTGTCTAATGAGTAAAGAGGATGATACTTGGCTATGGCATCGTAGAGTAGCACATATCAATATGCATCTTTTGAACAAATTGATTTCTCAAAACTTAGTTGTTGGTCTTCCCTTTTTAAAATTTGAAAATGACTCTATTTGTGACTCGTGTCAAAAGGGGAAGCAAACAAAAGCATCTTTCAAATCTAAAAACATTGTTTCAACTTCTAGACCATTGCAATTGCTTCATATGGATTTATTTGGTCCCTCTCGCATTGAAAGTCTAGGAAGAAATAAATATGCTTTTGTGATTGTTGATGATTACTCGAGATTTACTTGGACTTTACCTTGCCAATAAAAGTGATGCTTTTCAAAATTTTAAATTTTTTCTTAAGCGTGTTCAAAATGAGAAAGAAACAACCGTCACTTCAATTAGAAGTGATCATGGGGGAGAGTTTGATCACAATCTCTTTGCGGACTTTTGTGACGAACTCGGAATCGAGCATACCTTTTCCGCTCCACGTACACCACAACAAAATGGGGTGGTGGAAAGGAAAAATAGATGTCTCGAAGAGATGGTTAGAACCATGGTCGACGAAGCTAAGATACCCAAACATTTTTGGGCGGACGCCGTGAGTACCGCTTGCTACGTTCTAAATAGAGTAGTAATTCGGCCGATACTCATGAAAACCCCCTATGATCTTTATAAGGGAAGAAAACCAAATATTTCCCATTTTAGAGTTTTTGGTTGCAAATGTTTTGTTCATAACAATGGCAAAGACCAATTGGGTAAATTTGATGCTAAGTCGGATGAAGGTATTTTCATTGGATATTCCTCACGTAGTAAAGCATATAGGGTCTTTAATAAAAGAACCCAAATTGTGGAGGAACCCCCTCATGTTGTATTTTCCGAAAATAATGCTCGCTTGGCGAGAAAGGATTCCGGTTTTGATCTTGCAGGTATCTTAGATAGCTTGAAAGACAAAATACAAGAGGAACCACCCAAGGAAAATAAAGATGAAACTGAGGAACAACCAACGGAAGAAGCGCCACAATTGGAAAAACAAATGAATATGCCTAACGAGTGGAGGACAATCAAAGATCACCCTCTCGAACAGGTAATTGGCAACGTTGGAGACAAGGTAAGTACCCAAAACTCTCTAAAAAATACCTTAGAACATACTGCTTTTGTTTCTCAAGTTGAACCCAAAACCATCTCAGAAGCAATTGGGGATGAATTTTGGACCTTGGCAATGCAAGAGGAGCTTAACCAATTCGAACGCAATGACGTTTGGGATTTTGTGCCAAGACCCGAAGGTCATACCATAATTGGTACGAAATGGGTTTTTCGCAATAAACTAGATGAAAATGGTATAATCACTAGAAACAAAGCTAGGCTTGTAGCAAAAGGCTATAATCAAGAAGAAGGTATTGACTATGAGGAAACATATGCTCCCGTAGCTAGATTAGAAGCTATTCGCTTATTGCTTGCATTTGCCTCTTCTATGAATTTCAATTTATATCAAATGGATGTGAAAAGTGCTTTTCTAAACGGTTTTATTCAAGAAGAAGTTTTTGTTGAACAACCCCCCGGCTTTGAAAACTTTAAATCTCCCGATCATGTTTTCAAACTCAAAAAGGCTCTTTATGGTTTAAAACAAGCTCCCCGAGCTTGGTATGAAAGATTGAGTAAGTTTCTTTTGGAAAATGATTTCATTAGGGGGAAAGTTGACACAACTCTCTTTGTTAAGCATAAAAACAATGATATTTTGTTAGTTCAAATATATGTAGATGATATAATATTTGGTGCTACTAACAATATTTTATGCAAGGAATTTTCCGATTTAATGACAAGCGAATTTGAGATGTCTATGATGGGTGAGTTAACATTCTTTTTGGGATTACAAGTAAAGCAAATGAAAGAAGGTACATTCATTTGTCAAGCCAAATATTGCAAAGAATTGCTGAAACGATTTGAGATGAACAATGCAAAAGAAATGGCAACTCCCATGAGCACATCCGATCATCTAGACAAAGATAAGAAAGGTAAGGAAGTCGACACCAAAAAGTATGGAGGTATGATTGGCTCTCTTCTTTATCTTACTGCTAGTCGTCCGGACATCATGTTTAGCGTGTGCTTATGCGCTCGTTATCAATCGTGTCCGAAGGAGTTTCACCTTACTGTGGTAAAACGGATTTTAAGGTATCTTGTTGGTACTACAAATGTTGTTCTATGGTACCCCAAAGGCTCTTCATGCCAACTTGTTGGCTACTCCGATTCCGATTTTGCTGGATGCAAATTGGACCGCAAGAGCACTAGTGGCACTTGCCATTTGCTCGGTAGCTCTCTCGCTTCTTGGTTTAGCAAGAAACAAGTAAGTGTTGCGTTGTCCACAACCGAGGCTGAATATGTAGCCGCGGGGAGTTGTTGCGCTCAAATCCTATGGATGAAACATCAACTCTTGGACTATGGCCTAAGTCTTGATCATATCCCTCTTAGATGTGATAATACTAGTGCCATATGCTTGACGAAGAACCCCGTTCTTCATTCGCGAACGAAACACATTGAAATTAGACATCATTTTATTAGAGATCACGTTCTCAAAGGCGATGTCGAAATTGAATTTGTTGAGACCAAAAACCAATTTGCAGACATCTTTACAAAGCCTTTAGAGAAAGAGTCCTTCTTCCGAATTCGCAGTGAACTCGGGATCCTTGACTCCACGTTGATCTAAGTCATGCATTGCAATTTTATATTACATGAGTTCTAACTTGAGCGTCGGAGATGTCTAACAATTTTTGCAGGTATCGCCCCAAAGGAAAGGGGAATTATAAAGCTTGACGTACAACAATCGGTTTCCGTCATCTAAATCGATTATTTAGTATCAATAATCGATTATGTTGCTATTATTCGGGTTGATGTTGCTATATTCTTTTAAATAAACAAGTTTTATTTACATCTTTAGCATCTTACTATTATGTTATTTTTGCTAATGGCAAAAGGGGGAAGATAACGGGTATGCACTCTCAATATCTATAAGCTCAAATTAAGGGGGAATTCATATATTGAGGGAGAACAAATTGCATACTTGTTGCATGTATACACTTGTCTTGAATCGTCAATATAAATTGCTTGCATTGCATATCCCGCTTAATGTTTGCCATTATCAAAAAGGGGGAAATTGTTGGAAACACGTTCTCAATGCACTAAAACGTGTGTTCTTTTGTATAGGTTTTGATGAATGACAAACGAAGCGAAAATTGATATATGACGAAGTTCAAAAAACAAGCGCACAATTGATATACATCGAGATTCAAGCTCAAGACAAAGTTTTATAGTTTAATTGAGTCATTCTTAATTGTGATCTTGATCCTACAACTTGACTCGTAACATGGCTTCTCTCATAAAACTATTTTCCAAAATCATGCATATTTAATTTAATGCTAAATGATTTTAAATCATGCATATTTTCATTAGTCAAAATGATTTTTAAATGCCTCTGAAAATTGGACTAAGATAATCGATTATGTACTAATGATAATCGATTGTTTTAAGCCAAGACTACATGACAATCGATTGTGAACTAATGACAATCGATTGTGTTAAGGCAGTGAACATCAGGTTTCTTCAAACCTGCATGACAATCGATCGTGAACCTTATGACAATCGATTGTGATGAGGCAGTGTCCAAAGTTTTTCAACTCAGAATAATCGATTGTGAAACTAATGACAATCGATTGTGAAGAGACAGTGTCCTTCAAATTTTTCAGTCACAAAATTATCGATTGTGAACTAATGACAATCGATTCTGTTGAGGCAGTGACTTCCAGTGATTTTCAAATTTATTAAATAATCGATTGTGAGTATATAACAATCGATTGTCAAGAGGCAGTGTCTAAAATGTTTTTCAAAAACTGATAAGTAATCGATTGTTAACTTTGTGCAATCGATTGTGAAGCTGACCGTTGTCGTAAAGTTTTCAAATACCGTCAGGTAATCGATTATTGATTCTGTATAATTGATTGTTGTGATTAAAATCCGGAAAATATTTTTTGAACGTTATTGGGTAATTGATTATTGATTTGGTATAATCGATTGTTTTGATTAAAACCCGGAAAAGATTTTTTTAACGTTGCTGAGTAATCGATTGTTGATTATGGACAATCGGTTGTTTGTGGTAAAATCTGGAAAGGATTTTTTGAACGTTGCCAGTAATCGATTATGGATTGTAAGTAATCGATTATCAAGCGAAAAATCTGGGATTGAATTTTGATCTGACTGGCAGACAATCGATTGTTGGGGTTTGACAATCGATTGTCAGTGAGTAAAATCAGCAACTCTTAATTGGCAACTAGGCAACGGTAATGCCAAGTTTTTCAACTATAAATACAGCTTCATTTCAGTGTTTTGAACACAACAACATACTACAACTGATCATTACATTGCTATAAGCTTGCATACTTTTGTTTATCATTTTATATTCAATTTCATAAAGCTTTTGAGAGCCATATTCTTGTCCAAAGTTGTTGTGATCCAGAGCTTACTTCTTTTTCTCATATCTACTCATTAAGGAGTATTTTGTTTGAGTATTTTAGTGTTGTATACACTTGTAAGAGAATTGTAATTCTCTTGTTGTAAGGAACTTGTGTTTCCTTGGTTGAAGTCTTGGAGTGTTGTAACTCCGAGCAAAGGTGTTGAGGCTTGCGTCCTCAAGTTGTAAAGGTTTGTTAAGCACCCGGAAGCTTGACACGTTAGTGGAAAATCTCGAAAGAGTCTCTCGGGGACTGGACTAGCCACACGTTGTGGTGAACCAGGATATATCTGTGTGTAAGTTATTATTTATCGCACTTATTTACTTCCTGCAAATTTTAATTTCCGCAAGTTTACGCTAAATTTTATTATAACGCTATTCACCCCCCCCCCCCTCTAGCGTTAAGCGTATTATCTAACAGTCCCATGTATGGTTTTTACCCTATTCTTACTGGACCTTTTTTTGATTTCCACCTATCTTGAACTTACCTTTTCATCTTTTTGATACCGTGAAATAATATTCTCTTTAATCATTAGCTTCATGTTATACCTGTTATAGACGTCATTTCATGTTGTGGTTGGGAACTCATGAAGGCTTTCCTTAAGTTGCCTCGTAGATTCTGAACTCCTTTCATTTAAATTTATTGTGAAAGCTATAGCTGCCCAGTTATCAAGTACATGTGCTAATGTCATTCATTCTCGTTAGAATCTGTCCACAAATTCCCTAAGCAATTTTGAGTCCCCTCGCTTGATCTTGAAAATATCTTCCATTCTTGTTGTGACTTTTTGAGCTCCCGAGTGTGCTCTCATAAAAGAATCTGCAAGCTCATCAAAAGAATTTTTAGAATTTTCGAGTAAAAGATAATATCATGTTAGTGCAACTTTGGTGAATGTTTCACCAAAATTTTTTGACTAATACTGATTGAATCTCCTACTTGGTCAAGTTGTTGCCTTTTAAACCTATTGTAAATGCAATCACGTGGTCTCGTTGGTCAGTTGTTCCATCGTATATTAGAATATCAGGCATTTTGAATTTCTTTAAAATTGGGAGGGGAGCAACACTTAGCTTCTAGGGTTATAGCGAATATTTGTCCATATCTATCCCTTTGATTACAGTCGGTACCCTAGGTATTTTCCCGATGCGGTAACTTTTCTCCTTGAGCTGTTTCTGCAATGTAAGTACTAAATTTTGTAAATCTGAATTGACTTAATTACCTGATACTCCTGCTTCTGATCCGCTGGGGGTTCCACCACTTCTTGAATGAACAAGCCCATAACGAGGATTCTCCAAAGTGTTGTTATTTGTGGTGGGTGTGAGTTGTGTAGCAGGTAGTTGATTAGCAAATGGTTCAAGAGCTTTATCAACTTGTGCAACAATTAATTTTTTCAAAGCTTCATCGATAGCTTCAATATTTTGAAATCGAGCACTTTCCATTGCATGAGATCCATCAGGAGTACCTTCTCGAGATCGTTGAGGAGAACTTTGTGGAGAAGGGACCGAGGTGTGATTATCGTGTAGATTTTCTTAAAGTTGTTGGTGTACTTCATTTTCCTTGAATGTTGTAGTTATTGTTCGACATGGTTGACGTAAAAAGGAAAGTTGAGCTAAAAAGAATAGATTGTCAAATTCTCCGTAACGGAACCAATTTGTTTAACCGAAAAATAGAATTTCGATTCAAACTATAATTTAGAAGAACTCGGGTTACTGATAATCAGATAATGAATAAAGAAGAATAATTTTGCCAATATTGAGATTCTCAGAAAAAGAATGTAAATAAGTATATTCAGATAGTATTTTGTGCCCTTTCAATTGATCAGTTATCTCCCTTTTATAGTTATTTGGGGGATATGCATTTTGCCTTCGTCATTATAAGGCTATTATGGGCAATTTAAGATATTAAATGCTACATTACATCATCATTATCTTTAATATAGATTTTCTAATTTTTTCAGTATTTTAATGCCCATTAGATATTGTATTTGTACTCTCATATATTGTGAGATTATTTTTCTTGATTCTTGAACCCAAACGACTTAAATAGCCGCTCGTGCCTTTCCTTTGCCTCCGCTAATATCTATTTCAACTCATGCCACTTTGTTAGCCATAACTCTTTGACCAGTTTACGTGCCACGAAACATCACATTTATATCACTTTAGTATGTAAACTCAATTTTTCGAAATACACAGAGGTGATAAGGCAGGATATGACGAGGCTTTAGATTTTCGAGGACATGACCACTGATAGGAAGCTGTGGAGGTCAGGTATTTGGATTATAGGCTAGGAGGTAGTTGAGTCTTTCTTTAGTTCGTACCTTTATAGGGCTAGTCTGGTAAGGTTTTTGTCTGAGACAACTAGTGGTAATATTGTTTCTTACTATCCTTTTGTTGTTCATAGTGTTGGGTCTATTTACTGGTTATCACTCTTGCTTTGCATCTATTTTTTGGTTTTCATGATATTGTCATTTTTTCTTGTTCTATCTGATGGTGGTACTTATATTGTCTCTTTTCATCTTCTTGAGCTGAGGGTCTTTTCGAGGCAACCTCTATACTACTCGGGATAGAGGTAAGTTATGCGTACACACTATCTTCCCCAGACCTCACTAATAAAATTTTACTGAATCGTTGTTGCTGATATTATTGTAAACTTCAAATCCTAACTCCGCCTCTACAAATATATGCTCCTTCCCAGCCAGGAATTCATGCTTACGATTTTGGTATCCTAATCCTTCAAGTTACTGGATTTTAAATTAGTAACATGTACATATCTAATAAATATTTTAAGACAAATTTATGATTTGAACCAAAACTATACGGTTCGTCGAATCCCTAGCCGATATTATGACCCAACTCTGCTCCTTACCACCAGTCGATGTGATAAGATGGACGGGATTCCTCCAGTATTAAATACAGGTGTTGAGTCCGAGCCTTTAGAATGGAGAAATCCCTTGCAGGGAGCACATTCCCTTTAATGGATGCTACATAACCTTAATCTGAATTAATCTGAGCCAATCAATTAGGGATAACATACATGCATCTACTCTTTACTTTAGCTGAAAATGACTTTGTCATACCTCCTTTTTCTTGAGCGGAATATGGACTTTTTCCAATTAAAGTGACAATCATCGAAATTAGATTATTTATTTAGTCAGGGTCTTCAATTGGAATAGTTTATGGTGTTCCAAATTACCTCTTTATTTTAAATTCCAAATCGAGGAAATGACTCTTATTTATGGTCTGCGTACACACAAGTCTGCTAAGGAATTTTGTTCACCCGAGAGAAGGTGTTAACCATTCTCAGGTTCAGTGGTATTAGCACGGTAGATTTAATTATGTCTGGCGTAATTAAATTGTTTAAGTACTTATATTTATAACCCATATACATTTACCCTTCGTATCTTTAATTGCTTGATTATTCGTGATTATGGAATTATCTTGAAACGAGTCACGGGTACGTGTACTTTTGTTATTTGGCACCTCAAGAATCATGTCACGCGTACGTGTGTACATTTCACAATACTGAATTATTATTAAAATTATTTCATCCAAAGTTGTACGAACACATACTTTTATTTTACTTTTGGAAATCCTAACTACGTCATACGAACGTGTACGTAATCGCAATAATAATCAACTCAAGATTAAAATTACCTTTTGTCCTACTAAACCCTGAATGTAGATCAACTCACTAATGTAACCAACAAAAGCCTACCGAACAAAAGTGGCTTAAGAGGAAAATCTATAAAGAAAGTATTTGTATGCAAAGAGCTAGAGCTTTTTCGTAAAAACTCTTTATACAGTCATTCTATATAGCTCAAGCTCTAAAAGAGAACATTTATAAAACAAGCACTAACACAATCAATTAAATGAACTAATGTATATTGGCAATACTAACAGTGAACTAGAATTGCCGAAACATCTACATCCTAGTCAATTTGATCCTTATGATTTTTATAAAGCAAACATTAATTGAATTACATTGAGCTTCACTACTAACATTCGCTTGTTAAACAAATAAAGAAACTCAACAACCAAATTAAAAACAACAAAAACAGAAACAATCAGTAAGATAACATACTTTATTCACATAAAATTTCACAAAGACGGAAGCATTCACAAGTATAGAATTACACCAAAATGAAAAATATAAACCTTAAAGTGAACCTACACAAAAGTGAAACGAGCTACTGCTGACCATAGCCGCAATCGGAAGCCTCGAACAGAACATGACGACTCCACCGATGGACTAATCGGCGATAACCTCGAGCGCATAACTTCGAGGGGATTAATGGAGGATTGCGGGTTGTCTTAACGGCATTTTGAGGTGTTTATGGTGCTGCTTTGAGCGGCTATTTCGATGATCAAAGAAATCGGAATAAGGAAATCCGAGAACTGAGCTAATCTGAAGCATAGTTAATCTTGTCGAACGGAGCCGGATTGACTAAACATGAGAGTTCATGATAAAAGGAAGAAACTGTGCTTATTTCCATACAAAGTTCTTTGTTCATGAAGGATGTTTCCAGTTAAATAAATTATTACAAGGATGCAGTATAAATTTGAATGAAAGATTAGGGATGTATTTGGTCAACAGCTCTACAAATGAACTACATATTCCCCCTTTTTGTGCAAAGAAAGATCTATTTATGTTCTGTCCGTCTCTCCCTCTCTACTATCTTCCTCTGTTTTGATCTCACTCCCCGTTCTTTCTTTTTTGCAGGTAGCGGCTGGTGGTTTTTTTGAAGAAGGGGTCACTGCTCTCGGTGTAAAGATAGAGGTTCAGTGAACATATTTTTCTTTGCTGACTTAATAGTCTTTGATGTGCCAGTGAGATTTCTTTTAGTGTAATCGGAAAACTGGTAAAAATTTATAAGTCATTTCTTACTTGTTCTGATCAAACGAACTCAAAAAGAGAACGTGAATAAAGCAAATGGAAAGGAGTAAATAATAATAGAAAGACGTGATATCTTATAAGAAAAAAATTACAAAGTAGAAACTTATCACATGCGGACACTAACTTTAATGACCATGACATGCACTTTTGGATTAAGTGGCCTAATTTGTCAAGCAAGTCTAATGTTCAACTCTTGTTATACCTTTAAGCCGTGAAACTGGTCTTCAATACTCCGATTATTCTATCTAATTCACGATCTTTACTCGACTTGTAGTGCTCGAAGGATTTTCACCATCAAGCCTCTCTCTCTTTTTTTCTTCTTTCAACTCACCTTATGGTGTTTGCGAAGGTTTTCACTGATAAAACTCTCCTATTTTTTCTTTTCTTCTTATTTCCTCTGATTCTGCAGATGACAAGGCATTGGCTATAGTACAAACATCAAATGCACCTGGCATGTCTAGCTCGACACTCTCAAAGATTATCTGGGAGGTCTTTTTGGACTGTAATACGACTTTTGGACAGAGTTAGAAAGAAAGAAAGGCACGAAGGCTCAAATTAAAACTAAGACTAAATGGGTTATAACTTTACAACATTTGGAACCACCTTATATGCGAGACAAAACTTTGGCCCCAGTTTCCGAAACAAGAGAATTTGAGGTTTTTTTAGGAATTTCTAAGAAAATTTGCCCCACTCTTGACTTCGTAGGATTATAAAATATTTTATTTGGTGTGACCGAACCGCAAGGCTGCCTACGTATATTGTGGTGACAAGTATCAGGTTGAACGTAGTTCAAGAAGATACTTTCTTTTTGTTGCTATTATTCTTTTTTTTCTTTTGTTTCCCTTTTTTGAAATTTCATTTGGGATGAAATTTCTAAGACAAACCTATGGGGACATGAACTTTTGTTATGACTCTAACATGATTCCAAAAGATGAAAAGCCAAGAAAATTAGCATATGCTCAAAAGGGGGTACCAAATGGTATAAAGTATTTGGGTAGTTGAAAGAGGGCCTCCCAATTTCTGAAAATGCCAAGTATAATTCCTACAACTTGAGGACGAAAATTGAAGATCATGCATGATATTTCTATTGCAACTTTGACATTGATATTTAGAAATGCCTTCTACCCGTTTTTAGATTCTTGTCAAGTATATGGCTCTAGTTGGGTGATTTCTTCTTCGCAATGGATACCCTCGATCAGTTTGGAGCAAACTCCCTGCTTTATCTTGTAGCTTGAGATGCATTTGAACTCAAAGTTGCTCGCTTGAAATTTTCTGGGACGCAGTCTTGTAACAAACTCTTATTTTCCTCTTAACTCCCCAAACTAACTAACGGAATTCGGGGTTTAAATGATCTCAAGATGTCCAAATATTTACTTATTTTTCTTAGATGTACCTATCATCTTGAAAATTGTTTCATTGCTTTAGTTTTGATTCTATTATAAGGGGAAGGGGGAGAGGTGAGGAGGGCCCCCTTTAAGCAGACTACTCTACTAGCTTGAATTCATTCAAAATAGAGGAACTGCTTTAACAAAAGGCCTCTAACTATAGTGATCTCAGACCTTCTTCCGACGTAGGTTATGTAGGTGACAACTCTTAATAGGTTGTTTCGATCCCAAAGGGCAAAATAACCGATGAGTAGTATGTATGATAAGAACATTGTCAAGTAGATAAAGAGAATCTAATTTTTAATAAGAAAGATTCTAAGGCCCATATTCTTGGACAAACTTTTAAGACCAGTACTAGAATATGTGTGCATGTCATGTCACTACAGCCAGAATGAAAAGAACTATAAATGGAAAAAGGAACTAAACCAAACTAACTAGAAATAATAGAAAACGAAAAATTACATTAGACAGACAATGAAATGTTTTGAGCAACAAAACAAGCAAAATAAACTGAGGTTACAACCTTGGAATAAACAATGACAACAATAAACTATTAAAATATACGCTTAACGCTAAAGGGGGAGTGAATAGCGTTTTAATAAAAATCAAGATAAATTTGCAAAATTAAAATTGCAGGAATAAAGTTAGTGCAGTAATTAAAGCAGTAAGGAGAGAACACACCGAATTTATACTGGTTCACCACAACGCATGGTTAGTCCAGTCCCTGAGAGACTCTTCGAGTTTTACACTAACTCCGTTAAGCTTACGGGTGCCTAACAACCCGTTACACTTTCTCGTAGATATACACTCTACAAGACTTCAACCTGCTCGAGGATACCTCACCTCAAGACTTCAAGTCAAGGAACTAAACTTTCCTTCTTACAACAAGGGATTAGAACTTCCCTTCAAGTGTATGCAAACACTTAGCACTCAAGAACACAACACCTTCGTCAAGAATTTGGCTCTCAAAAACTATGAAATGAATATGAAATGATTGATATGAAAGTATGTAAGCTTAAGCAAGAATTGTAATCAGTTGTTGTGCTTAAAAGAGTGATTTTGAGGTGTATTTATAGTCCTCAAAGTCACCAAGACCGTTGCTTAATTGCCAATCACTAATTGCTAATTTTGTGCTAGGATAATCGATTATCTGATTTGCATAATCGATTATCTGCAAATCGTTCAAAAATCATATGCAGATTTTATGCAGAATAATCGATTATTCAAATTTCATAATCGATTACCTGATAACGTTTAAAAACCAGACGCTGATTTTATGCTAGCATAATCGATTATTACCTTGTGCATAATCGATTATCTTTCAGCGTTTAAAAATACTTTGGCAACGGTCTTAACATAATCGATTACCAAAATGACATATCGATTATTTTGCTGTTTTGTAAATTCCGGTTATACACTGTCTTAACATAATCGATTAGCAAAAAGACAATCGATTATTTTGATGTTTTGTAAATTCCGGTTTACACTGTCTTAACATAATCAATTATCAGAAAAACATAATCGATTATATCTGTCCAGATTTGAAAGACATGTTTAAAATTCATTTTGGCTAAAATGAAAATGTTTGAAAATCATTTTGTTTTAAATCAAAGATGCATGGTTTGATGAAAATGATTTTACGAGAGAAGCCAAGTCTTGAATCTATTGTCGGATCAAGATCACAATATAAAACGACTCATGTATAACTTTGTTGCTTTGCTTGATCTTGTTCTTTGTTTCTCTTGTGCTTGGACTTCGGCATATGTCAATGTTCCATGCGCGTCGGTTTGTCATTTATCAAAACCTACAAAGATGAACACACGTTTAGTTTTAGCGACTTGAGAACGTGTTTCAACATAAACAAGTTACTACGACTAAATGAACTAGCAAAATAAAAGGATAGAAGGGTTTGATTCACTAGGAAATATCTTGATTACAACCCTGAATATCCTAGACAATATAAATTATTACAAAATAAACCACCATGACTCATCTCTGGCTAGCCAAGAAAGGAGTGTCGTTCCAATTACCAAGTTAGACATCTTAGCCACTGAGTCGCGCATCAACATTACTAGAACCTTTACATATATCCATCATGTTGACCATAGCAAATAGTTTTTGGATCTTTTTGCCAACTCGCTCTTAAGAACAACTTTTGGAACCGAGACGGATAGTCCTGAAAATTTCATGGCAAGTGGCCCTCCAAGAGATCCAGAAGAGTTCTCATACTCCTTTTCAACACAAATCATGCCCAACATATGCGTCTCAATATAAATATACAATGGAATTTGGCTAGTATCCGCTGCATCTGAATTTAGCACTATAATATCACCTGCATCAATAAGTTTCTGGACTAGTCTTTTCAAATTCCAACAATTTTCTATATTGTGCCCCAGGCATTAGAGTATTATGAGCACTTTTGATAAAAATCAAAATTATTTACGAGGGGGTTTGGCATTTTTATCTCAACAGGCTTCAACATGTTCAATTGCCTCAGCCTTTTGAATAAACTGGTATATGCTTCTCCAATAGGAGTGAAAGACTTTTCTCTTTGCTGTTTCATTCTCATTTTGTACTCTGACCTTGGTTGGAACCTCTTTCAGGTAGTTGGTAGATATTATTGTAGAGGTAGGTAAGACATTTGTGGAGGTGGTACAAGCCTTTGCATGTTTCGTGTTTGTGTAGTATATGGTGGTGAATTGTAGATTGAGTATTAGGGAAGTGAGGTATAACTTTGGGGATTTTGTGAAGAAAAGTAACATTGGGGAGGATTATCTAGAGTACGAGGATATTCATGTGGTCAGTATTGAGGTTAAAAGCGCTTAGCAGGAATGCCCACTGGATCCTATCGTTGGCGCGACTCAGCAACATCTTTTCCATCAATCGGAGGACTAACCCGAGCAACTTGTTTGTTATATCTAAGCAAAAACTCCCTAAAACTACCCTCACGTTTCTTTTCCATATGAGACAGGGAGAAGTAGTCTAGGATAATTTCTATATTGTATAGATAATGCCGAACAAAATCCGATCCATGTCACCCCATGCATGCCACTTATTGACATCTTAATGAGTATATCACTCCAAGGCTTCCCCTCTTAAAGTCTTATTGAAATATGCGATCAACAATTCATCTTTCCCCCAAACACTTCTCATTTCATAGCAATAACTCCTCAGATGGGCTACTGGATCTCCACGCCCATCATTTAAATCATACTTTAGCATCTTAAATCCCGCAAGCAGTTGGACGTTTGGAAACAAGCACAAGTCTTTGTAAGACACGCTCACCTGACTCCCTATCCATTGTGTGTTTCTTAAAGACTGCTCTAAGATTTTCATATTACTCGATATCACATCTTGCTTTATTTTCTTAGAAGGCTTTTCAGTTTCACCAGGAGGCTCAAAATAAGGAGTGTAAAAGTATGGATCTGAGACCTTGAAAGTTGGTTCTGGAGCATAGTGTTGGGCATCAGGGACTTTGAACACAGTCTCGCTATAGGATCGAGGAAGAATAGATGGTTGATGATTTATAAAAAAACGAGAGGGCAAAGAAGCGAGGTATGTGGTGGTTTTGTGGTGGAGTATGAAAAGGTTGTGGGGAGATATCTGCAGCATTGGGAATCTGGATTTTTGATAGTGGCAGAATGGTGACAAAGCTTTCAGTGTAGTTAGTGAAGAATAATGGTGGAGAATGCCCACTAATCAAGGATTGGTATATTTTTTTCATCTGTCCTTTCGACCTTAGGACCTCTTATTTCAACTCAGATTCTAATTAAACCATATCATTAGGCGGATCAACAACACTTGTGTCTAAGTCTTTGCCAACCATCGCTACCTCGCTCTTTGGCCTTGTGTTGTATGGAAAAGTTACCAGTTTAATAACTACAAACCAACCACCCTTCTGCTATAATGAAGATAACAAAGAGGAACAAAATAAAGTCAGCATGTTAGTGCTAGGGCATTTTACTGCTAAAAATATCACATTGTGTGCAATGCACCTAGTAATAATTAACGGTTCTACAATGACTTCGAGGGTCACAAGGTCACTTGGAATCATCCCGATTTTTTTTATTTCAATCTTCTTTTTCTTTCTTTTCTAGCACTTCTTGGCTTGGTCATTTTTCTTCCTCTCTTTTTTCTAGTTATCACTCTTTTCTTTCCTCTCATTTCTCGCATCCTATAATTTAATCTAATTTTTTCCCCTTTTTTTTCAAAAAATATTCGATCGAACCTTATGCAGGTCGCCTATATATCATATCCCACATGAATCAGACCAAGCATAGTTCTTGAAAAGTAATGGACAAAATAAACTGAAAATAAAATCCTTTTGGATTTTTCATTTATAACTTTTTTTAGATTTTCAAATACAAAACATGAAATACGATAACGAGAGACTTGACAAACTCAACTATACTACGACAAAATCTGACACCATCTAAAAGAATCAGTACTAGTGGACATGATTATAAAGTGCAAGAAAACATAAAAAATAAACCTAACACATAGAAAATCTCCTTAAGCAACTCTTGGATGTAATGATGTTGACTAAGAGGGTTATTGGGCGTCTATCATGATCGAGCTCTGATAATGGATCTTTACTTGAATGAGAAAAAAAAATCAAACAGAGTTAGAGACTTGGGACTCCATGACATAGGTTAACAAACCATTGTTGCGAAAGTAATCCCATTTTGCAAGAACGACCAATGAGGTGAAATAAGGCTAAATAGGAAATATCACGAGGACATGAATTAAATTAAAGAGACACCTAATCGTAGATTCAAGACTCTCTAGACACAATTAAATAAGCCATTTTGTAAAAATACCCCTATTTCGCAAAACGACCAATGTGGCCAAAATTTGCTAGACATGCATGATTTGGCTATGACTCTCAAAGCCAAGAACTTAATGTTCACTAGGAAGACCATACCCTATGTGGGATGCCTAAATATCTCACCCCAAAAGACGAGAAACATATATGGATAGTTCGAAAAGATTGGATATGGGCGAGAATTTGAAAACAATTACCGATTTGGAGAAAACATATTTTTGTCTTTTCTTTTTTGAAAAATGATAGGAAAATGTAAAATATTTTTTAGATTTTTAATTTTTTTGTGGTCTTTTTCTTGAAAAAGAAAAAGAATTGTGAAAGAAAAATATAATTGGACCTTACTTGTACACTCCACCCTCTTTTCTTTCTCATTAACCCCCAGTCATCATTGGTTCGCCAAATAACCTCTTTTACTATTGAAGATTGCAAAATATAACACATAGGGTACATCATGATGGTCTCTTATTATTTGGTACACCTGTCCTGAACGAACCCAATCCTGTATTGAGTCCCCTAAGTCAACTGCACATGGTGCACACATATATTCTTCCTAGGGATCCGACATGATATTATGTTATTATAAGATTAAACTTGTGGGTGTGTTCTAGACATGTCTTACTAGATCGGGCACCTCGAGCCGAGGTGGGGGCAATGTACCAAGAGTACGAAAGTTTACCCAGCTTAGTTGCTGATCCAGCCTCGTTGTATTTAGTACAGCCTCTAACAAAAAAGTGGGACACGCGTATGTGTGCACCATATTTTTAGAAGACTCAAAAGGGAGGCAGAATATCCTTTAATACAATTCAAATAATATCAAAGCGGCAAATGAGCAGCAATTAGCACGTTAGGCCTAAAATCACAGTAATATCAGCAAACAATAAAACCAAGTATAATCACGTTAAAAGCTCAAATTCTGAATTTTGAACTAGTGATTCTGGGTTCTTATCCCCATCAAAGTCGCCAAATCTGTCATACCTCCTTTTTCTTATGGGGATATAGAGTTTTTCCAATTAAAGTAACAATAATCAAAATAAGATTATTTATTTAGTTAATATCACCACTTGAAATAGTTTATGGAGTTCCAAGTTACCGGTTTGTTTCAAATTTATAATCAATGAAATTAAATCTTATTTGTCATTTGTGAACACAAAATACCGGGTAAGGAATTCTGTTAATCCAGGAGAAGGTGTTAGGCATTTCCGTGTTCCATGATTTTAGCAAGGTCGTTTTAATCATACCTGGCTTAATTAAATTATTTAGTTTCTTATATTTAGAACCTATATAAATTTACCATTTACCTCTTTTAATTGATTGATTATTCGTGATTATAGAATTATCTTGAAACTAGTCACGCATACGTGTACTCTTTTTGTTTGGCGCATCAAGAACCATGTCACGCATACGTGGACGCAGTTCACATTGCTTAATTTTTATTAAGATAGTTTCGCCCAAAGTTGCACAAATTCATATCTTGGTTTTAACATTGGAAATCATAACTACGTCATGAGAACGTGTACATAATTACGTAGATTTAGGCTTGAATTGGCGAAATTAGAATTTTGATATTTTTCGGTTGATAGTGGAAATTTTGATATCAGGGTCAGAATAGAATTTCAAAAATTGGAGTAGGTTCGTTATGTCATATGAGACGTGTGTTCAAAATTTCAGGTCACTCGAACAAGGTTTTATAGACTTTTTGATCGAAAGCGAAATTGAGAGTTTTGAAATTTCTTAGGCTTGAATTAGATGATGATTTGATGTTTTTGATATTTTTTTCAGTGTTCTGAAGGCTGGAAAAAGTTTGAACAATGTAATGGTAAGTTTTGGAATGTTTAGTTGAGGTCTCGAGGGCATCAGGTGAGTTTCGGCTGGTTAAACGAATCAAATCTTGTTTTGGGAAGTTGCAGATTCTCTGCTGTTTCTGTTGCAGAGTTTTGGATTTCGCATTCGCGAAGGGATGTGAAGTGAGGTAGTAAAATTGCCCTCCGTGTTCGTGATGTTGGTCCCAAGTTCTCATAGGGTGAGACAAAGTATGCATCGCGAACACATTGTGGATCCCGCATTCACGTAGTGCAATTGGAGTAGCTAGGGCCCTGGTCGTTTGTTCTTCTGTTCGCATCGGTATGTCGCGTTCGCGAAGGTCTACGATGTTGAAGCTTCATGTTCACGAGATGGAGGTCGCGTTCGCGTAAGAAGATTATTTGATCAATGAGTTTTTGTTCTTCGCGAACGCGAGGCTTTGACCACGTTCGCCATGAAGGAAATATCACCTGGGTAGAATGTTTAAATAGCTAGTTTCGCAATTTTTGGTCTATGTTCCACCATAGGTGGCCGAATTTGGAGATCGTTGAGAAGGATTGAAGAGGGAATCAATGGGAAACACTTGGAGGTAAGATTTTTGGACTTAATACTCGATTTTATTATGATTTGTACCTAATTAGACATGAAATTTATGGGATTTAAAGCCTAATATTAGGGAGCTAGGGCTTGAAATTGGAGACATTGTTTTAGGGATTTGAGGGATCGTTTATGATAGGATTTAAATGTATTTGATACGTATTCACTTGTGAGATCATAAGGATTCCAGTTTTGTGATTTTTATCAAAATCTGAGATGTGGGTCGGGGGGTCGGGTTTGGCCAATTTCGGGATTTTTTATGTAAATTGGTATTTTCGAGTAGGCTTTATCCCCTTAGCATATTGTGATAGTATAAATCTGTTTTTAGTTAGGTTTCGAACATCTGGAGGCTGAGTCGAGTGGCAAAGTCATTGCGGGCTAGAGTTTCGATCAGATTTAGGTAAGTAATGATTGTAAATATTGTCATAATGATATGAAACCACGTATTTCACATTGTTATGCTACGTTGAGGTGACACACATGCTAGATGATGAGCGTGAGGTCATGCAACGTTGGGGATTATGACTTGTTCTGTACCGTACGACTGTTAAGTCACATTTTTGGTGAGAACATGTTTGATATCATTGTGTTTTGGAAATTATTACCATGTTTTGGGATGAACGCCATTTTTGGGAATCATGCCAACTATTTTGGACCCTTAGGGGCTTTTTACTAATGTTCCATACTGTTTTGACTTCATATTTGTACTTAGTTATGTTGTATTCAACTATTTTTATAACTTAGCTATATTTACTCTATTTTGATAACTTTAAATGATTTTTTGGGCTTAAATCATGTTTTACTGTTGCCCAAAGGGCTTAAGACATTTCTGACTAAGTGAGGGCGAGGGCCTGTACTGTGAGGTTATTCTGGGATCGGGCTACGTGCCACAGCACATGTACTGATTGGTGATATATGATAGGTCGAGGGCCTAATTTGTTTATCCAATGAGTTGGATTATGGTAACGCTTGGTCTATTGGAGCCCTCCATAGTCTAAATACCCCTAGTGAGCGCGGGTACCTAGTGTTAGATGTGATATTGCCCGAGGGCTGTTGTTGTTTTATGATATTGCCCGACAGGCTGATTATGAATGATTATGAGAGAGCCTAACGGGATGGTTCTTTTGATATTTTTCCTAAGAGGCAGTTGTGGTGCAGGTTTTACCCGAGGGCTGTTTACGTTTATTCCCTTTTACGCACTGTTTTCATCACTCGTTTGAAACTATTGAAATATATTTTGATATGTTTAACTGAATTTAGTTGTTCTTACAAGTTTTTTTGCTTCATTGCATAGTTATGGAGTTATATTGTTTTGGCGGTAGTGCTATGATGTAGTTTACGTGTTTTCTTACTACTGAGCTACCTTTACTTTTATTACTTACTAAGTTGGCATTCTCATATTACTCCTTGCACCTTGTGTGCTGATCCAGGAGTCTCGAGTCATGATAACGAGTACTGATCATTCTTTCGGCAGGTTTTCAGAGTTGATTAGGTAGTTGCTTGGCATTCGCCGCCCAGTTCTTCTCCTTCCTATTTTATTCAGCATTATATTAGTATTTTGTGTTAAGACTATGTTGTCCTTTCTTATTCCTAGACCAGTTGTAGTTGCTCATGACTGGTCACACCCCGACGTCGGGATCTGTTGTGTTTTTGCACTGTTTTCTTTAACTTATATTATGGGATATTAGCTAATTAATGGCTTTGAATGACTAATTAGAAGTGTGCACTGGCCTAGCTCAGGCGGTCTCTGTTACTACAGCTGCAACTACTTCCCAGGCCGACGCATGCACTCAAACTCTTGCCGTTCGCACACTTGAGAAGGTCGAACAGGGACTTCAGACACCAGGGGCACCTCTAGTGCTGCGGATTGCAGCTGCTCAGGACTATGTGCTTATGTTATACCAGAGGACAAGAAACATAGCTTGCATAGGTTTGGTAGACTTAAGCCTCTAACTTTCAGTGGTGCAGAGGGCGAGGATGCCAAGGGTTTCTCTGACAAGTGCGAAAGGATGCTTCGGACTGTAGGTATTCTAGAGACTAATGGGATCTTATTCACTACTTTTCAATTCTCACGGGCTACACTTAGTTGGTGGGAGGCTTACGAAAGGCATAGGAAGGTGACGTTGCGACCCTTTATCGGTAGCAGTTCTCCATTCTCTTTCTGGAGAAGTTTGCACCTGAGTCTGGCCGAGAGGCTCTGCATAGGTAGTTCGAGTAGCTTCAGTAGGGTGAAAATTTTGTTACACAGTATGAGATGCAGTTCTCTGAGTTGGCTCGTCATACGGTCTGGTTGCTTCCCACAGATCGAGAAAGGATTAGGAGGTTTATAGATGGCCTCGGTTTTCAGCTTCAGTTTCTTATGAATAGGGAGAGAGTATATGGTTCTACCTTTAATGAGGTTGCTGACATATATCAATAGACTGAGATGGTTCATGGTTAGGATAGGATTGAGAGGGAGGCTAGAAAGCCTCGTTGTTAGGGTGGATTAAGTGGTACTCGTAAGTACGGTTAGTTTCAGCACGACAGAGTCTGTCTATTCAGGCATGCTCAGTCAGCTTGCCTAGGTTATCGTGGGGCATCATCGGTCTATGGCTCTCAAAGTTCTCAGTAGCGACGTTCATCATTCTGTGCCCTTCCAACCTAGAGTTCCTCCCGTGCTCCATCAGTTTAGCGCTCTTTTATGCTAGGTTCATCTGCTAGTCATCTCGGTGCTAGGGGTTCCCTTCAGTCCCCGTCTCCAACACTAGGGAGTTGTTATGAGTGTGGAGAGTTGGGTCATATTTGGAGGCATTATCCTCGTTGTCTTGCGGGTTCATCTTTGTAGAGGAATTAGCCATCGACTTCATCACGCCCGGTTACTTCACCACTCAGCCATCCAGCTAGAGGTGCAGGACAGTCACCTAGGGGTTGCCCTAGAGGGGGAAGTCGATCAGAGGTTGGTCAAGCTCATTTCAATGCACTGCCAGCTAGACCTGATACTATTGCTTCAGATGCTATGATTACTGGTATAGTCTCAGTCTGCCACAAAGATGGCTTTGCGTTATTTGATCTCGATTCCACTATTTCATATTTGTAAGCATATTTGCCTATTATTTAGATACGCCCCATGAGTCTCTTATTTCATCTGTTCGTGTGTATACTTCTGTGGGAGATACTATTATTGTGGACTATTGGGAGTTTGGAGACCCGAGTAGACCTTCTGTTGCTTTGTATAATGGACTTTGATGCGATATTAGGAATGGACTGGCTATCTTCGTGTCGTGCTATTTTAGAATATCATGCTAAGACGGTGACGTTGGCTATGTTGGGTGTCCATGGATTAAGTGAGGTTCGACTAATCTTTTCCCCAATTGGTGATTTCGTTCTTGAAGGCCCATCAGATGGTTAGGAATGGTTGTCTTTCATACTTAGCCTTGATGAGTGATGTAAGTCCAATGACTCCTAGTGTTGATTTTGTTCTTGTAGTGAGGGATTTTCCTAATGTGTTTCTTGCAGACCTGCCGGGCATGCCATCGAAAAGAGCTATTGATTTTTGTATTGATCTGGTGCTGGCACGCATCCCATTTATATCCTACTGTATTGTATGGCACCAACGGAGTTAAAGAAGTTGAAGTAGCAACTTTAGGAACTCCTTGATAAATTGTTTATTCGGCCTAGTGTGTCTCCTTGGGTGCGTATATTTTATTTTTGAAGAAAAAGGATGGAACAATGAGGATGTGCATTGATTACATGCAGTAGAACAAAGTTACAATCAAAAACAATTATCATTTTCCTCATATCGATACTTTATTTGACCAGCTTTAGGGAGCAAGAGTGTTCTCTAAGATTGTTCTCCATTCAGGGTATCACCAGTTGAAGATCAAGGGCTCGTATATTTTTCAGATAGCTTTTAGGACCCGATATGATCATTATGAGTTCCTTGTTATGTCTTTTAGGCTAACAAATGACCCAACAACGTTTATGCATTTGATGAACAGCGTATTCCAGCCTTATCTTGACTCATTTGGAATTGTTTTCATTGATGATATTATAGTGTACTCGCGTAGTCGAGACGAGCACGAGGAGCATTTGAGAGTTGTGTTGTAGAGATCGAGAGAGGAGAAGCTTTATGAAAAGTACTCCAAATATGAGTTTTTGCTCAGTTCAGTGGCTTTCTTAGGATATTTGGTGTCAAGTGAGGGTATTCAGGTTGATCCAAAGAAGATAGAGGCAGTTCAAAGTTGGCCTAAGCCGTCCTCAGCCATAGAGATTTGTAGCTTTCTTGGATTGGCGAGTTCTTACCTTCGGTTCGTTAAGGGACTTTTATCTATGGCATCACCCCTGACTAAATTGAATCAAAAGGGTGCTCCATTCAGGTGGTCGTATGGGTGTAAGGTCAGTTTTCAAAAGCTCAAGACTTTTTTAACCACAACTCCAATGTTAGTTTTTCCATCAGCTTTAGGTTCATATAAAGTGTATTTTGATGCTTCGAGAGTTTGTATTGGGTTTGTGTTGATGCATAAGGGTAGAGTTATTGATAATGCTTCTCATCAATTAAAGCCCCATGAGAAGAACAACCTTGTTCATGATCTAGAGTTGGCTTCCATTATTCATACGGTGAAGATTTGGAGGCATTATTTGTATTGTGTGTCTTGTGAGATATTTACTGATCATTGTAGCTTCCAACACATGTTCAAACAGGGATCTTAATTTGAGGCATCAGAGATGGTTGGAGCAGCTAAAGGACGATGATATTACTATTTTGTACCATCTAGGGAAGGCCAATATAGCAATCGATTCTTTGAATAGGAAAAAGGTGAGTATGGGCAGTCTTGCATTTATTCCTGTCGGGGAGAGACCTCTCGCAGTTGACGTTCAGGCCTTGGCCAATCAGTTCATGAGGTTGGATATTTCGTATCCCAGTCGGGTATTAGCTTGTGTAGTTTCTCGATCTTCCTTGTTTGATCGCATCAAAGAGCGCTAGTATGATGATCTTATTTGCTTGTCCTTATGGACAAAGTGCAGCACGATAATGCCAGAAATGTGACTATTGGTGATGATGGGTTATTGAGGATGCAAGGACAAATATGTGTGCCCAATATATATAGGCTTCGAGAGTTGATTCTGGAAGAGGTCCATAGCTCGTGGTATTTCATCCATCTGGGTGCCGCGAAGACGTATCAGGATCTAAGACAACATTATTGGTAGAGAATAATGAAGAAGGACATTGTGGGATTCATAGCTCGGTGGCTCAATTGTCAGCAGGTAAAATATGAGGATCAAAGATCAGATGGCTTGCTTTAGCAGATGGATATTCCAAAGTGGAAGTAGGAGCGGATTACCATGGATTTTGTAGTGGATTCCCACGGAATTTGATGAAGTTTCATGCTTATAATAACAACTATCAGTCGAGTATTCAGATGGCTCTATATGAGGCTTTGTATAGGAGAAAGTGTAGATCTCCAGTTGGTTGATTTGAGTTGGGTGAAGCTAGACTATTGGGTAAAAACTTAGTGCAAGATGCTTTCGACAAGGTGAAGGTGATCCAGGAGCGGCTTCGTACAGCACAATCAAGGCAAAAAAGTTATACTGACAGGAAGGTTCGTGATGTCTCCTACATGGTTGGGAGAAGGTTATACTGAAGGTTTCACCCATAAAGGGTGTTATGTGATTTGAGAAGAATGCTAAATTGATTCCACTGTTCATTAGGCCTTTTGAGGTGCTTCAAAACTTTCGGGAGGTGGCTTATGAGCTTGCTTTTCCATCCAACTTGTCGAGTGTGCATCCGGTATTTTACTGTTTCTATGCTTCGAAAGTATAATTGCGTTCCGTCTCATGTTTTGGATTTTATCACGGTACAGTTGGACACTAATTTGACTTATCATGTGGAACTAGTAGCTATTTTGGAGCGTCAGGTTCAAAGTTGAGGTCAAAGGATATAGCTTTTGTGGAAGTGCGTTGGAGAGGTCGGTCCGTGGAGGAGGCTACCTGGGAGATAGAGCGGGAGAAGCGGAGCAGATATCCTCACCTATTTGAGGCTTCGGGTATGTTTCTTTACTCGTTCGAAGATGAACATTTATTTAAGAAGGGGAGTATTTAACGACCTGGCTAGTTTGAGTTCGGAGTGATTTTGAAGAGAAATGACACACTTTTCCCTTAAGTTGACCTTTTAGTTGGAAAAGTCAACTGAATGTTGACTTGTGACTAAACGATCTTGAAAAATAGGTTCTATGATTCGGATAGCTTCAAGAGGTGATTTTGGGCTTAGGAGCGTGAGCACAATGTATTTTGGAGGTCCGGGGGTAGATTTAGGCTTGAATTGCCGAAATTGAAATTTTGATGTTTTCGGGTGATAGTGGAAATTTTAATATCTGGGTTAGAATGAAATTGGAGGGTCCATTGTGTCATTTTTGACTTGTGTACAAAATTTCAAGTCATTCTTATGAGGTTTGATAGAATTCGTTTTATCAACAGAGGAATTTTGGAAGTTTTGGAATTTCTTAGGCTTGAATTCGATGATGATTTGATGTTTTAATGTTTTTTGAGCATTCCGAAGGTTGGAAAAAGTTTGAATGATTTTATGAGATATGTTCCCGAGGGCCTCGAGTGAGTTTCCGGTGGTTAAACGTATCAAATCTTATTTTGGGAAGTTGTAGATTTTCTGTTGTTTCTATTTCAGAGTTTTTGCCTTTGTGTTTACGAGAGGGCTCTCGTGTTTATGAATGGATGTGAAGCGAGGAAGGAGAATTTCCCTTTCGCGTTTGTGATATTGGTCCCGCATTCGCGAAGGGTAAGTCAGAGTATGCATCGCGAACGCAATGTGGGTCACACATTCGCGTAAAGCAATTGGGGTAGCTAGGGGCCCTAGTCGTTTCTCTTCACGTTCGCATTGGTGTGTCGCGTTCGCGAAGGTCTAGGAATATAAATCTTAGCATTTGATTGATGGAGGACGAGTTCACATAAGAGGACTATCTCAATGAGTTTTTGTACCTAGCGAACGCGACGCTTTGACCGCGTTCGCGAAGAATGAAAAGTCACGTGGGCAGAATGTTGAAGTAGCTTATTGTTGGGAGATTTTGGAGCTTATTGAGAAGGATTGAAGATGGAATCGAAGGAAATACTTGGAGGTAAGATTTTTGGACTCAATAATTGATTCTATTGTGGTTTCTACCCAATTAGACATGAAGTTTATGGGATTTAAAGCCCAAAATTGGGGAGTTAGGGCTTGAAATTGGAGACTTTGATTAAGGGATTTCAGTGGTCGTTTGTGGTCGGATTTGATATATTTGATATGTATGAACTCTTGAGAGTGTAAGGATTCTAGTTTTGTGATTTTTATCGGAATTCGAGATGTGGACTCGGGGGGTCGGGTTTGGCCAATTTCGGGATTTTTTTATGTAAATTGATTATTTTCGAGTGGGTGGTTTTATTCTCATAGCATATTGTGATGGTTTGAATTTATTTTTGGTTAGATTTTGAGCACCCGAAGGCCGAGTCAAGAGTCAAAGGCATCGCGGGCTAGAGTTTGGACCGAATTAAGATAAGTGATGATTGTGAATATTGTTCTAAGAGTATGGAATCCCGAATTTCACATCGTTGTGCTACTTTGAGGTGACGCACACTATATATGATGAGCGTGAGATCGTGCACCCTTAGGGATTGTATCTTGGTCTGTCTCGTACGATAGTTAAGTCGCGTATTTGGTTAAAAGCTATTTCATATCATTATGTTATGGAAATTATTACTAATTTTGGGATGAATTCCATATTTGGGCCGTGTCAACTGTGTTAGACCCTTAGAGGCTTTTTACTACCATTCCTCACTGTTTTGACTTCTTATTTGTACTCAGTCATGATGTATTCTACTGTTTTCATAAGTCCGCTGTATTTACCCCATTTTGATATTTTTAAATGATATTTTGGGCTGAGCATCATGTTTTACTGTTGCCTGGGGGACTTGAGAGATTTCTGACTGAGTGAGTCTGAGGACTTGTGTTGTGAGAATAATTTGGGATCGGGTTCTACATCGCAGTATGTGTACTAATTGATGATATATGGTAGGCTGAGGGACTGATTTGTTTATGCCATGAGATGACTGGTGATAGCGATTGGGCTGTAGGAGTCCCTTCAGAGTCTGAATACCCCTAGTTAGCGTGGGTACCCAATGTGAGATGTGATATTACCCGAGGGGCGGTTGTTGTTTCATGATATTGCCTGAGGGGCTAATTACGAATGATTGTGAGGTAGCCCGAGGGGCTGACTATGTTGATAGTTTGCCTGAGGGCTATTGTGGTATATGCTTTGCCCGAGGGACTGTTTACGTTTATATCCTTTTACTCTCTATTTTCATCACTCGTTTGAAACTATTGAAAGATTTTCGGAAAGGTTTTACTGAAGTGAGTTGTTTTTACGAGTTTTATTGCTTTGCTGCATTGTTCTGGACATATATTGTTTTGACTGTAGCTATGACGTGATGTAGGTGTTATTCTTACTGCTCAGCTGCCTTTACTTTTATTACTTACCGAATTGGCGTACTCAGATTACTCCATGCACCTTATGTGCTGATCCGGGAGTCTTGGGTTATAATAGCGAGTGCTGATCAGTTTTCCAGCAGGTCTTCGGAGTTGACTAGGTAGCTGTTTGGCATTCGCAGCCCAGTGCTTCTCCTTTTTATCTTATTAAGCTTTGTATTAGTATTTTGTTTTCAGAATATGTTGTCCTTTCTTATTCCTATACGAGTTATAGTTGCTCATGATTTGTGAAACCCGATATTGGACTGTGCTATGTTTTATTCTGTTGGGGGGAATTTGGGATTTTTGTTTTGGTGTGACTGAACCCTAGAGAGAGGCTGCCTACGTATCCTTTTGGAATCAAGTCGAACATAGTTCAGGGAAAATAATCGTTTTTGTTTTTGTTTTTGTTTGTTATTGTTGTTGTTTCTTCTTCTTCTTCTTTTTTTGTTTTGTTTTTCTTCTTCTTCTCTTTTTTTTCATTTCAATTTGTTTATCTTACAACACTTAATGTTTGTAAAGAGGGTAATCGAAGAAAGCCTTCGTCATCCCAACGATAGCGAAAGCCCTCGTCATCCCAACTGGACAAATTCATTATTGTAGGGAGCATAAACATAGTATCTTTTTACTGCGTCGGCATTCACGGCTGTTTCAGGATCATCTCCTTCGATATCGCCCAAATATAATACTCCGTTGTGCAATATCTTTCTGATGATGTATGGGCCTTTCCAATTAGGAGCAAATTTCCCTTTTCCTTTGTGATGATGTGGAAGAATGCATCTCAACACAAGTTGTCCCAATTCAAGGTTCCTGGGGTGTACCTTCGCGTTGTAAGCGCGGGCCATTCTTTGTTGGTACAACTGCCCGTGGCAAACCTCAACCATTCGTTTTTCATCAATTAAGGTCAATTGTTCCAGACGAGTCTTGACCCACTCAGTATCTTAAATCTCAGCTTCAACAATGATTCGTAGAGACGTGATTTCCACATACGCAGGTATTACTACCTCAGTTCCGTGGACCAAAAGGTAGGGGGTTTCTCCTATTGATGTGCGTACCGTGGTGCGATATCCCAACAATGTGAAAGGTAACTTTTCCTGCCATTGTCTGGAGCTTTGAATCATCTTTCTCAAAATCTTCTTGATGTTTTTATTTGCTGCTTCGACGGCACCATTGGCTTTGGGTCGGTAGGGAGTAGAGTTCCTATGTGTTATTTTCAATTGTTCGCATATCCCCCATCATTCGACTGTCCAAATTTGCAGCATTATCCGTGATGATAGTTGTTGGGATGCCAAAGTGGAAAATGAGGTTGGAATATACAAAATCCACCATGGCTTTCTTAGTGACTTATTTGAGAGTGATGGCTTTAGCCCATTTTGTGAAGTAGTCGATGTCAACCAGTATGAATCTGTGCCCATTTAAGGTTTTCGGCTCGATTGGCCAATAACATCCATCCCCCATGCTATGAATGGCCACGGTGAGGGTATTGGATGAATTTCTGTGGGAGGGGCATGAAGTAAGTCACAGTGTACCTGACATAGATGGCGTTTCTGGACAAAGCTAGAGCAGTCCTTCTCCATGGTTATCCAATAATAGCCCGCTCGGATGATGTTCTTTGCTAGCACATATCGATTCATGTGCGAACCGCATACTCCTATGTGTACTTCATACATGATCCTCCTGGCCTGTTCGGCGCCAATACATCTTAACATGTTGAGGTTTGGGGTCCTTTTGTATAGAACTTCACCACTTAGAAAGAAACCACTTGCCTGTCGTCTTATGGTTCTCCTTTGGTCCCTAGTGGATTGCTCGGGATATTCTTGGTTTTTCAGAAATAGCTTTATATCATGGTACCACGGCTGTGCTCCTTGTTATGCTTCAGCCGTATTGCAGAACCCATGCCATTCCCTGATTTGGATTTCCAATAGATCAATGTGGGCATCGCCTAAGTTGGGCAACATCGAGGCCAGAGTGGCGAGTGCATCCGCTAGCTCATTATAATAGCGTGGGATGTACCTGAAATCTATCATCTTTGGCTTGCCAGATGATTAGATTTGAATCACCTATGATCAATAGTTCCTCGACGTCTTGGTCGATAGCCATATTCATCCCTATGATACAGGCTTCATATTCGGCTGTATTATTCGTGTAGAAAAACCGAAGCCGAGTCGTTGCTGGATAGTATTTACTGGTACATGAAATTAAGATTTCCCCTATTCCTACACCTTTTCCATTTACCGCTCCATCAAAGAACATTTTCCAAGCAGTGGTATCCTCAGACATTACCTTCACCAAATTCACCTCTTCATCTGGGAAATAAGTATTCAAGAGTAGGTATTCATCACCAACCGGGTTCTCGGCTAAATAGTCCCCTAACTCATGGGCATTTATTGATGTGCGAGTGACATATACTATGTCGAACTCGGTGAGCAGGATATGCCATTTTTCCAATCTCCCCTTGGGCATTGGTTTTTGAAATATGTACTTCAGAGGATGTAGCTTCATTATGAGGTAGGTGGTGTGGGCTTGTAGGTAATGCCTCAATTTCAGAGCGACCCAAGTTAAGGCAGATAAGGTTCTTTCTAGCAGGGTGTATTTTGCCTCGTAACTGGTAAACTTCTTGCTCGGGTAGTATATTGCCTGTTCTTTCTATCCAGTGATATCATGCTGCCCGAGAATGCAATCAAAGGAAATTTTCCAGGACTGTCAAGTACAGAAATAATGGCCTTCCTGGTTTTGGCTGGACCAAGTCTGGTGGATTGGACAGATAATCTTTAATGTTATCAAAAGCCTCTTAACATTCATCCGCCCATTTGATCGCTGCATATTTCTTTAGCAATTTGAATATGGGATCGCATGTGGAAGTCAGCCGAGCAATGAATCGACTAATATAATTCAGTCTCCCCAACAAGCTCATTACATCCTTTTTGGTCTTCGGAGGAGGTAGATCTCGAATAGACTTTATCTTTGTTGGATCTAACTCAATACCCCTCCGGCTAACTACGAATCCCAAAAGTATTCTTGATGGGACCCCGAATGCACATTTGGCCGGAATTTCAAATCGTACCTGCGCAGCCGTTAAAGAACTTTCTTAGATCGCGCACATGATCATCCTGAGTTTTGGATTTGATGATCACGGCATTGATATACAACTTTATTTCTTGATGCATCATGTCATGGAAGATAGTGGTCATGGCTCTCATATATATTGCCCCAGCGTTCTTCAACCCAAATGGCATAAACCCTATAGCAATAGGTCCCTCAAGAGATGGTAACGACAGTTTTTTCGGCGCCCTCCTCATCCATCAACACCTGGTGATATCCTACATAGTAGTCCACAAAAGACTATATATCGTGTTTTGCGTAGTTATCAACAAGGATGTGGATAATGGGCAAAGGGAAATTGTCTTTGGGACTCTCCTTGTTCAAATCTTTGTAGTCCACACACGCTCGGGTTTTCCCATCATTCTTTGGCACTGGAACTACATTGGCCAGGCATGTGGTGTACCAGACCACTCGGATTACTCCAGCCTCCAACTGTTTTGTGATCTCTTCTATGATCTTATCACTGATATCAATTTTTAATTTTATATGGTTTTGTTGGACTAGAGGGCACTCGGGGTAGGTAGGCATTTTATGAACCACCAAATCGATGCTCAGCACTGACATATCATCATATCACCAAGCAAACACGTCTTTGAAGTTGGATCAGTGCATCCCAGGTTTTTTCATTTGCATGGATGCTTAGTTTGGTTTCCTTGATTTCTTCGGGACCACCCAAGTTAACCGGCTCAATATCATTTAGATTTGGCTTAGGTTTCTTTTCGAAATGTTCAAGTTCTCGATTGATTTCCCTAAAAGCCTCTTCTTCGCCGTACTTCGGTTCTTAGTTAATTATTTCACAATTAGGCGACATATTTTGATCTGGGCACGAAGTCCGCGAGCATATCATGTTATTTAAAGTCGCATTATTAGAACTGAAAGAAAAGAATAAAAGGAAAACAACAAGAATCAGAAAGAATAAGGATCGTAGACGATGAAATATTGGTTTCATTTCTTTTGGAATTGGAAGATAACAGCGCTTTACATTTGAAAAATTAAAAAGACAAGAAACTAAAGAAAAACATCCGAGTTACACCCTGAGATAACTCGAGACACAGAAAAAGTGGAAAGACAAGACTACCGGGACTACCGCCTAATTGGAAATGGCGTAGGCTTCCAATTTTACAACTTGGCGTATAGTCCCATGTATTGCACCTCAGCAGTGCTTGAGACTTCTCCTGGCTGAACCATGTGGGTTTCATATAGCATTTTTCTCATTGCCCCACATATTTGCTCGATTTCTTCAGCTGTGAAGGCCTCATCATCTTCCTCTTCACAGTACTTTGGCCATACGAATGTTTCATACAAGTGTGGCGGTGGTTGAAGTAGAGCACATCCATCATGTTTTCTACAGTTCGCCCATGTTATATCCTCTAGCATCGGGTGGAAGCCTAGCCCAAAGAACTTCTCTATAGCGAGAAAACCAATCAGCTCAGCTATCCCTTGCAAGGACCTTCCAAGTCCCTTCTCCGGTTTGAATCCATGTCATATCATCTCTCTAGCCACCATGATTGAGGCATTGGAGAGGAAAGGCTGGGGAAAAGGTTTTCCATCTTCATGCTGATCAGCCACCACAATTGTGAAGGCCTGATGGAATATATGCTCACTACCCTCTCTAGCTTCGAGGCAGGGTACGGAGGAATCCCGATAATTGTACTACTCGTCTTCCCCATGGACCATGATTTCTTAGTCCTCATGTTAAAATTTTGTCATCTGATTAAGAGAAGCAGGCACAACCCCTGCTGCATGGATCCATGGCCTCCCTAGAAGGTAGTTGTAAGATGTGTCCATATCTAACACTTGGAAGGTTACCTCAAAATCAACTAGGCCAATGGTAAGGACCAGATCAATCTCTACGATTGTGTCCCTTTTGATACCTTCGAAGGCTCGAACACACACATTGTCGGGACGAATCCTTTTTGAGGGCAAGTCATTTTTATTGAATGTGATCTGATTGATAGCAAAGAATCTTTCCGCCATTGTTTCTAACTATTCCACAGAAGTTGGAGCTGGCACGTATGCCTTATTGAGAGTTTTGGTAAGTACCCTCTGGTGTTCAGTAGATTTCATCAACAAGGATAAAAAGGAGACTTGTTTAGGGGATTTCCAAAGCTGGTCTACTACTTCATAGTCTGCCATTTTCATCTTCCAAAAGAAATTTCCGCCTCTTCGGCGCTCACTGGTTTCTTGGGTGGGAATCACTTCTTGGGGGCGCTGTTCATTTCTTCCAAGTCAGAGTATTTCTTCACAGGGTAACTTTCTTGAGTCTTTCCAGAGATTTCTTTGCCCTTATATGTCACCACCATTTTATGATAATTCCAAGGGATTGCAGTGGGGTCTATCATAGGCCTATGAGAAGCGCGGCCAACAACCGCGGGATCACTCAGCCTTGTTGGATTAATTGGCCCCAACACTACATGGGTTCCTTTTGGCACATACATCTGAGTAGTCCTGTTCAACTCGAATCTCTTAGGGGGACTCAGAGTCAACTGCTTTTCCTGACGATATCATGGTACATAGATGACAACTTCTTTGGCGGGTGTTGCCCCAGTTTTAATCTCAACTTTATTTTTAAATTTAGGGTGTGTGTCTTTGTTCTTCTTTTCCCCTTCATCTTTCTTTAGGGAAGCTCTTGGCTTTCTATTCGCATCAGCAATGGCAATTATGGCCTTCAAAGACGGGTCGAATTCTTTTATCCTCACAAATCGTTCCGATTACCGATCTGTTGTTGTGTGCCGGCAACGGTTTATTAGTCACATTCGGGACATCCTCATCCCTTAACACTATCTTCCTCTGTTCTATCAAATCTTTCACAGCTCGCTTCAAAGTTCAGCAATTTTCAGTTTCATGCCCCTCAGCTCCTGAGTTATACGCACACCGGGCACCCTGTTGGTAGGAAGGCAATTTTGGCATTTGTCTGTTTGGAGGTACAGGCTACAGCATACCCAAATTGGACAAGTTTTGGGAATAGACTGGAGTAGGACTCCCCGATTGGCATAAAATTTTGCCTTCTTGGTGGCTCATGGGGACGGAAGTTATTTTGAGGAAGATGAGGGTTGTAGTGGTTTTGGTGAGGAGGCTGGTTTCTTGGAAATGAAGCTTGGTTCCTATTGGCCTGCTGTTGTGGTCATGCAAAAGGTTGAGCGTTCATGATCGCGATTGGTTGAGGAGCATAAGGCATGTCCTGGTGAGGATAATAATGTTGAGGGGTTCTTTCTGAGAACATGGGTCTAGGAGGACGATTTCTTCTCGTACCCGATACTGCCATAGAGGTTTCTTATTTCTTTTTTCCCCTTGTGACTCCTCTAGACCCGTCTTGGATGACTTGGGAGGTTGCTCTGATAGCGGATTAGCTTAAAATTCTGCCTGTTTTCAGTCAATTTTCCACCATTTATCCTATCTTAATGGCTTTCGCAAATGGTTTTTCCATAGCCAACATCATATTATGGAAATAGTCTACTTCCTAAGCTTGTAGAAATATTGTCACCATTTCGACCTCATCCATTGGAGGTTTTACCCTTGACGCTTGTTCATGCCATTTGATTGCATACTCCCTTACGCTGTCAGAGGATTTTTTTTTTCAAATTTGCCTACGAGTTGCGGTCCGGAGCAATGTCTATATTGTACTGAAACTGCCTGACAAAATCTCTCGTGAGGTCGTCCCAAATGTGCCATCGCGAGATATCCCGACCTATGTACCAATCGGAGATAATACCCACCAAACTTTCACCGCAGTAAGCCATGAGTAATTCTTCTTTCCCTCCAGCTCCGCGCAATTGGTTGCAATACTTCTTTAGGTGAGCAATAGGATCACCATGCCCATCGTACTTTTCATACTTTGGAGTTTTGAATCCTATAGGAAAATGCACGTGTAGGAACATGCATAGATCAATATACGACACACACTTCTGCCCACTCAGACCCTGCCTGTTTTTTAGGCTCTACTCTAGGCTTCTCATCCTTTTTGACATTTCATCATTTTCGGGAGTCTTGGGAGTCTTGTCCTGTCCTGTTGTGAACTCAAATGGTGGCTGAGGATAAGTGTAGGTGTGGTACCGAGGAGGCTCAGTTTGGTAAGTAGGTGTTTGTGAATGTAAAGGCCGATGGATCAATAGTGGGTATACACAGTGCAGGCTATGTTGCGGCCGCACATGGGGGATAAGTAAAGATACTAGGGGCTGTTCCGGATGTGAACACTTGGGGGCGGACCTCAGAAGGTGCTCCAACAAAATTAGCTGGTATGGTGGGCTGTCCCAATAGGATGTTTAGATAACTGATTGGAATATTGGAGGTAGCCCTTGATCTAGGGAAAAGCTCGGGGAATCCAGGGATGGCGCTCGGGGGCTCATTTCCATTCGTCCATGCATCCCACATCTCCATAACCCAAAGGCGTAGGATCCTATTTTCCTCAGCTGCTGCAGAATTTGAAGCTAGTTTACCACAAAACCAACCACCATTTCTATAAAACCTGGTCTGGATTATCATCAAAAAACGGTTAGTTTGAGACAATAACAAATAGGTAATCGCACATTGGGGTGTGAGAACCTATACCGTTAAATGGGTTTCTACATGTTTATAACGGTCGCATGCTTCATTCCGACTTTCCTTGATTCTCTCTTACATTCTTCTTTTGAACTCGCTCTCTTTTCCTTTTCACTTATTTTTCTTTTTTCCCTCTTCCCTTTCTTTTCACTCTTGTTTTCTTTTATTTTCTTTCCTTTTTTCTTTTCCTTTTATTCTAGGGTTACAGTTGAATCCAATAAGGATTGTCTACGTATCATGACCCTGTATGAATCAGACCAACCGTATTTCGTGAAAAAAATGCAAAAATAAAGAAACACCTTTTGATGATTTTTGAAATTTCGTTATTAAAACCTCTATTACAAGGATGTTAGACTAAACTACCCAGTTTTTGGATATAAAATACAGACTCGAAATGAACAAAATACAGACTCAATGTTTGAAAAGTTAAGAATACATTAAAGCTTCCATTACTGGGGCCTGTGGGGCGTCATTTGGCCTTGCCAAGGGCTTATGTGCAAGACCCCTTTGTAGTCGCTCCAAATCACTTATTACCTGATGAACAAAGATCATCACTGCAGCAAATAAAGTGGTAAGAGTCATATCCTCACATTCTTGGCATTTCATGGCGATGTAATCAGGGATGGCTCTGATCCTCCCTCTAATTCTGCCCTTTTCTTGGAGTAAACGTCCTATTTACTGATTTCGGGCATCTAACACTTGGGAATCATGAAAGGTTTCTTCCTCCATTTGGGCCATCAGATTGTAACAGTGCTCCCTTTGGGCCTTGTACTCTTTAGCCCGTTTGGTTGCCTCATCCTCAAGATTGGTCATTTTTTTCTTAGACTGGTAATGGTCCTTTCATAATTTATCTTGATTTGTTGCACATACCGAGCCCGTTCCTCTACTTTCTTTTCCCACTGTTCCTGCAATTTTGCCTGACTAGCTTAAGATTTCTCCAAATCTTCTTGACATTCGAGGACTTTCTATCTTAGCCTAGTTATAACCCTTTCATCGGCTCAACTCCTTTTTGGGTTGTTGGTAGCTATCTTCATCTGTCTAATATGAGCTTTTAGTGCCTCATTTTCCTGGGCTAGCTTCTTCTTTTCCCCTTCGTCTGCCGCAGCTTGAACACCATTTTTAAATTGAAGCTCCATGACTTGCCTTTCCAATCTGCTTAATTTGATCTTATATTTATTTTCTTTGGCCAACAAGTCCCATTGCAGTTGGCCCTCAACAGTGAATTGTTGGACATGCGGCCTCTTTGCGAGCCTTTCAGGAATTTGATATCTCTTTCCCAACCAATCAACATATTTGGGATCCACTTCACCTCTGTCTTCGTCTCGCACTATGGTCTTGGGTTTCAGAAACCTACATTCATTCCACATTTGACGAATCTTTCCCTCCAGGAATGCAACTTTTAGACTTAACTCAATAGCATGTTTGCTCAGACCATCATCGTTGTGAACGGTTTGATCTTGCTAATTGACGCAACACTATGCGGGGAGTGTAGGGTTGGATGCCACGAATGCCTATGAAGAGAATGTAGGGTGCTTCGGCCGTTGTGTATTACTTCAGTGGCACGGAGCCATCCGAATGCCCAATCAATTTTGTGGACCTCCCGACTAATGCTCAACAAATCTAGGAATCTGTGAGGGGACATTGACCTTGGTGACAGAGGGTATCGGCTTCTAAGATTTCCATTTAAACACATATAACCAGCTATTTCTTCCAATTCCAGTGTGAATTCAGAGTCAGGGAAATGGCACACATTGCAAGTAGGGTCCCAGAATGGTATTAAGGCTTTGATTATGTCCAACCTTGGCTTCACTTTTAATGAATCGACGAGGCCTCCCAGAACTCTTGTCATTGTTTCTTTACTGCCTTTTCCTAAGTCATTCCACCACATATGCACCTTCAAGGTGATCTCTTTAAAGGCTGTGAAGGGTTCAATTTTATCTGTGCTCATCCTGCACATTTATTAATCGCGATTTAAAACTTATTGTGACCCCGAAGGAAGAAAACATCATTTTGTTTTGTTTTCAAAATTTCTCAATTCTTTATTTCAGAACAAGACTGCGGCTTTAAAGATATGACCTTTTAGCACCTCGGAAGAAGACTTTAAAGCTGTGTCTGCTAACCGTAGAAGATGATTCAAGGTGGCTGTTCTTGCAAAAAAAACCTTCCGGCGCCCTTTGGGGACATTCAGCTTATTTTAGACAAGAATGACATCACCTGACTTATTTGAGGCTAAAATAAAAGTTTTGTTGTTTTTTGGTTATATTATTCGAAAAGGAAGTTGGAACCAGTGGGGGTTGCCTATGTATCCCATATTCGGCGGGAATCAAACTGACGTAGTTCGGGCAAAATATTTTTTCAAAACCAAAAGTTTTGTTAAAAAGTATTCTTTTTTTGTTTTGTTTTTGTTTTTCCTTTTCTTTTAAAACATCTGGCAGCATTTAGGTACTATTTAGCCATTGGTTTTCGAAAAAAGTGGTTGCCCTTATTTAGTCGTAACATTGCTATTTTCTCTATTTTCTCTCATTATTTGCAAGCCGGTCAAATCAAAAGTTAATAAATGCACAAGTAGCACGTAATATGCATCAGGATGGTCTTTTCATTTCAGGTCACCTATCCTAGACGGACCCAACCTTGTGTTGAGTCCCCTAGGTCAAATGCACGTGATGCAAATAATCGTTCCTACTAGTGATCCGGCATGAGGCTTTGTTATACTAGGTTTAAGCATTGTGTTTATTTTTCTAGACCTGTCTTACCTGAGTTGACAGCTCGAGCCGAGAAGGGGCAGTGTAAAAGGGATACAGAAGCTCCGCTAGCTTAGCAACTTATCTGAACCTCGTTCTGAATGTGATATGACTCTAAACAGAAGAGAAGTCACACGAAGTGCACCCTTCTCCATGATTTAAAAGACTCAGAGAGAGGAAAAATTTCGTAGCAGTTTTATATATACAATTTAACAAATATCAAAGCGGTAAAGCATTTAGCATATATAGCATGGAACATGTAGGAAAAGCAAATAAAGCCAAATATAACAGCTATTCTTAGCTCGAATTCTTAAATCCTGAACCAGATATTCTGGGTTAGATCCCAGCAGAGTTGCCGGAGCCGTCACACCTCCTTTTTACACACGTACCCCGAAGGGTAGTGTATAAGGGAGTTTTTCCAATTTAAGTGACATTATTCGAAAATGGATTACTTATTTATTTCAGAGTCGCCACTTGGGATAGGTTTGGCTTTTTTGTGTCCCAAGTCACCGATTTATCTTGAATCCCAAATCGAGGAAAACTTTGACTTTCCTAATAAAGTCTTTGAACCAGAAATTCTTGAGGAAGGAATTCTGTTGACCCGAGGGAAGGTGTTATGGACCTCCGGATCCCGTGGTTCTAGCACGGTTGCTTAAGCTCTTATAACTGGATAAAATCTATTTTTAATACATGTTATCCTATCGTGCGATTTGAAATCATTTACCACTTTTAATTAGTAGTTTTTAGGAATTTGAACCTCGTTTAAAATATGTTTTCGGATAACGTCACATGAAATGCACCCAGATCCTCAACATATTTTATTCAATGTTTTGGGATTCGGATTTGGGTCGCATGAAATGCACACTCGAATTTAGGAAGGTAAAATTATTAAAGAACGCGCCTTAAGTAACTAACGTGCTATTAACTTTGCGCGACGCCATGAAAATTCGCTAAACGACATGTCCCAAATTCTAAACATTTTAATGGGAGTATTAAAAGGGGGCCGCACAATTTACGTATTTTATTTCGCATGGCACACCTTACTTTGTTTTAAAGGCCAACCTAGAGATGAACTATGATTATCTAATGATGACTATCACTAAAATCCAATATTAATTCATTAATAGTATGACTAAGAAATCTAATGCCTGTATATAAATCATCATACCCTATGGTGGATTAGGCTTTCATCACATTAAGTCTCAAATCAACCCAAATAGAAATGGAAATCAATCTGCCAAATTATGAGAAACTACTTAACATTCATGCCTCAGCACAAGCCCGAGTGAGCGGCAAGTAAAAACTGGAGCGGGGCTATACACCAGCAGAACTGTGACCCAAATTAATAAAAACCGGGCGCCTTCATCCAACTAGCATGCCCCAAACTGCAACTGGACCTTAATTTGGTTTTATGGCTATTGAACTTATTTCAAATTGTTCAATTGCATTCAATGATTTTTGTGACAAAAAACCCATATAGTTCCATTCAAATCAACAACTGTTGTTTTGTTAAATTCAAATTTCATGTTCAGATCGTGTTTAATAAATTATTGCAAACATTTTTCAAAAAAAGAAATGATTAAACTAAAGTGATTATCAACTATATTGAGATATCAAACTTAGAATAACCTTGATATGCTGAAGCGTTCATTTCCTGATTTCAAAATCAAAAATGCCGAAATTAAAACTAAAGCTCATATGTTAGATCTAAACTTTACGTTTCCTATGGAATTTCAGTATTTATTCTAAAAACCAGCTTTATGTCCGTATTACATTCTAACTTTAACCCTTCAAACTAACAAGATACTATTTATACTAACATTTAATCCTGAGAGTTGATCTTAGATCAACAAACTATTAAGCAAAAGCATTCACGGAATGATAAAAAAACGTTTAAATGATCAAATACAGTCCATACTGTCCCATTAATATAGTTATTATAGAATTCAAATGACTACAAATGTGAACTACACTAATACTAAGGTTAAGTAGAGGAAAATAACAACAACTTGCACTTCAATCTCTTCCGATGTAAACCATACATTTGACTCAATTTCATATCATTTAAGATTAAGAAATACCTGGAAGTTGGAACACAATGAGAAGAAAGAGGAATCAACAATAGTGAACAAATATCAGCAGCGAAATCAATGACAACACAGCTCACAAACAGCCAGAATTCCAGGAAAAGGGAACGTGATGCAATTGACTTTCAAAGGAGCTTCAATCAACCAAATTTACCAGTTGGATTTGGAATCAAGCTCGAAAAACTAATAAAGTTGAACAAAACAAACTGGAGAAGCTTTTACCTTATATTTTGGTTAGTTTTTCAGGATTTTTGTTTCTAGGATCTAATATTTCGCATTTAAACTAGTCTACCTCTACCCGATTGTTTTCGATTTTTAGTAGGTTTTCAATAGGTTTCTGGATCTGAACTTGAACTTTTCAATGTTTCACTTTCCAAAACTCTAATAACTGAGTTGAATTTGAATTTCAAATTTTTGGGATCTCCAAACTTTCTGCAAACTTATGGGATTTTTCAGATTTTTCAAACTTGTTAACCATGGCAGGGATATGCCTTTTTATAGGCAAAACTTAGGGCTTCTTTCAGATTTTACGTTACATCTTTAGTCCCTCCTTATTGTTTTTTATTTTAGCTCATTGGTCCCTCATTTTATGCCTTGTTGGCCAAGTTAGACTATTAAGTGCCTGAAATGCTAATTAGAAACCCTTTCTAGAATATCTTAGGGAATTCTATTGTAGTTATTGCTCATTCTTCATTTGGAATTACAAAAACTACCCTTGAACTAAGTCCAAAATTACTAACCTATACTTACTAACCCTAGTCCTCTTAAGCTTGGTCAAATGAACATGGTTAATTACTTACCAATGTTGGAAATTTTCAGCTATATCCAAACAACTAAAGAAATCATAACAATTAAACTAATAAGCCTAATTAAAACTAGACTTTAAACTTAGTGGAACACTAGTATCCTAAGGTTAAAAACGGTGTATTAATAATTAACTGACAAGTAAAAATTGAAACTAATATAAAATTCATGTCTTTGTATCAACAGCCAAAAATCATGAATCAAAATCAAATACACAAAAATATGAATTAAACGGAATTACCATTAATTATAAAAAATTCATATTAACTAAACTAATAAGTGAAAATTAAAAACCAAGAACTAAACATTTTATTAACTAACAAAGAAATCAGCAATACAAAAAACTAAACTAAAAATCAAAATAATGCCAAACAGAATTAACACATGAAAAATGAAAAATATAGTAAAATAATAAGGAAACCTTACTGATTTTTGGCAATAAACTGATTGACTCCAACTTTGGCCTATTTTCTTAAAATTATTTGGACTATAATCGTCCTTAATTTTGTGTTTTCATAAGAAAACACATAATTAGGGGCTATTATAGCCCAGAAACCATTATCTTCCTATTTGGCAAAACTAGGGTTTCTCACCTAAATTTCGATCTAAAATTTGAAGTGTTTGAGGAAGATTCGAAGGTAATGGGTTTCTGATTTCGGATGATCGGGTTATGATGGTAAAAGGGTGTGAATTTAGGGTTTTTTGGGTAAGTTGAGGTTTTGGCCGGAATCTTTGATCCAAAATTCGAAGACATTGGTAATGATTCGAGGGACGGGGTTTGGAGTTTTGGGAAGAGGAGATTGAGGGGAGTTCAGGGTGTATTTTATATGAGATCTGGAGGAGTTGCCGCCGTACACGGCGAAGGTGGTGGCTATGATTTTGTAGATTCGAGGGGTGTGGTGATGATTCAAAAGAAAACAAGGTTGGATTTTTAACGCGTAGGATGAGATGGTGTAGTGGTGTAAATTTCGAGGCTGTTGGAGCTTCACCGCCATCGTGGGGCAATTTCCGGTGGCATACTATGGCGGAGCCTGTAGGGCGTCGTCTCTCATGATAGTGGGGGTGAGAAAGACGGTATGAGCGGTAGCGGTAGGGCATGGTCCGACACTTTTATACCTCTAAGCATCGTTAGTTTAGGAATGTTGGATTGATTAGATCCAACTGTCGTGATTGAGCGGTTAATAGACGACGTCGTTTTGTCATCTACTGGACCGGACTGGGTAATTCAATTGGGCTTGGGTCGAATTCAAATAGATTTGAGGGGATTGGGCTCGATTTTTGTTTAAAATAGGCCCAAAATCTGAAGTAAAAGATACCCTCTTTATTTTCCTTTTCTCTTTAATTTTCCAACTTCTTTTAATTCTTTTTCTTTTGTTTTGTTTTTTCAAATATTAAAGCTAAAATTAAACCTAAAAGATTAATCTATCCTACCTAATTATATTAAGCTAGAGCTGATAATCAAACTATTAGTAAAACTACCTAATTAATCTAAAAATATGAAATTAAGTCCTAAAAGCCAATGCTATGCATATTTTTGTATTTTTCAATGAGTTATGCTAAATTACAAATGCACATAAAAAATGTATATAAACACGACAATTATACAATCAAGTCCTAAAAGTCAAATAATAAAAGAGACAAATCTAATTCTATGTATTTTATAAGAGTAGTTTAAACGAGGCAAAAATCACATACTCACAATCACCTTCCGTGCATGGCCCTCAGATATCTCAAATTATCACAACAATACCAAATACTAATGGGAAGTTTTTCAATCAAAGTTAGACAAGTCACTTACCTCAAATCTCACCCAATCAATCAATAAGAACACTTTTGCCTCGACTTCCAACTCCGAATGGCCTAAATCTAGCAAAAAGCAATTACATATTACAAATATAACTATAAGAGATTAATATTAATAATAACACTAACAAGAAATTAGAAAATCTCTGCAAAAGTCAATGCAGGACCATGCCTCAGAACCGGGTAAACGCCACAAAATCTGAACACCATTCAACCACAATTCCACTCATACCAAAATTATATATATCTGATACAAAAACATCAATCAAAACCTTAAAATTCGGCATAAGCATTTTCTACTTTTTTCTCCCAATTTCTCAACCCAAATCCTTAGTTAAATGAAGAAATTAATAATGGATTAGTAGAACTTAATAAAAATGAGTCAAGAATCCTTACCCAAATGTTTCCTTTGAAAATCCCTCAAATATTTGCCTCAATACGAGCTCTCTAGGTCCAAAATGGATAATGAAATCAAACCCTCGAACATAGGCCTTTTTTGCCCGGAGGTTTCGCATCTGCGAACCCACTGATGCATTTGCATCTCCGCACCTATGGAATTACCATTGTAGGTACGAACTTCACTTAAATTTCTTGGTCCTTTTTTGAGCAAAGGGATGCACCGGCGCGTATGCGCTACTGACAAAATGTGTCGCACTTGCGTCCTAGTTGCTCCAATGCATCATCCCACTGCAGACGTGAAGCCGCTTCTGTAGAAACTTTTTCGCACCTGTGAGTCCTGCCTGGACTGCCCATTTTCGCATCTGTGATCACCCTGTCGCTATGCGAGCTTACAACTGCGGTCAAACTTGCACATGCACGATTGCACCAGAACTTGTGCACTTCTGCCATTCTTTAAGTTCCAAACTTGATCCTGTTAGCCATCTAAACTACCCCAAGGCCCTTGGAACCTCAACCAAACACTCTAATACATACTAAAATATCACACAAACTTAGTCGAGCCTTCAAATCACATTATACAATGCTAAAAACATGAATTGCGTTTCGAATCAAGCCTAATGAACTTTAGAACTTCTAACTTCTATATTCAATGCCAAAACATATAAAATCACGTTTGATTGGCCTCAAATTGCACACAAGTCACATTTAACATTACGGAACCATTTCCAACTTTCGGAATCACAATTTGACCTCGATACCAAAAAGTCCACTCTCAGTGAAATTTTCCAAAAATCACCTAACTTTCCAACTTCCGGCAATTATTGCCGAAATGACCTACATACCTCCAAATCAATTCTTAACACCAAAATAACCCCCCAGAGCTATTGGAATCATCTAAACTCTATTCCTAAGTCGCCTTCACACAAATCAAACTACGTTCAATTCAAACGACTTAAACTTATATTTTAGAGATTACGTGTCCTATTTCACTCCGAAACTAGAAACCAAAACTACCTACAAGAACGTAACAACAGAAAGACATAGAGGGAAAAATAAAAAAGCGTTTGGAGCTAATACTCTTAAAACAAACTGTCAGGTCGTTACATATTCCCCCTATTAAAACAAATGTTCGTCCTCCAACGAGTATAAAACCATACCACAAATGGTGAAAAGATGAGGATAACGGTTGCGCATATTATGTTCGGTCTCCTAGGTTGCCTCCTAGACCGATTGACCCCTCAACTAAATCTTTACTGAAGCAATGCTCTTCAACCTCAACTGTCGAACCTAACTATCCAAGATGGCCACCAGTTCCTCAATATAATATAGATCCTTAACCAACTAGATTGAGTTGAAGTCTAACACATAAGACATATTGCCGTGATACTTCCAGAGCATCGAAACATGGAACACGGTATGAACTGTAGAGAGACTAGATGGTAGTGCAAAACTATGAGCCAACCCTCCAACCCTCTCAAGAATCTCAAAAGGTCTAATGTACCTAGGGCTACAATTTCCCTTCTATCCAAACCTCATAACACCCTTCATGGGCGAAGCCCAGAGCAACACCCTCTCCCCAACCATGAACCCAATGTTGTGAGCCTTCCAATCCGAATAACTCTTCTATCTAGATTGGGTTGTACGAAGTCGATCCTGAATCAATATAACCTTTCCCAAAGTATCATGAACCAAATTTGTACCCAATAGCCTAGCCTCATTTAGCTCAAACGAACCTACAAGAGACCGATACGGCCTATCATACAATTCTGTATACGGTGCCATCTGAATGCTCGAATGATAATTGTTGCTCTAGGAAAAATCCACAAGTAGCACGAATTGATTTAAAAAACCCCCAAAATCCATTACATATGCATGAGCCGTATCCTCCAATATCTTAATAGTGTGCTCGTACTATCCATTTGTCTGAGGGTGAAATGTTGTACTCAACTCCACCCGCTAGCCCAACTTATTTTGTACAGCTCTCCAGAACTGCGGTGTAAACTGTGTACCACTATCAGAGATGATAAATAACGGTACGCCATGAAGCCTGACAATCTCACAAATATAAACCAGAGGTAGCTGCTATGAAGAATAAGTTGTAACCACAGGAATGAAATGAGCTGACTTGGTTAATCTATCCACAATTACACATACTACATCGATCTTTCTCCGAGTATTTGGGAGACCAATGACAAAATCCATAATGATCCACTCCCATTTCCATTCCGGAATCTCTAACTTCCACAGCAATCCACCTGGCAGCTTATGCCCATACTTTACTTGCTGACAATTTAGGCATCAAACTACATGCTCCACTATGTCATTCTTAATCCGTCTCTACCAATAGTGCTACCTCAAATCCTGATACATCTTTGTGACAACCGGATGAATGGAGTACCATGAATTGTGAGCCTCTTGTAGAATCAACGAGTGCAAGACATCTACATTGGGTACACATAGATTTCCCTAAATTCGTAATATACCATCATCTCCAATCATGACCTCATTGGCCTCTCTATGATGAATTGTGTCCTTGGGGACAACAAGATTGGAGTCATCATACTGACACTCTCTAATACGATCTTAAAGAGAATACTGAGAAACCACACAAGCCAAAACTCGACTCGGCTCGAAAATATCAAAATTGATAAATTAGTTGGCCAAGGCCTGAATATCGAAGGCTAAAGGCCTCTTTGTACTGATAGATATGCTAAGCTACCCAAACTCTCTGCCTTGCGACTCAAGGCATCGACCACCAAATTCTCCTTCCTCGCTGCCGTAAGTTAAGATCCTTTTGTTTAAATAGATGTTGAAGACTTCGTGGTTGGTGTAGACCTCATAAGGGACACCATACAAATAGTGCCGCTAGATCTTCAAGTCATGAACAATAGCTGTTAACTCAAGTCGTGGACATGATGTTTATTCTCATGCACCTTTAGCTATCTAGACGTGTAGGAAATCACCATATTATAGTACATATACATCACGCCGAGCCCAATGCATGGCCTGTCACAATACTCCATATAGGACCCCAAACTAGTAGGCAATACCAATACTAGGTTATAGTCAAAGCAATCTTGAGCATTTGAAACCTCTCCTCGCATTCCTCCGTTCACTTAATAGAGAATCCTTCTAGGTCAATTTGGTTCTAGGTGTTTCAATAGACGAGAAACCCTTTACAAATCGGTGGTAATAACCAATGCAAGAAAACTCTGAAACTTCGTAGCCGAGGATGGTTTGAGCTTACTATGCACTGCTTCAATCTTTTTTGTACCTACCTTGATCCCCTCACTCGATACTACATGACCCAACAATGCCACTTAATCTAGCCAGATTCACATTTCAACAATTTTGCGTATAACTTCTTTTCACTCAAAGTCAAAAGCACAATCCTCAAGTGCTACTAATGATCCTTCCAGCTTCGGGAGTACACCAAAATATTGTCAATAAACAAAATAACGAGCGAGTTAAGGTAGGGCTGAAATATATTTTTCATCAAGTATATATGAAGGTTGTTGGGGCATTTGTCAGCTCAAAAAACATCATAAGCAACTCATAATAGCCGTACCGGGTCCGGAAAGTAGTCTTTGGGATATCTGGCTCCCAAATCTTCAACTGATGATAGCTTGAATGCAAGTCGATCTAAGAAAACACCCAGGCACCATGAAGTTGATCAAATAGGTTATCAATATGAGACAATATATACCTATTCTTCTTTATGACCTTGTCCAAATGTCAATAATCAGTATATATTCACTTAGAACCATCCTTCTTCTTTTAAAAAAGGACAAGAGAACCCAAGGTGATACACTGGGCCGAACAAATCCATTACCAAGCAACTCTTGCAATTGTTCCTTTATATCTTTCAACTCTGATGGGGCCATATGATAGGGTGAAATAGAAATGGACTGGGTGACTGGTAATAAATCAATACCAAAGTCGATATCTCTATCAGGCGGCATGACCAAAATATTAGCCGAAAATACATTTGGATAATCCTTAACTACCGAAACTGACTCGACGGTAGGAGTGTCAACACTAACATCCCTCATATCTGCCATATACGCATCACACTCCTTATCAACTATCTACTGAGCCTTTAGAAATGAAATGACCTTATTAAGAACATAATCGTAGATTCAAAACTCTCCAGACAAAATTAAACAAGCCATTTAGTAAAAATAGCCCTATTTAGCAAATCGACCAAAGTGGCCAAAAAATGCTAGACATGAAGGATTTGGCTGTGACTCTCGAAGCCAAGAACTTAAGGCTCATTAGGAAGACTGGACCCTATGTGGGATGCCTAAATATCTCATCTCTAAACACGAGAAACATGTATGCGTAGTTCGGAAAGTTTGGATACTGGCGAGAAATTGAAAAAAAATAACTGATTTGGAGAAAACATATTTTTGTGTTTTTTTTTTTAAAATGATGGGAAGGTATAAAATCTTTTTTTGTATTTTAATTTTCTTGTGGTCTTTTTCTTGAAAAAAAAATGTGAAAGAAAAATATAGCTAGACCCTACTTGTACACTTCACTCTCTTTTCTTTCTCATTTACCCACAGTAATCATTGGTCCGCCAAATAACCTCTTTTACCCTTGAAGATTGCAAAATATAGCACATAGGGTGTATCAAGATGGTCTTTTATTTTTTGGTACACCTGTCCTAGACAGATCCAATAATGTGTTGTCCCCTAAGTCAAATGCACATTTTGCAAATCAACATTCCTAATAAGGATTCTGCATGAGGTTATGTTATTCTAAGTTTAAGCCTATGGGTGTGTTCTACACATGGCTTACCCGAGCGGGCAGCTCGAGCCGAGGTGGGCGAAATGTACCGAGAGCACAAAAATCTACCCAGCTTAGTTGTTGATCCAGCATCATTCTATTTAGTAAAACCTCTAACAAAAAAGTGGGCCACGCATATTTGCGCACCATATTTTTAGAAGACTCAAAAGGGAGGCGTAAGAAGATCGCTTAATACAGTCCAAATAATATCAAAGTGGCAAATGAGCAGCAATTAGCTTATTAGGCCCACAAACACACTAATATTAGCAAACAAATAAAGCCAAGTATAATCACATTAAAAAGCTTAAACTCTGAACCCTGAACTAGAGATTGTGGGTTCTTGTCCCCAGCAGAGTCGCGAGAGCTATCATACCTTATTTTTCTCGGCGAGAACATGGAATTTTTCCAATTAAAGTTGCAATAATCGAAATAGGATTATTTATTTAGTCACATTCACCACTTGGATAGTTTATGGAGTTCCAAGTCACCGGTTTGTTTCAAATCCCAAATAGATGAAATCAACTCTTATTTATGGTCTGCGAACACAAAAGAGCGGGTAATAAATTCTATTAACCTTAAATAAGGTGTTAGGCGTTTTGGGGTTCCATAGTTTTAACGATGTCATTTTAATCATACGTGGCCTAATTAAATTATTTAATTACTTATATTTAAAAACTATATAAATTTACACTTTACCTCTTTTAATTGCTCGATTATTCGTGATGATAGAATTATCTTGAAGCGAGTCACACGTACGTGTACTATTTTTCTTTAGCGCGTCAAGAATCATATCATGCGTACTTGAACACAATTCACAATGCTAAATTGTTATTAATATTTTTTCGCTCAAAGTTATACTAACTCATATCTTGACTTTAACTTGGGAAATCGTAACTACGTCATGTGAACGTGTACATAATCACGTAGATTTAGGCTTGAATTGGCGAAAATGAAATTTTAATATTATTCGGTTGATAGTGGAAATTTTGATATTGGAGTCGTAATGGAATTCCAGAAATTGGAGTAGGTCCGTTGTCTCATGTGTGACGTGTGTTCAAAATTTCAGGTCATTCAGACGAGGTTTTATAGACTTTTTGATCGAAACTAAAATTTGAAAGTTTTGGAATTTCTTAGGCTTCAATCCGATGATGATTTGATGTTTTGATATTTTTTGAGTGTTCTGAAGGTTGAAAAAGTGTGAATGATATTATGGGATGTTTTGGCATTTTAGTTGAGGTGTGAGGGCCTCAGGTGAGTTTCGGGTGGTTAAATGAATCAAATCTTTTTTTAGGAAGTTGCAGATTCTCTATTGTTTCTAGTGTAGAGTTTTGGCCTTCGCATTCGCTATGTGATGTGATGTGAGGCAGTAGAATTTCCCTTCAGGTTCATGATGTTGGTCCCAAGTTTGTGTAGGGTGAGGCAAAGTATACATCGCAAACACGATATAGGTCCCGCATTCGCGTAGAGAAATTGGAGCAGCTGGGGGCCCTGGTCGTTTGTTCTTTGCATTCGCATTGGTGTTTCGCGTTTGAAAAAGTCTGCGAAGCTTAAGATGTGAGGTCACGAGATGGAGGTTGCGTTTGCGTAAGAGGATTATTTGATCAATGAGATTTTATTTTTTGCAAACGCGAGGCTTTGACCATATTCGCGAAGAAGGAAATGTCACCTGGGCAGAATGTTTAAATAGCTGGTTTTGCGATTTCTGGTCTATCTTCCACCATTGTTGGGCGATTTTGGAGATTTGTGAGAAGGATTGAATAGGGAAACGAAGGGAAACACTTGGAGGTAAGTTTTTGGACTCAATACTCGATTTTATTATGTTTTGTACCTAATTAGACATGAAATTTATGGAATTTAAAGCCTAAATTTGGGGAGCTAGGGCTTCAAATTGGAGACTTTAATTTAGGGATTTGAGGGGTTGTTTGTGGTCGGATTTCGATGTATTTAATTTTTATGAACTCGTGAAAGTGTAAGGATTCTATTTTTGTGATTTTCATCAAAATCCGAGATGTGGCCCCAGGGGTACGGTTTGGCCAATTTCGGGATTTTCTTATGTAAATTGGTATTTTCAAGTAGGGTTTATCCCCTTAGAGCATATTGTGATGGTATAAATCTATTTTTGGTTAGATTTGGAGAATTCGGAGGCCGAGTCGAGAGGCAAAGGCATTGCAGAGTAAAGTTTGGATCGGATTGAGGTAAGTAATGATTGTAAATATTGTCCTAAGGATATGAAATAGTTTATTTTACATCGTTATGCTACTTTTAGGTGACGCACATGCTAGATGATGAGTGTGGGGTCATGCAACGTTGGGTATCATTACCTGGTCTTTCCTGTATGATTGTTAAGTCATGTTTTTGATTAAAACATGTTTGATATCATTGTGTTTTGGAAATTATTACCATGTTTTGGGCTGAATGCCATATTTGGGCATCGTGCTAACTATTTTGGACCCTTAGAGACTTTTTACTAATGTTCTTACTATTTTGACTTTATATTTGTACTCAGACATGCTATATTTTACTGTTTTCATAACTCAGCCATATATACCCTATTTTGACACTTTTAAATGATATTTTGGGGTGAGCACCACGTTTTACTGTTGCCCGAGAGCTTGAGAGATTTCTGACTGAGTGAGTCCGAGGGTCTCTGTTGTAAGGTTCTTCTAGGATCAAGCTGCGCGCCACAACATGTGTAGTGGTTGATGACATATGATGGGTCGATGGCCTAATTTGTTTATGCCATGAGTAGGCTTATGATAGCGCTTTGGTTGTAGGATCCCCCAATTGTCTGAATACCCCCAGTGAGCACGAGTACCTAGTGTGGGATGTAATATTGCCCAAGGGGCTCTTGTTGTTTCATGGTATTGCCTAGGAGGCTAATTACGAATGATTGTAAGATAACCCGAGGGGCTGGTTCTGTTGATGTTTTTCCGTTCTGTTGATATTTTTCCCGAGAGGCGGTTGTTGTACATGTTTTGCCCTAGAGGCTGTTTATAATTATATCCTATTACATATTATTTTCATCACTCTTTTGAAACTATTGAAATATGTTTTGAATGGTTTTACTTAATTGAGTTGTTTTTACGAGTTTTTTTTGCTTTGCTACATTGTTATGGACTTATTTTATTTTGGCTGTATTGCTATGATGTAGTTTACGTGTTTTATTACTGCCGAGTTTCCCTTACTTTTCTTACTTACTAAGTTGGCATACTTACGTTACTCCTTGAACCTTGTGTGCAGATCCAGGAGTCTCGAGTCATGATAGCGAGTGCTGATCACTCTTTCAGCAGATCTTCGGAGTTGACTTGGTAGTTTCCTAGCGTTCGCAGCCTAGTGTTTCTAATTGCTATCTTATCCAGCATTGTATGAGTATTTTGTTTTTAGACTGTGTTGTCTTTTCTTATTCCTAGATGAGTTGTAGTTGCTCATGATTGCTGACACCCCAATTTCGGGCTGTATTGTATTTTCGCACTATTTTCTTTAACTTATATTATGGGATCTTAGCAAATTAATGGCTTTAAATGACTTATTATAAGAAGTGATTGGTTGGTCTTGGGGTTTGTATTAGTTGGCCTAGTTTCACGATAGGAGCCATCACGACCGGGTCCATTTTAGGATCATGACAAGGTTGTGTCAGAGCCTAGGTTACATAGGTCTCACGAGTCTTGAGCAGGTTTAGTAAAGTCTCGTGGATCAGTACGAAAACGTCTGTGTTTAACCTCGGGAGGCTGAAAACCTTTAAGAAAACTTTATATACTTGAATTCCAGTCGTGCAAATATGTAGATTCTAGTGCTAAACTTCTGTTATTTTATTCTCTCAAAGATGATGAGGACACGTGCTAAAAGACCACCAGTACCACTAGCTGGGCCACTAAAGGACGAGGATGCGGTCGATTCTGTGGTAGGGGTAAGGGTGTTGCCAGAATAGTAGCTAGGGCAACATTTACAAATCCTCCAGCCACCCCATTTCATGATAAGGTCCAAGTTGTGGATGCTGAAGCAGCACCAGCTCTGGCACCGGTTGTACCTATTGTGATTCCAGGCCTTCAGAAGGCCTTGGACAAAATTCTCTCAATTTGTGCTGGCCTTGCTCAGGTGGTCTTAGTTACTACAACTGCAGCTACTTCTCAGGCCGGGGCAGGCACTTAGACTCCCGCTGCTCGCACATCTGAGCAGGTCGTCCAGGGACTTTTCACACCGAGGCACCTTCAGTGTAGACGATTACAGCTGCTCAGGACTATGTAGCTCCTGTTATGCTAGAGGATGAGCAGCGTAGCATGGAGAGTAAACCTTAGCCTCTGACTTTCGATGGTGCATAGGGCGAGGATGCCCAAGATTTCTTGAACAATTGTCAATGGATGCTTCGAACCGTAGGTATTTTGGAGACCAGTGGGATCTCATTCACTACTTTCCAGTTCTTAGGGGCTACACTTAGTTGGTGGGAGGCTTACGAAAGGCTTAGAATGGTTGACGTTGCACCCTTTCTTGGTAGCAATTCACCGTTCTCTTTGTGGAAAAGTTTGTACCTGAGTCTCACCGAGAGGATCTGCATAGGCAGTTCAAATAGCTTCGGCAGGGTGATAGATCTGTAACACGGTATGAGATGCAGTTCTCCGCATTGGCTCATCATACGGTCTGGTTGCTTCCTACAGATTGAGAGAGGATCAGGAGGCTTATAGACGGCCTCAGTTTTTAGCTTCAGAGTCTTATGAATAGAGATAGACTATCTGGTGCTAGTTTTGATGAGGTTGTTGACATAGATCGATAGATTGAGATGGTTCATAGTTAGGAGAGTATTTAGAGGGAGGCTAAGAGGCCTCGTGGTCAGGATGGATTAAGTAGTACTCCTCATCGGGGTTACTTTCAGCGCGACAGAGGCAGTCCATTCAGGCATGCTCAGTCAGCTCGCCTAGGTTATTATGGGGTATCATCGAGCCATGGTTCTCACAGTTCTCAGCAGGGCCATACATCATTCAGTGCCTTTCCATCCTAGAGTTCGTCCCGTACTCCATTAGTTCAGCGCTTTTCCATTCCAGGTTCATCTGCTAGTCATCCTGGTGCTAGGGGTTCCCTTCAATCCCCGTCTCCAACACCAGGGTGTTGTTATGAGTGCGGAGAGTTGGGACATATGTGAAGGCATTATCCTCATTCTCTTGGGGGTTCGTCTCAGCAGAGGAGTCAGCCATCGACTTCAGCACCGGTTACTTCACCACTCACCCAGCCAGCTAGGAGTGGAGGACAGTCACCTAGAGGTTGCTCTAGAGGGGGAGGTTGATCAGGTGGTGGTCAGGCCCATTTATTCACTACCAGTTACACATGATGCTATTTCTTCAGGTGATGTGATTACATGTATAGTCTCAGTCTGCTACAAAGATGCCTCTGTGTTATTAGATCCCGATTCCACTTTTTCATATGTGTCATCACATTTTGCCCATTTTGTTTAGATACACCCCATGAGTCTCTTGTTTACTCTATCGTGTCTCTACTTTGGTGGGAGATATTATTTTAGTGGACCACATATATCGATCATGTGTGGTGACTATTGGGGGTTTGGAGACCCGAGTGAAACTTCTATTGCTTTGTATAGTGGACTTTGATGCGATATTAGGCAATGACTGGATATCTTCGTGTCCTGCTATTTGGAACTGTCATGCTAATACGGTGACGTTGGTTATGCTGGGTGTGCCATGGATTGAATGAGGTTGAACTAATTTTTTCCCAGTAGGGTTATTTCGTTCATAAAATCCTATCGGATTTTTGGGAAGGGTTGTCTTTCATACTTAGCCATTGTGAGGGATGTCAGTGCAGAGACTCCTAATGTTGATTCCGTTCTTGTGGCAAGGGATTTTCCCGATGTGTTTCTTGCAAACCTGTCGGGTATTCCATCGGATAGGGATATTGATTTTGTATTGGTCTGGTAAAGAAATTCAACCCATTTACATCCCACTATATCGTATGGCACCAGCAGAGTTGAAGACGTTGAAGGAGCTCTTTTAGGAACTCCTTGATAATGGGTTTATTTGGCCTAGTCTGTTGCCTTGCGTGCACATATTTTATTTGTGAAAAAGGATGGTACGATGAGGATGTGCATTAATTACAGGCAGTTGAACAAAGTTACATTAAAAAACAAGTATCATTTTCCTCATATCGATAATTTATTCGACTAGCTTTAGGAAGCAAGAATGTTCTCTAAGATTGATCTCCTTTCAGGGTATCACCAGCTAAAGATCAGGGGGTCAGATATTTTTAAGACAACTTTCAGGACCCGATATGGTCATTATGAGTTCCTTGATATTTTGTTTGGGCTAACCAATGCCCCAACATCGTTTATGTATTTGATGAACAACATATTCCGGCCTTAACATGACTTGTTTATGATTGTTTTCATTGATGATGTTATGGTGTACTCGAGTAGTTGAGTGGAGCACAAGGAGCATTTGCGATTTGTGTTGTAGAGGTTGAGGTAGGAGAAGCTTTATGAGAAGTACTCCAAATATGGGTTTTTGCTCAGTTAGGTGACTTCCTTCGGACACGTGGTGTCCTCAGGTTGATCCGAAGAACATAGAGGCAGTTCAAAGTTGGCTCAGGCCATCCTCAGCCACAGAGATTCATAGCTTTCTTGGATTGGCATGTTGTCACCCTCGGTTCATTTAAGAACTTTCATCTATAGCATCACCCTTGACCAAATTGACTCAAAAAGGTGCTCTATTCAGGTGGTCAAATGAGTGTAAGCCGAGCTTTCAGAAGCTCAAGACTTCCTTGACCACGGCTCTAGTGTTAGTTTTTCCACAAGCTTTAGGTTCATATAAAGTGTATTGTGATGCTTCGAGAGTTTGTATTGGGCGTGTTTCGATGAAGAAGGGTAGAGTTATTGTTGATGCTTCTCGTCAGTTGAAGCCCCATGAGAAGAACTACCTTGTTCATGATATACAGTTGGCTTCCATTGTACATACGGTGAAGATTTGGAGGCATTATTTAAATGGTGTGTCTTGTGAACCATTTACTAATCATTGTAGCCTCCCTCACTTGTTCAAACAGAAAGATCTCAATTTGAGTCAGCGGAGATGGTTGAGCATCAAAATGACTATGATATTACTATCTAGTGCCATCCAGGGAAGGCCAATGTAGTGGTCGATGGTTTGAATACGAAGGCGCAAAGTATGGTTAGTCTAGAATTTTATTTTTGTTGGGGAGAGACCTCTTGTAGTTGATGCTTAGGCCTTGGCCAATCCGTTCATGAGGTTGGATTTTTCGGATCCAAGTCGGGTCTTAGCTTTTGTGGTTTCTCGATCTTCTTTGTTTGATCGCATCAGAGAGTGCCAGTATGATGATCCTCATTTGCTTTTCCTTGAGGACAATTTTCAGCATGATGATGCCAAAGATGTGACTATTGGTGATGATGGGGTATTAAGGATGCAAGGCCAGATATGTGTGTCCAATGTAGATGGGCTTCGGGAGTTTATTCTGGAAAAGGCTGATAGCTCGCGATATTTCATTCACCCAGCTGCCGCAAAGTGTATCAGGATCGAAGAAATTATTGGTGGAGGAGAATGAAGAAAGACATTGTAGGATTTGTAGCTCGGTGTCTCGATTGCCAGCAAGTGAAATATGAACTTCAGAGACTGGGTGGCTTGCTTCAGCAGATGGATATTCCAGAGCGGAAGTGAGAGCAGATCACCATAAATTTTTGTAGTTGGAATCCCCCGGACTTTGAAGAACTTTGATGCTATTTGGGTGATTGTGGATCGGATGACCAAGTCTTTGCACTTCATTATTGTGCGTACTACCTATTGTTCACAGCGATTGGCATGGATCTATATGAGATTGTCCCTTCGTATCCTGCTTTCAATCATTTCATATAGAGGTACTCAGTTTACTTTGCGGTTTTAGAGAGCCATGTAGTGAGAGTTGGGTACTCAGGTTGATTTTAGCACATCTTTTCACCCTCAGAAGGACGGGCAGTCTGAGTGCACCATTCAGAAATAGGAGGACATGTTTCCCACTTGTGTCATTGATTTTGGAAGGTCATGGGATCAAACCGCTCATGGAGTTTTCTTATAACAACAGTTATCAGCCGAGTATTCAGGTGGCTCCATATGAGGCTTTGTATAGGAGACAAAGTAGATTTCCAGTATGTTGGTTTGAGCTGGGTAAGGCTAGACTATTGGGTACGGACTTAGTGCAAGATGCTTTGGACAAGGTAAAGGTGATCCAAGAGAGGCTTCGTACAGCGCAGTCAAGACAAAAGAGTGATTCTGACAGGAAGGTTCGTTATGTGTCCTACATGGTGGGGAGAAGGTTTTATTGAAGGTTTCACCCCTAAAGGGTGCTATGAGATTTGAGAATAAGGGTAAATTGAGTCTTCTATTCATTAGGCATTTTGAGGTACTTCGGAAGATTAGGTAGGTGGCTTATGAGCTTGCTTTGCCACATAGCTTGTCGAGTGTGCTTCTGGTATGTTATGTTTCTATGCTCCAAAAGTATAATTGCGCTTCGTCTCCTGTTTTAGATTTCATCACGGTTCAGTTTCATAGTGATATTACTTATGATGTGGAGCTAGTAGCTATTTTGGAGCATCAGGTTTGAAAGTTGAGATAAAAGGATATAGCTTTAGTGAAAGTGCGGTGGAGAGTTAGGCCCGTGGAGAAGGCTAACTAGGAGATCGAGCGGGAGATGCGGTGCAGATATCCTCACCTATTTGAAGCTTCATGTATGAATTTTTTTTTTAACTGTATGTTGTTCAACTGTATTTCATAACATTGTGTTTTCTTTAGTTTAGGTTCGGAGTGGTTTTGTAAAGAAATGAGACACTTTTCCCTTAAGTTGGACTTTTAGTTGGAAAAGTCAACCAAATGTTGACTTGTTAGTAACTGATTTCGGAAATTGGTTTTTATGATTCATATAACTTTGAGAGGTGATTTGGGGATTAAAAGCGTGATCAGAATGTGTTTTGGAGGTCCAGGATAGATTTAGGCTTGAATTGGCGAAATTGGAATTGATATTTTTCTGTTGATAGTAGAAATTTTGATATCTGGGTCAGAATGGTATTCCAAAAATTGGAATAGGTCCGGTTTCATTTGTGACTTGTGTGAAAACTTTTAAGTCATTCTGGCAAGGTATGATAGACTTTTTTATCGAAAGCGGAATTTTGAAGTTTTGAAATTTCTTAAGCTTGAATTCGATGATGATTTGATGTTTTAATGTTTTTTAACCGTTCCGAAAGTTGAAAAAAGTTTGAATGACATTGTTGGATGTGTTGGCATGTTTAATTGAGGTCTTGAGGGCCTCGAGTGAGTTTCGGGTGGTTAAACGTATCAAATCTTGTTTTGGGAAGTTGTAGATTTTCTATTGTTTCTGTTGATGAGTTTTGGCCTTCGCGTTCGCGAGAGGGCTCTCGCGTTCAGTAAGGGATGTGGAGTGAGGCAGGAGAATTTCCCTTCATGATTATGATGTTTCTCTTGCGTTCGCGAAGGGTGACGTAGAGTATGCATTGCGAACGCGATGTGGGTCCCTTGTTCGCGTAGAGCAATTGGAGTAGCTGGGGGCCCTAGTTGTTTGTTCTTCGCGTTCGCATTGGTGTGTCGCGTTTGTGAAGGTCTAGGAATCTAAAGCTTCGCGTTCGCGAGATGGAGGCCGCGTTTGCATAAGAGGATTATTTGGTAAATGAGCTTTTGTACCTCGCGAACGCAAGGCTTTGACCGCGTTGGGGAAGAAGGAAATGTCAGGTGGGTAGAATGTTTAAGTAGCCTTTTTCGTGATTTTTGGTCTATCATCCACCATTGTTGGGTGATTTTGGAGCTTATTGAGAAGGATTAAATATGGAATAGAAGGAAAACCCTTAGAGGTAGGAGTTTTGGACTCAAAATACTCGATTCCATTGTGGTTTCTACCTAATTAGACATGAAATTTATGGGATTTAAAGCCTAAAATTGGGGAGTTAGGGCTTGAAATTGGAGCCTTTGATTTAGCGATTTGAGTGGTCGTTTGTGGTCGGATTTTGATGTATTTGATATGTATGAACTCGTGAGAGTGTAAGGATTCTAGTTTTGTGATTTTTGTCAAAATTCGAGATATGGTCCCGGCGGTCGGGTTAGGCCAATTTTGGAACTTTTATATAAATTGGTTATTTTCAAGTGAGTTTTATTCCCATAGCATATTGTGATGGTAGTTTTATTTTGGTTAGATTTGGAGCATCTGAAGGCCGAATCAAGAGGCAAAAGCATCGCGGGCTAGAGTTTGGACCGAATTGAGGTAAGTAATGATTGTGAATGTTGTTGTATGGAACCCCGAACGTCACATCGTTGTGCTATTTTGAGGTGACGCACACGCTATATGACGATCGTGGGATCGTGCAGCATTGGTACTTGTACCTTGGTCCGTCCCGTACAACTGCTAAGTCGCGTATTTGATTAAAACCTATTTGATATCATTGTGTTTTGGAAATTATTACCATGTTTTGGGCTGAATACCATATTTGTGCCTCGTCCCAACTGTTTTGGACCCTTAGGGGCTTTTCACTACTATTCCTTACTATTTTGACTTCTTATTTGTACTCAGTCATGATGTATTCTACTGTTTTCATAACTCAACTGTATTTACCCCATTTTGATATTTTTATGTGATATTTTGGGTTGAGCATCATGTTTTTTATTACCCAAGGGTCTTGAGAGATTTCTGACTGACTGAGGCCGAGGCCTAGTGTTGTGAGGATAATCTGGGATCGGGTTGCACGTCGCAATATGTGTACTAATTGATGAGATATGGTAGATTGATGGCCTGATTTGTTTATGTCACAAGATGACTTGTGATAGCTCTTGGGCTATAAGAGCTCCTCCGGAGTCTGAATACCCCTAGTGAGATGTGATATTGCCCGAGGGGCTGTTGTTGTTTCATGATATTGCCTGAGGGGCTGATTACGAATGATTGAGAGGTAGCCTTAGGGGCTGGCTTTGTTGATGTTTTGCCTGAGGGCTGTGGTATATGCTTTGCCCGAGGGACTGTTTAAGTTTATATCCTTTTACTCTCTGTTTTCATCACTCCTTTGAAACTATTGAAAGATGTTTTGAAAGGTTTTACTGAATTGAGTTGTTTTTACAAGTTTTATTGCTTCACTACATTGTTCTGGACTTATGCTGTTTTGACTGTAGCACAATGACGTGGTGCAGGTGTTTTTTTTACTGTTCAGCTGCCTTTGCTTTTAGTACTTACCGAATTGGTGTGCTCACATTACTCCCTGCATCTTGTGTGCAAATCAAAGAATCTCGAGTTGCGATAGCGAGTGCTGAGCAGTTTTCTAGCAGGTCTTCGGAGTTGATTAGGTAGCTGCTTGGCGGTCTCAGCCTAGTGCTTCTCCTTCTTATCTTATTCAGCTTTGTATTAATATTTTGTTTTCAGAATATGTTGTCCTTTCTTATTCCTATATAAGTTGTAGTTGCTCATGACTGGTGACACCCCGATGTCGGGCTGTGTTATGTTTTCGCATTGTTTTCTTTAACTTATATTATGGATCTTAATTAATTAATTCCTTTAAATGACTTATTATAAGATAAAAGTATTACACAATGCGAAAAACAAATCTAAATAATTGAACTAAACTATATTAAAACATAAAACTACTTTTTATATTTTTATTCTTTGTGCCTAAAAAATAAAATTGAAGATAAAATATACTAAAATTTTATAAAATCAAATAAATACTAAAAATACTACAAATATTAAAATAACTCTTCAAAATATAAAAGGTCAAAAATCACGTACTTACGGACTTTATATTTTACACACTTGAGTTCGACTTTGTTAAAAGACCTTGAAGCAAGTTCTTCTAAAAAATATATCCATTAAAATCCAAATGCTAAAAGGTTAAAACTTACCCCACATCACTGGAGTGTGCTCCAATAGTATGTCTCATCTTTTAACAACTAGTAATTTTATTTATTTTTTGATATTTGGTACAAAAATGAAGAAAATAATTTCTCAAGAATATTAATAAATAAGTTAATAAGAAAAATATTTTTAAATCGTTTAAGCCAATCAAATATAAAAAAATTTGAAAATATTTTTCGAAAAGTATTTTCCTTCATATCAAACACACCCGTAGTTGCTGAATATTTTCCTAAATGAAGACCAACCCCCCTCCCCCCTCCAATTCATATTAGCCTCCCATCTTCGCCTTCTATGAATTCTTGAAACATACCCAATGCATAAATCAACAACAACAACAACTACCCAGTATACTCCCACCATACCCAATGCATAAATCATCGCATAATTTTTAAAAGATCGGCTATTTATAAAAATAACCTTTATATTCATTAATTTTGTACAGTAATTTCATTGCAATAATTTTATTACCATATTCTTTAATTTCCTACACTATTTTCATTATAACAATTTTATTATCCTTCAAATTCTTTACTTCTCTGAAGCCAACTTTTTTTTTACAGCGGAGGAAAACTAATTAACAAATTAAAGTTAAAAGAAAAGAAATATTTAATTGCAATGACATATAATACAAATACCAATTATTATTAAAATGAGTAGATTTTTAACAAATAAAAAAAACTTTAGTTTATGCTTTATAGAATTCAAAATCAAGTTTAGTATTAAATATGATATTATTTTAATGATAATAGAGTGCTAAAGGAAAAAATTAATTAAAATATTTAATACAAATATATATATATATAATATGGCATAAAATATTTGGAATAGGTTTTTGAGGGATTTGAGGGGCAATTACGCCTTAACAATGTTTACGTAAGATGTAAAAATCCTCCCATTGTTAATACCATAATTTGCTATGTATTAGTTATACATAGAATATACCAAATTGGATAGATAACAAATACAAATATTAGTTATACATAGAATGAAAAGATGTACCAAAAAAAAAAGAATAAGTAATGCACAAAGCTAATACTTGCATTATGTTTTTTAATATCTCCTACCAAATGACCCCTAAGGGGTTGTTTGGTTGGGAAATAAGTTATCTCATGATTAATTATTTTGAAATTAGTTATTCCATACTCTCATGATGATAAAAATAAACACTACAATTCCGAAGTAATTAATCTCGAGATTAATTATATCGTAATTTTATCCGTATCAACTTGAGATAAACTCATTATAAATTTAATTCCAAAATTAGCTATACCTTATCTTTCATACCAAACGACCTCTTATTTCCCCTAAATGGCCAGCTGGTTGCAATAGTTTAACATACATTTTAAATGTGAGAAAGGGTTTTTTGGTTTTATCATTTCATTGCGTCGAATATGGATGTCCAACAGGACGGGTCTCCCGTTCCGGTCCCGTTATTTAAACAGGATGGACCAATGTTAAATGGAACACGGAATGGGACGGGATAACCATGTCATCCTGTTTGTCCCAATCTATTTTGTCTCGTTTGTTCCATTGCGTCCTGTCCTGTCCCACTTGTACCGCATGTCCCGTCCCATTTCGTTTCGTCCCGTCCGTCCCGCCTGTCCCACGAGATTTTACGGCATATTTTTGAAATTTTGTTATATCTGATAAGTATAAAATAAATCCAACTTATGCACCGACCATTAATAAAATAATTGCAATATTTAAAAAGTATTTTTTCTCTAAACTCAAGTTTATTTAATTTCTACAATAGTTAACCCATATTAAAATTAAAGAGGTGTAAAGGGACTTATTTGTAAAATTTATCAAAATTTTGTAATTCAAGAAAATGAACAACCATCTCTCGAAAACTTCCAAGCTAACATATATTCTTACTCTAGAATCTAGATCAATGCTTGATAAATATAAATCTATAGAAAACACAGGCGGTGAAACACATCCTTCTGCTTCTAAGTCTAGAGTTGAAGTTCTATGGGAAGATATGGATGATATAACAAGTATTGATTCCTCTATTGATGATGAACTTGATTCTTAGCATCGGAGAATGCTTTTAGCACAACAATATTTCAAATCAGAGATCATAGACATCCATAAGCAGAGGACAACCTAGAAATTTCTATTTTATTCCGAGATTGTATAAATGCATAAAGACGAAATCTTGATTTTGAAAAATTAACCAATAGGGAAGAAGAAAAATACAATAAGATACTTAGCATCGGGGCCGAAGACAGCGTGGAGCTCATAAAACATCAATCAATATTCCCAATTTCAGAACAATGTCCGAAAAACATTATAGATATGTTACAACGAAGCTATATATGAGTTTACACATATTAGTAAGATAATTTGTAATTGGCTACCAAGAGGTCTAGTTCAAACATAAACCTATGTAGAAGTTGGCTACGTAGATTAGGTGCTCTATTTGTATGTGAGATTTTAAAGTTCTATTAATACAATAATAGGCTCTAAACATTGATTTTTTTTTTTTTATGAATTGTCTTACACTCTTACTAAGTTACTTAATGGCTTGAAATTGTATTAAATAAATTATAGCTCTCTTATAATTACTAGAATATTTCATTACAAGTGTTTTATTTTAATAATTTATAATTCTTTATTTAGTTTTCTAATTTTTTTAATATTTAAGTTTATTAAATAAGTCAAAAACCCAGCCGTTGCAAACTTTAAAAACTTAATCATTGTCAAAAAACTTGTCGTTGCCAAACTTAGTGCTTAAATATATATTTTTTTTAAAATAGCCCACTTAAGGCCCACCATCCCGTGTCGTTCCGTTCAGTCCCATTCTATCTCATACCGTCCCATCTCATTCGTTAGCGGGACGGGACGGGATGATCATTTCGTCTCGTTTATCCCGTCCCATTTCGTCCCATCTCGTCATCGTTCCAGCTAAATACTGTCCCATCCCATTTTGTCCCGTTAATTTTATCTCATTTCGTACCTCCCATCCCGTTGGACAGCCATAATTTCCAAATGAAAAAAAGGTGTTTGGTTTAATTAAAATCTACATGCTGTCTTCTACTGTACTTGACATTCTGAGGATGACAATTGACAAGATTTAGGTAACCTTCAGCTGGTAGATTGGGACAACCCACAAATTATGCACGTGGCCAAGTTTCAACGGTACATTAAAGTGGACCTTGAGATGAAAATATTTTTTGTCACGTCAAGATATCCAATAAAATCAAACACATATAGAAAATATCAATATATATATATATCCTCTATAAGAATAACAAATACAAAAAAAATCCAAATTTCCAACCAAAAAAAAAACAAGAAAAGAGGAAATAATAAAATCATATATAGAGAGATAAAAATGTCACAATTAGTAACCATATGTAGTGGCAGAGCCATGTTCGTCAAAGGCTGTCAATAGACATCTATTTGCAGTAAGGCTGTATTCGGTTCCGATTCTGGGTCTATTTGGGTCTGCGGTTCCGATTCTGGCTGTTCCGGTTCTGGCGGTTTCGGAGTCGGAACCGCTACCATACGGTTCCGGAACCATCCGTTTCCGAGTCTGGCGGTTCCGGTTCCGGCGGTTCTGGCGGTTCCGGCGGTTCCCGGCGGTTCTGAATTTTTTTTCTTTTTAAAACCAATATCTTGTATAGTCATTAGTATATTGTAGAATATATTTTATATTGTGTACTATGTTATTAGTATAGTATATATTGTGCTTGGTAATTAGTATATATTGTGTATAAGTAGTGTATAGTTTGTATATAAGTAGTATATATTGTATGTAAGTAGTATATATTGTATATAAGTAGTGTATATATATAAAGTTTGGGGTTAAATTAAAGTTTGGGGGCCAAATGGCTATTTTTTAAACTTCCAAACGGCTAGTTTTGAAAAAGAGCTGTTTGGAACCGCCGGAACCGTTTGGAACCGTTTGGAATTATTTTTTTTTAAAACAATACCGTTACAGAACCGTTTGGAACCGCCAGAACCGGTCCGGTTCCGGTTCTGGCAGTTCTGGTTCCGGCGGTTTGGAACCGCCCCCCACGATCCCAGAGAACCGCCGGAACCGGAACCGTCGGAACCGGGACGCCGGAACCGGCAAAATCGCTAGGGCTGCCGTTCCGATCTGGTTTCGGTTTGTAACGCCCCGTTTACAGCCTTAATTTGCATTGTGTAACTACGTAAAAGAAATTTATGTATACTATATGTTAAATTTCTTTTATTTCTAGTATCATTATTCTTTTTAAGTTTTGACTTTCCTTAATAAGATTCACACTCAATTAAATATTTTTTTTGGTTCTCCCGCCTTTAACAAACATACGGAAAGAATGTAATTGATGACTTTTGAAAAATCAATCACTGCTCTCTCCGTTTCCCCCTCCCCAGTGGGGCAAAATTATTTGCTAATCTACTTTTTAACTCTTGCGGCCTGGTTGGAAAGCCATTCTGTTGAATTTTTAATGTAATTGGGTGTATTACATAGTTTTGCAATATTTATTTGATTAAATAATTATTTGATTAACATATAATTGAGTGTAATTAAGAAATATAATTACACTCCATAACTCTGAGGTGGGGGCTGAGAATATTTCTTGTAATTACATGATTTATTACAAGGTTATTTTCTGAATTGATTTTTCTTTTTAATTTACTTTTTATTTCTATTTTTTTCTTTTTAATTTTTTTCTTTTAACTTTAAATTTTTTTCAAATATTATTATTTTTACGTTATTTATCTTTATTTGTTTATTTCTCATTTTTAATCTTTGCTTTACATGTTTTTACATAATTTTTCATATTTTATTTGTATCTTAATTATTATTTTTTATTTTTTTTATCACACCTGCTATGATATTGTTTTAATGATTTTTAAAAATTATGTCTCGTTACATTAGAAAGATTAAACCATCTACAAACTTAACTTATAATAAGTAATGTTAGTAAAATTGAGCGTTGTTATTGGATGAGGTTATATACAAATTTAACTATATTAAAATTATAGATTACTTTTTATATTTAAATAACTGCATCATTTTTCAACCTTATGTTTTGTCATACCGTGTACTTGCTCATATTTTTTTCTTTTCTTCATTTAGCATAATTATGCTATTATTCTAGTTTTGATGCCACACTTCCAAATATTAAATAGAAATGAGTCGTTAATAAACTTGCCATATAAAGAATGATGTTATTAACATAAAATCTCATTATTGAATGAGGTTTTAGACTTATTGTAGACAATAAAATTGCGTCAAGAAAATAATTGAGAACGAAATTATTGCAACAATCGTAGTATTTGATTTCAAGTAATATGACTGTTACAATCTCTACGATTATATGACTCTACTTTTTTCAATACAAATTCAAGGGCCGTTGAGCTTGATCTTGAATTTGAATTTAATTTATCCGTCGCGAATGCTTTAATTATCGTCACATAATTTATCACGGACAAGTAGACTTGATCTTGAACGTTCGGTTTGACTTCGTTATTGATCTTGAATATTTAAAATTTGTGTTGAAGTACTTCAATGCTTGAACACTTGAAGTTTGTAGAGAATTGTTGCCTTTGATCCACGAGCTCCCTTTTGTCTTCTTGCTATAACTTCTGATATTTTTTCTAGGTTATGAAGACACTTTTTTGTAGTTGTGGGTGGAAAGAGTTATGATACGGACAAACTCTTTCCGACCAATCAAGTTCAAGTGTTACAAGGCTGCATATTAATCCATAATATGTCACTTGCATACGTGACACAATTTCACTGGCCTTTTAAGTTGACTTGGCATGTCTTGTCATTTTGACATGTGGCATGATCCTATTTGCTCTAACGTTTGACTTGTTATGCCACGTAATTTGACACGTGATACCAAATTGAGGCTCAAGTATATGACATATTTTCACGATCCCAATTTCACTCTGTAGGATGTTGTAATAACACCTAATTTCTAAGACTAGATAAGCTAAAAATTATACATGATAACTTAATATTAAGCCGAAACTCAAGCCTCAACGTCTGAAATAAATAAAAAATGCAATTCAAAATAATTGTAACTCCCAATACCTAGTAGAAATAAATCACAAACTCTAAGAGATATGCTAAATAGCTAAGTCTAATGAAGATAAGAAAAAATAATATAATAAAGGTAGATGGGAATCCGAGATCTGCAGACGCTGGCAGATATACCTTGGAGTCTCCACGCATTCACTAGCTCATTAATATCGAGTCTAATAAGAGGTACTTGGTTCTGCACAAAAGATATTCAGAAGCCTAGTATGAGTACACCACAACGGTAACTAGTGAGTGACAAGCCTAACCTTGATATAATAGTGATGAGATCGGGTCAACGCTGTACAAGAATAAATAAAAAACAAGACAAAAGAAATATTAATATAATAAAATAATAGAGAAATGAAATCATGGAAATTTGCGGAAGGTAATAACATGAAATCAATAAAATACAAATACATCATAAAGGAAAGAAATGATCTTATAACATAAGCAAAGACAATAAGAACCAACACATCAAATAGAGGAAATCAACAGAGGCACTCCTGAGGTACTATCTTGTAGTCCCAAAAGTAAATATCTCACTCTCTTTTCTTATATCATTGCGGGAACCTTATAGTTTGTTTTGAAAATCATTTTTTCAAAATAGCATCCCATGTTTTAGACAACCTTATCGCGTGACTTCTAATAGTTTCCCTACTTGCTACGCTTATCAAACCCACCTTATCTCACCACAAGCAGTTTAACACCTAGACCTTATGCCACCGCACGCGTATCAGTAATCACAACGACATTGTAGAAACATCGTGCAATAACCAAATATACATCTCAACAAAAATCATGAAAACTAAGACATGACAACTGAAATAATGATAATTCAAGGATAGCAAGTTCAAATGAGGAATCCTAAGTTAAATAATGAATACTGAATCAAGAAAACAAGAAATTCAACTAGGCATGTAGTACAAGTTACAAACAGGAGATAAAACAAGTTGACATGTGTAATTAGGCAAAATATGATTATTATACATGCGAAGGTAGCTCAGTTAAGGCATACAAGGAAGATTACTTAGATAAAAGCAAAATTTCAATATTTAGCCCGTGCACGCACTCGTCACCTTCCATGCACGACCCTTACATATCTCAAATTATCACAACAAATACCAAATACTATCGGGAATGTTTTTCACTCAAGGTTAAACAAGTCACTTCCCTCAAATCTCACTCGATCAATCAATAAGAACGCTTTTGCTCTAACTTCCGAATCTAAAGAGCCTTAATCTAGCCAAAAGTAATTACCTATTATAAATATAACTATAAGAAATTAATCTAAATAATAAAACTAACAAGAAATTAGGAAATCACACCAAAAGTCAATGCGGACCCATGCCTTAGAATCGGGTAAAAGCCAAAAAATCCGAATATCCGTTCAACCACGAGTCCACCCATACAAAATTTACATAACTCCAAAATCAAAACCTCGATCAAAACCTCAAAATTCGGCATATGTATTTTTCACTTTTTTTCTCCCAATTTCTCAACCCAAATCCTTAATTAAATAAAGAAATTGATGATAGATTAGGATAACTTAATAAAAAAGAGTCAAGAATCCTTACCCAACCGTTTTCTCTGAAAAACCCTCAAATTGTTGCCTCAATCCGAGCTCTATAGGTTCAAAAATGGATAATGAAATCAAACCCTCGAACCTAGGCGTTTTTGGCCCAGTGGTTTCACATTTGCAAACCCACTGCCGCATCTGTGGCTCCGTGCCTGCAGAATTTCAATTGTAGGTACGGATTTCACTTAAATCCCTTGGGTCCTCTTCTACGAGCAAAGGGACGCACCTCTGCTTCTGAGTCTCCGGCAAAACGTGTTGCACTTGCGACCCAGTCGCGCTTGTGTGTCATGCTATCGCAAAAGCAAAGCCGCTTCCACAGAAACCTTTTCGCACCTGTGAGTCCTGCCTGGACTACCCATTTTCGCATCTGCGTTCACCCTCTCCCTATGTGAGCTCGCACCTGCAGTCATACTTGCGCATGTACGATTGTACCAGAACTGGTGCTCTTCAGCCATTGTTTAAGTTCCAAGCTTGATTCGTCAGCCATCCAAAACTACTCCAAGGCCCCCGGGACCTCAACCAAACACTCTAATACATACTAAAACATCACACAAACTTAGTCGAGCCTTCAAATCACATCAAATAATGCTAAAAACATGAATTACGCTTTGATTCAAGCCTAATGAACTCTAGAACTTCTAACTTCTACCTTTGATGCCGAAACCTATAAAATCACGTTTGATTGACCTCAAATTTTGCGCACAACTCGCATTTAAAATTACGGACCTATTCCAACTTCGAGAATCAAAATCTGACCCCGATATCAAAAAGTCCAAAAATCATCCAACTTTTCAACTTCCACCAATTAATGCCGAAATGATCTACATACCTCCTTAGACCAAAATAACCATGTTGAGCTATTGGAACAATAAAAAAACATTTCATAGTTGTCTTCACTCAAATCAAACTACAGTTAAATCCTACGACCTAAACATCTGTTTTAGGGACTATGTGTCCCATTTCACTCCGAAACCAAAAACCAAACCTACTGACAAGTCACGCAACCACAGAATGACATAGAGGGAGAAATAAAAAAGGGTGTGGGGCTAATACTCTCAAAATGAACGGTCGGGTTGTTACATATTCCCCTCATTAAAACAATTGTTCATCCTCGAAAAACATGCCTGAAGTGGTAAAAAGATGAGTATAATGATTTCGCATATCATGCTCGGTCTCCTATGTCGCCTTCTCGACCAGATCACCCCTCCACTAAATCTTCATTGAAGCAATGCTCTTCAACCTCAACTATCGAACTTGCCTATTCAAGATGGCCACCAGCTTCTCAACATAAGATAGATCCTTCTCCAACTGGATTGAGTTGAAGTCTAACACATAAGATGGATTTCCACGATACTTCCGGAGTATGGAAACATGGAACACTGTATGAACTGCAGAGAGACCAGATGGCAGTGAAAGTCTGTAAGCCATCTCTCCAACCCTCTCAAGAATCTCAAAAGATTCAATATACCTAGGGCTCAACTTGTCCTTCTTTTCGAACCTCATAACATCCTTCGTGGGCGAAACCCGGAGCAAGACCCTCTCCCCAACCATGAATGCAATGTCGCAAGCCTTCCGATCCGTATAACATTTCAGTCTAGATTTGGTTGTACGAAGTCGATCCTGAATCAATCTAACCTTTCCCAAAGTACCCTGAACCAAATTTGTTCCCAATAGCCTAGCCTCACTTGGCTCAAACCAACCCACCGAAGACCGGTACGGCCTACCATACAAATCCTCATACGGTTCCATCTGAATGCTCAAATGATAAATGTTGTTGTGGGCAAACTCCACAAGTAGAAATAAGTGATTTCAAGAACCCCCAAAATCCATTACACATGCACGAGTTGTATCCTCGAATAACTGAATAGTGTGCTGGTAGTGTACGTTCGTCTGAGGGTAAAATATTATACTCAACTCCACCCGCGAGCCCAAATCATGTTGTACGGCTTTCCAAAACCGTGATGTAAAGTGCGTACCGCTATCCGAGATGATAGATACCGAAAAGCCATGAAGCCTGAAAATCTCGCGAATATAAACCTGAGCTAGCTGCTATGAAAAAGAAGTAGTAAGCACGGGAGTGAAATGAGCTAACTTGGTTAATCTATCCCCAATCACACATACTATATCGAACTTCCTCCGAGTCTTTGAGAGACCAATAAAAAAGTCCATAGTGATTTGCTCCCATTTCCACTCTGGAATATCTAACTTCCGAAGAAATTTTCCCTGCAGCTTATGCACATACTTCACTTGCTGACAATTTAGGCATCAATCTACTTATCCCACTCTGTCATTCTTAATCCATCTCCATCAATAGTGTAGCCTCAAATCCTGATACATCTTCATGACACTCGGATGAATGGAGTACCATGAACTGTGAGCCTCTTGGAGAATCAAATCGTGCAAGACATCTACATTAGGCACACATAGATTTGCATATATCCGTAATATACCATTATTTCAATCAGTGACCTCTTTGGCATCTCTGTACTGAATTGTGTCCTTGGGGACAAGCAGATTGGAGTCATCATACTGACGCTCTTTGATACGATCATAAAGACAAGACTGAGAAACCACATAAGCCAAAACTCGACTCAGCTCGGAGATATCAAATTTGGCAAACTGGTTGGCCAAGGCCTGAATATTGAAGGCTAAAGGCCTCTTTGTACCGATAGATATGCTAAGCTGTCCAAACTCTCCGCCTTGCGAGTAAAGGCATCGGCCACCACATTGGCCATCGTTGGTGCTGCAAGTGAAGATCATTTCTGTTTAAATAGATACTGATGACTCCGGTGATCGGCGTAGACCTCATAAGGGACACCATACAAATAGTGCTGCTAGATCTTCAAGGCATGAACAATAGTTGCTAAATCGAGATCATGGACAAGATATTTCTTCTCATGCACCTTCCACTGTCTAGACACATAGGCAATTACCCTATTGTCCTGCTTCAACATCGTGCCGAGACTAATGTGTGTCGTGCCATAATACTCCATATAGGATCCCGAACTAGTAGGCAATACCAATACTGGGTTGTAAATCGAAGAGTCTTGAGCTTTTGAAAGCTCTCCTTGCACTCCTTGGTTCACCTGAATGGAGCATCCTTCTGGATAATTTTTGTCATAGGTGTTGCAATAGACGAGAAACCCTATATATATTGGCGGTAATAGCCAAGCCAAAAAACCTCCAGACCTTCGTAGCCAAGGATGGTTTGGGCCAACTCTGCACTGCTTTAATCTTCTTTGTATCTACCTTGATCCCCTTACTTGATACTATATGACCCAACAATGGCACTTAATCTAGCCATATTTACACTTCAAAATTTTTTGCAAATAACTTCTTTTCACTCAAGTCTGATCCTCAGGTGATGCTCATGATCCTCCCAGCTTTGGTAGTGCACAAAAATGTTGTCAATAAACACAATGACGAATGAGTCAAGGTATGGCTGAAATAGACTATTCATCAAGTACATCTAGGTTGTTGGGGCATTGGTCATCCTAAAAGACATCACAAAGAACTAATAATGGCCAAACCGAGTCCTAAAAGTAGTCTTTGGGATATCTGGCTCCCGAATCTTAAACTGATGATAGCTTGAATGCAAGTCGATCTAAGAAAACACCCAGGCACCCTGAAGGTGATCAAATAGGTCATCAATACGAGACATTAGATATATGTTCTTCACTGCAACCTTGTCCAACTGTCAATAATCAATACATATACGCTTAGAACCATCCTTCTTCTCTACAAACAAGACAAGAGCACCCAAGGTGATACAATGGGCCGAATATATACATTATCAAGCAACGCTTGCAATTATTCCTTTTACTCTTTCAACTCTGTTGGGGTCATATGATAGAGTGTAATAGATATTGACTGAGTGACCGGTAACAAATCAATACAAAAGTCGATATCTTTAGCAGGCGACATGCCCAAGATAGCAGCCGAAAATACATTTGGATAACCTCTCACTACTGGAAAAGACTCGACGGTAGGAGTGTCAACACTAACATCCCTCATGTATGCCATATACGCATCACACCCCTTCTCAACCATCTGCTGAGCCTTTAAAAATGAAACGATCCTATTAGGAACAAAATCTAAGGTATCTCTCCACTCTAACCGTGGTAATCCTGGCATATCCAATGTCATCTTCTAGGTGTGACAATCAAGGATAGATTGATTGGGAGACAACCAGTCCATGCCCAAAATAAGATCAAAATCCACCTTACTAAGCAACATAAATCAACCATGTTCTCGAAACCACTAAGAACAACCAAACACGACCAATACATACGGTCAACAACAATAGAATCTTTCACGAGTGTATACACATAGACTGGAGAACTCAAAGAATCACAGGATACACCTAAATACGGAGCAAAATAAGATGATACATTGGAATAAGTGGAGTCTAGATCAAATAAGACTGATGCTTCTCTATGATCGATTGAAACAATACCTGGTATGAAAAAGAAGGATGCAACTCCCTCCGTCCTAGTAAGAAAAACTTAGTATCTGGCCTGGACTCCCCCTCTAGGGTGACCTCTACTTGCTCGACCTTTACCTCTAGCTAGCTGTGCAGGTGGGGTGGCAACTGGTGCGACAACCATGGACTAAGAAGCCTGAGGATTTGATAGAATACACAGAGCCTGAGTAGCCTGTGGAGGTCCACCCCTATTGAGTATGAGGCAATCCCTCACCACGTGACAATTGTCACCACACAAAGTTCTCAGACAACGTAGCTGTTGTGGCTTGCTCGGGCCTAATCAGTTGGACTGACCGTTGTGAGCACCCCATGGAAGAAGTATACTTATAATTGTAGTGCATAATAGGGAGACTGAGGCCTATGAATGACTAGAATACCACTGTAAGATAGAAGTGCTGAATGGATGATTTCAGAGTTGTCTTCACACAAATCTGAACCCGATATCAAAAAGTCCAAAAATCATCCAACTTTTCAACTTCCGCCAATTAATGCCGAAATTATCTACACTCTTCCGAAGACCAAAATAACCCCGTTGAGCTATTGGAACCATAAAAAATCCATTTCATAGTTGTCTTCGCACAAATCAAACTACAGTTAAATCCTACGACTTAAACATCTATATTAGGGACTATGTGTCCCATTTCACCCCGAAACAAAAAACCAAACCTACCGACAAGTCACGTAACCACAGAATGACATAGAGGGAGAAATAAAAAAGGGTGTGGGGCTAATACTCTCAAAATAATTGGTCGGGTTGTTGCATATTCCCCCTATTAAAACAACCGTTCGTCCTCGAAAAACATGCCTGAAGTGGTGAAAAGATGAGTATAATGATTTCGCATATCATGCTCGGTGTCCTATGTCGCCTCCTTGACCATATAACCCCTCCACTAAGTCTTCATTGAAGCAATGCTCTTCAACCTCAACTACCGATTCTGCCTATTCAAGATGGCCACCAGCTCCTAAACATAAGATAGATCCTTGTCAACTGGATTGAGTTGAAGTCCAACACATAAGACGGATTGCCATGATACTTCCGGAGTATGGAAACATGGAACATTGTATGAACTGCACAGAGACCAAATGGTAGTGCAAGTCTGTAAGCCATCTCTCGAACCCTCTCAAGAATCTCAAAAGGTCCAATATACCTAGGGCTCAACTTGTCCTTCTTTTCGAACCTCATAAGATCCTTCATGGGCGAAACCCGGAGCAAGACCCTCTCTCCAACCATGAATGCAATGTCGTGAGCCTTCCGATCCGTATAACATTTCTGTCTAGATTGGGTTGTACGAAGTCGATCCTGAATCAATCTAACCTTTTTCAAAGTACCCTGAACCAAATTTGTTCCCAATAGCCTAGCCTCACTTGTCTCAAACCAACCCACCGAAGACCGGTACGGCCTACCATACAAATCCTTATACAGTGCCATCTGAACGCTCAAATGATAATTGTTGTTGTGGGCAAACTCCACAAGTGGCAAGAAGTGTTTTCAAGAACCCCCAAAATCCATTACACATGCACGAGTTGTATCCTCCAATAACTGAATAGTGTGCTGATACTGTCTGTCCTTCTGATGGTCAAATATTTTACTCAACTCCACCCGCGAGCCCAAATCATATTGTACGGATTTCCAAAATCGTGATGTAAAGTGCGTACCGCTATCAGAGATGATAGGTACCGACACGCTATGAAGCCTGACAATCTCGCAAATATAAACCTGAGCTAGCTGCTATGAAGAATAAGTAGTAAGCATTGGAGTGAAATGAGCTAACTTGGTTAATCTATCCACAGTCACCCATACTATATCGAACTTCCTCTGAGTCTTTGAGAGACCAATAAATAAATCCATAGTGATTTGATCCCATTTCCACTCTGGAATATCTAACTTCCGAAGAAATTTTCCCAGCAGCTTATGCACATACTTCACTTGCTGACAATTTAGGCATCAATCTACTTATCCCACTCAGTCATTCTTATTCCATCTCCATCAATAGTGCAGCCTCAAATCCTGATACATCTTCATGACACCCGGATGAATGGAGTACCGTGAACTGTGAGCCTCTTGGAGAATCAAATCTTGCAAGACATCTACACTAGGCATACATAGATTTCCATATATCCGTAATATACCATCATTTCCAACAGTGACCTCTTTGGCATCTCTGTGCTGAACTGTGTCCTTGGGGACAAGCATATTTGAGGCATCATACTGACGCTCTTTGATCAATCATAAAGAGAAGACTTAGAAACCACATAAGCCAAAACTCGACTTAGCTCGGATATATCAAATTTGAAAAACTTGTTCGCCAAGGCCTGAATATCGATGGCTAAAGGCCTCTCTGTACCGATAGATATGCTATACTTTCCAAACTCTCCGCCTTGCGACTAAAGGCATCGACCTCCACATTGGCCATCCTCGTTTCTGCAAGATAAGATCATTCAGTTTAAACATATACTGAAGACTCCGGTGATCGGTGTAGACCTCATAAGGGACACCATTCAAATAGTGCTGCTAGATCTTCAAGGCATGAACAATAGCTGATAACTCGAGATCATGGACAAGATATTTCTTCTCATGCACCTTCCACTTTCTAGAAAAGTAGGCAATTACCCTATTATCTTGCATCAACATCGCGCCGAGACTAATGTGTGGCATGCCATAATACTCCATATAGGACCCCGAACTAGTAGGCAATACCAATACTGGGTTGTAAGTCGAAGCAGCCTTAAGCTTTTGAAAGTTCTCCTCGCACTCCTTGGTTCACCTGAATGGAGCATCCTTCTGGATTAATTTTGTCATAGGTGTTGCAGTAGACGAGAAACCCTTTATATATCGGCGGTAATAGCCAAGCCAAAAAACTTCCAGACCTTCGTAGCCAAGGATGGTTTGGGCCAACTCTGCACTGCTTTAATCTTCTTTGTTTCTACCTTGATTCCCTTACTTGATACTACATGACCCAACAATGGCACTTAATCTAGCCATATTTACACTTCAAAAATTTTTGCAAATAACTTCTTTTCACTCAAGTTTGATCCTCAGGTGCTGTTCATGATCCTCCCAGCTTTGGGAGTGCACCAAAATGTTGTCAATAAACACAATGACGAACAAGTCAAGGTAGGGCTGAAATACACTATTCATCAAGTACATCAAGGTTGTTGGGGCATTAGTCAGCCTAAAAGACATAACAAAGAACAAATAATGGCCAAACCAAGTCTTAAACTTATAATAGCCTGAATGCAAGTCGATCTAAGAAAACACCCAGGCACCCTGAAGGTGATAAAATAGGTCATCAATACGAGGCAATAGATATATGTTCTTCATTGCGACCTTGTCCAACTATCGATAATAAATACATACACGCTTAGAACAATCCTTCTTCTCTACAAACAAGACAAGGGCACCCAAAGGGATACAATGGGCCGAATAAATACATTATCAAGCAACTCTTGCAATTGTTTCTTTAACTCTTTCAACTCTATTGGGGCCATATGATAGGGTGGAATAGAAATGGAATGAGTGACCGGTAACAAATCAATACCAAAGTCGATATCTTTAGCAGGCGACATGCCCAAAATATCAGCCGAAAATACATTTGGATAATCACTCACCACCAGAACAGACTCGACACTAGGAGTGTCAACACTAACATCCCTCATATATGCTAGATACGCATCACAGTCCTTTTCAACCATCTGCTGAGCCTTTAGAAATGAAACAACCCTATTAGGAACATAATCTAAGGTATCTCACCACTCTAACCGTGGTAATCCAGGTATATCCAATGTCATCTTATAGGTGTTACAATCAAAGATAGAATGATAGGGAGACAACCAGTCCATGCCCAAAATAAGATCAAAATCCACCTTACTAAGCAACATAAATCAGCCATGTTCTCAAAACCACTAAGAATAACCAAACACGACCAATACATACGGTCAACAACAATAGAATCTCCCATGAGTTTAGACACATAGACTTGAGAACTCAAAGAATCACGAGATACACCAAAACACAGAGCAAAATAAGATGATACATTGGAATAAGTGGAGTCTAGATCAAATAAGACAGATGCTTCTCTATGATCGATTGAAACAATACCTGGTATGACAAAGACGGATGCAACTGCCTCTGTCCTAGTAGGAAAAACTTAGTATCTGGACTGGACTCCCCCTCTAGGGCGACCTCTACCTGCTCGACCTCTACCTGTAGCTGGCTATACAGGTGGGGTGGCAAGTGGTGCGACAACCATGGACTGTGAAGCCTGAGGATCTGATAGAATATGCAGAGCCTGAGTAGCCTGCGGAGGTTCACCCCTATTGAGTCTGAGGAAATCCCTCACCACATGACAAGTATCACCACACTTAAAATAAGATCACGGAGGACGTAGCTGTTGTGGCTAGCTCAGTCCTATTCAGTTGGACGGACCGTTGTGAGCACCCCATGCAAGAAGTATACTTTGAATGGCAGTGCATAATAGGGAGACTGAGGCCTATGAATTACTAGAATACCTCTGTAAGATAGAAGTGCTGAATGAATAGGGCGACTCATATAGCCCCTACCAGGACGAGCTAGAAATGGGGCACGGGTACCACTGTATGTGGAAAACTCTCGAGACCTTTTGGTCTACCTCTCCTCTCATTTCCAAGTCAACAAACACTCTAACCTCCTAGCAATTTGAACTACCTGCTGGTATGCGATGTCCATCTCCAACTGTCGAGCCATTCTAAATCTAGTACTAGGGTTGAGCCCCTTGATAAATTGACGAACTCGCTCTTGAGCAGTAGAAACCAAAGGTCCGCATGCCTAGTAAAAATACCATACTAGACGGTCTACTCCAACATGGTCATAAAACCCTGGTACAACTACTCAAACTCTGCGCACCATGCATCTCCGAGACTCTGGGAAATATACTCCCTTAAGAACATATTTGAGAATAAGTCTTAGTGAAGCTTCCTAGGCAGGAATACCCAACTCATATGCTTGCCACCACTAATATGTCACTTCTATAAGCTGGAACGTAGTGAAAGAAACACCACTAGACTCCGCAACACCCATGGTACAAAGGATATGGTGGGAGACCTCAAGAAAACCCTGGGTATCCTCAGAAACTGCTGCAATGAAAGTAGGATGGTGGTACTTTTTGTACCTCTCAAGCCCGAGTTGCTCCTTCTCAAAAACTGTTGCCCTAGCCTCGGGCCGAACTGGGGCTACTGGCTGCACTTTTATGACCTCTTCAACCTAGTCGACCTGTACCATCTTCTTTGGGTACGGGCAGCCGGAGTTTGTTCTCCTCCCCCAACCTGAGATGTGGCAGGAGCAAGTTTTATCAACCTTGCCTAAGCCAATGTTCTGAACATACTTAGAAACTAGGTGAGAGTCTCCTAGAGGGATGGTGTAGAAACAAGTACCTCAGGTGCGTGTCCTATTTCCGGAGCTACTGGTGGCTCCGCTGTAGCAGTTTGTGCAGAAGCTATGGTTTCACCACATGGACGCCCTCAGCCTTTACCCGACCCTAGACTCTCATGGCTATAGTAGGAGGCACGAGAGTCTGATCATCTTATCTATCTGTACGTGTCCTCACCATCTGTGAGAGAATAAAAATAAAGAAATTTAGAATCCAAAGTAAAAGTTTCACACGATAAGTAATCAAAGCAATCAAACTTTTCCTAAGAATTCCATAGCCTCCCAAAGATAACTTCAGACATCTCCATATCGATCCGCGAGACTCAACTAAACCTACTTGTAACTCATAACACCTATGAATGTAGAGCTATAATTCCAACTTATCACAACCCAATTTCCCTCTGAAGGATGTCATGACGGCACCTAGTCTCTATGACTAGGTAAGCCTAACAATTTCACAGGATAACTTAATATTAAGCTAACACTCAAATCTCAATGTCTGAAATAAATAAAACCTGTAATTAAAAAAACTTACAACTCCCAAAACCAGGTAGAAATATGTCATAAGCTCTAACATAAATGCTAAATATCTCTCTACATTAGAGTCTAACGAAGATAAGGAAAAACAACATAATAAAGGTTGAGGGTGACTTCAAGGTCTATGGACGGAAGCTGGTAGAAATACCTTGAAATCTCCACGTACTCAGTGGCTCACTGATATCAAGTCTGGTGGGAGGTACCTGGATCAGCATAAAATATGTGAAGAAGCCTATTATGAATACACCATAACGGTACCTAGTAAGTGTTAAGCCTAACCTTGGTTGAGTAGTGACGAGGTCAAGTTAGGGCCCTACTGTAATTAATAAGAAACAAGACAGGAGAAATATAATATAATGAAGTGAAAAAGAAGTGAAGCAATGGAAATTTACGGAAGGTAATAACACTAAATAAAGAAAAGACATACACTATAAAAGGGACAAAAGATCTTACAGGTTAAGGAAAGACAAAAACAACCAACACAGCAAATAGAGGAAATCAATAGGGGCACTCTCGAGGCACCGCCTCGTAGTCTCAAAAGTAAATATCTCACACTTTTTCCTTATATAATCGCGAAAGTCTTTGTTTTGAAAATCATTTTCTCGAAATAGCATCTCGCATTTTACCCAACCTTATCACACTACATGACTTCTAGTAGTTCTCTTACAAACCATGCATATCAAGCCCACCTTATCTCATTGTATGCGTTTCAACACCCAGACCTTATACCACCACATACGTATCAATAATCATAACAGCAAGGCAAAAACCTCGTGCCACAACCAAACAGTCATCATATCAACAATCATGAAACTTAAGACATGACAATTGGACAAATGATAATTTAAGGATAGCAAGTTCAAATAAGGAATCCCAAGTTAAATAATGAATAGTGAATCAAGAAAATAGGAAATCAACTAAACATGTGGTACAAGTTTCAAACAAGAGATAAAATAAGTAGACATGTGCAATTAGGCTAAACACGGTGACAATACATGCAATGATAACTTACTTAAGGCATAAAAGGAAAACTACTTTGATAAAAGTCAAATTTCAACCTTTAGTCCATGTATGCACTTATCAGCTTGCGTACACGACCCTCAGATATCTCAAATAATCACAATAATACGAAATTCTAAGGAAAATTTCCCCCACACAAGGTTAGACAAGTAACTTACCCCAACCCCGAACGACCCAAATCTAGCCATACGCAATTACATACTATTTATATAACTATAAAAAATTAATCTGAATAATGAAATTAACAAGAAATTAGAAAATCGCCCCAAAGGTCGACCCAAGCCCACATCTCGAAATCGGGAAAAAGTCAAAAATTTTGAACATTTGTTCAATCACGAGGCCGCCCATACAAAAATTACACAAATTATATACAAAAACCTCGATCAAAACCTCAAATTTTGGCCTATGAATTTTTCACCTTTTTCCCCAATTTCTCAACGCAAATTTTTAATTAAATAAAGAATTAATGACAGAAGCGAAAATTAATCAAAAACGAGATCAAGAATCCTTACCCAAATGTTACGTCTGAAAATCCCTAAAGGTTTGGCCTCAATCCGAGCTCTCTAAGACCAAAAACAAATAATGAAATTATACCCTCGAACTTAGGCCTTTTCTACCCAGCGATTTCGCATCTGCGAACCGACAACTGTATCTACGGCTCCATACCGACAGAATTTCCATTGCAGGTGCGGACTTCACTTAAGTCCACTGGGTTCGCTTATGTGAGAAAAGGGTCACACCTGCGCATGCGTGCCTGCAACAAAACACATCACACCTGCAACACAGTCACTCCTGTGCATCATCTCACTACAGAAGAGAAGCCGCTACTAAGAAAACTTTTCTGCACATGTGAGTCCTGCCTAGACTGCCTATTTCCATAGCTTCTCTGATCCTCTCGCTTCTACAAGCTCGCACATGCGGTAAAACTTGCGCATGTGCGATTGCACCAGAACTGGTGCATTTCAGCCATTCTTTAAGTTCTAAACTTGATTCGTTAGCCATCTGAAACAACCTCGAGGCCCCCAAGACCTCAATCAAAAATACTAACACGTTCTAAAACATCACTCGAACTTAGACGAGTCTTCAAATTACACCAAACAACACTAAAAACATGAATTGCGCTTCAATTCAAGCCTAACAAAATTTAAAACTTTTAACTTCTACATTCGATGTCGAAACATATCTAATCCCATTTGATTGATCTTAAATTTTGCATACAAATCACATTTGAAATTACGGATCTATCCCAACTTCCAGAATCAGAATCCGACCCCGATATCAAAAGTTCACTATCGGTCAAACTTTTCGATAATCGTCCGACTTTCTAGCTTTTGCCAATTAATGCTGAAATGACATACGGACCTCCAAATCAATATCCGTGCATGCCCCTAAGACTAAAATTACCTCATGGAGCTATTGGAACCATCAAAACTCAATTCAAGAGTCATCTTAACACAAATCAAACTACTGTCAATTTTTTACGACTTAAACTTTTTTTTGGGACTATGTGTCCGATTTTACTCCAAAATTAGAAACTAAACCTTCCGGTAAGTCACGTAACCACAGAATGACATAGAGGGAGCAGTAAATAGGGGTTTGAGGCTAATACTCTCAGAGTAATTGGCCTGGTCGTTACACATATTTGACCTAAGAAAGTTGGCTCATCATTTGTAGCCCAACCAAATGTGATAACGTAGCTAATATTTATTGGACTTAGATAATTAATTCAACTATATTAGCTCATAATATTTATTTAGACTAATATATTTAAAAGATAATCTAAGTTATTTTATTGAATTTAAATTCATTTAATTTATATTCCTACAAATGCCTCCCGTTTCAAGACTAGTTGAGATGTAGACATGTTGAACTTTAAAACAAGGCATGATGTACAAAGTCAAATAGCTTGAGCTCTTGACCCCGGACCGCAATTAGTTTCTCAAGTATAAAGTTTTCAGTCTTAATACGTTCAAGAAACTTTCCTCCTCTTTAGAAAAATTTATATATTTTAAGTTGATGAGCTTTTAATGTTGGCTTCAAGAAAGTTTACTTATGTAAATGATTGAAAGATCAATTGCCACTATTGTAAAGAGAAATGCTTTCAAAGCTAATACTCAATCTTTCTGGCGGCACACGTGAGTTAAGCAAATAGTACATCGCATTAGTACTGTTAAGGAGAAAGACTCTAAATTAAGGTAACTTTTCACAGTTTCTCTCACAATTCGAATTCTATTTGGAGCAGAAAGTGTTTGACCACCTCACACCTGATCCCACATCGCCTAACAACCTTTTAATGCCATGTTTCATAAGCTATATAAACCCACATTCTCATGATAATTGATAAAAACCAACGTCATCCACAAAGTCAATTTTACTTCGACCTTTGATGTTTAGGAAGCATGTGCAAATGTGATTTTTTTTCTTCTTTAATTCCTCTGCGTTTTCTTTGTATTTTGTCTTTTTCTTTTTATTTTTTGTTATAGATATGATCTATACATGAAGAAGGTAATTTATACATAAAGAAGGCAATTTAGGATATGAAGGGAAAGATACTCATCTCCGTCAGGATATTGGTGAGATTACTCTTAGGATATGAATGGATGGATAACCATTATGGCCTGAATGTTAGAGAGATTACTCTCAAGGTGATCCTAATCAAAAAGATTACTCTTAAGGTATAAAAGGATGAATACTCAACCCCGTCCGAATATCGGAGAGATTACTCTCAAGGTGTCCCGAAGATCAGAGAGATTGCTCTCAAGATGTGAGTGGACAAATACCCACCCCTGCCACGAATATGGAGGCCATTTCATCCATCAAGACCATTGTACGACCCCCAATATTCTTGATTTAGACGCCGATGATATTTTCTTCTTTGAAGACCAAAGAGGTGGTAAATTTCCAAACTTAGATATTTAATAGTCGAGTCTGAAGATGGACAAGAACAACCAAACTTTTGATTCACACCCCCACATGCTGGCTGGTATGCATCCTTAAGGCCTTCTTTGAGGAACCTGCTTCAGGTAGGAAATTGGACTGTGGAGCACAAGTCTACTTCTCATCCATTGCCAAGACATGGTCTCTCCAAGCGGCTATTCATCACCACGTAAACATCTCTAGAATCCTTCCAAATTTAGGGCATCACATAATTTACGGAGAAACATGTTAGGGAGGCACGATAACAATCGAGGAAAGTATCGTCTTATTCCAGGATATTAGCAATGGGCAGAAGATGTACTTGGTGGAACCAACAAACCCTGGTTACAGCAAAGATTTATAATGATGTCTATGCCTCACTTTTCACATATGATCGAACCTCGAACATTTTGCAAGCATTTTGTGAGGCTTGGTCTCCCAAAACAAACACACTTCTTACATTAGTTAGGGAGATATCTAACTCTGTTTGGGACTTACATATTCTTGGAGGTTACCCTTACGAGAAGTGGTACCTGCGGCAAGGGGACTCATTGTCTCGAAGAAAAATAGATAGGATTTATTCGTCGATCTTGCGAGTATTTATTTGTTACCTTCCAGAATCATACAGAATGTACCAATGTTAACCAAAAGGTATTCTTAAGTAAATGGACAAATTTTTGGTGTAAGAAAGCTTTTATATATTTACTGCCTCATTGCGAAAGGAAAAGAAATTCGCGCGCACCTAAATTCAACACATTATCGTAACGGAGTTATTCCCGAGATAAATAAGTGGTCAAGTGATCATAAAGCTGTATTTTTCAAGCTTAGGGTGAGGTCTGACAAGAAAGATGAAACATATCTAGCAGCCTTCTTATCATGTTGCCTATGTGCTTTTGTGTTTTGCTATAAAGTAGATAACCTAATTCATCCCGAAATTTTAATGATGGCAAGCATGATGGCAAGCGGGCGAAATATTAGCCTTGTGGTCCTAGTTTTGGCGCGTATCTATCATGGTTTGAGTAAGATCTCGTGTTGTTCCCAACTTAACCCGGTCAAAGTTTGTTTTTCTATCAATTATGTTTACGGTTGGCTTGCATATTACCTCAAAATCAAGTATCCACTTGCTACGGGTCCATTTGTCCCTTTTATGGTGGAATACTCATGAGAGAGCACCACGAGTATTTTAACAAAAAGATACGAGAAGATGCATCCACGACGGAGAAAATATAGTTTGGATACCAACAATGTTAACTAATTTCCATTCTTATTATTGTGTGGATAACGAGGCCCCTCAAGAGTTGGAGTTAAATTACTTCATGAGCTTACGTTTTAATTACCTCCCTTTGATGAGGCGCATGGGAAGTTTCTTGAGGATAATTTACAAGTTTGTTAGACAATGCTGGGCCAAACATTACTATTCATTTAGGAGGCGAAGATCAGGGTGTTGGAAAGACATATCAAAAGTCAAAGAACCACCTACTCCAATCCTAAAAATAGTTACACAACATAAGAAAAGGAAGCTTAAATCCTCAAAGGCAGCTTTGAAGAGGTGGCATGCACTTTAACAGATATAGAGAAATACCCTCAAGCTCTTCTATTTAGCATGCCAGTTTCTCAAGATACAAGCCAAAGTACCAATGAAAATCAAAAATGGAAAAGGAAAAGGCTTAACCTGGTAGAGATTGTAGAGGTTCCAAGTACTGATAGTCCCTAAGAACGCACACAGCTTGTAACAAAGAGGTAGAATACTATAACCTCGACTTTTTCCCCTTTTTTTTGGAACTAATAGCTTTACTAAAGTTTACTTTCTTTCTTTGCTTTTTCCGTATGCAGCTAAATAGCATTGGGCATCTGATGGCATCCCTATATAGTCGCAAGTTAGTGATGAATCTATTGCAGGGACTACGTCTAAACTGAAGTCATCTTCAAATGTATCATCTCTTCCTCATGACATAGCCCTAATAAAAAACTCCAAATGGGATAACTCGCATTCCACTACCGACAAATGCAACAATATTTATTTTCAAGGAAAGAACATTGTCTTTAATTGCAAAAAGAAATTCATCTTTGGATTTTTGAAGGATATTTGCAATATACTCTCCAAAACTCGTGTGGAATTGCTCTCATCTTATAGGGAGAAAATCATTGAGATGTTTGAGGATATGAAGAAGGTGAATATTTTGGATGTTTCTCCATCAGAGAGTATACTAATTCTCTTTCTAGCTTTCCACTTCATATGACCAAGAGCGATCCAATTTGGTTGATAAGACGAGTAAAAATAAGAATCTAGAACTAATTATAAAAGCTAAGGAGCGTCTCGAATCGTTCAAACTTGTAGAAAGTGAGAAAGTCAAGAAAGTTTCCTCTAGTGAAAAGAAACTAAAGAGAGTTGTGAAAATGTTGCATGTTTATGGGAAGTAATGATGAGTCTTCATATGGAAAGGACTTGATCTCCTACTTGAAAGAATATCGGGTGAACTATTTTCTTGAAGGCAGGATACAATCGAGCTTGTTAACATTCAAGACTCTGTTGAGCTTCCAGCCTCTTCTAATCAAAAGCCTCCAACTCTATAAATCGATGTTGAGCATTTTCTTCATCAGTTTTTCCCTTATTGAATAGCTAATCGTAATGAAGGAATTTGACGCTCGAGCGGAAAAACAATTTTGATTTCATAAACAAGTGGATAATAGGTTGTTTATGTTGGCGTGCCATGATTTGTTCTATTTGCCCACATAGCTTCTTCCAGACGATCATGCCAATCTCGTTTGGATTTGGAGACATCTTTCTTTTAATAAGTTGCATAGAGTTTTGTTAAATACCCCAGCTAGACCATTGGCAGCAACGTTGTACATCAAAGATTTACATTGCATGAAGCCAAAGAGATCACAAATATTGTACATCAACCTGTTGTAGGATATTTTTCCATTATCCGTTATTATGTAAAAAGGAATACCAAAGCAATAGATTATGTTTACTCGGATGAAACTTGCAATATTTTCCGTCTTTACTTCCTAAAGAGAAACGACTTCAGCTCATTTGAGAAGTAGTCAGTTGCAGCCAAGATGTATAGGTGCCCACTAGAGGACTTTGGCAGTGGTCTAACAACATCCAATCCTCAAACGTCAAATACCCAGGATACAACAGTCGGGTGCAAAACTTAAGGAGGATGATGAATAAAGTTTGCATGAATTTGGCAAGCCTAGCATCTTTGAGCATAGTCCAAGAAATATTTTATCATCATTGGCCAATATATCTCATCCCTTTTATATGAAAGTAGAGTTTTCGTCTAGACTGGTGTGACCCACATACCCGAGAATGCTTCTTGCATAGCTTGGAGTGGTTCATCTTCTCCTAATCATGGTAAGAGTTCTCTGTCAAATGATCTTCTATATAGAGCATCTTTGTAATAAAGGAAGCGATGTGAACGACGGCGGATTTCAGCCCTTCTCCTAGTATTTTCGGTAAGTATCTCGTAGCTCAAATAATCAATAATGGGTTGTCTCTGTTCTTCCCTCTCAGCTTCAGAAATAACGACATGATGCTCGAGTTTATTTTCTTAATTTTTATCTTCATTTGGCGGCGGTACTAGCCATTTTTGGCAGATAGTAAGTTGCGCTTGATTAAGAAGGGTTAACAATGAAGCTAGGGAAGATAAAGTACTAGCCTTCTTGTTTTCTTTCCTAGGTACATGTTGAATAGTCACATCACCGACCCACCTCATAACCTTTTTAGCATACTCATAATATGGGAATAGTTAAGGTTGTTTTTACCTTGTAACTACCTAAAAGCTAGTGGATCACTAACTAAGAGTCACCAAAGACTTGCAATTGCAACCGCTTCATTTCAACAGCCATTTCAAGCCCAAGTATTAGTGCTTGATACCCAGTAACGTTGTTGGAGCATATTTGTGTTAATGTAAAAGAGTAGGATAGAACTTTACCTTGAGAAGTGACATATACTACACCAACACCAGCTCCTCGCTAATGTGAAGAACCATCAAAGTACATCTTCCATGGAGGGTGAACTTCAATGACCATTGCATCCTCATCAGGTAGTTTGTCAATTCGCTCTCAAGCATCACATATAGGGTGATCTTCCATGAAGTCCGCTAATGCTTGTCCTTTTATAGCTTTTAGAGGGATGCACACAATTTCAAATTGTTGAAACTGGAGGTACCACTTTTCTAGTTGATCACTAAGGATAGGTTTTGACATTACAAACTTTATGAGATTTACTCTAGAAACAAGACGAACGATATGAGCTTGAAAGTAGTGCTTCAAATTTGGATTGAGAAGACTAGCGCCAAACATAAATTTTCGATTGGAAAATAATTCAACTCATTTAGTATCATCATCCTACTCAAGTAGTAAAGGGAGTTTTGTTCCCTTCACTATTTTCTTCGGCTAACAACGCTCTAACAGGCCTTTCATGTGCTGAAATATATAGTATCAATGGTTTTCTAGGTATAAGGGCTTCCAAAACTGGAGGCTTCATCAAGTAAGCTTTGATACTTTCAGAGGCTCTGCTAGAAGCTTGGTTCCATTTGAAAGGAATGCCTTTCTCCATGAGGCTACTGAATGGTTGGCACCTCCCAGCTAGGATTGACATGAATCTCCTAAGGTATTCTAGCTTTCCTCGCAGTCTTTTCAATCCATGAATATCCCGAGGCTCGGGCATTTTAAAAATTGCATCTACATTGGCTTAATCAATTTCAATCCCTTGATACTGTACAATGAAACCAAGGAACGTTCCAGAAGTAACTTCAATGGTCCATTTCAATGGATTCGCCCTAAGTAGGTACCTCCAAAGCAACTCAAACACCATTCTAAAGTCTTTTAAGTGGTCGCTCCTCTTTCTTGATTTTACCACCAAGTTGTCAACATAACATTCGACATTCTTGTAGAGAAGGTCATCAAAAAAAATTGTGCATAGCCCTTTGGTAAGTAGCACCATCATTCTCTAAGCCACAAGGTATTAACTTTTAGTAATAAATACCCTATGGGGTACAGAATGTAGCAAGCTCTTCCTCTTTTGGCGCCTTGCTAATTCAGTTATAGCCTAAAAAACCATCCATGAATGACATTGCCTGGTATCCAGTGGTAGTGTAAATCATAATATCTAGACCATGAAGCAAAAGGTCATCCTTATGGAATGCATTGTTGAGATCCCTAAAGTCAACACACCCTCGAATTTGGCCATTCTTCTTTCTCACGTGAATAATACTTGAAACCCATGTTGAGTATTTAACTTCACTAATGAAACCAGCTTTAATGAGTTTATTAACTTCACTTTCAATAGAGGGAACAGAATTCAGGATAAAAATCCTCTAGGCTTGCTTAACAAGATGAGCGCCATTCTTGACTACAAGGTGATGGATTGCTGCTTTAGGGTTCAAGACAAGCATCTCTTTGTAACTCCAAGCAAATACATCCTTGTACTCCTTAAGTAAGTCCATGTAAGTACTTTTCGATTGCTAGTAAAGTATTTAGGTAATGGGCCTTGGTTCTTTATCAGTGCCAAGTTCAACTTCTGTTAAGGCGTCAACCATTGTCTTTACCCCTTCTTCAAGTTCAAAGGATAATCTTTCGCATATTTATCTTCATAAGGATCCCCGTCATTGAAAAATATGTGGTAACACCAAGAAATATCCTCCAATTTCTACTCAGCCTTCACTAGAGATGAAACAGATTGCTCGCCTTCAACAGTGATGTGATATTAAGAGTCCATGCATTCTTCGTATTCATCATGTTTCTTGGTGTAGACCACAATATATGGCTTCACCTTCAGTACCTCTTCACTTAAGCCACAAGTTTTGTTTATTGCCTCATTTTATAAATAACCAAACTTTGGAAATCCTTAGAGATCTTCTAGAGTTTTTGTGAAACGGGTGTTCTTATGCTTTGATAATTTCTCTGGAACTTGTTCCCCTTCTTTAATGGACCCAATATCTCAAATACAGAAGTACTCACAATTGATTTTCCGAGTCGATTAAAGACATAAGGCCTATTGGAAGTGGCATATTCATCTTCCCTAGTGATATGATTATTGTTTGCGCTTCTTATAGAGATACAAACTGGTGATGGCTGCTTAGACCCTAGACCTTGACGGGGTTGACTTATAGAAACTTCTGATGGGAGATTCCCTAATTTGAATGGCTCATTAGAATTATATCCAGATTTTAAAAATAGCATGTAAGCATTAGGATCAAAGCCTTCATCTGTACGCTTTATAGGAGTGCTATATTCTTCGAAGGATTTTGTGCCACAAACTCGCAAGTAGCAATAAAAGAATGTTTATTTCCTCAATTCGTTTGATCAGAGGAGTTAACCATGAAATGGGGAGAATTGAAAAGTTGTTTGAACAGACTCTGAAGCCCAGTTAGCATCCACAATAGTTCAATCAGAAACTTGGAGGTTCAATTAGGCAAAATCTCATAATCCTTGAAAACTCTCCCTAAGAGGGCTCTACCTAGTGATACACTAGTCAACACGAAAGGTAGGAAAAATTTCTGGTATGTAATCGTGGTAACTAAAAGAAGTGGATGAGGTAGTGATGTGAATGCCTCCAATGAAAAAGAAATTTTGAGTGATGAAGTTGTATAACAAGAGGATGAGATCCTTTTGGTGGTTGAGAATGTGATTTATGAGAACTTGAATGAAGAAGTGATGATTGATATCCAAGATAACGAGGTGGAAACACATAATGACATGAACCTGTCTAGGAAACACATAATAGACATGCCGAAAATGGTTGTGCCTAAAGCTAAGAATCCTTTGCCAAGGCCACCTCTACCTTATCTTTAGAGACTCGCGAAGGAGAAAAATAAGAATCAATTTATGAAATTTATTTACATGATGAAGAGCATATCCATTAGTGTGCCATTGGTGGAGGCTCTAGAGATAATGTACGTTATGATAAATTCTTGAAATACTTGGTGACAAAATAAACATCCATGGATTGTGAAACTATCAAGATAGCCCACTAAGTTAGTGCAACAGTGCACTCTATGGCTCCGAAGCTAGAAGACCCCGGTGCTTTCACCATTCCTTGCACCATTGGGAGTGCAGACTTTGCAAAAGCTTGGTGTGATTTAGGGCAGTATTAGCTTGACGGGCTAATATGTTTTCAAGACTTTGGATATTGGAAAACCGAGGCCGACTTCCATGATATTGCAAATGGTGGATAAAATAATGAAGAGGACATTGGGTATAATTGTTGGTGTTCTTGTCCGGGTAAAAAAGTTCATCTTCTTGGCTGACTTCGTGATTCTTGACTGCGTGATCGATTTTGAGGTGCCTATAATTTTGGGAAGACCTTTCCTTGCAACTAGAAAGGCCTTAGTTTATGTCGAAGCAGGGGAACTCACCTTTTGAGTGGGTGATGAGAAAGTGGTCTTTCATGTGTGTACTGTAATGAAGTGTGCTCATTTGTAGTTCTTGTCACAGTAGTGATAATTGATGATACTAGTGCAATGAACAATGTGGAGGCCCTCCAGAGGCGGTTTTTTTTAATATTGATGTAAATGAGGATGAAGGCTGGGTGAAGTATGTTAATGCTTTACATGGAATTGGATCTTACTCTTATGATACCCGGAAGCTCTCGTTGGATCATCAGAATTGGAAGACTCCACCAACAAAGCCCTTAATCGAGCAACATCCAATGTTGGAGTTGAATTCATTGCCTCCATCCCTCAAGTATGAATTCTTAGGCCCAAGTTCAACTTTGTCAGTTATTCTTTCCTCTTGCCTTACTAACATGCAGGTAGATGCCATATTGATGGTGCTCAAAAAATTGAAGAAGGCAGTCTGATGGACTTTAGCTGATATTCAGGGGATAAGCCCCGCCTTTTGTATGTACAATATTGTTCTTAAAGATGAAGCAAAGCCCTCCTTGGAACATTAAAAGAGGTTTAATGAAGAAATGCAAGAAGTTATAAAAAAGGAGGGTATCAAGTGGTTGGATGCCGGGGTTGTGTAACTGATCTCTTATAGTTCTTGGACTTTGATGGTGCAATGTGTGCATAAGAAGTGTTGTATGACCATGGTGACCAATGTGCAAAATGAACTAATTCCTACTAGGATAGTCATTGGATGGAGGGTGTACATGGAGTACCGCAAGTTGAACAAAGTGACCTGCAAGGATCACTTTTGCATTTCCTTTTCTTGACCAGATGTTAGATAGACTTGTTGGGCATGCCTTTTATTCTTTCATTTATGGGTATTGTAGGTAATACCAAATTTTGATTGCTCCAGAAGATCAGGAGAAGACCACCTTCACTTGCCCATATTGTACCTTTTCCTTCTCAAGGATACCATTTGGGTTGTGTAATGTACCAGTTATATTCCAGCGATGTATGATGGCCATATTCATTGACATGGTGAAAGATATTTCTGAGGTGTTCATAGGTGACTTCATTGTTGTGGGAGACTCGTTTGATGAATGTTTGAAGAATCTTGATAGGGTGTTGGCCGGTGTGAAGAAAACCAATCTTGTGCTCAACTAGGAAAAATGCCACTTCATCATTGAGGAGGGCGTAGTCCTTAGCCATAAAATATCAAAGCATGGTATAGAGGTGGACATAGCTAAAATTGAAGTGATTTAAGGCTCCATCCCCTACTTCTGTTAAGGGGTTAGAAGTTTTCTTGGGCATGCAGGGTTCTACCGGAGATTTATCAAGGACTTTTCTAAGGTAGTGAATATTTTGTGCAAGCTTTTGGAAAAGGATGCCAAGTTCGTGTCCAATGACGATTGTATGAAAACTTTTGAACTTCTCAAGCACAAGTTGACAACCACTCTTATTATTACTGCACCCAATTAGATATTACCTTTTGAGCTCATGTGTGATGTGAGTGGTGTTACAGTTGGGGTGGTTTTGGGTTAAAGAGTGAATAATATGTTTCAACCAATCTACTACGTGAGTAATACAACTGATGATGCTCAAGTAAACTACATGGTGACAGAACAAGAGCTTTTGGATATTGTGTTTGCAATAAAAACATTTCGGCCGTATCTCAGGGAAGCCAAAGTTATATTTTAGTCCGATCATGTCGCATTCTGGTACTTGATGACGAAGAAGGATTCCAAATCTAGGCTGATGCGATGGGTCTTGTTACTTCAAGAGTTTGATTTGGAGATTGTGCTTCGTATTCATCTGATTTGGAAATTCAGTAAGTCCATGCATTCTTTGTATCCATCATGTTTCTTGGTGTAGACCACAGTATAAGGCTTCACCTTCAGTACCTCTTCACTTAAACCACAAGTTTTGTTTGTTGCCTCATTCTAGAAGAACCCAAACTTTGGAAATCCTTAGAGATCTTCTAAATTTTGGGCGAAGCGGGTGTTCTTATGCTTTGATAATTTCTCTGGAACTTGTTCCCCTTCTTTAATGGACCCAATCTATCAAATACGGAACCTCACAATATATTTTCCAAGTCGATCAAAGACAAAAGGCCTATTAGAAGTGGAAGGTCCATCTTCTGTAGTGATATGATTATTGTTTGCGCTTCGTACAGAGATACAAACTGGTGATTGTTGCGTGTACCCTAGACGTTGATGGGGTTGCCTTATAGAAACTTCTGATGGGAGATTCCCTAATTTTGATGGCTCATTTGGATTATATCTAGATTTTGAAAATAGAATGTAAGCATTAGGATCAAAGCCTTTATCTATACGCTTCATGGAGTGCCACATTCTGCAAATGATTTTGGGCCACAAACTCTGCAAGTAGCAATAAGGGCAATTGTATTACCTCAATTAGTTTGATCGGAAGAGTTAAACCCTTAGCATATTGGTTTGGATATTGGATGCTTCACTCTCATCTTTATTCTTATTAGGTACATAGTGGAGTGCATGAGTTACTTTCTTGCCATAAGATACAATGTTTCCTCCATGAGATTTCTTTGAGTTAGGGTATACCTCCACATAGGGTTTGGCATCAGTCGCTTCTGTTCGGTTATGAATTACTTTTGCCTATCGGTTATTAGTTTACAAATATCATAACCCGACAACCAAATGGATAAGATATTGGTTATCGATCATTATCGGTTCGATCATCGGTTTATCCAATAACATAAAATAACTAAAACTCTTTTGCAATGTATAGAACAATTTCGGTATCTATTTTGCTAAAATCTTTTTAAGTTCAGTTCTATTTCAAAAGAATTTAAATTTACTAAAACATTCAATAAAATAAACACTAACCAAAGTTTCTATCTTTCATTCTTTGACCCAAAAAATATAAACAAATTCCAATATCAGTCAGTGATGAAAAAACAGAATATTTGTCATATTTTCCCTTCGACTCTTTCTGCAAATACAAGGTATCTAAATGAATAACAAATACAAGTGTCAGCCACGATACACATCTTTGTGATGAAATTTTTGTAAATGTTAAAATAAAATGTGAGAATTTGAGTCACACCCTTCAACTGCTTTGAAGACTGAACAACTTCATCAAATAGTTTTGCTAAACATTAAACTAATAGTTCTGCTAATAATAGAACAATAGAACTAAATATGCAACAATAGAACATATTTCAACATTAATATTTCAACACTTCAACTAATAGTTTGACACTATAACGCGACTAAAGAGTGAAGTGAAGATGCGACCAAAGAATCTAATAGATCTGAGAAATCAAGTGAAGATGCGACTGACAAGTGAAAGAAGGAAGCTGAGAAATGCGACAGATGCCAGCCTGAGTCTTGACGGTCTGACTGGTGAGGGTGTAGTGCGATTGACACCGGCCTAAGTCTTGACGAGCTGACTGGTGAGGGCGTGGGACGGAAAAACTGAGAAAGATTAGGAAAATCAAAGAGTGAACCATTAATTTTTAAACCCTAGTATGTATATACTTAAGGGTAAACTAGTAAATTAGTTAATTCTTATTGGGTTATTGGTTTTACCCAATAAAATAATTGTCAAACAAAACTCAAATCGATAACTCGATAAAACAAGATTTAACCCGTTACTGAATTTTTACTCCAATAACCCAATAAATAATTAACGATTTGGGTTATCGATTTTAATCGATATATGCCCACCCCTACCTCCTCAACAACATCTTTGGTTTTGTCGGCAACGACCTCAGCTCCTTCAGTCATGGACTCATCATTCTTGCCCTTCATGACATCATCAACTTTTAACTCCTACACAATGTGGTTCTTCAAGTAGAACTTTGCATCGATGAAGTGTGACTCAACCTCAATAAATGCCTTGTCATCAGCAACTGTCTTCTCAATTTGACCCTCACAATACTTGAAACATTGATGGCAGGTAGACGGAACTACTTTATTATCATATATCAAAGGCCTTCCAAGTAAGGTGTTGTATGAAGCTTTTACATCGATCTGATGCATCCATGCACTTGATTGCATATCTTTAATGATGATTCCCAACCTGATCATAAATATGGCTTTTTTCCTCTCTTGGTTAAATCCTTGAATCATCAGATGCTTTTTGAGAATTCGTTCATAGGAATGCCAAGTTCTTTCATAGTGCTAATCAACAAGATGTTCACTGTGGATCCTCCATCAACTAAAATTTTATTTACTCTTTCGTCAAGCATAGAGCCAACTAGGTATAATATGTGGTTATGAGGAGTGTCACCTAGTAGAAGATCGTCATTTGTTAATGTAAGTTTTTCTCAGAAGTATTTACTTCTTGAGGAATGGACTCGATGACCTTTTCCATTTTTGGTGCCAATGGTAGGTCATCACTCTTTTCTTCACCTTTGCTAGCAGTGAAACAAAAGGCCTCACTACTATCATGGGAAGTCTTCGTTCGAAACCAACTTGGCAAGAACTCCTCAAAGGTCACTGGATGTCATGTATTTTGAGTGTCGTTCACTTTCACTTTCTCCTTCTTCAAATGCTTAACCGGGTTCCGTTTCCTTGGTCTTTTTACCATCATTTTCCTTGTTGGTTGTTCAATCGATTCTTTTTGTTGCCTCCTTTTGTGGCACCTATGATGAGTCATCAATGTCCAACCTTCATCATCATAAGGTTGATCAACTTCAACTGTGTTGTTCTCTAGTAATTCTTCATCTTTACATTTTTTAAACTTGCATAATTCATATGGACCAAATGAGCGAAATGTGACAAAGACTTGGTTTTTGCCTGCTTTCTCATCTTCAAGCACAATTTTATTTTCACGAGCCAAGTCCATGACTTTTGATGAACCACAAGTCAATAGTATTTGCAGTAATTTGGGTAATTCATTTTCGTAGTTTCATTTGGCCGCTTCATCTGCGGAAGTTCAATGAGGTTCACTGAAGGAGTTCTTTAAATATTGATAGCTCATCGTAATCCAGAAATGGGTACTCCTTCTCTTGCATTTCTTTTAGAGTCAACTTTCCACTTGGCTTATCTTGAAAATAAGAGGATTTCGTACTTTGCTTCTTGCTCACCTTCATTGTGAACTTCACAAGTGATGTGTTGACATTTATAGCTTCTTTATTTTAAAAAATAGGTACAAATTTGGCCCATTTCCTGACTTATTTCTTGTCGTTCCCTTTGTGAGGCTCATAGATAGACAGCCTTTCATTTCCAACAAAGGCCATGCTCAACTCCATATCATGTGAGCGGCAACAAGGTTTTCAAATGTGCTAGGCTTGATATCTTGCAATATGTAGCGCAGTCCCTAATGTGTGCCTTTGATGTACATCTCCATACCAAAAGCTTCACTAAGTCTCTCTTTGAATTTGAGGCTTGCATTCCTCCAACGATTGCTAAACAATAGTTGGTTCACCATTTTATTGACGAGTATTTGTAAGTTCTACTATTCTCACTGTACTTTTTCTTCTATAAAAGCGATTGAGAAACTCTTACACTAGTTGATTCCAGCTATCAATAGTTCCATCCTTACGGTATGTGTACTAGTAAAAAAATACTTCCTTTTAGCGAAAGGATATACTTCTTGACAAGGTAATCTCCATAAATCACAGCATTATTGTACATCACAATGAAGTACGCAACATGTTGCTTTCGATTATCTTTACCATCAAAATGTTGAAACTTTGGAGGTTGAAAATCACCAATCATCGTTAACATATCGATCTTTGCAGTGTACGACTTTGCATATGTAAGGGAGGACTTGGAAAAAACTTCATACTTATTTTAATAGTTCCTTTTGTGAACCCCTTCAGTTGATCGATTGGAATAATCCTTTTAGATAAGACAGGGATAGCCTTAGCGGATGATACTTATCTCGAGGGAGCTTCACTCTCTAGAACTTCTAGGAGCTTGCCAAGTGCATGGGTAGATCTTTCATCAAGGTTTTGACCGTGTTTGTTAGCCTGTCAATTCTAGCATCTTAATTTTGCATGCACTTGATTAAGCCAGCGATTTCTTATGCCTCCTCCACAGATTTAGCGTTCGTCACCATCACTTACATGGTTGTTGTAGACGATGGAGAGAGCATGGATTGTGTCAAAGATTGATCCTCAATTGGCTCACTCTATGCGGTGTAAGTAGGAAAGACCATCACGTGAAATATCATTATCTTCCTTCACATCAGAGTTCTTGGATTCACAGAGGTTAAGCAGAGCAAGAATTTTATTAATCTTTTTAGCAACAATTGCGTTTGTTGACAATTTTTCTCCTTTTAATGATGAAAATCCAAAAATAGTGGTAATACAGATGGCGCTTCGGGTGCTTGTTGTCCTAAAGAGCTTAAATTGCTCCTCCTAACTGGTCCAAAGCTTCAAAACGTAACATCAAGGATGCTTTCCACATCAGCATATAACCTAGAATTAGCAGTCTTGGTAGAAGTTGATCTGGAGTAGATTTTTTTGAAGCCATTTCTGTGTTCTTGAACTTTGGTAATTGAAAATTTGAGATGATAGGTAGAGATTGTCCCATTGGGTGTGCCAAAAATTATAGACAAAAAAATTGTACCAAAAATAATTGAGACTAAAAATATTACAACAAGCGTAGTATTTGATTACAAGTAATATGAGTGTTACAGTATCTATAGTTCCTCTGATTCTACTTTTCCAATATAAATTCAAGGGCATTCGAGCTTGATTTTGATTTTGAATTTAATTTATCTTTTGTTAACACTTTGATTGTTGTCAAGAATTTTATGACGAATAATTAACCTTGATCTTGAACACCTTGTATTTGATTTGACTTTGTTCTAGATCTTGAATACATGATATTTGTGTTGAAGTGCTTGAATTCTTAAACACTTGCAGTTTGTAGAGAATTACGGGTTTTTGATCCATGCTCTCTTGTGTTGTCTTGTTATAACTTCTGGTGTGTTTTCTATGTTATGAAGATCCATATTTATAATTTGAGAGGGAAGAGTTATGATAAAACAAACTCTTTTCGACAAATCAAACTGAAGTGTGACTAGGTCGCATTTTATTGGCTAGAATATGTCACTTGCATACATGGTGCAATTTCACTAGCCTTTTTAATTTGACTTGGCATGTCTTGTCATTTTGTCATGTGTCATGATCATATTGGCTCTTCCATTTAACTTGTCATACACGTCATTTGCCAGGTGACATCAAACTGGGCGTCTAGGAAGAAGGCATATTGAAACTACTAAAGTTCGACAAATTCTTCTGCGACACATGTATAACGCATATATCTAATACAAATGTATCCATGGATATACATTTGATATAAATATGATACATATGTGGTGCGCAGTGCGATACAACTATAATTTTTTAAATGTTCATTTTCTACTTTAAATTTTCAATTCAAACCATCTCAAAACTCCACCAAACCATTCCAAAGCTAAGATTCAAGCTCCTTAAGATGTACCCAACCTATTTTAATAACACACACTCAAAAAACCAAAAAAAGACCTTTTTTTTGCTACAAATATCTAATTGGCTAATATTAGAAATATTTTATGAATTAGCCAATTTTTGTAATAAAGCTACTTATAAATGGACATAGCCGGTATTTCTCTAAATCCAACTATATTAGCACCTAATATTTATTTGGACTAGTATATTTAAAATATTGTCCAAATTATTTTATTAAATTTAAATTCATTAAATTTTTACATGCCTACACTTATGTTTTTATTTTTTTTTCAATTATTACTTAAATTATGTTGAAATTTATTTTATGTTATGTTGTAATATTACATAAGAGTATCATATTAATTTTTTTGGATTATGAATTCAATTTTGATTCTATCTTATTTACTTTAGTAGTATTGCCTTATTAATTCAGATCGCATGCTATTCATTTTTAAGTTAGAATTTATAAATTATTGTTTCGTTAAATATTTGAGTATAATTGTGACATTATATTTATAAAGATTATTCTTTTATCAAGCATGCAGTCGATGATATTCTTACAAAATATGTATTCTTATTTTTTATATTCGTTAAAGTAAAATATTATTAATTCCAAAAATATATGCATTAGAATATTAGTTAAAAATATATGATAGTAATTAATATATTCTCAAGAAACATATAAATATCAAATATAATATTATTTATAATGGCATCATTTTTAAAATCTTAACTTTTAAGTCTTGATAATCAATTTATATAAATTTAATTTAATTATATAATTAAACTTTTGCAATCAAACAATACGTTTGTAATTATATTATATAATATATTATGACAAACAAATAAATCATTGTAATTACGATATTATTTAATTACTAGTTTATATAATTGCTATTCTCATTACACAATTCTACTTACATGATAGCTTTCCAATAAACAGACCTTTAAAAGACAAATACATTTATCAATGTTCAAATATTGAAGGCGTTCCTGTAAACAATGTTGCTATGATTAACGCTCACCCTGCCAAAATATTGGTCGAGTTTTTCAACTTCTTTTATTTAACGATCAACTTGGAGAGCACGTGTGCAGATTTCATTAGCCCAAATGTGGGCCAATTATTACTCCATCCCTTTTAAGGTAGGGATTTTTACCTATACATCCCATATAACAAACCTTACTACTATTATTGTGCATTGTTTGTTTATTACCCTCATATCCCATGTTTTTGTTACACAATATGTACCAAACGGAATCTTTCCAGATGTTGCCTCCTAAAATAACGCCTTTTATTAAGGCTCAAATCTATGTTAAATGAATTGTATCCTAAAATAACTCCTGTATTTATGGCTCCTAATTACTCTTTGATTTTGTACCAAATAAATACTAAATCAGTTAAGGTAAAATCTTAAATGCTCATAATTGAATCTCTCCTACTAATCTGTATTTCTTTAAAGGGAAAAAACACACGCCATTGACTTTTGTTTTTTGGTTACAAAGAAAAAAAAGCTACTAAACATATAAAGCAATACAATTAAAGAACTTAGTACGGTTTGTTGAAAGTTTACATTTGAATCATACATATATCTATCCCACCAAGCTTTTGAAAAAGTAATAGTGCTTAGTTTTCAATAATAAAAAAAAAGTAGAGTGTGTTTGCTCAAGTTTTTTTACCTACATTTAACTACATTTTAAAAATTTACTGGAAACACTTCATATAACTTTAACTACATTTAACTACATTTGACTACATTATAAAAACTCACTGGAAACTCTGCATATAACCTTAACTACATTTACCTACATTTGACTACATTTTAAAATTCACTGGAATACTTCATATAACCTTAACTACATTTAACTACAATTGACTACATTTTAAAAACTCACTGGAAACAAGTTCAACAGCTACTACTTTTACATCTTGGAGGGTAAGGAACTTGAGTTTTACATGAAGAAACTCCAGAGAAAGAAAGGAAAGGGTGCCAGTGGTGCTGCTTAGAGTTGCACCTCCATTTTTTCACATTACGATAAATCGAGAACAAAATAAGATTAGTCGTTATTACCTATTCAATAGTCTTGGTGCTACTCTTCATTGAGAGGGAATGATAACTTCTTGTAACAGAGTTAGATTCAAGTTTCTTTTGCATATGGTTATCTAAATGTTTTGAGAACTGACTAATTTATCAAAAGAAGAAATTTGAGAACAAAAAAAAAACGTGTTCCACAAACCAAGCAAGAGAAAAAGTGGACAAAAATAAACGTGGGGGTAATTAAATGTAGTAAAAATAGGTTGGAAGAAAGAGAAAAAAATGGGGAAAGAAGATATGGAAATATTTTGTTCCACAAATCAAGCCCTTAATAAATCATTGATAATTAAATCTTAAAAGTAAATTTTGGTACATAAATTGAAACATGGTATACTTAAATGTAATAAATACTAACCTTAAACATGAGTGGTAGTAAGGTTTATTATATGGGATGTATATGTAAAAATTCCTTTATTATATGGGATGTATATGTAAAAATTCCTTTAAGGTATGTGTCTTACTTTTTAAAAAAGTGATTTCCAATATCCATATTCATTTTACTCTTAATTGCACCCGTCATAAGAAATCATATGGCATGTATATGACCACAGGACTTGAAAAGTACCTTTTATATGTTATTTACACACCTTTAATTTAAGGTAAACAATATTAACTTCTTTTTGACATTTAAGTTTAGAGCGTAACTATTAAAATTTTGTCGAAGCAATGTTAGTTACTCGAATAGCTGTTGAGAAACTCCAACCTCTCTCTAGCTACCACAAAACTATCACAATAAAATTTCTTACTCAAAATGATTAAATTCCTTCCAATCATCGGATATTGATACAATACAACCAACCATAACGATCTAACCTTCTAACACAAATTTCAAACAAAAACTTTTGGATAAAATACATGAAGACCAAATTCATATGATCATTGATCCAACTCTAGATGAGATTCAAGAGTTCCATAATAAAACTAATATCACCCATGCGAAAAATACTACGGATAATTAAGAACAAGGGATCTATCTATCCCCGAAAAATCTTAAAAGAATCTGCTATTCATGGAGATTCTCTACCATAATCAAGCTTCAAGGAAAAACGGCTCAACATCACATTCTTAAAAGAAAAATTCAAGAATTGTGAAAAATAAAAAAAAATTCCTCTGATTGATTTAATATCGGATTTCTACATCACCAAGTTTAATAATGAAGATAGTATGCTAAAAGCTCTCCAAAAATGGCGCTTGGTTTATCTTTGATCACTTTCTTTCAGTCCAAAAATCGGTTCCAAACTTCATTGCTTCAGAAGCTAAAATCGAAAACACAACTATATGGATTGGTCTTCCTTAATTACCTACTGAATTCTATGATGGTCTTATTATAACAAACGTTGGTAACAAAATCGGTAGATTACTTAAAATTGATGCTTGCACATCATCAACACTAAGAGGAGGGTATGCTAGGATTTGTATTGAAATTCCCCTTGATGTACCTATCCTCTCCTATGTTTTCATAGGACAACATAAACAAGAAATTCATTATGAAGGTGCAAATCTTTTATGCAAAAAATGTGGCAGACTAGGCCATTCAATGGCCAATTGTCTCAACACGTTTCCTAAATGCTCCACTATAGCTAACCAAGGAACCCCAGCCAACAGCAAATCCAAAAAATTGAGTGATCCTCAAGAAAAAATGAAAAGTTCTACTGACCAGACAAAAGATGGTAATTGGCAAATGGTTATGTTTCCAGGAAGAAAAAATCCAATCAACTCCTAAAGGTAATGCCTCATACTTCTGGTAAGTTGCAACACACAATCAACTCTCCTCCAGGTATGTCTCAATCTTCCTTATCAAATGAAACTGCCACAGAAAAATCTATTTATAATGGCAATTCCATTACTCCGACACAGTCTAAAACCAGTTGAAAAATCAAACCACTAAAAATACATTTCAATGGGCAATATGTTTGAAGCATTTGTTCCTCCATCCAAGTTGATTAACTTTAATGATAATAATATAAATAATAACTCTATTAACACTAATACTACTTGCATGGCTACTGGTGTGAAAAGAGTCCACGAGATTGACATCCAAATAGCACCTAATGCAAAAGATCAATTTAAATACATGCAAAATAATAATTGTCTACCTAAGGGTAATGAGGACCTCAATTACCCCATCAGGAGCCTAAACAACCCCACTCCCCCCATCACGCGGCACCCCCTACACGAACCCCTAATTTCCTCTAAAACATAACTAATATTGCATGGCCAATAACCAAGATCTCCACAATAGCATACACGTGCCCATGAAAACATTAGAATTTTCACAAATAGCTGAACCAATCAACCACGATCTCCACTCCAAATCTAAATAAAATCTTACAAATACCACTCCATCAATCAATATCTAAGATATGTTGTTAGACTCTGCTATAACTACTAACTCTACTTCATTAGAGAATTCATAAACGGTGGAGCAAAAAGCTCTTTCCATCATAATATAAACGACCAATCTCTCTACAAAGATGCCAAGGATTCCAATCTCCCAAAGAAGAAGGTTTCGACTAGATCAAATAGTGAAATATCGAAGAGCCATAACCATGGCAAATACTTCAATTCCTCTAAACCCTCAAACAACAAACCAACTTCTACATCCAACCACTACTACCCCAAGATCATGAACCACTCTCAGGGGTTAAACAAGCTCTAATGAGCCATTCTATAACCTTCAACATGATACTCGATGGGCACAAAACATTGATAGTCCTTCAAAACTCTAACTTTCTAGCCCAATTAGTATCTGAGGGAATGTATCTGGCAATGAACAACTACCTTGATCACGTATGGATGAACACCATATTTCATCCACTTGCACAATTGATGAACTTGGATCAAGTCCAAGCCATGAAGCATCGATAGAGCCTACCTCCTTAATTCAACCCCATCCAAACCCACTCCTCCCAACTGGAACTATCCTTTTTTCCACCGGGAGAAATCTCAAATATGAATCCCATCTTCATGCCATGGGCCCTATTATTAGTAAACCCACAAGCTTAGGGCAGCCACACCATGCAATCTCCCCCCACCCCATGCAAATCCAGTCCAACCAGAAAATCCACAAGTTGCACCACTCCAAATACCTCAAGTTGTCCCACCTCCAGTAGCAAACCTAGAACCACCAGTTCAAGTCCCTCCCAATGCTCCAGAACCAGAAAATATCCTAATGGAATAGGAAGAGAAGATAAACCTACTAGGGACAGGTCCAGTCCTAGATTTTTCAAGCCTCAATGAGGTAAAAGTCTATCTATTCAAGGACCTCCTACAAAAGAGGTATGTGCTCAGTTACCCCCCAGCTCTATGCAAATGCTCAATGGATGTGAGGCCTTAACAAGATCCTATAGTAGGGAAACATGCAATGATTTAGTCCCCAGTCTAAGGAGGATTCCAGTGTTTTAAACTCAAACGGACAATGGTCCAACCAACATCCAAGCCATGATGTTTAGACCTATAAACATTATCATCTGGAACATTTGTGAGGGAAATAATGAAAATGTTAGGATCAACTTCAGAGAGATGATAGACACCCCCATGTCGTGCATGGTTATCTTGCTGAAACTAGAATGAAAAGTCACTTTTCTCTCTTAAGCGACTATGCTTTCTATGAAATAATAGAAGTTCCAAGTGATGGCTAATCTGGAGATATGGTCATTCTATGGGATGTTAGTCTTATTAAGGCGCTCAACTTTGTTAGGAGGGATCCAGAAATCCATGCATTGATTGAGGTAACTCCTTCCCACTCCACTTGGTTATTCTCTACTATTTACGCTAGTACAAAAATAGATCAACGAAATATCCTTTGGAATAATTTAGAAAATATTAATGCTAACTACAAAGGACCTTGGTTGGTAGGGGGATATTAATGACATGATTAATTTTAATGACAAACTAGGGGATAATCCCATTAATTGTAGATGTAGCAACTCTATTTGGGACAGTATTAACAAGTGTCATCTATTAGACATAGGGTATAAAGGACCTAAGTATACTTGATCTAATCTAAGGAAAAAATTAAAGGGTCTCATTTTAGAAAGGTTAGATAGAATTTTTATTAATGAGGACTGACTATCCTTATACCCCCAAAGTTATGGTAGTTCATCTCCTAAAATACACTTGGATCACAACCCTTTAATACTAACTTTTTTCCCCAAACATATTAACCACTTTAATACACACTTTATCCTAGAAACAATTTGGTCTAGGCATTCATATTTCATTAATCTAGTTGAACACTGTTGGATTAATGATAATCTTGTCAATGCTCAAAAAACTTTTTGAAATGAAGTCATTAATTGAAAAAATGAGACATTTGTTGCCATTTTCAAAAAGAAAAAAGGATTCTAGCTAGACTAAGTGGCATCCAATACTCTCCTAGTTATCACAAGAGCCATTTCTTACAAGATCTGGAATCTAATTTACAACACGAGTACAATTCAATTCTCTCAATGGAACATGATTTTTGGAAACATCGCTCTAGAACAAGTTGGATTAACGAAGGCAAGGCTAGTACCAAGTTCTTTCATATAATGTCCTCAAATCGTAAGCGTCGTAATGCTATTATGTATTTTACTGACGATAGTGGTCAAAGGATACTCGATCCCAATTTAATCCTAGACCATGCGATAATTTTTAAAAAAATGATTTTAGGACCTCTCAAATATCTTCCCCTAATAACATTAACCTTAATGAGCCTTCCTTCCATAAAACAAATTTATCTAAGTAGCCTTGACAATCCTCTTAATAATTCTAAAATTTCAGACGCCCTATTTTCTTTCAAACCCTTTAAGGCTCTGGGTCCGGATGGCATTCATCTTTTTTCTCTAATAAAAAATATTAGCATACAATTGGTCCCTCAATTACTACCTACTACCACAAATTATTTGAATCTCAATCACGTCCTAATGGATTCAATGATACTTATATTTGTCTAATCCCTAAATTTTCCAACGCTAATAACCTAAAAAATATCCGGTCAGTTGGCCTTTGCAATATCTCCAATAAAATCATCACAAAAATATTTGTTCTAGGATAAATCCTCACCTCCCTTATATTATAAGCCCAATACAAGCTAGTTTCATAAAAAATGGAAGAGCATGTGACAATACTATTATAATCCAAGAGATCATGAACAATTTACACAAAAATAAGAAATCCAAATTTGACAACAACAACAACAACAACAACTACCCAGTATATTCCCACCAGGCGGGGTCTGGGGAGGGTAATATGTAGACGAGCCTTACCCCTACCCGAAAGGGTAGAGAGGGTGTTTCCATTCGACCCTCGGCGCAAAACTTGACATGATAATTAAATTAGACTTAGAAAAAACTTTTGACCGATTGAAATGGTCCTTTGTTTATAAACTCACAAGTTTTAAAAAAATTTCCCTAAAATATCTCGTCTTATACTGCACTCCATTTCTACAAGCTTCATGAGTATCATAGTAAATGGTGTTAGAACTAGCTTCTTCAACCAAGTCGAGTAATTCGTCAAGGTGACCCCCTTTCCCCCTATATTTTCATTATTTTCCTTGAATTATTGTCCCGGCTAGTAAATTATCAAGTAGATACGTTAAAATGAGACCCCATCTTTTCTCAACCTAAAAATACAAACTTTTCCCACATCTTCTTTGCAGACGATATTACCCTAGTGGGCAAAGCTAAAAAAAAACTAGTTTATGTATCAAAAATTTGTTGGAAACACGTTCTCAAGGCATTATACTAAACGTGTGTTCATATTTGTAGGTTTTGATGAATGACAAACTATGCGCAAACTAACATATGACGAGGTCCAAGCACAAGCGCAAAATTGATATAACGAGATTCAAGCACAACACAAAGATCGAGACTAAGTTTTATATGAGTCGGTATTTAATTGTGATCTTGATCCGACAACTTAAACTCAAGACCTGGCTTCTCTCGTAAAAATATTTATAACAAATCATGCATATTTAATTTAGAGCAAAATGATTTTACATAATGCATATTTACTTTAGTCAAAATGATTTTTAAACATGCCTCTAAAATCTGGACTAAGATAATCGATTATGTACTTATGATAATCGATTATGTTTAAGTCAGCTGCTTGACAATCGATTGTGAACTTATGACAATCGATTTTGTTAAGGCAGTGCGCATCAGATTTTCTCAAATCTGCATGACAATCGATTGTGAACCTTATGACAATCGATTGTGATGAGGCAGTGTCCATCAAAGTTTTTCAAAGCTCAAAATAATCGATTGTGAAGCTAATGACAATCAATTGTGAAGAGACAGTGTCCATCAGATTTTTCAAAGTCACATGAAGCTAATGGCAATCAATTGTGAAGAGACAGTGTCCATCAGATTTTTCAAAGTCACAAAATAATCGATTGTGAACTTATGACAATCGTTGTGTTGAGACAGTGTCTTCCAAACTTTTTCAAAGTTATTAAATAATCGATTGTGAACCTATAACAATCGATTGTCAAGAGGCAGTGTCTAAATTGATTTTTCAAGACTGATATATAATCGATTGTTAACTTAGTATAATCGATTGTATAACTGACCGTTGCCAAAATGTTTTCAAATACCGTCAGGTAATCGATTATTGATTTCTTATAATCGATTGTTTTAATTAAAATCTGGAAAAGATTTTTTGAATGTTGCTGAGTAATCGATTGTAGATTTCTGACAATCGATTGTTTTAAGTAAAATCTGGAAATGATTTTTTGAACGTTGCCAGTAATCGATTGTGAGTCTTAAACAATCGATTGTTATACGTAAAATCTGGGATTAATTTTTGGAAGATCTGGCAAACAATCGATTATGGTAATTTGACAATCGATTATCACAGAGTAAAATCAGCAACTCTTAATTGGCAATTAGGCAACGGTAATACAAGGTTTTTCAACTATAAATACAGCTTCAATTCAGTCTTCTAAACACAACAACTGATCATACAATTGCTAAAGCTTGCATACTTTATTGCTTATCATTTTATACTCATTCCATAAGCTTTTGAGAGCCAAATTCTTGTCGAAAGTTGTTGCGATCTTGAGCGTATTCTTTTTACTCATATCTACTCTTAAAGGAGTGTCTTGTTTGAGTGCTAAGTGTTTTTGTACACTTGAAGGGAAGTGTTAGTCCCTTGTGTTGTAAGAAGGAACTTGTGTTTCCTTGGTTGAAGTCTTGGAGTGTTGTACCTCCGAGCAAAGGTTGTTGAGGCTTGTGTCCTCAAGTTGTAACGGTTTGTTGAGCACCCGTAAGCTTAACAAGTTAGTGGAAATTTCGAGAGTGTCTCTCGGGGACTGGACTAGCCACGGGTTGTGGTGAACCAGGATACATCGGTGCGTTTGTTCTAATTTATTTACTTAGCGCACTTATTTATTTCCTGCAATTTTTAAATTCCGCAAGTTTACGCTAATTTTTATTATAACGCTATTCACCCCCCCCCCCCCCCTCTAGCGTTAAGCGTATTATCTAACAAAATTGTCTTGATTTCTTTTGCACTGAATCTGGATTTGCCATTAACGAAACAAAATCGTGCTACCAATCTACTGCTCCCCTGACATAATTTTTTTTTTAACAAATCTCTTTTGTATTAAACCAATGAAGAGTTTTGGCAATTACCTAGACTTTCCAATTCTTCGCCACACCCATAGAGCTAAAGACTTCCAGTTTATAATTGACAAAATACAATTCAAATTGTCTCACAGGAAGTGTTCCTTCTCGAACATGGCAGGAAGAACTACTTTGACCGTAAGCACTTTGGGTGCTATTCCTACACACTCCATGCGATACACTCTTCTTCCTCCTAAACTACTAAAATGATTGACAAGGTCCAAACGGACTTTATCTGGGGTTCCACTAATTTCAACAAAAAGCTTCACTTAATCAATTGGCAAGTTGTTACTAGGGACAAAACTGAGGAAGGTTTAGGGATTCATCAAGCAAAATTTAAAAATCTAGCCCTTCTTCTAGTCTTATTTGGAGACTCCTAAATAATAATTCATCACCCTGAGGACAAATTTTACTATCTAAATATGGAACTAGGTATACCATACATTACTCCTTCATCTGGAAATCCATTTTACAAGGTTGAAAAGTTTGCAATAAGGGGATCCGATGGCATCCTTGTACCAACTCCAACATTAATATTTGGAATGACAATTGGATTTACAAATCTAAATATCTTAGAAGCCTAATTGAAGGTCCTCTCACCAAAAATTATCATGATCTTTGTTTAAAAAACCTAATTCAAAGGAATGAATGGAATAACACGTTCATCTCTTTTGAACTACCCGACAATATGCTCAACAACTTCCTCTCAACTCCTATTCCTGGCAAGGGTTCAACAACTGACAAAATAAGTTGGCATCCTAATTCCTCGGGTATTTTTACGACTAAGTTTGTCTGCAAACTATATCCATGAATATGACCCTACCTCAAGGCCTTTTAAATGGATTTGAAAGATTCATTGCCCAATTTAAATTAAATCCTTTTTATGGCAATGCATGCACAACCGTATTCCTAATCGGCCCTACCTAGCTAAAATAAGTATCAATATGGATCCCCAATGTATAATTTGCAAAGCAAAACTCGAAGACATACATCACATCTTTATTAGATGTTCCATCTCAGTACACTTTTTGGAAAAAAAGGGCTTACCCCTTTTTGGCTAACGAAATAAAAATAAATGCGTTAGAAGTCTCTAGTCCGAATAGTAGTAGCTTGTTTAAAACGTTGATAAATTTAAAGTTCTACTGTAGCCGAACACGTTTGTGTATAACAATAAATATAGACAAAATTAATAGTTAGCCACCAAATCTATTGGGTAATCTTCAAAATGACGCTATTTAACTAAAGCTGTAGTCTGTACAATTTCAGGCAATCGTATGCTACTTTAACACCCTTGGTTCCCTTGAAGATCTCAATATCCCATCTTATCGATCACCTTATCTTGTTGAAGCTATAACATATTGTGCCTGATTCTTTTACTTTTATCTTGAATTGTGAGTTTATCAAAAACAGTTTCTCTACTTTTTGAAATTTATTGGATTTGTTATTGTTGTTATTGTTGTTGCCATTGTCGTCTTGAAATTCACAATATATTAGCAGCCCTATGTTCTAGTTCATTCTTGTTTCTTGTAATACCGCAACAAATTTTTCTTATTGAGAAAGACATTATGGCGTGTAACAAGGATGTTATTTTTGGACAAGCAAAATTTGCTACATCTGGTGAACTAAGATTGTCATATAGCAGAAAATGGAAAGGAAAATTTGCAATATTTTCCTTAGCTACTGGCCCGAGCCGAGTTACAGAGTTACCAAGGAAGCTGGTTTACCATGAAAAAAAGAGAGCAATATTTAGCAATGAAAAGTTTGGGATTTTTGGTGGAAAGTTCGTGCCTGAGACGCTTATATCTTCTTTAACAAAGCTTGAATACGAATTCAACTCTGCTTTGCATGACCTTCAGTTTCAGGTTTTTCTTAAATTCCTTTACTGGTATATGTAACAATTTTTTTATGCACTTTCACGTACTACTACAAAGTTCTAGAGAGTTGTTTTTAATGAGTATCTTTGAACTGGTTTAGCCCAACAACTAATATCAGAGCCTAGAATTTGTGGGAGTATGGCGATGACAAAGTGATTATGACCAAAAAGAAGCTAGTAGCAGGCTTCGAGTGCCATAAATACTCTAAGAATGTTCATGGCACACAGCAAATTTGTGATAGTGGCCGTACAACTTAATTTGTGGGGAAGATTATTTAGCCTGCTAAAAAAGTGTCACATTGGTAGTTAAAAAGATTTTCAGCGTTATATATGAGGTGTGTGTATCTCTTGATGATGTGAGATCTTTTAAAAAAAATCGGGTGAATTAATCTTTGAGTTGGTTTAGCCCAACAGAATTACTAGCTGGTAAAACTCATGACTAGCAATATTTTAAACTAACAACATATGAATTTTTTATGCAGATAGAGCTCGGAGTGGCACTAAGGGACTACGTAGGCCGTGAAACTCCTTTATACTTCGCCGAGCGACTAACAGATTACTACAAGAGCATAAATGGGGGAAAAGGGCCAGACATCTATCTAAAAAGAGAAGATCTGAACCATGTTGGAGCACACAAGATTAACAACGCTGTTGCACAAACAATGTTGGCTAAGCGTATGTACTGTAAACATATCATAGCAGCCACCGGTGCGGGCCAGCACGGCATCGCGACGGCGGCTGCCTGTGCAAAACTCTCAATGGAGTGTACTGTATTCATTGGAAGCTTAGATATGGAGAGACTACCTTCTAATGTACTCTTGATGAAGCATCTTGGTGCAAAGGTACTTTTTTAACAGTAATATCACAAAGTTATTTAAATTTTTTGTCATATTGACACTTTATCTACTGTTTATCTGTCCAAAATTATGTGACACTTTTAATTTTCTACATTTAAATTTCTTATTCTTACCTTGCATTTGAATATACTCTCTTCGTTTAAAAAAGAATTGTGTTATTTCTATTTGGGAAGTCTACAAGATTGTTTTGTTGACGATACTTTTGTTAAATATTTTGAATTTTGAATAATACTTTTTATGTAGTTTCTAAGAATATAAATTTTATTTTCGAAAACAGAAAAAATTTATGTCTAAATTTACGAACTATAACAATCTTTTTTTAAATAGAGAGAAAACACCATTAAGTTTTTTCAAATAAAAAACTACTTAAATAATACTTGTCAAGCAAGACCATTTATTGCTTGGGACTTATCTATATACGGAGTACATGACAAAGAGAGGAAAACTCTTTACAACAACAACAACAACAACAACTACCCAGTATACTCCCACCAGGTGGGGTCTGGGGAGGGTAATATGTAGGCAGTCTTACCTCTACCCAAAAGGGCAGAGAGGCTGCTTCCATGCGACCCTCGGCGCATAGGACAGAATGAAAAGCTGCATTGGAAAACAAAGACAAAATTAGTAACCAAGGCAAGACAAAACAAAATAACAAAACAAAGCATAAGTAATCCTGCAGAAATAACGTAAATGGTTATGTAAACATAAGGAACATAAATACCGTCGCAACCAAGAGGGGACCTAGGCTAAAACACTAGACATCGATGGGTAACCCTACTATCCCACACCCAACCCCGGGTGAGGCGAACGAAGGACTCTAAGGGCCCCTATCCTGCAACCCTGATTCTAGACCTCCAGACTCCCCTATCGAGGGTCATGTCCTCGGTAACCTGCATTTTAGTCATGTCTGAATATTAATGCAGGTCAAATATGTTAAAGGAAGTTTCAAGGATGCAGTATCGGAAGGCATTCGACATTGGGTTAACAACTTGGAGACAAGCTATTTCTTAGCAGGTGCAGCCATAGGACCACACCCATGTCCAACCATGGTTCGTGAATTCCAATCAGTGATTGGAAAAGAAACGAGGAAACAAGCAATGGACAAATGGGGTGGGAAACCAGATGTGTTAGTGGCTTGTGTAGGTAGCGGCTCTAATGCGTTGGGTCTATTTCATGAATTTATTGAAGATGAAGATGTGAGACTAATAGGAGTTGAAGCTGGTGGGATAGGTCTTGATACAGGTAAACACTCAGCAACTATGGCTAGAGGTCATGTTGGAGTGTACCATGGAGCCATGTCCTATCTATTACAGGATGAGGAAGGACAAATTATTGAACCACACTCAATAGGCGTGGGGTAAGTTTTCACTTTAATTTCTAGCGTACGGATAATATTAATCAAGAGAGCTCAATTATTTAGAATGTCATTTTCAGCTCAAGCTAGGACTAAGTGGAGCATTTAGGTTTCTTTTTTTTTATTTGGTTAAATCAATTGATTCAGACTCGTGCTGCATAGGAAAGCGTACCTTATAAGAAATTCTTCAATTATGAGGGACCTAATCTTTCACTTTAAGACACGGATCTTAGATTCAAATTTTATGAGTTTAATTTTTAAAATTTTTACTATTAAATTTATTATACTTTTAATGTTAAAGGTTCATATCTACTATTTGTTGCAATTTTAATCGGTTTATATATATAAATTCATGTTCTACATCGAAAGTTTTGGATACAATTGAACCCAATACCATTATGTTGAATCCGTCATTGAACACATCTCACCCATCCCACAGTATTCTGTGATGGCATGGGCATATATGTGGATTGATAAATGTAAGTCTATTGATAAAAGATAGTTTTTTACCAATCAGGTCACCTATAAAACAGTTATATGTAAATCTTCTCAATAATTTAACTGGCAACCTGATAAAATTAGATAATTTATTTGCTATAATGGGTTAAACTACATTATTGATAGTATAAAAAATATCTTTAAGGTTATCAATATATATAATTTAAATCTTATCCTTGCTATAAATGATATTTAATGTATAGGACCTTCCTAATCATCTTTTGCTATATTGTTGAATATGCAGATTAGAGTACCCAGGTGTTAGCCCAGAGATTAGCTTTCTGAAAGACATAGGGCGCGCAGAGTTTTCTACAGTCACAAATGAACAAGCCTTAGAAGGTAAAATTAATCATCTCTTTTGGAAGATGGAATAATAACGATTCAAGTTATTAATAGTAATTTATATATGCTTATTCACTTTTGTGGTTGCAGCATATAAACGGCTGTGCAGACTAGAAGGGATATTCCCAGCCTTAGAAGCTTCTCACGCACTTGCATTTCTTGACAAACTTTGCCCTACTCTAGAGGATGGTGAGAAGGTGGTTGTTAATTTAAGTGGCCGTGGAGATAAGGATGCTGCCATAGTCTTCAATCATACAACAAAACATGAATAAATGAATTAACTACTACATAATAAACTGATATGGATATTGTAATATTTATATTTTTATAGACTAAGAGATATACACAAGTGCAAACCTAGCAAGTAGGACCACAATTCAAATTAAGAGATATTGTGTAGTACCTACAGCTTTCTAGGTTAAACTAAGTTAAATGACAATATTTTCAAAGGTGTTTCACATATGTAAATTGGTATACCATAAGAGATATACTAGTAACTAATTTGATATATAGTTTGGTGTAAACATTGGACGTAAATCATATTCTTTCACGTATTGATCACACCTAACCATGCCTTATAAAAAGGATTAAGCGATCGTTGCAAAAATATTCCAGTTAACAAGTCTGGAGTCGAATCCCACAAGAAATTAACATATTAAACATAGCTACTAGACTCGCACAAATTCAAGCGATCAATCTTCATAAATATTTAAATAAGAAATTGAATGATTACTAACTAAATGTCATGTAATGAAAATGCAGTAACTAAAAACCACCTTCTCACCATCCTCTAGTAACAAGGTGAGCCAGTGACAATATTTTTAAAGGTATTTCACATACATTGATATATCCATAGAAGATAGTAGTAGTAGTTAATATAATGTATAGTTTAGTGTAAACGCAACAATTTTCTTTCACGATCTCAAATACCACTGTGTAAGGAGTACAAAACAATATAAATAATATTATAGTACTTAAGTAAGTCAGTGAAAATATATATTTTCAAAGGTATTTCACATACATTGTTATATCCATAAAAGATATAGTATATAATTTGATATCCATTTTAGTGTAAACATCGGACGGAAACAATATTCTTTCACGTACTCAAATGCTACTGTGTAAGGAGAACAATAAAAAATAAATAATCTAAACTTCATAAAAATAAGGAAAAAAGGAAGAGATGGGATCGTTTTTTTATGCTAGTCTTGTCTAGAAATATAATATGTTGCTATCTAGTGAAATATAAAAACTACGTCAGCCGCATCACAAACCCCGCACAAGATATTTTTGTCAGGATCGAAAAAATTAGGTGTTATGCAGAAGCTAGTAATGTAAAATTTCAATGACGATAAATCAGATAACAAAAACGAAATTTACCAAAAGAGATACAAACATACAACGTGACTTGGTTAACTGACATACATCCACGGTGGAGATGAGCAATCTACTATAAAAAAAAAGAGTATAAAATATCGAGAGAACAACATCATGAAGAGGCAAATACAAGTGACACACTAACACTTGTCCCGTAAAATTCTCCCCCTAAACACGACTCTCGAACCCCATAATAAGCTATATTGTGGATGCGAATGAACGAGAAGGACGAATCTTCAATTAATAGATATTCAAATATTTTTCTACAAGAAGAGGAACTAGCCAAATATGAAATAATTATATTTTTTTAAAGAAAAAGTCCAATTATGGTAAATATATTATTCTTGCCTTCAAGAGATAGGAAAACCAATTATGTCACGAAAATCTAGACAAACACCTAATAATTCTCCTCTTTGGCCTGAATTTTCTGACATAATAAATTGGATCCACCTTCTTCACGTTGCCTTCAACAGGCTGCATCTTCAAATCTCCACAGCAAAGTTTGTCTCAACGTGTGTAACACTCCTGTAAATTTTCTCAGACAAAAATCACGATTATCATAAAAAATGTTGCGGCTAGAACTGAACTTGCAACGATGAACTTGTCTTGAACCTCGCTCTGATACCACTTGTTAGTACCGAAAAAATCAGGTGTCATATGGAACCTAGTAAAGCAAACTCTTAATGACGATAATTCAGATAACAAAAGAGAAAACCACCAATAGAGACACAAATATACAACGTGGTTCAGTTAACTGACCTACATCCATGGTGAAGATGAGCAATCCACTATAATAAAATAAAGAGTACAAAATATCGAGAGAACAACATCATGAAGAGGCTAACACAAGTGAAACGTTAAAACTTGTCCCGTAAAATATTTTTCGTAAACACGACTCTCAAACCCCATATGGAAAAAAAGTCCGCCGCTAAAAAACCATTCTCTCTCCATACAGTGCGATTTATTCACTATATTGCTTGTTCCAATGAAAATGGACGGTTCACAGCCATCTACCGGCGAAAATTACTAGACCAATTGTCAAAGAAGCATCGTGACAAGGCGCACGACCCCCCAAACCAGATTGTCCAAACACTTCCCTAGCTGTGACGAATAAAAGGAAAGGTGAGGCGGTCACAATAGCACGCGGTCTCCTAGGAGATTCAAAAAATTCCCAATTGAATATTGGAACAAAAAATGATATTCCAATCCATGGAGATTCTTCACCATCACATAATGCACATTCTCACAAAAAATCCACCATCTCCACCAACGGAATCGACCCCAACAATCATCTGCACAAAAATAGTAACACAAAGCTCACTGGAGATGGAGTTTCTGCCGGTCAAGTTGAGAATGCAGGGTACCAAAATGATCGTCCTAAAGAAGATATCATCCTTGCACCTTCAATTTGTATGGGTATTAATATACTGCTTCAATTTTTAAATCCTTGAACCGATGTACCAAAACACCTCAAAAGTTAAAAAAACAACAAATCTCAGCATGGATCAATTGGACCCCGACTATTGATTGGAAATCCATCTTCATACTCTAAGGAATAGGTAAGCACAGTTTCAATCACTCTAACAGTAAAATTGATCACTCTGATCAATTGAAAAGGCCAGTTATGCATCATTTGTCCGGACAAGAGGTTCCGATGAACCAATTGCCTCAAAAACAATATCAAAGTACCCTTGTTACGCAGGAGATTGATCCCAAAAATCCAAACCCAGCTCTAAAAAGGCGAATTCCCTCGAATATCCAAATGGGCTACTTTGCTCCCTTTGTACTATCAGGAGCTCAACCAAATGTCAATGCCTTTCATATAGCTCAATTGGGAGTCCAATCTGGAATACAAATCTATCATGATCGTCAGGATGATGTTAGTCAAGAGAATCTTTATGATCCAGCTTAAAAAACCAAGGGTCAACATCCATCTGTTAAAATACAGACTCTCAACCTGAAGGATGGTCCTACTCTTGTGGTTAATGCAATGGTTGGCAGAGATGGGGTCTCAACAGCCAATCCAAAGGTCAACACCACCACCTCAACCACTATTTCTTCACATGTGCAACCAACAATTACTAGTGAGCCATTAGCCACCCAACTACCTCAAAGCCAATCCAATCCACACTTCAATCATAAAGCTACTGCCACGCTCAAGATATCAAGTAATTTTGATAAGCCTTAAAACACCAAAAACCTCAAAAGTCTTTTGCAACAAATACTCACCCACCCACCCAGCCTGGTAATCAGGCTACATCAACTACTAACCCAACCCGCAACCTAGCAATTCTCCAAATTAAAAGAAACCTACAAGTAACTCGCCAACACCACTCCCACAATTACCCATTTCCTATGTCACAAGACCCAGAGCTAGGCATGAATATGAGATTAAACCAATAACATTTACCCCCCTCCCAAAGATAACCACCGAAAAAGGTAAGCCTGCAAAAGTTTTCAAAAGGGAATATTACATGGTGAGATTTGCAGGTAGGTGCAAGTTTACAGTAGTAGGCAAGTTTTCCAACACCATGCCAAGAATGGAAACTATTAGAAAGAGCTTTATTGCTCAGATTGAACTTAGAGGAACAGTCAAGATAGCTCATTTAGATGTTAGGACTATCTATATTGATCTGGAAAATGAGTATGATTATTCCACTGTCTGGGGTAAGCAGCACATGTATATTCATGGCCAAATGAAGAAATTGGAAGCATGATCCCCAGCATTCAAACCAAATGAAGACTCTCCCATTGTATCAATATAGGTAGTGATCTCATAACTGCCATGGCATTTATACTACATGGAAATACTCACACCTCTTTTGTCTCATATAGGAAAAGCTGTATACTTGAATCTGGCATCTTTCTAGAAAACTAGGGGAAGTATGGGTAAGGTCAAGATTCAAATTGATCTAACCAAGGAAAAACCCCATCATTTCTAGCTTGGATATGATGAGGAGAAGGTTAAAAATGGTGATGGAGAATGGTTTGAAGTCCAATATGACAATGTGCCGGCCTATTATTCTCACTGTAGGCACCTGGGTCATTCTGAATATGCTATGAAATCAGACTCAAAGAAGAAGAAAAAAAGAAGAAAAAGGAAGAAGAAAACAATCCAGCAGGTAACTCCCAATCCACCAACAACAAGAAGTCCAGAAATGAAGTAGGAACTAGCAAGAATCAAAAGAAGTAACAGAGGGAATTACCACCACCAGCTGCTCAAGATCAAAGAAAAAATCAATTGACTGTAGAACACCAAAAGGTAGCAGAACAAAAAAATGTTGTAGTTGTGACAACAGAAGAGGAATGGCAAACAAAAAAGAAGATAAACTTTAAAGGCACCACACAAATCATGAAACAACAACAAGTCTCCATGCCCAAACAATCACACATTCAACAGCAGTAGAATGCTCCAAATGCCAATCAACAACAGGCACCACAACCACCTCAACCATCAGGTAACCCTCTTATCAATCCTCCAGCTCCACTGGAGAGGAATGTTGATTCTGGTGCTCAGAATCATCCCAATCCCCCTTCCCCCAATCTATTCATGATGATTGTGAGGTTAATGAAGGCAAGGATAATTGTTAGGAGTTACCGACAGCTAAGCATGAAGGGGTACCAAAAGGGGAGAGGTTTCCTCATGTTCAGCATGAGTGTGCTGAGGCACTATTGATTGACCATAGGACTAACCTCCCATCCCCTGCTACCACAATCTATAATTCAGGCAAGCAACAAACTCGTCTTTCTGAAAATATGATTATTAAAGAGGATTCTGGTCCTCCTCCTCTGATGAGAAAACCTCTGCACAAATGAAAGCATTGCTCAAAGAAAAAGCTAAAGTTGCAACTGACTTTCAAATACCAGTTCAGACTCAGAAATGAAAAAACAAACCAAGTCAGAAAAAGAGGAAATCTATGATAAATGCGGGCATCAGCATAAATGAACCACCAGATGAATCCCAATTTTAAAGTCTTACTGTCCAGAAAAGCTTCAGACCTGATCCTAATGTAGCAGTGGATTCCTCTGCCTACAGGAACTCAGTAGCTAACCCCTTGCTCTCCTAACCATTACTCCCCAACAATGAACCCCCCTCACATGACAATGAAACAAACATACCCACCAATGATAAAAAAACAACACTCGGAACACAAAAAAAAACCTCTATTCCCCCTAGAATTCCTATAAAAGACCATCTCCAAAATCCTCTTGATATGGTCTTGGAATAATGCTCTCTTAATAGATATACCTCTGAAAAGAATGGATATTGGGCCTAACTCAACCCCAAAAGCTAGCTTATGAGGTGAGGATTGTCCAAGCCATATAAGGAGACCAAGGACCTCAAATCCCTCAGATGTGGGACAACTCAACAGCCCCCCTCACGCCCAGATCTCTGAAGCGTGGACAACATAAATGGGGGCCCAACATCGGTAACAATAATTGGGATGGGCCTGGCTCTGATACCATGAAAAGAATGGACCTTGGGCCTAACTCAACCCCAAAAGCTAGCTTATGAGGTGAGGATTGCCCAAGCCATATAAGGAGACCAAGGACCTCAAATCCCTCCAATGTGGGACAACTCAACACCCTCCATCACGCCCAGATCTCTGGAGGTGGACAACATAAATGGGGGCCCAACATCGGCAATAATAATTGGGATGGGCCTGGCTCTGATACCATGATAAGAATGGACCTTGGGCCTAACTCAACCCCAAAAGCTAGCTTATGAGGTGAGGATTGTCCAAGCCATATAAGGAGACCAAGGACCTCAAATCCCTCCGATGTGGGACAACTCAACAACCTCAAAGAAAGATGACTATAGGTCAATTGAATTAGAAGATGAAATTTTTGGGGATCAAGATGTTAATGATGAGTCTAGTGAAGAGGAGCAACACCATAAACTCTTGTTTGTAATTGTAAATGGAACCATAATCAGGAGGTTGATGTTCCTGAAACATTGTCATCAAGAGTGCGTCCTTCATCAGGGCTAACAAGGAGCATAACTGCTAGAAATAGGAGCAGCAATGTTCCACCCAAACACAACCTAAAACCTTCTTTCCAATGATTAGTACAATCATTTGGAATGCAAGAGGCATCATAACCACTGGAGCTATTGAAAGTCTCAGAATTTTGAAACACATCCATAAACTTTCCTTTATTGTTGTTCTTGAACCATTCCTTGATACCTCTCATATCAACGTTTTCAAACTCCAACTCTCAATGCACCAAGCTGCATCCTATGTAAATGACAAGATTGGGTTTTTTGGGACCAAGAATTTATTGCATTTGGAACAGATCATGATGAACAACAATTGAACTTACAGATGAGACATGTTGAAAGTGATACCCCTTTTTTCTCATAGTAGTCTATGCCAAGTGCAAGCCAAATCTGAGAAGACCTTTATGGGAGGTGTTGAGGCACAAATCATCAACTTATGATTCTCCTTGGTGTGTGATTGGTGACTTCAATGTTATTTCTATAATGGAAGAGAAGATAGGGAGTATTCCTTATCATTTGAACAAAAGTTTGGAATTTTTATGCATGATTGAAGACTATGGATTGGTTGATCTGGGCTTCTATGGTTCCAGGTGTACCTGGTCTAATGGTAAAGATCAATGCTCCATTGCCTAGAAAATACTGGACAAAGGGTTGGACAACAATCAATGGTTAGTTGCTTTCCCGACCACTACTATTTCCATCAAGGTTCAGCAGGATTAGATCACACACCCCTCCTTATGGAAATAAGAGTTAGGCAAGATAACGGCACCAAGTATTTTTGGTTCCTTAAATTATGGGTTAATAATGCAAACTTCAAACAATTTGTGAAATGAATATGGGATGCAAAGGTATCTGGCAGTCTAATGTGGCTATTTTATCAGAAATTGAAAGCCTTATCTACTAGCTTAAGTCAATGGTCAAGGCAGCTGATATGGTTTAGACTCAGACCAATGATGAAACTGACAGGACAAGACTTTATGACCTTAAAGCTTAATATATAAGATACATGAAATTAGAGGAGAGCTCTCTTAAACAAAAAACCCACATTCAACGGTTCAAGGAAGGTAATGCAAACTCTAAATACTTCCACAGTCTCATCAGGGGTAGAAGAAGAAAGTTGTACATTCACAAGATCAAAGATGAAGACGTGCAGTGGATTGAAGGGGATGAGGCTATTGGTAGTGCATTATGTGACTTCTACAAAACCTCTTCACTAATCCTGGAGGAATTATCAGAGAAGATGTGTTGTCATGTATCCCATCCATAATCACTCAGGAGGATAATGACATTCTGTCTGCAAATCCTACTCTATCAGAACTCAAAGAAGTTGTCTTCTCCATAAAACCCACCAGTGTTGCTGGGCCAGATGGTTTTAATGGAAAACTTTATCAGTCCATCTGGGACATCATCAAGCATGACCTCCTCAATGTGGTTCTATCCTTCTTTGGTGGATTTACTATGCCTAAGTACATGCCTAATGCATGCTTGGTTCTTCTGCCAAAGTTGGAGTTTCCTAATTCTCTAACTGAATGTAGACTCATCAGCCTTAGAAACTTCATCAACAAGATCATATCCAAAGTCATTTGCACCATACTTTGCCCCATTCTCCCCATATTTATCTCTACAAACAAATCTGGATTGTAAAAGGAAGGAATATCTCAGAAAATATCATGCTTGCTCAAGAAATTGTCCATGGTATTAAGAAGCCTAATGAAGGTTCAAATGTGGTCATCAAGCTAGACATGTCCAAGGCATATGATAAGGTCTCATGGAGTACTTGCATTATGCTCAGGAGAACGGGGTTTGGAGAAAAGATCATTGATATGGTATGGAGGACTATGTCTAATAATTGGTACTCTGTAATTGTCAATGGATCCAGATGGGAGTTCTTCCATTCCACAAGGGGCCTAAAACAAAGTGAGCCTCTTTCCCCAGCTTTATTCGTCATAGGTGCTGAAATCCTTTCAAGAATACTCAATATCTTTAACCATGACCAAATATTCAATGATTTTTACATGGAAAGAAGGGGACCTCAAGCCAATCACTTGGGTTTTGCTGATGATATCATTATCTTCTCCTTAGGGAAAAGGTACTCTCTTCAGAAAATCATGTGGATTTTGAACAATTACAAAAACACATCAGGCCAGCAAATTAATAAACATAAAAGTCACTTCATGACTTCTCCTTGTGCTTTCCCTTCTGTTGTTAGAAAAGTCCAGTCTGTCATAGGGTTCACCAAGAAGTCTTCTCCACTCACATATCTAGGTAGTCCCCTGTACATTGGAAGGCAGGGAATCATCAACTTCAGCTCCTTAGTCTCCAAGATTGTGAATAGAATCAGGGGTTGGCATGGTAAAATGTTTTCTCATAGGGAAGAGCCACTCTGATCAAACATGTCCTCGAAGCAATGCCAATTCACCTTCTGGCAATTGTATCCCCTCCTAAGAAAGTACAGAAACATGTGGAAAAGCCTGCTGCAAATTTCTTTTTGGGTATGGATAATAAAAAAAGAAAGCATCATTGGGCCTCCTGGCACAAACTATGTTACCCCCTAAATGAGGGTTGCTTAGGTTTCAGAAGAATTGAAGACATCTGTAGGGCTATGGAATACAAATAGTGGTAGAATTTCAGAACCACTTGTTCCTATGGAGTAGATTCCTGAAAGCCAAATATTGTCAAAGATCTAATCCTATTTCCTTGAAATAGGATACAGGTCAATCATAAGCATGGAAGAGATTAACAACCAAAAAAAAAGGTGGTAAGAGTATATTCTGGAGATTTCATTTAGGGAATTGCAGCTTTTGGTGGGCCAACTGGTTAGGAATTAGTCCCTTAGCTGATCATAAACAGGAGGAGGCACGCCAGGCAATGTCGCAGTTTCCCATTTTTGGGATAATGGTCAGTGGAGTCTCCAAAACCTTAATGAAGCTGCTCCTGTCAACATGATCCACTTAATCATGCAGACTCCTATTTTCTTCAACAATAATCAAGGTGTTGCTATATGGGGTCCTAATTTTGATGGAAAATTTACTTGTGCATCTGCCTGGGATCTGATCAGAACAAAGAAACAACCTAATTTCTCAAAAAAAATGACATAGCATAAGAAGATTCCATTCAAGTGGTCTTTTGGTCTTTGGAGAGCCATCAGGAACAAACTCCCCACTGATGATAGGCTTCTTCCTTTCAAAAGCCCTACTATAACTAGATTATATGTTGTTCTTTCCACACAAATGAAACTGTTGACCATATTTTCAGTAGGGGAAATTTCGCCAGAACAGTATGGAAAAAGTTTGGTGGTATAGTTGGGATTCAAACTGAGAAACTGCCTCTCAAACTCCTATTGATGAGGTGGTGGCTCTTACATGGTAACAATGAAGTCCAAAAACTCATCCTTCATTCTCTCCCTATCATAATCTGATGGAACTTATGGAAGAATAGGTGTAGTGCAAAATATGAAGCAAAATCAACTTCCTTGACTGGAGTGTTGTTCTCCTCTAATTCTGACATTAACTTGTTGTTTAGCGCTAATTTTGTAGAAATCAATTGGCCTCTCAACTGGAAGGACCTTTATCCCTTTATTGAGAACCTGAATCATCAAACCATCTCTACTCAAGTAGTATGGAATTAGCCAAGCCATGGTTATGTTAAGGTCAACAGTGATGGGTGTGCCCTTTAAAATCCAGGTAACATTGGTGTAGGAGTGATTATCGGAGATCATAACTTTAAGTTCATCCATGCAATGGTTGCTCCTCTGGGGGAAGGTACAAGCAACTTTGCTGAAACTGAGGCTGCCATCATCGGAATCCAATGGTGCCTGGATAATAGATTCTCTAAAATCCACTTGAAAACAGACTCTGCCCCCTTAGTTCAATGGCTTACCAATGGTCAAAAATGCACCTGGTTCATCAACATGAAGCTACAACACATCTTACACCTCTACAGCCTCTGTGAAAACTTCATCTGCTCAAATACCTATAGGGAAGCTAACTGTCCTACAGACTCATTATCAAAACTCAGTCATGACCTCACCATAACGACTGAGTTTCATAATATATCTGCACTACCTTCTCACATCAGAGGGTAGGTTCAGTATGATACCTTGGTACTCCTGCCTTCAGACATAAGAGGACCAATAAGATTCAGGCCCCTCCAAACCATGCAAGCTCCTCTACTTCATCTAATGGTTATGGTTAATGCAACTCTGAGCAGGGAAAGCAGGCCTTTAGGCACACAAGGACCAACAACACTTTCTTCCTCTAGATGTCTCAGAATAACTTAAATCCCAGCACTCCAAATCCCTATGAAGAAAGACACCACAAGAAAGAATTGTACCACTCCCTTGTGGAGCTATTATGCCAAATTCTTTTCTCTAACACTGGCCTCTCTTTTGCAGGTAGTTTTTCTTTGTGAACTACTCATTCCATTTTTGGAGATTAAGGGTGTGGTATTAACGTTCATATTAATTCTCTTGAAACCACAAAAAAGGAAGGAAAAAGGTTATAGAGAAAAAGAAAACAGTAGCTATATTGGAAACCACCAAATCAGGGCCTCTTCTCACAACCCGTTGGCTACAACATGGCCAACCTTCCTAAGGCAACCCTCAACAAATACACACACCCTCTACACATGATTATACCCTAGTTCTTCTCCACATACCATCACAGACCTCCAGATATCCATCTCAAATACAAGAAGGGAACTCAGTCCATAAATGTTTGGACAATCCATCCTATCTCCTCCAATACTACTAGAACCCAGAAGAACCTAGGAGTCAACAACATTTGGAACACCACTCAACAGTGTACAATAACATTGGACCCCTCACAAACACCAGAACCAAAATGTTGAGCAGAAATGCTCTGTTTTTATCTAACTACGTTTGCTTTTTTGTAGGTCCACTCACTACCAACTAGTCATTTAATTAATATGTCCCTTAGGAGTGGTATTAGCATCCATGATGTCCATTTTCCTGGGCACATGTCAATTGGCCATCCGTCCTCCTCAAAGAGCCACTTTCACTTAGATGCAGCAGATAAAATAGTGCAATCATGGCTTCCAAATCCTACATCAACCTATCAACATGAGCAACAACAGCATATCTGAATGCAGTATTCACAAGAACCTGCAATCAGTTTGCAGGCCAGGGAACATCAATGCTCCCCTTTCCCCAAACTCATCTCCAGTTGACATAAGAACCTGGAGATTGGGCTCCCAATTTTTTAACATGTTTGTTCATTTTGCAGGGATGTGGAGTAGGTTTGATCACTTGACCTACCTTCTGTCAGTGGTATGAGCATCTCTGATGCTCATTCTGCTAAAGGTGTACCAAGTAAGTCAACAGTACTCCATCACACTCACTGAAGTCTGACAGCCCCCCAACCACAACATAACAGCTAGCCTCAATCAACACCAATTCAGCAGACATTGCAACCAGGTTAACCTCCTTTCCCAACTAACTACACCCCTACAACTAAACCTAAGTCCACGGGAGGAAGATCACTAGCAGTTGTAGTTACAAAAGCACAAACATCACAACGTGTTACCAATCAGGAAGGCAGCATTGCAAAGCACATTCAATCCAGTCAAAGTCCTACCAAATGGACAACCGAAGTAAGGCCTGGGCAATTCTTTTGCTCACTGTTTTCTGTCAACTTCAGTAGATTGCACCAACCTAGGGCCAACACAATGGAAGCTTTTTTGACAGTTATCTTCCATTTGGCTTTCCTTATATACAATGACAAAGCAAAGTGGAAGATGCCCCTTACCCAATCCTAGATATTCACTAGATGTAGAACTTGGAATATTTGGAAGAATTTCTTCCAACTCTTTCCCTTAGTATTTTTAGGATCATTTATACTCCTTTGTATAGTTTACCTAGGCTTACTTCACAGGATTTTTATAAATCACTTTGTCTATCACAGTTGGATAGACAAGTGGTTCATCTCTATAGGTATAGCTAACCATAATGTTCAGGTGTCATTTGGTTGTCATTTGTGGATAACCAAATGTATTTTCATCTTACTTGTGGGGGTAAGGTTCAGGTCCCCCTCCACTTTTGTTATATTATATATTTTATATATGAAAATCAACTCTAGGCACTGTGCCTAGTGGATTGTAAAAATAACTCATATGGCTACATTGTGGATGCTAATGAACGAGATGGACGAATCTTCAATTAAGACAATTTCAAACATTTTCCTAAAAGAAGAGAAACTACCCAAATATTGAATAATTATATTTTTCTTCTAGGAAAAAATCCAATAATGGTAAATATGTTGTCATTTCCTTCATGAGATAGGAAAATCAATTATATTAAAAAATCTAGACAAATACCTAACAATTCTCCTCTTTGGCTTGTATTTTCTGAAAAAATAAATTTGATCCGCCTTCTTCATGTTAGAAAACACGCTTAACGCTAGAGGGGGGGTGAATAGCGGTATAATAAAAAACAGCGTAAACTTGCGAAATTTAAAAATTGCAGGAATGAAATAAGTGCGATAAGTAAATAATAAGGAACGAACGCACCGATGTATCCTGGTTCACCACAACCCGTGGCTAGTCCAGTCCCCGAGAGACTCTCTCGAGATTTCCACTATCTTCGTCAAGCTTACGGGTTCTTAACAAACCGTTACAGTTGCTGAATGATACCTCACCTTAGGACTTCACTTGCTTGAGGATACCTCACCCCAAGACTTCAACCACTAAGACTTTGGGTACTTAGCAAACCCGACAAATGAGAAGATATGTTCTTCTCAAACAACTCTCTTTTACAACAAATACTCTCTCAATAGAGTGGATAAAGAGATACACAATAAGCTCTATGAACAACACAAAGTTGTCTATCAAATGGCTCAACAAAAGCTCTAAAATGATGCTTGAAAATGATCAATATGTATAACAATGTATGGAGGAGCTGTGTGTTTAAAATCAGCTCAAAAGACCTCTTTTTATAGGTAAAATAGTGGTGCTGACCGTTGCTTAATTGACAAATAAAATCCCTGATTCCGTGCTCAAACAATCGATTGTTTGGAGTAGATAATCGATTGTTTGACCAACATTCAAAAGACAGATTCCTGATTTTAGGCTAAACAATCGATTGTATGGACTAAATTATCGATTGTATTCAACGTTCAAAAATCAATTTAGGATTCTGTGGGAACGGTCAAAATATAATCGATTGTATGAAAATGACAATCGATTGTTTATGAATATAATCGATTGTATGACAAAAACAATCGATTGTTTAGATGTTTAAAAACTTCGGTTGCACACTGTCTAAAAATAATCGATTGTTAAAAGTAGACAATCGATTGTTTGCTATTAAACTTCGGATCACATTGTCTTAATACAATCGATTGTAGGATTCAAATAATCGATTGTTGAGACCCAGATTTAAAAGGCATGTTTAAAACCTTTAACAACATTTTGTTTTAACATAAAGATGCATGTTTATGATAAATATGATTTAATAAAATATTTTATGCATGTTTATGATGACCTAATGTTGAGCCAAAGGATAAGATAACTTAAATGTTGTCCTTACATTGGTTCTTCCAAACGACCTACGTCTTGGGTCTTCGGTCTTGAACTCTTTGGCTCGTTCATGCAATTCCGTCATCAGTATGCTTCTCGCCATTTGATTGATTGTCATATTATATCGTTGTTTGACACTTGACTTCATTGTTTGTCATTCATCAAAACCTATACCTGAAAATCATGCTCATACAACCAAAGCGCACATATCATAGATATACATGATTTCCAACAATTTCCCCCTTTTGTGATAATGACAAACAACGGAAGATATGCATATTGAATTCCCCCTAATTAGATGCTATATCTCAACATACAATTTATGCAACCAATTCAATTCAATTTAATTCCCCCTTAATTGAATATTCCCCCTCAATTAAAGCATGCATATCGCCCATATTCTTTCCCCTTTTGGCATTAGCAAAAAGAGTATACCAAAAGTTATTTAAACCATTGACGATATCAATCGTTATAGACAAGATCATATAAAAAGTTAGTAAATGGCATACTAATAATAACGATCATTTTTCTCAACTATGCCAATTGTTATTTAAACTAAAAATATTCATCAAAACATGAATCAATCATTTATTATAAAACCAATTGATACTAATTGTTATCCAAAATAAAACTTGATAAAGCATGCATCAACCAAAACTGATATAGATTATTTGCACATATCAACTCATTGCGTTTTTATTCAAAATACGATAACTAACCGACGTTCCCCCTTAATGCATTAAGGATTCGTGCTTGGTGCATCCACTACACTATTGTAGTCTTCAAGCACACCTGCAAAAAGAACCTAAAAATAGGTTTTTGGTACCCAACTTCTTTTGGGTCCTTGAGGGTTAGGATAACAATAGTCATAATCAACACATAAATCTCTATGTTTAGCAAAACAAACGGGTGCAATGTGTCCTACCCGAGTACAATAGTGACATATAACATTAGGATTGTGCATATGTCTAGGTTGAGCCAAATGCGTTCTAGGTGATCTATAGTTGTTCCCCCTAGAAGCGTTGAATTTCCTAGAGTCATGTCTAGGTGGTCTAAAATTATTCATTCTAGACTCATTTATAAAATTCCTAGAATTGTGTCTAGGTGGTCTAAAAAAATTAATCTTAGACTCATTTGTGAGGTTCCTAGAATTCTTTCTAGATGGTCCGACCCCATTACTATCATCCTTTTTAATATCTTCAATTTTAGGACTATCAACACTACGTGTTTCTAGTGCTTTCCTAAGTTCTGTGTTCTCTAGTTTTAAAGAGCTACAAGAAGAACAATTGGAACATTTATCAATAGAAGAGGCTTCATTCAATACCTTGATTTTATTTTTAAAATCAACAATGTCATTTTTCAAAAAATTTATTTTCTTTTTCTAAAACTTCAATTTTATTTTTAAGAACATCATTTTCATTAGTCAATTTTTCAAAATCTATTTCTTTCAAAGAAGAGTATTTTTTAAACTCTTTTTCTTATAAAGAAAGTGTTTTCTGAAAATCTGTTTCTTGCAAAGAAAGTGTTTTCTCCAAAGAAAGTGTTTTCTTCAATTCTATGATAGTTTTGGAAGCATTAACAAATTCACCATACAATTCATCATAGGCATTTTGTAATTCTTCAAACGAGTGAGAGTTAGATGTACGTACCTCTTCTCCTTCGTTAGCCATGAGACACAATGCGTCGGTTTCATCGCCTGAGCTGTCCGAATCCCGTGATAAGCGCCTATGGTGTTTCTTCTTTTCTTTTTTTCATAGACTTACAAAACTTTTAAATTTTATCATTGGAAATATTATCATCATCCCTTTCCGAATCACTTACCTCTTCTCTTTTAGAGGATAAGGCTTTGAAGGCGAAATTCGAATTGCTTCTAAGATAAGGATTAAGAATTGTGCTATTATAAGTTTCGAGGTTACCTCTTAGTCCATCAATTGTGATATCCGTGAATTCCATCGACTCTTGGATGGCATTGGATTTGGATCGCCATTCGGGAGTGAGACTTCGTAGGACTTTTCGAACAAGATCTTTGTTCGTGTAAACTTTCCCGAGAGCATGGAGATCGTTGACAATTCTTAAAAATCGCTCAAACATAACACCAATGGGTTCCTTCTCCATTTTAAAGATTTCATATTTATGTGTTAGAAAATTAATTTTGGCTTCTCAGACATGAGGCGTACCTTCATAAATGATCTCGAGCTTATCCCACATCTCCTTGGCGGTTGTGCAGCAAGAGATTTTTCGAAAATCATCTGGATTCACCACACAATATAATACATGGATGGCCCTTGCATTATTTTCAACTTTCTTGATATCCTCGGCATCATATTCATCTACCTTCTTTGGAACCGTGGTCTCTCCAACTTTCTTTGTTGGCATTGGTTCACCGTTTTTGATGATTTGCCACAAACGAAAACTGTTTGCTTTGAGGAAGATGCTCATCCGCTCTTTCCAATATGAATAGTTTGTTCCGTCAAATAGTGGAGGGCAAGTGGTGGACTGTCCTTCATCCATCGTTCCTGCGTTCAATATTCTCAACAGAAAAATATATATTTCTCTCAACCGGTTAAGGCTTTCAGAGAGTTAGGCTCTGATACCAATTGTTAGAAAACACGCTTAACGCTAGAGGGGGAGTGAATAGCGTTATGATAAAAAACAGCGTAAACTTGCGGAATTTAAAAATTGCAGGAGTGAAATAAGTGCGATTAGTAAATAATAAGGAACGAACGCACCGATGTATCCTGGTTCACCACAACCCGTGGCTAGTCCAGTCCCCGAGAGACTCTCTCGAGATTTCCACTATCTTCGTCAAGCTTACAGGTGCTTAACAAACCGTTACAGTTGCTCAAGGATACCTCACCTTAAGACTTCACTTGCTTGAGGATACCTCACCCCAAGACTTCAACCACTAATACTTTGGGTACTTAGCAATCCCGACAAATGAGAAGATATGTTCTTCTCAAACAACTCTCTTTTACAACAAATACTCTCTCAATAGAGTGGATAAAGAGATACACAATAAGCTCAATGAACAACACAAAGTTGTCTATCAAATGGCTCAACAAAAGCTCTAAAATGATGCTTGAAAATGATCAATATGTATAACAATGTATGGAGGAGTTGTGTGTTTAAAATCAGCTCAAAAGACCTCTTTTTATAGGTAAAAAAGTGGTGCTGGCCGTTGCTTAATTGACAAATAAAATCCCTGATTCTGTGCTCAAACAATCGATTGTTTGGAGTAGATAATCGATTGTTTGACCAGTGTTCAAAAGACAGGTTCCTGATTTTAGGCTAAACAATCGATTGTATGGACTAAATAATCGATTGTATTCAACGTTCAAAAATCAATTTAGGATTCTGTGGGAACGGTCAAAGTATAATCGATTGTATGAAAAAGACAATCGATTGTTCATGAATATAATCGATTGTATGACAAAAACAATCGATTGTTTAGATGTTTAAAAACTTCGGTTGCACACTGTCTCAAAATAATCGATTGTTAAAAGTAGACAATCGATTGTTTGCTATTTTGAAAAACTTCGGATCACACTGTCTTAATAAAATCGATTGTAGGATTCAAATAGTCGATTGTTGAGACCCAGATTTAAAAGACATGTTTAAAACCTTTAACAACATTTTGATTTAACACAAAGATGCATGTTTATGATAAATATGATTTAATAAAATATTTTATGCATGTTTATGATAAATATGATTTAATAAAATATTTTATGCATGTTTATGATGACCTAATGTTGAGCCAAAGGATAAGATAACATAAATGTTGTCCTTGCATTGGTTCTACCAAATGACCTACGTCTTGGGTCTTCGGTCTTAAACTCTTTGGCTCGTTCATGCAATCCCGTCATCAGTATACTTCTCGCCATTTGATTGATGATTGTCATATTATATCGTTGTTTGACACTTGACTTCATTGTTTGTCATTCATCAAAACCTATACCTGAAAATCATGCTCATACAACCAAAGCGCACATATCATAGATATACATGATTTCCAACACTTCATATAGCCTTCAACGGGTCGCATCTCCAATTCTCCACCGCCAAGTTTGTCTCAACGTGTGTAGCACTCATGTAAAATTTCTCAGACAAAAATCATGATTATCGTGAAAAATGTTGCGGCTAGAACTGAACTTTCCACGATGAACCTGTCTTGAACCTCGCTCGGATACCACTTTTTAGGACCAAAAAATAGTTATCAAACGGAAGCTAGTAAAGTAAACTCTCAACGATGATAAATCAGATAACAAAAGAGAAATCCACCAAAAGAGACAAAAACATATAATGTGGTTCGGTCAACTAATCTATATCAACGGTGGAGATGAGCAATCCACTATACTAAAAGAAGAGTACAAAATATCGAGAGAACAACCTTATAAAGAGGCAAACACAAGTGGCATACTAACACTTGTCCCGTAAAATTCTTAGTCTAAATACGACTCTCAAACCCCATATGGCTTCATTGAGGATGCTACTGAACGAGAAGGATGAATCTACAATTAATAGAACTTCAATCATTTTCCTACAATAAGAGGAACTAGCCAAATATGAAATAATTATATTTACCTTCAAGGAAAAAATCCAATTATAGTAAATATGTTTTTATTTCATCAATGATATAGGAAAACCAATTACGGTAACAAAATCTAGACAAACACCAAATAATTCTCCCCCCTTGGCCTAAATTTTCTAACAAAATAAATTTATCCACAGGTCGCATCTCCAAGTATCCACCGGGAAGTTTGACTCAACGTGTGTAGCACCCCGGTCAATTATCAAAAATATTGCAGCTAGAACTGAACCCGCCACGATGAATTTGTCTTGAACCTATCTCTGATACCAATTTTTAGGATCGAAAAAATACAGGTGTCATGTGAAAGCTAGTAAAGCAAACCCTCAGCGGCGATAAATCAGATAACAAAAGTGAAATCTACCAAAAGAGAGACAAATATATAACGTGGTTCATTCAACTGACTTACATCCACGGTGGAGATGAGCAATCCCCTATAATAAAAAGATAGTACAAAATATCGAGAGAACAACCTCATGAAGAGGCAAACACAAGTGACACACTAACACTTGTCCCGCAAAATTCTCTCCCTAAACACGACTTTCTAGCCCCATATGGCTACATTGTGGATGCTACTGAACGAAAATATAAATCTTCAATTAATAAAACTTCAAATATTTTCCTAAAAGAAGAGGGACTAGCCAAATATGAAATAGTTATATTTTCCTTCTAGGAAACTCAATTGTGATAAATATGTTGTTTTTTCCTTCATAAGATAGGAAAACCAATTTAGGTAAGAAAATCTAGACAAACACCTAACAATTATCCTCCGTGGCATGAATTTTGTAACAAAATAAATTTGATCCACCTTCTTCACATAGCCTTCAACATGTTCTATCTCTAAATCTCCACCGCAAAGTTTGACTCAACGTATGTAGCACTCCGGTCAAATTTTTCAGATAAAAATCACGATTTTCGTCAAAAATGTTGCGGTTAGAACTGAACCCTCTTAGATGAACATGTCTTGATCGTTGCTCTGATATCACTTTTTAGGATTAAAAAAACATGTGTCATGTAGAAGCTAGTAAAGCAAACCGTCAACGATGATAAATCAGATAACAAAAAAGAAATCTACCAAAATAGTCACAAACATATAACGTGTCATACACCGTGGAGATGATCAATCCACTGTAAAAAGAGAGTACGAAACATCGAGAGAACAAACTCATGAAGAGGAAATTATAAGTGATACACTAACAATTTTCTCTTAAAACTCTCCCTCTAAACACGACTCTCAAACCCCATATGACTACATAGTGGATGTTATTGAACGAGAATGACGAATCTTTAATTTATTGAACTTCAAACATTTTCCTAGAAGAACATGGACTAGCCAAATATAGAATAATTATATTTTTCTTCTAGGAAAAATCCAATTATGGTAAATATATTGTCCTTTCCTTTACGAGATAGGAAAATCAATTATGGTAAGAAAATTTGGACAAATAACTAACAATTTTCCCCATTGGCCTGAATTTTCTGATAAAATAAACTTGATCAATCTTCTTCACATTGCCTTCAACAGGTCTCATCTCCAAATCCCCAGCGCAAAGTTTTATCTCAACGTGCGTAGCACTTCGGTCGAATTCCTCAGACAAAAATCACGATTATCGTAAAAAGTGTTGCAGTTAGAACTGAACACGCCAAGATGAATATGTCTTGAACCTCGCTCTGGTACCACTTAATAGGAACAAAAAAATTAGGTATCATGCGGAAGCTAGTAAAGCAAACCCTCAACGACAATAAATCAAATAACAAAAGTAAAATCTACTAAAAGAGACACAAACATATAACATGGTTCGTTCAACTGACCTACATCTACGATTGATATGAGCAATCCACAATAATAAGAAGATAGTATAAATATCGAGAGAAAAATCTCATGAATAGGCAAACACAAGTGATACACTAAAACATGTCCCATAAAATTCTCCCCCTAAACACGACTCTAAATCCCCAATGACTATATTGTGGATGCTTGTGAACGGAAAGGAATGATCTTCAATTTATAGCACTTTAACACTTTTCTATAGGGAGAGAGGGACTAGCCAAATATGTAATAATTATATTTTTCCTTCTAGAAAGAACTCAGATATGGTAAATACATTGTCCTTTCCTTCATGAGATGGTAACTCAAATTATGGTAAGAAATTCTGGACAAACGCCTAATTTGATCTACCTTCTTCATATATTCTTCAATAAGTCGCATCTCCAAATGTCCACCGCAATGTTTGTCTCAAACATGCGTAGAACTCCTTTCAAATTTCTCAGACAAAACTCACAATTACCGTAAATATATTGTGGCTAGAACTGAACTCGTCATGATGAACCTGTCTTGAATCTCGCTCTGATACCACTTGTTCGGACCGAAAAAATCAGGTTTATGCGAAAACTAGTAATGCAAACCCTCAACGACGATAAATCAGATAAAAAAAGTGAAATCTACCATAAGAGACACAAATATATAACGTGATTCGGTCAAATGATCTACATCCACGGTGCAGATGAACAATCCACTATAATAAAAAGAGAGTATAAAATATCGAGAGAACAACTCTTGTGAAGAGGCAAACACAAGTGAAACACTAACACTTGTCCCGTAAAATTCTCCCCTAAACACGACTCTCAAATGCTATGGCTACATTGTGGATGCTACCTAAAAAAAAGGACGGATCTTCAATTTATAGAATTTTAACATTTTCCTACAAGAAGAGGGACTAGCCAAATATGGAATAATTGTATTTTCCTTCTAGGAAAAACTCAATTATGGTAAATATATTATTGTTTCTTTCATGAGATAGGAAAACCAATTATGGTAAGAAAATTTGGACAAACACCTAACAATTATCCTCATTTGCCTAAATTTTCTGACAAAATAAACTTGATCTACGTTCTTCACATCGCCTTCAACAGGTCGCATCTCCAAATCTTCACTGCAAAATTTGTCTCAACGTGCGTAACACTCCGCTCAAATTTCTCAGACAAAAATCACGATTATCGTCAATAATGTTGCGTCTAGAACTGAACCTATTAAGATGAACCTCTCTTGATCCTCGCTCTGATACCACTTGTTAGGATCGAAAAAATCAGGTATCATGTGGAAGCTAGTAAAGCAAATCCTCAACGACGTTAAATCAGATAAAAAAAGAGAAATCTACCAAAAGAGACACAAACATATAACGTGGTTTTGTCGATTAGCCTACGTCCACTGTGGAGATGAGCAATCAACTATAAAACGAGAGTACAAACTATCGAGAGAACAACATCATGAAGAGGCAAACAACCTCAATGAGCATACGAGCATAAGAGATTCTGGATTGTTTAGTAGTGCATTCATCAGCAAATATAGGTTTACCAAGGACACTGGCAATCCTACTTAAAGACTTGCTGCCCCAACAAGACATTGGTAAGTTAGGAAACTTTAACCATAAAGGAACTTCTGAAGGGAAAGCTGCCTTGAAATCAAAATCCACAGACCATTGTTTCAAAATCATGAGTCTATTGGCAATAGTATATGGTCCTCCACACAGTATTTCCTTAGCATCTTCAATGGAACTGAATTTAACAATAATAACCCTCATCATGATAAAACAGTTCAGGTTCAGGAACATGTGACCAATGGAGATTAATAAATCTCTTCATTCCATTATACCCAGGGCTATTACCTAACACAAATACAACCAAAGCACTTTTCCATTTCACTTCTTCCTCCTCCACTTCTTCCTTCACCAATTGACCAACTGGTTTGCCATTAACAAGCGTAGGGGGAATATATTCTAAGGACATACCATTTGCAGCAAGTCTGTTACTCTGGAAGAGACTAGTCCACTGTTTGGATGGATCTAGTTTTGGACCTTCCTCTGTAACAGCCTTTGGTGGATCAGCTGGTGTTGATTGTTGCATGCAGATCTGGACTCCATTCTCCAGCTCCATCGAACCAGCAACTGACTTGATTGAAGGCTCTGTACTCTTCACATCTGCTATTGGAATCACTGGAACACCAGATGGTTGTGGATCTGTTGATATTTGAGGCAATGGAATAGTAACCACAGTAGGATTTAATGGAACAGTAGTACCTACCATCGGTACAGTAGTAACATCATTTTGGAGTACTGTATTACTCGCATAGATTAGGACTAATTCCTTTCTTGGGCGACCTCTCCTCTTTGCCATAACTACTTCTGCTAGGTTTACTTACCTTAGCAGATGCAATGGAGAAGAAGAAGATGATGAACAGTGTAGAAGATGAAGAGAAAAGTAGAGAGAAGACGGAGCTTCTCTCTCTAAGTCATTTTTATTAGCTAGTTTTCTATATATTATGGATGTTATTGAATGAGAAGGACGAATCTTCAATTTATAGAACTTCAAATATTTTCCTATAAGAAAAGGGACTAGCCAAATATGGAATTATTATATTTTTCTTCTAGGAAAAAAATCCAATTATGATAAATAAATCATCTTTTCCTTTATGAGATAAAAATACCAATTATAGTAAGAAAATCTGAACAAACACATAACAATTTCAAATGATTTTTCATCCTAAAAATCTCACTTTCAGCAGTAAAAAAGCGATAAGAATATCTATAATCCCAAAGCAGCGTGAAATACCAAAGTATTTATTTTCTATCTAAATCATAAAAGTTTTCACCTACAGAAAGTTGAGCAATGTCCTACAAAATTTAAAAAGCTGATGAATTTAAAAAACATAAAACACTTTTAAGAAGAAAAAAAGCACACTCTACAAATCCAGTAATAAAAGAAAAAGAAAAATAAAATGACGAGATTACAGTGAGGGAGGTGTGCATATACATTAAAAAGCTGCCTTAACGTAAAGTATAATGGTTATACAAAATGTATATTCTTTATAAATTCATTATCTATATAAAATACAGTGAGTATACATACATCAATTATCAAATAAACACTCTGGATATACTGCGAAACTCAGACATACAAACACACTCGAGATACACTCCATATACACTCTAGATAGATAAACAACTCGAGATACTTTTAATATGCACAAGTAATACACTCAGAATATAACGCATACACATTTTTCTACATTTATAACATTGTATTTATCACTTTTATACAACTAATATAAAAAACATATATATATATATATATATCCAAAACATTTATACAAGTATCGTCCAACCATCCCATTAAAAACCGAACCCACTATACTCACTTCAAAAGATATTCACTAAAACAATACCATTAGGACCATATTGCAATTAAGCAATTTTAGATTTCTGGCAATTTCATAAAAAAAACCTTTGAACCAGCTTGAAAAGTACCAAAATCAATGAAATTCAGCTGAATAATTGTTTATCCACACCTAGATTCTTTCTTAACTTTTACTGTGAAGACTACTGCTGCTTCATTATCTTTTGCAGAAATGTCCAAACTCCATTGTTAGGACATTGAAAAAATTTAAGTGAAAGGGAAAAGTGACACATAGGAAGGATCTAGAGTTTGTTTGGATTGACTTAAAAAAATGGCTTTTAATCATATGATTAAAAATATTTTTTAAGTGCTGGAACTTGTTTTATAAATAACCAGTTATGTATTTGAATAAAAATGTTGAAGCTGAAAAAAAACTAATAAAGTATTTTGTAAACAAGTGCTTATAAACACATTTTTTATTAAAATGACTTAAATACAGAATCGAGCAGTTAACACAAAATAAGTTTTTAAATTTTATATTAATTTAAATACAATTAATTTATGTGTCTACACAATTAAGTAAGTATAAATTATTTATCGAATAACATAATTGAATTTTGTAGGTAAAAATTTATCATAAAAAATAAGAGCCTAAAAGATTTCTTGCCATTGTACTGATTTCTTAGTAAAAAGCATCTCTCCTTCATAACCAAGATGGAAACAAAAATGAAACGGCAAAGTGCCTTCATACCATACTTAAAGTTCTGGATAATGGCCTTGGTTTATTTTTGGTCACTTCTGTTTGTTTAAAAATAGGTCCCCAATTTTATTGCTTCGAAGGTAGAAATAACACAAGTTGTTATTTGGACACGTTTATCATAATTAGCAACAAAATTTTATGATGGTCTAATAATTAAGAAAGTTGAAAATAAAATTGGTAAATTACTGAAGATTGATGTATGCATATCCTCTTCGAGCTCGTTATGCAAGACTTTGCATTGAAGTTCTGTTAGAAGTACCGGTTATCCCTTTTATTGTCATTGGCCAACACAAGCAAGAAATATATTATGAAGGGGATAACTTTTTCTGCAAAAATTGCGGTAGACTAGGGCATTCAATGGCCACATACAATTATACAAGGCCAAAGAGCAAGACTGTCAGTCCAGAAGGAGATCATCTTAACCAGCCAATCAAAGGATATGAATACTTCTTAAGTCAGCATGCAAATATGATAACAACTGCCTAAGAAGGACGCCTGGAAAACAGTAGTATTCCCAAAAAAAAAAAGAACCAACCATAAGCCAAAGGTGATATACCCCATGTCATGACCCAAAATTATTAAACATCGTAATGGATTTAGACACCATTGTCATGCATGCTAACAATAAATCGTTAATTAATTATCATTTTGATATTTTTGAAAACATAGATTTCCTTCAATTTAACAAATACAAGATGAAATTTACTGAATAATTAATGATGTATAAATTTATCTCCAGCCAAGCAGCAATATTATCATTTATAAATTTGCAAGTCAAGAAATGCAAGCATGCATAAACCATGTCGAGGTTGTACGGCCCCGATCCAATAAATATTTAATTATGCATTGTTAGAGAGTCGAATAACGCGAACCATAGATACATCTATTTAAATATACCGAGGCGTTCGGTCTATTCCATAATAGATAAACATGATCAAACAGTCAACCAAGAATTTATCAAGGAGCAATTATAGAAGAAAAGGAAATTTCTCTTTAAAGGTCAAGAAACGATGTCTATTCTTTTACAAATTTATTTACATATTCGGCATGTTCGTGCTTGTGTAGCCCCCACAAATAGGAGTACATATTTAATTATTTCACCTATGAGGGAAATTCCCTCTTACAAGGTTAGAAAAGAGACTTACCTCGTTCTGAAGTTCCATAACTAGCTTCCAAGCTCTTTCGATGATCCAAATCAATGCACAACGCTCCAAATTAGCCAATAGTTATGCAAACCCATTAATATATGCTCAAGCACTCATTATAATGTAATTTATATAATTTATAACTCCAATCGAAAAGTCGATAAAAATCATCCTCAAGCCCCTTGCTCGGATTCCAAAATACTTTGAAGATAAAGTTTTCCCATATTCTCACAAACCAAATATATAATTTACTCTCAATTTCATGCCAAAAATTATGGTCAAAATCTAAGACTACCTAATTACTAGATTTTACTCAAAATCCTAAATTTTCACTAATTTCCCATGATTTTCCATGTTAAAATCTAGATATAATCCAAGTAATTAACTTGCAATAGGTGGGAATCACTTACCTTAGATGATGGCGATAGATCTCCAACATCGCTCCTTGTTCGTCTCCCATGGAGTAAATAAGATGAAATAAGCCAAACATATTTTTGCAAAATTATACACTGCCAGGAAATCCTTCTTTGCATTTGCGTTCCAACCATCGCGTTCGCGATGAACAAAATTGTAAAAAGTCATTCCTAGACTCTTCTCAGATAGTTTCTAATATAATGGTTATAAATTTTTGTACAAAATTCCACACAATAAATGGTTTAGCTTTTTATATACTAGACACCATGATCTACAACTTTTATGCTTTGGTCATCTCCCAATTCCTTATAGATTTAAAGTTATCAGTCTCTAAAGTCAGCCTTGTGCAACTCAAATTTCTTTTTTATATTCCATGACATTCTATAGTATACCAGCCATAATTTTTTATACACAAATCCAAATGCTACATTGATTTTCTGAAAACTAGACACAAAGGGCTATCATTTTTATTTTGAGATCATCTCCAAATTCCCTATATATTACGAGATATGAGCCTCTGAAATCAAACCTGTGCATTAGAGATTTCCTTCTTCACGAACACGAAGAACAAAGTCCCTAAAGTCAAATCCTTCTTCGTGAATGCGAAAGGATCCTCGCAAACGCGATGAACAATACTAGACACCAGCATCAACTATTACAAACAGTCTGAAATGATCTCAAACCACCTCGAAACACACCCGACGCCCTCGGGTCCCCATCCAATTACACAAACCAGACCCATAACATAACATGGATCTGCTCGAGGCCTCAAATGACATCAAACAACATCAAAAACATGAATTACACCCCAATTCAAGCATAATGAACTTTTGAACTTCAACTTCTACATTTGATGTCAAAACCTATCAAATCATGTCCAATTAAGCTCAGATTTTGCACATACGTCAAATTCAAAATTACGGACCTACTCTAACATACGAAATTAAAATTCGACCCCGATATCAAAAAGTCCATTTCAAATCAAACTTCTCAAAAACCAATAACTTTCTAACTTTCGTCAAATGATCCCAAAATGACCTACGGACCTCCGAATCGACTTGCGAATACGCTCCCAATACCAGAATCACCATATAAAACTATTCTCATAGTCGAAATCTCAAAGGGACATCGAAAATGCACTACAACCCAAATTTATGAAGTTCTTCCAAAATGCCAACTTTCACGGATCATCCAAAACCCGATTTGGATATATGTCCAAGTCCAAAATCATCATACGAACCTGTTAGAACCTTCAAATCTCGATTCTGAGGCCGTTTACTCAAAATCAACCGTTAGTTAATTCTTTCAACTTAAATCTTCTGAAATGAAAATATTTTTTCCAAATCAACTCTGAACTTCCCAAAATTCAATTCCGACTATGTGTGCAAGTCATAATGCATGAAGTTAAGCTACTCATGACCTTAAACTGGCGAACGATGCTCTAGAGCCCAAAACAACCGATCGGGTCGTTACACCCCATATCTGGTAAGACTCATGACCCAATCACGCTCATCCCATGTAATTCTAAAACCCCTATATTCAATAAAAACCTAGTTTGGAAAAGTATAGTTAGTAAAATTAACACGAATACTGCTCCCTCTAAACATTTTGGAAAAATCAACCCTACTAAGACATACATTGCCACTAAAAACAATTTGTTACTTTCGACTCTCCGCCCAAACTCCCTAAGCTGGAAACAATTACCTTAGAAAATAACGATATTTCATACATGGTTGACATGGAAAACACTCAACCAATTGACATCCATTTGGCAACCCCTAAAACTAGTCAATTAAACTACATGCAAACTAATGATTCCACAACTAATATTAATGAAAACCTAAGTTAGCCTACTTAAAAAAGGTATCTCTCACTCAAATATTGATCAACAAGATAATGGTAACCAATCCCACACTAAGGATAAATTAACTATCTGCATGGATAGTAATCCTCCTGTCACGATCTAAAAATCCCTCCGAAGGAGTCGTGATGGCATATAGTCTCTAAACTAGATAAGCCTAACATTTACAGAGATAACACATATATTTGCTAAATTTAAATTAAATAACCTTAACAAGTTATAATTCACAAAATCGTTGGTACAAGTCATAAGTCTTTCTAAGAGTAGTTACAATAAATACATACATCACTGTTGTAAAACAAGAGGAACAAATGGAAATAAGTACAAATGAAGGTGACTTCGAGGCCTGTGAACGCTGCAGCAGGTTTACCTTGAGTCTCTACCTCAACGACCCGCACAACTACTATCAATTAAATACATGGATCTGTACACAAAATATATAAAAGCGTAGTATGAGCACACCATGGCAATACCTAGTAAGTATCAAGACTAACCTCGGTGGAGTAGCGATGAGGAACAATATAGATAAATACTGGTCAAATAAATTGAACATGATATGATAATAACTATCAGACTAAAGATGAGTAAGTAATATCAACATCAAGGAAAGAACAAACTACAATCAGTAGAAATAATAAAGAGAAACACGGATGGAACGAAAGATAACCAAATAAATTAACACCAACATAGCTAGAATTTTCAACGGGAAATACTTCAATATAAAAGTAAATTTTCGTTCTTCCCGTTCTCGTAGCAGACATATGCTCGGTTGAAGCTGGATATAGAAAGGATCAGCAGTGGTGCATATATGATATTTAAGAACAAAAAATATTGGACATACAAGTAAAAAGATATACTCAAACAAAAAAGATGATTCAGCTCAATAAGTCATTTCATTTATAATGCACAATTCCAGTCATCTCAAACTCAAAATCTCATATTATAACTTAAATTACCAAACTTTTAGCACACCAGACACCTTGTACCCACATATTTCTATCCCTCTTTACATAACAACGTTCTCATGTTACTTAGTATATAGGGTCCATAATCAATGCAATTAAGATGTTCAAGAAGTCTTATTTACATAACATAAAGTATAGTACAACTTCAAAGCTAATTAGTTAGTAAGAAAAGATGAATTTTTTATTAAAATTATTTGAATAAAGAAAGTACAATTTTCAATCAAAATAAGACATCAAAAGAATTTTTACCTTTGAGTAAAATACAACCTCAAACGGATTAAGGAAATTTATTTGAGTAACTAATTGAATTAAAAATAAAACAATTATTGAAATTTGAAGTATTGAAATATATATAAATACGGCAAAGTATTGAAAATTCTATGGATTCCATCACTAGAGTTATAGAAGTAAAGAAATCTAAACAATTAACACACTTTGAATTGATAATTACAAAGAAACATAACAAATAGAAAGTGCACGGCATCACCCTTCATGCTTTATCACTCTTCCTAACAATATGCATAAATAGAAATGTGCAAGGGATCACCCTTTGTGCATTACACTCTTCCTCACAATATCATTTACGACATCACCCTTTATGCTTTTACTCTCAATAATGTGGCACGGCGTCACCCTTCGTGCTTTTACTCTCAATAATGTCGCACGACATCACCCTTCGTGTTTTTCTTCTCTTTCTCATAATATGCATAAATGAAATGTACACGGCATCCCCCTTCATGCTTTAAATCTCTCTCACGATATCATGCGCGGTATCACCCTTCATGCTTTACACTCTTCCTCACCAAAACAATAGAAATAATAATATCACGGCAAGGAAATCAACAATAGAAACAATAACATCCCGCCAAGGGAATCAGTAATAGAAACAATAACCTCCCGGCAAGGGAATCAACAATAGAAACTATAACATCCCGGTTAGGAATCTACAATAGAAATAGTAACATCCCGCCAAGTAAATCAACAATAACCAATTTTGTTTCACTAGTTAGCTTCGCAATATAGATGTCAACTCGAGTCAATACTCAACAATGGTCAATTACCAAGAGAATGACTTAAATCTTGTTCAACATGAATAATCGTCAATTTAAGCATAAATAGTACCTAATAAGGATCACGGAAAAATCAAGAAGCACAATAACTTTAACTAAACAATAAGACACAATAATCACATGATAAGTACAGTGGTACCCACAATAATTGGACATATAACATATTTGTATGAAGTCATAGAGAAACTCATAATCAAGAAGTATCAAACCAATAAGGAAGGCAATCACTTAAATTAAGGAAATTAAGGGTCAAGTAACAAATAGGAAGTAGAGGAAAGCTAACAACCTCGCATGGAGAATATAGAGGTAAATAAAGAAATTAGGAAACTCAATCATAACAGAATTCCTCCAACATAAATAAGAACCTAAGAACACTAAAGGAAAATTTCCCACAAATAAGCCTGAGTACACACTCGTCATCTCAACCCGGCCAATTCAATACTCAATTTATATTTTCTTTTACCAATTCATCAACGCTCGGCTCAATCTAGCCAAGAACGATTTGAATACATCAAACAATGCAAGAGAAAACAATTTCAATTAACAAAACTATGATTCTTATACAATTTGCAAAAAGTCAACAAAAGTCAACTCCCTGGGGTCACACCTCGGAACACAACAAAATTCATAAAAATCGAACACCCATTCCTCTACGAGTTTACGCATCCAAAAATCATCTAATTCTGATACCATTTGGTCTTTCAAATCATCATTGTATATTTTTGAAAGATTTCACAATTTTTCCCAAATTTTTCTTTAAATTCTCATGAGTTTGACGTTAAATATATGATATAATCACAAAATATAGTTGAAAATTGATTAGAGATACTTACCCAATGATTTGGAGAAGTTTGGGTCTTTGAAAAATGTCCCATGGAGGTTTAGGATTTGAGATAATTGAAAAATGGGTGAAAACCTCGTCAAACACCTTACTTAACAGGCCTCAGATATTGCATATGCACCCTAGTTGCACACCCTCGCAAATTGTAAACAAAGTAGGGCATGCAGATATCATATTTGCGACAAAAAGTTTGCATTTGCGAACTGGACATCGCAAATATGATGAAAAAGTTTGCATTTGCAAACACACGAGAAACCATCAATTTTTCCCGACATGAAAATGAGCATAACTTCCTCATACGATGTCCAAATTTGATGATTCTTTTCCCTATGGATCTGTAATTTCAATACGCTTCTAATGGTTTAAATAAAAAAAAATTGTATCTCATTTTCTCAAAATAGTATTATTTTTTCTTGATGAAACGACGATAAAGCATCCAAAAACAAGCGTAACATAGCCTAAACCTATCTGAATCTCACCCAAGCCCTCGGGGCTCCAATCCAATCATGCAAATTAATCTAAAATAATCATTTGGACTTTCTTGTATGATAAATCATCAAAATAACATCTAAAATTATGAATTTAACAAATGATTTTCTCAAGGACACTCAACTTTTTAAGTTTTTCAATTGGTTGTCCAAATAAATTCCAGTTCTCACCAAATATTACAAATAGGACTTAAATATCATAAAAGACTTGTACCATACTCCGAAACGGAAATACAGGACATATATCAATGATTTCAAATATTAACTTATTGCTTTATTTCCTTTTAAAACCAACAAAAAAAATTTCTTCAACATTTTTTTTCTACGGCTAGGGACCTCGGAATTCGATTTCAGGCATATGTCCAAGTCACATATTTTATCGCGGACCTCCTAGGATTGTCGGGACACAGATCTGGGCCTGTTTACCAAAACCATTGGCCAAAGTCAACTAAAACTAAATTTTAACTCTAGAAATTACTACATTATTTTCATTTTTTCACATAAAAGCTTTCTGGTTTCACGCCCGGACTGCACGTGTAAGTCGATACACATAATATAAAGCTATCACGACCTCAAACAGCCAAACCAGATGTAATTGCTTAAAGTCGACCAGTTGGATCGTTACACATCCCCTTCTAATGAATCAACATGTAGTCACTCAAAACCACAATAACTCTCAAATGGCGAATGAAGCAAACAACATTTTCCACACAAAATCCATCCCAAATCTTTTTAATGTCGCTCCGCCAAGAAACTTTAAACCTCTGAATATAGACATAATCGTTGATAGCCACCCAACTCCGGTTCATCAAAACCCAACCCTAGACATTTTTCTCGATTGCCTTAATATAAGCCTCATATCTCCACTTAAAATTGCCAAGGATCCCTATTTCTTAGAGAAGAAGATATTGTCTATTACAAATCTTGAGATACCAGCGTGCCCTAACTATGTTGAACCCACTGCTTCCACAAACGTCATTAACGGACAACCAAATATTCTTCATCCAACCCCCACTACTACGAGATCATCAATACCTCTCATGACTGGAAAAATACCTCTATGGGCCATGCAATAACATTCAGCCAAAACTCCTACTTCCTAGCCCAATTATTATCAGAATGCATGCACATGGCAATGAACAATTATCTCAACTATGTGTGGATGAACAACATCCTCCACCATCTGGCCAATCAATGAACTTGAGTCAAGCCCAAGCAATGAGGAATCAATAGAGTCTGCCAACTCATCTCAATACAATCGGATCTCATCAAGTATCAGTTGAACTTACCTTCTTCCCACTATGGAAAATCACCAATATGAATCCAATCTCCATCCCTTGGTCAGTCCCAACCGGCAATGTAGCACCTCAAACAACCTCCTACTTGCAAACATCCCCCCATGCAAACCTAACACATCCAAAAAATCACCCTGTTCTACCACAGACTCCACAAGCCATTCCTCAGGCATAGTCCCCTCCCAGTGCACAAAAACTAGGAAACATCCAAATAGAAGAGGAAGAAGAAATAAATTTTCTGGGATAAGGACGAGTCGTAGAATTTTCAAGACTCAACGAAGTAAAAGTGTATCTATTTAGGGACTAACAAGAGAGGATGTATGTACTCAATTTTCCACCTGCATTCTACAAATGCTCAATGGATGAAAGGCCTCCTCATGACTTAAAACTAAGAAACCATGCAATCATATTACTCCTATCGTTAAGGAGAAATCTAGTGCTCCAAGCCCAGAGAGAGAATGGGCCAATAACCATGCAATAATGTTTAGGCCTACCAATATTATTATATGGAACATTCGTAGAGGTAACAATGATTATTTCAGGATTAACTTTAGCGAAATATTAGATACTCATAGGCCTTGTATGATTACACTCTTATAAATAAGAGCGGAAATCAACATCTCCCTCCTTAGTAATTTTGATTTTTCTGAAATAATCGAGGTTCCAAGTGAGGGCCAATCTGGTGGTATAGTACTCATATAGGGTTCCAGTGTTGTCAAAGTCCACGACTTTGTTAGAAATAATCAAAAGATTCATGCCAAAATTGAGGTACTCCCTTCTAAAACTACTTTGATTTTTTCTTCCATTTATGCTAGTACAAACCCGGATGAACGAAATGAAATATGAAACAACATAGAAAATATTAATTCTAGTTATAAAGGCATTTGGCTTCTAGGGGGGAATTTAACAACATCCTCACTTCAAATGACAAATTTGGCGGTAACACCATCAACCGTAGATGTAGAAATTTGATTTGGAATAGTATTAATCATTGTAACCTATTAGATCTAGGCTATAAGTGGTGTAAATATACTTGGTCTAACAATAGCAAAAAATCAAAGGGCTTAATCATGGAACCACTGGACAAAATCTTTATTAACAAAGATTGGTTTTCGTTATTTCCTAAGGCTGTGTTGATCCATCTACCTAAATCCCATTCGAATTATAATCCTTTATTAATAATGCTCATCCCTAGGGATGTAAACCATAGTAACAAACTATTCCGGTTGGAAATAATTTGGTGTAGGCATCCAGATTTTATTAATGTAGTGAAACACTATTGGTTTGATAATGACTTTGTTGGTGCACAAAACCTTTTCCGAGATGAGGTTATCAAATGGAAGAAAACTACGTTTGGGGATATTTTTAAAAACAAAAAAAAAAGAATTTTTGCTAGATTAAGTGGGATCCAATCTTCTCCCCACTATCAAAACTGTTATTTCTTACAAGATCTAGAATCAAACCTCCAACTTGAATATAACAATATTCTTCATATGGAACATGATTTCTTGATATTAAGATCTATAATTAATTGACTCAATGAAGGTAATGCCAATAGCAAATATTACTGTATTATGGTCTCCAATCGTAAATGTCGTAATGCCATTATGTATTTTACCAAAGAAAATATTGACTGGATCTGTGAACCTTAAATAATTCTTGACCACTCCCTCTCTTTCTTCATGGAAACATTTAGGACACCCAAAATTTCATCTCCTAATAATAATTAAATCATACATCCCTCGAGTGCTAAAAAGGTTGGTTTAAGGACAACCCCCTTACTAACATGGAAATCACTAAGGAAATATTTTTCTTTAATCCATTCAAAGCTCCAGGTCCGAACAACATTCACCCTTATTTTACCAAAAATATTGGCATATAATAGAAAACTCCATCACTAGCTATTTTCACAAAGTATTCAGAACTCAATCCTTACCTAGTGGGATGAATGATACCTTTATTTATCTCATTCCTAATGTTAGTTTGTATGGGTCCACTTAATCTTAGAGTACCTGGTCCTCTACCAGTTTCTGCTGAGAGTACTTAGTATAATAGAAATTAAATAAGGCATAGGATTTTTACATGGAAAAATCTCATACAAGAGGATAAAAAAACCACGACCTACACATGTAGGCTTTAAACTTCACTAACTTGTAATCTTACCTATTTCAAGCCACTTTACAATGCTTCCGATTACAAAGGATTTACTCAACTAACTTGTGGCAACTTTACCACAGGCCACTTTGTGACTATCCTAGTTACAAAGACATTTTCTAACTTGTGATGCTATCACCCCAAGACACTTTGCAATTCTAGAATTACAAAGACTTTTCTTTATGACTAAGCCTAGTCACAACCTAAACTCAACAAGCTTGATGATTTATAAGAAGAATATTATTCAGTATGCTTCTAAGAAAGAGATTTATAAGAGATAGAAGCAATAACAAGGTTACAACTCAACTAGGAAAGCGATAATCATTCTTTTTGGAACTGGTCCATAGCAGCGTTCAACCTTGTTCTTCAAGCTCGAGAGAATGATCTTTTCTATTTTTTCCTTGATGCTTGAGTGAATGAATCAGAAGCACATTTGTGATGTTTTGTATAAAATCCCCTTTGTTACAACTCGATCACATCACTTGATGTGATGTGAATGCTTTGTCTGGTTAGCGAAATGAGTCGGCTCTCAGTACATTGCAGTGGAGCAGAAACAGTTCCAGCAGTCAGTTCTGTCAGGACATACAAATAAACTAGGTCTAGGACATGTTAATGGACCAGGTCTTAGTTGTGTTCCTCTTCTGTATCAGTTGCTTGATGGACTTTCTTTAGCTACGTTCCAGCTGTGCATTTGGCCTATACTTCTGTCAGAGAACCCTAAGGAAGCAGGTCCCTCTTGTGTTTCTCTTTATATTGAATGTGTGCAGTCATTGACTTGTGCTTTTGTGGTGTGTCTGAATGACTCTTGTACTGCTATATAGGAGCCATATATGCATCTGGTTCAAGATTGGTTCCTAGCTACTGAATAAGTTTGTTAGATCATTAAAACATAAGGCATGATTATCTAAGATCTACCAATTTTCCCCTTCTTGATGATGACAAACTTAGATAGTTATAAGTCTATAACTAAGGTAGAAAAAAGCAGTGTCATTGAGTTCCCCCTGAGAAAATGCCTTTAATTCATAAGAACTAGTTCCCCATTATGATTCCCCCTGAGTCCATAGCTCCATAGCTACATTATTCCCCCATTTTGGCATCATTAAAAAGAATAAAAATACAAAGAAGTCCAGCTATGCTAACTCATGCCATATATGTGCACACAATCATGATAAGGAATAAAATGTAAAAAGGAAGTACTGGACAAAATAAGAGAGGATTTATATTGATAATAAACAAATTTTGTTTTCATATCCCCTTCCTTAGAGAGAAGGAAGAGGCAACATTTGGACCTGATCACGGGAGCAGTAGTAAGAGTATATCCTAACCATAGCAAAAAGATAACAAAAAAACATCCACCAATCATCAATAGAAGCAAAAACAAAAAAAAATTCCAGACAGCTGGCTATTGAGGGGAAACTGAGGAAATTATGGGGAACTAGGAGGAAAAAGCTTGGATGTTGCAACAAGTATTTGGAGAACAAGGTGTACTCGAGCAATGATCGACTTTTGTTCGTTGAACAATTCAGCTTTCCGGTTCTCAACCTGTGCCCTAAGGTCTGTATTTTCTTGGGTTAAGAGAATCACTTTATCATTCGTAAAGGGAACCCCTCGAGCTTACTAGCCTTCCAGGATAGCATTCCTGGCGTTCAATCTACATATCTCCTTGGTTGCGCTGTTTTGGGCATTGATGAGCTGAGACACAATTGAAGTGCTTCCTACACCCCCCATACTTCTCAAAAGACTCACACTCATCCAGGGTTGTCTTTGAGAATGTCTGCATATGGTTCCCTACTTTACCTGTTTCCAGTGGAACCTTAAAGTGTTTGAATACTTCTGTGAGCAGGAATCAATAGGAAAGCCCGTGGTTGTCATCTTTGAAAATCAGCCATTTTCTGCATAAGCGCAATCATTGTGGCAGGCAGCCTCACAGGGTGAAAACTGTCCAATTGCTCCATAAGGAATAAATTAGATTTGGAAGTGATATATCGGCATTCAACTCGTGACAATAGGAATTTGTTAACCAGTTGAAACAAAAACTGATAGATAGGAATGAGTGCTTTCTTATGAACCTAGTCCCCCTTCTGATAAGAATTATTTTTCACGACTGCACTTCGAAAGTTGTATTGATACACATCTCTCACACTCGACACCCCAACAGTAGGAACCTACTAAATTTTCCCAAGCAATTTCTCGTCAAACATAATATCCACCCCATTTACGAAGGCACACACAGGTTCAGTATCTACTGGAAAGAGACTGCCGAAGGAACTTTGGACTTCTTTCTCATATAATTTAGGAGAGTCAATGTAGAACAGATGTGTGCATTGCTGAAACCCTACCATTTCTAGAGGCTGACGCATTCCTGCCATTTTAGAGAATGTTAGGCCAAACATGCAGCCCAGCAAAACCTTTTGATGCCTTAGTCGCTCAGATCCAAGGAAGACGTCACTTTTGGCTTTTTTCCCAGAATTGGGTATTTCAACTGTTTTCCATTTTCTTTTCCTATGTTTTTCTTCACTGAATTTTTCCTTCCCTTTTGACTTGACAAGAATGTCCTCATCACTTACTGCCTCCTTAATCGTGGACGTAGAAGTAGAAGCTTTTTCCATGGGACACACTCAGCTCTTTTCCATGACAGACTGACAAAGAAACCAGGTTCCTTAGGCGTTTCTTCCTCCACCCCCACCACGTGAATGACTTCCTCATTAATAGTTACACCATCTTTCAACAACTTTCTTATTACTACTTTTCTTGTTCTTTTGGAGTGCAGAATCATAGGCCACCTTGACTTGAAGCCTAGTAATAGGCTGCTTAATTCCAGACTCGGGAGTGGTGAAAACTCTGCGCTTACTGATGAATGCATCTAGGGCCACATTGTCCAAGTCTTTCTCATCAATGGATTGCATCTTTGGTGTTTAAATTTCTAAGGTCACCGCATCGAAAGAAGGTACAACACATTCCTGGGGATGAGACTCATCACATGTGTCCTCTAGAGAGGAATCATGCTCCTCATCTGATGCCCCAATAGTGTATACTGTTGCTTCCTCTTCAACAGCCATAATGGCCCTTTCTATCCACATGCTTTGTGACTCTTGTCTTTGAGAAAGAATTCATGCAATATCCCATCTGCGGAGACCACAAACACAGTCTTATCTTCTTCAATCGGTACTTCCACAACCATGGATTCAACGGCAATGATGGCAATGCCTTTTGTTAACTCAGTAGTCTGCCCTTGTTCGCTATTTAGAGTTTGACTGGAGTGTACAAAAGACTCAGTGGCTTCTAAGGAGAGAAGAGGCTGGGAAAATGGGAAAGGCGTGATATTAGAGTGAGTGCTAGAAAGTGATACAGAATTAGTGAAGGCTGGGAGTTCCATAGATGGGTTAGAGGTGGGACCGGTTAAGCGGGGAGATTAGACGTTTTCTCAGCCATTGGAAAAGGTGGTGTGATGATTCCTTTCTTTTGGGTAAATCTATCCTAGGATTTATGGTTAAGAAGAGAATAAGAGAGGGGTTTTTGAACGGAGAGGATAATTATGAGGGGAGATGAATAGGCACTGCTTCCTGAAACGACGGTTGGTCATGGAGAATTGTGTCATTTCAGAGGGAGATGGAACATTTTAATTGAAGGGATGAGACAGGCATATCTGAAAAGTTGATAACATAGCGGTTGTATTTTGTGTCTTTTAAGACGTGTATTAAAGGATGCATAAAACTACTAACCTTTAGTACTAGAACCTGGTTCTTGATAAAACATTTTCTTCAAGCTCCACCCCCCTTTTGAAAAGAATTAATCCTCTTTTATCAGTCATGTACTGCGTTTACAGCTTCTATGTTTATCATGCATCTTTACCTGCAACGGTATTGAAGTGAGTTAGACAGAGCTAGAAAACACTTTGAATAAATTATTTCTTAATAGCATGAGCCAAACCAAAAAGAAATCAAGTTCTTAATTGGGCCTCAAAAGTCCCTTCTTACTCAGTTTCTTTCAAACTATTCCCTACTTAGTGCTTTGGTGAGAACGTCTACAATTTGATCTTCTATGCAGCAAAATTTCATGCATATCAGCCATTTCATCTCTTTGGAAAAGGCCATGGTAATATATATCAACATTCTCAATTTTAGTTTTACCTTATCGGGTAAACCGATAACCAAACCAATAATGATTAATAACCGATTAACCGATCACCGATAACCAATATTTTATCGGTTTGCTTATCGTTTTATTATCTTTATAAACTGACAATTGATAGGCAAAATCGATAATATTCATAACCAAACCAAACCGACCAATACCCACCCCTAGCTTGAAAGGCACTAAGTGATGACTGGCTTTGCTGAGAACTCTGAGAACCATGACCTAATAACGTCCCACAATAACTCGATCGAGCTAGCTGAGCATGCTTAAATAGACGGCCTCTGTCGTGATGAAACTAACCTCTCGAATGAGCACCACTATAACTGGAAGATCCCCGAGGCCTCTTGGCCTCCCTTTCCTCTCGCTCCTGGTAACGGACTCACTCAATCTCTCAAAAAATGTCTACAACCTCCTCAGATGTAGCACCAGACACCCTCTCCGTACTCATGATGATACGAAGCTGATAAGTGAGGCCATCAACAAACACCTAATCCTCTATCTATCTGTCGGAACCAACCAAATAGCATGACAAACTCAAAAACCTCATCTTATACTGTGTCACAATCATCTCTCCCTGATATAACCACTTAAATTTCCTATGCAGCTCCTCTCTGTGAGACTGCGTTACATACTTCTCCAGAATGAGAATGGAGAATTGCTGCCAGGTAAGGGATACTACACCAACAGGCCTACGCCTCTCAAATGCCTCACACCAAGTGAAGGCACCAGAAAACAAAAAGTAGTGAAAGCGACCGCATTGGTGTCCAGAATACCCGTTATGTGAAAAATACGCTAACACTTATCTAAGAAACCCTAGACATCCTCTCCCTCTTCACACTGTAAGTCGGAGGTTGAAGTCTGCAAAACCTCTCCAACATGTGTTAGTCGTGCTCTAGCATGGCAGGAGCTACAAATCCTAAGCAGCTACAACCGGTGGGGCTAGATGTATCTCCAGTTTTTGATGTCCCTGCACGACCTGCTCAGGTGTGCGAGCAACGGGAGTGTGATTGCCTCCCCCAGCCTGAGAAGTATCCGCGGCAGTAGTGACTGAAACCGCCTGAGCTAGGCCAATGCAAACTCATAGAATCTGAGCCAAGGCCTCCTGAAGACCCGGAATCACAATGGGCACAGCTGGTGTTGCTGGAGAATCGATAGCTGGGACCTAATTCTGAACTAGACGCTTAGTGGATTTGCAGGTGCTGCCCTTGCTACTGTGCGGGCAACACCTCTGCCCCTACCGTAACAACAAATGCATCCTCGGCTTCTGGTGGCCACAGTTGGTAGTACTGGTTGCCGTCCATCTTGACTGGTAGCACGTGTTCTCACCATCTATGAGAGAATAGAATAGCAAAAGTTAATTCTCGGATCAATAAATTCACACAACAAGAGTTTCAAGAATATGAAGTTTTTCATAAAGCTTCTACGGCATCTCGAGGATAAATACAGATGTTTCCACACTGATTCACGAGACTCTACTAAACCTGCTCATGACACTTGAGACCTATGTAATCTAGGCTCTAATACTAACTTGTCACGACCCTAAACCCAGACGCGGTCGTGATGGTGCCTCTCGTGATGACAAGACCAGTCGACACTTGCCCATTTTTATATTTTGCAGTTAACAATGAGAATTTAAGTCTAAACATGATATAAATCCAAAAGTAAGCAGCAAAAATACCAAACAATTCACAAAATACAACCTAACACAACCCGATATCAGGGTGTCACTAGTCATAAGCATCTAATAATCCGAAATAATAAAGAGAAGTCTATAGAGTTCACTACGAAACTAAAACAAGGAGAAATAAGATAAAGGAAGAAGCTCTGGCCTGTGAACATCGGCAGCTACCTAGAGAATCTTCGGATCCGTCTAAGCTGGAAAGATCAACACTCGGTAGCGGGACCAGATTCCCCTGAAACTGCACATAGGGTGTAGGGAGTAAAGTGAGTACTCCAATTCAGTAAGTAATAATCATAAATAAACGATTGAGAGATATGAAATACGTAAGGCACATTACAGGCTTTAATGAAGCAACAAAACCAGTAAAAATATGTAAAATCATTTAAGTTCAATTTAAACTTCAGGAAATACCCTTGCAACAATTAAACATGTAAATGACAAACCATAAGAAAGATAAACACATAAAGTTTCACCCCTCAGGCAAAATATTAACAAATCTATCCCTCAGGCAATATTTCAGAACAATACCAGCCTTTCGGGCTATGTCTCACATCATAACGGGTACCCGCGCTCACTGGGAGTGTGCGGACTCCTGGAGGGGGCCCTTATGGCCCAAGCACAATAACAAGCCATCTCGGGGTGAATAAATCTCAGTCCCTCAGCCTCATAATTAACAAGCCACCTCTTGGCGTACATATCTCAAGTTGTAGGCCTCATAATCATAATCAGTGTTTCCTAATAACATAGGCACTCCAAGTCCGCTAGGGCAATACTAAAACATGATTCTCAGCCCAAATATCATCAAAAAGATCATTTGAGTACTAAAACAGAGTAAACATGTCTGAGTTATAAAAATAGTAAAATATTGCACGACTGAGTACAAGTATAAAGTCAAAATAGTGAAGAAATAGCAATAAAATTCCCTGAAAGGTTCAAATAGTTGGCACAAGACCCAAAGATGGAATTCAGCGCACATCACGATGATAGCAATTATATTTCATTCAAATACGCGGAAAAATAGTCATTCGGGATGGACAAAGTCACAAACCCCAACAGTGCACGACCCCAAGCTCGTCATTAAGCGTGTGTGTCACCTCAATATAGCACAACGATGTGCAATCCGAGGTTTTATACCCTCAATACATCATTCACAATAACTACTCACCTCAATCTAGTCAAATCTATAGCCCCCGATTCCTTTGCCCCTCGAAATGGCCTCCACTCGCGTCAAATCTATCCAAAATTAGAATCACAAAGTCAAAATATGCTAAGGGAATGAAGCCCAAGCAAAAATAATCAATTTATAACAATAATCCCAAAATTACCAAAACTCGACCCCCAAGCCCATGTCTCGAAATTCAATAAAATTAACATTAATAGATTTCTTATCTCCCAACGAGTTCATACATATCAAAAGTTCTGAAATCCGAGCGCCAATGGTTCTCCGAATCCTCAATCAAAGGTCTAAGTTTCTAAGCCCTAATTTTCCCCCAAATTTAACCATTAAATTACATTAATTATAGTTTTAATCCATGAAATTATACCATAGTAACGGGTTATAGGTCCAAAATCCTTACCTAAATGAAGTCTCCTTGAAGTCCCTCTTTAAAATCGTCCAAATAGCTCACAAGCCGACTTAGAAATGGTGCAATAGTTCAAAAATCACAAAGAAAATAAATTATACAATCTATCCCGGGAATTTTTGCATCTTTTGTCAATCCACCGCATCTGTGGTACCGCTTTTGCAGTCCAAGAGCCGCTTCTGTGATTTTCACTTATCCTCCAGCTTTCTGCTTCTACGATGCACCAGTCGCACCAACCGCTTCTGTGATTTCTGTCTCCCTCACCTTTTTATACTTGTACGACTTCCCCCTTGAATCTTTGGCATCGCACATGCGATACCCAATCCATAGGTGCGAAAATATCAGAAGCAGAAAATCTGCAGCTTCTTCAAAATTTACAAACTATCCGCCAACAATCCGATACCACCCTGAGGCCTTCGAGACCTCAACCAAAAGAAAAAACATATCTCAAAACCTTATTTAAACTTATAACAATCTTCAAAACACCTCAAACGACATCGAATCAACCAAAATACATCTGATTTAAGCCTAAGTTCCTAAAATCTTCTAAATTCTGCTTTTAATAAAAAAAATCAACCAAACCACGTCCAAATGATCTGCAATTCTGCACACACATCCTAAATAACACAATGGAACAACTGCAACTCTTGTAATTCCTTTCCAACTCCTATATCAAAATCTCACCTACCAACCAGAAACCACCAAAATACCAACTTCGATAATTCAAGACTAAATCTACTCCGAACCTCCAAAACTCATTTTGATAACTGTAATGACCCTAAAAGTCATCACTTGATATAAAACAAATTCAGTATTTTGAGGCCTAAAAAATCCGGGTGCATTAGTAGGAAAGCAATTATTTGAAAAATTATGGAAAATGATGAATTTTGCTTTTAAAATGAAATTTAGTTGACTTCGGTCAATATTTTGAGCAAACGTACCCGGATCGTGCTCCAACAATCCTGGGAGGGAAAATACAGGACTTCGGCATGTTCTAAATCGGATTCCGAGGTCCCAAGTTCGAGAAATAAATTTTTTAACGAAAATTAGTTTTTGAAAAATATATGAGTTTTGAAAATGGAGTGTGTTTGAAATTTGATGGTATTAGGCTCGTATCTTGGTTTCGGAGCCCGGTACAGATGTTATATGTGACTTAAGTTGAGTCTATGAAGTTTAGTAAGAAACGGACTTTAAATGATGTGAATCAAACCTTATTTGAGAAAATTAGAAAATTTGATGTTCTTAAGTGATTTCATGGTTTAGATCCTAAATTCATAATTGTTGATATTATTTTGGTTATTGGAATGCACGAGCGTTTCTGTATGATATATTTGGACTTGCGTGCATGTTTGATTTGCAGCCCCAAGCGCTCGGGTGTGTTTTGGATAGGCCACTGAATGAAATTGGACTTAGAAAAATTGCTGGTGTGTAGCAGGCCTCTGATCTCGCATTTGCGAGATCAGGCGTCACAATTGCGATGCAAGCAGGGTTTGCAAATGCAAGAATCTCGTTGCAAATATGAAGAAACCCAGCCAGCCCTTATCTCTCATTTGCTAGGTACCCTTTGCAAATGTGGAGTTTTCAGTTAAATCCTAAAGTCCCAAATGCGACCGATGTATCGCAAATGTTATTCGCAAATGCGATAGGTCCCTGGCAAATGCGAAGGTGACCAGAAATTTCAATAGTCTCAAATGTCGCAAATGTGAAAGTCTCAGAATCTCGAATGCTTTGCAATTGCAAACCCTGGTCGCAATTGCGACATCTGATACATATAATTTCACACTTAGATGCATTTTCAACTATTTTTCATATCTTCTCAAAACATAAACTCTCTTAGGTGATTTTTCAAAGAAAATTTCTTCCCGAAATCAATTGTAAGTCATTTCTAACTAATTTTCTTCTATCTTTAATATCTTTTCACATGATTTCAACTCAAAATTAGTCATTTTCATGGGAGAAAATGGGTGATTTTGGGTAGAACTTAGGGTTTACAAATTTTGGGAATTTGGACCTCGATTTGAGGTCTGATTTCAAAATAAATTATATTTTTGGGTTCGTAAGAGAATAGGTAATCGGATTTCGGTTCGAACCTCGGGTTTTGACCATGTGGGCCGAGGGAAATTTTTGGACTTTTGGGGGAAAATGTTAGAAAACTTATTTTGATGCATTAGAATTGATTTATTTAGCAATTATTAATGTAATTAAGTAACTTGTGACATGATACGAGTGAATTGGTGGTAGAACCAAGAGGTAAGGTGATAGTTGAGACTTGAATTGTGTTTGTGGCATCAAGGTAAGTATTTGGTCTAACCTTAGCTTGAGGGATTAAGAGTTGATTCTTATTTGTTATGTGCTAATTATTGAGTACAACATAGGCATGGTGACAAGTATATATACGTTGGTTTCAAACATGCCCATGAGTCTTGTATCGTAATTATTGTGACTCTGTTATGGTTTATTGTGTTTCATATGAGGCCTTGCCGGGATGCTGTTGTTATATTATTGTTCTTTTGTTAGGATGTTGTTGTTATATTATTTTTCCCTTGCCAGGATATTATTGTTAAAACATTATTCCCGTGCTGAGATTCTTCTATGACTGGTAGTGATAAATGAAAAGGGAGCGGGTTGCATGCCTACAACGGTACTATATGAAAAGGAGAGCAGGTTGCACGTCTGCAACAATACTATATAAAATGGGACGAGTTACACGCCTAAAACGATAACACATGAAATGGGAATGGGTTGCACGCACTATAATAACATGTGAAATGGGAGGAAGTTCCATGCCTACAAGGGTAAAATTTGAAATGGGAGTGGGTTGCACGCCTGTAACGATAATATATGTAATGGGAGCGGGTTGCACGCCTGCAATAGTGTTATTTCAAATGGGAGCGGGTTGCACGCCTGCAAAAGATGCTATGTGATTTGGGATCGGGTGAACACTTACAACGGTATTACATGTCTACATATTCTTTATTTCCTTATCTTTTTCCGGTAATTGATTTATGGCTTTCCTTACATTTCTCTACTTTATTCTATTGTTACCTCCTACTCCCCGTAGCATGTTTCCCTCGCCGAACTTTAGTTGTAATTATCTGCTTCTATTTTTGTTTTATATGATTTAACTACATATATTTATTTTGTAGTTTGGTCGTAGACTTGTCACCACTTCGTCGAGGTTAGGCTAGGCACTCACAAGCACATGGGGTCGGTTGTGCTGATATTACACTCTGCTTATGTGCAAATACTGATACTCGAGCGTTTGGACCGCAGTGAGTGTGTAGTCTTCATTCCACACGGGCAACTCAAGGTAATCCTGCAGACGTCAGTGCGCCTTGGCTTATCCTCCTATATTTTCTCTTTGTTTTTTACTTATTCAGAGACAGACTTATGTATTTCATTCAGACCTTGTTTTTAGTATTATTAGGCAATCCGTGACTTGTGGTACAAAATTCAGGGTAGTATTGTACTTCAAATTATGTAGCAGTGTTTGGTTGAAATATTAAGTTTCGTCTTCCACATTTCTGATTATTAAATTTTATTCTGATATTAAATCCTTTTTATTTTAAATTGTTAAATATGTTTAATAAAAAGAGTAACGATTTTACAATATTCGGCTTGCCTAACTTCCCCGAGTAGGCGCTGTCACGACTCCCGAGTGTGAAAAATCCTGGTTATGACAAGTTAGTATCAGAGCTCTAGGCTACATAGGTCTCAAAATTCGAGGATAAGCTTATTAGAGCCTGAGGGATCAGTACAGAGACGCTTGAATTTATCCCGTAGAGCCTACAAAGTTAGTAAAATTTCACATCTATTCTTTTCTATCGTGCAGTTTGGTTTCTTAATGTTGATTGAATTTTTACTCTGTTTTTTTGCAGATGTCGAGAACATGTGCTACCTCATCCGCTGATCAAGAGTTCGAGCCTATAACAACTGCTTGCATAAGGGGTAGAGGGCAAGGCCGTGGTCGTGTTAGGGGTCGAGGTAGGGGCAGAGCTCAACCCAGAGTAGGAGCACCAGTGGAAGAGCCTCAGGTTGACTTTGATGATGAGGTTTCGTTCCAAGTAGCTCTAGTGGGCACATCTGAGGTACCAAAGGGGTTCATTTCTACCCCAGTACTTTAGGATGCTCCGGTCCATCTAGTGGGCCTCATAGAGAGTGTCACATAGGCAGGCTTGCTTGCTATAGCACCAGTCGTTTCTCAGGCTGGAAGAGGAGCCCAGACTCCTGCTACTCGCATTCCGGAGTAGATGGTTCCCCAGTTTCAAACTCCAACAACTTAGCCAGTTGGAGAAGTTCAGACTGGTGATGGAGCAGCTATGTCTGCCGATACTTTTTGGAGATTGGACAGGTTCACCAAGCTATTCACTACTACTTTCAGCGATGCATCTTCTAAGGATCTCCAAGATTAACTAGATAGTTGTTATAAGGTTTTTAGGAACATGGGGATAGTGGAGACCAATGGGGTCAGTTTTTCTACTTTTCGCTTATCTAGATCTTCCAAGACTTGGTGGAGAGATTACTATTTGGCTAGACCAACTAGATCACCAGCTTTGACTTGGAAGCGGTTTAATCAACTATTTCTGGAGAAGCTCCTCCCAATCACTCAGAGAAAGATTTATTGGAGGCAGTTTGAGCGTCTACAACAAGGTTATATGACTATCACTCAGTACGAGACCAGATTCATTGACTTGGCCCGTCATGCTCTGATCATACTCCCTACCGAGAGAAAGAGGGTGAGGAGGTTCATTCAGGGAGTTATACAGCCTATTCGACTTCAGATGGCTAAGGAGACAAGGAGTGAGATTTCTTTCTAGGAGACAGCCAATAAGGCCAAGAGGGTTGAGATTGTTTTATCACAAGGATGTGGTCAGGTGTCCAACAAGAGGCCTCGTCAATCAGGAAGATTCAGTGGTGCCTCGTCTAGAGTCAGGGATTCCTATGGTAGATGCCATCCTCCTAGGCCTTTTCAATCGGCACTTTAGGTTTCTCACGGCTCTTCAAATGGTCATGGTTCTTAAATGCACTCTTCCGATCAACAGTCCTATGGTGCATCACCAGCTCATATCAATGCACCTCCGCTTCAGAGTTTTAAGGATCGTCAGCCCCAGCACCCAAGGGCTTGTTTTACTTGTGGTTACACGAGGCACATTGCTAGATATTACCTTCGAGCACTGAGGAGTTCCTAGCACCAGGGTTTTTGTGCCATAGTTCAGGCACAGAGTGTTCCACCACCCACTCATCTAGCTAGAGGTAGAGATTGAGGTGCTAAAGGTGGAGGTAGAGGTATTAGAGGTGGAGCTCAGGCAGCTAATGGTGGAGACCAATCAATAGTAGGCCATCCAAGAGATATACTTCAGGGTGGTTGGGGCCAACCCCGATGTTATGCTCTTCCAGCCAGGCCTAAGGTTGAGGCTTCCAATGCAGTTATCACAGGTACTATTTTTGTTTGTAATAGAGATGCTTCAGTTCTAGTTGATCCAGGATCCACGTACTCCTATGTGTCAACCTATTTTGCACTGTATCTTGTCATGCCCAGTAAATCTCTGAGTCATCATGTTTATGTTTCCACCCAATAGGTGATTCTATTGTGGTAGATTGTGTTCATCGTTCTTGCGTAGTTGTGATTAGGGGTCTTGAAACCCGGGTAAGCTTATTACTATTGCACATGGTTTATTTTGATTTCATACTGGGGATGGATTGGCTGTCACATTACCACGCCATCTTGGATTGTCATGCCAAGACAGTGACCTTAGTCTTACAGGGTCTACCTCATTTAGAATAGAGGGGGACTACATGTCATTCTACCAGTAGCATTATCTCTTATGTTAAGGCTTGACGTATGGTCGAGAAGGGGTGTTTGGCCTATTTCATACATATTCGTGATTCTAGTGATGAGGTTTTTTCAATTGATTTGTGCCCGTTGTTTGTGAGTTTCCTAAGGTATTTGCTTCAGACTTGGTGGGTATGCTACACGACAACGATATTGACTTCTGGATTTATTTGTCTCCAGGAACTCAGCTTATTTCTATCCCGATGTATCGTATGGCCCCTCCTGAGTTGAAGGAGTTGAAGGAGCAGTTGAAAGACTTGCTTGAAAAAGACTTCATTAGACCAATTGTCCAGACTTGGGGTGCACCGGTGTTATTTGTTAAGAAGAAAGATGGATCGATGTGAATGTGTATAGATTACCGCCAGTTGAAAAAGGTTACAATCAAGAATATGTAACCATTGCATAGGATTGATGATTTGTTTGATCAGCTTTAGGGTACTAAGGTATTTTTGAAGATTGACTTGATATCTGGCTATCATAAAGTGAGGATTTGGGCATCCGATGTCCCTAAGACAGCTTTCCGCACTCGGTACGGGCATTATGAGTTCTTGGTGATATCATTCAACTTAACAAATGGCCCAGCAGCTTTTACGGATTTGATGAACAGAGTGTTCAGGCCCTACTTGGATTCATTCGTGATTGTCTTCATTGGTGATATTTTGACCCATCCCCGCAGTTGGGAGGAGCATGATCTGCATCTGAGAGTGGTTATTCAAACTTTGAGAGATAGTTAGTTGTATGCCAAGATTTCAAAGTGTGAGTTCAAGTTGGGTCATTTGCCTTCCTAGGTCACGTTGTATCAGTAGAGGGTATTCAGGTTGATCCAAAGAAGATAGAGGCACTCGAGAACTGACCTAGACCCGTATCAGCTACAGAGATCCAGAGTTTCTTGGGTTTGGTAGGCTATTATCATCGGATTGTGGAGGGGTTCTCTCCAACAACAAAGTCCATAGTGATACGCTCCCACTTCCATTCAGGGATCTCAATCTTCTGGAATAAACCACCCGATATATGATGCTCGTACTTAACATGCTGAAAATTCAAACACCAAGCCATATATGGCAAAATATCCATCTTGATTCTCCTCTACCAATAATGATGTCACAGATCCTGATATGTCTTCGTGGCACCCGGATTAATAGAGTACCCGGAACTATGGGCCTCCTCTAGAATCAACTTCCGAAGTTCATCCACATTAGGCACACAAATACGACCCTACATCCTCAAAACTCCATCATACCCTAGTGTGACTTGCTTGGAATCTCCGTAATACATCGTGTCTCTCATGCTGCATAAATATAGTCATCATACTGCCTATCTCGGATATGCTCCAATAAAGAAGAGCGAGCAACTGTGCAAGATAATATACGGCTAGGCTCAGAAACATCCAACCTCGTGAACTGATTGGCCAAAGCCTGGACATCCCATACAAGAGGTCTCTCATTGACCGAAATATACGCAAGACTGCCTATTCTAGCTGATGTCCTACTCAAAGCATCAGCCACCACATTGGCCTTTCTCAGATGATATAAGATGGTGATATCATAATCTTTTAACAGCTTCAACCACCTTCTCTGCCTTAAATTTAGCTCCTTTTGCTTGAACAAGTACTGCAAACTCTTGTGATCTGTGAAAACCTCACATGCCACGCCATGCAGATAATGCTTTCAATTCTTCAACGCGTGAATAATGGAAGCTAACTCGAAATCATGAACGGAATAGTTCTTATCATGAATCTTCAACTGCCGCGAAGAATAGGCAATGACCTTGCCATCCTGCATCAACACACCACCACGTCCAATACGAGATGCATCACAATAAACTATGTAAGGCCCAAAACTTGTGGGCAAAACCAACACTAGTGCCGTAATAAAAGTTGTCTTGAGCTTCGGAAAGCTCACCTCACACCCATCTGACCACATTGGACTCCAAGGACTCAGAGGAAGTTCAATGCAGTGTGAGTCATTGTTGATAAGCTGACCAAGTCAGCATATTTCATTCCTGTGGAAGTCTCATATTCTTCCGAGAGGTTAGTTGAGATCTATATCCGGGAGATTGTTCGCCTTAATGATATGCCCGTGTCTATCATTTCGGATTGAGGTACGCAGTTTACCTTACATTTCTGGAGAGTAGTTCACCAAGAGTTGGGCATACAGATTGAGTTGACCATAGTGTTTCATCCTCAGATGGACGTGCAGTTCCACCGGACTATTAAGATTTTGGAGGATATGCTCCGAGGTTGTGTCATTAACTTTGAGGCTCGTGGGATCAGTTCTTGCCTCTAGCAAAGTTTACATACAATAACAACTTCTAGTCGAGTATTCAGATTCTTCCTTATGAGGCCTTATATGGTAGGCAGTGTTGGTCGCCGGTTGGATAATTTGAGCTCGGAGAGGCTCGGTTATTGGGTACGAATCTAGTGCAAGATGCCTTGGACAAGGTCAGGATTATTCAGGATAGGCTTCGTACAGCTCAGTCCCGGCAAAAGCATTATGCCGACCGTAAAGTTTGTGATTTGGCATTCATGGTCGATGAGCGGATATTTCTTCGAGTGTTGCCTTTGAAGGGCGTGATAAGATTTGGGAAGAAGGGCAAGCTTAGCCCTAGGTTAATTGGCCCATTTGAGATTCTTGGTCTAGTGGGAGAGTTGGCTTATAGACTTGCGTTGCCGACGAGCTTATTAGTCGTGCATCCAGTGTTTCATGTGTCCATACTGCAGAAGTATCATTGCGATCCACCCCACGTGCTGGATTTCAGCACTGTCCAATTGGACAAGGACTAGTCATATGAAGAGGAGACGGTAGTTATTCTAGACCGGCAGGTTCATCAGTTGAGATCAAAGAGTTTTCCTTCAGTTCGTATTCAGTAGAGATGTCAGCCTGCTGAGGCATGAACCTAGTAGTCTGGGTCCGATAGCGGAGCCATTATCCCCATCGTTTCCTTGACTCAAGTACTTCCTTCTTATGTCCAGTCGAGAATAAACGGTTGTTTAAGAAGTAGAGGATGTGATGACCCAAAAAGTCATCACTTGTTTTAGAAACAAATTAGTGTTCCGAGGCCTTAAAACCTCCTTTTTACCTTACCTCGATTTGTGTGCACAGTTTGGATGCGTAGCAGGAAATCCAGTATATGAAAAATTGTGGAAAATGATGATATTTTTTCTTTAAAATAAATTTAAGTTGGCTTCGGTTAATATTTTGAGCACACGGACCCAGACTATGTTCCAACAAACCCGGGAGGTTCATAGGAAAATATAGGACTTGGGCATATGTCTGAAATCAGATTTCGAGGTCCCAAGCCTGCAAATGGAATTTTTAAAGAAAATTAGTTTCTAAAAATATATGTGATTTTAAAAATGAAGTGTGTTTGAAATTTGATGGTATCAGGATCGTATCTTGGTTTCGAAGCCTGGTACAGATCTTATATGTGACTTAAGTTGAGTCTCTAAAGTTTGGTATGAGACGGACTTGAAATGACGTGAATGAAAACTTATTTGAGAAAATTAGAAAATTTTGATGTTTTTAATTGATTTCATGGTTTTGATGCTAAATTCGTAGTTGTTGATGTTATTTCGGTTATTTGAATGCACAAGCAATGCTGTATGCTATTTTTGGACTTGCGTGCATGTTTAGTTTGGAGCCCCGAGGGCTCGGGTGAGTTTTGGATAGTCCACTGAGTTAAATTAGACTTAGGAAAATTCCAAGTGTGTTGCAGATGTGTAGCAAGCCTCCGATATCGCATTGCGAGATCAAGCATCACAATTGCGATGCAAGCAGGGTTCGCAAATGTGAGAATCACTTCCCAAATGTGAAGAACCCTAGCTAGCCCATATCTCTCATTTGCAACGTACCGTTCGCAAATGCAGAGTTTTCAGTTAAAGCATGAAGTCGCAAATGCGACAAATGTATCGCAAATGCAATGTTGCATATGCGATAGGTCCCTGGAAAATGCGAAGGTGACCAAGAATTTCCTTAGTCGCAAATGCCTCAAATGCGAAAGTCTCAGAATCCCAAATGGTTCGCAATTACGAACCCTAGTCACCATTGTGACATCTGAGACCTGTAAATTCATACTTAGACGCATTTTCAACCATTTTTCATATCTTCGCAAAACATAAACTCTCTTGGGAAAATTTTCAAAGAAAATATCTTCTCCAAATCAATTCTAAGTCGTTTCTAACAAGTTTTCTTCAATCTTTGTGAGCTTTTCACATGATTTTAACCCAAGATCAAGGATTTTTATGGGAGAAATTGGGTGATTTGGGTAGAATCTAGGGTTTTCAAATTTTTGAGATTTGGACCTCGATTTGAGGTTCAATTTCAAAATAAATTATAAATTTGGGTTCGTTGGGGAATGGGTAATCGGGTTTTGGTTCAAACCTCGGGTTTTGACCATGTGGGCCCAGAGTGATTTTTGGAATTTTTGTGGAAGACATTAGAAAACCTATTTTCATGCATTGGAATTGATTTATTGAGTAAATTTTAATGTAATTAAGTAACTTGTGGCTAGATACGAGTGAATTAGTGGTGGAACCAAGAGGTAAGGCGATAGTTGAGACTTGAATTGTTTTTGTGACATCGAGGTAAGTGTTTGATCTAACCTTAGCTTGAGGTATTAGGAGTTGATTCTTATTTGTTGTGTGCTAATTGTTGAGTACGTCATTTAGGCATGGTAACGAGTATCTATACGTTGGTGTCAAGCATGCCCGTGCGTATTGTATTGTAATTGTTGTGACTCTGTTGTGGCTTATTGTGCTTTATATGAGGATTCTCATTGTTGTTCCCTTGCCAGGATGTTGTTGTCATGCTATCATTCCCTTGCCGGGATGTTATTGTCATATTATTGTTCCATTGTCGAGATGTTGTTGTCATATTATTATCCTCTTATCGGGATATTGTTGTTATAGTATTGTTCCATTGTCGGGATGTTGTAGTTAAAACATTATTCTCTTGCCGGGATTCTTTTATGATTGTTATTGATAAATAAAAAGGGAACGGGTTGCACGCCTGCAATAATACTATATGAAAAAGGGAGCAGGTTATACGCCAGAAACGGTACTATTTGAAATAGGAGCGGGTTGTACGCTTGCAACGGCAACATATAAAATGGGAGCAGGTTGCACGCCTATAATAGTAACATGTGAAATGGGAGCAGCTTGCAAGCCAGCAACGGTAACATGTGAATTGGGAGCGGGTTACACACCTGCAATGGTATTATATAAAATGGGAGCGGGTTGCACCCCTGCAATAATACTATGTGATTTGGGATAAGGTTGCACGCCTGCAACGGTATTACATGTGTACTTTTCCTTATCTGTTGCTTGTATTTGATTTATGGCGTTCCTTACATTTCTCTACTTTATTCTGTTGTTACCTGCTACTCCCCGCAGCATGTTTCCCCTACCCAACTTTAGTTGTAATTATCTGATTCTATTTTCATTGTATATGATTTAACTGCACATGTTTCTTTGATAGTCTAGTCCTAGCCTCGTCACTACTTCGCTGAGGTTAGACTAGGCACTTACAGCATATGGTCGGTTTTGCTGATACTACACTATGTACTATGTACAAATACTGATACCAGAGAGTTTGGACCGCGAGGAGGTTGTTGTCTTTAGTCCACACAACCGACCCGTGGTAGTCGTGCAGACGTCCGCAGGCTTTGGCATCTCCTCCAATTTTTTCTTTTTTTATTTTTACTTATTTAGAGGCAAACTTATGTATTTCATTCACACATTGTTTGTAGTATTCTTAGACAGTTCGTGACTTGTAGTACCAAATTCTGAGTAGTATTGTACTTCAAATTATGTTGCAGTATTTGGTTGAAATATTGAGTTTTGGCTTTCGCATTTTTAATTATTTAATTTTGTTCCGCTGTTTAATCACTTATTATTTTAAATTGTTTAATATATTTAATAAATAGAGTAATGATTTTACAATATTCGGCATGCCTAGCTTCCACGAGTATGTGCCATCACGACTCCCGATGGTAGAAAATCCGGATCATGACAATCACACTCCTAAGCCTCAAATCACCTCCCGGAGCTATCCGAACCATCGGAACTAACATGTGAGCCCTCTAACACATAAGTCAATATCTAATTGACTTTTCTAATTTAAGTTTTCTTAAAAGAGACTAAGTGTCTCAAACCTTCTCAAAACCTTTCCGAACCCGAACAAACCAACCTGATTACATATAAAACCGATAAATAAAATAATAAGAAGTAAAAAGTAGAAAAAATAAAATGATAACTCATAAGATAATTGGCCGGATCGTCACATCATGATTAGTAAATTCACTTCGAGACGTGGCTTTCAATCCAGCACTAAACACATCATTATAAATAGTTGTAGACCACATGTGTCGAATATTATAAAGATTCTTCAACCACTTATGTTCTTCTACATTGTGCATTGTAAGCATAGTTTCCCATGTTTTTTCAAATTCAGTAATAGAATTACATTCGGGCATACACTTGTTAAAAAGTTTACAAAAACTTTTAAGTGAGCCCAAATAAGATGGAGCATTCTGAGATATATGCCATTTACATAATCTATGTCTAGTGTCGGGCATCACTTCTCTAATGGAAATTGCCATTGCTTGAGCTTGATCAGTTATAATAGTTTTCGGGGCAATACCTCCCATTGACTTTAAAAATGTAGAGAACAACCATTTAAAAGAATTAGATTCTGCAGACTCATCAAATAAAAAAGCATAACCAAGTAGTATATTCAGCCAGTGATGATTTATTCCAATAAATGGTGCACAAATGATACGGTACTTATTTGTTTGATATATGGTATCAAAAGACACGACATCCCCAAATATTTCATAGTAAATTCTGGATCGACCATCTTTCCAAAAGAAATTAGCTGTCCGTCCTTCCAAATCAAGGTGAACATCCCAATAAAAGAGTGTCTCATTTGCTTGTCTGTTATTAAATTCATTAACAACACTTTGACCATCCCCAACTTCCACCTTAGATTTCATCAATTGATGTATAAAACTAAAACAATCCTACTTTGAATAACCTAAAACATCAGCCCCTCCAGCTTCTTCTTCCAAGTAAGAATATATTGCAGTCGGCTTTTTATCGGCATTAACCATATTTTCAATATTAGAGGCTCTTGTAGCTCAGTTGGTTAGAGCACCCGTTTAGTAAGCGGGAGGTCTTGATTTCGATTCTCAACGAGAGCAATATCTCCATATTTCAGATCCCACTATGTTGGATCATACTGGGTTGTTGTAATCATATTTTCAATCACTAGCCCTTTGGTTTTAGTTATTAAACGAGTGTCTCTTTTTCGGTGAAGCCATCTCATGATTATGCTCTTTAACAAATCTATCCGTCATGAAAGTACTATTAGGAAATTGAGTGTCTCTTTTTCGGTGAAGCCATCTCATGATTATGCTCTCTAACAAATCTATCAACCATGAAAGTACTATTAGAAAAATTGAGTGTCTCTTTTTCGGTGAAATCATCTCATGATTATGCTATTTAACAAATCTATCCACCATGAATGTACTATTAGGAAATTGAGTGTCTCTTTTTCGGTGAAGCCATCTCATGATTATGCTCTTTAACAAATCTATCCACCATGAATGTACTATCAGGAAATTGAGTGTCTCTTTTAGAGTGAAGGCATCTCATGATTATGCTCTTTAACAAATCTATCCACCATGAATGTACTATTAGGAAATTGAGTGTCTCTTTTTCGGTGAAGCCATCTCATGATTATGCTCTTTAACAAATCTATCCACCATGAAAGTACTATTAGGAAATTGAGTGTCTCTTTTTCGGTGAAGCCATCTCATGATAATGTTATTTAACAATTCTATCCACCATGAAAGTACTATTAGGAAATTGAGTGTCTCTTTTTCGGTGAAGCCATCTCATGATTATGCTCTTTAACAAATCTATCCACCATGAATGTACTATTAGGAAATTGAGCGTCACTTTTTCGGTGAAGTCATCTCATGATTATCCTCTTTAACAAATCTATCCACCATGAAAGTTCTATTAGGAAATTGAGTGTCACTTTTTCGGTGAAGCCATCTCATGCTTATGCTCTTTAACAAATCTATCCACCATGAAAGTACTATTAGGAAATTGAGTGTCTCTTTTTCGATGAAGCCATCTCATGATTATGCTATTTAACAAATCTATCCACCATGAAAGTACTATTAGGAAATTGAGTGTCTCTTTTTCAGTGAAGCCATCTCATGATTATGCTCTTTAACAAATCTATCCACCATGAAAGTACTATTAGGAAATTGAGTGTCTCTTTTTCGGTGAAGTGATCTCGCGATTATGGTCTTTACAAATTTATCCACTATGAAAGTACTATTAGGATATTGAGTGTCTCTTATTCGGTGAAGCCATCTCATGATTATGCTATTTAACAAATCTATCCACCATGAAAGTACTATTAGGAAATTGAGTGTCTTTTTTTCAGTGAAGCCATCTCATGATTATGCTCTTTAACAAATCTATCCACCATGAAAGTACTATTAGGAAATTGAGTGTCTTTTTTTCGGTGAAGCCATCTCACGATTATGCTCTTTAATAACTTTATCCTCTATGAAAGTACTATTAGGAAATTTAGTGTCTCTTTTTCGGTGAAGCCATCTCATGATTACGATCTTTAACAAATCTATCCACCATGAAAGTACTATAATGAAATTGACGCTTAAAGCTTATCATTGCAGGACAATTTGATCGTGTGTCTGTGTGACTGCAAGATGTCTTACTGGGTTCCTTTGCCTTTCATCCTTTTCCCCATGCTTATAGCACACAAATACTTTTTCTCTTATCACTACACCACCTTGAAACTAATATTTTTTATTCTTCCTTACACTGAAACCTTTAGAATGGGCATATTCACAATACAAGTTATAAGCTTCGTCATTGTCCCTAACAATTTGATCTTTCTTTTTTTTCTCTAACTCAGTTATGTTATTTCTGAAACTTTCTTTTCTTCTATTTTCTTATCATTCTCTTCAGTTCTAATATCTTCTAACGACTCTTCATGACCCTCAATATTGTCTGTTGTCTCAAAATTTGACATTCTGACATTACAAAAGAAGAAATAATTTCCTATAATACATATGACAGTAGAAAAAATAGAAAATTTTATAGAATTATAATCAAGTTTAACCAGATTCATGTCACCAAATTAATAGGAGTAATTGATAAAGGATCTAACATTTCCTCATACAATTTGTTTATTATACTCTTCAATCCATGTTAAGACCAATGATTTTGGGCCTGAAAACTTGGGATCATGTGGACTGAATGTCATATTATATAATGTGGCATTATTGTCGGACTCCATTTTGGGATAATGCATAAATACGGAAAAAAATTACACGGGGCGTCCTATTTGGTCGCCCCCATTTAAGTTATATCCACTTTTTTTACAAACTTTTAACTTGTACCCACTTCTTAAATAACTTCAGCCATTTTCTCCTTCGTTTTCTTCTTGTTCAGAAACTGAGTTATCAAGGAAAACTATTCCGTATTTCCATAATCTCTAATTTTGCAATGAGTTGAGCCCGTATTTCAATTTCAAGTTGCCGCAACTCTTCTTTTTTCTTTTAGCATAGTATGTAGTCTTTGAAGAATATATTTGCCCAAACTTCCATCAATAGCAATTGAACAGAAGTCAAGAGCACGCCAATTCAAATATTTTGCTGGGGTACTGCAAAGGCTGTATCCGGTTCCGGTTCTGGGTCTATTTGGATCTGCGGTTCCGGTTCTGGCGGTTCTGGCGGTTCCGGAGGTGGAACCGGCTCGTGACGGTTCCGGGTACCATCCAGTTCCGGTTCTGGCGGTTCCGCTTCCGGCGGTTCTGGCGGTTCCGGCGGTTCCCGGCGGTTCTAAATTTTGTTTTTTAAATCAATATCTTGTATTGTAGTCATTAGTATATTGTAGAATATATTTTATATGGTGTATAATGTGATAAATATAGTATATATTGTGTTTGGTAATTAGTTTATAATGTGTATAAGTAGTGCATATTTTGTATATATGTAGTATATATTGTTTTGTTGTAGTTAGTAATTTGTATAAATTGTATATAAGTAGTATATATTGATAAAAGAATGTTGTCATTAGTATATTGTGTTGTATGTTATATATTGTATATTATATAAATATTCAAGGATTGAAATAGAAGTAAAGACAAAGTAATATTGAGACAAAATGATATTCAAGGATATGATAAAGAGCATATTTATTGACGAAAATGGCATATCTTTCTTAGTCTTCCTTCCCCCAATGGAATGAGCACAACATGGTACTAATATCACCATTAAAAGGGAAAAAAACTAAAAGAAGACGTGTCAATGTACAAGTTACATAATAATTTATGCATTATTTCTAACAAATCTCATAAAACCTTCAAGGTTTGGAGGTGGTTGTGTTGGCGGTGGTGGAAATGAAGCTTGTTCATCACCACTTCCGGGTGAAGTTGCTTCCTGAGCAAGTTCTGCTATCATTTCTTCATAGCACTCATCTATTTCTGGTTGTGATTCAGCTAGGACAAAATTCCTTCTTTCTGCGCGGATCCAATCTCGAAAAAGCACTGATTTTTCCAAGCTGTCCCGCATCGACGCTTTGTGATCACCTACTTGTTGTCTTGCTTGACTAAAAGCGCTCTCTGATGCAACAGTTGACGCTTGAATCGACAGAACATCCCGAGCCATCCTTGCAAGAACGGGAAAATGCTTTTCCCTTGTCTTCCACCAATCCAAAAGGGAGAAAGAGCCGTCTGAATTCTCATTCTCTAGTCCCTGCGACAAATAAACTTGAATCTCATTTAGATGGGAAAGTTCATCTAAATTATCCCCTTGAGTACCCCTGAACTCCGTCCACGATTTAAGAGCTGTTAAGCCAGCAGCTCTTATAGACGACAGTGATGTAGACGAAGTAGGGGTTGGAATATTAGGCCTAGCATGCTCTAACGCCTGTTTATATGCATTATAAACAGTTTGAGCATTAACTTTAATTGATGCTTTCGCATCAGCTAGTGTAGCAATTTCTACTTCTGAAAGATCTAAAGATTGAAAAATAGTAGAATACCAAAAGTGAGGACCTCCTAATTTCATAATTGGATTTAACATAGCAGACACACCAAATATAGGAAGGATTGGAAAAAAAATACTTTTTAAACTTCTTTTTCATTTCAGTTATTGCAATTTCATAAATGTCCCCTCCCTCGCTAAAATCAACAAACAAATTAGCAAATGCGGCAATGTAAACTAAACGGTTAGAAATAGTTGGATAATATTGGCCAGATAAAGCATTTGTAGCCACATGAAAATGTTCTTAAAAATCTAAGAGAATTTTAACGTTAGTCCAATCTTGTGTAGTTAGCATGTCATTATCTTCCTCACCACAATCCCGAGAATTATATGTAGCGTTAATTGGGTTTCTATATTCGTACGCTACTACTAAACTTTCGTACATGTAATTCCACCTAGTCGGGCAAGGTTTAGGAACCTTTCTTTCTCTAAGGCTATATTCGTCACACTTTTTAAAATATTCTCTAAGTCTACTTCTACGGTTTGAATAAAATAGCCAATTAAGAGCCATTTTAACCTTTTCGATTTCTAATTTTAATATTCTCATACCATCACCAACAATTAAATGATAAATATGACATATACATCTAACATGGAAAATATTAGTAAAAGCAATTTTAAGTATTCTAGTTAGCATACTTATTGCACTAGTGTTGCTAGAAGCGTTATCCATAGAAATTGATATTATTTTATCACTAAAACAAAAATATCTACATACATCTGAAACAGTGTTAGCAATAAACCTACCCGTGTGCCGTGAATTAATTATCCTATATGCAATAATGCGTTTTTGCATTGTCCAGTCTTCGTCTATCCAATGACTGGTTACGGTTAGATAATCACAATCATTAGTACTTCTACCAATATCAGTTGTAATAGACATACAATTAGTTATATGGGTAAATAAATAACGCAAGTATTGTTCATATTCATGCTTGTATTTATAAATATCGGCCTTAACTGTTGCGCGAGGCCAACCTTTATACGTAGGATTAAATACTCTTCTAATATAATGAATCCATGCAGGATTAGAAGAAAAAGAATAAGGCAAACACATAACAGTAATCATTTTCGCTAATTCTTCACGATCCTTATTTGAATAGTAATATATTATACCTCCGGTGACTGTGTTTATTCCTGGTTGAACTAGATTTGAACCAGTACTTGGGTTAACTGTAGAATCAGCACTTGTCCTCCCCTCTTGTTGCGCTTTCAATTACAAATATCTAGCCTTATCGCTAAGGTGTAATCTTATATGCTTAACTAAACTACCTGTGCCGCTACGATCTCCAGTATACCTATGAACAAGTAATTTCCCACAAGATTTACACTTAGCCTTATTTTGTTCTCTTAGTTGAATAAAAAATTGCCAAACTAATGATGTTTCTGTACGTTTAGGAGGTTGTCTACTAAAAGTGGGAGTTTGTACGGGTGGGTGTGCCGGTTCATCACCTAAGTTATGAGCAGGACTAGTAGGTGTATCATCTAAATCTACTGGAGCTTGGGTTTCATCGTCATCATCATCCTCATTTCCCTCTAAGATAGGTGCATTAGGATAAAGAGCATTCATAATATCATCGTCTATTCTATCACCAACTGCTACATCATGTAGAAAATCAATATCGCTAATTTGAGAACAAGGGTGATCACTATCAAGGATTCCGAAGGGTTCATTAGGATTTCTAGGTTGGCTACTACTTTGAACTTGCTTATCTTTTCTAGGTCGGGGAGTCGGGGGAGGAGTAGTATTTTGGCCATTACTATCACCAGTTTTAGCTTTTCCTTTACCGAACATTTTTTTCAACGAAAATGCCATAATAATTATAATTAAGCAAACTAACAACACAAAAAAATACTATTAGCACGTAATAGTTGAAACGAGTTTACCGGATTGACGAACAACTTCTTGAAAATTGAAAATCGTTGAAATTGAACACTTGAAAACTTCAATTCAACAACTTCACAATGTTTCACGAATTTGCAACAATAAATTAAGCACTTGCACTAGAAAGATTGAAAGAGAGCTTGAGAGAGATTGAGAGATATTGATAAATTGGTGAATAAAAATGAAAGAATGAGGGGGTATTTATAGTTGAGAAATGGGAGATAGTGTAATTATATAAAATTTGGGGATAAATTAAAGTTTGGGGGTCAAATGGCTATTTTTTAAACTTCCAAACGGCTACTTTTTGCAAAGAGCCGTTTGGAAATTATTTTTAAAATTTTTTTTTTTAAAAAAAATGCCCGTTAGAGAACCGGCGGAACCGTTTGGAACCGCCAGAACCGGTCAGGTTCCGGTTCTAGCGGTTCTGGTGCTGGCGGTTCCAACGGGTAGAACCGCCCCGCAACGGTTCCCCGGAACCGCTAGAACCGAAACCGCCGAAACCGGCAGAACAGGTAGGGCCACGGTTCCGGTCCGGTTCCAGTTCGGAACCGCCAATGTTAAAGCCTTAGGTACTGCATTGTTTTTCTTCAGCCTAGTCTTAGCCTCATATGCAACAATGATAGAAGCATTGTCAACATTAGATTATGAATTTCTACAACTTCAACTCTAGAGCTGAAGTTTTCAGTTACAACATAAAAACTTCAGCTTTAGAGCTGAAGTATTTTTGTTGTAACTGAAAACTTCAGTTCTAGTATGTAGGATGAATAGGTGGTAAAAAATATTCAGCTCTAGAGCTGAAATTTCCTAGTTACAACACAATTTATTAGTCCTAATATTTTCAGCCCTAGTTCCACAATTTATTAGTCCTAATATGATTTGATTCCCTCTGTCCTTTATAAGCTTTGGATTTTTTCCTATCCCTAATAACGAAAAATTGTAAAATTCGATTTTTCTGGTCCATTCAGTGTAATTTTTTGAGAAACTTTCAGAAAGAACTATGTTTTAGTGGTTATTAGCTAGTTGTAATTATTATTTACTTTATTATTTTGTATAGCTATATTTTCAAATTTTATAGAATATATTCGATGTATTTAAGCTATGTATTTATGAATACAGTAGCATTTCTAGGCGTGAAACAAGGGATTACATCTAAATAGATTTTTATATTCGAGTGTATTCGACTGTATTTATGGCATGAAACACGGGATTATAGCTGGACATATTGTTGTACTCGACTGTATTCACGACGTGAAACAGGGGATTACACTATTTTTAAACAGAAAATGAATCAATTAACATAATAGATTCCTAATATAACTCAACAAACTCAATTATAAGATATAAAATTTGTATTTCCAGTTATAAAAAGATTCTCAACCGAAAAGCACTCAGAAAACGTAGCAATCTGCAGAGAAATTATATAATATATCTAAGTACATAAATTATATTAATTAAAAAAATATGAATACATTCATAGAATATAGCGAGACAGTGAATATGATGAAACATAGAATACAACGGAATACATTGAAATAAAATAAAAAAATAATGAATACAATGAAATACATAAAATACAACGAGATACATTAAAATACAAATTCGCAAGCTGATCCTTAGGAATTGTTGTTTACTAGATTCTAGAAGAACTACTTTGTAAAGCCTGCTAACACATAAGGTTCTAGTCAAACGAGAGCTCAAACAGGCATGGCGAAAAATGTTTTCTTCATTTTTTTAGATAGGCAAAAAGGACTCCTATAGAATGGCTCACTCGGTGAAAAATGTTTCATGCTTGGCAAGAGTTATCAGGCATCAGAGGGGATTATACAAAACGGTTTTTGTGGGAGTTTCATCTTTTAGATGCAGACAAACTAATATATCTTGTATAAATTTGAAACTGATCAAATCACGGGCTTGGTGTTGCATATTCTGGCGGAGGGAGAAGACCTCGGAAAGGAGAGAGGGTGGGGGGGGGGGGGGGGGAATAGATATGGGGTAGGAGATAGGAGAAATATGAGAGAATATGAGAGAAAAAATAATACAAAGTTTATTTACGACTTAAGGGTATGAGGTGACCATTCATAAATATTTGGTTATAAAAAATTAAAAGATAGTTATGGAATAAAGTTTTTTAAAAGAATATTTATTTAAAATAAATAAAATATCAAGCTTTGCTACATCAGATAATTAATCCAATTTTTTGGACACTTTTATGTAGAGGTGTCAAATGGGCCAGTTTAGCTTAGGCTAAACCCGGCCTTGCATGCCTTTGAATATGGTGCACTAGGATGAGTCGACTCGATATTTGAACTGGGCCTTAAAATAGCCTAGCCAACCCAGCCCCAAGAAGGTTGCAGGCTAGGATAGGTCGGCCTTTTAAATTTATTTTTATTTTTTAATCTATAAGTATTAATTCCTAACTTAGTCCGCTAATCATGTGAATAACTTATGTTTGTATATGGATGTACAAGAAGCTTAATATTTGATAAGGAATTTCATATTCAAATGTAAATTCTTTATATCTCGAACTTTTTCTTCTTTAATGATAAGATAAATATTTTTTAATACTATTTGTTTCAATTTCTTCAAGTTCAAGGATTGCTTCAATAAATTTATATGACGAGGTCTTTTAATATAGATTTAGATTATGTGTTGTTTCAACGTCATAGCACGTGGAAGTTTAAAATTCGTAGAATATGCTTGGTGTCATAGATAAACATAATTTTGTCTTAATCTTCCAACTGCAATAATACATCATCAATTTATAATATATGATGTTGAATAATACGCTTAGTTAAAATGCTTATAACTATATTGAGATATAGAGTAATTTACGTTGGACTTACATATACAATTACAAATATAATCCATTGGTTTTAGTTTTTACTCTTTTTTTTAGTTTATTCTTTAAAATATTAAATATCTAAATCTAAATCAAATTAGTTTTCTACGGCCTGCCAAGGCCCAGCCTCTGCGAAGCCTTAGAGACAATTAATAAATAGAAGAATTAACACAAAGAGATATCACCCAACCGCTTAAATTAAAAATAAGTGAAGGATGTGTAATATGTGTATATATATTATGTGTATAATTATGTATAATTAATACATGAACTATGTATTTGGCTAGAAAAAGTAAATAATGAATATGATTGGCTATTTATATAAAGATAGGATCTTTACACAAATAGCCGGTCATATTCATTGTTTATTCTTTGTAGTCATAACAACAACAACAACAACAACAACAACAACAACAACAACAACAAGTAACAACAACAACAACAACAACAACAACCCAGTATAATCTCACTTAGTGAGGTCTTGGGGGATAGTGTGTACGCAGACCTTACCCCTACCCTTGGGTAGAGAGGTTTGTAGTCATATACATAGAATATGTATTCAATTATACGTAAAGATAGAATCTTTACACAAATAGCCGATTATATTTATTATTTACTCTTTATAGTCATATATATAGAATATGCATTCAATTATAAGTATATTATATATCGAATGACTATTTTTAATTAAAGCGATTCAGTAGATAGCTAATCGGGTTAATTCTTATCCCTAGTATAGAGACTTGACTCTTATGACACATGAAATGAGAATTAAAACCGACTGATAAACAGTCGTATTTCCTCATGCAAGTGGTCCACAGATCATTTATGTGATTCAACACTCAATGCTTGAATATTAAATTTGCACTCTTAATCATTTATTGTTTCGTGCAACTTGTGGCGATTTGAACCCATCCTTTTCAACTTAAATTCCACTGTATATTTACCTTTCTCACACAGTATTCGTCTATTTCTCTAGGAATGTTGTAACTTGAAACCATGAAATGTAAAAGACATGCTTAATTTATTGAGACATTAACTGTAAGTAGTTTGAAATATATTGGGCAGAATTTTGCAGTGGAATCCGCTATGAACTCCTCCATAAGGGGAATATGATCCCATTGCAATATTTTTAAGTAGAAAGTAGGAACAAAGTATCAATTGCTTATAATTAGTGTAGATAATTGTTTTGCAAATAATGTATAAAATCACGATACTAAACAAAATGCATAAAATCATCTATATATTCTTTTAAAAATAAAAGTGCAACACAAAAGACTTGATTTGACAGATGAAAAAAGAGAAGGATTGTTTACATTAAAGTTAAGTTCATTAAAATGGCGAAGTCAATACCCGAACCTATTTTACACTTGCCGGATGGTAAAATGCTTCTGCTTGTTTTTTCTTGCTAACAAACACAACACAGCAAGGATTACTTGAGGTGCGTTCTTGACTCCTTTCCCTTCTCCTCTCTACATATAATTATACTAAAATTCATCCTTCTTGGCTATTTCCTCATCTTCAATTTAACTGCAGTATCCAACAAAATTGTTAGTTTGAGCACAGTTACCCACGTTATAATCATTTGTTATTTCTTATAAGCGAGATATTACTCCATCTATATGATGTGTTTGACTGGATACATAATTTAAGAAAGAAAAACTTTTGAAACTAATGGTCTAAAATGAGCCATAACAAAATATTATTGTCTAAAATGAGCCATAAAAAAACTTTTGAAACTTATGGTCTAAAATGAGATATAATCATCTCATTAAAGATAAGAGGTACATTTTGAAGTTAAAATGCTAAAAGCACTAAATATAAAAATATGTCATTTTCTTATGACTAACTAAAAAATAGTATCACATAAATTGGGAAGGAGATAACGTATATATGGGCAAAGTCTAAACCAGAATTTGAAGTCATTGTGTAATTGTGTAATTTAAAAACATTTTATATGTATGTGTGTAATTATAGTCAAAATCAATGTATTCAGTTGAACTCGCTCCATACATGCATGTTTTCCTTGAGCGTTTGTCGATGGAAAATTTGACATGCTTGATGTGCGAAGAAATTAAAGTCTTACATTTATCGTTGAAAAGACAAAGAAATGTTATATATCAGGTATGTAGATATTCAGCTAAAAGGCCTTTGTTAAGAGTGTCTTTGAGCCGGCTTATTCCATCAGTTTATTTTCTACAATATTTTAGAGAACAACTTTTGACCACTTCTCATTTTCTTTTTGTGAACACTTAACAAATAAAAGCTTTGTTTTACACAATTTTTTTTAAATAAATTATCCAAATACGTATATATATGATGCATCTTAACAGATAAACTTATAGTAACAAAGTGTTACCTCAGATTAGCATTATGCGCTTTCGCATACTATGGAAGCTTTGATCCTTTCAACAGTGCATTTGATGAGACTATTAACTGTTGCAACTGATCCAAGCGATAGTTTCGCAGTTGGGACTGAATCAACTAATATCTGAAATGCAACAGTGAGTAATGAACCACCCGCAGCATTACTCTCAGGATTAATTCCAACACCATTAGTAGTAGCAGAACCATCAGGGAGTATAGCAAAACCAGAAGGCAAAAGAGCCACATAGTCAGGATCGCCGCCACTTAGCACCACATTCATTGCTGCTATATCAACCGGCGCGTAAATAACGTACGAGCCGGTTGAATCAGTGCAACTCTCTTGGAGTATCAACATATTATTCTGGCTTGAGTTTCCACTCTACAAAAGGAAATTAAATTCACAATTTCATTAGCATTTCTTCCTTATTGGTGATATCAAGTAAGATAATTTTTGATAGCCATCTCGTTAATTAGAAACAAAAAATGTGTAACTAATTTGATCCCCTACCCGACAACAAATTTCTGAGAAATCCAACATAATAGGGTTGGGGAATAGTATGTATACAGACCAGAAACACACACATATATATATATATAGAGTACTTACATTAACGCGCAATAGAGAGACACTGTTGCCAGATTCACGACCATTTGCAATGTGTGCCATTTCTTGAGCTAGGCCACCATTCGAAAGAATATCCCACTGCACACAGTTTAAGAATCGTAGTAGCTCTGTTGGTTAGTTACCAGAACTTCCACCATTCGCTTTCTTACCATATAATCCCCTTCACCTACCCACTATATATAAAAAAATGAAAATGAAGTGTATGTAGGCAAATCAATTTCTTCATCAATATTTACCTCATTTCTTGAATTCTCATTGCGAAGAAAGTCAAATACTCTCTTAGTAGGAACTGGCAACCAAAATGAAGTAGCTGCACTCAGTACAATACCAGGAGGTCTTCCTGGATCATCTATACTCTTCCTAGTCATCACTCTCACATCATCAGCACCACTTCCGGATAATGTTGTCCATGTGTGAGCCGTTGATGCACCAACGCCCGCGCAAAAGCTCATCACCATTCTCTCAGCAAGTTTTAACATACTTTTTCTACCTTCTGGACTTGTAATGACTGCAGAGAATTAAACAAGAGAAATCATGATTTCAAGAAAATTGTCACCAACTACTCCCTCTGTCACATTTTATATATATGGTGCGGTTCCGAGTAAGAGGGTTAAACCACTTAATTTTTTATAGTTAATTTGGACATAGAATCTTCGGATTTTTTAAAATAAAGTGAACTTGTATTCTCTTTGGTCTAAATTTAGAAACAATTTAACTTAAATTTCCAATTCTACCCTTAGTGAAAAGATTTTATAGCCATACAAATATTCCGAAATTTTTAACACCACAAGTTCAAAAGAATGGTAGCCATACAAATGTTATGACTAGGACCATAAGTATTAAAAGGCTACATTTCTTTCTTAAACTCTATGCACAACTATATACATTTGTATGTGGGGTTTCTTGACTCTACAAGTACTAGTAGTGTCACATAAAGTAGAACAAGAGGAGACCAATTTTCTTACAATAAGATGAAAATTTAAAGACTTGTAATTATACGTACCATCTCCAGTTGGGATGTTATTGGCCATTACACTAGCAAGTCGTTCGCATTGTCTATCTAATGTTGCTACCCATCTTTTAGCACCAAATGCCAGGCCTGAATTCACAAGAGGTCTATAAATACTGTTGACAGCTCTATCGTCCACCTCAACGTGTTCGATCCACGTTACCTGTTATAACCGATTAAATTAGATTTAAATATATTGAAGTACAATGTATGGTGTCAATATAAAATATTAGGAGTGGCTTTACCTTGGAGTAACCATTTGGTAATTCTCGAATTAGGCAACCAGATGGCCTTCTTCTACAACGTGACACTACTGAAGTTGGGCGTAAACTGTCTAAGGAAACATCAACTACTGCCCAAGTTCCATCAGCATGTTGTTTGCAATATCTTACAAAATAGTTTTCACGAGTTGGAACAAGTGGTGAGGGGACTTGGAACTCAGCTGTCATCTAAAAATGAATAATAAAAACATACGTACATTAGAAACTACTCAAATTGATTCAGACACCACGATTATTAAAAAAAGAAATACTCCGGGCCAAGATACTCTAATATAGAATAAGAATTTCTCCTCTTAGGAATTTCATATTTAGGTCATGAAAGTGTAATTAGTTCTACCTGTACAGAATATGTGAGTTAGATAGGATATATAAATTAACGGCGTAGCCTATTCAAAAGGGTGGGCAAAATTGAGTTGCACATGTAGATCAAATTGACTCATAAAAGAACTCATCAAAATATAGAAAAATAATTTTTTCAGTTTAAAATAAATAAAAGAAATTGTATTTAATAGTCTGACTTTGTAATTAAATAAATTACTCCTATAAAAGAACAAATAAATAAATAAAAGATATTGATAGCGGATTGAATTATGACCAATTGTTTAGTTTAAATTAACATCACACCTTGACTTAAGCAAATACTTGATGGGTTATTATCCAGCTCCGTTTATTATTTTAACAAGTACCCTTTTTTTTGGGGGGGGGGGGGTGGTGGGGAGTGGGGGTGAATTACTAAAATTAAAATCTTACAACTAGCAAAGCTCCATTGTAGTTTCCTGCGACGCCAGTCGATAAGACTTCCAACGTCGTTGCTTTGGACACTAGCCCAGCGAAAAAACTTGTCCATTGGTTCTGAAATCATAACAACATTTATCATCAATTAATAATTAAAATGAAATGTTGAAGACCAAAATATATAATTAATTGCATAATGAAGACAATATAATACAACTCCTACCACATCCATCAAAATTTCCACTAAATTAATGTGATTCATAATGACTACGGCCGATTCTCGTGACGCTTCAGATTTTAATCCAAGTGACTTTGGTCCAAGCCCTCGAGGAAATGTCCGAGCATATTCCTCCTCACTTAAAATCTCAACGGAATTTTCCGAACTTTGAATCCATAAGGGCTCTCTAGTTTCAGCCAATCTGATTAATTCCTCCATTGCTGCAACAGCAAGCTCAATTATCATTGGTTTATCGGCATCTGTTGAGCCAGAAATTGATCTAAGAAGGTCACCAGCATTGTAAATTTCTCCTAATTGATGAACAAAATTTGCCACTCCAAGATCAAGTGAACGAGTTGGTGGTATAGGAGAAGGAAGTTGAGGATAATTAAGCATTGGTTTCCCAACATATTTTGCTGCAATCCCAGATATCCTGTCAATCTTCAAGTAGAACCATAAACAAATTTTAATGATATAATTAGTAGTGATACATATAGGACCATATATTCATGAGTCAAAAAAGTGAATTCTAGAATAGACACAACATGTTTAACAGAACCCACATCGTCTTACTTGGACTGTATATACATTAGAGGTGGCAAAATAAACTTATTCTTTAAATAACCGGCCCGACCAATTGGATTATGACTTCTTTGTTGACTTGAACAAATGGCTAAACCCGAAATGATCCATCAAAGTATTGAGGCAAAACGGGTTAAAATATGGGATTTTAACACAAATAGCTCGCATGCAGAGATTAAACATCGATATATATATATATATATATATATATATATATCAGCTATTTTTAGTTTAATTGATTAGGTGGCCAGCTATTTAAATTAATTTTTATTAAAATATTGCAATTGTCAGGTCAAAAGGCAAATCCATCTTAACCTAACCACCTTGACTCAGACAAACTTATTCCGGCCGCTTATTAATTTGATCCATTTTTAACCCCCTAAATTTGATTCATTTTTTTCTTTTGCCACCTCTATTATATAAACACACGCATTTGTGGGACAAAAAATGACATATTTATAAACAGAACCTAATTACTCTAAATTCTGACTTCGCGTTATAGCTTTTGAAAAAGTACCTCTTCTCTTAGACGGGCATTTTCAATCCTCAAGTGCTGTTCATCAAATGACATCTCGCCTATGGCAGCCGGCCCTCCACAGTTTGGACATGTTGCAGTACTAAGGGCTTCTTTATACCGTATATTCTCGGCACGTAGTTTCTCATTCTCGTTCCTCAATTGTGTGTTCTCGTGGCGTTCGTGATGAGCCTGGGCAAAATGATGAAAACAATGTTGTTATAACAGTTATTACATTGAATGCTGGCATTTAATGCTATTTTTAATTTTACGTTTAGAAAATTATTGCTAAAATAGAAAAGACTAGCTTAAATACCTTCATTTGAGTACGCTTGTTTTGGAACCAAAACTTAATTTGCAAAGGCTCTAACCCTAATCTTTTCCCCAACTCTTTCCTTTGTTTATCATCTGGATGAGGGCATTCTTTGAAAAACCTGTCAAATGACCAATTGTTTAATTGCAATAACAACAGCGTCAACAATAAATCCAGTAGAATCTAATTGACCCTCGACGGGAGGAAAAATGAATTTTTTTTATGAAATCATGTAAGTATAAAATTTGCTTACGCTTCCAATTCTTGGATTTGATGTTGTGTATGCCGATGGTATTGCTTTTTCTTGGGACGTTTATTAGGATCTTGATCGTCTCCTGAAGGGGCTAACTCCGTGGTATCAGCGCCTGATTTGCTCTCGAATTCTTCATCTCGAATCAAGTCCATCTCGTTTTCTGATGTTTTATGGCTCAAATCTAGCAAAAAATTGTGGCTATCGAACATGGTTTGCTGAAACATCTTGATGAACTTTTCCTTCTTTGCAAAGCTAACTAAGGATTTTTAATCTGCGCCGAAATGCAAAAGAACAATAAATAAATACATTTCTATAAACACACAAAAAATAGTACCCTAGTAGATCTTAAGAAGTACAAAAATTCAGGATATGAAAATTAAAATATTATTGGCATGTACGTGTATATAACAAGCTTAAAACCTTTCAATTCTCTTGAGTTAAGAACATAAAAATGTAAAGAATTGCATCTTTTTTTCCAATAATTTCACTTGAATGATCTTTAATACCTATAATAGCTCAAGATCCAAGCAGATCCCAAGAATTGGAAGAAAATTGATAACAAAAGGGAATAGACAAACATGCAAGAATATAGAGAGACAGCCAAGCCGCGGCTAAAACCACTTTTTTTAATGTATTTTACTACAGTAAAAATTTAACTCACACCGAATTGAGATTTTCAAGTAACCAAAAACAACCTACACGTCTTGATTTTCTCCACCAAGATATGCTATAAGCCCTTTAATATCCATAGAACAATTTCTATCTCCTTTTTATATATGTAGATAGTTTTGTAGTTGGAGGTTATTTTTTGTTGCTTTTGGTTTTGACTTGTGTAGAAGGTTAGGGCATAGAGTTTTGAATAGATAATAATATTCTATGGTTTTATCCAAGGAAAAACTAGAAGTAAAAAACAAGGAAGAAATGTCTCGGTTGTAGGAAGTCAAACAAAGATTTTGGGAAAAGACTGAAATGAGAAAAATTTAGCAAAAAAACAAAGACAGAGTTGACATAGTGTGAACTCGAAAAAATGCTTATTCCTTTTCACTCTTTTCCTTATTCACATTTATGTACTCAATATAACGTCTACGAGTATCTCGGTACACTTCAACTTCACTGATATTTCTCTTTCTGCAAAAAAATATAACGGAAAAAAATAAAAATGGTAAGTCAAAAAAAAAGAAAAGTGAAACTTACTACTATAACTACTATGATTACAAAATTTTGAAGCCTTGTAACAAAAGCAAGAACAAGAACATGTTTTTTAGTATTAGGGTTAGAGGAAAGAGAGAGGTTATATATGGCTAAATCTGGTTTTAAAGTAAAGAGTTATACCATTTGGAGAGTGAAAAGGTAGATATGTTCATAGGTGCAAACACATTTCTTGTGACTAGAATTTAAGAAGAATACTTGGGACAATGGATGAAAAAGAAAGAAGATAGAATTAATACAGAGAGAGAGAGTGGAGAGGAAGAAGAGAAGGTGAAGAAGGGAAAAGGGAAAGGAAACAGGTGGAGAAGATGTGGCAGCAAAGGAGTAATTGCAAAGCGTATTGAGAGGATGCAATAGCATTTATGGCTGCTAGAGGTGTTAATGTTGTTGTTGAAGGGGGTGGGGGTTGGGGGGGAGGGGGGCAAAGAGAGTAGTTGTTCAAGTTTTTTTCTTTCTAGGGCGATGTTGAAACTTATATTGACTATGGTTCAATAGTTTATTATTTTGGTACGTAAATTTATTAACATTCAACAAATATTGAATTTTGAATTCGGAAGGGAATAGTAAAGTAATGGTAAAGTTGACAACAACTATTAATATTTGTATTACATTGAATTATCTATATTAGACTTTTTACGGTGCGATCCGGACTTTAAAGGATACAGTTATTCTTTGGATTCTACCTGAAAACGCAATAATTTATATATCGAGCACCGGTTAATTAAATTTTGAATTCATAAGTTAAAACTACAATGAGCTCGACACCTAAAACCTTAATATTGAATACGCTTTTATCATTATCCAGAGATTTTGCCTTTTTAATCATGAGAATGGAAAATCCTTCAATATTAAAGCTATAGACACCCAACGGTTAAAAGAAAATCCTCCACATATAGGAATATGGTGAAACGGTTTACAGCTTCTTCACTCATAAAGCAGACACCATGCAGCTCAGATTTTACTGGATTTACGCTCTCCAAGATTTCTTCCTGCATAATGCCGATACATGGAGGGACATTGAGTAGTACGAAGGATAAAAGATAATTAATTACGTAATTAAATTTAAAATAAGTTTTTATCTCATATTTATTGGAATAAAATTGCTGTATAATTAATTTTGAAATTAATCATTCCAGAATTATAACTTTTTATCCCTATAAGAGGATGTGATAACTAATCATGGGATAATTTGTTTCCAGCCAAATAACCCTTATCTCTCTACTGAAAAAGAAAAACAAAGAAAGAAAAAAAAACATTTTATACATACATTTATTTCGGTTCATCATAGATTATGTTTCACCTAGTCTCTCTATTTATCATAATGCATTTCTTGTTGATCGTGTAAATTTGAGATTGATCACCTTAATCAGAATTCATAGGTGTGAAATATTTCTTTCAACTAATTATTATGTCGTTAAATGGACATTCCTCCGTATTATGTTTTTTGGAAAATTTAGGACTCAATATATTTGTATCTCGCTTCGCATATAAGCTTTTTCAATACAAATTTAATTTATATACACCAATTACGTGATTTTTTTTACTCTATTATTAATGTAGTTTATATTCATAACTAGCGGTAACATGTGTCTTACCTTATTTTAGGTAATAAACTTACATTTAATACAAGAATTTCATATAACTAATTTATAAATGATTTTCAGGTGACATATGTAATATCCCTCCGTACTTTATCCTGGTGTTTTGTTCCCTAATTCAATGTTGATTATCATTTATCTCTTCTTATTTATTTTGTATTCATGCTATAACAAAGTGAAGTATGCTACTTTTTGACAAAATTGACAACTTTAATTAATCTGTACTTCATAATTCTCATTGTATCGTTTCTAGCACGGTCACAGTAGGCCACATACCTACGAACATTAATATTTACTTAACAAAAATTGATAGCTTATTTCTGTTATTTTGGAAGCCTATTTATCGAAGAAAATATAGAAGGATAGAACGTGGAAAATAGGCTTGAATATTGACTATCGGTTTGATGGAAATAGCGATTTTTTCTCACCATCCGTTTCCCTAAATCCAAGATTTAGTTGAGCACAATTACTAGAGTTAAATGTGTTCTATAAATGCAGACTATGATGGCGATTTCGTTTTTCCTACATATATTTCCTCAAATATATTTGAGTTATTATGAAATATTTAATTAAGGTGAATGTTATAAACTTTTAAAGGAGTAACACTCATTACTCTTCTTCATTAACGTTCCATTGCTTCTTATCACTATGGGTGTAACTTCCACACCTCTATGATCTTTTCACATGTTCTCAATAATTAATACCAAGGTCATGGCATCTATTCGTATTACCTATATCATCCTATAAATAAAGGGTTTGGGTATTACTTTGTACACAATTGAAATACATAGAAGAAATAAGAAAGTTCCCTCTTCCTGTCTACACTTTTGTCTAGGGTGTACAAAGAAAACCGATAAACCGCACCAACCCGATAATCCGAGTCAAACCGAGAAAAAAAACCCGAATATGGTTTGGTTTGACTTGGTTTGGTGTTGGAAAAAAAAACCGACCATAATTGGTTTGGTTTGGTTTTAACTAAAGAAAGTCAAACCGAAACCAAACCAACCCGACATTACATATATAGCAATTTTAGATATATTTAATATATAAATATACTTATTGTAATGTAATTTATAAATATTTCTTAAAAATTTTCATAATTTTATCCTTTAAGGTATTATTTCAAGGTTTGATTTAGAACTTTTGAATGCTCTAATAAGTTTTATAGCCATTAATATTAGTAAATTAAATAATGCTAGCATCAATACTAGTGCTAACAAAAGACATTCAATTCAATATTACGAACGAGAATGTATCAAATGTCTATTTTTTATTTTGCAATAATTTAGATAAAAATACATAACTTATTTTTATTTTTCTTTAGCTTTTAGGCATATAATTAATACTCCCTCATTAGTCTATCTAGTTTAGCATGAATTAGTGGTTTTAGATTATGTTTATTTTTATTATGACTTTTTAATAGCAATATTTATAGTACATAATTTTATTATTTTTTATTGTTGAATATTTTAGGATAATATCATGAGTCATGACATATCTCATATTTTGTATTATTTTCTTGAAAAATACTTTACATAGTTGTATCTTACTAGGATTAAAGAAATATTTTGAGCATACGTTATACATTTTGTTCTACGAAGATTTTACCGGAAAAAAATTCGAAAAAACCCGAATAACCCAAAAACCTGAAAAAACCCGAGAAAAACTGACATTGAAAAACCCGAATTTATTGGTTTGGTTTGGTCTTTAGATTTAATAACCCGACACAATTGGTTTGGTTTGGTAATTGTAAAATCCGAACCAACCCGGTCTATGTATACCCCTACTTTTGTCTATTTTATTATTTCATATTATTACTTTGAGCTTAATTTCTTAACGCATTGTCAACAAGAATCTTTAATTTCATTTTTCTCACCATCTTCAAGTTTATATTTACTCCTTTAGATGTCTAAATACCATAACTTTAGAAGTTGCTGCATATTTGGCATTTCATTGATGCACATGACAGTTTTGAAGCTTGGAGTTTTGGTATGTATATAATTCATTTTCAATGGAGGATGAGGTATATTCCTACTTGTTTTACTTTAATTTAGCAGGTATACATTGATGTCATTAGAAATTGCACCATGGTCCATGACACAATTTTTTTACCTTTATTTGCTTCTGGTTGAATTACGATGGGTTTCTAAAATAGTGCTATATGTTCTTTTTCTAATACAATTTAAAAGAAAGTATTCCTTAGAAAAAAAAAGATATGCCAGTTATTGGTTTATATGATCTCATGCTCTATATACTACTAAGATTGATAATTATTTTTTTAACACAATAGTAGAGAATTAGGTAAATATTTCGTGTCCATACTAAATCACAAATATCATAAATGGACATATTAAGCACTAATATGATATATAGTTAATGTATTTAAAATTTAAAAAATATGTTGGACCTTCATTTTTAATTTTGCTGGTTGTGTCAAAACTTAATTTTTGTACAGTAAAAGATTATTACTATGAGGCCACTGCTTTCTGTTAAGTCTTGTAGGTAGACTTCTACGGAAATGGTTAATTAGTGAAGTATATAACCCCGTTACATCTCACATTTGAAGCAATAAGGTCTATGCTCTTTTATCTATGTTATTAACTATTTTATATTATCATGTCGCCCTATATTATAAAATTTAATTTCAAGTGTTATTTGCATGATATATAATTCTAAATTTACTTGCACTAATTACTTTGTTGAGGTGATGAAGAAAATCATGAAATCAGATTCAATGCGCACTATTAAGACTATACCCGAGAGGCTCGAGGATGGGTCAGTGCAGTATGGCATATTGTATATGCCATTGGTTGAGGTTAGACGGTGGGTTCTAATCTCATCGCACCATAATAATAAAATGTTGGGTTCAAGTTCCAATATATTAAGGTCTAACATGCTATTATGAGAATAAGACATCGTATATAAGTTTTGGTGTACATGATGATATAGGACATTGGGTTTGAGTCACAACGTATTATGGCCTAATAACCATTATATGTAAGCCATTGAGCTCAAGTCTCACTGCACCATATTGATGATATAATGATGACTAAAGAAAAATAACATATTTTTCATGAAAAAGCATGAAACTTGTCTCGCTTGATTTGCACCATTTTTGAAGTGAATGTAGTAGCAATACATAATAAGTCTAAATGAAAATAAATGGTTGACTAATAAACATAGGCGTGCCAAAGACAATAATAATAGTCATCATTATGGTAATTATAGAAATGAGAACAATAACGGTTCTCAAAATATTCCTTCAAAATGTGAAGGTGATGTTTGCCATTAATGTGGTATGAAAATAATAAGCATGCACATATGATTATGTCCACTTGAAGAAAATGTGTCTTGTGATATACATTGTAAATTCAAACTCATTCTTGAAAGTGAAAATGTATATGTGATTCAAATTATGCATAAAAATATGCTTATGGAAGATTAGATAAATACCACAACTCACCTCTAAGGAAGATTTGAGAGAGATAAAGATATTGAATATTACAATGTGGTAACATGAATATGCAATTGGTCGCGTACATGTGGTACGCCAAAAATATTTTGTCATGCCTTATAAAAAGTTATTAAAGGCAAAAGTAAAGTAAGAAATGAGACTTGTGTATAATGTTTTTTATTGTGACAATGATAAGATAATTTTTTGTGTGGAGAAACAATTTACCACTTGGATGGTGGTACAAAAGATCTTGTAGTACAAAATTATTGAGAACTCCAAAAGAGCGAATTTGTTACCACCCGAATAAATAAAATTATTCAAGGTATTGGCAGTAATAAGTCTCAATACGAAACTTTTTGAATTTCAAATATATTGGCCAATTTGGTTGGTATATTGAGACTATAAATGAAAGGAAGATTGATATCTTCATATAACTATAATCATACTGGGTAAATATGAAAGGTTAACGATTTTTCTTCTATTTGTACTACAAATGTATAAGCATGGTGATGGAATCACATGCCATAGTAAATTAAATATTTATTGAAATAAATATTAATTGGCAAGATCAGTTGGCCATTCCGGTTCAATTATGATGCAAAAATTAATTGAGAATTCATATCGGTATATATTGAAGAAATAGAAGATTCTTCAAGAATTCTCTTGTGTTGCTTATTCTCGTGATATACCAATCAAGGTTGGTGTGACGACCCGACCAGTCGTCTCATGAGTTACCGCCATGTTTTCCCTATTTTCTACTTCTATTATACTTCATTATCCGTATCTTATGTGATCGAGTTAGTTTGGGGCGGTTTTAGTAAGAAATGAGACACTTAGTTTCTTTTAAGACTGCTTGAGTTGGAAACGCCAACTGGACATCGACTTATTAGTTAGAGGGCTCGGATGTGAATTCCGATGGTTTTGTTAGCTCTAGGGGATGATTTTTGAGTTAGCGTGTGATCGGAAGTGGTTTTGGAGGTCTGGGATAGAATTAGGCTTGAATTGGCGAAGTTAGTATTTTGGCGAATTCCAGTTGATAGGTGAGACTTTGATCCGAGGGTTGGAATGAAATTCCGAGAGTTGTTATAGCTTTTTTATGTGATTTCATATGTATGTGCAAAATTTCATGTAAGGTGATTTGATTGGGTTTTTTATCGAATGCGTGTTTCGGAAGTTTTTGAAGAACTTAGGCTTGAATTTGATGTAATTTGATGGTTTTGGTGTTGTTTGAGATGTTTTGATGATTGAAACAAGTTCGAATGATGTTTTAGGGTGTGGTGGTACTTTTGGTTGAGGTCCCGAAAGCCTCGGGGTGATTTCCAGTAGCTAAACATGAGGTTTTGGACTGCGAAATTGCAAAAAATTGCAGCAGTTGTGCACGAGTAAATTGGTCTTCCCGATAGCGAGCCTGTAGTTGCGATCCCATAGAAGGATTTGTGGTAGGCCATAGTTTGGTTCTACACGTTTGCGATTGAGGGTCCGCGATCGCGGAAGATGAGCATTTTGAAGCTTCGCGTTCGCATGGTATAGTCCGCGTTCCCATATGAGTATTTGGGGGCCCAGTATATTTGTTCTTCGCGTTTGCACCATCTGGACCGTGTTCGCATAAGCTAAAAAGTGAAGGCTTCATGTTCGCATTGATTAATCCGCGTTCGCATAGAAGGGTTTGAGGATCCGTTCATTTTGTTCATTGCGTTCGTAGCCAAGGGGAGGAGTTCGCATAGTTGAAGCAGTTGAAGCTTCGCGTTCGCGGATAGGGCACATCATTCGCGAAGGGTAATTTTTTGTAGAGGTAACTGTTGTGCATCACGAACGTGAGAAGGCCCTCGTGTTCGCATAGAAGAAAATCATTAGCTAGGCCAAAGGATTAAAACATTTCATCTTGCTAGTTAAGTCATATTTTCCTCCATTATTGGGCATATTGAGAGCTATTGGGGAGAAATTGAAGAGGGTTTCGAAGAGGATTGATTGGAGGTAAGTTGTATGACCAAAACCCTGATTATTATGTTAAATAAGCCTAGAAATCCATGGAAACTTAGCTAAAATCTGAAAAACTAGGGCTTGGGATTTTGAGATTTTAAATTGGGATTTGAAGGGTCATTTGGACTCCGATTTTTGTGTTCTTTATATGTATAGACTCGTGGCGAGATAAGGAATCCATATATGAAAAAAAATTTGAGTTTCAAGAAGTGAGCCCAGGGCCCGGGTTTCGGGATTTGACATTTTTCAATTGTTTTCGACTGGGTATTGTTTCTTTGGCATATTTTGATGTATTCGTTGTGGTTTTGGTCGGATTCGATGTGCGAGGAGGCTGATTTGAGAGGCAAGGGCATAGCGAGCTAGAGATTTAGCCGGTTTGAGGCGAGTATTGATGTTAAAATATGTCCTAACGGTTTAAGACCCCAAATTTGCACATCGTATTGCTATATTGAGGTGAATTAAACGCTAGATAGCGAGCGCGGGGTAGAGCACCATTGGGGATTCTAATTTGGTCCATCCCGATTGATGAATTTAAAATTTATTTGATTGAGACTTACTTGTTATCATTGTGATTCGGGATAGTAGCCATGTTCAGGGCCTTGTGCCGGCCTATAGAACCCTTAGGAGCATTTGACTAATTTTCCTCACCTTACTTGTTAAAAATCACATCCTCAGTCATGTTTCTAATTGTTTAAAATAGTATAAACCAGTTTTGTAAATGCGAATCCTAAATGAATGAAACATTTGGGCTGAGATCCCTACCTTATATTATTGTGCTCGCGAGACAGTAATTATAATGACTAATAGGGCTTGAGAACCCAATAGTGAGCATGTTATATAGGTTATGGATCGGGCTGCTTGCTGCAACAAATACTTAAATTGATCGGATTGCGCGCTGCAGCAAATGTTTATGTGGATCAGGCTGTGCGTCGCAGAAATATAGCGATTGGGCTGTAGGAGCCCTTCCGGAGTTTGCACACCCCCTAGTAAGCGTAGTCGACTATCTATACGGATTGAGCTATTCGCTGCAGCGATGTACGGATCAGGGTGCACGCCATAGCGATAATTCTGATTTCTGTTACTATTAGAGTACATGAGTCGAGTGCTGAGATTGTGTGCTAAGTTAGAATAAGCCCGAGGGGCGGATTACTACTTGTTATTATCTATTAATCTATCTGCCTTACCTGATTTAGAGATATTTCATTTGACTTCTTCGCTGGTTTACTGCTGAAGTGCTTTTCACTGCTTGATATAGAATTTTGCCTTACGTGTTTTCATGCTTTTAGTCATTATTTATATTCATTACCCACTCAGCTGGAGTACTCACATTGCTCCCTGCACCTTGTGTGCAGATTCAGGTGTTCCCGAGGCATAGTGGGAGTTTCTCTTGCTGATTATCATCCACCGGAATCTTTGAGGTAGCCATATGGCGTCCGCAGACCCAATTTCTCCCTCTATATTTTGCCTTTCAGTATCTTAGACTATTTTTGTTTTTCATTATTGAATTCTTGTAATAAAGGCTCGTGACTTGTGATACTGGATCAGCAGGGCTAGTGTATAGAGTATTGTTATGTTTTCGCACATCTTATTTATTGTTGCAGACTTTTGTTTATGTTAATTGGCATTTAAAACTTTGATAATTTGTAATAAACTCTACGAAAGAGAGGTTGTGATTGATAATTGGTCGGGCTTTCTTAGTAATAGGTTGGGCGCCATCACGACCAGGGTTGGGGTCGTGACAAGTTGGTATCAAAACCTAGGTTACTAGGCCTCGCGATTCATGAGCCGATTTAGTAGAGTCTCACAGATCGGTACGGAGATATCTGTATCTATCTTTGAGAGGCCGCAGAACCTTTAGGAAAACACAAATTCTCGTCGTGCGACTTTTACTATTCGATTATCTCACAGATGGTGAGTACACGAGCTACTGGACGAGGTGGACGACCACCAGTGCCACCCACTAAGGCCACCTGAGGCCGTGGGCGTGGTCATGGTCGGGGCAGAGGCAGAGTAGCGAGAGCAGCATCTATTGATCCACCAACTTCCCCAGCTCCATATCAGACTCCAGCAACACCAGCACAGGCACTAGCTGTGTCCATCGTGATTCAGGGTCTATAGGAGACCTTGACACATATCTTGACAGTTTGCACTAGCCTGGCTTAGGAAGTTTCAGCCACCATACCAGTAGCTACTTCGCAAGACGGGGGAGGCAATCAGACCCCTACTGCTCACATACCTGAGCCGGTAGTGCAGGGACTTCAGACACCAGAGGCACTTCTAGCTCAGCCGGTTGCACTAATGTAGGAGTTCAGGGTTCCGGTTATGCCGGAGGATGAGTAGCATCGTCTGAGAGGTTTGGTAGACTTCAACCTCTAACATTAAGTGGTTCCGAGGGCGAGGATGCCCAGGGTTTTCTTGAAAGGTGTTAGTGGATGCGTCGTACAACAGGGATTCTTGAGTCTAGTAGTGTGGAATTTACCACCTTCCACTTTACTGGCTGCTTTACTTGGTGGGAGGTGTATGCGAGGTGTAGGCCGGTTGTTGCAGCGCCCCTTACTTGGCAGGAGTTCTCCATTCTCTTATTAGAGAAGTATGTACCGCAGTCCCGTAGGGAGGAGCTGCATAGGCAGTTTGAGTGGTTGACGCAGGGAGATATGACCACGACCCAGTACGAGATGAGGTTTTCGGAGTTGGATGGTCATGTCACATGGATGATTCTGTTAGATCGTGAGAGTATTAGGAGAATTTTGGATGGCCTTAACTACCATCTTTGTATTCTAATGACTAGAGAGTGAGTATTTGGTGCTACATTCAAGGAGGTGGTGTATATTGCTCGTGAGATCAAGTCAGTTGACCGTCAGGAGCGAGAGGAGAGGGAGGCCAAAAGGCCTTGAGGTTCTGGCAGTTATTCTGGCGCTCCCTCGGGTGGCAGTCTCAGTAGGGTAGAAGTCATTCTTTCAAGCATGCCGAGTCGGCCCGTCCAAAGTACAGAGGGGCCTTTTCAGGCCATGGTTATCAGGGGTTCCAGCAGGGCCAGTCTTCACTTAGTGCCTTCCCAGCTTAGAGTTCATCTCATGCCCCATCGGCTCAGGTTTCGTCTGTGCCGAGCGCATCTGCTAGTCTCTCTGGTGCGAGGGGTTCCTTTCAGTCCCCATCCCCGGCAATGGGTAGTTATTATGAGTGGGGAGAGTTTGGGAATATGAGGAGGCAGTGTCCCTGACTTCATAGCAGTCAGTCCCAATAGAGGGATCAACCCTCGACCTCTGCTCCATCTACTTTACCACTCGCCCAGCCAGCTAGGGGTGGGGGTCAGGCAGCCAAGGGTCCCCCTAAAGGGGGAGGCCATTTAGGCGGTGGCCAGGCTCTCATTTATGCTCTACAAGTAGGTTAGATGTCATTGCTTCAGATGATGTCATTAGAGGTATTGTCTCAGTCTCCACATAGATGCCTATATATTATTTGATCTCGATTCCACCTATTGTTATGTGTCCCTATATTTTTCTTTCCATTTGGGTACGACCCGAGAGCTTCTTACTTTGCTGGTTCATGTGTCTACCCCGGTGGGCGATTCTATTATTGTATACTGTGCGTATTAGTCATGTATTGTGACTATTGGGAGTTGGGAGACCCGAATTAATCTATTGCTATTGAGCATGGTGGACTTTGATATGATTTTGGGCTTGGATTGGTTGTAACCGTGTCATGCTACACTAGACTGTCATTCTGATATAATTACTTTGGCTATGCGGGGTGTACCCGATATCGAGTGGCATGGTGTAACCGATTACGTTCCAGTAGAGTTTTTCTTTCTTGAAGGCCCATAGTATGGTTGGGAAGGGTTTTATTTCATATTAATCCTTTGTGCAGGATGTTGGAGCTCAAACTCCTAGCATTGATTCCATTCTAGTAGTGAGAGATCTCCTTGATGTATTTCCTGCTGACGTTCCGGGCATGCCACCAGATAGGGATATTGATTTTGATATTGATCTGGTACCGGGCACTCAGTCCATTTCTATTCCGCCATATCGTATGGTTTAAGTAGAGTTAAAGGAATTGGTGGAACAACTTCAGGAACTCCTAGATAAGGGGTTCATTTGGCCTAGTGTGTTATTGTGAAGTGCGCCAGTGTTGTTTGTAAAGAAAAAGGATGGCATAATGAGAATGCGCATTGACTACAGGCATTTGAACAAAGTAATAGTGAAGAACAAGTATCCCTTGCCTCGCATAGATGATTTATTTAACCAGCTCCAGGGAGTGAGGGTTTTCTCCAAGATTGATCTCCGTTGGGGCTATCACTAGTTGAAGATTAGGGATTCAGATATTCCTAAGATTGCTTTCATGACTAGATATGGTCACTTTGAGTTTCTTGTCATGTCTTTCGGGCTGATCAATGCCCCAGCAGCGTTCATGTATTTGATGAATAGTGTATTTCGGTCTTATCTGGATTCATTTGTTATCGTATTCATTGATGATATTCTGGTGTACTCGCATAGTCAGGAGAATCATTCAGAGCATTTACGGGTTGTATTGTAAAGATTGAGAGAGGAGAAGCTTTATGAAAAGTTCTCTAAGTGTGAGTTTTAGCTCAGTTCAGTGGCTTTCTTGGTGCACGTGGTGTCTAGTGAGAGTATTATAGTTGATCCAAAGAAGATAGAGGCAGTTCACAGTTGGCCTAGCCCATTCTCAACCACAAAGATTCGTAGTTTCCTTGGCTTGGCAGGTTATTATCACCGGTTTGTCGAGGGTTTCTCTTCTATTACATCGCCCTTGACCAGGTCGACTCAAAAAGGCGTTTCATTTGTGTGATCGGATGAGTGTGAGGAGAGCTTTCAGAAGCTCAAGAAAGCTCTGACCACAACTCCAGTATTGGTTCTGTCATCAACTTCCGATTCATACACCGTATATTGGATGCTTTGAGAGTTGGGATTGGCTGTGTATTGATGCAAGAGGGTAGAGTTATTGCTTATGATTCTCGTCAGTTGAAGCCCCATGAGAAAAACTACCTTGTTCATGATTTTGAGTTGGTTGCTATAGTTCATGCGTGTAAGATTTGGAGGCACAATTTGTATGGTGTATCTTGTGAGGTATCCATTGACCAATGTAGTATTCAGCATCTGTTCAAGCAAAAGGATCTTAATTTGAGGCGGCAGAGGTGGCTACAGTTGCTTAAGGATTATGATATCACTATTCCGTATCATTCGGGAAAGGTTAATGTAGTGGCCGATGCTTTGAGCCAGAAGGCAGTGAGTATGGGGAGCTTGGCATACATTCCAGTTTGGGAGAGACCCTTCGCAGTTGATGTTTAGGCCTTGGCCAATTGGCTTGTGAGGTTAGACATTTCGGAGCCCATCCGGGTGTTAGCTTGTGTGATTTCTTGTTCTTCCTTATATGATCACATCAAGGAGCGCAGTATGATGATCCGCATTTGCTGGTCCTTATGGACAGAGTTCGTTATGGAGAAGCCAGAGATGTGACCATTGGTGATGATAGAGCGTTGAGGATGTCGAGCCGAATTTGCATGCACAATATGGATGGGCTTCGGGAGTTGATATTGGAGGAGGCTCATAGCTCACAGTATTCCATTCATCTGGGTGCCATGAAGATGTATCAGGATCTTAGACAGCATTGTTGGTGGCGAAGAATGAAGAAAATATTGTGGGGTTTGTAGCTTGGTGTCTTAATTATCAGCGGGTGAAATATAAGCATTAGAGTCTGGGTGGCTTGCTTTAGCAGATGGACACTCCCGAGTGGAAGTGGAAGAGTATTACTAAGGACTTCATTGCCGGACTACCTCGGACTTTGAAGAAATTTGATGCTATTTGGGTGATTGTTGATCAGCTGACCAAGTTCATGCACTTCATTCATATGTGTACTATTTATTCTTTAGAGCCTCTGGCAAGGATTTGTATCTGGGAGATTGTTCGATTGCATAGTGTTCCAGTTTCCATCATCTCGGATCAAGGTACTCAATTTTCTTTGCAGTTTTGTAGATTCGTGCAGAGGGAGTTGGGTACTCAGGTGGATTTGAGCACATCATTTCATCCTCAGACGGACGCATAGTCTGAGCGTACCATTCAGATGTTGGAGGACATGTTGCGTGCTTGTGTCATTGATTTCGGAGGTTCGTGGGATGAGTTTTTGCCACTCGCTGAATTCTCCTGCAACAACAGCTATCATTCCAGCATTCAGATTGCACCGTATGAGGCCTTTTATGGGAGGCGGTGTAGATCTCCAGTTGGTTGGTTTGAGCCCGGCGAGCCTAGGCTATTGGGGAGAGACTTAGTTCAGGATGCTTTAGTGAAGGTGAAGGGATTTAAGAGCGACTTTGTATAACCCAGTCGCGCCAGAAGAGTTATGCAGACCAGAAGGTTCGAGATGTGTCCTACATGGTTGGTGAGAAGGTTTTGCTAAAGGTATCACCCATGAAGGGTGTTATGAGGTTTGGAAAGAAAGGGAAGTTGAGCCCATGGTTCATTGGACCTTTTGAGGTACTTAGAATGATGGGAGAGGTGGCTTATATGCTTGTTTTGCCACACAGCTTGTCGAGTGTGCACCTAGTGTTCGATGTTTCTATGCTCCGAAAGTACGTTGGGGACCCCTTTCATGTCTTTGACTTCATCACAGTTCAGTTGGATGATGATTTGACCTTTGATATGGAGCCAGTGGCTATTTTGGTTCGTCAGGTTCAAATGTTTAGATAAAAAAACATAACTTCAGTAAAGGTGCAGTGGAGAGGTTGGCCCGTGGAGGAGGCTATATGGGAGACCGAGAAGGAGATGCAGAGAAGATATCCTCACCTATTTGAGGCTTAGGGTATGTTTCTTGACCCGCTCGAGAACGAGTGTTTGTTTAAGTTGGGGAGGATGTGACGACTCGACCCTTCGTCTCGTGAGTTAGCGTCCCGTTTTCCCTATTTTCTGCTTCTTTATGCTTCATTATCCGTATCATATGTGATCGAGTTGGTTTGGGGTGGTTTTGGTAAGAAATGAGACACTTAGCCTCTTTTAAGAATACTTAAGTTGGAAAAGTCAACGAACATTGACTTATGAGTTAAAGGGCTCGGATGTGAATTATGATGGTTTGGTTAGCTTCGGAGGATGATTTGTGACATAAAGGTGTGATTAGAAGTGGTTTTTGAGGTCCGGAGTAGAATTAGGCTTGAATTGGCGAAGTTAATATTTTGGCGAACTCCGATTGATAGGTGAGATTTTGATCCGAGGGTCGGAATGGAATTACGAGAGTTTTTGTAGCTTCATTATGTGATTTCGGATGTGTGTGCAAAATTTCAGATCATTCGGAGGTGATTTAGTTGGGTTTTTGATCGAATGCGTGTTTCAGAAGTTTTTGAAGAACTTAGGTTTGAATATTATGTAATTTGATGGTTTTGGTGTTGTTTGAGGTGGTTTTATGATTGGAACAAGTTCGGAAGATGTTTTAGGGTGTTGTGGTACTTTTGGTTGAGGTCCCGGGTGCCTCGGGAAGATTTTGGGTGGCTAAACAGGAGGTTTTGGACTTTGAGAAATTGCAAAAAATTGCAGCAGCTGTGCAGGAGTAAATTAGTCTTCGCTATCATCAGCCTGGGGCCTGCTTGCATAAAAGGATTTTTGGCAGGCCATAGTTTTGTTCTACGCATTCGTGAATGAAGGTCCCCGATTCGGAAGGTGAGTTTTTGAAGCTTCGTGTTCGCATGGTATAGTTCGCGTTCGTATTTGAGGATTTGGGGGCCTAGTGTATTTGTTCTTCGAGTTCGTACCATCTGGACCGAGTTCGCTTAAGTTGAAAAGTCAAGGCTTCGCATTCGCGTTGAGTTATCCGCGTTCACATTGAAGGGTTTTAGGATCCGTTCATTTTGTTCATTGCGTTTGCGGCCAAGGGGACGCATTCTCATAGTTGAAGCAGTTGAAACTTCGTGTTCATGGGTAGGGCACCGCATTCGCGAAGGGTAATTTTTGGTCAAGGTAACAATTGTGCATCACGAACGCGAGAAGGCCCTCGCGTTCGCATAGAAGAAAATCATCAGCTAGGCAGAAGGGTTAAAACATTTCATCTCGCGAGCTAAGTCATAATTTCCTCCATTATTGGGCATTTTGAGAGCTATTTGGGAGAAATTAAAGAGGGTTTCGAAGAGGATTGATTTGAGGTAAGTTCTATGAACCAAAAATGTGATTATTGTGTGAAATTAGCCGATAAATCCATGGAAATTTAGCTAAAATCTGAAAAACTAGGGCTGGAATTTTGAGATTTTAAATTGGGATTTGAGGGTCATTCGAACTCTGATTTTTGTATTCTTTATATTTATAGACTCGTGGTGAGATAGGGAACCCGTTGATGTAAAATTTTCGGAGTTTCTAGAAGTGGGCCCGGGGCTCGAGTTTTCACAATTTCGAGATTTTTGAATTCTTTTGATTGTTTTCGATTGGGTATTTTTTCTTTGGCATATTGTGATATATTTATTGTGGTTTTAGTCAGATTTGACGTGCGAGGAGGCCGATTTGAGAGGCAAGGGCATAACGAGCTCTGCCGGTTTGAGGAGCGTAACGATATTAAATGATGTCCTGAGGGTTTGAAACCCCGAATTTGCACATCGTAGTGCTATACTGAGGTGACTTGTACGTTGGATAGCGAGCGCGATGTAGAGCACCGTTGGGGATTGTGACTTGGTCCATCCCCGTTGATGAATTTAGTATTTATTTGACTGAGACTTACTTTTAATAATTTGGGCACAATCATTATGATTTGGGCTAGTAGCAACGTTTGGGGCCTTGTGCCGACCTGTAGAATTATTAGGGGCATATGACTGATTTTTCCTCACCATAATTGTAAAAAACCATATCCTCACTCATGTTTCTAATTTTTTAAAACAGTATAAATCGGTCTTGAAAATTCGAATCCTAAATGAAATAAACATGTGGGTTGAGATCCCAATCTTATATTATTGTGCCCGCGAGGCTGTAATTATAATGACTGATAGGGGTTGAGAACCCTATAGTGAAGATGTTATATATGTTATGGATCGGGCTGCACGCTGCAACAAATTTTATATAGATCGAGCCGCAGGCCGCAACAAATGTTTATGTGGATCGGGCTACGTACCGCAGCAATATTGCGCTTGGGCTGTAGGATCCCCTCCGGATTCTGCACATCCCCAATGAGCACAGCCGACTATGATCGGGCTGCATGCCTCATCGATGTACGAATCGGGCTTCACGCTGCAATGATTATTTTGATTTATGTTAGTATGAGAGTATATGAGTTGAGTGCTGAGATTTTGTGCTAAGTGATGAGAATGAGCCCGAGGGGCAGACTCCTACTTGTTATTATCCGTTAATCTATCTGCCTTACCTAATTTGGAGATATTTCACTTGACTTCTTCGCTGGTTTACTGCTTAATTGATTTTTACTGCTTGACATAGAATTGTGCCTTACATATTTTCATGCCTTCAGTCATTATTTATATTTATTACTCACCAAGTTGGAGTACTCACATTGCTCGTTGCACCTTGTGTGCCGATTTATTACTCGATTCATGTTTCTCTTGCTGATTATCATCCACCGGAGTCTTCGAGGTAACTGTATGGCGTCCGTTGACCTGATTTCTCCCTCTATCTTTTGACTTTCAGTATCTTAGAGTATCTTTATCTTTGACTTTTTAATTCTTGTAATAGAGGCTTGTGACTTGCGATACCGAATCGGTGGGGCTAGTGTAGAGAGTATTGTTATGTTTTCCGCACATCTTATTTATCGTCGTAGATTTTATTTATGTTAGTTGGCATTTAAAACTCTAATTTGTAATAAAATCTACGAGAGTGGGGTTGTGATTAATATTTGTTCGGGCTTGCCTAGCAATGTGTTGGGCGCCATCACGCCCGGGGTCGGGGTCGTGACAGTTGGGATTGAATCCCTTAATATCTGGAACGAACAAAAGGTGATATATATATATATATATATATATATATATATATATATATATATATATATATTGTGTTGGGCGCCATCACGCCCGGGGTCGGGGTCGTGACAGTTGGGATTGAATCCCTTAATATCTGGAACGAACAAAAGGTGATATATATATATATATATATATATATATATATATATATATATATATATATATATATATATACCCCCGGTCATCTATTCCTGGACCGTTTCCTATTATATGATTTTAAAACATGCATTTATTGTATGGTCACATGTGTGTTTGTTGTCAACTTGCAGCTTGGTTTTTGCTAGGTTGCTTGCTCAACATATTATAGCACAATTTCAGAATATAAATTATGATAATTTATTTTGATAATGCTGGTTTAAATTAAACTTGGTTTAGCAAAAATTGTATGCCTCCAATTAAGCTAAACCATTGCTGATGAGAATAAACATCCCAAATCAAAATTTGGTATGAGGTATACTATGTAACATACAACAGCACTTGTACACATCTAGCCAACAAGTTATGAAAAATTATGCCTATCACAATTGGTTCAGAGTCAGAAACCAAATAATTTATATATAAAAATATGGATGTGCGATATCATATCATTATACTACCATAATGAACAAATATAGGTCCCAAAAGAACGTTTGGGATGTGTCTTGGTGGTCCCAGCATTAAGGGAAGGAAAATGAGCAGCTAATAAAGTAACATGGAATGAATTATTATGAGTACACCTAGACCCTTGTACAAGAAAACGTGAACTTGAAGTTCAAGTGATAATTCATTTGAAAAATAATGCCAAGTGCATTTGCTGACCTAAAGTTAAATGCCATATTTCAGATGCTAATGCTACAGATAGAATAACATCCACGATGGACAGAGTTTATGGCATGCCGTTGAAGAGTAATAAACTATTCTGTTCCAAAGATAAAACTCCTTGAAGAGGGAGAGGAGCAAATGTTCAAGATGGTCATAGTAAGGAGGCAAGTGTTTTATAAGAGCACCATGACATAACTCTTTATAAGATCTCATGGGAGAGGCTCAGGTACATGAAAATAATGAGATCTCGATAAGTTATATCTTCATTTTATGATGATGGAATCGATGTAAAATGATTATCGATGATATTGTTGATGTAATGAAGCGCTCAATATTTTAATATTGACTAGGATCTTGAGCTCAAATTGGGCATCAAATTTGGATAGATAAATGATTGGTCAATGAAAAATATGCAATCAAGATTGACTTCACTTGGAATGTGAAGTTTTGGACTGATAGTCCCAACACCTGAAAGTATAAAGCCAGTGGGGTGACACAAGATTTTACTTAAATGTCCTAGCTTTGATTATATGGAAACATGTTCCCTTGTGGTGGATACAGTGTCTTTCAGATTCTAGTCTGGCAATACCTGGTAAATTTAATATGCATATGTAAAAACATTGAAGGATTTAAATAGTTTTGAAGCATATTAAGGTTCCAAAGAAATTAATGAAATAAAGCTTCAACAAATCTCTGTGTGGATTAGAGCAATCATGGTATACATAATTTATTTTTGTGTCTATTGCAATCGGTGCACTATATATCTCGCTATAACCATGCTATACCATGAGGATAGAAATATGCTTGCGAGATATATTTTTAATTCCTATATAAAGATACCGGAATACTTTTATGATTATATTGCAAAGAAGTCATTGATATAGATTTGTTAATTCTAACAAATATTATCAAGGTTATGTTGGTTATGCAAATGCAGGGCATGGTTCATTGTTCAGATAATCTATTTGGCTATGAGAGTAATGCCAAATTATGATATTCAACAAGATTTCAATTACATTGAAGAAGATTCTACATGCATAGCTCAATTGAAATAAGGACAATAGAAGGAGACAAAATAAAATGTATTTCACTAAAGTTCTATTTCAGACATGATTTATGTTCAACAAATTTGTTCAAGTGATAATTTGGAAAAGTTCTTCACAAGGCATTGCCAACCTCAACAATTGAAAAGTTGTTACACATTATTGGAATTTATCGTCTTTGAGATATCAAGTGATATTTTTGTCAGGGGGAGAATAGCATGCGCTTCACTCTTTTCTCCTTCGCATAGATTTTATCCCGATGGATATTTTTTGTAAGGTTTTTAACGAGGCAGTAAGTAATGCGTATTACAAGATATGTGTACTCTTTTTCCTTCACTAAGATTTTTTCCCACAGGGTTTTTTCTTGGTAAGGTTTTAACAAGGCAGATTATCTTTAAACATCCAAGGGGAAGTGTTATGAAATATTTTATTATGGTGTATGTCCATAACTCCTGAAGGAATAACACCCACTACTCTTCTTCATTAACCTCCCACTACTTCTTATTATTATGGATGTAACGCCCACACCTCCATGATCTTTCTCCATGTTCTCAATAATTAATACCATGTTCATGGCATCCCTTTGTATTACCTATATCATCATATAAATTGAGGGTTTGGGCATCACATTATACACACTTGGAATACATAGAAAAATAAGAAAGTTCCCTCTTCCTCTCTACATCTTTTGTCTATTTTATTGTTTCATATTATTACTTTGAGCTTAATTTCTTAACATGAGTTACTTAATATGATCACAATCCTTCTTTCTTATTTATATACCTACTAAATAGCGAGACCGCGTCCACCCACATCTAAATGGAAATAAGATAAGTGATAAGCACCCTCCACATTCAACTTTGAGGTTGCGAATACAAATTATCAAGGGAGAAAAGCGGGAAGTTCTAGGAAGAATAGCAAATGGAAATTTGAATAGGTAATGTGAAAGTTATTTCTTTCTAGAAAGGCGGTGCAGCTGTTCTAAAATAATTGTGCAAAAAATTAACGGGACAGGAATACAATGTGTAGCCACTTAAATTAAACACTTTGATCGAAAAATTATACTATATAAATTAGTTTTTATAAATATATATTAACTTTTGAACATCCTTTGTAAATTTTTTGGCTCTTATAATGCAGGGACATAAGATATTTTTGCATAGCCGTGTTAGAAAATACGCTTAACGCTAGAGGGGGGGTTGAATAGCGTTATAATAAAAATTAGCGTAAACTTGCGGAATTTAAAAATTGCAGCAAAGAAATAAGCGCGATAAGTAAATAAATAAGAACGAACGCACCGATGTATCCTGGTTCACCACAACCCGTGGCTAGTCCAGTCCCCGAGAGACTCTCTCGAGATTTCCACTAACACTGTTAAGCTTACGGGTGCTCAACAAACCTTTGCAAACTGAGGACACAGCCTCAACAACCTTTGCTCGAAGATACAACACTCCAAGACTTCAACCAAAGGAAACACAAGTTCCTTCTTACAAAACAAGGGACTAACACTTCCCTTCAAATGTATAAAACACTTAGCACTCACTTAAACAAGACTCTCTTAATAGAGTAGATATGAGTAAACAGATACGCTAAAGAACGCAACAACTTTCGTCAAGAATTTTGGCTCTCAAAACTTATGTAATGAATAGAAAGTGATGAACAATAGAGTATGCAAGCTATAGCAATAATATGATTAGTTGTTGTGTTTAGAAGACTGATTTGAAGCTGTATTTATAGTTGCAAAACCATGCATTACCGTTGCCTAATTGCCAATTAAGAATTGCTGATTTTACTCAGTGACAATCGATTGTCAAAATGCCACAATCGATTGTTTGCCAATCATTCCAAAAATCAATCCCAGATTTTACGCTTAACAATCGATTATCTAAGATCAATAATCGATTACTGGCAGCGTTCAAAAAATCATTTCCAGATTTTACTGAAAACAATCGATTGTCAGAAATCTACAATCGATTACTTGGAAAAATTCAAAAAATCTTTTTCAGATTTTATTTAAAACAATCGATTATTAGAAATCTATAGTCGATTACCTGACGGTTTTTGAAAATATTTTGGCAACGGTCAATTACACAATCGATTATGCTATGAGAACAATCGATTATATATCAGTCTTTGAAAAATCAATTAGACACTGCCTTAATGCACTCGATTGTCAAAGGTACACAATCGATTATTTTATGACTTGGAAAATGTCTGATAGACACTGCCTCAACACAATCGATTGTCATAAGTTCACAATCGATTATTTTGTAGCTTTGAAAAACTTTGATGTACACTGCCTCAATACAATCGATTGTCATGAGGTTCACAATCGATTGTCATGCAGATTTGAAAAATCTGATGCACACTGCCTTAACACAATCGATTGTCATAAGATCACAATCGATTGTCATGCAGCTGACTTAACATAATCGATTATCATAAGTACATAATCGATTATCTTAGTCCAGATTTAGAGGCATGTTTAAAAACCATTTTGACTAAAGTAAATATGCATGATTTAAAATCATTTTGCTTTAAATTAAATATGCATGATTTGATAAAAATGTTTTTACGAGAGAAGCCAAGTCTTGAGTCAACTTATCAGACCAAGATCACAATTAAAGAACGACTCATGTATAACTTTATATCTTTGCTTGATCTTGGTCTTGTGCTTGAATCCCGTTATATATCAATTGCGCGCTTGTGCTTGGACCTCGTCATATGTCCATTGCGCATAGTTTGTCATTCATCAAAACCTACAAATATGAACACACGTTTTAGTATAGTGCCTTGAGAACGTGTTTCAACAATTTCCCCTTTTTGATAATGGCAAACTTTAGTCGGGATATACATATTTGATAATTCATAATGACGATTCAAGACAAGTAAAGATATGCAACAATATGCAACAAGTCTCTAGATGTGCAATTAGTTCCCCCTCAACATATGAATTCCCCCTCAATTTATGCCAATAAAAAATTAGTGCATATCCCTTATTCTTCCCCCTTTTGATATTAGCAAAAATGGAAAAGGTGAGTAACTTGTTTATTGATTAAGCAAAAGTTGCATAAGAAGACATAATAAAACAAATAATACCAACATAATCGATTATTGATACTTGATAATCAATTATATACTAACGATAAATTGGTTATCCTTAGGATAAATTGATTATTCTGCATCAATCTTTATAATTCCCCCTGCCTTTAGGGCGATACCTGCAAAAATTCGTTAGACGTCTCCGACGCTCAAGTTAGAAATCATGAGAAAGGGAAAATGCAATGCTTGACTTAGATCAACGTGGAGTCAAGAATCCCGAGTTCACTACGAATTCGGAAGAAGGACTCTTTCTCTAGGTTTTGTAAAGATGTCGGCCAATTGATCTTTGGTTTCAACAAATTCAATTTCGACATCACCCTTGAGAACGTGATCTCTTATAAAATGATGCCTAATTTCAATGTGTTTTGTTCTTGAATGAAGAACGGGGTTCTTCGTCAAGCATATGGCGCTAGTATTATCACATCTAAGAGGGATGTGATCAAGACTTAGGCCATAGTCCAAGAGTTGTTGTTTCATCCAAAGGATTTGAGCGCAACAACTCCCCGCGGCTACATATTCAGCGTCGGTTGTGGACAACGCAACACTTACTTGTTTCTTGCTAAACCAAGAAATGAGAGAGCTACCGAGCAAATGGCAAGTGCCACTAGTGCTCTTGCGGTCCAATTTGCATCCAGCAAAATCGGAATCGGAATAGCCAACAAGTTGGCATGAAGAACCTTTGGGGTACCATAGACCCACATTTACAGTACCAACAAGATACTTCAATATCCGTTTCACCGCAGTTAGGTGAGACTCCTTCGGACACGATTGATAACGAGAGCATAAGCACACGCTAAACATGATGTCCGGTCTACTAGCAGTAAGATAAAGGAGAGATCCAATCATACCTCGATACTTTTTGGTGTCGACTTCCTTACCTTTCTCATCTTTGTCTAGATGATCGGATGTGCTCATGGGAGTGGCCATTGCTTTTTGTGGTCATTTCAAATCGTTTCAGCAATTCTTTGCAATATTTAGCTTGACAAATGAAAGTTCCTTCTTTCATTTGCTTTACTTGCAGCCCCAAAAAGAATGTTAGCTCAACCATCATAGACATCTCAAATTTGCTTGTCATTAAATCGGAAAATTCCTTGCACAAAACATTGTTAGTAGCACCAAATATAATATCATCCACATAGATTTGAACTAATAAAATATCATTGTTTTTATGTTTAACGAAAAGAGTGGTGTCAACTTTCCCCCTAATGAAATCATTTTCCAAAAGAAATTTACTCAATCTTTCATACCAAGCTCGGGGAGCTTGTTTAAGACCATAAAGAGCCTTTTTAAGTTTGAAAACATGATTTGGAGATTTAAAATCTTCAAAACCCGGGGGTTGTTCAACATAAACTTCTTCTTGAATAACACCATTTAGAAAAGCACTTTTTACATCCATTTGATACAAATTGAAATTCATAGAAAATGCAAAGGCAAGTAATAAACGAATAGCTTCTAACCTTGCTACGGGAGCATATGTTTCTTCATAGTCAATACCCTCTTCTTGATTGTAGCCTTTTGCTACAAGCCTAGCTTTGTTTCTAGTGATTACACCATTTTCATCTAATTTGTTTCGAAAAACCCATTTCGTACCAATTATGGTATGATTTTCGGGTCTTGGCACCAAATCCCAAACGTCATTCCGTTTGAATTGGTTAAGCTCCTCTTGCATTGCCAAGGTCCAAAATTCATCCCCAATTGCTTCGGAGATGGTTGTGGGTTCAATTTGAGAAACAAAAGCAGTATGTCCTAAGGTGTTCTTAAGAGAGTTTCGGGTACTTACCTTTGATCCAACGTCGCCAATTACCTGTTCGAGAGGGTGATCTTTGATTGTCCTCCATTCGTTAGGCATTTTCGTTTTTTTCTCCAATTGTGGCGCTTCCTCCGATAATTGTTCCAAGATTTCATCTTGAATTTCCTTAGAAGTTTCCTCTTGTACTTTGTCTTGAGGACTTATTGAGTTAAGATACCTGCAGGATCAGAACCAGAATCCTTTCTCGCCAAGCGAGCATTATTTTCGGAAAACACAATATGAGGGGATTCCTCCACAGTTCCGGTTCTATTATTGAATACCCTATATGCTTTGCTACGTGTGGAATAACCAATAAAAATTCCTTCATCGGATTTGGCATCAAATTTTCCCAATTGATCTTTTCCATTGTTATGAATAAAGCATTTACAACCGAATACTCTAAAATGGGAGATATTTGGTTTCCTTCCCTTATAGAGTTCATAAGGGGTTTTCATGAGTATTGGCCTTATTACTACTCTATTCAAAACGTAGCATGCGGTACTCACGGCATCCGCCCAAAAATTTTTGGGAATCTTAGCCTCATCGAGCATGGTTCTAGCCATCTCTTCGAGACACCTATTTTTCCTTTCCACCACCCCATTTTGTTGTGGTGTTCGTGGAGCGGAGAAGGTGTGCTCGATACCGAGTTCGTCACAAAAGTCCGCAAAGAGATTGTGATCAAACTCTCCCCCATGATCACTTCTTATTGAAGTGACGGTTGTGTCCTTTTCGTTTTGAACACGTTTAAGAAAATATTTGAAATTATGAAAAGCTTCACTTTTATGAGCAAGAAATAGAGTCTATTTAAATCTAGAATAATCATCAACAATAACAAAAGCATAATGATTTCTACCAAGACTTTCAATGCTAGATGGTCCAAATAAGTCTATGTGAAGTAATTGCAAAGGTCTAGTAGTTGAAACAATATTTTTCGATTTAAAAGATGCTTTTGTTTGCTTCCCTTTTTGACAAGAACACAAATAGAGTCTTTTTCAAATTTCAAGTTTGGAAGACCAATAACTAACTTTTGTGAAACCAATTTGTTCAAAAGATGCATGTTGATGTGAGCTACTCTACGGTGCCATAACCACGTATCATCTTCTTTGCTCATAAGAAAATCTACATATTCAGATGAAGAATTTTCGAGATCAACCATATAGATATTATCTATTCTAGATCCACGAAGAATAATTTAAAATCGCTACGGCGAACAACTAAGCATTCATTTGAATCAAATAAAACAAGATTTCCCTTGTCACATAAATGACTTATGCTCAAGAGATTATGTTTTAGACCCTTAACTAGCAATATATGCTTAATGGAAGAGGATTCATCCTTACCGACCGATCCAATGCCGATAATTTTTCCTTTGTTGTTATCACCAAAAATAACGCTTCCTCCTTCCTAGTGTTCTAGTTGAAGGAACTTGGATTCGTCTCCAGTCATGTGCTTGGAGCATCCACTATCAAGGTACCAAAGTAGACTTGACCCCTTCAAACACACCGACAAAACAGATTAATGAGTTTTAGGAACCCATGCCATTTTGGGTCCTAGGGCGTTAGGCAAATCATAGTGATGTGATTGAGTGTTATGTCTATGTCGTGTATAACAAGCAGGAGCAATATGTCCGATTCGTCTACAATAATGACAAACAACATTAGGATTATGCATTCGTCTAGGTTGATAGTAATTGGACGGACGAAATCCATTTACTCTATTCTTGACAATATGACTATTGCGCAATTCATGAAAATCATTTCTCCTACTATTTGTTCTAGGATATACAGCATTTCTAAGATAGTTGTTTCTAGGTTGAAAGCCATTTCTAGGTGTTCTACAAGGTTCAAAATTCCTTCTAGCGTTTGGCCTAGAGTATGCATTATTTCTAGAATGATTATTTCTAGGTTGCGATTGTTGAAAGCCATTTCTAGGTTTTTTATTAGGATGAGCGTTTGTTTTATTAATCCTAGGTTGAGCCTTAGGTTGTTGGGGGTTGGCTTCAACCTTTTCTTTAGGCTCATTCTCAAAGCCTATGCCATGCTTGGTCGACTTCGAATTAACAAGAACATAATCCAAATTTTTATGAGAAGAATTAAACTTATCTAGGATGCCCTTAAGTCTTTCTACCTAATTTTTGAGATGCATGCAAGAAGTACAATTTTTACTAGAGCTCTCGGATTTGTCGGCGCTTCTCTTGCCAAAAAATTTGTTTTCTTCTTTCAACTTCTCATTTTCCAAATCAGTTTTTCCAAATCCTTTTCTTTCAAAGAGAGTTGTTTTTAAAAATCTTTTTCTTTTAAAGAAGCATTTTCTTTTATGCTTTTAACAGTTTTGGAAGCTTTAATAAATTCACTATACAACTCATCAAAAGCATTTTGCATTTCCTCAAGAGAATAGAAATTTTTGGAAGAAATTTGACATACCTCTTCTTGATTGTTTTCGTGAGCCATGAGACAAAGATTTGCGGCTTCGTCTTCTTCTTCCTCACTCGACTCGTCACCGGAGTCGCCTGCCCAAGATATGTATGCTCGTTGTTTCTTGAAGAGTTTCTTCTCCTTTTTGGCATTTGGGCAATTTGATTTAATGTGCCCGGTTTCTCCGCACTCATAGCACTTTATTTGATCTCCTTGCTTTTTGCCCTTTCGTTCATACTCTTTTCGCATGAACTTTTGAAATCTCTTAATAACGAGTCCGAACTCGTTGTCTCCGTCCTCATCATTTTGAGGTTGGCTTGTGCTTTCCTTGAGAGCGATCTTTTGTTTCCTTTGATCATCAACAAGAGGGTTAAGCATAGTAGATTCATAAGTTTTAAGATTACCTCTTAATCCGTCGATGGTGACATTTGAAACGCCAATAGATTCTTGAATCGCGTCGGCCTTGGATCGCCATGCCGGAGTGAGACTTCGGAGAATTTTTCGGACAAGTTCCTTATCCGTGAAGGTCTTCTTAAGAGCATGTAAATCATTAACGATTTTTGAAAATCGTTCGAACATCTCATCGACCTTTTCGCCTTCCTTCATGTGAAACAATTCATATGCATGGGTTAGGAAATCAATTTTAGCTTCCCTTACCTGGTCCGTACCTTCGTACGTAATTTCCAGCTTGTCCCACATTTGCTTCATGCAACATGAAATTTTCATGTAATCATCAGCATTTACAGCACAATATGATAAATTAATGGCTTTAGCGTTGTTTTGCATCTTTCGGATATCATTTGCATCGTATTCATCTTCGGACTTTGGAACATCTTTATTTTCAACCTTTTTGGTTGGAATTTGTTCTCCCTTCAAACCTTCCAAAGATGAAAACTATTTGATTGAACAAATATTCTCATCCTCTCCTTCCAGTACGTATAGTTTGTACTGTCAAATAGTGGTGGTCGGGTGGAGCATTGTCCTTCACCTATTCCTGCAAAAGAATCACGAGTAGAAGCCATGGATTGTTTCTCTCAAACGGTTAAGTCTTCAGAGAGTTGGGCTCTGATACCAATTGTTAGAAAATACGCTTAACGCTAGAGGGGGGTGAATAGCGTTATAATAAAAATTAGCGTAAACTTGCGGAATTTAAAAATTGCAGGAAAGAAATAAGTGCGATAAGTAAATAAATAAGAACGAACGCACCGATGTATCCTGGTTCAGCACAACCCGAGGCTAGTCCAGTCCCCGAGAGACTCTCTCGAGATTTCCACTAACACTGATAAGCTTACGGGTGCTCAACAAACCTTTACAAACAGAGGACACAAGCCTCAGCAACCTTTGCTCGAAGATACAACACTCAAAGACTTCAACCAAAGGAAACACAAGTTCCTTCTTACAATACAAGGGACTAACACTTCCCTTCAAGTGTATAAAACACTTAGCACTCACTTAAACAAGACTCTCTTAATAGAGTAGATATGAGTAAACAGATACGCTCAAGAACGCAACAACTTTCGTCAAGAATTTTGGCTCTCAAAACTTATGAAATGAATAGAAAGTGATGAACAATAGAGTATGCAAGCTATTGCAATAATATGATTAGTTGTTGTGTTTAGAAGACTGATTTGAAGCTATATTTATAGTTGCAAAACCATGCATTACCGTTGCCTAATTGCCAATTAAGAATTGCTTACTCAGTGACAATCGATTGTCAAAATGCCACAATCGATTGTTTGCCAATCGTTCCAAAAATCAATCCCAGATTTTATGCTTAACAATCGATTATCTAAGATCAATAATCGATTACTGGCAACGTTCAAAAAATCATTTCCAGATTTTACTTAAAACAATCGATTGTCAGAAATCTACAATCGATTACTTGGCAACGTTCAAAAGATCTTTTTCAGATTTTATTTAAAATAATCGATTATTAGAAATCTATAATCGATTACCTGACGGTTTTTGAAAATATTTTGGCAACAGTCAATTACACAATCGATTATGCTATGAGAACAATCGATTATATATCAGTCTTTGAAAAATTAATTTGACACTGCCTTAATGCACTCGATTGTCAAAGGTACACAATCGATTATTTTATGACTTTGAAAATGTCTGATAGACACTGCGTCAACACAATCGATTGTCATAAGTTCAAAATCGATTATTTTTTAGCTTTGAAAAACTTTGATGTACACTGCCTCAACACAATCGATTGTCACGAGGTTCGCAATCGATTGTCATGCATATTTGAAAAATCTGATGCACACTGCCTTAACACAATCGATTGTCATGCAGCTGACTTAACATAATCGATTATCATAAGTACATATCGATTATCTTAGTCCAGATTTTAGAGGCATGTTTAAAAACCATTTTGACTAAAGTAAATATGCATGATTTAAAATTATTTAGCTTTAAATTAAATATGCATGATTTGATAAAAATGTTTTTACGAGAGAAGTCAAGTCTTGAGTCAAGTTATCGGAGTAAGATCACAATTAAAGAACGACTCATGTATAACTTTATATCTTTGCTTGATCTTGGTCTTGTGCTTGAATCTCGTTATATATCAATTGCGCGCTTGTGCTTAGACCTCGTCATATGTCCATTGCGCATAGTTTGTCATTCATCAAAACCTACAAATATGAACACACGTTTTAGTATAGTGCCTTGAGAACGTGTTTCAACAAGCCGGCCTTTTGACTAAGATCAAGTGTGTGTGTGTGTTGAGTATTGATGTTTTGATGATTAACAAAGTATGACTGAATGTTCAAAGAACCGGTTCCTCAACGTAACTGCTTAACTGTTCTGAAGAACTAGCTCATCAGGAGAAAGAATCACCTCCTCATGATTGATACTTGTACATCTGTACAAGATAGTAACTTTATTTCAAAGTTACCTAGGTCCTAGTTTGGGGGAAGAAGGTTGCTATAAGTGATAAAGTTTGTTGCTCAAGAAGATATGGATAATTCAGTTAAACACAAAAGTCTCAAACTTTGTGAATCCTTAGAACAATGGGAGATCTATCATAGAGGAAGCTGACTTTGAATATCTCAAGTTGTGTTTTAAATAGGATCGATTTTGGACTTCTGAACTTTCCTTTTATACATTAACTAAAGAGTTTTAAGTCACTGACTTGTGTTGAATACTTTCCTTGTATTCTTCTTGAGTCACTCTAGTTAATGTGTTTTAGGAAATTGAAACGTAATCGAGTATCATAAACAACTAGTGAGTTGGAATGAGTATTTTATTAAAGTTATCAAATAGGAGTACTAGGATTAGTGAAGAGTATTTAATTAAAGTCCTGTAATTGATACATTTTGGCTTATTGTTCTAGTGGAGTTGGAGTTAAAAAACCTATGTGGTAGGTCGTGAGTTTTGCATCTTTTGAGCTAGGTGATTTATCACATAAAAATCATTGTATTCATTTTATTTCTTGTTTATATTTTAGGAACATAGTAAATAATCAAGTTCTTTAGTAATCCTTACCGGCACTCAAACTAACAATTGGTGTTAGAGCGGGTTCTCTCATTTACAAGGCTAACATCTAGAGTGATCCTGGAAGTAAGATGATTGCTCCACTTGAAAGTAATGAAGGACAATCAACTAACAGGCCACCCATGTTCAATGAAAAATATTATAGTTGGTGGAAAGTAAGAATGGAAGATTTCCTCAGAGCTGAAGACTATTAACTATGAACCATAGTCAACCATGGTCATTTGATTCCCATTAAACAAAATGCACAAAATGAAGCAGCTCCTAAGGACCCATGCGAATTTGTGGCAACAGGTTTCACAATGATGGAGAAGAATACAAAGGCTAAGAAAATCCTTATCTTTGGACTTGGTCCTGATGAGTACAATAGAATTTCTATGTGCTCTAATGCAAAGCATACATGGGATGCACTTCAAGCTACTTATGAAGGAACAAACAAGGTAAAGAGATCAAGGATTTAGCTATTCATGAGATACTATGAGCCTTTCTCCATGAAGGAATCTTAGCCCATGTAGGATATATGACTAGGTTCATTATAATAACCAATGAAGTGAATCACTTGGTAAAGTGTTTCCTCAGAAGATTTGGTTGGCAAAGTTCTAAGAATCCTTCCAGCCTCATGTGTATCAAAAGTCACTATATTCCAGGAAGCCAAGAAATTGGACAAAATCTCACTTGATGAGTTGGTTGGAAACTTAAAAACTCATGAAATGAGAAAGATAGAACTATGCAAGGAATAATTAAATGAGGATAAGGCCATGATTCTTAAAGAGTCTGTGGATGATCAATCTGTCTATGATGATCCTAATCTAGAAATGTTTTCCAAGTTCAAGAGGTTCATAAAAAATTCCAAAAATGCATCCAAGAAAGAGACCAATAGTATGATGGGTGCTTGTAATGACCCAAAAGGTCATCACTTTTTTAGAAATTAAATTATATATACCAAGGCCATAAAACCCTCTTTTTATCTTACCTCAATTTGCGTGCACAATCCGGGTGCATTTTCAGAATTCGTTTATGTGAAATCTAAGTAAAATAAAGAAATTAGCCTTTAAATTGACTTTGGTCAACATGCTTGATAAATAGACCTAGACTCGTGATCCCGATGGTCTCGTAGGATCCGTAAAAAAATATGGGACTTAGGCATATGCACGGAAACGAATTCCGAGGTCCTAATCCCGAGAAAAGAATTTTTTTTAAAAATTATTTGCTGGAAAATATAAAGGCTTTTAGAAGAATGATGTAAGTTCTTGATGGTATCGGGCCTGTATTTTAGTTTCAGATCTCGGTACAAGTTTAAAATAATAATTAAGTCGGATCTGCAAAATTTGGTAAAGATCAAAATTGATTTCGTAGAAAACGGACCGCTAGTTGAGAAAATAGTAATTTCAATGTTCTTACATGATTTCATAAATTTAAGGTTTAATTCATAGTTATTTATGTTATTTTGATGATTTGATCGCACAAGAAAGTTCGCATAATATTTTCGGATTAGTGTGCATGTTGGTTTGGAGCATTGAGGCCTCGGTGAATTTTGGATAGGCCACGAAATGAGATTGGACTTAGGAAAGATTACTGGTATCTGGTATTTTTGCCAAGGCCTCTGCTCTCACAATTTCGAGACCAGGATTCACAATTGCGAAGTTCTCAGGCTTCGGAATTGCAACCCATGCATCGCAAATGTGAACCAAGCCTGGGTAGGCCTTGATCGCAAATGTGACCCTTTTGATCGCAAATGTGAAAGGGACAGAGCCGCAAATACAACTAATCCTTCGCAAATGCGAAAAAAGCAGGTTCCAAAGGGGTTTGCAATTGCGAACCTTGGTCGTAATTGCAACAATTGAAACCTGCTAAAGGAAACTTTGACATGGGTTTTCCGCATTTTCCAAACTCTTCAAACTTAAAACATCTTAGGATATTTTTCAAAGGTACATACTCTTCCGAATCATTAGTAAGTGATTTCTAACTTACTTCTTTCAATCTAATCCATCTTTTTACATGACATCATTTAAAAATCAAGGGTTTTTCGTTGGAAATTTGGTGATCTAGGGTTTCAAATTTTGGGGATTTGAACCTCGATTTGAGGTTTGATTTCAAAATAAATTATATATTTGAGTTTGTGAGTGAATGGGTGATAGGGTTTTGGTTTGAACTTTGGGTTTTGACCAAGTAGGCACGTGGTCAATTTTTGACTTTTTGGTAAAATCATTAGAAAACCTATTTTCATATATTAAAATTTATTCATTTAGCATTTATTGATATCGTTAAGTATATAGTGGCTAGATAGAAGTGAATTGGTGGTGGAATCAAGGGGTAAAGCGATAGTTGAGACTTGATTGTGTTCGTGGATTGAGGTAAGTATTTGGTATAACCTTAGCTTGAGGGAATATGAGTTGTAGTCTTATTTTCTATGTGCTAATTGTTGAGTATGACGTATAGGTGTGGTGACGAGTATCTATACGTTGGTGTCAAGCATGCCCGTGAGTATTATACTATGATTTAGTCTTATACTATAATTGTTGTGACTCTGTTATGTATTGTCCATGCTTAATATGATAATTTTCAATGTGGAACAAGGCTTATAGAAGTATTCTTGGTAATTGAACATGGTAGAGCATTGGCTCAAGTTGAGATTTATGTTGTGAAGTGATTGTGTAAATGAGAAGAGGTTTATGATATTGTTCCCCTTTCTTAGATATTGTTGTTATACTATTGTTCCCTTGCCGGGATCCTATTGTGATTTTATTGATACCCTTTCCCGAATTGCTTTGTGATTGTTGCTTGGATAAGGAAGAGTGCAAAGCATGAAGGGTGATGCCGTGCGTTATATATTTATGAGTGAGTTTTAATGCACGAAGGGAGATGCCATTCTTATATTGTAAATGTAAAAGCACGGAGAGTGATGTTGTACCATGATATTGTCACGCCCCAACCTCGGGAGATGCGACCGGCGCTCGGTCGAGTGAACCCAACTAAGAAAGCCTTGTCACAAACTTTCTACCCCACTCTTTATTATTAATATAACCATGTTCCCTTTTTATTTAGGCAAAGAAAGGCAGAATATTCAACAGTGATAGTTTATTCCATATTACAAGCTTAATCCATAGTTATAATTAGTTTCCGGAATTTCCATAATGTTACAATTCATATATAGCGGGAGTTTATAATTACAAAATAGCATATGAGCCCCCACAACACCCATACAAGACCCACACACATGTCTGTGGAGCCTCTAAGGATACAAAAGATGCGTAGAATAATGTCGGCAACAAGGTCCCCGGCTATACCTTAAAATAGAAATCCACAACAATAGAAGATATACAATACAACCCCTTGAAGGAGGAAAGGGCTCACCGAAACCTTGAGAAGAAGATAACCTGCTATGCATGGTCGCCACTATCTGCAATGAATATAACTACATTCATTCAAAAAAATATAGCGCCCCGGTAAAAGGGATGTTAGTACCATAGAATAGTACTAGTATGTATAACTAAACACCATTTTACTAGAAAGAACAATCAAGCAAGAACAAAAAAACCATAAGAGTAAATTACAGGTTTGAATCAGACACCACATCATCACATTTGGATAAACCATATAATCTTGCATAAAATTTCCATAATTCAATTTGGGGAGTTTCTTTCATATAATCATCAATGTTCTTAATACCACTACTATCTTAACCAAAGTCCGGTCCGGACCCGATCGGCTAGGTTGCTTCATTTGAGGCATATACTTCAATCACCATTTCAGTCCCCTTTTCCAGATTTCAATATTTTCACATCACCGCCATGTGTGCGGCATGATGTTTTTCCACATCTCGAGCGGCTAGGCCGCCTTACTTACGCGTTGATCCTTTCTCATTATTCATCTCATTTGAATCTTTATTTCACATATATCATATCCATTCCTTGGCACTTAGGGCCACAATTATCACATCTTTCCATCTTAAATGTCCATCTAGAATTTTGTGATCATAGGCACACATAGAAGCAACTCAAGTGGCAAACACAAGTAGGTTTTCACATAATTAGCATGACAGAGCTTAGTCTTAGTCTTGGCTAATAGCCTAGGCATGTCAACACATGATTAGTATTCTTCACACATCTCTAATTATCAAGGGTATTTTAATACACACGTTTAAGGCACGTTCTTCATGTTAGTATATATATATAATTGCAAACCAATTCATATGAAATAACAATTAGTACATCGACAAGCTGTAGTCTTACCACATTTGCGTAAATGCCAGCGGAGCTCAATTTTTAATAAAAGGGGCTTTATCCATACATACCTCGATATAGCTTTCCTTATTCTTTACAAAATTCCAGAACTCTTAGAACTTCAATCTATTTTGTAGGAGTTACAAATTGAATCGAGAATTAGAGATGAGATTGAAATTCTAGTTTGGTTCAAGCATATTGTCGAACACTAAAGGTGCAGTGTGATCTTAGGCCCTTTATGAGAGGAATTCTATCATTTTATACTCTCAATTGCCTTCTTTTTAGTTTATTACCTTCTAATATCCTATGGTGTGACATGCATGCAATAATTTTATTTTTATGCTCATAAATTACTTCACTACTGACCCCTTCTTATTAGGTATAGAAATAAGAGCGGAGGTGATAGATCATACCTCTTGGGAATTTAGGTGTCTTCACTTGATTTTCTTTACTGTTTTAGCAAGATTCATGGAGCAATTTATGTGAGACTGTGTCCCTCTCTAAGACCCTCTTTCTCTCTCTAAAAGCATAATATAATATTCTCAAAATGAGTTAGAACATCGAATATATCGACAAGGATCGGGTTTAAATATTAAAAAAATTGGAGCCTCGTCCGAGTAAGGTATGTGATCGCAAAGTTGAAATGCGGCCCACAAAATGGACCACAAAAGTGCTCCAAAAATCTAAAAATTCTGTTAGGGTTTGCTACGGAAATGCGGTCTGCATACCTATTATGCGGTAACATAATGCACCACGGAACTACCATTTACAAAATCCCAAGATGATTATGCGACGACTATGCGGTCTGCATATCAGTTATGAGATCAGAAAATGGACCATATTTTGACCTCAATTTAGACTAACCCGCTGACTCACTTTGCGATAGAAATGCGATCCGCATACTTGATTTGCGATCGTATTATGGACCACATAATATCACTTTTCTGGAAAACTTTGATTCTTGATTTTTAAATTCTTAGATCAGTATAAAAGGTCTGAACTGCGTACTAACACATATTCGTAACTTGGCACTAAGAGCTACTAGGTTCTGAGTACAAGTTTTTAGGGGGCCTTGCAGATATGAGTGATAATGCACGAAGGATAATGCCATGCCATGATTATGTGAGGTAATAGCATGAAGGATAATGCAGTGCCGAATCTATTGATTCCTATGGTGAGAACGAGAGTAAAAGCACAAAGGGTGATGTATGAACTTGTTATTGTTCTCCTTATTCTTGCTTATAGTTGAATTTTGATGTTCCTTATGCTTCTTTGCTGAAATACTATTTGTACTTGATATTCCCGCATCATGTTTCCCATTTCCATCTTTAACTACCAGTTCCTGTTATTATTACTTGGCGAACATGATTTAAATACACAAGTTTATTTGGTAGCCTTGTCTTAGCGTTGTTACTACTTCGCCGAGGTTAGGCTCGACACATACCAGTAAATGGGGTCGGTTGTGCTAATACTACACTCTGAAATTGTGTAGATCCCGATGCTGGAGCTTTTGGACCATAGTGAGGTTGTTGCCTTCAGTCCAGTGGTGACCCGAGGTAGTCCTGCAGACGTCCGCAGGACTGGGTGTCCCCTTCTATCTTTTCCGTTATGTTTTTATTAAGGCTGTTAGTGTCGCGGTTCCGAACTGGAACCGGACCGGAACTGTGGCCCTGCCGGTTCTGCCAGTTCCGGCGGTTCCGATTCTATCGGTTCCAGGGAACCGTCGCGGGGTGGTTCTACTCGTTGGAACCGCTAGAACCGAAACCGCCAGAACCGAAACCGGCTCGCGGTTCTGGACCGGTTCTGGCGGTTCCAAAGGGTTCTGCCGGTTCCCAACGGGCATTTTTCAACAAAAAAACAAAAATTTTAAAAATTATTTCAGAAACAGCTGTTTGCAAAATGTAGCCGTTTGGAAGTTTAAAAAATAGTCATTTGGTCCCCAAACTTTAATTTAACCCCAAACATTATATAGTTACACTATTTCTCATTTCTCAACTATAAATACCCCCTCATTCTTTCATTTTTATTCACCAATTCATCAATATCTCTCAATCTCTCTCAAGCTCTCTATCAATCTTTCTACTGCAAGTGCTTAATTTATTGTTGCAAATTCGTGAAAAATTGTGAAGTTGTTGAATTGAAGTTTTCAAGTGTTCAAATTCAACAATTTTCAATTTTCAAGAAGTTGTTCGTCAATCAGGTAAACTCGTTTCAACTCTTACGTGCTAATAGTAATTTTTTGGGTTTTAGTTTTGCTTAATTCTAATTATTATGGCATTTTCATTGAAAAAAATGTTCGGTAAAGGAAAAGCTAAAACCGGTGAAAGTAGTGGCAAAATACTACCCCTCCCCCGGCTCCTCGACCTAGAAAAGATAAGCAAGTTGAAAGTAGTAGCCAACCTAGATGTCCTAATGAACCCTTCGGAATCCTTGATAGTGATCACCCTTGTTTTCAATTTAGCGATATTGATTTTCTACATGATGTAGCAGTAGGTGATAGAATAGACGATGATATTATGAATGCTCTTTATCCTAATGCACCTATCTTAGAGGGAAATGAGGATGATGATGATGATGATTAAACCCAAGCTCCAGTAGATTTAGATAATACACCTACTAGTCCTGCTCATAACTTAGGTGATGAACCGGCACACCCACCTGTACAAACTCCCACTTTTAGTAGACAACCTCCTAAACGTACAGAAACATCATTAGTTTGGAAATTTTTTATTCAACTAAGAGAACAAAATAAGGCTAAGTGTAAATCTTGTGGGAAATTACTTGTTCATAGGTATACTAGAGATCGTAGCGGCACGGGTAGTTTAGTTAAGCATATAAAATTACACCCTAGCGATAAGGCTAGATATTTGCAATTGAAAGCGCTACAAGAGGGGAGGACAAGTGTTGATTCTACAGTTAACCCAAGTACTGGTTCTAATCTAGTTCAACCAGGAATAAACACAGTCAACTGAGGTATTTTATATTACGATCCAAATAAGGATCGTGAAGAATTAGCGAAAATGATTACTGTTATGTGTTTGCCTTATTCTTTTGCTTCTAATCCTGCATGGATTCATTATATTAGAAGAGCATTTAATCCTACTTATAAAGGTTGGCCTCGCTCAACAGTTAAGGCCGATATTTATTAATACAAGCACGAATATGAACAATATTTGCGCTATTTATTTACTCATATAACTAATCGTATTTCTATTACAACTGATATTGGTAGAAGTGGAAATGACTGTGATTGTCTAACTGTAACAAGTCATTGGATAGACGAAGACTGGACAATGCAAACACGTATAATTGCATATAGAATAATTAATTCACGACACACGTGTAGGTTTATAGCTAACACTGTTTCAGATGTATGCAGATATTTTTGCTTTAGTGATAAAATAATATCAATTTCTATGGATAATGCTACTAGCAATACTAGTGCAATAGGCATGCTAACAAGAACACTTAATCCTGCATTTACTAATATTATCCATGTTAGATGTATTTGTCATATTTATCATTTAATTGTTGGTGATGGTATGCGAATATTAAACAAAGAAATTGAAAAGGTGAAAATGGATCTTAATTGGTTATTTTATTCAAACCGTAGAAGTAGACTTAGAGAATATTTTAAAAATGTGACGAATATGGCCTTAGAGAAAGAAAGGTTCCTAAACCTTGCCCGACTAGGTGGAATTACATGTATGAAAGTTTAGTAGTAGCGTATGAATATAGAAACCCAATTAACGCTACGTATAATTCTCGGGATTGTGGTGAGGAAGATGAAAAATGCTAACTACCCAAGATTGGACTAATGTTAAAATTCTTTTATATTTTTTAGAACATTTTCATGTGGCTACAAATGCTTTTTCAGGACAATATTATCCAACAATTTCTAACTGTTTAGTTTATATTGCCGCACTTGCTAATTTGTTTGATTTTAGCAAGGGAGGGGACATTTATGAACTTGCAATAACTGAAATGAAAAAAAAAGTTTAAAAAATATTTTTTTCCAATCCCTCCTTTTTTTTGTGTGTCTGCTATGTTAAATCCAACTATGAAATTAGGAGGTCCTCACTTTTGGTATTCTACTTTATCGATCTTTAGATCTTTCAGAAGTAGAAATTGCTACACTAGCTGATGCGAAAGCATCAATAAAAGTTAATGCTCAAAGTGTTTATAATGCTTATAAACAGCCGTTAGAGCAGGCTAGGCCAAATATTCCAACCCCTACTTCGTCAACATCACAATCGTCTAAAAGAGTTGCTGGCTTAACAGCTCTTAAATCGTGGATGGAGTTCAGGGGTACTCAAGGTGATAATTTAGATGAAATTTCCCATCTGAATGAGCTTCAAGTTTATTTGTCACAGGGACTAGAAAAGGAGAATCCAGACGGCTCTTTCGACCTTTTGGAATGGTGGAAGTACAAGGGAAAAGCAATTTCCCGTTCTTGCAAGGATGGCTCGGGATGTTCTGTCGATTCAAGCGGCAACTGTTGCATCGGAGAGCGCTTTTAGTCAAGCAAGACTACAAATAGGTGATCATAGAGCGTCGATGCGGGACAGCTTGGAAAAATCAGTGCTTTTTAGAGATTGGATCCGCGCAGAAAGAAGGAACTTTGGCCTAGCAGAATCACAACCAGAAATAGATGAGACATATGAAGAAATGATAGCAGAACTTGCTCAGGAAGCAACATCACCCGAAAGTGGCGATGAACAAGCTTCATTTCCACCACCGCCAACACAACCACCTCCCAACCTTGAAGGTTTTATGAGATTTGTTAGAAATAATGCATAAATTATGATGTAACTTGTATATTGGCATGTCTTCTTTTAGTTTTTTTTCCTTTTAATGGTGGTATTAGTACCATGTTGTGCTCATTCCATTGAGGGAAGGAAGACTAAGAAAGATATGCCATTTTGGTCAATAAATATGCTCTTTATCATATCCTTGAATATCTTTTGTCTCAATATTTCTTTGTCTTTACTTCTATATCAATCCTTGGATATTTATATAACATACAATATATAAGATAAAACACAAAATACTAATTACAACAGTCTTTTATCAATATATGCTACTTATATACAATTTATACTAATTACTAACTACAACACATATACACTACTTATATACAATATATACAACTTAAATACATTATATACACTACTTATACACAATATATACTAATTATCAAACACAATATATACTAATTATCAAACACAATATATACTATACTAATAACATAGTACACCATATAAAACATATTTTACAATATACTAATGACTACTATACAATATATTGATTTTAAAAACAAAAAAAATTTCAGAACCGCCGGAACCGGAACCGCCAGAACCGGAACCGCATGGTACCTGGAACCGTCACGGACCGGTTCTACCTTCAGAACCTCCAGAATCGGAACTGCCAGAACCGCCAAAACCGCGAGAACCGGAACTGCAGACCCATAAAGACCCAGAACTGGAACCGGATACAGCCTTAGTTTTTATGTATTTCAAAGACAGACTTTTACTTTCTATTCAGACCACTGTTTGTAGTATTCGTAGATGGTCTGTGACGTTGTGACACTAATTCTGAATAGAGTTTTATGTGGATTTTGTACTAGAATTTGGTTAAACCATTAGATTTTGTATTCTGTTTTTCTGTTTATTGTGATCATTCCGCTATTGATCACATGTAAATTCATAAATAATAAAAGGTTAAGGGAAATGGGTAATAAAATTTGTAATACTTGGGTTGCTATCTTTCATGAGTAGGCGCCATAACGACTCGTGAGGATGGAAAATCCGGGTCGTGATAGTGCTACAAGTGTGGCAAGCTAGATCAAATTATCAAGGACTTCCCAACGTGATAAATTGAGTGGAGGAAAGAACAAGCTAAAAAAGAGAAACGGGAGAAGATGTGAGAACAGTGTTCCAACAAAGGAAAAATCCTAAGAGAAGAATTTACTAAAGCAATGAAGCAGGCATTCTTGGCAGTATATAAGGACAATGGAAGTGATCAAGAGGAAGAAAAGTAGGATGAGGCTATAATTCTCTATGCTGTGATTGATGAACACCAAGATGTGACGACAACCCCTAATATAGCTCGGAATGCGCATTGGAAGACCTTCTATATTTGATGAACACCACTATGACGAACGAAAGTTGCATATGGAAACATTTCTTCAGGCCACTGACTTTGACCAATGAGTAATTTTCAGTCATGGATCAATTCTCCTAACCAAATTGGATAGTGAAGGTAACAAGTGCAACAAAAGAGAAGAGGAATACAATGAGAAAGATTGTCAGCTAGTTAAATAAAATGCTAAAGCAAAAGACCAGCTCTAAAAAAGCTTGTCTAGAAATGCTCTCCTCAGAGTGTGCTCTTGCATATCTACTCATGATATAAGGAGGAACTTGGAAACTGACTTTTAAAATAAAAGTATCGAACTGTTGGCGATTGAAGAATCCAAAACAGAGGAAAAAGCGATAGGAATGATGGCCATGAGTGATTTAGAAACTGAAGATGAAGAAAACTAGGTAAGTATATCTGAATTGAAAGAAAATATTCATGTTACGTCCAAAAAATAACTGATGGCGATAATTGAGACCTTAATGAATGAAATGGATAAAATGAGTACTAGAAATGATCAGCTAATAAGCAAACTTTCTTATGTCAAACTTGATATCAAAGAGCTTGAATCTGACAAAGCTAGTTTAGAAAAACAGCTCAAAGATCTTAAGAACCAGGTTCTTGAGCTTACTTCTAACAAAAAGAAGTCTCCTAATATACATGGCAAAAGAAAAATGAGTGATCTGTAGGATAAGATTGAAAAGGGATTAAAAATTGTTAAGGATAATCTTTGTGATGTTGAATGTAGAAATAAAGTCATGCATGAAAACCTAGAAATAACTAATTATGAACTCTCTAGACTAAGAAAATGGCATACATCTTCTGATTCCATAAACTAGCTAAATAAATACTATAGCTCTAATAAATCTAGAATTGGCTACAGAAAACCTATCCCTAAGTTTGACCCAAAGTATGTAGGAACTTGTTATAATAACATGTGCACTCATTGTGGAAGAGTAGGACACATTAGAGACACTTGTCTTGCCTTAGTTCATGCTCAGTTTAAACTACCTTTGGCATTGCTAAAAATGTGAAGAAGGAAAAGAAGCCAAAGGTTAATCCTCCTGTCCATACTAAGAGAATTGAGGTTAGCAAGAAAGTAGCTTCATATGCACTCCCTTTATGGGCAAGAAGGGATATGATTAATTATTTTTTTCAAACAAAAAGGGGTCCAAGCTTGTCTGGATTCCCAAAACTAACTTGTAAATTTTGGTGTAGGCTAAGGTGAGAGGAAACAATCAGAATTGGTATCTAGACAATGGATGCTCAAGATATATGACTGGAGAAAGGAAAATATTCCTCTCACTAATTACCTTCCAAGGAGGAAGTGTGTCAATTGGAAATGGAAAAAAGGCCAGATAACAGGTAATGGAAAGGTTGACAAGTCAGTCTCTCATGTTATAAAAGATGTGTATTATATGGTAAGTCTTAAGTACAATCTTCTTAGCATCTCTCAAATGTGCGACAAAGGAAATGAGGTAAAACCCAATTCCAAAATTTCCATTTTTACTAAGATTGATATTGACAAAGGGTAAGAGACATAACAATGTCTACAAGATATCGATTATGTCACTTCCCCGGGGTAATCAGACATGCTTGTGTGCAGTGGAAGATGATCGACTACTATAGCATAGAAGACATAGACATACCGGTCTCTCTCAAGTCAACAAGTTGGCAGCAAAGGACTTGGTCCTTGGGCTACCTAAAGTTGAGTTCACCTCTGACAATGTATGTTGAGCATATGTTAGAGGGAAACATGTTAGGTCATTCTTTAAATCTAATAAGTTTATAAGTAATTCTAAATCTTTGGAACTTCTTCATATGTACCTATGTGGACAAATTAGAATAAGGATCAGGAGAGGTAAGAGCTATGTGTTTGTGATTGTTGATGACTTCTCCAGGTATACATCAACTTTGTTTTTAGAAACCAAATATGAAACCTTTGATGGTTTTGTATTTGTTGAAATGATTCAACAAAAGATAGGGTACAATGTTTCAAGTATAAGAAATGACCATTCAAACTTCCTTGAGTTCTGTGGCTCACATGGTATTCACCATAATTTCTCTGCAGCTAGAACTCCATAACAAAATTGGATTGTAGAAAGAAATAATAGATCCTTAGAAGACATGGGAAGGATCATGTTAATTGCCAATGGACTGCCTAAGAGTTTCTGGGCTAAGGCAATCAATACTGCTTGCTGTCTGCTAAATAGATGCATGGTCAGAACCATTCTTGAGAAAACTCCTTATGGGTTACTTCGAGGAAGAAAACCTAACATCGCTTACCTAAGAGCCTTGGGTGCAACTGTCTTGTGCATAATAATGGGAAAGAAGTTCTAGGTAAGTTTGATGAAAAAAGTGATGAGGGAATTTTCTTGGGCTACTCTCCACATAGTAAAGCCTATAACAACAACAACTACTACCCAGTATACTCCCACCAAGTGGGGTCTGGGGAGGGTAATATGTAGACAGCCTTACCCCTGCCCGAAAGGGCAGAGAGGCTGTTTCCAATCGACCCTCGGCGTATAGGATAAAAAAGGGGAAGCTGCATTAAGAAACAAAGGTAAAATTAGAGACACAAGCAAGACAAAACAAAATAATAAAGCATAAGTACTCCCGCAAAAATAACATAAATAATTCTGAAGACATAAGCAACATAAATACAGTCGCATGCAATAATAACAAGCAGTAACTACCATACTAACAACCATAATCACCTATGGGTGACCCAACTATCCCACACCCCACCCCCGGGAGAGACGAACGAAGAACTCTATGAGCCACTAGCCTACAATCCTGATTCTAGACCTCCAGACTCCCCTATCAAGGGTCATGTCCTCGGTAACCTGCATTCTGGTCATGTCCTGCCTAATCACCTCTCCCCAATGCTTCTTAGGCCTCCCTCTCCCTCGCCGACCACCAACAATCTCCAGTCGCTCGCAGCTCCTCATCGGGGCATCGGGGCCCCTCCTCCGAACATGCCCGAACCACCTCAGCCTCGCTTCCCGCATCTTCTCGTCCACCGGGGCCACCTCTACCTTCTGTCGAATAACTTCATTCTTGATCTTGTCCAGCCTGGTGTGCCCACACATCCACCTAAGCATCCTCATCTCCGCGACCTTCATTCTCTGAACATGCGAGTTCTTCACGGGCCAGCACTCCGCCCCATACAACATCGCGGGTCTAACCACGGCTATGTAGAATTTCCCCTTGAGTTTGTGTGGAATTTTCTTGTCACACAGGACCACTGAAGCGAGCCTCCACTTTGACCACCCCGCTCCTATCCGATGGGTGACGTCCCCGTCAATCTCTCCGTCCCCCTGAATCACAGACCCAAGGTATCTTACACTGTCCCTCTTGGCGATGGCCTGAGAACCAAGCATCACTTCCCCGCCTACCCCACTCGGCTCGTCGCCAAACTTGCACTCTAGATATTCTGTCTTAGATCTGCTTATTTTGTAACCCTTAGACTCGAGGGTCTGTCTCCATATCTCTAACCTTTCACTAACACCGGCCCTCGTTTCGTCTATCAATACTATATCATCAGCGAAGAGCATACACCAAGGCACATCCCCTTGGATATGTCGGGTTAGAGCACCATCACTAAGGCGAACAACAGGGGGCTCAGCGCCGATCCTTGATGGAGCCCCATTACCACAGGAAAATGATCTGATTCGCCCCCCACCGTCCTAACCCTAGTCTTAGCTCCATTGTACATGTCCTTGATTACTCTGATATAGGCTTCTGGCACACTCTTCGCCTCTAAGCACCTCCATAGCACCTCCCTCGGGACCTTGTCATACGCCTTCTCCAAGTCGATAAGCACCATATGGAGGTCCTTCTTCTTATCCCTGAATTGTTCCGCCATCCGCCTGACTAGGTGGGTGAAAGAAAATATTCATGTTAACATTGATGAATACAACAATTTGGCTGAGAAAGTTTTGCATGATGAAGATTATGACATATGATTCACTGATGATGGAAATACAAAGAACACTGGTGAAGATGGATCTGAAAACCGCAAGGAAATTGAAAGTTATCATGAGGAACAACTAGAAGAAAGAACTACTCTAACTGTTGACCAGATTAATGAAGCCATACCTATTGAACTGCTATTTTGGGTCACTCATCGGGTGAATCTTCATTGGCATACAGATCAGACCATGGAAGCATCAAATCTCACATCCTCTTGAGAATATCATCTCTGATCCAAATGCAGGGTTGCAAACCATGTCTTCTATAAGAAATCTATGTGCACTAACATCATTCCTCTCACGGGTTAAACCTAAGACCATTAGAGATTCTCTAAAGGATCCAGACTAGTTCATAGCCATAGAAGAGAAGCTAAACCAGTGTGAGAGAAGCAATATCTGGCACCTAGTACAAAAACCCAAGAACAGAACTGTCATAAGTACCAGATGGGTGTTCAGAATCAAGTTGGATGAGCTAGAAAAAATCACAAGGAGTAAGGCTAGACTAGTGGCTCAAGGATACAACCAAGATGAGGGCATTGACTATGATGAGACATTTGCATCTGTAGCTAGAATGGAGGCTATAAGAATGCTAATATCCTTTTGCTGCCACATGGAGTTCACTTTATACCAAATGGATGTATATAGTTCCTTTTTATTGGTTACATGAAGAAGGAAATGTTTGTCAAACAACCTCCTAGATTTGAAAGTGAAGAATTTCACTGACTATGTGTTCAAACTGGATAAAGCTCTTTGTAGACTGAAACTGGCTCAAAGAGCTTGGTATGAGAAGCTTTAAAAATCTCTCTTAGCCAACAACTTTATAACATAAAAGGTGGACAACACTCTATTTCTAAGGAGCATAGGGAAGAATATTCTTATTGTGCAAGTGTATATGTATGACATTATCTTTGGGCTACCAATGAAGCAATGTGCAAATGGGAAATGGGTTTGAAATGAGCAAGATAAGCGAATTGAACTTCATTTTGGGGTTGGAAATCAAGCAAACACTTACTGAAACCATGATACATCAGCAGAAATATATCAAAGAACTACTGAAGAAGTTTAACATGGATTCCTCTAAGTCCATTGACTCACCCATTGCAGCTGCAACAAATCTGGACCTTGATGAAGAAGGCAAAAGTGTGGAATATAAACTATATAGATGAATGATTGCTCACAACAGATCGCTGCCGACTCAACGCTACACGAATATAGGGAGAGCGGGCTGTCATAGCTTTTACCCGAGTAGTGGTTTGGGATCGAATTTCCATAAGGAGCTTGGAATTGAGTTGTATTGTCTGTTTAGCTTAGACTTGCATTTGAACTTCTAATTGCAGTCCTAACATTTTTGGGTTTCTTTGCATTAACTCCTACTATTATGAACTAAAATTGAACACTAAATTATGCTAAAGGAATATTGCTTGCTTGTAACTAATAGCAAGAAAGGCACTAGAGTCATGACACCTCATAGGTGGTTAATTAACGGGTAGAGACTACTAATAATAGATTGACATATTCGGAATTTATGTTATAACCATTGCACTATTGTACTCAATCTCACACCTCTCTGCAAAGAAAGTAATTTTGCCCAATTGAGTCTCTCGAGACCAATTGTGTAGGCCAATTAGACCAAGCAACTTGGCTTCAAGTAGGGTGATTACTCTCTCGAGATTTAACCCGTTAATTGAAACTACTATTTCTCATGGGTCCATCCCAATTCCTTGTTGGGTCAATATTAGTGTCATAGAACCTCTTTCTCAAGAAGAGTAATAACCCACTAATCTAGGATTAATGTTTGCGACCATCAATCCTTAATTTAAGCATGAAATTCACCCAAATAACAAATACCCAATAGCAATCTATCATTAGAAAGCAACACCCATCAATTATGCACACTAAGGTTGAGCCACAACCCTAGATAATTGGTTTATCTAGACATAATTAACGAAGAAATAGAAGAAATAGAAGGAGAAATAGACATAATAATTAGTTACTAAGACTAAGCTACAAGAATCTATTGAGAAATTAATACTAAAATGGAATAATAGGCTAAGTCTTACGTCCTCACGAGCGCAGCTCCGTTCAGTCAAGAAAAAACTTAAAAACTACTCTAGAAATGGTAAAATGTTCTATTTATAGTGGGCTGAAAAAACTAGACAAAATTGCCCCTGCAGGGTCAGTGCGGGCCGCACGTTTCCAATCGCTGCCGCACTGGCTCTTTGGCTTTAATTTCTATCTTCTCTAAAATGGCTGGCGCGGACCGCATTAAAGTGTGACGCGATCGCGTGAGGTTCTGGCACGAGCCGCGAAATGGTGACAGTGGCCGCATGGCTTGACTTTGCTAAAATCTCTATCTTCTTTGAACCTTGTGATGCGGGCCGCACATTTCTAACCGCGGCCGCATGAACTAGACGTGGGCCGTGCATTCTAACCGCGGCCGCGTTATGCTAGACCTGGTCATACTCTTTTCTAAACCTTGTGATGCGGGCTGCATACCATAATAGCGCGGCCGCGTGAGCTGGACGCGGGCCGCACATTTCCAACCGCGGGCGCGTTATGCTAAACTTGATAGTGCTCTTCTTTGAAACTCCTAGTGTGGACGCATGAACAATAGTGCGGTCCACACTATGCTCCTCGTTCCACCACTTTACTTGGCCTTTGACACCGGAGCAGGTTTTACTCCATTTTGAGCCAATTGTTGACACTTCATCACTTTGTCACTCAAACCTACAATCAATCACTTCTTATAAGCATTTTGGGGCTCTTCTGTAGTAAATTACACTCAAAGCATAGGCAAGTAAGGGCATAAAACACGTTAAAATCCTATTTATAAACAACAAGCAGGTATGATATAGTGTTCAGTATGAGATTATGTGCAAGATTTCAGGAAAATTCCAAGGAATCTCATCTGAAGGCTATGAAAAGGATACTAAGATATCTCAAGGGGACCCTTACCTCTTTCTACAGTATTCCAAAGGATATAAGTTTGATCTAGTTGGTTATGTTTATGCTGACTATGCAGGTTTGTTGACAGGAAAAACACTTCAGGAACAACTCATTTGCAACGTTCTTTTTTGGTGTCTTAGTGAACCAAGAGCAAAACTCAATTGCTTTAACTACTGTTGAGGCTGAATATGTAGCATCACCATCCTGTTATCCTCAGTTTCTATGGATAAAACAACAGCTAAGGAATTATGGTATATTTGTTGATTGTGTTCCCATTTTCAGTGATGACATCAGTGCCATAAACATTGATAAAAATCTATGTCAGTACAAGAGAACCAAGTGCATTAACATTAGGCATCCCTTTCTCAAAGATAATATTGAAAGAGAGAATATCTCACTTAACATTTGTAAAACTAGATTAAATTGCTAATATTTTTACTAAAACTTTGAGTGGGGATCACTTTGAAATGAATAGACTAAAACTAGGACTAATCAACTCTTCGCACTAGGTTGAATCCCAGTGATCGGCTATAAAAGGCATAATAAGATGTAGATAAATAAATACAATATATTTGATTCAGTTTTGTATTTGTATTAAGCTCAAACACTTGCTTGGAAAATCTGGCTGATAAATGTGTTACATGATACTAATATGAAGTGCTGAATCTTTATTGCAGAAAAAAATAAGGAGTTGCTAAGGAGTTATTTTTTTTTACTCAAGTACGTGCCATACCGTCTTAAGTCGCTAGGATTTTATATCCTAAAATTAATGATTTACTCATACTTCTAATTATGTTGGCATCACTTCCAATCATCTTCTAGTCAAGGAGTAAGAGAGAATCCTAGTGAAATTAAAGATAAATTACTCCTGAAATCCTAACAGTCAAAGTAATCATTATAAGAGTCCCGATAGAACTCAAATTTGGTCACATTCTCTCTTCCAGTCAAATCAAGAGTAATGCCTTTAAAAAGATCTTATGATCAGCTTCCCAGACATTTGTTGTTTCTCTCAAACCCTAAGTAAGAATCAAAAGTAATTATCATGAACTAATTCTTTCTTTCTCTTCTTCGAGTCTCTCATCTGATCACCATGCCTTAAGGGAGTCAAACAGCGTTTAGAGCCAAATAATCATCCAAGGATGGTGCAAAACCCAAAATTATGAAGCCCAAATTAAAGAAAAATGTCAAGCCATCAAGGGAACGTACAGCCACATCTATTCATTCTCCTTCATTATACCTTCATCATCATCCCATGTTCCTACTTTCCATGTTGTTCCTATCATTCCCACATCTTCTGTATCTCCTCATCCCGGAACAACCATGCATTCACCTGAGCTTTTTGTAAGAAATACCTTGAAGTCAACAAAGGTCAAAGCCACTCCAAGAAAATCTATCAAGAAAGCGCCTAATGCTGCTACATAGAATGACACTGTAGCCAAGGAATCTGTAGTTCAGAGAGAATCAGTTGCCAGTGACTATTGATCAGGTATTGTATCCTCCTTCAAAATTAGATCACTACAAAAATATTATGTTTTAGAGACTAAAGAATTCTGTAGCTAAACAGAAAAATCTGTCACCAATCTCATTTAACGATGGATTAACAACAGATTATCAAGAAACACTGCTAGCTACGAGCGTTTTAGCGAAAGATTAGCGACGATGTTCGTAGCTAATTTCAGTTTTTTTGTAGTGGATGTTTCGGTCTCTTCTATAGATGTTTCACCCCTAGATACTCTCTTACCCATGAGTGAGAAGCCAAAAGTGGATAAATTCACGGTAGGAAAGGGTGCAGGGGATCTGGTAAAGGAGGTAGATACATACGGCTGTGGAGCCTGTGGTTGAGGGGGGAGGAAGTAAAGAACCTGTGCAAAATGAGGCTTATGATAACCTTTCTTTTAGTTGGATTGAGGATGGGGAAGATTATGGTGGTGAAAAAGAAGAAAAAGAAGTTGTGCGCAGTCATGAAGAGCATGATTCTCAAAACATAGCCAATGAAGAAGAAAAAAATGAGGGTAAGGGAGCATCTAGAGATGAGAAGGAGAGTGATACAGAGGATAAGACAAGCAAACTGATTAATGATTCTGCAGAAGAAGAAAATTATAGTGAAGCAAAGGAGGATTCTGGAAGTGAGGTTGAGGATAAAGAAAAGGTAAGTACATAATGTTGAGTACTTGCCTTGTATTCTTCGTGAGTCAGTCTAGTGAAGCGTTTTAAAAAATTAAGTTGTAATCAAGTCATAAATAATTAGTGAGTTGGCGTGAGTATTTTGCGTTTCAAGTTAGAGTAACTTGTGAATCAAATAGGAGTAGTAGGAGAATTAGAGAGTCTTTAACTACAGTCCTGTAATTGATATATTTTGCTTCATTGTTCTAGTAGAATTTGAGTTGAAAATCCTACATGGTAAGTTACAGTTTTTGTATTTTTTGAGCCGAGTAATTTTTTACATAAAAATTGTTATGTTTATTTTATTGCTTGTTTCTTTATGCTTAAGAAATACAGTAAACAATCAAGATCTTTAGTAATTTATATGGACACTCAAATAACAATGTGCAACATACTATTTGCATCAATATTTATCTTTTCTTTTCATCATTATTTATCGTATGGTCTTATTCATAGACATGTACTTTTCTGTACCAGGTTTAAATCGAAAAAAATAAAATCCCAAACTGACTTGCATGCAGAAGCAAAGAGATTATTGGAATCGAATTTATGACGCTATATATTGAGGTTTAGATAATTTAATTGTTTGCAGAGAGTTGTAAGTTGAGTTCTTTACTTTGAAAGCAGCGAAGGACCTTATCATGATCATTGATATATAATATAATTAAATAATTTTAAAAATATTAAACAATTAAATGTAGTATTAGAGTAGGTAAGAGATTTTGGGATCAAATCTTACCACCACAAAAAAAAAAAAATTAAAACAAATTGTTTCACATGTTTCGCTCATGAAAAAGAATTAGGCCCACTCATAAGCAGGTACATTGAAATATAATATAATTAAGTAATTAAAAAGATAGTTCTCTCTCACATAATATAATTCCAAAATTAGCTAAGCTATTGATATTTACAAAAATAAATGTTGACGCTACACAATCTTCTCATGGCATTTGGTTTTTAGCATTTTAAGTTTTTAGTCTTTAATTTATTATATATTTTTTAAAGTTATATGTTCATTTATATAATTTCTTGTAATTTTAGTAAAATTTATATTTCGACATCCAAAAGATTGGATTCAAATTAGTTAGTTATTATTAATTATCAAATTACTATTTAATGCTTATAAAGAAACTTATATGCAATTACCTAATAAATGATTTCACTATGTAAATACTTTCTTACCTAGGGTGTATAAGAATAGTACGGAATAATTTTCATTAATATATTACATAATTTTTAAGAAAAATGGTTGCTTACAAAAATGTTCTCCATACTCTTTAGCTTTAAGGGTTTTATGGATAATTTTGTCTTTAACCACACTAATACATGCATTAAAGCCTTGGTATTACTAATGTTATGGTTTACTATGCAGTGCTTATTCATATGATAATGCTAAGTATGGTTTACTTGCTGCTAACGGCATGTCTCTGGAGTACATTCCACCAACGATGGTTAATGGAAAACCAGTGGGTCAATTGCTTAAAGATGAAGTGGAGGAAGAAGAATAAAAATGGAAGTGTGCTCTAGTTGTTTTTGTTTTAGGGAATGGCCCAGGTTATAATGCTATGAAAAGGTTTATCAATCTATATTGGTCCCATGTACCTGAACCAGATCTCTTTTACCATGAAGAGGGCTATTATATTGTTAAATTTCAATCCCTTGATGATGCCAAGGAAGTCCTTTGTGCAGGGCCATACTCCATTGCAAATAGACCTATGATCTTGAAGCAATGGTCTGCTGATTTTGATTTTAAAGCTGCTTTTCATACGGAAATTCCTCTGTGGAGTAAGTTCCCTAACCTTCCTATGTCATGCTGGGGCAGCAGGTCTTTGAGTAGGATTGCCAGTGTGTTGGGTAAGCCCATTTTTTGCTGATGAGTGTACGACTAAGCAAACTAGAATCTCATATGCTCGTATGCTTATTGAGGTGAATGTCTCAAAAGAATTGCCTAGTGAGATTGAGCTAATGGATCCAAATGGGAAGAGCTTTATGCAGGATGTGACCTATGATTGGAAACCATCATATTGTGAGAAATGCCTTATGGTGGGGCACAACTGTCTGGCCAAACCTGCACTATCTAATCCCATACAGAAGACTAAGGTGACACAGGAATGGAGAGTTAAAGCTCCAGCTCCTGTCGACCAGAGTAAGCAGGAAGCTCACATACAGCAGCCAATCCTTCAGAAGGAACCCTGTGCCCCTACAGTTTTAGTTGAAGAGTTGAGTAAACAGAAAGGTAATGATACACAGGCATCTCCAGTCTTTAACATTACAAACTTTCCGCCATTATCTCCTATTGTGATATCTAACAGATTTGAAGTAGGGTCAGTGAGATGGGCAGATCATCCCCTGGATGAAGGGGGAACTAGCTATACTCAATGAACTGGTTATTTTGGAACATTAGGGGTGTAAATAAAAGGTACAAACAGAAGGAAGCTAAAGAATACTTTAGAATCAATAAATTTGACCTTGTTGGTCTGGTAGAGACAAAGGTTAAACAGAAGAATGCAGAGAGAATATCTAAGTTTTTGTTACCTAATTGGAGTATACTAACTAACTGCAGGGGTGCCATGAATGGTAGAATTTGGATCCTATGGGATGCTACAAAATTTGGTCACTGGTTTTCAGAAGGAGGCCCAATACATCCATTGTAATGTTAGGACTCTCACTGGTGGACTTATCTGCTGTCTCACAGTGGTATATGGTTTCAATGACATTGATCAAAGGAGGACTCTGTGGAAGACAATCCAGAACCTTGCTGCTGTTACTATTGACCCCTGGCTAGTAGCAGGAGAGTTCAATGCCATTATGTCTAGTAATGATAGACAATCCGTTCACCAAGTTAAACAAGCTGAGGTTGCAGACTTTACTAATTGTATCCAGCAGGCTGGTTTGGCAGAGCTTCCATGGAAGGGGGAATATTTTACCTGGACCAATAAGCAAAGTGGCAATGATAGAGTGTGCAGCAGACTGGATAGAGTTTTTGGTAATTATGAGTGGATGATTATATGGAGCCATGTACACATTGTATATGGAGTGCCCCTCATATCTGACCACAACCCCATGTTGCTAACCCTGGCAGAAGATAACAAACTCAGGAAGACTCCCTTCAGGTTCTACAATGCATGGACTCACATAAGGATTTCCAACTTCTGATCAAGGACAACTGATATGCCAATGCTCAGTATACCCTTCAAGGGGTGTGGAACAATCTCAAGTCCCTTAAACCAGCCCTAAAGTCTATAAATACTAGAGATTTTAAGAATATTACACTGAAGATTGAGACTAGCAGAAAGGAACTGGAATATATCCAACACCAGATGAATATGTCCTATACTGATGCCTTACAGCTTAGAGAAAAAGAACTGATGCTGCAATTAGAAAAATGGTCATTGATTGAAGAGTCAGTATTACAATAGAAATCTAGAGCCAGATGGATCCAACTTGGGGACTCAAATAACAAATATTTTTCTGCTGTAATGAAGGAGAGAAACCAATATAAGAGGATTACTGAACTGATCACAGATGGGGGTTTGAAGGTTACTGATCTAGATGACCTAAAGAAGGAGATCAAGGATTTCTATAAATCACTCATGGGGACATCACCTACTTCCCTCCCAGCTGTTAACAAACTGTACATGAGCAATGGACCTAGCCTAACACACAACCAGAAGATAGAATTAGCTGCTGGCATCAGTGACACTGAGATCCTAGATAGTTTAAAAGCAATTGGTAATGATAAAGCTCCAGGAATTGATGGTTATAATGCCCTGTTCTTTAAACAAACTTGGCACATTACTGGAAAGCAGGTCCTTCAAGCAGTCAAGAATTTCTTTGAGACTAATAAAATGCATAGACCAGCAAACTGTCCCTCCCTTACTTTGATTCCTAAAGTGTCCAACCCATAAACAATCAAAGAGTTCCGACCAATAGCTTGCTATTCAGTGCTGTACAAAATAATTTCCAAGCTTCTGGCCAACAAACTACAGAAAGTTATGGGCAGTATCATCTGTAATGCACAAGCAGGTTTTATTCCAGGAAGGAGGATTGCAGATAATGTCATTATGGCACATGAATTAATCAAGCATTACTTAAGATCACATATATATCCTAGATGTATGATCAAAATTGATCTACAGAAGGCTTATGATTCAGTTGAATGGAGCTTTTTGCAGCAGATAATAGAGGCTCTAGATTTCCCAACCAGGTTTACAAGATGGAACATGGAGTATGTCCAAACTGTCAGCTACACAGTGGTTGTGAATGGAGAAACAATAGAACCTTTCCAAGCATCCAAAGGTTTGAGACAAGGGGATCCCATATCTCCATTCTTATTTGCTATTGTGATGGAATACGTAAGTCGATCTCTGGTAGAACTGAGGCAAGCTAAAGGTTTCACATTTCATCCTGGTTGTAAAAAATTAGGAATTACTCATCTAAGCTTTGCTGACGACCTCTTGATGTTTGTCAAAGGAGAAGTTCAATCTGTAGGTACCATGTTTACATATTTCTCTCATTTCACTGCAGCCTCTGGTATGAAGGCCAATCTGCATAAGAGTGCTGTTTATTTTGGAGGGGTGAAGCCTTCAGACCAACGGCAAATTATTGATCATCTTGGATATGTACGTAGAGAACTACCTTTTAAATACTTGGGTGTTCCACTGTCTACCAAGAAGTTGTCTGTTTTCCAATGGCAACCACTGGTCGACAAGTTAGTGCCAGGATTACCTCCTGGACTGCCAGACAACTGTAATATGCTGGTAGAATCAAGTTAGTTCAATCAGTAATCGTTGGTATTCAAGCTTATTGGGCTCAACTCTTTCTCATTCCTTCCAAAGTTATAAAACTGTTAGAAGCAGTGTGTAGATCCTACATATGGTCTGGCTCAATTAATGTAACAAGGAAAGCATATGTGGTCTGAGAAAAGCTCTGTCTGCCAAAGTCTGCTGGAGGTTTAAACTTGACCAATCTCTTATTATGGAACAAGGCTGCTGTTGCAAAACTAAGCTGGGATTTGGCACACAAGAAGGTTGTATTATGGGTGAAATGGATTCACACAGTTTATATCAAACAACAACAGTTGGAGTACATAAATATTCCTAAACAAGCCAGTTGGATGGTTCAGAATATCATTGAAGGCACTATTCTATTGCAACAATACCAACTGTTACATAAGCCCGATTGTTCTATAAGAATGATTTATCTTCAACAGATTGGACAGTTACCTAGAGTCTCTTGGAAGAACTTAACCATACAGAATCCTGCTCGACCTAGAGCACTTTTCAACCTTTGGCTGCTTCTACAAGACAGACTTCCTACTAAAGATAGGTTGATCAAATGGAACTTGACTGTGGATGGCACTTGTGTCATGTGTCAACAAACAGAGGAAACCAGAGACCACTTGTTCTTGGACTGCCCCTTTTCTACTTTGCTGAGGTATCACACACTGCAGTGGATTGGAGCAACACAACCTGCTGGACAGAATTGGCCACAGTTTGTCCACTGGATGATTGATAAGGCTAAAGGGAAATCTCCTCGAGCTCATATATTGAAAATGACCTTTGCAGAAATGTTCTATGTCTTATGGTTGGAAAGGAATGCGAGAATATTTGGAAATACTTTCTGTTCTAGCGATAAACTGCTTCGAAGCGTTGCTTACACCTGTAATGTAAGGGCACCTCCTAGAGTTAGAGTACACCTTCAACATTATCTACTGTAATGTTGAACTTTAGTTATAGTATAGTTTAGTCAGATTTTGTTTATCTTTTGATAATCAGCTGTGTATAAAGCCGAACTATGGAATTGTACGGCAACCACTTTGGTGATTAATACAAAGTTTAATTACCAAAAAAAATAATGCATAGAGCTAATGCTTGCATTATCTTTTCTAATACCTCCTACCAAACAACCCGTAAGTGCGTAACACAAACTCTAATATCACATCCATATTTATTTACCAGGACCCTATTTGACTGTTCTTCACTCTCCATACCACTATGGGCAATGGTTTAATTCAGAAGGTTGTAACTAAAGGGTGCTTTACAAGTTAGGGATTCATTTCAAAATCAAATTAATGTGTCCTTAAAGTCTTTGGTGGACCACAAGAAGTTGTAGCAACGTAACTGGCTTTCAATTATGTCTGATAGAAAGGAGTTCTCTTCTCCTTATTTTTCTCCTTCTTGGCTTCTTGCTTTAAATTTTTACTCCCATATTTTAGGGTACTTTTAATTTTTTACGTTCCTTAACAAATAATAAATAAAGTATATAATTATCATGATACACATATCAATTGATGTATATTTTATTAGATTTTAAAAAGTAATTTAAATTTTTAAAATGAGTAATATATATTACGGGTTTATTAGGAAAAAATTATCTTTTCTTAATATGCGTAAAGTGATAAATAAAAATAAAATTCTATTTTTAGTATATATACCTAGTAAAAGTGAAGGAAGTAAATAATACTTTATCTTTCGGGAAGCTGTTTAAATTTCATTGCTAGCTAATTGGCAATGAGGATAGTTGAACCGCAATAATTTTTTTCTTCTTAATATGAAAAGTTATAGAATTTGAATGAGCATAATATCTGCTACTTTAAACTCAATTGCTTCAAAATACATTCTCATTACTTTCTTTATGTTTCAAAAAACAAAAAACTCCAATATCTGGTTGGAATTAATAAGAGAATTTTTTCCTTAGTCTGTTACATACAAATTGCTATTTTAAGAATCGACAGAGAATTCAAGTTTTGTTAGACTCAACATGCATGACTATTAGATGCCAATACGCAATTAATTTTAGCATTTGTGACCAATAATCCAATATTTCCATTCTTGAAGCAATTAGAAAGCTTTCTCATGCTTTACCTAATAAGGACAAGAAAGTGCCTCAGTGCGTAAAGGAAATAAATGTCATCATAATTGATGTAGGGCCATACTGCTATCCCTTTTATTTCAGCTGGCATATGACTCTTTAAAAATATAAGACTAAATATATGAGTTCCGAACCCATTTGTGATTCTTTTTGGATTCAAAATATCAAAATAAGTGAAAAAAATTTAGTGATTAAACTATATAAAATATGCTTTTAAACTGCGCTTTATTTTAACGTTCGTTTGGAACGTTAAGGTAAAGCATGGTTTATATAAAATATATTTCCAAATCACGCTTTACCTATTTCGTGGGCTCAATAATAACTTTTCTGCGCTTAAATAACATAACAATAATTTAAAGGTGTAAAATGTATTTTAAAAAGGTATTTTACCTCAAAAATACAATCTCACCGGATTGGGTTTTGCCTTATTTAAAGGCGTTAGGGGTTTTGCAAAATTCATTCAAAAATAATCTCAACTCCTGATAAATTTTTCTTGTTAAATTCTCAAGCTTTTTTCATAATGTCTGAAGATAAAGGTACCGGTTTCATTATATTGATAGGGTGAGGTTTTGGTAGCGAACAACTGAGTAAAACATAGTTATCTCCACAGAGTCATGTTAAGTTGTCACTTGCAATGGAGTACGATAGAATGGTATCGTTGTTATGTAATAAAATGATTATGAGCAAACATTCGGTGAATCTTAACATAACCAGAAGATATCTGTATTCTGTAACTCCACAGGGGGTTGATTGTTACATTGAGTTTAACATCGATGATGATGAAACTCTAAGATATTTTTTGGGACTCCGGGTGAATACCGAAAATTTATTTTGATAAAAATGTTAGAAATGTACGTGAAGGTTTAACACGTTCTCAATAATGAGGTTGCGCAAATCAGGAATAATCGTCAATCATCGGGTGGTTATTCTAGAGCAGTTTTAGTCGAATAGGTTCCGTCTAAAAGAGTTTGGCTGGATCTAAACTTATTCCACGGGCGAATGAGGAGCGAGAAAATAATTTCTCTCTTTCTTTTCATAATCACAAGACGACTGGTAAACTTTAATTTTCCTTTATGTTATGATGTTTTATTATTATTGTATTAAATTTGTATTAATTCCATAAAGGGTACCGTCCGAATATATAAATTTTATAAGTTATGAACACACGCCTAGTTGGAATATACATAGTTTGGTGTGTTGGATCACGGTGGTCCATCCGGGAGTCATCACCAACATGATAATGTCCATCATGAAATGTCAACACATTGAAACTTGTAAATGAATTGATATAGCTATATGTAAAGTATTTATCAATTTGAGTAGATTATTATTTTGGTGTTTGTGCAGTGAAAACGAGCAACTTGATGGTTCTGTCCTCACTTAGTTGCCCGTAAACGACATATTTACTCGAAATTTGGAAGATGTGCAGAGTCAGGAAGATAATAGCGATTATGACAATAATGTCAATGAGTCTGGAGATAACATACCCTTCCCCGACGAGGGTGATGATGAGAAGGAAGAGAATGTCGAACCTGATATAACGAGGGAGCATGCTTCACTTCCCGTTAGACGAAGAGTGTACGAGTCACACGTGTCGTTTCATCCAAGGCATGTAGACTACCTTGATCATTTTCTTAGTATGTCGGATGTGCATACCCTCACAAGGGATTTTGATAAAATTCGGACAACAATGTGGGATGAGTCTAGACTAACGGTGCTAGTACAGGGCATGCCTTTTCTTGATAAAGCACGCCTAAGCAATACGGAGAAAATGTACAACATAAAAAAGTGTCGTGAGATGATGGTATGGGAGTCAAGTCCGGATTAGGCAAGGTTATTTGCCGTGGATGGTTCACGCGTTGTCATTAGATGATGTATGCGAGCAAGAAGAAAACAAGGTTGTGGCTAGTGGGTGAATATGTTGGCACGCACAATTGTGAAATGGACACATTTAATGGGAATCACTTCACCTGGAGAGTCTGGGTCAGTAACTCTCTCTCTCACATATGCGGACGGACCTAATGATCGTCCTGTAACGACAATAGCTCATCGCTGGAAAGTCCCGGATGAATAGAAGGCACCTCCATATCGTGTACTGTAAATTAAACAATATTAATTACATGTTAGTGTTATAATTTTATATGTTTGTTTGAAAGTTAAATAATTATTTTTTATAATTATACAATATTTAATTATTATGCATTCACATATGGGTTCCAACTCGATATTTGAGGCGTGGTAGCACCAAGATATCCTAAATTCTTGTATGTGTTAGTTTTCTTATTTTACATGTTTGTTTTCTAATTTTATATGTTTGTTTGTAAATTAAATAATTATTTTTTTATAATTATAGGATATTTAATTATTAAATATTCATATATGGATTGCAGGCTAGATATTTGAGGCGTAGTAGCACCAGGATATCTTAAATTCTTGTATGTTTCTTAGTTTACATGTTTGTTTTATTATTTTATATGTTTGTTTGAAAATTAAATAACTAATTTTTATAATTAAATATTTAATTATTAAATATTCACATATGGGTTTCAGGCTCGATATTTGAGGCCCAGTAGCACCCAGATATCCTGAATTCTTGTATATGTTAGTTTTATTATTTTATATATGTGTTTGTAAATTAAATAATTAATTTTTATAATTATAGAATATTTAATTAGTAAATATTCACATATGGGTTTCAGGTTCGATATTTGAGGCCCAGTAGCACCAAGATGTCCAAAAAATATTACTTTTTTCTCATGTTATTTCTTACGATCGTTGACTATAATTGGACAGAGTTTATGTTTGATCTATAAATTATTTTAACGTATTTTTGAGTATAAGAGATACTTAAACTATTGTGATACTACGTTAAACAGAACTGTATTTTATTACGCTAAAAGACAATATATTTTACTACCCTAAAATGGCACTATGTTACTAGGCTTTAAGAAAATAAATAATATAAACTAGATAAAAATAACAAATACATTTAATCACGAAACATTCACGAAAATACATATACCACAGTAAAAAAAAGCTTATTAAAATTTTCTTAACAAACATTAATGATTTCTCAATTAATACATATTGTCTTAGAATACTAATATCTAAGTCCGGATAAAACTAACAAACTAGTTTAATTACAAAAACACACAAAACAACATAGAATACATGTGAAACAACTAATATGCAATTTTTATATGAGCTTCGATAAAAACTAAATCAGAATACCTCGATTTATATTTTTTTTGAATGTTGAAGAATTAAATTTTTTTAATCTTAAGCGAACAACCACAACGAGAAAATGCCTTAATTAGGAAATAGGACTAACACTCTTTACTTTTTATGGGAGGGTGGAGTTCACTCAAGTTTTTAATCTTGTTGGAGGGGGAAGGGGGAGGGGGGAGGGACCATTGTTGGAATTTTAAAAGAGGGCTTTTCGTTTGAATGTGGGGAAAGGAAAGGGTACGGGTATTTGAAAATGAAAAGCTTAGTTTGCTAAGGCGGTTTTATATAAAATGCTTTATCAAACTACGTTTTACCTAGATGTCTAATCATTTTCAAGTAAAGCCTGGTTTGAAAATACGTTTTATATAAAAATGCGCTTTTAAATCGCGATTTACCTTAACGTCGCATATTTTATATACTTTTGTTACCAAATTGTTTTTCCCACTTATTTTAGTATTTTGAGTTCAAAAGAATTATAATTAAGTTCTGAACTTCTTAAATATATATGTAGACACCTAAGGTTATATGATCGTTCATTTAAATATTTTATTTAGGCCTTGATTAGATTAAACATCTATAGTAAATCAAAAATATTTAGTTATACATATTTTGCATTGGCTTGGAAATATCTCAACTGCCCGTCTACAAGCACTTCTTATGTGGAATAATTAGCCAATTAACACATTGATTACATTTGGAACATTTTATTTTCACACTTTTTTTGATAGCTTATCGTGCCTCTTCTAAGATTTGTCTTTCACACCAAATTGATTTAATTGGCTAATTATTTTACGTGAAGCGCTTGTAGATACAAGCTTGAGGTATTTTCAAGCCAGTGCGAAAGGTGTCTAATTAGTACAATTTAGTCTATTACAGGTGTTCGATCAAAACACGGCTTAATTAAGGTATATAAATAAAAATTATAACAATTTTAGGTATTTCCGTATCTATTAAGCTAAAATACAAATATGCAAAACTCAACGAACATCATGATCTCATATTTCCTCTATTTATGATTGTTATATCTTTTGTCCTTTTAAATTAAAAACACTTTGAAAAAAAAAGGTGTTCTAATTATAAACACTATCGAATATCGATCGGGTGTTAGGTTGATATTAGGAGTGGTAAACGCGTGGGTCGGATATGGACGAGTAATGCAAAAATGAATAAATTACTCGACCAAAAATCATATTAATAGGATAAAAAATGGGTTAACAATCGGATAATATGGTTATTCATGGCTTCTAGAATATGATCATTTTTGGGAGAATTCCTATTCTCCCAAACTTGAGGAGCTAAAATTTAAGTCTTTATAAATATAAAAGTTAAACTCATTAATTAACTATTCATTAGTTGTCTATTTTAGTGGATAATATGGTTCTTATCCATATTTGACCCGTTTTAGAAAAATATTTCATATAGTTTTTAAATAATATGGATAAATAACTATCTCTTTTATCTAATTTGCCATCACCCGTGGGCATGTTTGTATATTAAGATTGAATATGTAAGAAGTTGTAGGGAAATGTAGTGCGGTACTATATATATATATATTGTAAACAGTTGATAGTTATGATCTTTATATATTCGTAGCTCCAAAATTAAATTTTAATTCGTCTTATTTAGCACGCTTTCTGTCCGAAAATTCATGTTATACAAGTATAACCTTGGTGGATTTACGTGTCCAAATTCTTCGAAGAAAAAAAGAGTCAATATTTACCGATCAATTTTTACTAAAGTGTAAAAATTACCGTTATGTTGAAGCTCAATTAGGATTCAAAGGTAAAATATAAGACTTCTTCCACCTGTACGGTCAGAACTCAGAAATAATTAAACGAGGGACAAAATTAACTAATTTCGGATAATACGGGAAATTTAACCCATTTCCTTAACCAAATCCACTGTTTCTTACGTAAATCCAGTAGTTTTTTTATTAGATTTTGTATATGTATTATTAAAACATATATTAATTATAGTTTTGATACTATTATAATATTAACTTGAAGACATTGTAGTAACTCATACTCTTTCCGTCTTATAATATGTGTCGTGATTCTATTATGCACGCCTTCTATGAAAGAATAATTTTTGACAACTTTACTCTGATTGAATGCTTTCTAAATTTATGTACCATCTCTATTAATAGCATTATTTATATTTTTACTAAATTGAATGTAATTGATTATTAAGAGTAAAAAAAATATAATTAATTTTATCTTAAATTTTTAAAAAGTAATAAATAATTTAAAATAATTATTTTTAATAATCACGATGCATATTACGAGATGGGAGGAGTATATTTCAAATAGTGAATCGGGAAATGTATGCAAGTTGTTCTCCATGAACCTCATTGTGAGCTTGAAATCTGTGGCACTAAACCAGCTGGCCTGCCTTCCCAACTAGCCGAATTGGGGTCTACTATCTTAATTGCTATTGTGGTGTGTTGTCTTTGTTGTTTAGGACCATTTAAGACCATCTCAGCATTTAATTTCAGCATTCACGAGGGACTTTCCACGATTGGCCTTTCTTTGTTTCAACATATGAATCTTCTTAATTCTAACCAAAAACAAAAGGAGTAATAAAGGAAATTAATAGGGTGATGAGACCAAAAGGGTTGATACAAACAAATAAGAAATCTGAAAATTAATTAAAAAGAACATAATCAATGTGGTTTTTTAGTTTCATGCAAGGTGATGATCAGCTTGTAACGTTATTTAATTCCTCAATGATAAGCTACTTTGAAAGGCTTAGCTAATAAGTCCTTTTTATTAATAATTTATTTGAAATACTGAGAAAATTAATTTAACATGATGCTATACACAGGAGCGGAGCTACGGGTTTGGTCGATCGTATTAGCTTATTAAGAAATCTATTCAATATGTGTAGTTAAATTGTTCATTTAGAACTCAATAATATACTTAAATGAATAATTATTCTGAACTCATAAACTTCAAATCTTGGCTCTATATATATATATATATATATATATATAATCCAATTATAAACCTAGCATCCTCTTTTCTTTATCTTTTTCTTTAACAAGGAATCATCGGACCAGGAGTCCATCACTATATATAATTACTTGATAATGTAAGCTATTCGGTTTTTCCTGTGCAGATATGTATTATTCAAATAGGGTATCTTCTTCTCTTTGCCTGTATATTTCAATCATGACATGTTATTTTGATATTTCTGAAGACCCCCTCTTGGTATTTTTGGGTTGACACAAAATGAAGCACGAAAGCAACTCATACTCTCGCATCAACTATGGGATGTGCAGGGCCGAAAGATAAGCCCATATGAACTATTGGCAAGAATAGTAAAAGACTTGATTTAACAATTGGCAAATGATGCGTTAGTTGACTTTACACCCTGTTTGGTCAAAATTTTAAAATCAGCTTACACTACTATAAATTCGAAAATTAACGACCAAAATTTTACGATCAAACTTAGATGGTCCAAAGAAGTGACCAAGTTGGTCGGTAAATAAAAGAAAAATATTTATATTTATTTTAAATAAATTACCAACCGTAAAGTGGTCAACAAGTTGACCAAGCTGGTCAAACTTGTTTAGTCAAAAAATTTTCACATTACCGGCCAACTTTGGTCGATAAAGTGGGGCCCAGTTAAATTTTTTTATAATTATATTAGTATTTAAAATGTTTTTAAAATATGAAGAAATCTTATTCAAAATTATCGACCAAAGTTGATCGATTAACACTGAACCAAATTTGGTCGCTATGCTTTAATTTATGAAAAATAACCGACCAAAGTTGGTCGGTTATTAGGTCAGCATTGGTCAAAATTTAAAATCACTTATATGTTTACTATCTAAATAATATAAATGTAATCCGTTAACACTTTTGTAATACAAGGGATGTGTACACTAACATATGCTATAACATGCTATATATGTAGTTAAATTAATACAAAGAAGATATATATATATATATATATATATATATATATATATATATATATATATATATATACATATATACATATATATATATATATACCTATATATATATATATATATATATATATATGTATATATATATATATATATGTATATATATATATATATGTATATATATATATATATATATATATATATATAGAGAGAGAGAGAGAGAGAGAGAGACTCGTGAAGATCCTAATTAATATATATTATAATTTATCATCAAATATATCTATTTGGAAATTGATTCATCGACTTATAACTTACTCATATGTATCGTTGAAATTAAAACAAAACGTCTGACCTATATCTATTAATAGTAAAAACAAAAAGTCTCGACCTACATTGATATCTATGTTATGCATTATTAGTGAAGAATGGATGTAATCCATTAACTCTATTATAATACAAATAATGAATACAGTAACATATACAATAAAGTGTGTGCCTGTCACGGCCCCTGTTCGCCCTCCCTGAAATTGTTGTGACGGCACCTAGTCTCTACGACTAGGTAAGCCTAACAATGCGGAATATAAGCAAAACTTGACGAAGAAATAATCAAGAACCATAAATAACTAAAATAAGCGATATATTAATTACCGCTCGGCATGTACAATACTTAACTTCTCAAAACCAATACGTATTCCCAAAACCCGAAAATCCATGAATCACAATTTAATAAATACTAAAAAGCTCTAACTCCATAATGTCCAACAAGAACAGAGAATACAGAAGGGCTAAGTACTAATGCAGGAATAGAAGTATGGAGACTCTTCGATCTGCAGACACAGAAGGTGTACCTCAAAGTCTCCAAAAGCTCTCCCTGCCTCAAGGAAGGTAAGCCTGTGCAGAAGTACCTGGATCTGCACATGAAAAACATGCGCATGAAAGGCATGAGTACACTACAACGATACTCAGCAAGTTCCAAGCCTAACCTCGGTTGAGTAGTGACGAGGAATGTCAGTACCCTACCGAGGTAAAATAATAATAGTAATAAAAGGATAAGATAAATAGTATAATTGAAAAATCTACAGGAAAAGTCTATACAGATAACAAGAGTACAATAACGAAAAACAGAAATAAAGGCAGAAAACAAGGAAACACCTCTTCCAACAAGAATAATAATAACTGGGGATTTCTTAGTATCACGAGGATCTCTTGGTATCCTCGATATAAATACCGAGGATCTCTTGGTATCCTCGATATAAATACCAAGGATCTCTTGGTATCCTGATGATCTCTTGGTATCATCATTATAAATGTCAGGGATCTCTTGGTATCCCAAGGATATCTTAGTATCCTTAATATAAATGTCAGGGATCTCTTGGTATCCCGAGGATCTCGTGGTATCCTCAATATAAATGCCAGGGATCTCTCGGTATCCTCAATATAAATGCTAGGGATCTCTTGGCATCGTCAATATAAATGTCAGGGATCTCTTGGTATCCCGATGATCTCTTAATATCCTCAATATAAGTGTCAGAGATCTCTTGGTACCCCGAGAATCTCTTGATATCCTCAATATAAATGCCAGCAATCTCTTGGTATCCCGAGGATCTCTTGGTATCCTCATCATAAACCAGGGATCTCTTGGCATCCCGATTTTTTTTGTGTCGAGGATCTCTTGGTATTTTGCACTGTAGTCCAAATTAATATATGCAGTGGAAGCTCTCGGGATACCATCCGTAGTCCCAAAGTAAACATATAGCAATAACACGAAGAAGACACAATTAAATTCAAATTTCATATCAAGGTAAAGCAGGTATTTCTAGCCTAGCATGTTCCACATAATCCAAATATGGAATTTTTTTTCAAATAGGAAATTAAATCAACTAAGCATGCTTTTCTAACTAACAACAAGCTAAACTAACAAGTTGAGTAAAAAAGGAGAGAAAGGAAACTCACTTTAAATACTTAAAGTAAAATCAGATTTTCAACAATTAGCTCAAGCACGCGCTCGTCACCTCACGTTTAAGGCATTTCAATTATCAAATATCATATCCAAAGGGGAAGATCCTCCACACAAGGTTAGGCAAGCCATTTACCTCGAGCAAGCTCAAATCAACCTGACATCATGCTTTTGTCATGAGTATCCGACTCCAAATGACCCAACTCTATTCTATTCAATTTCATATTATAAATAACACCTCAAGCGGCTGATTCTACAATTAAATTCTAAGCTAATACGCGAAATTAGGTAAAATAACCAAAACGCCCCTCAGGCCCACGTCTCTGAATCGGGAAAAATTTGCATTTTCAGAAACCCCGTACTCTCACGAGTCCAACCATACTATAATTATTTCAAATCTGATGTCAAATTTTCAGTCAAAACTCAATTTCTTCGTCTAAGAACTTTTCCCCAATTTTCATATAAATTTAGGAAATTAAACAATGAATTCATGTTTAGAATAAAAGGTTACAACAAAAAGGAGTTAAGAATCATTAACCGCAAACTCTCTTCGAATATCTTTCCAAAGTTCGCCTCCTACCGATCTCCCAATAACAATTTTGTGATATGAACTCAAAACCCTCTATTTTGAACTTAAACATTCTGCCCAGATTTTTCCTTCTTCGCAAACGCGGCCAAAGCCTTGCGTTCGCGTAGCACAAAATAACTTTGATTATATTTTCCTTCTTTGCGAATGCTTCCTCTACATCGCGAACACAATGCTTTGCAAAGACAAGCCACCGCGATCGCTTCCCTCCTATCGCGAATGCGATGCATTAAATTTAATGAAAACTCAGCCGCTCATTTTCTTCTATGTGAACGTGATAGCACCCACGCGAACGCGATGCAGAAACCCTTAGCCCTTTCGCTTAACGCGATCCCCCTCTCATGAACGCGAAGGCTTAATATTTACCTTCCTCAAATGACTCTTTGCGAATGCGGGAGTCCTCTCGCGAACGCGAAGGGTAAAATTACTTTGAAACAGCTAAACAAAAATCTGCAACTTTTAACAACTAAAAATAATCTGTTGAGCATCTGAAAACACACCCGAGGCCCCCAGGACCTCAACCAAAGGCACCAACATAAACCTAAAACATTATTCAAACTTGCTCCAATCTTCGAAACATTAAAAACAACACCAGAACACCTATTTTTCATCGAATTCAAGCCTGAATTTTCAAAAACTCTATAAAACACACTTTTGATTAAAAAGTCTATCAAACCTCGCCCGAATGACCTGAAATTTCACAAACACATCTCAACTGACATGCCGAAGTTACTACGACTCTCGGAATTCCATTCCGACCCTCGGATCAAAATTTTACTATCGGATCGGAAACTTTAAAAATTCAACTTTCGACATTTCAAACCTAAATTAGCTACGGACCTCCAAAACACATTCCGATCATGCTCCTAACCCCAAAATTACCCAATGGAGCTAGCGGGACCATCAAATTTCCATTTCGAGGTCGTGTTCACAGTGTTCCGACCACGGTCAACTTTCCAACACTTAAGCTCTCATTTAGGGACTCAGTGTCCCAAAACTTTTCGAAGTATAAAACCGAACATCTCGGAAAATCAAAATAGCACAAAATAGACTATGGGGAAACAACTAATAGGGGATCGGGGCATTAATTCTTAAGATAACCGGCCGGGTCATCACACCTTCTATACTTAAACATCTGTTTGTCCTCAAACGAGCATAGAGACATACCTGAAGTGAAGCTGCTCATAGTCCCAAACTGCTGAGCAATGCGCTAGAGCTCAAAATGACTTGTCGCTTTGTTACATCCTCTCCCACTTAAACATACGTTCATCCTAAAACATGCTAAGAATTGTGTTGGGGTTGTCGGAAACCACTGTTTAATACCTCGAGCACCTACTTATTTTACCACCACTCAGTTGGGTACCCTGCCCGATCAATCTGAAGATATCCCTTTTCATCGAAACAAATACGCCTTGGAGCCCAATCTCTATGTCAGAATTCTCTGCCAGGCCTGTACCAACATACGCTCACTGTATCAACAACTACCCGCAACACCAAAACAAGACTGCATACCTTAGCTGAATTCACACCTTACACCAGTTTACTTACAAGATCACAATAGCATTCTCTGATAAAATTAATCAAAATTCCATGAATCTGGTCTCCCCTTATACCTCATGACCCACATATGTCTTGCCCTGGCTCTTACAACACCGCAAAGACGGAAGGATGTGTAGAAATTCATACCCAACTGCCGAATCAACAAATCATTGGGTCTATACTCTTGATAAGAACCATCACCTCAGTCCGACCAATATAATGGTCTTATCTCCTTAATATTCTTCATATAATCAGATCGCACTGATCCTAAATCCAATGATCTCGTCTCACCTAGTACGAACCGCTCAGGAAATAAGCTACCCCCGGACATGATCAAAAGTCTCATATGATGCCAGCACTTGCCAATAGGCTATGAACTCGAACGTGACAAAAGGAAAATGAACCCTAGAAGGAATTACTCAACTCATGAGCTAATATGAACTCCCATTTGAAAATAGGAAGCAAGGCATACAAAAATAGTATATAGAAAACGGTACTTAACATCACACTATTGCGGCGTGCAACCCGATCGAAATAATATACCCATGATGGCGTGCCACTCGATCCAAACATACAATTTATATAAGGAGATATACACCAAGCTAAACTGCTAATTATAACAAAAATTTTGAATATTGGTCACAAGCACGCTAAGTGCATAATACCATCCCTGGAGAGACATATAGTGCCATAGGCTACCAAACTCAAACACAACTGAGGTGTGATACACGATCTAAATCTCGAGAGCCATCCTGCTCGTATAATATCATATCTACGCGGGATCTCAACACATAAGAATTTCATCAAGTCATGTCACAACTCACACAGTGCAATAACTCATTACATGCAATAGCTGATGACGAGATAGTACCCTGTCTACTTGTCCAAAAGAGCGCATTACTGAAATGAACACATCTAGCCTGATATACAGCCCATATTCACATTTAGATCCATCAATCGACCTCAAGCTGGTTATGATCACACTGAACTAGGCCAATAACATTTCGAAGGTCCGTCAGAACCCCCCTTTTTCTCATAACATACGAAAACTATCATCATAACCGGGTAAATCCCCCACGGTCCACAACCAAATAAGTCGAGTGCCCTCTAAGCATAAATTCTCAAATTAGTGACATCTCCACCGTCTTCATACTTTATTTGAATCTTCAACCAATCAAGTGACCACATGCCATACTTATACAATCCTATAGAGAACGCTCCCACGACCTTCCGTAACAGACAACAGATATGCATATCCATACCACCAGCCACACTAATACTGAGAAGCTTTCAAGAATCCATAACCTAGATGCAAGGTCTTTTTCACAAAACACTGACCCCAGCTGACACTGAAGACGATACCTACTTACTTTAAACGTCAAATTCCTTTATTGCTCATCCAAGCTCGCGACATCCCTGTCAAAACCGAACTACAAACTTGATCCTCACTTCAAATTCCACATCGCACACTGCACCAACATGCTAATATACGATAAAACACAGTTTTTCATCATGACTCTATAACCACTTAATAGATTAACACTTCATCATATAGAACTTTTCATTTAACTCACTTCAGGAGAACCATAACAATACACAGGTAAATTCCCATAACCGTAGAATGTGCCAATCTATAAGTAATGGTCTAAACCAGCATAGCCTCTTCTGAGATCCGCCTTTACATGGTAGGCCATAACAGTGGAATGCTTCTGAGTAATGTCAATTACAGAAATTGACAAACCTCATTCGTGCCGTCAAATAAAACTTGCATAGCTTGATCACGCTGAAGGAAATGATCACTACCGCAAATATGCCACTTCAACTATGGTTAACCAATCTACCATCTTCCAAATTTATTTTTCATTGCCTTAGAAATAAAAATAACTCCATTCAGCACTTAAATCACTCCATCCGCACTTATCCCGAGTGACCTTGAATCACGAGACCATGTTGTCTCAAATCCCACAAACTATTTCGTACCTCCCAAATGCTATTCTGTGAGTCAAAGCATCCTAGAATATTTCGTGCCTCTTCTCATAAGCTGCTACAAGGATTGGTTCTTAACCTTAGGTTCAAAATCAATAGGCACCATGCTTTACCTTTTTTGAATTCACTAGGATCGTTGTTAAGAGCCACCCACTCTGACTTGGCCTCTAATATAATCAACTCCATGAATCTTCTAGCACATGAATTCCCTCTCGACGAAACACCCCAAGTCTGAGCATGAGTCAATAAGGCCAACCATAGCATACCTTTAACAATTCCTTGCTCAAATTTACACTTGCGCTCTTTTCCTCGGCGAAAATAACTTACCAATATGCTAATAACCAGAATCCTCAAAAGAAGACAATCATACGATCCAATCGTAGACGGTGGGACTCTCCCACTTAGCTTGAGGCCACTATTACACAACTCTGAATTTCACTAGGATTCCTTATCTCTTATTTACATAAGCGTGCACAATTGACAAAAATTCTTGGAATCTTCATCTAAAACCCCTATGACACATTCGCACGATCGATTTCCTTGAGGCACAAGTCCATTCACTCATCGTGCACACCAACTAAATGTACGGAAACGTCTTTCTAACTCAAAGTTAGGTAGTACCCTTCCTCATTTCAAGCAGCTCATTTCCGTTATATCAACCTCCTGTGACATAATAGTCCATACTTAAAATTAATCCGTAGACCCCCAATCATCAATCACCAAAATTCCAAAGTCGCTTCAACCTCTCCTTAAGATGTATAGTCATCCTAGCACAAAGCCCATATGCAAATCCACCACTCTCCCACTTTGTCAGAGCTCACCCCTCTAATCGACCACTCAGCCTCTGCTTCTATACCTGGTCTTCTAGAGATTTTAACCACCGCCTGACTCTCGCTACATGTCTTTCCTCATCCTTTTCTACTCAGTTGTTGCCTAGTCGTAGCACTTGCACCCACAAATTGCTACTAACTTAAAACTTTCCCAGAGATCATCTTTCTCGATTAGTCAACAGTAGAAACACCAATTTAATCCCGAACCACCGCACCCTGCGATACCCAACAGTCGTTCTCCAATATTATTCACAATATCTTTCCCCAAGGGCGCATTTCAGAAGACCATAACACCAGTGAACTCAAAAAATACAATCGAACATCGTAGATAAAAATTCCACCATGCTCAAAATTACCAAGTCTCATTACTCCATCACCCCAAATCTGGACTTTCATAGGTCAATTGTTTTTTTCCTCCGCCGGAAGTGAGATATCATATTTATGAATCGTGCGTTGAGTAGAAACATCCCGCACCACATCTGTGGTACCATTACAATTCTTCAATTCTCGATTTATAATAAGCAATTCGCGTCACGTAAGATTGAATAGAAAGGAAATAAGGGCATAAGCCTGAAGGAATCAAGTCGCACGATGAGGAAATCAAGAAGTGAAAATTTTCCTAACAGTTACATAGCCTCTCGTAGATAATTACAAACATCTCCATACCGATCAACGAGACTCTAATAAAGCAGCCTGTGATCCATGACTCCTATGAATCTAGAGCTCTGATACCAACTTGTCACGACCCCAGTTCGCCCTCTGTGTACTATCTTGACGGCACCTTGTCTTTATGACTAGGTAAACCTAACAATGTGGAACATAAGCAAAACTTACGGAAGAAATAATCAAAAACCATTAAGAACCGAAATAAGCGATATATAAATTGCCGCTCGGCATGTACAATACTTAACTTCTCACAACCAATACATATTCCCAAAACCCAGAAACCCATGATTCACAAGCTAAGAAATACTACAAAGCTCTGACTTTGGAATGTCCAACAAGAATAGAGAATACAGAAGGGATAACTACTAATGTAGGAATAGAAGGATGGAGACTCTTCGATCTGCGGACGCGACAGCTGTACCTCGAAGTCTCCACAAGCTCTCTCTGCCTCAAAGAAGGTATGCTTGTGCAGAAGTACCTAGATATGCACATGAAAAACATGTGCAGGAACGGCATCAGTACACCACAACGACACTTAGTAAGTGCAAGCCTAACATTGGTTGAGTAGCAATGAGGAAGGTCAGGTCCCTACAGAGGTAAAATAATAATAGTAATGATAGGGCAGGATAAATAGTATAATTGAAAAATCTACAGGAAAAGTCTATTCAGATAACAAGAGTACATTAACAAAAAACGAAATAAAGGAAGAACACAAGGAAATATCGCTCCCAACAAGAATAATAATAACATGGATCACTTAGTATCCCAAGGATCTCTTGGTATCCTCGATATAAATGCCAGGGATCTCTTGGTATCCTCGATTTAAATACACAGGATCTCTTGGTATCCCCATTATAATGTTAGAGATCTCTTGGTATCCCGAGGATATCTTAGTATTCTCAATATAAATGCCAGGAATCTCTTGGTATCCCGAAGATCTCTTGGTACCCTCAATATAAATACCAGCGATCTCTTGATATCCTCAATATAAATGTCAGGGATCTCTTGATGTCCCGAGGATCTCTTGGTATCCTCACTATAAATGCTAAGGATCTCTTGGTATCCCGAGGATCTCTTGGTATTCTCATTATAAATGCCAGGAATAATAATAACTAGGGATCTCTAACCATACCAAAAATTTCCAAATCCGACGTCAAATTCCCAATCAAAACTCAATTTCTTGGTTTAAGAACTTTTTCCAGATTTTCATACAAATTTCAGAAATTAAAGGATGAATTCATGTCTAGATTATTGGGTTAAAAGCAAAAAGGAGTTAAGAATCATTACCCGCAAACTCTATTCAAAAATCTCTCCAAAGTTGTCCTCCTACCGAACTCTCAATGCCAATTTTTGTGATATAAACTCAAAACCCTCGATTTTGAACTTAAATATTTTGCCCAGATTTTCCCTCCTTCACGAACGCTGTCAAAGCCTCGCCTTCGCAAAGAACATAATAACTTTGACTGTTTCTTCCTTCTTCGTGAATGCGTCCTCTACATCGCGAATGCGATGCTTTGCACATGCAAGCCACCGCGATCGCGTCCCTCCTATTTCGAACGCGAAACATTAAATTTAATGAAAACTCAATCGCTCATTTTCTTCTATGCGAATGTGACCGAACCCACGCGATCGCGAAGGCTTAAAGTATACCTTCGTCAACTGACTCTTCGCGAATCCGAGAGTCCTCTCGTGAACATGAAGGGTAAAATTACTCTACAACAACTGAGCAAAGACCTGCAACTTTTAACAACTAAAAATGATCCATTGAGCATCCGAAAACACACCCAAGGCCCCCGGGACCTCAACCAAGGGCACCAACATAACCTAAAGTATCATTCAAACTTGATCCAACCTTTGGAACGCTACATACAACACCAAAAACCCGATTTTTCATCGAATTCAAGCCTAAATTTTCAAAAACTCTATAAAGCACACTTTCGATCAAAAAGTCTATCAAACCTCATCAGAATGACCTGAAATTTTGCACACACATCCCAAATGACATGATGAAGCTACTACAACTCTCGGAATTCCATTCCGAACCTAGGATCAAAATATCGCTGTCGGATCGAAAATTTTAAAAATTCAACTTTCGGCATTTCAAACCTAAATTTTCTACAAACCTCTAAAACATATTCCGATCATGCTCCTAACCCTGAAATCACCTAACGGAGCTAACATGATCATCAAATTTCTATTTCAAGGTCGTCTGTACCTTGTTTTATCCATGGTCAACTTTCCAACACTTAAGCTCTCATTTAGGGACTAAGTATCCCAAAACTCTCCAATGCTTAAAACCAAACATCCCGGCAAATCAAAATAGCACAAAATTGACTCGGGGGAACAACTAATTGGGGATCGGGATATTAATTCTTAAGACGACCGGCCGGGTCATCACATCCTCCTACACTTAAACATCTGTTTGTCCTCGAACAATCTTAGAGACATACTTGAAGTGAAGCTGCTCATAGTCCCAAACTGCTGAGCGACGCGCTAGAGCTCCAAGCGACCTGTCGGGTCATTACAGTGTGTTATGTATATACACACATGCTAACATATACTATAAGAAGCTATATATATTGTTAAAGTATTATACTGAAGTGGCTCTGTGTGTGTGTGTGTGTGTGTGTGTATATATATATATATATATATGTACTTTGATAGCTGCATATATATAAGAACATGAAGCACTAGGAACACATGGTCGTTCTTTTAGGGATTGATAGACTTGTAAATTATTTCATCGACTTAAACCTTATTTAGATGCATCGATAAATATTAAAAATAAAACGTTTTGACCTATATCGATTAGAATAAAAAATAAAACGTCTCGACCTAAAATAGAATAAATATTATATTAATTTATCAATTGATTAATTATCGTACGTACGTAGTAATGTATAATATTGATCACCAATTACAATATAGTTTATGTGTGTTTGTGTGAAGTTACTCATATACTTAAATATAAGTTAAAATTATACTTACACAGATGCTATTATAATCTATTAAAAGTAATTATCCAGTTAAAATAATTTTTTGTAAAGATTGTGCTTATAGTTTATATTTATATATAATAATTATAGCTAAATAAAATAAATTTGTATAGTTAACGATAATTTTTTATAGTTTATAATAACTTTTTTATAGCATATAATATGTTAAAAAAAAAAGAATTTAGTTTTTTTAAAACCGACCAGAGTTGGTCAGTATTTGGTCAAACGGTCAATACTTAATGTACCGATCAAATTACCGACCAATGTTGGTCAATAATTCTGAAATACAGAATGAAATATGTATTTTCCCCCTATTTCTATTATTTTCTTCCCCGAAATTTTCTTAACTCCTCCCTTAAATCCTTCCCCTTCCCTTCTCTATTTTCCCCATACAAATCCCATTCTCCACCCCATGTAGCCATCGCCCACTGCCGTTATCGTCGCCAGAGTTGCAGTTGCCACTGCTCTTAGGGCTTCCTCCCCCTCCTTCTCAACCTTAAAATTCTAGGTTTGAATTACAACCAATTTCTTTGTTATTTCTAGTTGTTGTTTCAATTATTTGAACATTATATTTTATTATTTCAATTAGTGATTGAATTCTTTGAACATTGTATTTTATTGAGAACTAGGGTTTAGGTCATGGTTTAATTAGTTTATATATTAATTTTATTAACTACTTAGTTTAATTAGTCTTGTATAGTTTAGTATGATTGGAATTATACTTTGTATAATCTTGAATAATTTAGTTAGAATGTAGGGCTTAGGATTTGTAGTTGATCTATTAATTTATGAATTGGATCTTTTGGATATGAATCGAAATTTTAATTAATGAATTGAACTTTTTGGATATGAATTGAACTTTTATTTTATGAATTGAACTGTTAGTTTATAAATTAAAATTTTAGGATATGAATTAAAATTTTAGGATATGAATTGAACTTTTAGGATATGGATTGAACTTTTAGGATATGAATTGGACTTTTAGTTTATAAATTGAACTCTTAGTCTATAAATTAAAATTTTAGGATATGAATTGAACTTTTAGGATTTGTGGTTGAAATTTTAGTTTATCAATTGGACCTTTGGATATGAATTGAATTTTTAGTTTATGAATTGAACTTTTTGTTTATGAATTGAACTTTTAGTTTATAAATTAAAATTTTAGGATGTGAATTGAACTTTTAGGATATTAATTGGAACTTTTAGGATGAATTAGACTTTTAGTTTATAAATTGAAAATTTAAGATATGAATTTAACTTTTATGATTTGTAGTTGAACTTTTAGTTTATGAATTGGACATTTTGGATTTGAACTGAATTTTTTGTTTATGAATTAAAATTTGTATTTATGAATTGAACTTTTAGTTTATAAATTAAAATTTTACGATATGAATTGAACTTTTAGGATATGAATTGAACTTTTAGTATATGAATTGGACTTTTAGTTTATAAATTGAACACTTAGTTTATAAATTGAAATTCTGTATTCAGAGGCCTTAAAACCTCCTTTTTATCTAACCTCGATTCACGTGCACAGTTCGGGGTGTATCTGATAAGTCATTATGTGAAAATCTTTGAAAAATGATAAGTTTTGATGTTAAAATAAATTTAAGTTGCTTTCGGTCATCATTTTGGGTAAACGGACCCCGACCCGTAATTTAATGGTCCTGGAGGATCCGTAGAAAAATATAGAACTTTGATATATGCCCAAAATTAAATTTCGAGGTCCAAAGTCCGAGAAATAAATTTTTGAAGAAAATTGTTTAATTAAAATTCCTAGAGTTTTTGAGATTTTGAATGTACTTGAATTTGGAGGTATCAGGCCCGTAATTTGGTTCCGAAGCCCGGTACTGGCCCTATATGTGATTTAAGTCGAGCCTTTAAAATTTAGTAAGAAACAAACTTGAAGAAACGTGAATCAGACTTTCGATTGTTAAAATTGGAACATAAGAGTTCATGAGATTTTTCTTTGATTTCGATGCTAAATTCATAATTATTGATGTTATTTTGATGATTTGATCACATGTGCAAGTCCATATAATTTTTTTGGACTTGAGTGCATATTTGGTTTGGAGCCCCTAGGGAATGTTTTGAACTTAAGAAGTTTCAAATTTTCAACTGTTGTGTTGCATGTCTACAGGCTTCCAATTGCGAAAGACCCATCGCAATTGCGATGGTAGGCCGGGGTAGGAATCCTCGCATTTGCGAGGCTTATGCTGCAAATGTGACTTCAACATGGACAGTAAATGTGAACACTTGTTTGTAATTGCGAAGAAATTAGGATTTGGCCTACCTTCACATTTGAGAAGCCTGAGCCGCATTTGCGAGTTCACATTTGCGAACCTAACTTCAACAAATGCGATATCATCACCTGTGCAAATTATAACTTAGCCAAAAATTCTCTATTTTTCAAAATTTCTCAAAATTTAAAAACCTTTAAGCGATTTTTCAAAGACAACAACTCTTTTAAATCGATTGTAAGTCATTTCTAACTCTTTTTTTTTTAATTTTTTACATGATTTCAACACAAAATCAAGGGCTTTCAAGGGAAAAATTGAGTATTTTGGGTATAACATAAAATTTTCAAATTTTGGTGTTTTGGACCTCAATTTGAGGTTTAACAAACAAATTATATATTTGAGTTCGTAGGTGAATGGATAATCAGGTTTTGGTTCGAACCTCGAGTTTTGACCATGTGAGCCTGGGGTCGAATTTTGAATTTTTGGAGAAATCATTGGAAAACTTATTTTCATCTATTATAATTGCTTCATTTAGCTTTTATTGATATAGTTAAGTAACTTGTGGCTAGATACAAGACAATTGGTAGTGGAAACAAGCAAAGCGGTAGTTGAGGCTTGAATTGTGTTCATGACATCGAGGTAAGTATTTGGTCTAACCTTAGCTTCAGGAATTAGGATTTGTATCTTATTTTCTATATACTTATTGTGGAGTACGAAATATAGGCATAGTGACGAGTATCTATACGTCGGTGTCAAGCATGCCCGCGAGTCTAGTATTGTAATTGTTACGACTTAGTAGTAATTTATTCACACCTAATATGATGGCTATCATTGTTTGTTCCCTTGCCGGGATGTTATTGTTTATGATATTATCCCCCTTGCAAGGATATTATTTTTTATGACGTTGGCTCCCTTGCCAAGATGCTATTGTTTATGATATCGTCTCCCTTGCGGGATGCTGTTGTTACGCTCTTGTCCCCTTTTCGGAGTTTTTTATGACTGATGTTGAATTGTACATGGGATCGGGGTGCATGCCTCAAATGTAATATATGAAATGGGAGAGGGTGGCACGCCGCCACAATAATATATAAAATGGGAGCGGGTTGCACGCCTGCAACAAGATATATGAAATAGTAGCAATTTATACGCCTACAACAAATTATATGAAATGGGAGCAGGTGGCACGCCGCCACGATAATATTTAAAATGGGATCGGGTTGCACGCCTGCAACAAGAAAGAGATGAAAGTGAATACTGTGTTTATTTTTCTGATTCTTGTTAGCAATTAAATTTTGGTTCGTTACATTCCTCTTTGGTATTCTGTTGTCATTTGATACTCCCCGCAACATGTTTTCCCCCTCATATCTTTAATTGTAAATATCTGTTTTTATTTTTCGATGTGCATGATTTGACTGCACATGTTTATTTAGTAGTCTCATCCTAGTATCATTACTACTTTGCAGGTTAGGCTAGTCATTTACCAGCACTTGAGGTCGGTTGTGCTGATACTATACTTTGCACCGTGTACAGATCCTGCACTGCCGCTTTTGGACCGCAGTGAGGTTGTCTCCTTCAGTCCAACAGGCAACCCGAGGTAGCCATGCATGCGTCCGCATGCCTTGGCGTCTCCTTCTATCTTTCCTTACTGTTCCTTTTAGGTATTTTGGAAACAATTTGTAATTATCTTTCAAACCTCAATTTTTAGTATTCGTAGATATTCCGTGACTTTGTGACACCAAATTATGGGTAGAGTTATATTCCAGATTTATGTATTAGTGTTTGATTAAACTATTAAGCTTTCGTCGTCCGAATTTCTGGTTATTTAATTTATTCTGTTGTTTGATCACTTATTACATTGAACTATCGAAAGAGCTAAATAAAAATGGTAATGAATTTAAAACACTCGGTTTGCTTAGCTTTCACGAGTAAGCGCTATCACGACTCCCCAAGGTGAAAAATTCAGATCGTGATAGTTGGTCGGTTAATGAACAAAGATTACCCAGATTTCAAATTTATCGATCAGTCGGGTTTTAGTTTTTTTTTAAATATATATATTTTACTTTATCGATCAACTTTGGTCGCTAATTTTTAAATTTTAATAATTTATAACATAACATAATTTAAATACCAACCAAATTTGGTCGGTAAAATTAAATTATTAAAATATTATTATTGACCAAAGTTGGTCGGTATGTGCTTTAAATTATTTAGTTGGTCCTTTTACCTTTAAGATCAATCTTGGTCGGTAATTAATGATCAACCTTGATCAGTATACTAAAATGACCATCAAAATAACGACCAAGCGTATTTGGACGAGTTCTGTTGGTAATTTGTAAAATTTAATCTCACTTTTTGAATGGCTCCTTCTTTTAGTTTGGATGACAGAGAACTATGAGAAGAATTTATCAGAAGTTACAAGACTAAAGATTGTTTTTGGTGTTAAAGTATATTATTATCTCGTTTTATAATTCCTTTCATTCAAATCAAAAAATAATTAAAATTAGCGCAATAATCAGCACAACTTATTAATGATTCTACTCTTTACAAGATCGTTTCTCAACCTAGTCCCAATACAAAAGAAAAATATAAAGAAAGATCAATATAAAGAAGAGAAGAATTATGATTTATTTTCCAAAAGCATGCCTCTCCATTTAGAAGTTACATTCTACATTTTGTTTCACATCTTCTAGCCCCTCCTGTTTCTCATTTTCTTCTATATTTCTTGCTGAATTTACATTGTAGGATTTATGTGATTTTCCATTTCCTCATTCCCATTCTCATAAACGCAACGATTTTCAAGAAACTTGAGAGATAGTGTCAAGAATTTTTGGAAAAAAAACACGATAATATTATGCGACTTCTATATTTGCTGGTTTTACAGTTCCTTCAACAAATTTAGCCCTGGATTTTGGTGCTCTTGAAGATTTCGACGAAGAAGATGAACTAGAATTTGGAGAGGATGTTCCCTTGGATTTCCTCCTCTTCTGCTTCTTATTATGAACATGAACCTTCTTGTTATTTGGACTGTCCTTGTAAATCTCAGATGTTGATTGTCCTCTATTTGTCTCTCCAACTCCTTTCAAACATATAAATAAAACAACAATAAATGATTTTAACATCTATATACGGCTATCATGTCACCTAAAAGAATATTTACACCTAACTCTTTAAAGTAAGTCGAACTAGTAACTTAGAAAACAAGGGCTATGGTTTGCTGCGTAAAAAGAGCAAGAAGTCCGACTACTTATTCAGTCCAACCCAATAGCTTTTGCTCGAACAATATATTTATGTGAAATATTCATTAAATATGTTAAATATTAAGCTTAGAATCCAACTGTTAATGCTTGAAATAGTCGTTCTAAAATCCAGAATCCATAAAGTAAAAGTTCTAGAAAAATCAACTTTGATCTAGTAAAACTCGTTACTTTCTTATATTTTCCCCCAGAAAATAGTTTTCCAAACATATTATATTTGAAATTTGAAGGTTGCGGAAATGAGGATGCTTAGGTGGATGTGCGGGCTCACCAGGTTAGATAGGATTAAGAACGAGGTTATTCGAGAGAAGGTGGAGGTGGCCCCGGTGGATGAGAAGATGCGAGAAGCGAGGCTGAGGTGGTTCGGGCATGTGCGGAGGAGAAGTCCTGATGCCCCGGTGAGGAGTTGTGAGCGGCTGGCGATTGTCGGCCTTCGGCGAGGCAGAGGGAGGCCTAAGAGGTATTGGGGAGAGGTGATTCGGCACGACATGGCTAGAATGTGGGTTTCTGAGGACATGACCCTTGATAGGAAAGTCTGGAGGTCTAGTATCAGGGTTGTAGGATAGGGGCTCCTAGAGGTTTCGTACTCCTCACCCGGGGTGGGGTGAGGCTTGGCAGGGCTATCCGTAGATGGTTTGTGTTTTGGATTGTGTCCCCCTTATGGTAATTACTGTATGATATTATTGCATGCTATTTTATTTATGGTTCTTATGTTTAGATAATAATTTACGCTATTTCTGCTGGAGTTACTAATGCTCTTTTGTTTTTGTTTTTGTGTTTTTTTTTCACTGAGCCGAGGTTCGATTGAAAATAACATCTCTGCCCTTTCGGGTAGGGGTATGGCTCATCTACATATTACCCTCCCCAGATCTCACTTTGTGAGACTATACTGGGTAGTAGTAGTAGTTGTTGTATTATATTTGAAATTTGACTAGCTGTACTAAGCATAATCAGAAATAAGAGCTGATATTATTAGTTTATTGTATTTTTTTTGACTTAGATAGTTCGGGCGCAGAAGTATGATTAACAATGTTTGAATAAAATATTAAAAAAATAATATTGTACGGCCACTTTCAAAATAATAATTAAAAAATATAATATATTAGCCCCACACACTCATATGTAAATAGAATCTTTTACCCAATTATTTTGCCTAGCAACCAATAAGTTGTCAGACAACTAGACCAGAAAAACTGTCCCTTTGTAGTGCCTAGTTAGACATCTCGTGAAGGATGAGCCCAAAAAATTTCCCCATCTTAAGGCAAAGAATCTTAGAGAAAAAGACGAATAAAAATAAAAGCCTTCCCATTCTTTCAAATATAACAATTTTCTCCTTATAATCCAACAAAAAATAGGACAAGCTTATCAATTTTTATTCACATCTCAACTCGTGACAAAAGCCTACTTGCCATTGTCTGATTAGGATAGCACATGATCAAAAGCGATTGATCATATACTCTGCTCCAACTTTTTCCTTCTTTCCCAATCCTCACCATAAATTCACTCGCAAAAAATAGATATTTACCTCAAATCAAGAAATTTTACAAATTAAAGTATGTATAATTGTACAAATTTATATGCAAGATTAATTTGGTACGAACAAATGATATTTTAATAATTAAGTATTGATTTGTTGTATGGAAACAGAAGCACGAAAAACGAAAAGAAAAGGTTTCTTAAAATTTTTGTTACACATGAAATTACGGACCGTATAAATTTGGTAACTTTTTCTCCACATCTATTGCGGGAAAGGGATAATATGTAATTTAAATTATCAATTATATCCTTTATGAAAATAGCAAATCGATTCACGCAATTTTTGACATAAGTATTCTATTAGTTCGGATGGTTACCTTGAGATGTCCATGGAGAAAGGGCAGAACCAGAATGACCAATAGAAGCTGCTGCAAAATCAGGCCCTTTCTTGAATTGATTCATCTACATTTGCACAACCCACACGGAATAATAAAATGTTAGTTTTAATAAAATGGACGTTAAACTTATCTCAACCCCCAAAGAGATTACTCTTCAGGTAAAAGTTGCAAAATAACAATTTATTCCCTTAATCAATGTAAAATAATCTAACGTACACACATTGAACGTCCAAGGCTAAACTTCTAGAGGGAGGACGATATAGCATGGAGTCCCAACATTAGAGAAACAAAGAATAGAAACATATTTAACTCTGATATCGTGCTAAAAATATACGTTAGATCTACCTAAATTGTAAACATAAATTATTTATTGAAAATTATCCTAAATTATATAAGGAGACAACCGTCAATTCCCTGGAATAACAAGGACAACCTAATAGTTGTGCACGGAAAACCTTTCGTACAAAAAATAATGAAATTGCATATGGGCAAAAAAAGAATTTGTGGTCCAAATAAACATGGTGCAGAAGTAGAGAACATACCCAACTTGGTGCATTGCCAGAGGGGCCATCCCAACCAATATGTGCCACATGTTTAACATCGGTTGGACATCCAATCTCCAACTCCCTCTCCTTTGTTGCTGTAATCACAAAACCATTTTACTAATAAGCCTAAAAAATACACTTAAAAATACATAATTAATCCTAGATAATAGAAAATTATGCATTTACCAAAAATATTAGATATATATTTGAATCCTTTGAAGATCCCCTTCATCTTGTTTCCCATGGAAGAGACTATAATAGCCCAAGCCAAAAGCCTGTGAAATGAACACAACAAAGAGGTAAGTACCACAAAAATGTCAAGAAATAATTTCCTACCCTAACCAAAAGGCAAACACATTGAACAAATTCATAAAATTATACATTTTCATGACATAAATTTACAGAATTCAGAATCTAACAATGGGGGTCTACGTATAATTTGTCCATCTTAAAAAGTTAACGTAAAAATTAAAATTTGAATCCGCCTCTAAATTCCTAACCTTCCATGGTTTTCTCTCTTTTCTTTATTTCCTTATTTGGAGTAGATGAAGTGGAGTTAATTGGGATAAAAGTAGAAAATAAAAAGGAAAAGGAAAAGGAAAAGGAAAAAGAAAAGATAAAATGGAAATTATAATACCTTATTAGAGCAATATTGATACCATACACGAAGATGGGACAAGAAAAAGGAAAGCTAATTCTCCATCCTTTGCCGCTGCATTTTCCATTATCTTCCTCCAAATAATTTTGATATATGAATGCAATAAGCATTCATGCAAATAAGCCAATTAAGGTAAAGGCAAGCTAATTAATCCATTCAAAATTAAAATCAAAATGTGAGGGTGGAATAGGAGAAATTAAATGTGAGTTGAAGAGAAAATGTTGTTTTTCTTCTTCTTTTTTGTTTGAATGGAAATTGAAGATAGTTTTGTATTGATATTCAGAGGAGGAAGAAAGAGATAAAGGAGGGGAAGAACAAATTAGAAAAAAAGGAAAAGAGAAAGAATGAGAAATAGAGAGGTGGCCAACCACGAAAAGATCCCAAAAAAGAAAGGTTGGGAGATACTAATAATGTACCCAAGACTGAGTATACTTAAAGACAGAATTAATGTATTAGAAATATTCCTCTCCATAAAATTTTCTTTAGTATTGTTTTTCCCACTATGACTTTTTTGACACTCTAATCTCTATAAGTCATTTATTTAATATTGTCACGTATTTGAATAGGTTAATTTACATAGTGCTTATATCCACCAATAAACAAATTCTTTAATCAAACCATCATTTTAAACCGATTGGCGATTGCGTGAGTTTACCTTTATGTGAACTAAATTTGGAATACCAACAATGGGGTCATCAATAGGTGTATTGCGATGGATAAGATTCCTCTGCTCTTGAATAAAAGTTTTCTGTATAAATTGTGATAATGAAGAAAACCCTTACGGGGAATGTTTTTCCTTTAAATAACTTTTTGCAACACGAATTTAGATTAGTAGATCATGCCAGTAAGTTCGAATATTGGCTGAGAGGTACTCGAGATAGGCCTATGATGGGAAATTGAACAAAAATATGGGCGAAAAGAAATTAAATGCTTTCATACAACACTGTATTTACCTTAAAATTTTGAAAAGTAATTGTTTTTCCTCGTCCTTTATATTTATCAGTTAAGTTAAAGGAAAAGAAGTCAGAATTGAAAAAGCTTTAATATTTAATAACAATATATAAGTATTAACATTGGTTGTCACTTGACACCTTTGTCTATCAGGAATTTCTACATCGCAATTAAGTCTTTACTACAGCTAATCGAGTTAGCTCTAGTAATTGAGATTGTTTAATGCATATGGAATTTGTTGTCCTTACTAAGGGTAGCAAAGGGACAAGTTGGATTGGATATGAACAGGTTAAAAATAGGTAATACAAGACAGATAAATTATTCAATCCGACAAAAAATGGATTAATCGGCGGATAATATGGATATTCATATATCCATGTTTTCTTTAAATATGATCACTTTTAGGAGAGTCTCCAAACTCGAGAAACCCTGAATTTGAAGCTTTACAAATGTAAAAGTTCAATCCATTAGTTGTCCATTGATTATCCATTCTCTGAGTGAATAATATGGTTCTTATTCATATTATATTCGTTTTTAAAAAGTTCAGTATCCAACCCATTTTTAATGGATAATGCGGATAGATATATTTCCACTATCCTTAAGCATATGACAACAAGCCCCTACCACTCTCCGTTCCTTATGTAATGCACTTTCTTTTTTAATCTACTCCTAAATACAATGAAATCTTTTTATATTTAGAAATAATTTAATTTTATACTTCTTATTTGCCTTTAATGAGATGCTTTATATTCACACATATATTTGTGGCTTCTTGTAAACCACATATTTCAAAAATTATTTTCTCATTTTTAAAATTTGTGTCCAGCAAGAGTATATTATATAAAAAGAGATGTAAGAAGCACTATTTACCAAGCCTTTGCTCATTGCTTTTTCTTATTCAAACTTGGCCAATTACGCTTACTCCAAACACATTATATTATCTATTAAAAATAGGCTGGATAATAGTAATCCACTTATATTATTCATTAAAAAATAGGTTAGATAATGAACTTTTTGTAATGATTAGACTGGTCTTTTCTAGAGTTTTAGCCACATTCTCCCATATAATGCTCCGTTTTTGCTCTACAGCTGTTATATGACTTACCTGGTTATGTGGTTCAGATTCAGAGATATTTCAGAGTGAATTGAGACACTTTCAAACTTGGTTATGAGGGTTCGAAACTTCAAATTTTGTGTTATGTGATTGGCATTGAGGTCACGCACATACCAAATGACGAACGTGAATTGTCACATGGTCGATTCTATGGAACTGTATAGTGGCTCTATCTTGTTGATATCCGTGTTTCTCATCATGTGATGAAGTAATTGAGTTTCGATCATGCTAGATATCATGTTCGGGCTTTATGCTAGTACTGTTGGAACCCATAGTGGTCATTTCTCGCTGTTATCTTACTAGTTTTATTGATATCCCGTACTCAGTCATATTCATGCATTTCAAATCATATCTCAGTCCTTGTGGTTATTTATTGATACATCAAATCATTATTTTCAGACTAGTTTCATGACATTATGAGATCATGAATGAGGCTAGAGATATTGATGACTGAGTAAGGTCGAGAGCCTGATTATGAGTAACAGTCATGGGACTGTGATGCACGCCGCAACGATTATATTGATTTATTATAGCGCTTGGGCAGAAGGAGCCCCTCCGGAGTATGACACACCTCCGGTGAGCATGGTAGATATTATTGAAGGATGGATCTTCTATGGACATGGATCTTGTCCGAAATATTATATACATGGGGATGGATCTTATCCATAGGATGGATTGGCCCTACTTGATATTGGGTGACTGATGGTCAATGATGTATATATTCTGGGATGTATCTTTCCTCCGCAGTTTGGGCCATATACAGTTTCAAGTGATTGAACATTTGAGAGCATGAGCACATGAGGCTATCAACATGGTGCATCACATACAACATGTGCATCGACATGTAGAAGTAGAGGAATTTTATGCTTCATTTCGTTCAAATTTGATATATTTTACTCTTTCGAGTTACTTATTAAACTTGAAAGTGTGCCTACATTTCTGCACTATTATTTCTATATTACACTATGTCAAGTGAGTTCGTCCCTACCTTTCAGTGTAAAGGTTAGATTTGTTACTTACTGAGTTGGTTGTACTCACGTTATAACATGCTCCTCGTGTGCAGATCCATGTGCTTCTGGTCATGGCAACTGTTGATTCAGGAGTCAGATATCAACGGCTATCGAGGTAGTTTTACGTCGTCCGTAGGCCTTGACTCTCCCTCATTATCTTTATCTGTATTTCAGTTCTTATTCCCCAGACATTTTAGTAGACTGTATTCTGGCATAGATGCTCATGCATTCGGTGACACCCTAATTTCGGGATAGATTGTATTGTGTTGCAGATTTATTTCTATTTCAAAAAGGCTTTTCTTAAATACTAATTGCTTCCATCAGTAATTTCAAAGCTTTTATTGTGTTAAGATAGTTGAGGAGTGGATTGCCTAGTTCCACGATAGGCACCATCATGACGGTTGGTTTTTGGGTAGTGACAAGTTGGTATCAGAGCCTAGGTTACATTTGTCTCAAGAGTCATAAGCAGGTTTAGTAGAGTCTTGCGGATCAGTACGACATCTATACTTATCTTCTAGAGGCTATCGAACCCTTAGGAAACTTCACATTCTTGAATTCTTGTTGTTCGAATGTGTTGATTCTGGTAACTAAACTTCTTTTATTCTATTCTCTTACAAATGGTGAGGATACATACTACTGGGTAGGATAGATAGCCATCAGTCAGGGCCGCGAGAGGGCGAGGTCACGATAGAGACCGCGGTAGGGGCAGAGATGCAGCTCGTACATCAGCTAAGGGAACAGTTGCAGACCCACCAGTCAGCTCAGTCCCGGAGTAGGTTCCAATTGCGAATGAGCCAGCGGGGCCTGCTCAAGCACCATGTGTGCCTATTGTGATTCTATGCCTTAAGGAGGCATTAACTCAGATTTTGACCGTGTGCACCAGACTTGCTAAGCCGGTCTCTAATCCGGCCACATCAGCTACTTCTTAGGCCAGGGGAGGTACTTAGAGTCTAACCTCTTGTACACCAAAGCAGGTGATGCAGGGCCTCCCAGCGTAGCTGGTTGGAGTTTCTCAGGCCCAAGATGTTCCTGCTATGACTAAGGATGAGTAGAATAGAATAGAGAGGTTCGGGAGACTCCGACCTCCATTTTTCAGTAGGGTAGAGTTGGAGGATGCCTAGGGCTTCTTGGAAAGGTATTAGAGGATTCTCCGTACAACAGGTATTCTGTAGATAAGTGGGGTCTCGTTCACTACTTTTTAGTTCACTGGGGCTGCTTTCAGTTTGTGGGAGGCTTATGAGAAGTGTAAGCCGGTCGATGCAGCACCACTTTCTTGGTAGGAGTTCTCCATTCTCTTTTTGGAGAAGTTTGTACCGTGGTCTCACAGGGAGGAGCTGCACAGACAGTTCGAGCAGTTACTTCAAGATGTTATGTCTCTGACGTAATACAAGATGAGGTTTTCTGAGTTGGCTAGTCATGCAATTTGGTTGGTTCCAACTAATAGGAAGAGCATTAGGAGGTTCACTGATGGCCTCACGTTTCAGCTATGATTGCTTATAACTAGAGAGAGGGTATCTGGTGCTACTTTCGATGAGGTTGTTGACATTGCTCGACATATAAATATGGTCTGCAACCAGGAGTGGGTAGAGAGGGAGGCCAAAAGGTCTCATGGATCAGTTGGTTTTAATGGTGTTCCTACTAGAGGCTTGTTCTACCACGGCTGAGGTCGTAACTTTTGACATGCTCAGACGACTCGTCTAGTTCACCGTGGTGCATCATCTGGCCATGGTTCACATAGTGCTCAGTAGGGTCACTCATCTGAGTGCCCTTCCAGCTCAAAGTTCATCTCATGCACCATCAACTCAGGGTTCATCTATGTATGGCTGTTCTAGCAGTTATCCGAGTGCTCGAGGCACCCTTTAGTCCCCACCGCCATTCGCAGGGAGGGGTTGTTTTGAGTGTGGAGATACGGGTCACATCAAGAGGTATTTTCCCTGCCTTTTGGGAGGCCTAGCTCAATAGATGAGTTAGCCTAAGATTTTAGCACCCATTACTTCACCACCAGCCCAGCTAGCTCGTGGTGGAGCTCAATCAGCTAGGGGTCGCCCTAGAGGGGGAGGTTGATCAGGCGGCAGTCAGGTCCAATTCTATGCTATTCGTGCCAGACCAGATGCTGTTCCTTCAGATGCACTGATCACATGTAGTGTCTCTATTTCCCACAGGGATGCCTCTGTATTATTTGACTCTGGTTTCACTTATTCGTATGTCTCATCGTATTTTGCTCATTATTTGGATATGCTCCATTCCTCTCTAGTTTCATCTGTTTGTTGATACTCAATTTTCTCTGTATTATTTTATATAAAAAATACCTTTCAAATAGCATAGGTATGCATATATAAGTGTGTCCAAGAGTTTTCCTTTTTTTTTTTCTTAATTTTTAAAGATTTTTAAGCTAATTTTATTGGCTTATTTTATCAAGAAAAAACCAATAATTCTTTCTAAAATTATCATTTTGGCAGTTCGCTTATTGGATTCTCATATTTATACACTAAATATAGCTGATATAAAGTTTGTATATTTTTACAAATTTATTTAGTATTTTTAAGGGTAAATTGCATATAATTCCAATACTAGCCTATATTAAGAGTTAATTATGTTTATAATTACAAATTGATTCCATTACTTTTAATTTAATATTTATATATTATTAATTAATTTAGTACCTTTAATTTTTCTCTAGAAGTTATTTTACAATTTTTTATAAAATAAATAAGGAAAAAGTGGCTATTTAAATACCATCCCTAACTATTTCGATCATAGTATTAAATTAGCCCCAATTAAGCCCAATTTTAATCACAATTCTTCCGCAAACCAATATTAATTTAAAGACACCCCTAACCCAATTAAATCTTACCCGACCCAAACCCCCTCTCGTCTTGGCCGTTGATCGCTGAGATCAACGACCCCTGTTCGTCCTTACCTTTTTTAATTCACAAACCCCTCAACCCTAATCTTTTTTACTCACCATCCGCCTCTGAACCCTCCATTCTCTCAATCCCTCTCGAAGGTTCTCAAACCCTAGCCAACATCTCTACCTTGAAAGCCACAAGAATCCATGGCTTCAAAGGCTATGGAGACCCTATACTCACCTCATATTTCTTCTACATGCCTGGTCCTTGAAGATTCAAGGCCTGACCATGGCGAGGTTTGGACAAGGATTCGTTCGATTCGAGTTTCGTGGCCATCGTCGGCCATCTTCGGCCTTGCTCTGGCATACCATGGCTGCTCGAGCCCAATTTTGGCCTCTCCGACTTAGATTGGTGACCTTTCAAAGCGTTTCTCACTTCTGGAGTTCTTCTGAAACCCTAACCTTTTGAGGTTTCTCCGATTCGTTTAGAGAAACCGTGTATCTATGCTTTCCTTAAGTTCTCAAAAGATTTCTATGGCTCTTCTTTCAAAAATTACTTATAAAATCTTTCTTTTCCGATCTAGGGGTTTTTTGAAAGTGTTTAAGTGTTTTCTCTAACTTTCTTTGTCTTTCGTGTGTATTTGCCTCTTCCATGCTCTTATTTTTTTCTGCCATGTTCTTTTATGCTTCTCCTACAGTGTTTTCCTATACTATATTCTCGTATGCTTTTCTACTGTATTTCTTTTCTCCTGTGTTCTTGTGTTTCTCATACTGTATTTTTCATTACTAAGTTCTTAAGTTTCCTTATTAAGTTCCTTATACTGAGCTCTATTTAAAAGTTTCTTCTAAAACTTCTTAGCATGCTTTTTCTAATTATCTTATCGGTATTTTCTCATTATGCTTCGAGTTAGTTTCTTTCACTCTGTTTACTTTGAACCCTTATGTTGTGTTTGCATGTTACTCTTCTATCATGTTTCTCATTAGTTTTGTAGCTGAAAGAAGCATGTTAGAAGGTTCAATTCTTTTCTGTAACCTCTAAATATGTTTTGATTATATTGTTTTCCTTCTAATCTTTGCTTTGTGATTTCCCTGAACTAGGGTTTTATGTCAAAATCCCTAAATTTTTCAGACCAACTTCGAATCTCTGAACTAAAGTTTTGAATCCTTGTTTTCATACAATGCTGATTTTTATTAGACTCTTCTACACTAGATTTTCTATTGATTTTACAATGACATTACACTCTCTTTTCATGCTTAATATGTTCGTGTGCTCCTTATATATGATAAACTTCCTTCTAAAGTGGCCCTCAAATTTGTGATCAGTTTATATTCTCCTTTGAATATGGTCTGATTGTTTTCTTTCCATTGTTTGTTGATTCTCTCTGTGACTCATCCTAAGTCAAGACCCTTCTCGGCTTTTGCGACTTAGTTCATTCATGGGTCAATAATTAGAAGATCCCTGGCGTTTGATTTACTGGTTTTTAATTGATTTCCTTACCTTATTTGGATAACCGTATACTTTAAAACCATGTCCTTAAATAACCTTTTATATATTGACCCTTAATTACATGCTTTGTACAAAGTGCTTATACAATTTCTTTTCTTAAATTGTTTTTACCCGTTTGAATCCGAATCCCTTAAGTTAAGGGATGTCTTGTGTAATTGATTGACTATAAGTTCCCTTAAGTTAATGCATACTTCGGCGACGAATCTTGAACTGCATATGGCCTGATTCCTATAAGACTAGGGATATGTAAGCAGCTCAGGAACCAGAGCACGACCAAATCTCTTCAAACCATTTCATTCTGTCAAAATTGGCCATCGTATCTTACCCAAAAACTCTTTCATCCTTCCAGATAAAGAGGGGTAGTTGTAGACATCTAATTTTTTATCAATATATTTTTATACAAAATAACTTTCAAGTAGCATAAATATGCATATATAAGTATGTCCAAGAGTTTTTCTATATTTTCCTTTATTTTTAAAGATTTTTAAACCAATTTTATAAAGAAAAAACCAATATTTATTCCCAATATTGTCATTTTAGTAATTCTCTTATTAGATTCTCATATTTATACTAAAATATAGCTAATATAATTTTTCCATATTTTTACAAATTTATTTAGTATTTTTAATGCTAAATTGCATATAATTGCAATACTAGCCTATATTAAGAGTTGATTACGTTTATAATTACAAAATTGATTTCAGTATTTTTAATTAATATTTATATATTATTAATTAATTAGTACCTCGAATATTTTCCCAGAAATTATTTTACCATTTTTTGTAAAATAAATAAGGAAAAAGTTGCTATTTAAGTACTAGCCCTAACTATTTCGATTATAGCCTTAAGTCAGCCCCAACTAAACCCAATTTCAATCTCAATTCCCCCACCCAATTTTAATTTAAACCTGCACGCCTCCTTTTTTCGCTTACACGTGGTTACCCCGAAAGATGATGCGTGTATAGAAGTTTTTCCAATTAAAGTGATATTATTCGAGATGATATTAATTGTTTATTTCAAGAGTCGCCACTTGGGATAGGTTTAGATTTTGGTGTCCCAAGTCACCGGTTTATTTGAAATCCCAAATTGAGAAAATTTTGACTGCCCAATTGAAGTTTGCGAACTAGAAATTCTTTAGTAAGGAATTCTGTTGACCCAAGGGAAGGTGTTAGGCACCCTCGGATCACGTGGTTCTAGGATGGTCGCTTAAAATCATTATAAGTGGCTAAAAATATGATTAGCTATGCCTATTAACCCTGCAAATTTTAGATTATTACCCGCTTTTAACATCGTTTTAGGAAAATTTGCAATGTTATTACAACACGTCGCGAATCGCGTCATATAACTGCACCCGCAATTTTAGACATATTTTAATTCCATTGAGAATGGGATTTGGGTCATATAAATGCGCCCTCGAATTAGGAAAGTATTTTTATTAAACACGTGCCTATAGCAATTACATCTTCGAAATTCGTAGGAAGGCCGTGAAATTCGCTAAAAGACACTTCCTAGTTTTCTATGTGTTTTAATGAATTAAAGAGCCATCGCATGGTATTTGATTGGATTAACGCGGCTCACTTTATTTTATAAGAACGTTCTAGCACATACTAAGTTCTCCATTATTGCTGTGTTTAAATGCAGTCATCATTTTTATGTATAGACTGTGTACTTGGGAAAACATTACGTGCATCTTAGCCTTATTCATGTCTAATTGCACAAACTGATTCAAGTTTGGGCCAGCCTAGGAGCACATATTGCTTAGGCTGCGAATGGCAGCTATTGTGACTGGCTTGGCCTTTTAATCACTCAGCCCAGAAACATGCAGTGTTACCTTCTATGCCTCTCAGTTGGGCCAAGAGTTAGTTTAGATGGAAGAGTTCACCATGAATGAATTTCAGTGATGTTCCTTTCGGTTTTAGTTTATATGCAATATCCACTATCAAATGTACTTACAAAGTGCACCTGAATTTATAAGTGATTATTCTATGTCAATTTTAAATTCGAACCGAATGACTCGTATACTCATCAGTCGGAGTACATGTGTACAACTTCCAAAATTCAATTACGATTCAGATCATATTACATTAGATAGATATGAAACAATTATTGCTGAATGTACTAAAACTTGAGTGAACTAAATAGCACACAATGTTTTGGATTTCAAATAATTACTAAGCTAAACATTTCTTGAATCCTTTACTTCTAAACAAAACAGGAAATAATCACCTAGAGCAGCCATACATTAGTGAACAACACTATCGATTGTGCATACTTAAAAATAGTTCGAATGTCCAGTTATTACAAGATAAGTCAGTCGCCAATATCCAATTATTACAAAATGAATGATTCGAATATTTAACTGCTACAAAGTATTTAGGTATATTACAATAAAAGGAAAGGGTAAACAAAAAGAGGGGGGGGGGGGGTTCGAAACAAAGTAAAAGCAGTAGGTCTTCATACTCAGAAATACATTTCACTTGAGCTTCATACACTAATAAGCATTGAAATGTACCTATAAATCAGCAAAGGACAACAACCTATGAGTAAGGGAAAGCAAGCAACAAGCAAAATAACGGCCAATGAACCAGCACACCCAGGATTTTCAGCAGAGTTTTTGAGAGAATTAAATCTCAAAAAGGATCAAAATAGAACTGATAGTTTTTCACAAATATCAGAAGGGATAATATGTATTTTTATCTCTAGGATTCAAAGTAAACGTTCCGGATCATTTAAAATGTGCTCAGATGGTTTCTTTTAAAATGGAGCCTTAGGGCATCAGCTTTTCTCTTGTTTTTCTTTTAGTACTTGCTTCAGATTTGCACTTTTCCTAAATGGTCCTTCATTTCCTGACTTGTGCCTCAAGTTTGAGGCAGAAATTGTGTATTAGCCCCTTACTAGAAGGTTCTGGAGGGGATTATCAGATTTTTTAAGGTTCAATCCCTCTTATACCAATACTTCCTTTCCTAAATTACCCACCTGAAGTTCTTAACCTCAACTATTTCTTGACCCTGGTCAATTGTGTTTGGGTTATGGGCCAAGGTTTGGCCTTGGACTAGCAGGTCCATTGGATCCCTACACTAGGTGTCCTTATTTGGATTGGGTTTATCTGTTATTTAACTTAGGATCATTAACATTCAGGTGTCTTTGTATTAAGACCAATGGATCACTGTCAACCAGAAGACCTATCAACTAATACTCATTACAAGAAAATACTAATTAGATCACTCAAATAAAGCTTGAAACAAGGATTGAAAAATTAGAAAGCAATTAAAGATTCAACCACACAAATCAGCCTGAGTTATGTCAGTACTAAAGATCAACATTACTATAAGAATCAAACGTCTGGTAGCCTAAACAACTCAACCAAGTTGATCAGAATATCAGGGAACAAAGCAAATAAATATCAGAAGATGATGGTCAAACTATGAGAATTACACTGATCAAGAAGCTAATATTAACATGATGTCAAATTATTCAAGAAAATGAAGGGGTTTCAAACTAATAACAATCAAAGACGTATAACTATTGAACCCATTTCATATGAGGTTGTGGACAAACAAACAATTATTCAAAATAAATCAAAACGATGGGACTTCAACTAATAGGCATATAACTACTGAACCCATTTCATATGAAATTGTGGAAAAACAAACAATTATTAAAAGGAAATCAAAAATCTAAAAGCTAAAGAAATGAAGCAAAAATACAGAATACTTAGCGTTTTTATGCACATCCACTCTAGACCATTTCATTGGTTCTTGACCCCTTCCACAGGGGTTTCAAACTTCCTAGGATGATGTATAACCTGTTTAAGGGTTTAGGAAGGGGCTTTTATGGTTCTGAGACCCCAATGAGGTCTGAGATCTAGATTTCTGCAGTGATTGGGGTTGTTTGGGAGTCGTGGGTGGCATGGTTGGGGAGGGAATGGCCAAGGGTTTCCTAGGAGGAGTTTGACCAAGTTTCGACGGGTTTTGAGTTTTAGGGTTAGGCTTCGAATCAATAATCGAAATGTTTCAGGCAGATTTGAAAGACATGACACACATTGTTGGAAAGAGGAGATCAAGCCATTTCAGGGGTGTATGTTTGATGGGGTTTGGAACATGGTCGCCGGACACGGTGGTTCCAACGACCTTGTTTTTGAATATTCGAGGCGGATGGGGTTTTTCGATGGGAACTAATTACAGGACGGGAAAGAATAGGTGGTGGTGATTTGATGGTGTATATCTGGGGAGGTTCGGCGACCGGCCGCCGCCGTGAGGCGATTTTCGGCGGCAAAGTTAGGGTGGTAGGCGGGTGGTCAATGATTGTCATGGGGTAGTGAAGGGGTAGTCAATGGTGGTGTTATACTAGGGGGAGATGATACAAGGAAGGGGAGGGTTTAGTCTCTAAGTGTATTAGAGACGTATGGACATATGTATATGTTTTTTTGGGGGGGGGGGGGGGTTTGATGGCCGTTGGATGATCTGAGATCAACGGTTGTGATGGCTGGTCTCTTAAACGGTGTTGTTTGGGTTGGTCTTGTGTGGACCGGACTTGGGTTGGTTGTGTCGGTTGGGTTTGTGTATTTTAAATGGGAATGACTTTGGGCCACTCAGGACTGGCCCAATTGTGGCCAGCCTGAGTGGCTGTCTATATATATATATATATATATATATATATATATATACTTTTTATTTTAATTAATTTCTAACTTTTTTAAAAAACCAGAAATGCATAATTATCACAAATAAAAATGCAACAAGTTTTAAAAAAATACTAACAATTAAAAATGCCGGAAATATACCTTTTTTATATATTTTAATTTGTAAAAAAAAACTATTTAAAAATTAAATCCTAAACAATTTTTAACATGCATCAATAAACACTTACTGGCACACGATTAAATTCAAAAAAACAAAACCAAATATTTAAAGAAAAATACTAATTTTTGAGAGTCCTGTAGGAGCTTATTTCAAACAGGTAAAAATCATATGCTCACAGCTGCCCCTATTTGCGCGAGAACATGAAGAGTTTTCATGCAAAGACAAGTGAGCAAATATGAGCGATTTTCGTTCGATTGAATACTCCATGTGAAGCATTTTGGAAAATTTCTGACCGAACCCTGCTTCAAAGGTTGCCTACATATCCTCGACAATAAAGGAATCATGTCAGTGTTGTTCTGGAAGTTTTGGTAGGTGAGACTAGAAACTGTGATTGGTTGCTGTTTTTGTTGATTCTGCTTTGTGAGCTCCTTATTACACCAAAAGAAAATCAAAAGCTAAGCTAGCTAAGCCTATCAACTACAAGTTACAAGATTATTATCTATGAGTCTCTTGAAGCTTGATCTTGAGTCTTGGCTATCTTTTGTGGCAGACTACGATTTGAATCTTGATATTCGTTAGTTGCAACTGCTGGCTTGGTCTTCAATTATTGAAATGATGCTGGACATGCTGAGCTTGTGACTTTGATTATATTTTGAGCAGTCCGTGTCTTTGTCCGTCTCATCACTTTGAGTTCATTTCTTTTGTCTATTTTATTTTCTTCTATTTTGAATTGACACTCCTGCTTTCAATCATGCCGAATCTTGTGCCTTAAGGTGACACCTGCTCAGACAGCAACACAAGCAAATGAAAAGAAATTTTCTGTCCCAGTTTTCACTGGAAAATTTCGTGAGTTATTTGCAGCATACATTTATGCTACTCTTTATTGAAAACAATAAAAATCAGAATTGTCTATCCCTTGGAAAAATTGCCAGGTTATTTTGGGAAAGAAAAAGGGTTCCTGCTGGGATAAGATGAGAATCCACGGGTTATACCGGGATAGGAATGAAAAGGTCTATGTGGGGATGGAAAGAAAAGATCTGTGGGTTATGCCAGGATAGGAAAGTTCATGCTAAGGATGGGCTATGTATAAATTCATGGGTTATGCCTGGGGAATCCGCGGGTTATGCCGGGATGAATGAAAACTCCTAGGTTATGCTAAGGGAATCCATGGGTAATGCCGGGATGAATAAAACGTCCTAGGTTATGCTAGGGGAATCCACAGGTTATGCCGAGATGAGTGAAAAATACTTGGTTATGCTAGGGAGATCCGCGGGTTATGCCGGGATCAGAAGGAGATCCTGGAGTATGCCAAGGGAATCCGCTGGTTATGCCGGGATGAATGAAAAGTCCTATGTTATGCAATGGGAATCCATGAGTTATGCCGGGATCGGAAGGAGATCCTGAATTATGTCAGGGGAATCCACGGGTTATGCCGGAATGAGTGAGAAATCCTAGGTTATGCTAGGGAGATCCGCTGGTTATGCCGAGATTGGAAGGAGATCCTGGATTATGCCAGGGGAATCCGCGGGTTATGCCAGGATGAATGAGAAGTCCTAGGTTATACTAGGGGAATCCACGTGATATGCCGAGATGAAAGGAGATCTTGATTTATGTCAGGGGATTCCATGGGTTATGCCAGGATAAGTGAGAAATCCTAGATTATGCTAGGGAGATCCGCGGGTTATGCCGGGATTGGAAGGAGATCCTGGGTTATGCCAGGGGAATTCGCGGGTTATGACGGGATGAACGAAAAGTCCTAGGTTATGCTAGGAAGATATGCAAAGCAGTGGAGGACACCAGAGATCCTTTTGACTGTTCTAGGGATAGAGGAGGAAAGGAACCACCTTTAGGTTATGCTAAGGTAGGGGAGCGTTAACTCCTAGACTATGCTGGGGAGTGGAAAGTGTAGGGAGAAAATCCTCAGGTTATGCTGGGAATGTGGAGGGAAACTTAATCACCTTATGCTGGAGGGGAATCGAATGGAATTCTTTAGTAATGCCTAGGAAATCCACAAGCTGCACAAAGGGGAACTAGGGATTGGGATCTCGTGCTATCAGGCTTATTTACGAGTTTGCAGAAAAATGAAAAGAAAACTTCCCTTCTGTTATTGACGCAACACAATCCTTGCTTCCTTGTGCCCATCCTTTGGTTGTTTTTTCCCTATGTTCCTTTTGCTTTTCTAGGTTGCACCTGCATCTTTTAGTTAAGAAATAAACAAACTGTTAGTTTGAACAGTGATCTGTTTTGCGGCCTTGTCACGCTTGATTTCAACTTCCTTTGTGTTCAAAAGCGAACCCTTGGCTTTCAATCATTGCTTTATTAATTGGCCAGGGGGTCCTTATTTCAGATTGGTCGTTGTTTCTCGGGCCTTGGGTTGTGAGTTTTTCCCTGCCTTTAATTTTGGGTTTGCTATTAGGACTTCTGGTAAGAATCAAACTCCTATTTGGGTTAAAACCCCTCCGATTTTGCTTCACCTTCATGCTTATTTGACTTGAATTTCCTTTCTTTTATTTCCTTACTTTTGAGATATAAACTGTCATGGTCAAACAGGGTTGGCTAAGCGTGCTTTACGAGGCCGAGCATTCCCTTATTTCTTGCTAGGAGAAAACCGCGAAGCCGGCCCTGTTACCTTTCTTATGGAACAATCAGGACATCAAAATTAAAGTGGAAAGGGGTGAAGTATGAATTTAGAGAGGTATGTTCTTTTGAAGGAAAAGAGGGAACTTATCTGGAAATATAAGCCGGCTTTAAATGGCGACGATATGCTTCTTGGACTGGATACCCGGCCCAAATCCATCTATGCTTTCTGACTTCAACTTTTCCGAACACCAAAGAAACATACTCAGACCTAGGCAGCAATGTTTCCTCTTTTCGGCCGACAGCTCCCTTTTCGGGTTTCGCCAATCTGCCTCACTCATTTCTCTCCTCCCGTCGACCGATAGCGTTCTTTGCGAGTTTTCGCTAAACGGACTCTCTCATTTGTGTTTCTATGCTCACCGTCGCCTTATGGTGCCCGGAGGTTTTCACCAATAAGGCTGTCTCATTATATTTCTCTCAAAAATTTGATTGGTGCCAAATCCCAACAACAGTATTCTCTCCCCGGGGATCTATAACTTTATGACCATTCGGACGGATTTGTAACTGGACTAATGCATTTCTGCCCCAAAATTGAGTCTCTTGGGTCAGTTGGGTTTTTATTTTGATGTGACTGAACCTTAAGGAGAGACTGCCTACGTATCCTTTCGGAATCAAGTCAGACAAAGTTCAGGAAACTTGGTCCTAAACTAATTTTGTTTGTATTCTCTTTTTTTTTGCATCTTCTTTTCTTTTTCTTTTCTTTTTTTTTGAACCTCATTTTCGGGTTACAAAGAGGGATGGGATAGTGGGAGAGCGAAAACTTCGTCATCTCAATTCACCGGGGTCATTGCAGTAGGGGATTTAAAAGTAATACCCCTTTACGTCGTCTATGTTTACTTGCTTCCTCGGGCTCGTATCCTTCAACGTCACCCAGGTACAATTCTCCTCTAGGCAATATCTTTTGATTATGTACGTGCCTTTCCAGTTAGGAGCGAATTTCCTTTGGCTTCCTAATGACGAGGATGTATCCATCTCAATACCAACTGCCCGGATTCGAAATTCCTGGGGTGCACTTTCTTGTTGTAGGAACGTGCCATTCTTTGTTGGTACAACTGCCCGTGGCATACCGTGGCCGTTCGTTTTTAATCAATCAAGGTCAATTGCTCCAACCAGGTTTTGGCCCATTCACTATCTTTAATTTCTGTTTCGACAATAACTCGGAGCGAAGGGATTTCTACTTCGGCAGGTATAACAACTTCGGTTCCATCAACTAGCGAATAGGGGGTTTCTCCTATCGATGTACGTACTGTGGTGCGATATCCCATCAGTGCGAAAGCCAGCTTTTCATGCCATTTCCTCGAGCTTTGAATCATTTTCCTAAAGATTTTCTTGATGTTCTTGTTGGCTGCTTCGACTGCACCGTTAGCTTTAGGCCGGTAGGGAGTGGAGTTTATATGTGTTATCATGAATTGTTCACATATCTCTCCCATCAGCCGACTATTTAGATTAACTGCATTGTCAGTAATAATGACAGCGGCAATCCCAAAGAGGCAGATGATGTTGGAATGCACAAATTCCACTACCGCTTTCTTGGTAACAGACTTGAGGGTGATGGCCTCAACCCATTTTGTGAAATAATCAATAACGACCAATATAAATATGTGCCCATTTGAGGCTATTTGCTCGATCGGCCCAATGACGTCCATACCCTAGGCGAAAAATGGCCAGTGTGATGACATAGGATGCAATTCATTTGGTGGTGCATGAATCAGATCACCGTGCACCTAGCATTGATGACATCTTCGAACAAAGATGAAGCCGTCTTTTTCCATGTTCATCCAGTAATAGCCAGCTCAGAGTATCTTCTTTGCCAGTACATAGCCATTTAAATGGAGCCCACATACGCCCGCATTTACTTCGTGCATAATTCTCCCGTCTTCTTTGGCATCCACACATATCAACAAATTAAGATCTAGAGTCCTTATATACAAAGTGTCACCACTAAAGAATAAATTGCTCGCATGCCGTCGGATGCTTTTCCTTTGTTCTCCGGTGGCCTACTCAGGGTACTCCTGTGTTTTTAGGAATCTCAAGTTGTCGTAATACCAAGACTGTGAGCTAGGCTATGCTTCGATTGCATTGCAATACCCATGTCTTTCTTTGATTTGGATTTGTAACGGATTAACATAGGCATTCCCAGGGTATGGCAACATGGAAGCCAAAGTTGCAAGTGCTTCTGCTAACTCATTGTGGCAACGAGGAATGTATCTGAACTGTATCGACCTAAACCATTTTCTGAGGTCTTCAACATGCTGTCTATATGGGAGGAGCTTAATGTCCTTTGTCTCCCATTCTCCTTGAGCTTGCCGGATGATTATATCATAATCCCCCATGATTAGCAACTCTTCGACATCTTGGTTGATAGCCATGTTCATGCCCATAATGCAAGCCTCATATTTAGCGATATTATTGGTGCAGAAGAACCAAAGTCTGGCTTTAGGTGGAAAATGTTGGCCTGTAGGTGAGATTAAGATTGCCCTGATCCCTACGCCCTTTCCGTTTGCTACTCCATCGAAGAACTTTTTCCAGACGGGGATGTCTTCGGTTGCTACTTCCCATGAGTTCACTTCTTCGTCACGGAAGTAAGTGTTCAGAAGCTGATATTCGTCATCAACGGGATTCTCTGCCAGATATTCTGCGAATGTCTGTGCTTTCATCGTCGTACAAGTAACGTAAACAATGTTGAACTCAGTGAGTAAGATCCGTCATTTAGCCAGTCGCCCTTTGGGCATTGGTTTTTGGAATATGTACCTTAGTGGATCCGGCCTAGTTATGAAGTACGTGGTATGGGTTTGTAGATGATGCCTTAATTTCTGAGCTACCCATGTCAAGGTGCAACACGTTCTTTCTAACAATAAGTACTTGGCCTCGTAGCCTGTAAACTTTCTGCTCAGATAATAAATGACATGCTCTTTCTTTCCCGTGGCGTCATGCTGCCCAAGAATACAACCGAAAGAGACTTCCAAGACCATCAGATAGAGAAACAGTGGCCTTCCTGGTTCTGGCGGAACTAAAATTGGTGGATTGGGCGAGTATTGTTTGATTTTATCAAAAGCTTCCTGACACTCGACCGTCCACTTAACTGCTGCATCCTTCTTCAGTACCTTAAATATGGGCTCACACGTTGAAGTTAACTTGGCGATGAATCGACTGACGTAATTCAACATTCCTAATAGACTCATTACATCCTTTTTGGTCTTTGGCGGTGGAAACTCCCGAATGGATTTGATCTTGGTTGGATCTAAATCAATGCCTCTCCGACTGATGATGAACCCCAGAAGTTTGCCCGACGGAACTCCAAATGCGCATTTTGCCGGATTCAATTTCAAATTATATTTGCGGAGCCTTTCGAAGAATCACTTCAAATCCTTTACATGATCACCTTGAGTCTTGGATTTTATAATCACGTCATCCATGTATACCTCTATTTGTCTATGCATCATGTCGTGGAAGGTGGTGGTCACAGCCCTCATGTATGTTGCCCGGCATTTTTCAATCCAAAAGGCATAACTCTATAGCAATATGTTCCCCTAGGTTTGGTGAAGGCGGTTTTCTCAGCATCTTCCTCATCCATCAGCAGTTGGTGATTCTCTGCATAGCAGTCTACAAAGGATTGAATCTCATGCTTGGCACAATTATCGACAAGGATGTGGATGTTGGGCATAGGGAAATTATCCTTGGGACTCGCCTTGTTCAAATCTCTATAGTCTACACACACTCGAGTTTTCCCGCCCTTCTTTAGCGCCGGGACCACATTAGCCAGCCATGTGGTGCATCGCACTACCCGGATTACCCCCGCTTCCAGCTGTTTTGTTATCTCCTCATTGATTTTATCACTAACATCAGGTTTGAACATTCTTTATTTGTTGGTCTGGAGGGCATTCGGGGTATGTTGGCAACTTATGAACCACCAAATCCATACTTAAGCTAGGTATGTCGTCATAGGACCACACAAATACGTCTTTGAATTCCAACAGGAGTTGAACCAATGAATCCCGTATCTCTTTATTTATGTGGATGCTTATTTAAGTTTCGTTGATTTCGTCGCGATTGCCCAGGTTAACCTGTTTAGTATCATTTAAGTTAGGCTTAGGTTTGTTCTCACAGTGTTCCAATTCTCGAGTGATTTCCCTAAAAGCCTCTTCTTTATTGTATTCCGGTTCATGGTTCATTATTTCACAAACAGGTAGCGAGTTTGGGTCGTGGCATGAAGTCCGCGAGCATGTTATTTTATTTAAAGCCGCATTATTGGGACTGAAAGAAAAGATGAAAAATAAAGAAAGACAAAAATCAGAGAAAGACAAAGAAATATGAATGACAAAATATTGATTTTATTTCTTTGAACTTATAAGATAATAGGGTTTACAATTGAGATTTAAAGTGCTAATGGAATATAACAACCGAGCTACACCCTGAAATAACTCATGATGTGGGAAGAGGTAGCAAGGCGAGACTACGGGGTCTCCCGCTTGACTGGAAAAGGTGTGGCTTTCCAATTTTGAAGTTTGGCATCTGGCCCCATGTACAACATTTCAGCGACGCTTGAACCTTCAACCGGTTGGACTACCGGTTGGACCATGTTTACTTCATAGAGCAACTCCCTCATAGCCCTGCAGATCTCATCAATTTCATCTGTCGTGAAGGTTTCTTATTCCTCCTCTTCACAGTACTTTGGTTTTATATATGTTTTCTACAAGTGAGGTAGGGGTTGGATAAAATCCCAATCCAAAGAACTTTTATGTGGTAGGCAAGGCGACCGGCTAGGTTATGCCTTGTACAGAGTTTCCGAGTCCCTTGCCTGGTTTGAAACCTTGGCACGTCATTTATTTTGCTACCATAATTTAAGCATTTTACAGAAAAGGTTGAGGGAGCGGCTTGCCCTCTTCATGCTGATCAGCTTCTACGACTTCAAAAGCTTGATAGACTACGTGTTCACTGCCTTCCTTGGCTTCCAGATATGGAACAGAGGGGTCCCGATAAATTGATTGTTCGTCCTCTCCATGAACTACAATCTCCTGATTTTCATATTCAAATTTCAGCATTTGGTGCAAGGTAGAAGGCACTGTCCCTGCTGCATGAATCCATGGCCTACCTAGGTGGTAGTTGTAGGAGGTGTCCATGTCCAACATCTGGAATGGTACTTTGAAGTCGACTGGACCAATGGTGAGTACCAAATCAATTTCACCTATGGTATCCCTTTTTAATTCATCGAAGGCTCGGACACATACATTGTTAGGACGGACCCTCCCTGTCCCGATCTCTATTCTCTGCAAGGTAGATAGTGGGCATATGTCTACTCCAGAACCTCCGTCGACCATCAATTTTTTGACGTAATATCCCTCACACTTGACAGTGAGGTGCAAAGCCTTGTTGTGAGATGCTCCCTCTGGGGGTAAGTCATTCTTACTGAATGATATCTGGCTAATGGCAAATAATCTCTCCGCCATTTTCTCTAGTTGTTCAACAGAGGTCTCAGCTGGTACATAAGCTTCGTTCAGTGTTTTGGCCAACACCTGCTGATGTTCGAGAGATTTCATCGAGAGCGACAATAAAGAAATCTGCTCAAGAGATTTTCGGAGCTGATCCACCACTTCGTACTCCAGCATTTTCATTTTCCGGAAAAAAGCTTCTACTTCCTCAGCATGCATTGGCTTCTGTGGAAGAAATCTCCGTTTGGTAATGGCGTTGACCTTTTCCATGTCTAGGTATTTCTTTGTGGGACATCCCTTTTGGGCTTCACCGAGGAATTCTTTACCCTTGTATGTAACAATGGTTTCTTGATAATTCTAAGGGATTGCTGAAGGGTTGGTCATGGGCTTTTGTGGCACGCGACCAATACCCACGGGCTCATTCAGCACCAGTGGTTTAATCGATCCCCGTACCACATAGGCCTTCTTGGGCACATACATGGTTTTGTTCAGCTCGAACCTTTTTGGAGGGCTTAAAGTGGGCTACTTTTCTTTGCGTCCTCGTGGGATGTTGTTTCCTTGGTAAAGGTCGTCTCAACTTCAACCTCAGCCTTCTTTTCTTCTTCAGGGCATTTGGCTTCATTCATTTTCTTTTCTTCCATCTTCTTTGGGGCGACTTTTGGTTTTCTATCTACCTCTGCGGTGGTTATGATGGCTTTGAGATCAGGATCAAACTCTTTGTCCTCGCAGATCATTCAGATGACCGGACCGTTGTTGTGGGCCGGCAACGGGTTATCAGTTACATTTGGGACTTCGTCATCTCTTAGAACTATCTTCTTTTGATCAATCAAGTCCTCTACCGCTCGTTTTAAGGTCAAGCAATTTTCAGTATCATGTCCCTCTGCCCCAGAGTGGTAAGCATATCGCACGCCCCTTTGGTAAGAAGGTGATTCAGGATTCTGTATGTTTGGAGGAACAGGTTGGAGGAGACCCATATGGAATATCTTTGGGAACAGGCTGGCGTTGGACACTCCTATTAGGGTGAAGTTCTGCCTCCGGAGTGGCTCCCTGGGACGATAATTATTTTGCTGAGGGCGGGTATTGTAATGATTCTGAGGAAGTTGAGTTCTTGGAGCTTGATTTCTATTGCTATGCTGTTGAGGTCGGGCGAAGGGCTGAGCGTTCATGACTGCGTAGGGTTGAGGGACATAGTGCATGTCTCGGTGAGGATAGTAATGTTGAGGCGCCCTTTCAGAGAATGCATGCCTGTGAGTATGTTGTTTCCTTATCCTGGAGGCTGGCATGGATGCTTCCTCTTTCTTCTTGTTCCTTGGGATTCCTCCCGCCCCTCATTGTATGGCCTGTGAAGTGGCTCTTATGGCAGATTGACTTAGAATCCTCCCTGTTTTGAGGCCATTCTCCACAATCTCCCCAATCTTTATTGCTTCTGCGAATGGTTTGCCCATTGCGGACATCATGTTCTGAAAATAGTCTGCCTCTTGTGCATGCAGAAAGATGGTGGCCAACTCGGTTTCTTCCATAGGAGGCTTCAATCTTGATTCTTGCTCTCCCATTTAATAGCATTATCTCTGAAGCTTTCAGTAGGTTTCTTCCTCAGGTTGGCTATAGAATTCCTATCCGGGGCGATGTCGATATTGTACTAGAATTGTCTTTCAAAAGGTCATCCCATATGTGCCATCGGGTAATGTCTTGATCTATGTACCATTCGGATGCTATACCCACTAAAATCTCCTGAAAGAACGCCATCAGAAGTTATTCCTTTCCGCTGGCTCCACGTAATTGATTGCAATACTTTTTCAGATGGGCGATAGGGTCGCCGTAGCTGTCGTAATTCTCGATTTTCGGCATTTTAAGGGGAACATGCACAGGTCTTAATAAGATACACTTTTCTGTCCGCTCAGTCCTTGCATATTCTTCAGGCTTTGCTCAAACCTCTTCATTCTCCTTCTGATTTCATTCAGCTCGGGCGCTTTAGAAGTTTTGTCTGGCACATAGATAAGTTCATATTTTGGCTGAGGGTAGTTTTATGTAGGGTACGGAGGAGGCTCATTTTGGTAGTTAGGAGATTGGAATGTAAAGACTACAGGGTCAAACACGGGCCTCGGTACTGTAGTCTATGTAGAAGGTGCACATGGAGGGGCCGTAAAGATGTTGGGAACTGGCCCGGATGTAAACATCGGAGGGTGGGTTTCAGAAGGCGCCCCAATAAAATTGGTTGAGATGGTGGGTTTACCTAGGAGAATACTCGGGTGACTGATAGGAATAGTAGAGGTACCCCCTGACCTTGGAAATAAATCGGGAAATCAAGGGATAGCGAGGTTCCTTCCCATTGGTCCATGCATACCACATTTCCATGACTTGGAGCCGCAGGATCCGGTTCCCTTAGGCCGCTGCAGATTCAGAGGTCGGTACTCCTGTGATTGGACTGTCTTCTGGAATAGGGACGGTGGGTAGAGTCATTTTAGTCGACATCTATGTACTTCTCTTTGACGGAGTGAAGCCAGTTTACCGCCAAACCAACCACTGTTCTAAACACCTAGACTGTAATTCTGTAATATGTAGTTAGTTTGGGGCAGATGACAAACAGGAGATCACAGGTTGAGCATGATGCACCTATGCATATAATGGGTTTATATATGCTTGCCATAGTCGCATGTGTCATCCCGGTAGTTATTTCAACTTTCCTTTTTTTCTTCCCTCTTATTCCTCTTTTTTTTAGCCTTTTAAAGAATACAGTCGAATCCTATAGAGATTGCCTACGTATAATGACTTTGAATGAATCAGACCGAGCATAGTTCATGGAAACAAAAGGTTAAGTACACAGTAAAATATTTTTGGGATTTTCAATTTTGATAAAGATATAAACTTTGATTACCATGGGTAATAGAACAAAAAGCAAAAACCAGACTGGGACTTACAACCTTACAGACTCGAAAGGACAACAGACACACTCTTTATTTAGAAAAATACAAATCTATGTGTTAATTAACACTTCAAATGATTTTGGAGATTGTGGGGCATCATTCGACCTTGTCGCAGGTTTGCGGGCTAGACTTTCTTGGAGATAGTGTGGATCTTCCATTACTTGTCAGACAAATGTAATAGAAGCGGTAAAAAACATAGATTTTGTCATGTCCTCATAGTGATTGCATTTACTGGTGACATAGTCTGCAATTGCCTGCACCTTTTCTCTGACAACCCCTTTTTCTTGTAGCAGACGCCCTATTTGTTTGGCCCGTGCTTATAAAGTCCGCTCCACTGCCTGATTATCTTTTGAAACTGTTGCAGATCTCTTTCCAGACCCGCTATTACCGCATAGCAATGCTCTCTCTCAGCTTTCAAATCTTTGGCTTGTTTGGCCATTCTGTTTTCAGCTATGACAACCTTCGGTTTAAACAGACGCTCTCATTGACGCTTCGCTCTTTTAGCTATTCTAGTATGCAAGCCCTTTCTTCAGCACCTTTAATTAATTGTTTCCGAGCTCTAGAAAATTCACCCTTTGTGTTATTCAGGTTGAAACCGTATTCGGTTTCTTTTGGACGCAGGTTCTCTATGAGCTTTTCATCCTTTGTACTCCTCGGAGGATTTTTTGCGGCTGTTTTCATTTTTTGAATCTGGGCTCGCAGGGCTTCATTTTCTTTAACAAATACATTCTTTTCTCCCTCGCTGGCTGCAGTTTGCAGGCTGTTTTCGAATTGCAATTCTTGAATTTTCTTTTCCAGCCTTCCTATAGTAGCATGGTATTCATTTTCTTTTGCTAACCATACCCACTGCTCTTGTGATGTTCCAACAAAATCTTGGAGGTAAGGCCTTTTGGGTGGTCTTTCGTGGTCAATTTTCCTCCTATGCCAAGCGAGGTACCTCAGAGACACTTCACCTCTAGCAGGATCCTGTACACAAGTGTCAGCAGTTAGGTTTGGCATTCATTCCAGATTTTGCGAACCATTACTTCGGGAACTGACTACCAGACCTAATTTCGACTACCCGGATGCTGAGATCTTTGTCTTTTGGCACTATCTGCCATCTTCCGAGTTGTCTCAAGACCCGATGTGAGGCTTAAGGCTGGATGCTCCTAAGGCCCATCAAGAGAAAATGTGGTTTTGTTGCGAGCATATACACAACTTCGTCCATAGAAAGTTAACTGAGTGTCCATTGTATTTGATTTGCAGAAATAGCCTCAGAGATGCGATACCCACTCTGCGACACCCTCTGGTATTTAAACCCATTTACCCTTTTGTAAACTTCTTCTATGTAACCTTTTGTTGGCACCCCACAATTCATGAACCGAGGCCTGTGACATAAATGCTGAATCATCCAGATTTGCAATAGCAAGTTACAACATTCAAAGAAATCCCCTCATGCTTTACAAATGGTTAGGGCTCGGAAGATATAAGACAGGATCATTGGAGCAAGAGTACTCTTTGCCTAAGTCATCAAAGTACTAATGACCCCTGCTATCCGTATGTCGATGTTCCTGTCTTTTCGTGGGAATACTAAAAGACCTAAGAAAGACACCATGAACACGAAACATCGATGATCCTCCCACTTTATCCGATTACCCTTGCTGCAAATAAGGTTTTCAGGGTTGTTGAATCCTCCGATGTGGCCATACCTCTGGTATATAAATTGCAGGGTGCAGAAGCCTGCCAATAAGTTAGGTTTGTGAATATTTCTACTAATTCAAAACATCCAGAAATTTTTGCACAGCGAGGGCTTTGGGTGCGGTCAAGTATTGATGTCTCAAAGGGATAGTATGGGTCCCGATATATCCGGTCATTTCCTCTAAGGTCGGGGTTAGCTCGAAGTCTGACAAGTTAAAGACATTGTGGGCCGGGTCCCAGAAAGTGATTAAGGCCTATGATGTCTCCCCTGGGGTTGATTTTTTACAAACCAGTGAGACCCCCCAGATGTGCGTTGACCTTTTTCTATCCTGCTTCCCCGAGGTGATTCCATCACAGCCGCAACTCCAAAGGAATTTTTTTCATTATCGTGCTCATTCTGCACATATATAAGGGCGAATTAGTATTCTCAAACATTCAAAACTGACATATTATGAAATATGTAATAACAGAGACCGGCTTTGCGAATACGACCTTTCGACACTTCGGCGAGAAGTTTTTCCAGGCTGTGCTTGCTTACCAATTAGAATAAAATTTAGAGATGTCCATTTGTGCGAGCTCAGCCTTCCGGAATCCCTCGTAGCAACATTCAGCTATTATCGCAATAATAGCACCACCTCACTCATTTCAAAGCGAGAAAATAAACTTGGGCATTTTTGACAGTTTTGAAAAAGGGGTTGGACCTGGAAAAAATAATATATCAAAAACCTGGGACATTATTGAAAAACTCCAAAATTTGGTGCCTTTTCCTTGTTTTGTTGTTTGTTTTTGTTCTTTTTTTGTTCTTTTTTTGTTCTTTGTTTATTTTTTGAAAAATCAGGCAGCATTTCGGCGTTGTGTGAGCATTGGTTTAAAAAGTGACTGCCCTAGCGCTGCTATTTTCTCAATTTATTCCCTTTGTTTACAGGCCGGTCAACATGCGATTCCAAGGCAAATAAATGCGCAAGTAACACGTATAAATGCGTCAGGATGGTCTTTTATTTCTAGGCACCTGTCCTAGACGGACCCAACCCCTGTGTTGAGTCCCCTAAGTCAAAATGCATGATGCAAATAAACATTCCTTCTAGGGATCCGGCATGAAGTTTTCTTTTACTAAGTTGAGAACCTCGGTATATGGTGTAGACTGTGTACCCGAGTGGACAACTCGAGTCGAGGAGGGGGCTACGTACCGGGGACCCGCAAGATCATCGGGCTTTGTAACTTTTCCGACCTCTTTCTTATTTCAGGGTAAGACACTAACAGAATAGGGAGTCTCAACCAGTAAGCACATCCCCGGAGGTTAGAAGTAAAGGTTTTCGTAACAGTTTATATATACAGTTCAAATAATATCAAAGCGGTAAAACATGCGGCATTTAGCACAGAACATGTAAGCAAATCAGAAGAAGCCAAATATAACAGTTATTGTAAGCTCGAATTCTTGAACCTTAAACTAGAGATTCGGGGTTCTAGTCCCTAGTGGAGTCGCCAGAGGTGTCACACCTTTTTTCGCTTACACGTGGATACCCCGAAAAATGACGCGTGTATAGGAGTTTTTCCAATTAATGTGACATTATTCGAGATGGGATTAATTATTTATTTCAACAGTCTCCACTTGGGATAGGTTTGGCTTAGGTGTCCCAAGTCACGGGTTTATTTAAAATCCCAAATCGAGGAAATTTCGACTGCCCAATTGGAGTTTGCGAACCAAAAATTCTTGAGTAAGGAATTTTGTTGACCCAAGGGAAGGTGTTAGGCACCCTGGGATCCCGTGGTTCTAGCATGGTCGCTTAAGCTCATTATAAGTGGCTAAAAATATGATTTTCTATTCCTATTAATCATGAAATTTCTAGATTATTAACCACTTTTAACATCTTTTTTAGGAAAATTTGCAATGTTATTAAAACACATCGCGAATCACGTCACATAAATGCACCCGCAATTTTAGACATACTTTAGTTCCATTGAGAATGGGATTTGGGTCACATAAATGTGCACCCGAATTTACAAAGGTATTTTTATTAAACACGCGCCTATGCCAACTACGTCTTCAAAATTCCTAGGAAGGCCATGAAATTCGCTAAACGGTACTTCCTATTTTTCTATGTGTTTTAATGAATTAAGGAGCCATCACATGGTATTTGATTGGATTAACGCGGCTCACTTTATTTTATAAGGACGTTCTAGCACATACTAAGTTCTCCATTATTGCTGTGTTTAAATGCAGTCAAAATTTTATGTATAGACTGTGTACTTGGGAAAACATTACATACATATTAGGATTTTCAACAGAGTTTTTGAGAGAATTAAATCTCAAAAATGATCAAAACAGCACTGATAGTTTTTCACAGATATCAGAAGAGCTAATACGTATTTTTGTCTTTAGGATTCAAAGGAAAGGTTCCGGATCCTTTAAAATGTGCTCAGGTGGTTTCTTTTATAATGGAGCCTTAGTGCATCAGCTTTTCTCTGGTTTTTCTTTTAGTCCTTGCTTTAGATTTGCACTTTTCCCAAATGATCCTTCATTTCGTGACTTATGCCTCAAGATTGAGGCATATATTGTGTTTTAGCCCCTTACTAGAAGGTTTTGGAGGTTATTATCAGATTTTTTAAGGTTCAAATCCCTCTTATACACCTTCCTTTCCTAAATTACCCATTTGAAGCTTTTAACCTCAACTATTCCTTGACCCTGGTCAATTGTATTTGGGTTATAGGCCAAGGTTTGGTCTTGGACTAGCAGGTCCCTTAGATCCATACACTAGGCGGCCTAATATGGATTGGGTTTATCTGTTATTTAACTTAGAATCGTAAACATTCAGGTGTCTTCGTAATAAGACCAAGGGATCACTATCAACCAAAAGACCTATCAACTAATACTCATTACAAGAAAATCCTAATTAAATCACTCAAATAAATCTTGAAACAAGGATACAAAAATTAGAAAGCAATTAAAGATTCAACCAACAAATCAGCCTGAATTATGTCAGTACCAAAGATCAACAATACTATAAGAATAAAACTCCTGGTAGCCTAAACAACTTAACCAAGTTGATCATAATATCAGGGAACAAAGAAAATAAAGATCAGGAGATGAAGGTCACAAACTATGAGAATTACACTGATCGAGAAGTTAATATTAACAGGATGTCAAATTATTTATGAAAACGAAGGGGTTTCAAACTAATAACAAACAAAGGCGTATAACTAGTGAACCCATTTCATATGAGGTTTGTGGAAACACAAACAATTATTCAAAATAAATCGAAACGATGGGACTTCAACAAATAGGCATATAACTATTGAACCCATTTCATATGAAATTGTGGACAAACAAACAATTATTAAAAGGAAATCAAACATCTAATAGCTAAAGAAATGAAGAAAATATACAGATTACTTAGATTTTTTATGCACATCCACTCTAGACCATTTCATTGGTTCTTGACCCCTTCCACATGGGTTTCAAATCTCCTAGGATGATGTATAACGGGTTTAAGAATTCAGGAAGGGGCTTTTATGGTTTTGAGACCCCAATGAGGTCTCATATGTGGATTTCTGCAGTGAGTGGGGTTGTTTGGGAGTCGTGGGTCGCATGGTTGGGGAGGGTCATGGCCAAGGGTTGCCTAGGAGGAGTTTGACCAAGTTCCGACGAGTTATGAGTTTTAGGGTTAGGCTCTGAATCAATAATCGAAAGGTTTCAGGCATATTCGAAAGAAGTGACACACATGGTTGGAAAGAGGAGATCAAGCTGTTTCAGTGGTGTAAGTTTGGAGGGGTTTGGAAGAGTGTCGCTGGAGACGGTGGTTCCGACGACCTTGTTTTCGAATATTCGAGGCGGAGGGGGTTTGTTCGACGGGAACTAATTACAGGACGAGAAAGAATAGGTGGTGGTGATTTGATGGTGTAAATCTCGGGAGGTTTGACGACCAGCCACCGCCATGAGGCGAATTCCGACGGCGGCGTTAAGGTGGTAGGCGGGTGGTCAATGGTGGTCATGGGGTGGTCAAGGGGTGATCGACGGTGGTATTATACCATGGGTAGATGATACGATGGATGGGAGGGTCTGGTCTCTAAGTGTATTAGAGACGTTTGCACATATGTATATGGTTTTGGGGGGGAGGGTTTGATGACCGTTGGATGATCTAAGATCAACGGTTGCGATGGCTGGTCTCTTAAACGGTGTCGTTTGGGTTGGTCTTGTGTAGAATGGACTAGGGTTGGTTGTGTGGGCTGGGTTTGTGTATTTTAAAGGGGAAAGAGTTTGGGCCACTCAAGTCTGGCCCAATTGTGGCCAGCTTGAGTGGCTATGTATGTATGTACGTATGTATGTATGTATGTATGTATGTATGTATCTATGTATGTATGTATGTATGTATGTATGTATATATATATATATGTCTTTTTCTTTTTATTTTAATTAATTTCTAACTTTATTTAAAAACCAAAAATTCCTAATTATCAGAAATAAAAATGCAACAAGTTTAAACAAAAATAATGACAATTAAAAATGCCGGAAAGATACCTTTTTTTATATATTTTAATTTGTAAAAAATAAACCTATTTAAAAATTAAATCCTATACAATTTTAATCATGCATCAATAAACACTAACTGGCACATGATTAAATTCTAAAAAAAAAAAAACCAAATATTTAAAGAAAAATCCTATATTTTGAGAGTCCTGTATGAGCTTATTTCAAACGGGTAAAAATCATATGCTTACAGCTGCCCCTCTTTGCGTGAGAACACGAAGAGTTTTCATGCAAAAACAAGTGAGCAAATATGAGCAATTTTTATTCAATTGAATACTCCATGTGAAGCATTTAGAAAAATTTCTGACCGAACCCTGCTTCAAAGGTTGCATACATATCCTCGGCAATAAAGAAATCGGGTCAATGTAGTTCTAGAAGTTTTGGTAGCTGGGACTACCGAAAAACTATGATTGGCTGATGTTGCTGTTGCTTCTGCTTGCTGAGCTCCTTTTTACACCGAAAGAAAATCAAAAGCTAAGCTAGCTATGCCTATCAACTACAAGTTACGAGATTCATATCAATGAGTCTCGTGAAGCTTGATCTTGAGTCTTGGCTATCATTTGTGGCAGACTCCAATCTGAATCTTGATGCTCGTTAGTTCAAATTGCTGGCTCAGTCTTCAATTTTTGAAATAAAGCGGGACATGCTGAGCTTGTGACTTTGATTTTATTTTGAGCAGTCCGTGTCTTAGTCTGCCTCATCACTTTGAGTTCACTTCTTTTGTCTTTTTTCTTTTCTTCTATTTTGAATTGAAAATCATGCTTTCAATCATGCCGAATATTGTGCCTTAAGGTGACACCTACTCAGACAGCAACACAGCCAACAAATAGAATGTTCTGCCCCAGTTTTCACTGGAAAATTTTGTGATTTATTTGCAACACACATTTATGCTACTCTTTATTAAAAACAATAAAAATCGAAATTGTGTATCCCTTGGAAAAATCGCCAGGTTATGCTTGGAAAGATAAAGGGTTCCTGTTGGGATAAGATGAGGATCCGCGGGTTATGCCGGGATAGGAAAGCTCCTGCTAAGGATGGGTTATGAATAAATTCCTGGGTTATGCCAGGGGAATCCGCGGATTATGCCGGGATGAATGAAAAATCCTAGGCTATGCTAGGGAAATCCACGGGCTATGCTGGGATGAATAAAAAGTCCTAGGTTATGCTAGGGGAATCCACGGGTTATGCCGAGATGAGTGAAAAATCCTAGGTTGTGCTAGGGAGATCCGCGGGTTATGCCAGGATCAAAAAGAGATCCTGGGTTATGCCAGGGGAATTCGTGGGTTGTGCCGGGATGAATGAAAACTCCTAGGTTATGCTAGGGGAATCCACGGGTTATGCCGAGATCGGAAGGAGATCCTGAGTTATGTCAGGGAAATCCACGGGTTATGCCGGGATGAGTGAGAAATCCTAGGTTATTCAAGGGAGATTCGTGGGTTATGCCGGGATCTGAAGGAGATCCTTGGTAATGCCAGGGGAATCCGCGGGTTATGCCGGGATGAATGAAACGTCCTAAGTTATGCTAGGGGAATCCACGGGTAATGCCGGGATGAAAGGATATCCTGAGTTATGTCAAGGGAATCCACGGGTTATGTCGGGATGAGTGAGAAATCCTAGGTTATGCTAGGGAGATCCGCGGGTTATGAGGATCGGAAGGAGATCCTGGGTTATGCCTCCGGGGGTTGTGTCGGGATGAACGAAAAGTCCTAGGTTATGCTAAGGAGATATGCAAGGCAGTGGAGGACATCAGAGATCCTTTTCTTTTTATTTTAATTAATTTCTGACTTTATTTGAAAACCAAAAATTCCTAATTATCACAAATAAAAATGCAACAAGTTTAATAAAAAATAATAACAATTAAAAATGCCAGAAATATAACCTTTTTTATATACTTTGATGCGTAAAAAATAAACCTATTTAAAAATTAAACCCTAAACAATTTTCAACATGCATCAATAAACACTTACTGGCGCACGATTAAATTCTAAACCTAAAAATCAAAAAATAACCAAATATTTAAAGAAAAATCCTAAATTTTGAGAGTTCTGTAGGAGCTTATTTCAAACGGGTAAAATCATATGCTCACACCTTCCCCTGATCCAATTGAATCCAACCCGACCTAGACCCCCTCTATCTTGGCCGTTGATCTTTGAGATCAATGGTCCATGTTCGTCGTTACCCTTTTTAATTCACAAATCCCCCCAACCCTAATATTACTCACCACCTGCCTCTGAACCCTCTAGTCTCTCAAACCCTCTCGAAGGTTCTCAAACCCTAGCCACCGTCTCCGCCCTGAAAGGCACCGGAATCCAAGGCTTCCAAGGCTTTGGACACCGTATACTAACCTTCTATTACTCCTACATGTCTGGTCCTTGAAGATTCAAGGCCTGGCCACGATGAGGTTCGAACCAGGGTTCGCTCGATTCTAGTTCTGTGGCCATCGCCGGCCATCTCTAGTCTTGATCCAGCATACCATGGCTGCTCGAGCTCGATTTTGGCCTCTTCGACTTAGATCGGTGACCTTTCAAATCCTTTGTCACTTTTGGGGTTCTTCTGAAACTCTAACCCTTCGACATTTCTTCGATTCTTTTAGAACCGCTGTGTATCTATGCTTTCCCTAAATTCTCAAACGATTTCTATGGCCCTTCTTTCAAAAATTACTTTCAAAATTTTTCTTTTTCGATCTAGGGTTTTTCTAATAGTGTTTAAGTGTTTTTTGACTTACTTGGTCTTGTGTGTATTTGCCTCTGCTATGTTGTATTTTTCTGCCATGTTCTTGTATGCTTCTCCTACTATGTTTTCCTATACTATGTTCTCGTATGCTTTTTTATTGCATCATTGTATTTTTCTTTTACCATGTTCTTGTATGTTTTCCTTGCTGTGTTTTCCTATACTATGTTCTCGTATTGTTTTCTACTATATTTTTTATCTCCTGTGTTCTTGTGTTTCTCCAACTGTAATTTTCATTACTAAGTTCTTAAGTATCTTTATTAAGTTCTTTCTACTGAGCTCTATTTAAACGTTTCTTCTAAAACTTCTTAACATGCGTTTTCTACTGATCTTATCGGTATTTTCTCATCATGCTTCGAGTTCGTTTCTTTCACTCTGTTTAATTTGAACCCTTATATTGTATTTTCATGTCACTCTTTCATCATGTTGATCATTAGTTCTGTTGCTGAAAGAAGCACGTTAGAAGGTTCAGTTCTTTTCTGAAACCTCAAAACATGTTTTGATTCAAGTGCTTTCCTTCTAATCTTTGCTTCGTGATTTTCCTGAACTAGGGTTTTATTTCAAAATCCCTAATTTTTTCAGACCAACTTCAAATCTCTGAACTAACGTTTGGACATCCTTGTTTTCATACAATACTGATTTTTGCTAAACTGTTCTACACCGGATTTTCTATTATTTTTACAATGACACTATAGTCTCCTTTCATGCTTAATATATTCGTGTGCTCCTTATATATGATAAACTTCCTTCTAAATTGGCCTTTAAATTTGTGATCAATTCATATTCTCCTTTGAATATGGTATAATTGATTTCCTTCCATTGGTTGCTGTTTCTCTCTGTAACTCGACCTAAGTCAAGACCCTTCTCGGCTTTAGCGACTTAGTTCATTCATGGGTCAATAATTACAAGATCCTTGGCCTTTGATTTACTAGTTTTTAATTGATTTCCTTACCTTATTTGTACAACCGTATACTTCAAAACCCTGTCCTTAAATAACCTTTTATGTATTGACCCTTAATTACATGCTTTATACAAAGTGCTTATTCAATTTATTATCTTGAATGTTTTTTACCTATTAGAATCCAAATCCCTTAAGTTAAGAGAATTCATATGATTGATTGACAATTAGTTTCTTAACTATTTTCTTGCCTTATTTCCTCATGACTTTCACCCTGTAAATGCATGACTGTTTGACACATATCACACACGATTGACCTATACTTCACAATTCACAATCACTTCTGAACGCATACTTACTCATAATAGTATACTCCCTTTGCATGCACTGTGGGCTTTTCACAAGACCTATTGTATATTTTTCTCTATCTGTGTTTTATGAAACTGGTTTGCCCTAATTTAAGCTTCAGCAGCATCACAATGTGTTTATTTACAACTTTTTGTATCCACGTTACTGCTTCTAATGAATTAAATAATTAAACTAGCATATTGATTTCTTTCTACTTGTTTCTGCTATGAATCCCTATCCCTATTTCCCCTATGTTTTTTAGGTCATGACTTGAGGCATGACAATGTATGTTGTTTTCCATGAATTAAGTTTAATGCATAGGGGTCCTAACCTCTAAACAATATGTACTAACAAGCCTAAGAGTGTGCCAACATATCCCATTGATAGGTATGCCCACCAGCTTGCTTTTGTCTCTTGTAACCCCCATTCCCCTGTCCCCTTATGTGTACTGATTTAAGCTGCTTCCTTTTTTTCCCTTTCAGAATTTTGTTTCTGCGTTTGCACTCTCTCTTAGTCCCTAAGTTCTGCCCCTCCCCTCTTGTGAGCCTTGCCTTGGGACCTTGAGTTCCCTCTGAACTTGGACACTCGAGGACGGCCCTTCTACTGCACTATGTCTTAATCTGATGAGATATTTTGGTGTAAGCACTGCCCGGAGTTCATGTGAGACTATTAGGGAACTTTGACACACCCCAAATGGGAGAGAGACTTTGAAATATGATCACTTGGAGTTGATTTACTTTATACTTCAGACAAGAAGTCTGAATTAGGCTCTCCTTGGTTGTACTTTTAATTTCTAATGTATTTTTTCATTACTTTACTTCTTTTCTAGGCAGTAATAATTTTGTTATAAACCTTTAGGGGATGGCTAGTGAAAAGGGATGGGTAACCATGTAAGCAAAGGGGTAGATATCCTGACTATTGGAGTTTTTTATTAATTTCAACATTCTCATATGTAGATATCCTGCCTATAGGAGTTTCTAAATTTTTGCAGTCTCATATGTAGATATCATATCTACAGAAATCTTATATACAGAAGCCATGTCTGTAGGAATCCTGCATGCTTATATGTAGATGCCATGTCTATATGAATCATGCATTCTTTCATATAGATACCATGTCTACAATTATTCGAAATCTGATTTTTTCATATGCATATACAAAATACGCCTATAGGTCTTACGGAATCTTGCAAATCCACTTTCATTAGGAAAACATGTTCATAGAGCTTAAATAACCCACTGAAAGTAGTTATCATGTTCATAGGCTTTAAATAAAATTCAACACATAGATATCATGCTCCTAGTATTTCCGCATTTCTCTATGTCTATAAAAGTGTTCTAAATGTTTCAAATGTATAGAAAGCATTCCTATAGGAGCATTAATCAAATATGAATCTCCTTACTCATTTCTGAGTAAAAAAATAGGAATAATAATGTCTTACCAGTTGCAGAACTTATTATCTCTTTTGTTAAAACTCGCCCTCATTTAATAACTAACAATTAGTATGTAATCAGCTCGTGTCCCTGTTTCTGAAATCTGTAGATATCATGCCTATTGGATTTTTTTGTCCAACACTTAGGCAAGCCATAGGGTAAACTTATAAACCGAATCAGATTTTTTATCAGCTACAACCAGCAGGCAGGCTTGATTCCGGCTTCTTATCTGAACTATGTAATAAACGAGTCCGCCTCAACCAAAGTTTTAATCAGACCCTAAACAGTTCATATAAGTCATGCTACATTATGTGCTTTCTTTGGCTTAAAGGAGGCATGTTTGAGCCCTTTCATATTTTTATATGCTTCCCTAAAATTGCTATATGTGTTTTGTTTGTCGCCTTAGTATTTTACCTTTTGAAACAAAAAATAAGCCTAGTATCTCCTCCATTTAGGAGTAGTAGTCCCAAGTGCATGCGGGGTTGATAGGATTGGGGCGGTTAATAGTATGCAATAAGTAAATAAGACCATTTCACACTTTAATACCTTACGGGGTGGGAAAAGGTAGATATGGATATAATGACCACGCGATAACATCACGTGTAGCCCCTTACTGAGGAGTAATTATCGGATGTTGTGTGAGGTGATTCATATTATTAATAAACCTAGGACCCCGTTCTCTTTGTTCTTTGTTTCTTTTAAAAATTTTAACCGTTTCTTCAAAGAATGAAAAATCAAGTTTCTTTAGTTCTTGCTGTCTTTGTTTATTGGTAACCTTTATGTGAAAAACCCCTCATACTTGAAGTTTATTTTTCTACGTGCTATTTGTACTTAAGCCACAACAATAGTTTGGTCGGGAACCACTTTAATGGATCCCGAGGGGTGCTTAACACCTTTCCCTAGGGATAATTTCAAGCCCTTATCCAATCTATAGTTATTAAAGCAAATTTAGAAATTAAAATTCTATTGGTGTCCTAATGCACATTAGTCATTAGGTGGCGACTCTTCAATTCCATAACTCAATTCCCAAAAGGGAACGAGTTGCCTTCCCAAATGTCATAAACCTGATTTCGCGAAAAAATGGGGTGCGCAAAAATATGGTAACTCTGCTAGGGACTTTCTTTTAGATTTTTTCCATTTCAAGCTATTACTTTGACTTTATATTTTTTATATGTCTTTATTTGTTTAATCTCTTTAAGCTTTTAATTACCACTTCTACTAAAAAACTTACTTGTCTTTTGTCTCTTTCCCTTGTTTCTTTCCTTCATTATATTCCTTTAGTTACTGTTTTAAATTATTGTAATTATTACTTTATGAACGTGCAAGTACATGACAACTTGTTTTAATTATTACAATTGCATGTTTTCAACATCATATTCCACTCGTGCCAAAGAATATACAATAGCAAGCTTATAATGAGTGGTTGCGCTCTTCCAATATTATCACCCCTTAATCCGGCAAAGGCATATTTGCGATAAAACCAGTCAATCAACAGTGTATTCGACGGTTCCGGACCTTTCCCTCTTGAGTTGTCCACTCAAAGTTATCAGTCTAATACTCCATAGAAGCCTTACTCTATTTAATTATGCATGCATTATGGTCAAACCTAGTCAAGTCAGTTTGTCGACATAATAACTCTTTCAGATAGCTTTGTCCAAAGTCCACTGGGTTTTCCTAAAACCCAAATGGACTCTATCACATTTCGTGCATTTGTTTGGAGAACAAATTTCTTTTATACCAATTATTGATATTTAGTAGTCGAGTCTGGTGGGGGTAAGGGCCTAGCCCTTTTTTCTTGTAGAAACATGAGGCACGAAATCCCCAGATTCAGCATGGTGGCCAACATCCACCCAAAATTGCTAAGGTGGTGGAAGGATCTTCATTCCAGTGATCAGACTCTTGTCCGGAAATACCTAGGGAATCTACATTCTCTCCTAAAAATCCAACCCAACAACAAAATCATAGAAGCTGCTACTTTGATCTGGGATTGTGATAGCTTTGTGTTTTGCTTCGAGGACATTGAGATGACACCCTTGCTAGAGGAATAGGTGGACTGGCCAGTATGCCATAGGAAACTCCGATTTTCTTAATGACAAAAAATCACAAGGGCATAGGTTTTCTCAAAATGATGGGTCTAAAGAAGAATTTAGACTTGACTTGTTCGAAAGAGTCATACATTCCCTTTGACTATTTGTACGAGAAGTACGGTCATATCAAATCTTACTGAACTTATCCTGATGAGTTCGCCCTTACATCATTGGGGCATATTCACCGAAGGGTCTTTGCCTTCATGTTCTGTTTCTTAGAGATGATAGTATTTCCAATGAAGAAAGCAAGAATACATACTAGGATAGCTGTGGTCACCAAAACTCTAATGGAGGGAATTGATGGACAACTATTCAGTATCGTACCAATGATCGTTGTAGAGATATTTCGAGCCCTAGAAAGGTGTCAACAGGGAGCCAAACACTTTGGGGGTTGTATCTACTATTTCAACTTTGGCTCGTAGAACACCTCCAAAAGGGTGAGTACCGACATTAAATCCATCGAAGGGACTGGGATGATCATATTGCTTTTCATCACCCAAAGTGAATGAATTACATGGCCAACATGTTTGCCTAACCGGAGAATGCTAGAAAATGGGTCGCACTCTTTGAAAATATGAATGAGGACCAGATATAATGGATTTCGAGTGGTTCCTAACCGGGGAGTTCATCGTTCAGTCCAGGGAAGCACCTTTCTTGATACTAATTGGCTTAAGAGGAACGTACCCTTATGTACCTCTTCGGGTTATGAGACAAGCAGGTAGGAAGCAGGTTATACCCAGGGTCGACAATATGAGTCACTTCCGGGCTGACTTACAAGATGACGATAGTCCTCACAGGTGCCAGGCTCAGTACATATGGCACTGGAAGATTGTCTTGGGAATGGACACCATCGAACCAGACAGATACCATACAGGTTGTGATCACTATTATTTGGGTTGGTTGGAGGATAATCATAATGGTGTAGATCAACTCGGGTTTGTTTGAGGTAACATGATCATAGATGAAAAGGCCGAAGCACAGGTCAAGTACAACTGTATATGCAAGAGAATCCGAGAAAGCGAAAGTGAGCAGGGTAAAATACAGGAAGCCAATCAAAAACTAATTCAAGAGTGGAAGGATATGTCTATCAGCGCCAAAAAACGTCTGCTCTATTAGGAGCGAGGTATAGTAGAGTTGGAAAAGAAGTTTCTGAAGAGGGTCAAAGACTGCTGGACTGCTGAAGGAAATGAAGGCGTAAATTTAGCTAGAGCCTACCTGTTGCTGGGACTTCATGAGTTGGTGAAGTTGTTCGAGGGAGCCAAAGATTCTGAGTTAGGGGAAGGTCCTTCTGAGACCAAATAGATAAGAACTTTTTCTTTTTGCTTTGAGAAATGTAATAAGGCCAATGGCCACTAGTCATATTTTATTTTCTGTTATTTAGTGTCATTTTGGGATTCGTTTATTTTTATCAATAAAATAAGTCTTCTAGCATTCTACGTTGTCCAAATCAATTTGTCTCTAGGCCTACCTCGGGAACAAAGAGGTTTCCCAAATTAGGACACGATTTACATTCTTGCACTATGTGTTTAAATAATTCAGCATTTTTCTTATAATGCTAACTAACTTGTTACATTTGTTTGTTTTATTCCCCTCCCCAAAGGTTAGTTTGTGCACTCTAGCATAATCATCCTACTTTACATGATCAAAGGGACATCCACCCTCTCCTCCTCCTAGTCCTATCAGAAGTAGGAACAAAGGAAAAACAGAAGATTTGAATAGTGCCAAAAAGGAGAATTTACCTGAACGGGTAGAGGTAACTCATGGTCATGGTACTCTGGTTCCTAAGGAAAATGCATCCCAACTTGAACAAAAGCTGCTGAAATTCCAAAAAGAACTTGATTAGGTTCGGAACCTGGTGAAATTTTCATTTTCCCTCACCACTCCAGACGTTAATTTCCCAAACACTCAGAACCCTGCACCTCCACAAATCATCCCAAAACCACAAAACCACCCCGCTCCTCACCACCCTGACGATACTTGCCACACTTCCAACTGCAATCCATTGCTCATCCTATAACCTTTGAACTCCACAAATGGCCATTACCACACTCATCATAACACCCCCATCTACGTGAAGACCATGCCACACTCCACCCAACCCATCTCAAGCATACCAGAGTCAGATGATAAAGACTCACTTATCAGGAACCTAACTGAAGAGCTCAAGAAATTGACTAGCCGAATTCAGGGCGTCGAAGGAAGTAAGGGGATCTAAGGGTTAAATTACGAATATCTTTGCATACAACCAGATGTCGAATTACCCGAGGGGTGAAAACCTCCTAAGTTCTAGATGTTTGAGGGTACAAGGGATCCGAGAGTTCATTTGAGAACATACTACGACACGTTCGTTGGAGTAGGGAAGGACGAGAGAATCCGCATGAAACTTTTCATGAGGAGTCTGAAATGAGATTCTCTATCTTGGTACATCAGCAAGGACCCGAAGAAACGGTCGAGCTGGGTGACTATGGTGTTTGACTTTATGGAAAGGTTTAGATTCAACACAAAAAAATGAACCAGATGAGTTCTACATTCATAACCTTAAGAAGAAGCCCACGAAAACATTCCGCGAATGTGCTACTCGCTGGAGATTAGAAGATGTTAAGGTCAGATCTGCCTGAGAGAAGGAACAAATGAACAATTTTTTTGTCCGAGCTCAGGACTTGCAATACTATGATAGATTGATATTGATTGAGAACCATAAATTGTCTGACATCATCAAGTTGGGTGAAGGGTTGAAGAAGGCATCAAAAGTGGTATAGTTATAAACTTTGAAGCTTTTCAAGCTACAAATAAGGCCTTACAGTTTGGTGGTGCGTCCAAGAAAATGGATGTTGGCGCCATAATGGTTGCACAAAGAACCAAATCCCCAATCAAATATCAAACATATCCAATTCCTCCACTCACATATCAGCCTACTTCGAACTACTAAGCACCCTCACCCTCTTATCAAACCCCACTACCTACTTATCAATCACCTCCACCTCTTACATATCAGCCTACTTCACCCAAATATTCTCAAACTACACATGTCTAACAAGCCTATAATGCTCAACCATCCCACTATCAATCACCTCCCGCATGCGAAAATTTCCCTAGACTCGAACAATTTCGACCATAGACCTCCTAAACAGTATACCGCCATTGCTGAACCAGTTGACTAGCTATAAAAAAGGATCAAGGCTACTGGTTATGTCACTTCTATCCTTGCCATAACCCCTGAAAACCCTTTTTAGTAGGTGAATCCAAATAAATCCTGTGGATACCAATTCGGCATAAAGGGACATACCATTGACGAATGCCACTCTTTGAAGGATAAAATTCAGACTTTGATTGACAACAAGATCATTGTAGCAAAGGAGCCTACTCCAAATGTCCACAATAACCCTCTGCCAGACCACAATGGAGGAGGTGTTCACATGATCGAGATAGAGGATGACTGGGATCCCAAGGGATCGATCAGCCTAATCACAAAAGGCGATGACCCAAAGAAGCCGGTAGTCACCCTTCATCCGATTGTGGTCCAAATTTAGCCTTCTAGGGATGCCGAGGTAAACATGTCCATGCCGCTCGAGTTTGAAGCACCATCCTCTACAAATACACCAAAGCCGATTGAGGTTGAGTTTAAGTCACCAGTAAATGCACCTACACCATTTGAAGTTATAGTTTTACTGTCTAAGGGACTGCCCTGTCCAGAGTAAAAATAGCAATGCAAAAAAACAGTGACAACGTTTCACACAAATGCCATACCTTGGGACTACACAGCCGAAATTAGAAGAAAGCTAAGGTCAAGTTTGGAGAAGCCATTGTGGCATAGGGTATGACAAGAACCGACAGGGTTTATACGCTAGAGTATTTGGCTGAGTTAAGCAAGCAGGCCTCTAATCAGCCAACCATTGTTGAAGCCGGGCATGATGATGTTTGGAGAAATATACAAGCCAAAGAATCCTCAGTCATTGATCAGCTGAACAAAACACCAGCACAGATTTCTATCCTTCCTTTGCTACAATGTTTTGATGCACATACGAATGACTTTTTAAGAGTGCTGAGTGAGGCATAAATACCAAGTAACATCATTGGCAGAGAGATGGAAAACATAGTAGTCCAGGTATTGGAAAGTCTCAAGACAACTTTTCATGACGACGAGCTGCCATCAGAGGGGTTGAGTCACAACAAGGAATTGCACATCACCGTGCAATTCGGAGATTATTTTATCAGCAGAATCCGGATTGATGGAGGGTCCAACCTCAATATTTGTCTGTTGGTAACACTGAGAACATTGGAAAAGGGGCTGCATCATATCAAGGATTGGGCCATCAATGTCAAAGCTTTCGACGGTTCCTAGAGGTCCACAATTGGGGAACTTAGCTTATGTTTGCAAATGGGGACCACTTCGTTCGATGTTGATTTCCAAGTAATAAATGTGCCAATATCTTACAATTTGTTATTGGGATGGCCGTGGATTCATGTCGCCGGGGCCGTGGCGTCAATAATACATCAGGTAGTGCCATTTGAGTTGAATCACCAAGAGATGATTCTTCACGACGATGGTAGCAATCCCATATATAGTCACCATACAATCCCAACAATAAGAGGCCGAAGAAGGATAGGCGGGTAAACATACCACCACATTGAGAGAGTCAACGCCGTTGACAAAGACAAATGGTGGGACAACAAAATTGAAAGCATACTGAATTGAAGCGGATACGAACCCGGCAAGAGACTTGGACAAAAATTTCAAGGAATCGCTAAGTCTGTTAAGCTCAAGGATCATCGCACCACCTTGGGATTGGGGTATGAGTATACTTGGAAAGAATTCAACAAGTGTCGCCACCATGGCGCGGTCCTTACTACCCATTGGAGCTGCCAATACCATGCTTAGAGCAGACTTTCCAACTGGCCAAAGTTATCTATGGGTAGGAAGAAGAGGAAGCACTAGCACCAGCGAGGAATTTTTCCTTGGAAGACGATGACATGGATTGTTGTGTCGTTTTTGAGAAGGAGGGGGAGGAAGGCCCTTCCATACAGGATGTATGCAGAAGAGCATGCCTCGATAACTGGACCGTCAGAACCACCAATGCCCGGCGAGCCTCGGGGTAGCAATGCTTAACAAGCATCATGCACTATTTTTATTTTTACTAGTTGACTTTCCTTTTGCATTTTAAATTTCGCACGAAATTGCTCCAATGTTCTAAACAATTATGGAATTTATCAAAGAATTTTGATTTTTTCTTATAAATCAATACTCTTATTATTTCCTCTCATTACTTTACTTATACAGCATTGTTATTACTTGTCTTGATGAACCAATGACTGTAACATGCAATGAGACAACACAACAAAAGGATACTGATTCAGATGAATATGACATACCAGAAGAGATTGCCAAGGAGATTGAGAATTTTGAAAACAAACCAAAGTCCAACTTGTATAAGACTGAGATTGTTAACCTAGGAAATGAAGAAAATGTCAAAGAAACACAAATGATTCACTTATCACCGAAAGAAAAGAAAGAGTACACAAAATTTCTAAAAGAATATGAGGACATCTTCTCCTGGTCGTATGATGACATGATCGATCTGAGTACATCTATTATGGCACACAAACTGCCAACTGATCCGACATTTCCATTGGTAAAGCAGAAGCTCAGAAAGTTCAAGCCAGATATGAGTTTCAAAATCAAGGAAAAAGTCAGTAAGCAGGTCAGAGCTACGGTTTTCAGGGTAGTGGAATACCCAACGTGGTTAGATAACATTGTGCCAGTGCCAAAGAAAGACGGGAAGGTTAGAGTTTGTGTCGACTACTGGGATCTCAACTGGGCCAGTCCAAAAGATGACTTCCCCTTGCCAAACATACACATCATGATTGACACTTGCGCCAAGCATGAACTGCAATGATTCGTGGATTGATTCGCTAGTTATCATCAGATCTGGATGGATGAAGAAGATGTTGAGAAAATGATTTTCATTACGTCGTGGGGAATGTACTGCGACAATATGATGCCATTTGGGTTAAAGAATGCATGGGACACCTATATAAGGGCCATGGCTACCATTTTTCACAATATGATACACAAGGAGATCGAGGTATACGTTGAAAATGTCATCATTAAGTCATATATGGCCACTGCTTAGATGGAAGATTTGAGCAAATTTTTCAATAGGTTGCGAAGGTACGACCTGAAACTGAATCCGACGAAATGTGCATTTGGGGTTCCTGCCGGAAAACTGCTCGGGTTTATTGGGAGTCGCCGAGGAATAGAGTTGGATTCATCAAAGGTCAAAGCCATTGAAGATTTGCCACCACAAAAGAACAAGAAGGACGTGATGAGTTTCTTGGGGAGACTCAACTATATCAGCCGATTCGTAGCACAATCTACAAATATCTGTGTGCCGATCTTCAAGATGTTGAAGAAGGATTCCGCCACCAAATGGATCGATGAATACCCGAAAGCTTTTGACAGGATCAAGGAATATTGTCAACACCACCAGTCTTAGTCCCGCCTGAACCAGGTACACCTTTGTTACTCTACATTGTAGTGTTAGATGGTGCCTAAGTGTTCATCCTGGGGCAGCACGATGAGACAGGAAAGAAAGAAGAGGACATTTACTACCTTAGAAAAAAGTTCACTCCATACGAGGACCGGTATTCTCTGTTAGAATGCACCTGTTGTGCTCTAACCTGGGTGGCCCAGAAGTTGAGGCACTACTTCTGCACCTATACTACATATCTCATATCAAGGATGGATTCTTTGAGATACATCTTTCAGAATCCTATGCCCACTAGCAAGCTCGCCAAGTGGCAAATCTTATTGAGTGAATTCAGCTTTGTCTACGTGACTCAAAAAGAAATCAAGGGACAGGAACTAGTAGATCACTTGGTCGAGAACCCCGTGAATTGAGAATACGAACCCCTAAAAACGTATTTTCTTGACAAAGAGGTGTCATTCATCGGAAAGATATTGCAGAATCCTATGATAGGTGGAGAATTTTTCTCGATGGAGCATCAAATTTCAAAAGAGTCAGCATAGGAGTGGTCCTAGTATCAGAAAATTGGTTAGCATTATCCGGTGTCTTCCAAACTCAGGTTCCCGTGCACCAAGAACATGGCCGAATACGAGGCATGCATCTTAGGACTCAAGATGGCCATTGACATGAACATCCAAAAGTTACTAGTAATTGGGAGGAGAATGGGTAACAAAGAACTCCAAGATACTCCTGTATCTGCACCACGTGCAAGAACCGAGAATCCAGAATGAGTTCACCAATGCATTGGCTACCTGTCATCCATGATACAACATTCGAACAAAAAACTTCATTGATTCCATTCCATTAAAGATTCATGATCAGCCACCGTACTGTGCTCATGTCGAAGAAGAAGCAAACGGAAAGCCTTGGGTTCATGATATCAAAGAGTACTTGCAAAAATGAGAATACTCGGAACTTGCAAATCCTATTCAAAAATGCACCCTTCGGAGGTTGTCTAACAATTCCTTTCACAACGGAGGAATCCTGTATTGAAAACTCTAGATTTGGGATTACTAAGGTGTATTAATGCAAAGGAAGCATCTAAACTACTAGAAGAAATCCATGCCGGTACCTGTGGTTCACATATGAATGGATTTGTCTTAGCAAAAGAAAATACTCTAGGCTGGTTATTTTTGGATGACTGTGGAAACAGACTTCATCCACTATCTCCAAGAATACCACCGTTGTAAGATACATGGATACATGATAAAGGTACCTCCAAACGAGATTAATGTAACAAGCTCACCATGGTCGTTCATCACTTAGGGAATGGACGTTATCGGACCGATTGAACCTGCCGCATCAAACGGGCACAGGCTCATCCTAGTAGCAATCGACTATTTCACCAAATGGGTCGAAGAAAAATCTTACAAAGTATTGACTAAGAAATTCGTGGTAGACTTTGTCCGGTACCACATCGTTTGTCGATTCGGGATTCTAGAGTTAATCATCACTGATAATGGCTCCAACCTCAATAGTGACATAGTGAAATCAATGTGTGAAACCTTCAAGATCTAACATGGGATACAACCTACAGACCTCAGATGAATGGATCCGTAAAAGCCGCCAACAAGAATATGAGGAAGATACAAATGCATAAATAGTGGCACGAGAAACTATCATTTGCTTTATTGGGGTACCGCATCATAGTCTGCACATCAACTAAGGCAACCCCCTACATGTTGGTATGGTACAGAAGCGGTCATTCCAACCGATGTAGATATCCCTTCATTGATAATCATATAGGAAGCAGAGCTCAACAATGCAGAATGGGTAAAGAGTCATTTCGAGCAGCTGGCTCTTATAGATGGAAAGAGAATGAATGCGGTTTCCCACAGTAAGCTTTATTAGAACAGAATGTCCAGAGCTTTAAGAAAAGAGTCAAGCCGAGACAATATATATCAGGACATCTGGTGTTAAAGAAAATCTTTTCACATCAAGATGAAGCCAAATGGAAGTTCTCTCCCCACTGGCAGGGTCCATACATCGTTCATCGAGTTTTAACATAAAGAGCCCTTATACTCGCAGAAATGGACGGAGAAGTTTTGCAAAAACCGATCAACTCTGATGCAATCAAGGGCTACTATGTGTAGTCTTATGCTTTCCTATATGATGTAATTTGAACTACGTCTGACCTAATTCCCATATAAGAGGGGATACGCAGGAAGCCTTATGGGTTCGGTAAGAATTCAATAAAATTTTCATTTCCCCCGCAATTGGAAATTGAACCCTCAATATACTGAAGTAATATCAGCCAATCATCACAAGCAATTGTCAGAAGTATCAACCCATTAAAGTGGGGTAAAATTTTGAGGAGGACCCTAAAAATTCCATAGCAAGAAAGGTTGCAATGTCCCGAACCACATCACGATCGTCGGTTCATCTAAAAAATATTCTTACCTATTCATTTATGTTATAGTTTTTGCTAAATCATGCATGCCTATTTCAGAAATAGGTTTGTTTAGAAACGCTACCCAAACGATACGTACATTATCACTAGATCAGAACCGAGCTGGTCAAGCAAAGCCAACAGGAACACGAACTAACCTTCCCCCTACAAACTCACGATTTTTCTTTGGATGCAGGCACTCGAATTGAGAAATCATCAAATATACTATACACTCATGATACTCACATTGCTCAAAAATATAACTCTCAAAATTGTAGCACGTATTCACAGCTGCTATCCGTGGGCAGAGTCCCCAATAGACATAGTATCCCCAGCAGTGACAATATTGCAATCCACTATAAGCTAAGAAAATTCGATTATCATCTGTCTCTTTTACTTATTGCATAAGGCAACCATTCTATCTTCCGAGGTTAAGCTCTACATCCATTTGCATTTTTGCATTGCATAAGGCTACCATTCTGCCTTCTGAGGGTAATCTCTACCTCCATCTGCAATTTTTTCATTTCATAAGGCTACCATTCCGCCTTCCAAGGTTAAGCTCTACCTCTTTTTGCATTTTTCATTGCATAAGGCTACCATTCTGGCTTCGGAGGTTATGCTCTACCTCCATCTGCATTTTTCATTGCATAAGGCTACCATTCTGCCTTTCGAGGTTAAGCTCTGCCTCCATCTGCATTTTTATATTGCATAAAGCTAATATTCCGAGGCTAAACACAATCTCCATTTACACATTGCATGGTTGAAAGATCACCATTTCATCTGTTGCATTTCATTGGCTGAAACATCCCCACTACATTTACTGCGTTTCATAGGATTAGATATCTCAACTTTATTTGCTCTTGCATGGCGAAATATCACCACTTTATTTTTACACTTGCATGGCTGAAATATCGCTACTTTATTTACACTTGCATGGTTGAGATATCGCCACTTTATTTTGCACTTGCATGGATGAAATATCGCCACTTTATTGTTACACATGCATGGCTGAAATATCGCCACTTTATTTATGCTTTCATGGCTGAAGGATTGCCATTTTGTTTTTTTACACTTGCATGGCTGAAAGATCTCCACTTCATTTATTTTATTTCATTGGCTAAAATATTGCCACTTTATTTATGCTTGCATGGCTGAAAGATCGCCGGTTTATTTTTACACTTACGTCGGCTGAAAGATCGCCACCCTCTACATTCATGGGCTGAAAGGTCGCCAAACTGCCCAAAGGCGTAATTGTTCGAAGGCACCATTTTCCTAGCCCTAAAATGCCATGCCATGGCCTGAGTACCCCTCTTATCTTTCACATATAATTATTCAAAGGCATCATAGTTCAGAGACATCATTCTAATAGCCCGAGAGCATTACTTCAAAGCCTACGATTCCTTTATTATATGCTTCATGGACCAGGACATCATGGTCAAATGACGTTATCTTAACTGTCCACAGACATCATTCATCGTCCGATGGGAACTTGCATCATGTTTAAATTTACGCACAATATGCTTGTATTACTTCTTCGCAGGTAAAATGGCAAGCAACAACCACCTTAGCAGGAGTGTCCCACTCCAGTTCCGGCAGCCCTAGTAGACCTTAAACGTTCATCCCAACCTGAATATTGCATCTGTTCTTGAAAGGTCTCAATCGGCATACTCCCCGATAAATCTTGAACTACATATGGCTTGATTCTTATAAGGCCAGGGATATGTATGAAGTTTAGGAACCAGAGCACGGCAAAATATCTTCAAACCATTTCATTCGGTTAAAATTGACCATCGTATCTTTACCCAACAGCTCTTTCATCCTTCCCGGATAAAGAGGGGTAGTTGTTGATATCCATTTTTTTTCTGTATGTTTTTATATACAAAATACCTTTCAAATGGCATAGATATGCATATATAAGTATGTCCAAGAGGTTTCCTATTTTTCCCTTAATTTTTAAAGATTTTAAAACTAATTTTATTACCCTATTTTATAAAAAAACCAATAATTATTCTCAAAATTGTCATTTTGGAAATTCTCTTATTAGATTCTCATGTTTATACTAAAATATAGCTCATATAATTTTTTCATACTTTTACAAATTTATTTAGTATTTTAAAGGCTAAATTGCATATAATTGCAATACTAGCCTATATTAAGGCTTGATTACGTTTATAATTAAAAAATCGATGTTGCTACAAGGTGCAATAACAGAACAATCATCACAGTAGACAATGAATCGCAAGCTGCAATGTGCATTTACTCAGAACTAGATCATATTTCTCCTTTGCAATCTCGAGCTGTTCGAAACATATCTAGGAATGGTATTCTTGAATCTGTGAGTCCATTAGTTCAAATTTCAGCAAGTCCTTCAGAAGATGAGGCTGTGTAGACCACATATTGTCAAGATTTCTCTCGGGAATCTGATATGGTTCAACAAGGCAGCGACATTTCTTCGACAGAGGCAGCAATTGCAGTTTATCATGAAGCCTAGTTTCAAAGTGTTATGGTTTTAGAGCCTGAGGATACTTCTTATCATAGAACAGAAACTGCACATCACACAGCAAAGAACTGTTCTGCCATTTCCAACAGAATAGCAACTCCAAAATCCAAAAACAAAAGGCAGATCATGGACAAGAGTTCAATGGCTGAGGATCATATTTCTTCAACAAATCCGTCATCCAGTACACAAGAGGTGACACTACCATCAACCTCCACCGAAAATAACAAACAATTGGTTCAAGCTATGATGAGAAACATGGTTGTTAAATCAAAGTTGTGGAAAGACCAACGAGAGTATGACGATAATGAGGGCTGGGGAGGATTAGTAGTTTTTTCATATTCAGATGACGACCAAGATTTTGATGACGACAGTGAAGGAGAGGACATTGACGTCCAGCTTAAGCCAAAATGTCAAAGAAAATCAGTGACAATCAAGTGTACTGCAAATTTAAAACCAGTAGCAAATTCAGTTAGCAACTTGAACCATAATGCTCCAGTATTTTTTCCAAGAATTTCTACAAATCTAGGTGAGACTTCAGTTTCTAATCGAATTGCAACGACGCTGCCAACAGTTGCACAGAATCAGATTGCACAAATAAACTCAATCACTACTTTGGAGGAGAATAAAAAGTTGGATGCAATGAATAGCCAGATCATAAGGAGACCCCCAATGAGAAATGCAAAGCAAAAACAGGTCGCGCAAACATCTTTTTCAAAGCCCAATCGATCCAGTAACAAAGTGTGAAGGTTGAAGCCATATTTCAACCTTTTAATTTTCCATCACATTAGTTTTATTATATGCAATATCATCATAATAGGATGAATACGGTAAGGTAGACCGGTTGTGTTATATGGGTAACAACTCCGGCGATATTGTCTCCCATATTAGTAATTCACTATTTGTGGTAATTTTCTTTTCTTCTATTAATAAAAATCTAACCCTAGGCTATGCCTAGTGGATTTCCAAAAAAAAAGTACCTTTAATTTATTCCCAGAAATTATTTTCCATTTTTGTAAAATAAATAAGGAAAAAGTGACTATTTCATTATTAGCCCTAACTATTTCGATTATAACATTAAATCAGCCCAATTTCAATCTCAATTCCTCCACCCACTTAAAATTTAAACCTACCCTCGATCCAATTAAATCCTACCCGATCCAGACTCCCTCTCATCCTGGCCGTTGATCTTTGAGATCAATGGCCCATGTTTGTCCTTACCTTTTTTAATTCACAAATCCCCCCAACCCTAATCATTTTAACTCACCAGCCGCCTCTGAACCCTCCAGTCGCTTAAACCCTCTAAAAGGTTATCAAACCCTAGCCACCATCTCCGCCCTGAAAGGCACTGGAATCCATAGATTCCAAGGATTTGGAGACCCTATACTAACCTCCTATTGCTCCTGCATGCCTGGTCCTTGAAGATTAAAGGCCTGGCCATGATGATGTTTAAAACCAGGCTTTGTTCGATTCTAGTTTTTTGGCCATCGCCGGCCTTTATCCGACATACCATGGCTGCTCGCACCCGATTTTGGTCTCTCCGACTTAGATTGGTGACCTTTAAAAGCCTTTATCACTTCTGGGGTTCTTCTGAAACTCTAACCCTTTGAGGTTTCTTTGATTCTTTAAAACCGATGTGTATCTATACTTTCCCTAAGTTCTCAAATGATTTCTTTGGCTCTTCTTTCAAAAATTACATTAAATATCTTTCTTTTCCGATCTAGGGTTTTTCTCAAAGTGTTTAAGTGGTTTTTTGACTTTCTTTGTCATTCTTGTGTATTTGCCTCTACTATGTTCTTGTATTTTTCTGCCATGTTCTTGTATGCTTCTCCTACTATGTTTTCCTATACTATGTTCTCGTATGCTTTTCTACTGCGTTGTTGTATTTTTCGTTTACCACGTTCTTGTATGTTTTCCATGTTGTGTTTTCCTCTACTATATTCTCGTATGCTTTTTTACTATATTTCTTATCTCATGTGTTCTTGTGTTTCTCCTACTGTAATTTCCATTACTAAGTTCTTTCGTTTCCCTCTTAAGTTCCTTTGACTGAGCTCTGTTTAAAAGTTTCTTCTAAAACTTCTTAGCATGGTTTTTCTACTAATCTTATCGGTATTTTCTCATTATGCTTCGAGTTAGTTTCTTTCACTCTGTTTACTTTGAACCCTTATACTGTGTTTGCATGTCACTCTTCTATCCTGTTTCTCATTAGTTCTGTTGCTGATAGAATCATGTTAGAAGGTTTAGTTCTTTTGTAAAACCTATAAACATGTTTTGATTCAATTGCTTGCCTTCTAATCTTTGCTTTGTGATTTGCCTGAACTAGGGTTTTATTTCAAAATCCCAAATATTTTCTGACCAACTTCGAATCTCTAAGCTAATGTTTGGACATCCTTGTTTACATACAAGGCTGATCTTTGCTAAAATGTTCTGCACTGGATTTTCTATTGAGTTTACAATGACATTACAGTCTCCTTTCATGCTTAATATGTTCGTGTGCTCCTTATATATGATAAAATTCCTTCTAAAGTGGCCTCCAAATTTGTGATCAGATCATAGTTTCCTTTGAATATGGTCTGATTGATTTCTTTCCATTGTTTGCTGATTCTCTCTGTGACTCGACCTAAGTCAAGACCCTTCTCGGCTTTTGCGACTTAGTTTATTCATGGGTCAATAATTACAAGATCCTTGGCCTTTGATTTACTGATTATTAATTGATTTCCTTACCTTATTTGTACAACCGTGTACTTCAAAATTTGTCCTTAAATAACCTTTTATGTATTGACACTTAATTACATGCTTTGTACAAAGTACTTATTCAATTTCTTTCCTTAAACTTTTTTTACCTGTTTGAATCAGAATCTCTTAAGTTAAGGCAATTCATATAATTTATTGATAATCAGTTCCTTAACTATTTTCTTAGCTTATTTCCTTATGACTTTAACACTATAAATGCAGGACTCTTTGACACACAGCACACACGATTGATAATCCTACACTTCACAATTCACAATCTCTTCTGAACTCATACTTACTCATAATAGTATTCTCCCTTTGCCTACACTATGGGCTGTTCACAAGACCTATTGTGTTTTTTTTCTCTATGTGTTTCTTTAAAATTAGTTTGTCCTAATATAAGGTTCATCATCTTCACAATGTGTTTATATACAACCTTTTGTATCCACGTCTACTTTATTGCTTCTACAGAGATAAATAATTAAAGTAGCATATTGATTTCTTTCTACTTGTTTATGCTATGAATCCCTACACCCTATTACCCCTATATATTTTGAGTCATAACTTTAGGTATGTTAATGTAAGTTGTTTTCCATGTATTAATTTTAATCCATAAGGGTCTTAACCTCTAAAAAATATATGCCAACAAGCCAAGGGTGTGCCACCATCTCCCGTTGTTGGGTATGCCCACCAGCCTGCTTTTGCCTCTTGCGACCCCCCATTCACCTATACCCTTATGTGTACTGATTTAAGCAGCTTCCTTTTTCCCTTACCCTTTCAGAATTTTTCTTTTGCTCTTGACTCTCTCTTAGTCCCTAAGTTCTGTCCCCCTCTTGTGAGCGTTGATTTGGGACCTTGAGTTTCCTCTGAACTTGGACACCTGAGGCCTGGCCCGTCCACTGCACTATGTCCTAATCTAGTGATATATTTGGGTATTAGCATTGCCTGGAGTTCATGTGAGACTCTTAGAGAACTTTGACATACCCTAAATGGCATAATGGCTTTGAAATATGATCACTTGGAGTTTATTTACGTCATAATTTACAAATGAAGTCTGAATTATGCTCCCCTTGGTTGTACTTTTAATTTCTGATGTATTTTTTTTACTTCTTTTCTGGGTTGTAATAACTTTGTAATAAAACTTTCTGGGATGGCTAGTGAAAAGGGAAGGGTAACCATGTATGCAAAAGGGTAGATATCCTGCCTATATAATTTTTTTTTAAATATTTTTTACATTCTCATATGTAGATATCCTGCCTATATAAGTTTCTAAATATACGCATTCTCATATGTAGATATCATGTCTACAGAAATCTTGCATAGAGATGCCATGTCTACAGGAATCTTGCATGCTCATATGCAAATGCCATGTCTACAGGAATCCTGCATTCTTTCATATTGATACCTTGTCTATTATTATTCGAAATCTAAATTCTGCATGTGCATATAGAAAATACGCCTATAGGTCTTTTGAATTTTGCACATCCACTTTCATTAGGTAAAGATAAATAACCCACTGCATGTAGATATCATGTTCATATGCTTTATATGAAATTCAGCCCCTAGATATCATGCTCATAGGATTTCTGAATTCCTCTATGTCTATAAAAGTGTTCTAAAGACGATAAACGTATAGAAAGCATGCCTATAGTAGCATTAATCAAATATGAGTTGCCTCACTCGTTTTTGAGTCTAAAACCAGCAACAACCAGCAGGCATGCCTATAGGAACTGAATCAGTTTTTTTATCAGAACTAGCAGGCAGGCCTGATTCAGGCTTCTTATTTGAATTATGTAATAAATCTGTGTGCCTCAACCCTCTAAGTTTTTATCAGACCCTAAATAATACATGCAAGTGATGCTACGTTATGCGCTTTCTTTTTTTTAAAGGAGGCATGTTTGAGCCTTTTCATTTGTTTATATGCTTCCCCGAACTTGCTATATGTGTTTTCTTTGTTGACTTAGTATTTTACCTTTTGAAACCACAAATAAGCCCAATATCTCCTCCCTTTAGTATTAGTAGTCCTAAGTGCCTCTGGGCTAATAAGAGTGGGGCAGGTAATAGCATGCAGTAAGTAAATGAATCCATTTAGCTCTGTAATACCTTACGGGGTGGGAATGTGCAGATATGAATATGATGACCACGCGATAACATCATGTGTAGCCCCTCATTGAAGAGTGAATACCGGATGCTGTGTAGGGCGATCTATATTATTAATAAACCTAGGACCCCCTTCCTTTTGTTCTTTGTTTCTTTTAATTCTTTAAAACGTTTCCTCTAAGAAAGAAAAATCAACTCTCTTTAGTTCTGGCTGACTTTGTTTATTTGTAACCTGTATGTGAAAACCCTATCTTACTTGAAGTTTATTTGCCTACGTGCCATTTGTACTTAAGTCACAGCAATAGTTTGGATGGGAACCACATTTGTGGATCTCGAGGGGTACCTAACACCTTCCCCTTGGGATAATTTCAAGCACTTACCCAATCTTTGGTTATTCAAACAAATTTAGATTTAAAACTCTATTGGTGTCCTAATACACCTTAATCATTAGGTGGCGTCTCTTCAATTCCCAAACCCAATTCCCAAAAGGGAACGAGTTGTCTTCCCAAATGTCCTAAATCTGATTTCGCGAGAAAAAAGGGGCGCGACACTGTTCATGTATCTACGCCAGTTAAGGATACTATTATTGTAGACTGTGTATATTGATCGTATGTAGAGATTATTGGGTGATTGGAAACTAGAGTTGATCTATTGTTGGTTAGTATGGTTGATTTCAATGTGATCTTGGGTATGGACTGGTTGTCTCACTGTCATGCATTTTTGGACTGTCATGCTAAGACTATGATATTAGCAATGTCGGGTTGCTACAGATTGAGTGGCGAGGTTCTCTAGGGCATATTCCCAGTAGAGTCATTTCATACTGCAAGGCCGAGTGGATGGTTGGGAAGGGTTGTCTTTCTTATTTGACTCTTGTGAGGGATGTTAGTGCAGAGACCCCTACTATTGATTATGTTTTAGTGGTATGAGATTTTTCGTATATGTTTCTTGCATACCTACCAGGTATGGCGCCTGACAGGGATATTGACGTTGGTATTGACTTGTTTCCTGGTACCTAGACCATTTTTGTTCCTCCGTACCGTATGGCACCGACTGTGTTGAAGGAGCAGCGTCAAAAACTCCTTGATAAAGGGCTTATTAGCCTAGTGTATCACCTTGGGGTGCACCTGTTCTGTTTCTAAATAAGAAGGTTAGTACTATGAGAATGTACATTGATTATAGGCAGTTGAATGAGGTCACAGTCAAGAACAAGTATCCTTTCCTGTGTATTGATGATCTATTTGACAAACTTCGGGGAGCGAGGGTATTCTCCAAGATTGATTTGAGGTTTGCGTATCACTAGTTGAACATCCAGGACTCAAATATTCTAAAGACAACTTTAGGACCCATTATGGTCATTATGAGTTCCTTGTGATGTATTTATGGCGGACCAATGCCCCAGCAATGTTTATGCACCTAATAAAAAATGTGTTTTGGCCTTATCTCGACTCATTTGTTGTTGTTTTCATTGATGATATCCTAGTGTACTCTCGTAGCTAAGAGGAGCACGCCCAACACTTGAAGGTTGTGTTACTATTGTTAAGGGAGGAGAAGCATTACTCCATGTTCTCCAAGTATGAGTTTTGAGTCATTTCAATGGCGTTCTTAGGGCACGTGCTATCCAGTGAGGGTATTCAAGTGGAACCGAAGAAGATAGAGGCAGTTTAGTGTTGGCCCAAACCATCCTCTAGCTACGGAGATTCAGAGCTTTCTAGGTTTGGATGATTATTACAATCACTTTGTGTAGGGTTTCTCATATATTATATTACCCTTGACCAAATTGACCCAAAAAGGTGCTCCTTTCAGGTAGTCAGATGAGTGTAAGGAGAGCTTTCAGAAGCTCAAGACTGACTTGACCAAAACTTCAATTCTAGTTCTACCTTCAGCTTCTGGTTATTATACAGTATATTGTGATGCCTATCGGATCCGCATTGGGTGTGTTTTGATGCAGGAGGGTATTTCAGGTAGTCGGATGAGTGTTAGGAGAGCTTTCAGAAGCTCAAGACTTCCTTGACCACAACTTCAATTCTAGTTCTGCCTTCAGCTTCTGGTTATTATACAGTATATTGTGATGCTTCTAGGATCGGTATTGGGTGTGTTCTGATGCAGGAGGGTATAATGATTGCTTGTACTTTGCGCTAGTTGAAACCACATGAGAAGAACTACCATGTTCATCATTTGGAGTTGGATGCCATTGTTCATGTGTTAAAAAAGATTTGGAGGCCCTATCTCTATGGTATGTCTTGTGAGGTATTTACTGATCATCATAGCTTCAAATACTTTCTCAAACAAAAGGATCTAAATTTAAGGCAGCAGAAATGGTTGGACCGCTAAGGTCTTATGATATCATTGTTCTGTATCATCCGGGAAAGGCCAGTGAGGTGGCTGCTGCCTTGACTAAGAAGGCAATGATTATGGGTGGTCTTGCATTTATTCCTGTTAGGGAGATACCTCCTGCAGTTGTTATTCTGGCCTTCGCCAACCAGTTCGTGAGATTTGATGTTTCGGAGCCCAGTCGAGTTCTAGTCTATATGGTATCTCAGTCTTCCTTATTTGATCGCATCAGAGAGCGCAAGTATTATGCTCCTCGTTTACTTATCCTTAAGGACAAGGTTCAACACGATTGTCACACCTCCTTTTTTTCTGCTTACACATGGTTACCTTGAAAGATGACACGTTTATAGGAGTTCTTCCAACTAAAGTGACATTATTCGAGATGGGATTAATTATTTACTTCAAGAGTCGCCACTTGGGATAAGTTTGGCTTTTGGTGTCCCAAGTCAACCAATTTATTTAAAATCCCAAATGAAGAAAATTTCGACTGCCCAATTGGAGTATGCGAACCAGAAATTTCAGAGTAAGGAATTCTGTTGACCCGAGGGAAGGTATTAGGCACCCTCGGATCCCGTGGTTCTAGCACGGTCGCTTAAACTCATTGTAAGTGGCTAAAATATGATTTTCTATACCTATTCACCTGCACTTTTAGATTATTTAACCGTTTTTAACATCTTTTTAGGAAAATTTGCAATGTCATTAAAACACGTCGTGAATCGTGTCACATGAATGCACCCGCAATTTTAGACATATTTTAATTCCATTTAGAATGGGATTTCAGTCACATAAATGCTCACCCGAATTTAGAAAGGTATTTTTGTTAAACACGCGCCTATTGCAACTACGTCTTCAAAATTCGTGGGAACGCCACAAAATTTGCTAAATGGCACTTCCTATCTTTCTATCTGATTTAATGAATTAAGGAGCAGTCGCATGGTATTTTCTTGAATTAATGCGGCTCACTTAATTTTTTTAAGGACATTCTAACACATGCTAAATTCTCTACTGATGGTGGTGCTTAAATGCAGTAATTATTTTTATGTATGGATTGTGTATTTTGGGAAAGGCAACATCTGCACCTAGCATCATTCAAGTCTAATTGTATGCATTGACTCAAGTTTGGGCTAGCCCAAGACTAACATTGCTTAGGCTTCAATTGGTAGTTATTGTGACTGGCCTGGGCTTTTAATCACTCAGCGCAGAAAACACGTAGGGTTGCAATACCCCTGATGCGTACTGGGCCTCTCACTTGGGCCCAGTTTCGATTTGGATGAAAAAGTCTGTTTCGGACAATTCTCAGCAACGTTTCCTTGGTTTGAATTTATTCAAAAAGGTTAACTATCTACACATTCACAAAACGGATACCAACGACCATGTCAATTTAATATTAGATCTGAACCAAATAATTCATATACTCGTCAGTCAGAGTATATGAATCAAACTCTCAAAATTCAATTACGATTCAGGTTATACTTTACTGGATAGATATGAAACAATTGTTGTTGAATGTACTAAACATGAGTGAACTAAATATTATATAACATTTTGGATTTCAAATAATTACGAAGCTAAATATTCCCCGAATCCTTTACTTCTAAACAAAATAGGAGGTAATCACCTAGAACAACCATACATTAATCAACAGGACTTTTAATTGTACATACTTAAAATAATTCGAATGTCCAGTTACAAAAGGATAAAGCAGTCTCTAATGTTCAGTTCTTACAGAATGAAACATTCCAAATGTCTAATTACAACATGATGATTATATTATTACTACATGTATATTCAAACTAAATAAGGGAAAAACAGGGGAAGGGTTTAGAATAGTATAATGAACTCAGATCTTCACATTTATGAGTACTTTACCTGAGCTTCAAATGCATCAATGAACATTGGAAGTGACCTGTCATTCAGCAGAAAACAAGCCTATGAGTAAATCAGCTAAGCAATCTGCGGCCAATCAAATAGTTCCTCTAGAACTTCAGCAGAGTTTTTAGAGAATTAAGTCTTAAGAAAAATGATTCAAACAACACTAATGGTATTTAACATATATAAGACGAGCTAGGGTCTAATGTTAGCTCTAGGATTCAAAGAAAAGGCTCCAGATCCTTTTAGATGTGCTCAAGTTGTTTCTTTTATAGTAGAGCCTTGGGGCATTAGGTTTTCTCTTGTTTTTCTTTTAGTCATTGCTTCAGATTTGCACTTTTCCTAAATGATCCTTCATTTCCTGACTTGTGCCTCAAGTTTGAGGCAGAAATTGTGTTTTCCCCCTTACTAGAAGGTTCTATAGGATTACTATCAGATTTTTAAAGTTCAAATACCCCCTATACCCCCGTTCTTCTTCCTAAATAACCAACTTGGGGTTATAACCTTAGTCAGTTATTTGGTTAAGTCAACTATGTTCAAGTAGGGTCAAATTTGGTCTTGGACCAACAGGATTGTTTAAAGTTCAAAATTAGCCACAACTAGTACGGTTTTAAAACAAGTGCCTTAATGTGATTTTCCCATAACCAGACATTATACAGGATAATTATTCAAAATCAAAAGCTATAAATCAAAATGCCTAAAATAGGGGAACCATCCCTCAACACTCAACTTGCAGGAATAAACCAATTAAAACACTCAGAGATCTTGCAAATGAGAAACATACAGCAGAAAGTGAACATTTAGCTCATAAATCAAATTGGAAGAGTAAAGGCTAACACTTGCAATTAAAAGGTCTACCCAACCTATCAGCCTAATCTGGAAATTAAATATTTAGGAGCATGAACACCCAAACAAAGCAGAAATCATGGAATAAACAAATGAAGGTTAGAAGATGGAGGTCAATCGAGCCCTAAAAATCACATTACTGAAGAAAAAACAAAACTTGGCTGTCTAGAATCATGAGGCTAGTGCTAACATAATATCAACACTACAGCAAGAGATGAATGGATTTCAGATTATTGACAAACAAAGAATATGACAATTTAAACCTACTTCAGACGAAATTGTGGACAAACAAACAAACAACCAAGAGAAATCAAAACGAAGTGACTTCAAACTAATGGGCATATATCTACTGAATCCATTTCATTATGAAATTGTGGACAAACAAGCAGTTAAAAAAATTAACCACCTAAGAGATAAAGAAATGAAGCAAATATATAGGATACTTAGCTTTTTCTTATGCATGTCCACATTAAACCATTTCATTGGTTCTTGACCCCTTTTGTAGAGGTTCTTAACCCCCCAGGATAACTGGCAATGTTGTGCAACCGGTTTAGAGTTCAGGAAAGGCTTTGTGATTCTGAGACCCCAATGAGGTCTTAGGTCTGGATTTATTCAGTGGTTGAGGTTGTTTGGGAGTCGTATGTGGCATGGTTGGGGAAGGGAAAGGCCAAGGATTTCCTGGGAGAAGCTTGACTAAGTTCCGACAGGGTTGGGATTTTAGGGTTGAACTGTAACTAATTATTCGACACGATTGGACTGCATTTGAAGGGTGTGACTCATATGGTTGGAAAGAGGAGACTGAGTTGTTTCAGGGTGTAAATTTGCAGGTGTTTGGAGTTGGGGTTGCTGGAGATGGGGATTCCGACGACCTTTCAGTGAATATTTAAGCCGATGGGGGGTCATTCGAAGGGAACAGACTGCAGGATAGGAAAGGGGAGGTCCTAGTGGTTCTATGGTGTAAAGCTGGAGGGGTTTGGAACAAGGTCTCCGGAGATGGTGGTTCCGACGACCTTTTTTTGAATATTCGAGATGGAGGGGGCTTGTTCGATGGGAAGTAATTACAGGGTGGGAAAGAGGAGGTTGTGACCATTTAGTGGTGTAAATTTGGGGAGGTTTGGTTATCGGCTGTCGTCGTGAGGCAATTTCCGGCGGCGGCGTTAGGGTTGTAGGTGGGTGGTCAACGGTGGTCGTGGGGTGGTCAATGGGTTGTCAGCGGCGGTGTTACGCCGGGGAAGATGGTACACGGAAGGGGAGGGTTTGGTCACTATAGTATTAGAGACGTTTGGACATATGTATATTATTTTAGTGAGGGTTTTTCGACCGTTGGATGATGTGATATCAACGGTCGCGATGGTCGGGCTCTTAAACGGTGTCGGTTGGTTTTGTATTATGTGGAGTGGACTGGGGTAAATGGTTTGGGCAGGGGTTGCATGTGCTCTTTGAAAGGGAAGAGGTTTGGGCCACTCAGGTCTTGCCCAATTATGGCCAGCCTGAGTGGCTGTGTATATATACATGTATATTTTTTGTATTTTAATTTGTAAAACAAATTCCTTTAACAATTAAATCCTAATCAATCTTAAACATGCAGTAATGAACATGCGCATGCAATTAAATTCTAAAAATTAAAACCCTCATATTTTGAAGAAAGTCTTAAACTTTTAAGGTCTTGTAAGAGCTTGTTTCAATCGGGTATAAATCATATGCTCACAACGGTAATGCTAGAGATTTGATTTTTGGAGATGATGGGGTGTTGAGAATGCAGGGTCGGATACGTGTGCCCAATATAGATGGGCTACAGGAGTGTATTCTTTAGGAGGCCCACAGCTCGCGATATTCTATCTATGGTGGTGCCGCGAAGATGTCCTAGGACCCGAGGCGGCATTATTGGTTGAGGAGAATGAAAGAAGATATTGTTAGGTTTGTATCTCGGTGTCTCAACTATCAACATGTAAAATATGACCATCAAAGACAAAGCAGCTTGCTTCAGAAGATAGAAAGTTTAGAGTGGAACTGGGAGTGGACCACCATGGACTTATAGTTGGGCTCCCAGGAACTTCGAGAATGTTCGAAGCTACTTAAGTGATTGTGGATCGGCTGACCTAGTCCTCACACTTTCTTTTAGTGGTTGGTTGAGATTTACATCAAATAGATTGTTCTTCTTCATGGTGTGCCAGTTTCTATCATTTCAGATGTAGGCACGTAGTTCATATCGTAGTTTTAGACAGTCGTGCAGTGAGAGTCAGGCACTCAGGTTGAGTTGAGTACATTATTTCACCCTCAGATGGACGGATAGTCTAAGAGCACTATTCAGATAGTGGAGGACATGCTATGCGCTTGTGACATTGATTTTTGCGGTTCATGGGACCAGTTTCTGCCGCTCGCAGAGTTTTCCTAACATAATAACTAAGTCGAGCATTCAGATGGCTCTGTACGAGGCTTTATATAGGAGGCGGTGTAGATCTCTGGTGAGTTGTTTTGAGCCGGGTGGGGCTAGGCTATTAGGTGTTGACTTACGAGGCTTTATATGGGAGGTAGTGTAGATCTCTAGTGAGTTGGTTCGAGCCAGGTGGGGCTAGGCGATTAGGTGTTGACTTGGTTCAGGATTCTTGGGATGAGGTTAAATTGATTTAGGAGATACGTCGCATGGTGCAGTCTAGACAGAAGAGTTATACTGATCAGAAGGTCTGTGATATGTATTACATTTTTGGGGAGAAGGTTATGCTGAAGGTTTCACCCATGAGGTATGTTATGAGGTTCAGAAAGAAGGGCAAGTTGAGCCCTCGGTTCGTTGGGCCTTTTAAGGCACTCTAGACGATTAGGAAGGTGGCTTAAAAGCTTGCCTTGTCACCTAACTTGTCAAGTGTGCATCTAGTATTTTATGTTTCTATTTTTCAAAAGTATGTCTATAATCTGTCTCATGTTTTGGATTTTATCATGGTTCTGCTGGATGGTTATTTGACTTATTATGTGGAGCATGTGGCCATTTTGGATCGAAAAGCTTAAAAATTGAGGTCAAAGGATTTAGATTCAATGAAGGTACAGTGGAGAGGTCAGCCCATGGAGGAAGCTACTTGGGAGACCAAGCGGGAGATGGTGAGCAGATATCCACACCTATTTATGGCTCCAGGTATGTTTCTAGCCCATTTGAGAACATACATTTGTTTAAGAAGGGTAGAATGTAGTGGCCTGACAAGTTGTTTCGAGAGTTGTGGCCCCTTTTCCCCATTTACTGCACCTTGTGTGCTCTACATTTGGTATATGACTTACTTGGTTAGGTGGTTCGGGTCCGGAGAGATTTCAGAGTGAATTGAGACACTTAATCTTTTAATTGAAAACATAAGTTGGAAAGTTGACCGAATGTTGAATTATATATAAATGACCTCATATTTGAATTTTGATGGTTCCATTAGCTCTATTAGGTGATTTTGTACTTTAGGAGTGTGTTCGGATTTTGATTTGGAGGTTTGTAGTAGAATTAGGTTTGAATTGATGAAAATTGAAATTTAGAAAGTTTGATTGTGAATTGACTTTTTGATATCAGGTTCAGGTTGAATTTCCTAAAGTTGGAGTAGGTTCGTGGTGTCATTTTTTACATATATGCAAAATATGAGGCCAATCGGATGTGCTTTGATAGGTTTCGGCATCATTTGAAGAATTTGGGAATTTTAAACTTCAGTAAGCTTGAATCCATGTGTAATTCATATTTTTGATGCTGTTTGAGGTGATTTGAGAGTTCTACTATGCTCTATCGTGTTTTAGGATTGGTTGGTATGTTTATTGGAGGTCTCCGAGGCCTCAGGCGGATTTCGGATCGTTAACAGATTGGAAATGGACTTTGAAGCTTGCTGAAGTCTATTGATGTTCTATGTTCCGGTTTTCTTCTATGCGATCCTGACGGTGGGTTCGCAATCGCAAAGGGTCTTTGAGGGCTGTTGATTTTTCTTCTACGCATTCGCAAAGTGAGGGACAAATCACAGAAGTTGAGAAGCTAGTGCTTTGTGAGTACGTATAGTGAATCGTGTTTGCGTACAAGGAAGTGAGGAACCTGGGAGGCACATAGTGTTCTTCGCGTTCGCGAGTTGTGGATCGCGATCATATAAGCTTGGATAGGTGGTTGTCCACATTTGCAACTAGGATCATGTGATTGCAAAAGAGGATTTTGTGAGCCAGGCAGAATTGTTCTACGCCAATGCGACTGTTGATTCGCGATCTCAAAAGCTAATAACTGGGCAGCAGTGATAGATTTCAAAAATGAGGGTTTGAACCCATTTTTCATATTTTGAGCTAGAGACCTTGTATTTGTGTGTTTCTTGAAGGTATTCTCAAAGAGTTGATTGGGGTAAGTGATTCTTAATTTTGGCTAAATCCCATGTTTATACACTCAATTCCATCATCTAATTTGTGTTTTGGGGTGGAAAATAAGAGAAAATGAGGAATAGATATTGGGCTAGATTTTTGAGGTTTTAATAGGACATGAGTAAATTTGTGGTTAGACTCACAAGTGATTGGCCTTTCGGATTTTGTTACTTTTGTCCGATTTCGAGATAGGGGCTCAAGGGCTGGGTTTAAGCCGATTTTAGATTTTGGCTTATAAATTTATATTTTTCTTGTAGAATAGATTCCTTTAGCCTATATTGATTGTATTGTACTATTTGTGGCTAGATTCGAAATGTATAGAGTCCGATTTAAGAGGAAAAGGCGTGTTGGTGTAGATCTTTGCCCGAATTAAGATAAGTAATACATCCAAACTTGGTTCTGAGGATTCGAAACCCCAAATTGTTTGTTATGTGATTGGTATTGAGGTGACGCACATGCCAAGTGACTGGGGTGCAGGGGACACCATGGATATTGTGACCTGGTAGATTCCATGGCACTGTATAATGGCTCTATCCCTTTGTTATCCATGTTTTTCATCATGTGATAAAGTAATTGAGCTGTCAATCACACTAGATATCATGTTTAGGCTTTATAGAGGTACTGTTGGAACCCTAAATGGTCATTTCTTGCTTTCCCCTTACATATTTCAAATTGATATTTCATACACATTATTCATGCATTTCCTATTGTATCTCAATCTCTGTTATTATTTATTGAAACATCATATTATTGTTTTCAGGCTAGTTTTGTAACATTGTGAGCATGTGAGTGAGACTGCAGAGATTGATGACTAAGTGAGGTCGAGATCCTGATTATGTGTAACACTCATGGGATCGGGTTGCACGACGTATAAGTTATACTAATTTATGATAGTGCTTAGGCTGAAAAAGCTCCTGCGGAGTCTACATACACACCCAGTGGCCCCAGTTGATATTATCAAGGGATGGATCTTCCCTGGAGATGGATCTTATCCGAAACATTATATACATAGAGATGGATCTTCTCCATGAGCTGGATTGACCCTACTCGGTAATGGGTGGCTGATTGTTAGTGATGTATTTATTTCGGGATGGATCTTTCCTAGGCTGTCAGGCTATATACAGTATCGAGTGATTGAGCATTTGAGAGCATGAGCACATGAGGATGTCAGCATAGTGAATCAAATACATCATGTGCATTGACATGTATAAGTAGAGGAATTTTATGCTTCATATTTTTCAAATTTGATCTATTTTGCAGTTTCGAGTTATCTATTGAACTTCAAAGCATACCTATGTTTCTGCACTGTTATTTCTATATTACATTGTGCTGGTTGGTTTATCATTACCTTTCAGTCCAAAGGTTGGATTTGTTACTTATTAAGTTGGTTGTACTCACGTTACATCTTGCATTTCGTGTGTAGATCTAGGTTCTTCTAGTCACCGCGGCTGTTGATTGAGGCATTAGATCTTGGAGACTATCGACATAGCTGCACAGCGTTCGCAAACCCTTTCTCTCTTTCATTCTCTTTATTTGTATTCAATTCTTATTCCCTAGACATTATAGTAGACTGTGTTATAGCATAAATGCTCAAGCACTCGGTGACACTCCGGTTTTGGGATAGATTGTATTGTGTTGCAGATTTATTTCTGCTTCAAAAAGGCTTTTCTTAAATACTAATTGCTTTCCTCTAGAATTTTAAAGCTTTTACTATGTTAAGATAGTTGAGTAGTGGCTTTCGTAGTTCCGCGATAAGTGCCATTACGACAGTTGGCTTTTGGGTCGTGACACTTTTTGAAAACAGATCTAATATAGATAAGAACCATATTATCCATTTAGAGAATAAATTACTAATGGTCACCTAATAAATTTAACTTTTACTTTTGTAAAGCCTCAAATTTGGGGTTCCTCAAATTTGGAGACTAGGAATTCTCCAAAAATTCATCATATTCAAGAAGTCATGGGTAATATGAATATCCATATTATTGGCCTGCTAACCTTTTTTTTTTTTTTGTATTAAATATGGGCCCGGTTGTATAGTTATCTATTTTTATATTACCTATTTTTGACTCGCCCATATCTGACCTGACTCGCTCGTTTGCCACCCCTAGAGGGGGTGAATATAATATTGACCTATCAATAGTTTATTCGTTAAAATTCTCACATTCTACCTAGAACCAGGGTTTCCAACTAGTTCACGTAACTCCAGTGACAAATAAGAGTGAAAAATAAAGAAAACACGAATTTTAAGTGAAAAACCTCCTTGCTCAATGGAGTAAAAATCATGTTCCAACTCTAGACTTTTTCTCACAAACTTCATAAAAGATAATGAGCAGTTTCATATTACAAAACTCTTTATAAACTAGGAGACTAACCTTTGTCACTCAACAGCCTGCAACTAGCTAGATGTTTGCAACTACTCTCAATAAATTAATTTCTTAGTCTAGATAAGAACAGTAGATAACAAATGAAAACACATATATTCTACACGATCAAGACAACTGAAACTACACTAGCTCAATTGCAGAAACTTGGTTCTTCAGTTTATCTTTCTCTTTCTCTTGTAATTTTCCAGCTTGGATGTATGTTTCTTCAAAGCTCTCCATGCAGATGTGCGATCCTGCAATAAGACAAATGATATACATATATAACACACAGTTAGCAGTAGGGTTACTTAAGAGATAATCATAAAAAGATCTTCTAACCCTAGAGAATAAAGAAATTGTTCTTTATATTATTCTTTCTCATAAAGACTTTGCTTCATTATAAACTTGGCCTTTGATTGAATATTTGAGATCTATCAGGAATCTCCAAAAACACACGTGAATGTAATCTCATTACAATTAAAAAATAATCTCAACTAGTGCAAAAATGAATCCTACCATCTTTAGGATTTCATGTTGGACACAATACAAGAACCAACTACTAGAACCAGGGTCTCAAACTTACCAGGCCTACTCAACCAGGTTACATGTTTGTTAAACATCAAAACTCAATTCTAACAATTACAAATAAGAATAACAGTTTTATCCTACATAATTATAGATAGAAAGGAATGAAGCTATCTTGAGAGCAAGGGAGAGATAAAGTCAGTAAGAGAAGAAAGAAATGAATAATTTGGTAATTTTAGAAAAAAAGATCAATATTAGGACTTACTTAGAGATATAAAGATAAGAAAGAATGTTGGAGTCAATGTAACACCCCAATCTTGGGAGATGCGACTGTCACATGACTCCCGAAGGCTTGTGCAAATCGACGTCTATTTTTACATTCTATTTGTTCATAACACTGGGTCGTTGAAGCCGTCAAGTAATACCAAAACTAACATGTGAATAACTGGTTTGCGAAAGAAGCATCACCATTCCATATATCTTCATAACAGTACACAACAAGGTTACAATCACACTCATTTACATGCAACCATACTTTAGTCTACTACCCTCTAAGAGTACCAAAGCACAGTACATATGTTTATATGACTTGGTGGGATAGGGCCCCACCATTTTCAAAATGTTTAGAACACCTGCTTCAGTACTTATTTACTTCAGAACTACTACTCCAAATAAATGGAGAGCAACAACCAATCAGCTGGAATAACACCCTACTGGGGAGGGAAGTCACCAGGTCTATATGCACTTGTGGTAAAGAACACAATACCCAAAAGACAAGGAGACGAGCAATCGGGGGAATAAATAGTAGGGACTTAAACTTATAAATCGTTCAAGTCTTAAAAAGGGCTAGGGGGATCATAGGGATTATATACGGAATCAAATATAAAATTATTTAACCCTAGTTTGGAGAATATTACTTTACGTCATACTCGGCCTCATAGAGGACTCGGTAAGTTTTTTTCTTTTATCACAACGTACCCAGCCACATATGTAATGAACCGGCCGTTCATTTTGAGTATTTTAGCCCTGATCCCCTATTTGTTGTCTTCTCTATAATGTATTGTGGTTACGTGACTTGTCGGGTGTTTTTGATTTTGTTTTTGGGTGAGTTTTAGAGTGAAATGGGACATATAGTCCCTAAGTTGGAGGCTTATGTTGATAAAGTTTACCGTCGTTTACCTTTTATGTAGATGAATCCGAAATGAAGTTTTATGGTTCCAATAGCTCTGCATGGTGATTTTGATGATAGGATAGTGATGTTGATTTGGAGGTATGTAGGTCGTTTCAGCTTGAATATGTAAAAGTTAGAAAATTGAAGGTTTTGAAGGTCGGGAAGTTACCTGGAGTTGACTTTATTGATATCGGGGTCGGATTCTGATTCTAGAAAATGGAATAAGTCCTTCATTTCATTTATAAGTGTATTTGAAGTCAATTGAAGTTTCTTTGGTATGAATCAACATTAGTTTTGGAATACAAAAGTTCATAGATTCATAAGCTTGAATTGGGGTTTCTATTCGTAGAATTGATGTTATTTTATATGATCTTTGGCCTTGAGTAGGTCTGTTAGGTGTTTTGGAACTTTTTTATATATTCAGATGGGGTCCCGGGGGCCCCAGGTGGGATTCAGATTGAATCCGAAAGAAGTTTTGACTTGTGAGATTGATGAAGCACTGTTGCTTCTAGTGTAATAGCACCTGCGCATTTTAGGATGCAGGAGTGAGCCTAGAGCCGCAGAAGCGTGTTTTTTCATGATGAGCTACGAACGTAGGTGCGGTCCATGTTCCGTAGAAATAGACTCACCGATGCGAGAAGTGTATTGCAAAAGTGGAGATGGCCAAGGAGGGCTTGGATTGCAGAAGCAGACAATGTCCGCAGAAGCGCCTGTGCAGAAGCAACAAGGGGTTTGCAAGTGCAAGTCTTCTGGTCTTAAGTTGGGACCACACCTACGATGAGTTTTCTTCAGGCGCGGCACCACAGATGTGACTAAAGGCCCACAAAAGCAAAATCGCTAGGCAGAAAAGGGCCTATCTCGAGGGTTTGATTTCATAATCCAATTTTAGACTTAGAGAGCTCGATGTGAGGCAATGTTTCGGGATATTTTCAAGGAGAACATTGGGATAAGAAATTCTATCTTGGTTTTGCTTAATAATATGAGTTTAGAATTTTTGGACGAGAGAGCTGCCCTCGTTTGATTGACTGTTCTAATAATAGCAAGTTGAAAGTTACTACAATGGAAGATCCAATCTTCGACATTTTTACATCGGGGACTTTGTGCTAAGAAAGTTCAACCCCAACACTCGAAATCCGAAAAAGGGAAGCTAGGTCCAAAGTGGGAAAGACTATACCAGGTTCTCGAAATTATAGGAAAAGGGTCTACAAGCTCGGTACAATGAACGGTGAACAACTATTGAGAAACTGGAATATATAATACTTGAAACGATACTATTGCTAAAGTATGACCTTCTCTATGTTCATTATATTTTAAACTAACTCTTACAGATTATTGCCTAGATACAGCAATGGACTCCTTAACACGAAAATTTTAGGTCCAAAGGCACGCATTGAACTTTTTTTCGCTTAGACTAGTTTTGTCTTAAAATAGTTTTCCGGTGAGGTTTTTAACGAGGCAATCATTACTCGTGCTAACTTAGAAAGGTTCAACACTATTCGAGGCTTCTATACAATAAACCTCGAATACTAGGGGGCATTACCCTTAAATTTCAACTTTGTTGCAAGGAAATCATGTTGTAACAACGGGGTCTGATAGGTAAATTTTAAAACGGCCAAACTGTCGAGTGAACCGTTCTCATATAGGTTACTCGAGCCCTACTCAAACATGTATGCATATATAATCATCTATTGGAAGAATAATATTTCTTTGACATTATCTCACGCCTTAAAATAAGTTTCTACTTCATAAATTGATACTCGATCTATTGTGCAATCAAGCTTAAGGGCCTCGCAACCAAAGTTCAAACAATTAACCCCCACATAGCAACTGTCGTCCGGAAAATAGATGAGATCAATCTATTAAAATCTCGAGATTAGAAGACGTTAAAAAGCAAACCTTAATTTTTATAGCCCACGGCCACCCCACTAGGGGACTGACACTTCGAACAAGCTCGAAGTCCCAAGAGGCAAATCCTGAACTAAAGGCTACGGCCAAATTGACATGGTTCGGAGACGTCCGAATTCTGTAATAAAATAGGCCTTCAAATATTCTTATAAACCATTAAAAAGTCTATCTATGAGCACGTGATTTTTTCTCGTTTGAAATTTTCCAATAGAATTCATTAAAATCGGGATTTTTCTTTTATTATTCGAATTTTTAGGAATTAATTGCATAATTTGGTGTTTGTTTGCATTTTTCTTTGTGCATTTTGTTTATTAGATATAATTCATAAAAATACAAAAAAGCACATTTGCATTTAGGAATCAATTTTTACATTTTTATTATATAAAAGAATAAAAACAAAAAAGGAGTATAATAATAACAAAAACTAGTCATTTTTCTACATTTGTTTAGTTTTCCTTTTAAAACTAGGATTTAGGTTATTTTAAAAATTGAATAGTTTTAATGGTAGAGTTTAAATTTTGGTCTTGTCTATGTTTATTTTAATTTTTGTACTTAATAAACTTTGAAAAAACAAACACCAAAATTGACCTTAGAGACAAAATCCTTCCTCCTCGTACCTCCGCCCCTCCACTCCCCGCCGGTGGTAGTGTTCCAAACCGTCCGAAAATAACACCGCCGGTCCCCCTTGACCTCCTCTACCCAAATACGAACCCATCATCCCTCAAATATTGGCCCAGCTTGTCGAATATGTAAAATTGTGGACGCCGCCTCCGCCGCCCACGACAGCGTCACCAGGAAACGACCTCAATTTCACACCCCACAACCCCATCAACCACCTCGTACCGAATTCAAAGCCAAAACCGTTCGAATCCAGTCCGAGCCCCTCGAATTTTAGATCTAGGTTTGTTCGTTAAAATTTTTAATCTGTTTCTGGAATTTCAAGAACTCGAATGATTTTTAGTTAATATTATATGTCTTATTTTAACAAAATAAGCATATAACATTAACTAAAAATCAATTTCGAAAAAACAATCAAGATGAAGACCGAAAACCACAAAAAAGTGAGTCCTTGTTTTTTATGTGATCGTAATTTCTGCTTGACGATTCTATTTTTTTGTTTATTGTCTCGTATCATTTTGATTAATTTTTGTTTAATTTTTTTTAAACTTGGCCTGGCTTTATTCATGTTTTTATTTTATCCATGACTTTTACTCATGCTTATTGATTTTTCTGTTTTTTTTTTTGCTTGCTTAATCGTATTCTTTTATTTTTAATTAATGATTCTGCTCTCTCTTCTTCTCGCTATTTGATGACTTTGTTTGTGTACTCCTTTTGTTTTATAATTCTGATTAGTTAATCCTATGTTAGTTCGTGTTTTTGTTTTCTTTCTCTTGCTTAGTCCAATGTTAGTTAGTCAATTCGTAACCCAAGTATCACTTTGAGTTTTGTTTTTTTTAATTGATAGTGTGATGGACGTCTGAATTGAGATTAATTTTCAGATATTGTTTAACAGTTGATAACTCAATCTTAGGATTTCTGAAACTGTTTTGGTCATAGCTGAATAATCTAGACTTTAGTTTACCATGGTTAGTAAAAGGGGATGGGGTTTAGGTTAGTAATTTCAGGTTACGTTTAGGGGTAGTTTAGGCATTCCGAATAGTAAAGGAATTCTATAGTTAAAACTAGGACCTTCTATAATCTTCTGAAATAGGGCTTTAATCAGAACTTTTAAAACTACAATGCAATGAATTAGCCAGCAAGTTAAGAATGGAGGGACTAACTAATAAAATCTGAAAAATATAAGGGGGGGCTAACGGGTAAACACAGTAAAAAAGGGTTGCCATAAAGGTTTGGCTATGAAAACGCATCCTAGTGCCTTGATTGACAAGTTTATGGCAGTCTGAAATCCCTAAAAATTCCCAAAATTTTTGAAGTCTAAAGATCCTGAAAAATCCTTAAAATTTCCAGACTCTAAAATTCCCAGCAATTAAAACAATCAAAAGAGTTCAGATTTAGAATCCAATCCCAGCATAACCTTGCATTCCTTCCAAAAGATACACAATCTAGATTTTATTATTCTCAGTAAAGAAGTAGCTTAGATATATTTCGCAAATAACTCACGAAATTTTCCCAGCAAAAACTGGGGCAGAAAATTTTGTTCATTTGTTTGTTTTGGTGTCCAAGAAGGTTTTACCTAAAGGCGCATGATTCGAGATGACTGGAAGAGCGAATCTCAATCTAGAATGAAGGAAAAAGAAGAAAAGAACAAAATGAGGGAAGCAAGAGTGATTGAAAAGAAAGACGCGGATTGCTCAAATTTAATCCAAAATCACAAGTCGTGCATGTCCCGCTTTGTTTCAATGCTGAAGAAAGAACAGGCACCTACAACTTATGAGCATCAAGATTCAGATCAGGGTCCACGCGAATCCAGCTAAGTATCGAGATCAAGTTTCAAGAAATTTATAGATAGGAATCTTGTAACTCACAGTTGATAGGCATAGCTAGCTTAGCTTTGATTTTTCTTTTGGTGTAATATGGAGGTCAGCAAGCAGTAGGTGCAGCATCAGTAGTGAAATCACAGCTCCTGGTAGTCCCAGCTACCAAAACACTCTAGAACTATATTGACGTGATACCTTTGTAGCCAAGGATATATAGGAAACCTTTGAAGCAGGGTTCGGTCAGATAGTTTTCAAAATTGCTTCTCACGGAATGCCAAGCAGGCAAAAAACTCTCCATTGCTCAGTTATCTTTGCCCGGAAACCCTTCGTGTCCCCGAGCAAAGAGGGGCAGCTATGAGCACGTGATTTTTGCCTTGCTCGAAATATTCCTATAGAATTCATTAAAATCAGGATTTTTCTTTTATTATTTGAATTTTTAGGAATTAATTGCGTGATTTGGTGTTTGTTTGCATTTTTCTTTGTGCATTTTTTAATTTTGTATAATTCATAAAAATATAAAAAAATGTATATTTGCATTTAGGACTCAATTTTTATATTTTTTATTATATAAAGTAACAAAAACAAAAGAGGAGTACAATAATAACAAAAACTAGTCATTTTTCTACATTTGTTTAGTTTTCCTTTTATAACTAGAATTTAGGTTATTTTAGAAATTAAATAGTTTTAATGGTAGAGTTTAAATTTTGGTCTTGTCTATGTTTATTTTAATTTTTGTACTTAATAAACTCTGGAAAAAAATGCAAAACAAAAAGAGGATTAATTAAATAAAAGAGAAAAGAAGAAAACCAATTAAAAGATTGAATTTGGAAAAGGCCACCAATCTGGACCATTTACTTGGCCCAAAATCACACAAAAACATTTATTACCAATCAAAATCTTTCACAACACCGGCCCAAACCCGTCCCCCAACCCGGTGTCTCATCACAGACGCCCAAAACGACGTCATTTTGGGCACATAATCCCAGCCCTTCATGCATTACCATCCAACGGTCCAGATTTGGTTTGGGTTTTACATAGAAGTTTCTAAAAAACCTTACAACCCTAGAGACAAAATCCTTCCTCCTCATACCTCCGCCCCTCCACTCCCCGCCGCCGGTCAAAAATCGTCGTTATTTGTGGCAGTGTTCCAAACCGTCCGAAATTAACACCGCCGGTCCCCCTTGACCTCCCCTACCCAAATCCGAGCCCAGCATACCTCAAATATTGGCCCAGCTCGTCGAATATATAAAATTGTGGATGCTGCCTCCGCCGCCCACGGCAGGGAACACCACCAAAGGACCTCAATTTTACACCTCACAACCCCCTTGGCCCCCTCTTACCAAATCCCAAGCCAAAACTATTTGAATCCAGCCCGAGCCCCTCGAATTTTAGATCTAGGTTTGGTTGTTAAAAATTTTAATCTGTTTCTGAAATTTCAAGAACTCGAATGATTTTTAGTTAATGTTATATGTCATATTTTAACAAAATAAACACATAACATTAACTAAAAATCAATTTTAAAAAAACAATCAAGATGAAGACCTAAAGCCACAAAAAAGTGAGTCCCTATTTTTTATTTGATCGTAATTTCTGGTTGGTGATTCTATTTTCTTGTTTATTTTCTCATATAGTTTTGATTAAGTTTTGTTTAATTTTGTTTAAACTAGGCTAGGTTTTATTCATGTTTTAGTTTTATCCATGACTTTTACTAATGCTTATTGATTTTTTTGTTTTTTTTTTGTGCTTGCTTAATTGTATTATTTTATTTTTAATTAATGATTATGCTCTCTCTTCTTCTCGCTATTTGATGATTTTGTTTGTGTTCTCCTTTTGGTTCATAATTCTGATTAATTAATCCTTTGTTAGTTCGTGTTTTTGTTTTCATTCAATTGGTTAGTCCCATGTGAGTTAGTCAATTCGTAACCCAAGTATCACTTTGAGTTTTGTTTTGTTTAATTGATAGTGTGATGGACGTATGAATTGAGATTAATTTTCATATTTTGTTTAACATTTGCTAATTCAATTTTGGAGTTTCTCAAACAGTTTTGTTTATAGTTGAATAATCTATACTTTAGTTGACCACAGTTAGTAAAAGAGGTTGGGGTTTAGTTTAGTAATTTAAAGTTAAGTTTAGGGGTAGTTCAGTTATTCAAATTGCAAAGGAATGCTATAGTTAAAACTAGGACCTTCTAGAATCTTCTAAAATGGGGCCTTATTCAGAATTTCTTAAAACTACAATGCAATGACTTGGCCAGCAAGTTAAGAATAAAGGAACTAACTAATAAAATCTGAAAATATAACGAGGACTAATGGGTAAACACAGTAAAAAAGGGTTGCCCTAAAGGGTTGGCAATAAAAAGGCATCTTAATGCGTTCATTGACAAGTTTCTGGCAGTCTGAAATCCCTAAAAATTCCAAACTTTTTGAAGTCTAAAAATCCTGAAAACTCCTTAAAATTTCCAGAATCTAAAATTCCCATAAGTTAAAACATTCAGTAAAGTTCAGCTTTAGAATCCAATCCCTGCAATTCAAATTCAAAACAAAATCAGAAATGTTATCTAGTTTGAATACCTGAGAGTTTTCCTCTAAAAATTAGGTCATTTAGATCCTCAAAACCAACAGAAAATTCAAAAAATACTGTTCCATTGAGGTTCAAGTTGATCTCAGATTCTGGTTTTTGGATTTAGATCATTTAGTTTAGGTTTGGTGATTGAAATTTTCTAGAGGTTCCCTGGTTTTTTTAAGGTCAATCAAGGTTGTTTTTTGGTTCATTTTGGGTTAGTGTAAATCTGGCTACCAAATTGGTCCTATTGTTGTTGTGGTTGTTGATTTTTTACTGCTAATTGCTTGAATTCACAGCCGACTCTTCCTCCTTTCTCCTTTGTTTCGTTCCAGGTATTCGCTTCATCTCTAATGGCCAAAGGCTAAGGAGTTTGTAATTGAAGTTGTAATTTGATGTTGCATGTTGATTTGAGTATTCAACTGCTTAAATTCATGTGTGTTCATATGGATATTATCCACCTCACAAGCTGAGCATGTCACTTTGTTATTTCACTTGTGTATGCAGTAGAGTCATACTAGATTGTGTAGTAACAACATCTGATATTTAGTGAAATAAGGACTTCAACTAACTTCTATAATTGGACTGCTTTATCTTTCATACGTTAGCTTGTTTTGAGTATTTTGATTAGTGGAAATGTACAATAAATGCCAATCAGAATGATAGTAGTAGTGTACAAGTAATCTTACAATTTCTATTAATCATATGCCTGATTGTGTAATCTAGCTTGACATGACTTCCTTTCAGTGGTGAATTGTGGGTCAAGTAGTTGTTAGCCTGTGCACTGGTATATTTAGTTTTACCTTTCAATCTATGTATCTTGTAAGTTAGAAGTTAAACTTTTTTGTTAGCTCGCCAGTTACCCCATTATTCATGCTAAAATTCAGATGGTGGAGCACCAAATATTCTGAGTTAGTTCAAACAATACCTGTACTGCCCAAGCCATAATGTTGGGCCTAGAACTAGCCCATATGTGAATTGCCGATGATAAATAATATCGATCAATTAGGACTGCGAAAGAAAAAATTCGATAGAAAATTCTAGTCCGTACTATATTGGTCTTTAAATAATAAAATAAGGTGCGCCACGCTAAACGAAACCCATAAATCACGCAGACCTCTTTAAATGATAATATTAATATTCTTAGAAAATTCGGGACATGCCGTTTACCGAAATGGGTGTACATTTATGTGACCCAAATCCAAATCTCAATGAAGTTGAAATATGTCAAAACTGCAGGTGCATTATGTGACGTGGTTTGCGGCATGTCTTAACGACATTGCAATTTTCTTTAAAAAAATATTAAAAGCGGTAAAAATAAATTAAAATTTCACTATAGAATGAACATGTATAAAAATTAGAATTTTAGCCAATTATATTAGTTTAAGCGACCTTGCTAGAACCACCAGATCCGAGGGTGCCTAACACCTTTCCTCGGGTCAACAGAATTCCTTACTTAGAATTTCTGGTTCGCAGACTCCATTTGGGCAGTCAAAAAATTTCCTCAATTTGGGATCCTAAATAACATGATGACTTGGGACACCAAAAGCCAAACCTATCCCAACTGGCGGCTTTGAAAAACTAAATAATAATCTCATTTCGAATAATGTCACTTAAATTGGAAAAACTCCCTTATACATTTATCTTTCGGGGTAGCCGTGTAAAAAGGATGTGTGACACTACTCACACCAAAATTATAAAGGGCTTAGATAATATCAAGCCTCGAGAAGAGGAAAGGCCAATCTTTTTACTAAGGCCACATCGGCCTAATACAAGAGCCTAAGGGCCATCATTTGTTTTGAGTTTGAGGTATCATCCTCACTCAATTAAAACCTAATGGTTACCCTACTTCGAGTACGAGGAAGCACTCACTCGATAATAATACGATTTTGGTCCAAAATTGCCTAAACCTCAAACGCACAAATGCAATCTCATAAGGTATCAATAAAAAAAAGGAGAATTTTTATCTATCATAGTTTTTCTTATAAGGGACATATGGCCTGATCAAATGCTTTTTACAAAGGCCAAAACAACCTTAAATAAACACTACTATTCCTAAAGGCATGTCTTCTTCCAGAGCAGCTTCTTCCCCCTCAGAGTCTTCTCTACCAAATCCGCTCACATCCTCGGGATCCTCATCAGAAAAGGCTAATTTTCCAGCCTTATCTTCCTCAGCCTTTGCAATTTTGAGTTTAGCATATACGTCAACACTTTGAGCAAGGATCCCCTCAAGAACCTCCCTTCAAGCATGTCACTTCAAATGATCAACTTTCCCCTACCTTGCTCGAGAGTGGCTTCGGTATTGACTTTGTATTGATCCGCAGTAGCCTGGGCTTTAATATTGGAAATAGCCACTTCAGATCTGGTAACATCGAGCTCCTTGGCCATATTGGCTAAATTGGATTTGAGCTCTTCAACCTTCTTCGCCTGGACAGAAGCATTGTCCCTTGCATATCGAAGCTGTGACTTGGCGGAATCTAGCTCTTCTTGAACGATCTTTTTTGTGTAGCTAGAATGTCCATACATCCCTTGGACTATTTGCTTCAGCTTGTACTTCTTCTATTTGCCTTTGAAAGCCCTTGATTTTTTCGAGCCTCTATCGAGCCTGTAGAATGGGATTGTTAGTAGTTATCTCCGACTTGTCCTCACTATCATGAAGAATTAAGAATATATGTTCAACCATCTCTTCATGCGCATTTCGAGACTCCACCATGTCTACTTGATGCTTCTCATTAAGAATCCTGTAAGTATTTCACTTCTCAATGAGACCTTGCAAACCTCCCGGGCTCAAAAAAAGGCCTCTTAGTACAATACCGAAGACTTCAAAAAAGGAAAAAATATTAGATATATCTACAAGTCAAAAAACATGAAAATGAAATGGTCCTTAAACTTACCTGATTAAGAGCATGATGTGCCTCGTTGAACAGCAGGCAACATACATTGCATTCGTTTTGGCTTGGTCCTCCTCAGTGACCAAGCATCGAAGATAACTTGCCATCCCTACAGGGGCAAAAAAAACTTGTGTATATTCTGGGATCGAGATGATAAGAGACTTCTTTTGATCAAGGTCAACACTGGGAGCTAGGAATTGGTTGGTCAATGTATAGCTCGAGGAAGCCTTATTCGAGCTTTCCCTTGGCAAGTCCAAATCACCCAAACCAGTGACATCTTCCACATCGATGAAATAGCCATAGAAAAAATCTTCCTCCCCGTGTGCGACCCCTATCTGTAAAATTCTCTGCAGCCTGAGCATCACATATTATCGAATCTAGAACTAGAGGTAATAAGGAGAAATACCTAATCACTATTGCCCCGAATGGGTCCTTAGAGGCATCATTTTTGTTTCGGGGAATCTGGATCTCTGTTTCTACTCCAGCCTCGATCGGCTCCTTAATGGCCTTCCCATCTTGAAGTGAGGGATTTTATTCTATTTTCGGCTTGGTTTCATTAGGTCGGGGCGAAGATGCTTCGGCTCTAACCTGTACAATGGTTCTTTTAACCTCGTTGCCAGCTCGCACACGAGGCACCTATCCGGAATTTTCTTCTTCATCTTCATCTTCGATCTCATCCGATAGCTAGTAGGCATACTCCAAAGTTACATGGATAACACCCTCTTTAGGCTTACGGGGCCTCCAGGCCTGCCTTTTATTTTCCTGGTTTGGGGAACTCAGAACCTCTTTTCTTTTCTTTTTTCCATGCTTCGGGGTAGACAGAAAAACTAGTGCCACTTCTTCAGGAGAGGGGGACAACATTGATACATCCTTCCAAAGACCTACAAAATGGAAAAATGAGTAAGTACAATAACAATTTCCGAATGGAAATCTTGCTAAGGAAAACATATTAGCATGTTTTCGAGCCTTCCGTCGGCCCCTTAGAAACTCCATCCAAGCACGCTCAGATACGTGTTTTATGAAACCAATCCTTTTACCAATTGCCTTAGGTCAAGGATCACTTCTGGCATAACGGCCTTAGCTGCAACGCAAAAAAACCTAGATGAGTAGAAAACTAGAAAACAGAACTACAATAATCGATAACAAAGGCCAAATAATACTTACTTTTCATGTTCTACCTTTAAGGGGACGACATATCTTCCGTAGGGATTAGATCCAAAGTCTTTATTCCGAGAAACCTTCCCATCCAACCTCGATCTCGAGTATCGTCAATGCTTGAGAACGGAGGTTCGGTGGCTCGGAAATAAAAACTTGATCATTCCTCCTCGATAAAGTGGGGGCCGTATAGGTGCATGAGGTGATCGAGGGTATTAGCATGCCCCTCGATCTTGCTTATAAGGAATAGGAAGAGGATCATGATCGTCTAAATGATGGGTGGAATTCGCCCAGAGTGAAATCGTACGTCTTGCAAATGGAAAAGATGATAGGGTCTAAGGGACTTATTATGAAGAGGTAGGTGCAGATACTCAGATACCCCTCCTCGTAGTAGTGACAGATTCTTCAAGACTAGGCACTACAATGTCCTTGCCTACTTGATAACTAGGAATTCTAGTTCATTTTATTCTTCTTTTTTACTTGAGTTTGGGTTAAAAATGTATACAAATAGTCCCAAAGGCTTACATTGATTACTAGTTTGCAAGGTTTTGTCAAGAAAGTGATAACAAGTCAAAACCATCTCAAAAATGAGTGAAATCTGCACTAGTATCAAGAAAAAGTCAAAGAACTGATGCAGCATAAAAACCATTGCAGCTGCAATGGATCCACCGCGGACGTAGTCTATTTAGTGCGGTCCATGGTGAGGAGATTCAGATAGGTGCAATCCTGGTGGTGTTAGGCATTGCGGTCCAGGGAAGATTCTTTGCGGCCAAAGTAGCCTCAGCACGACCATAGACCATTTTTTCGGTCCGCAGTGAGGAGAATCAGAGAGCTCAGGACTTTTGAAGTTTAAACACACCACGACCACATTCCATTGTATGCGGTCCGTGATGAAGCTACCACAGTCGCGGTGCATTTTATGCAATCCGTGGTGGCCTAATTCAGGGAATGTAAAGTCAAGCTAAAAAGCCTCACCGTGGCCGTAGTGAATTTTGCGCAGTCTACGGTACCTCCGTCAGGGCTATTTTTGTCCGAAAAATTTGGCGTTGTTTAAGTACTTTATTTATAGATTTTTAGGTTATCTTTATCTTATCAGAGCACGTTAACGGCGGTTTTAGTCCATTTTGAGTAATTTGTAATTAGTTTAACACTGAATCTTCAATTCTTAGTTTGTAAATCATATTATATGGGTTATTCTTCATCTAAATATCTTATTTCTTCCATTATTATGAGTAGCTAGACCAATTAGCTACGGTTGTGGCTCAACCCTAGTCTGGGTATTTGATGGATCTTGTGTTTTAAGGCTTAGATGTTTACGCGTGGTTGATATTTGGACTTATTTGTATTTCCTATGTTGAATTAGTGGTTTCAAATACTAATTTGTGCCTTTTTGACTTAGGCTCGTCTTGACAAAGAGATCTTGAGCCTAGAAAAATTTAGTCCAACAAGGAATTGGGGTGTATTCCAGAGATTGATAGCCCCAATTAAAGGGTTAAACCTAGAGATAGTAATACCCGGCTTGAGCCTATATTTTTTGCAAAATTTTGACACCCGATTGGACTCGAGAAAGTCAATTAGGGCAAAGTCAATCAAGCTACCGAGATGTACACAATGAGTAGTTCCGTGCATTGGCTATATCACAATCCCCAACATAATAACTTTCTATTAGGCTTTTGAACCTGTGAAGTATTCACCTAGGAGAAAGTCACTTCCCTAGTGCCTCGTTATCCATTTAGAAAACCTTATAAGCATTTATTCCTAGTTTAATTTAGAATCTCACTAGCATAAAATTAGATGTAACATATGAAAAATTGTGATAGAAAGTGTAATAAGAGCACTACGCACTACTAGTTTAGATAGGAATCCTATTCCCAAATAATCTAGCTCCCTGTGGATTCGATCCCGACCATCTTAGGTAAAAGCTGCATAGACCGCTCTTACAACTTGTAGTGGTATTGGGTTGGACTCGATCACTTTCTGGCGACATTGCCGGGGAGCTAAAGGTTTTGGCTATCGATCTAAATAGTTTTATGCATTGTGTTTCTTTCCTTCTGTGATACAAATTTTTGTGTGAGGCCAATTTAGGCACAAAAATAGCGGAAAACAACAACAATAATGACCCTCTTAGAAATGAGATACCGGGGGAGGAGGTTGATAATAACGGAGACGATGAGGTGCCTCTAGTACCTCAAGAAAAAAGGAGAGGATGCTAGGCCAATGCTAATAATAATGTTCCAAAGCCTCCCCCGCCACCTCCAAGAGTGGCTCCTTGGGTGCTTCCCAACCAAGGATATGCTAGTGCAATTGTCCCACTCCAGATCCGGGGAGGCAATTTTCACATTACCAATATGATGCTGACTTTGATGGAGCAGCGAGGGTATTTCACAAGTGCTCCCCGTCAAAATGCTTACAAGCACATTAAGGGTTTCGTAGATACTTATTGGGGGAGTAAGAAAATAAATGCGTCAGATGATGCACTTCGATTGAGGCTATCCAAGAAGCAATTTCATTAACACACCATATGATGAGGCAAATACAATATTGGATGAGATGGATGATACGTCCTCCGCTTGGGAAAGTAGAGCAAATGTTCCACAGGGTGACTCCATGGTCATTCACTTGCACAACAAGCTCCATGATCATGGTCAGGCAATAGTAGAACTTACAACAACAATGAACCAACTAGCAAAGGCCCAATTATAGCAGGTTCAAACTCCTCGACAAGTACAAGCTATGGAGGGTTTCAACATGCTAATGAACAAAAGAAGACAAAGAAGCATACAGAACTAAGTGAGTTTGGATCAATATGACCAAGACAATGGTGGGTTCTAAGATGAGGTTTATAATGAGTAGAATGAATAAGTACAATACATGAACAACTATCAAGGCGTAAGGGATAATCCTTCTAACCAACAAGATTTGAAGGCAATTGGGGCAATCAACAACAACAAGGGAATAAAAATTGGGGGAACAACAACCAAAACCAAAACTGGGGAAACCAGAATAATAATCAGAACAATTAGGGTAATTGGAATGGAAACAACAAGAATTGGGGTAGAAACAACAATCAGGTGGTTGGAACAATAGCAACAAAGGAATCAGGGGCAAGGCTTTCAAAGGCCCTTGATGTACTAACAACCCAACAATCCACACCCATTTCCATTCCAAGGTCCGAGTTCACCGAAATATGAAATTGGGTGAATTGAAATGATGTTTGAACAGATGATGAAAAAGAATGTTGGCTCGAATGCTTAGTTGGCTTCCTACAATAATTTAATCAGAAACTTGGAGGTTCAGTTAGGCCAAATATCACAATCCTTGGATACTCTCCCTAAGGCAGCTCTATTTAGTGATACGGTAGTAAACCTGAAGGGTGGGAATAATACAAGTCATACAATGGCAGTAACTACAAGGAGTGGACGAGGAAGCGATGTGAATGCCTTCAAACAAAAAGAAATATTGAGTGATGAAGTTGATTTGCAAGAGAATGAGATCCCTTTGGTGGTTGAGAATATGATTGATGAGAACTTATATGAAGAAGTAAGGATTTATTTCCAAGATAACAAGGTGGAAACTCATAATGAAGTGAGCCCGTCTAGGGAACATGTAATAGACATGCCGGAAATAGTTGTGCCTAAAGCCAATACTCCTTTGCCAAGGCCACCTCCACCTTATCTTTAAAGGCACGCGAAGCAGAAAAATGAGAATTAGTTTAAAAAATTTATTGACATGATGAAGAACTTATCCATTAATGCGCTTATGGTAGAGGCTCTAGAAGACCCGGGTGCTTTCATTATTCCTTGAATCATTGGTAGTGCAGACTTTGAAAAAACTCTATGTGATACAGGGGCAAGTATCAAATTTATGCCCTACTCATTTTTCAAGACTTTGGATTTGGGCAACCGAGGACAACTTCCATGAGATTGAAAATGGCGGATAGAACAATGAAGAGGCCATTCGGTATAATTGATGATGTTCTTGTCCGAGTGGAATAATTAATTTCGCCGGCTAATTTTTTTATTCATGACTGCAAGGTCAATTTTGTGGTGCCTATAATCTTGGGAAGACCTTTCCTTGCAACTGGGAAAGCCTTAGTTGATGTGGAAGTAGGGGAACTCACTTTCCGGGTGGGTGATGAGATAGCAGTCTTTCATGTGTGTAGGTCAATGAAGCAGACCAAATGTACTGAAACGTGCTCATCTATGGATCTTGTCACGAATGATGATACTAGTGCAATGATCAATGTAGAGGACCCTCTAGAGACGGTTTTGTTGAATCTTGATGTAAATGAGGATGAAGGTCGGGTGGAGTGTGTTAATGCTTTACATTGAATTGGCTCTTACTCTAATGAGCCTCGGAAGCTCTCTTTGGATCTTGAGAATATGAGGACTCTACCAACAAAGACCTCAATCGAGGAACCTTCTATGTAGGAGTTGAAGCGCTTGCCTCAACACCTAAGGTATGAATTCGTAGGCCCTAGTTCTATTTTTCCACTTATTCTTTCCTTTGTCTTACTAATACACAGTTAGAGGCCACATTGGTGGTGCTTCAAAAACGGAAGATGGCAATTGGATGGACATTAGATGATATTTAGGGGATAATTCTCGCCTTTTGTATGCACAAGATTTTTCTTGAAGATGATGCAAAGCTCTCCTTAGAACATCAAAGGAGGTTGCACGAGGCATTGCAAGAAGTTGTGAAAAGGACGTGATCAAGTGGTTGGATGTCGGGGTTGTGTACCCCATCTTTTATAGTTCTTGGACATCGCAGGTGTAATGTGTGTCAAAGAAGGGTGGTATGATTGTGGTTAGCAACGCGTAAAATGAGATAATTCCTACAAGGACAGTCACCGGATGGAGTGTGTGCATGTATTACTGCAAGTTGAACAAAGTGACCTGCAAGGATCACTTTCCATATCCTTTTCTTGAACAGATGCTGGACAGACTTGCTGGGCGTGACTTCTACTATTTCTTAGATGGGTATTCTGGGTACAACTAAATTTTGATTGCTCTGGAAGACCAGTAGAAGACCGCTTTCACTTGCCTGTTTGGTACCTTTGCCTTTTCTAGGATTCCATTTGGGTTGTGTAATGCAGCGGCTACATTCCAGCAATGTGTGATGGCCATATTCACCAACATGGTGGAAGATATTGTTTAGGTGTTCATGGACGACTTCAGTGTTATGGGTGACTCTTTTGATGAATGTTTGAAGAATCTTGATAGGGTATTTTCCCAGTGTGAAGAAACCAATCTTGTGCTCAACTGAGAAAAATGTCAATTCATGGTTGAGGAAGGCATAGTCCTTGACCATGAAATCTCAAAGCATGGCATAGAGGTGGACAAAGCTAAAATTGAGGTGATTTCAAGCCCCCACCCCCCTACTTCTATCAAGCGGGTTAGAAGTTTTGCTAGGAATGCGGGGTTGTACTAGAGATTGATCAAGGAGTTTTCTACGGTAGTGAATCCTTTGTGCAAGCTTTTCGAAAAGGATGCCAAGTTTGTGTTCAATGAGGGTTGTGCAAGCTTTCAAACTTCTCACACACAAGTTGACAACCACTCCTATTATTACCCCACCCAATTGGAGCATACCTTTTGAGCTCATGTGTGATGTGAGCGATGTTGCGGCTGGGGCGATTTTGGGTTGAAGAGTGAATAAAATGTTTCACCCGGTATACTATGCAATCAAGACAACGAATGATGCTCAAGTGAACTACACCGTGAATGAAAAAGAGTTGTTGGCTATTGTGTTTACAATGGAAACATTTCGGCCGTATCATATGTGTGCCAAGATCATAGTTCATACCGATCATGCCGCACTCCGGTACTTGATGACGAAGAAGGATTCCAAAGCTAGGCTGATGCGATGAGCCTTGTTACTTTAAGAGTTTGATTTGGATATTATATATCGGAACAGTTCTGAAAACCAAGTGGCGACCACTTGTCCTGCTTGGAGGAGGAGAGGAGGACTCGTGATGTCCTAGAGATAAGATTCATTTCCCGATGAGCAACTCCTTTCTGTGTTGGTGAATGATATGCCATGGTATGCAGATGTTGCTAATTTCCTAGTGACTAGTATAATTCTGTGTTAGCTCTCTTCTAACCAAAGGAAGATGCTCAAACCAGATAGTTTGGACTTTTATTAGGATGAGCCGTACTTGTTTATGATCTGCACTGACAATGTGATTCGAAGGTGTGTCCCGGAGGAGGAGCAATTGAATATCTTGGAGGCTTGTCATTCCTCACCCTATGGTGGTCACCATGGCAGGGCGAGGACAGCTTCAAATGTTCTTAGTTGTGGGTTTTACTTGCCAACTTTGTACAAAGATTTAAGTGAACTTGTCAAGAGATGCAACGAATGTCAAAGAGCGGGTGGAATTTCGAAAAAAGATGACATGCCTCTCAATACTATTCTCGAAGTTGATGTTTTTGATTTGTAAGGAATTAATTTGATAGGCCTGTTTGTTAGTTCGTATGGGAACACATACATTCTCGTGCCAGTTGACTATAATTCAAAGTGGGTTGAAGCCGTGACTTTACGCAATAATGAGGCCCAGATTTTTGTTCCATTTCTCAAGAAGAGCATTTTTACTAGGTTTAGTACTCCTCGAGCAATCATAAGTGATTTGGGCGGGGGGCTTCATTTTTGTAATCGAGCTTTTGACACTTTGTTTGCAAAGTACGGTGTCAATCACAATGTTTCTACATCATATCACTTTCAGGCGAGTGGCCAAGTTGAACTCTCAAACAGGGAAATCAAGAGTATATTGTGAAAGAAGGTCAATGCAAATAGGACCAATTGATCAAAGAAATTGGATGATGCTCTATGGACTTATAGGAACGCATACAAGACCCCGATTGGTATGTCGTTTGTACCGGTTGGTGTTTGGGAAAGCTTTCTATCTACCGATTGAGTTAAATCACAAGGCCATATGGGCTTTGAGGAAGCTGAATCTTGAATGGGATGTGGCAGTAAATCTTCGTGTGGAGAAACTTAATAAACTTGATGAATTCTGATTCCATGCGTACTCTAGTTCTTCCTTGTATAAGAAAAGATGAAGTGCCTTCATGATAAGTATGCTCGTAGCAAGGAGTTCAAAGTGGGCGATTTGGTTTTCTTATTCACTTCTTGGTTACATCTGTTTCGAGAAAGCTTAAGTTGAAATGGAGTGGCCCTTCTGAAGTGGTACTTCTGACTACGTTTTGTGCAGTTGACGTGAAAAAAAAAATGGGGAGGTCTTCAGAGTTAATGGGCACAGAGTCAAACACAATCTTGGCAAGATTGATCAGACCCACATGGTGGCACTGATCCATCTAAAGTGATTTGATGGTAACCTGCATCGTGACGCAATGTTAAATAAGGTGCTTGTTGGGAGGCAACCCATTTGTCTTTCTTTTTGTTTTTCTTTGATTTTCTTTACAGTGTAGAATTTGATTAAGGACTAACTGGTTGCGAGATGTGAATAGGGTTGTTTTGATGCAGTGCAAGACCAAATTGGAAAAATGTTGCACTCTATAAAGTTGGACCACTGCTGCATTGCATTTTTCGCTGTTGCATGGCCCCATTATGGGGAAAATATTCATTGCAGTCCGCAGTGTTGAAAAGTTAAAAGTGAAGGTTCTCTGAAGTTTTCACCGCAACCACAATGCATTTTGTACGGTCCGTGGTGCTCTACTGTGGCAGCGAAGTATTTTCTGTGGACAGTGGTGAAATCCTTACCAGTGCTCCTTGTGGTTCTGCACCGTGGTCCATGGTCCATTTTATGTGGACCGCAGTGGGTAGGTAAAGTGGGTCCCAGGTCTTTTTTCTATAAATAGGACCTTGGGCCCTCATTTATACTTTTCAGTCATTTTCTCTCCAAATGGAAAAAGTACGTTCATCACGCCTTAAGTGCACAAATTCAATCACTGATTCTCATTCATCTGTATTACATCTCACAGCTGGTACTTCAAATTATTCCTAGTCTTTAATTTTGTTTTATTCTTGTTTTAATTCGTTAGTTAGTTCTTTTTTTTCTTCCCTTTTTCTTTCAATTTTTAGCTTAGGGTTGCTCAATGTTGTGTAGATTAGGACTACTTAGTTGAGTATGATAATTAACTACTTAGGGGATTGATTATATTTGAATTTATGCTAAAATGAGAAAAATATTGAAACCCTAGGTTGGTGTTGCTGAGTTATGCTAACATCGACCGCGGCGGATTTTCCGCAGTCCGCAGTGCCTCACCACGGCCGTGATGGTTTTTCTGCGGTACGGAAAACTTTTGAACGGTTGATTTTGGGGACTGCGACCGCGATCGAATTTTTTTAGTTCGATGTGCCTTACCGCGGCAGTACAGCATTTCTTGCAGTCCATGGTGCCCGGAATCATAGAGTGGGTATTCTGAACCCCACTTCAATGCAGACCGTGGTACTATTTTGTGCAGCCCGTGGTGGTTTCTTTGCGACTACACTGCTTTATATGTGGTCTTTCAGTTGTTTTCATGCATAATCTTCATTGATTCTTCTGGTACTATGATACTAACAAGCTTTAACTGAATTCCGCTCGCTGGCATTGGATCAATCAACAAGGGTGGTGAAAACCAGAAAGGAAAAGGAGAGTCCTCCCAGGATAGGGGATGAGGAATGATCAAATGGACCTCCCAAGTCCGGAAAGCAATTGGGGAAACTAGGAAACAAATATAGGTTGCAAATAGATTTGTTTCCCATTTAGCGATAAGTGAGTATCAACCCTCCCTGGAGGTATCTGACTCCAATTCAGTGCCAGAGTATGTTCTTGACCAGCCGAAGAGGTAGAGATTGAGAGATGTGCCTAATACTTTGGGCTCTCTTACTGCTCAAACTTCAGCTCCAATTTATTATGAGACATCTGAGGGATCAGCTGAGAGCGGTGATAGTGCTTCTTCTAACTCACCTACAACATCAAGGAGTTCTACACTTATGCTGCCCAAATAAAAAAGGGCACTAAAGTGACTAAGGTACGGAATTTGACTGTGAAGTTCGATGGGAAGACAAGCAATGACCACCTGGGATTTCTAGAGGAAGATGAATCATTATATTTAGAAAAGGTGACATTGGACGAGGTAGCCCGTCTGTGGTTGGCAGAATACCTGGCACTCCCCAGTACTACCCCAGCATGGTTGACAATAGGAGTCCAAATTTTGAGGAGAACTTTTAACTTCGAAGCAAAGGGGTAGGAGACTTTCGTATGTATCGGGCTGGATCCTACTATTAATGAGAACTCTCTGCCTATCTCCTAGGTTATCTTTGTGCCTTCTATCATGGCGGAGTACCCGATCAATGTCAGGAACGCTATGTCTAGGGTGATCACACGGGTGGTCAATGAAGGTGATAGATCATATCCCTTCCCAAATTTCGTAACAATGTACTTTGAGGACTAGGAGGTATAGAAAAGGAAGTTTCATGTGAAGGCGAAACCAAAGCTACCTTTTTCCTGGTACAACCTAAAGAGTGATGACAACCCCAAATCGAAAGATCCAAAAGGAAAAGCCACTACTTCTACTGGCCATTCTGAAAAGCCAGTAGTAGTAGATCCTTCTACTCAGCCACCGACAGCCAAACAAGATACTGCCCCAGGACCCTCTACTGCTACTGCTCCAGATATCCCCGCATCGTCAGCTTATACATTAACTGCCTACCATTTGAGCCAAACCCTTGCCAGCATCAACAACTGGATGCAGTAGCCATTTAGATGTTTGTGCTTTCTAGCTCGACAGCAGCCCAGTCTGTACCCCCTCATCCACAGGTTCCAGAGTTAGTGGAGGAGACTCTCGAGGAGCCTCTAGACAACCAGAAGAAGCTCCTGGAGAACCAGGAGGTTATAATGGAGGCTGTAGATACTCATGGGAAAGAATTGAAGGAACTGACAAAGGAAACAAAGAAGTTAAGAAAGGCTCGAGCATCAAAGGACTCTGTGAATGAGTTGAGGTAGAAGTGGAGAAGATGTAGGCTGCTGATCATTTACCATTGGAGCTACTATCGCATGATCCAATTCCAATACCCCAGCCTAAGCCGGAGCAGGAGTTAGAGAGGGAACCAAAGAGGAGTAGGGTGATTCCCCGAACTGATGATGCCAGTTATTGAGTTGGAGGAACCCTAGGAATGTTCCTCTATCCAGCCCCAGGTCCCAGTGCAAACACATGTTACACGGATATAATCATAGGTGCCCGAGCAGTTCGAGGGCCTAGGGACCCACGCTCATGATCCCATGCATGCGGAGGGCCAATAGGGTGTTTTCTTTACTTTTTATCTTTTCTTGAGCTATTTTTGGTTAATTAGTATTGAGGTTAATGCTATCTTTCATATGTGGGATTAGCCCTATTTTGATATTGGATTGTAAATATGATATTATTTTTGTTCTATTATGCTTTGATTTTCACTTTTGGTATGTACATAATTTTACCAGTTTATTTCACTTTTCATACTTTGCAACTTTGGTTTGTATATAAAATTACTTTCTAATGTATATATTTATTCCCTCTTATGTATTCGTCTAAATCCCCTAATGTACATATTCATTTTACTTTCCGTATTTTTTAGTTTCTTGCTTTATTTTCGTAGCTTCTTATTTTGAGTTTGCATACAAATAAGCCTTTGATTTTCTTAATGCCATGGTTCTTTCCAAAGGTGGAATTTGTGTGAACCGGGTGGCTCTTTGCAATGATGGATGGCATGACAACTTTCTTAAAGGTTTGAGTCTGTTTCTTTTCTGTTTTTGTGTAAATAAAAGCTAGTGAGTAATAGTGCTTCAAGCAAAGCTTCACTTGGGCGTAGCATATTTGCCTTTAATCCTATCGTCAAAAACCAACTGGTGTGTATAAGATGGTGACAGTTGTGACCTTGAGACTCTTTTGTTGGCCGACAATAATCAAGTGGTTTTCGGGGACCATGTGTGTTGCTCAAATCTTTGCTTAGGTTGTCATGGGCCCCCAACTCTGTGTTTTTAGAAATCTTATAGCTTGTGTTTTGAAAATCTGAATAGAAAATCCAAGTCATGTGCCATTGAGCCTAGAACTTGCCCTAAATGTTTGTCTAGACGAAATCCTAAGTGTAGTATGACTTGAGAAGAGATTATAGGCTCCCCTTGATTTGAATGTTATCTTGAAAACATCCATAGCCTACAAATGATAATATCCCTAATCAACCCCTTTTGATCTGTAGCAATTTTTCCTTCAAAGACCATGATACAAGCCTTTACTCGTTCTAAAAAAGCTCTCTCTTGGCACCCAATCTTTCCTTAGCATAAGGCAAAATCATGAGTTTTTGGGGAGAGACGAGGAATGCAAAAAAGTTGTATAAGTAACAAAAGCAAAGAAAAGAAAAGCTAGAAAAATAAAGTAAAAAGGAATGAACAATATAAAAATTAAGGGATTCAATAAAAGTAAAGTGATGAATGGTGTGAAAAGTTTAGAAAGGAGAAAGGGTTTCGAAATAATCAATAAAGAGTGACAGTGTGTCTCTCTAATCCTTAAGAAAGAAAGAAATGGCTCAAAGAGTCAAGAAATATGTGCCAAAATAAATCAAATGAAGTGCTTAAGGAAAGATGAAACCTACTTAGACCAAATATATCCTACCCTGAACCAAAAACCTTCGATGGTATCCCCACAAAAGCCCTATATTTTATTGAGTTGAATGAAGCTTACATTAGTGGTGTCTCATATAAGGGGCAAGCTTATGGTACTTGGAGCTGGACTTGTGACCTTTCTTTGTGAGAGATGAGTGTGTTTACACAATCCTCATTCTAACTGCTACCATCTGAAAGTGAGCTCTTGCTTAAAGGAGAGTGAGGAATATAAGTTTCGGTTCAACAATGACCAAGGTGATAAATAGAGTTTCCTTGATGAGTTGAATCAATTCTTGATACTTTTGGGTCACACTAAATTGATGGTTCTCAAAAGGTTGAATGTTGTTAATGATTCATTTGAATTGAGGGCAATTGTTAGTCCTAATTTATTCTAGGTGAGGTCACTTTAGTTCAGCTGAAATTTCTTGATTGTATTCTTAAGGAGGTGGGACTTATTTTATTTGCTTGAGGACAAGCAAAAGCTTAAGTCTTGGGGGAGTTGATAACTAGGGATTCTAGTTCATTTTATACTCATTTTACTTGAATTTGAGTTAAAAATGTATACAAATAGTCCCAAAGGCATACATGTTGTACTTGTTTGTAGAGTTTGGTCAAGAAAGTGACAAGAAGTCAAAACCATCTCAAAAAGTAGTGAAATCTGCACATGTTCCAAGAACAAGTCAAAGCACTGCTGCAGTATAAAATCTACTGCAGCTGCATACACACACTGCGGCCACAGTCCATTTAGTACGGTCCGCAATAAGGAGATTCAGAGAGGTGTGATCCTGGTGGTTTTAGGAATTCTGGTCCGCGGAATATTCTTTGCGGCCGCAATAGCCTCACTGCGTCTGCGGACCATTTGTCGTGGTCCGCAGTGAGGTGATTTAAAGAGGCTCAGTTATTTTGAAGTTGTAAGGCACCGCAGCCGCAATCTATTTTATGCGGTCCGCGCTGAAGACACTACAGCCGCGGTGGCAAGATTCAGAGAATGGAAATTCAAGTTAAAATGCCTCACCATGATCGTGGTGCATTTTCCGTAGTCGGCAGTACCTCCATCAGGGTTATTTTTGTCCAAAAAATTTGACCTTGTATATATACCTCTTTTTCAGATTTTTAGATTATCTTTATCTTAGTAGAGCACGTGAATGACGGTTTTAGTCCATTTTGAGTAATTTGTAGCTAGTTTAACACTGAATCTTCAATTCTTAGTTTGTAATCATATTATATGAGTTATTCTTCATCTAAATATCTGATTTCCTCCATCATTATGAGTAGCTATGATAGGTTACATGTACCTTGGGCATAGGTACTTGACTTTATGTTTTGATGATATAACAAACTTACCATCTAGAACCACATAAGGAACCTGTTACACATTTACAAGACCTCGAGATCACAAGTTCCAGGTCGGGATCCAGCCTGGGATATTACTCAACTCTTCATAGTGGAAGAAACAACTAAGGAAATAGGTTCCTCCCAGTTCTCGAGGAGACTGTATGAAGTCAACTCTCCAGCAGGAAAGTTGTTACTTGCGCATGCTACTGCACAGGAACAGTTCAGCAGTCAACTTTCTATGGAAGGCTTTTTACCTACGTTGCTTACATCATTGTAATTGATGTCACACATGTATAAATACAATCAAGGAAGGTAAAACAACTTATGTCATGAGACAACTAGATAAAGGACCCGAATAATACATGGTACAATCATTCAAGTTAATTGACATAAGATAATCTAGGTAGTGTGCCTTTAGATTCATAGGAACCAGATTAGGCACCTGATCCTTGGTGTTCCCCTGACAGAAGTATAAGTCAATTTTATAGTTAGAAAGCAACTACAGAAAGTGATTGCCTATAGTTAGTGTGCCTCTTCTGTTATTCTTTTCTATTATGCCAAAAAGGGGAAGTTATATAGGTTTCAACATGGGGGAGGAACAGAATCGAATTTATATGTTGTGTTGTGCGTGAAAGATGGCTCTACTTTGTAGGGTGAACGTTGCTGATAATATGTTGATACTAGGTTAGATCCACAGGAAACATGTGACGAATCTAGTTCTCAAGAAGAATAATAATTCCAGGGTTGTCATCATCAAAAGAGGGAAAATTGATAAGTTATGGTACTTTGAGTTTTGATGATTTGACAAACAATCTTGAGGAACCAGTTGTGATCAACTCCTTAGGTTCGGTTCTCATAGGGAATATGGCTGATTTATAGGAAGAACAATGTGAAGATCTAGTTCACAGAGGGAATATCAATTCAAAGTTTGTCGTCATCAAAAAGGAGAAAATTGATAGGTTACAAGTAAATTGGGCATTGGTACTTTAATTTATGTTTTGATGATCTAACAAAATTACCATTTAACTACATAAGAAATCTGTTACACATTTACAAGACCTCAAGATCACAAAGTTCCATATTGGGATCCAGCATGGGATGTAACTCAACTCCTTAGAGTGGAAACAAAATCTGAGGAAACGGGTTCCTACTAGTTCCTGAGGAGGCTATATTAAGTCAAATCTCCAGTAGGAAAGTTGCTGCCGTCACACGCTACAGCACAGGAATAGTGCAGTAGTCAACATTCTATGGAAGGCTTTTTACTACCTTGATTACATCATTGTAAGTGATGTCACACACGTATAAATACAATCAATGAAGGTAAAACAACTTACTTCATAAGAGAACCAGATAAAGGACCTGAAGCAAGCCTGGTACAATTATTCAAGTCAAACGACTCAAGATAATCTTGGTAGTGTGCCTTTAGATTCATGGGAATTAGATTAGTCACCTAATCCCTTGGTGTTTCCCTTACATAAGTATAAGTCAACTGTACAGCTGGAAAGCAACTGCAGAAAGTGACTGCCTGCAATCGTACATACAACATTATAGCAGACAATGCAGTAGTGACGTCCTATTGAGAAGAGGCATGCACTAACCAAGAATTGACATCACCGAGGTGATTTGTTTTGTAGCATAAACCCGGTGCAAGGCACAAGACATTCCTAACACTTGCAGAATCAGAAACGAAAATCCTCTCTCAAGTCCTTAGGTTTATTGAGTCTTTGTTATTTTTTCTTCATTGTAACTCCTATCTCGCTTTATTACAAGCTCTTTTTTAGGAAACCCAAAATCCGTAAACTTTCCAGTTTATGTTGTGACTAGGTTTAGTCATAAGTTAAAGTCTTTGTAACTAGATAGTTACAAAGTGGCTTGTAATAAGTGTTGTTACAAGCTAGAGTGAGTAAAAGTCTTTGTAATAAAGTTATTACAAAGTGGCTTATGGTGAGAGTATCACAAGTTAGTTATCAGACTTCGTAACTAGAGACTCATAAAATGGCTTGTGGTGAGAGTACCACAAGTTAGTTGAGTTGAATCCTTTGTAATAGAGTCATTACAAAGTGGCTTGTAATAGAGTCATTACAAAGTGGCTTGTAATAGGTGTTTACAAGTCAGTGAAGTTGGAAGCCTACAAGTGTAGGTCGTGGTTTTTGTCCCCTTGAGTCATGATTTTACCGCGTAAAAATCTTCTGTGTTCTTTACTTACTGCCAAGCTACTGTGGGAACAATAAGAGAATTTGATTCCCCATATTAGTTGGTTTTACAGTCTATTGCTAATAGTGGGAGCTGATAGAGAATCTGGTTCTCTATACAATAGGAGCTTATCCTATGTCTCATTTACATATTGGTTCAACAGTTAGCACTATAGGAACTGATATAGGACTAGATCTTTAAATAGCTCGGTTCATTAGTATTTTCTGTGGATTCTTAGGGAGAACCTGGTTCTCTATACAGTCTCAAGGAAGCTTAGTTTCTAACAAGATAGAATCATTAGCTAGGGTTGTGGCTCAACCCTAGTGTGGGTATTTGATGGGTCTTGTGTTTCAAGGCTTAGATATCCATGGGTGGTTGATATTTGGACTGATTTGTGTTTTATATGTTGAATTACTAGTTGCATACACTAATTTGTGCTTTTTTACTAAGGCTCTTCTTGAGAAAGAAAGCTTGAGTCTAGGAAAAATAATCTAACAAGGAGTTGGGGTGTACTCAAGTGATTAATAGCCCCAATTAAAGGGCTAAACCTAGATATAGTAATACCCGATTTGAGCCTATATTGCTTGCATAATTTTGCCACTAAATTGGTTTTGAGAAAATTAATTAGGGCAAAATAACTCAAGCTACCGAGAGGTATAGAGTGAGTAGTTCCGTAAATTGGGTATATCGCAGTCCTCAACATAAAAACTTTGCCCTAGGCTTTAAAACTCGTCAAGCATTCACCTAGGAGAAAGGCACTTCCCTACTGCCTCGTTATCTATTTAGAAAATCTTACAAGTATTTATTCCTAGTTTATTTTAGCATCTCATCAGCATAAAATTAGAAGTAAAAAACGAACAATTATGATTGGTAGTGTAATTAAGAGGACTACACACTGCTAGTTTATATAGGAATCTAATTCCCAAACAATCTAGCTCCCTGTGGATTCGATCCCGACCATCTCAAGTAAAATCTGCATCAATCACTCTTGCCACTTGTAGTGGTGTAGGGTTGGACCTAATCACTACCCAGTTGCACTCCTCTTTCACCTTCTTAAGGAGGCATTCGATAATCGTACACATGTACCTCGGCGTGGGTTCACTTCGGCCGATGTCGAAGGTGTGTTCTCCATCTTGAAATCAGCAACAGTGGCACATTTATTTGGAATAAAGTCCGCAAGAGGATTTTCTGCGGCGGCGGACTTTGATGAAGAGGCGTAAACTTTGTGAGGGATATTTTTGGAGGTCTTAGCCATTTTTATGAATGGGGAAGAACCAGGATTAGGATATCTAGCATTCTAAGAAGAGGCTAGCGATGAAACTTGAGGATTTTCAGAAAAAGAACTTGAAAATGCAAATATCTTTGAAGATTAGAGTTGAAGAGTTTAAAAGGTAAGGTTTGAAAAAGTAAAAAAGAGGCCTATTTACGGGTCTCATGGCAATAGTTCAAAGTTCCTAGTAGTTGACAAACAACTAGCGTGCCTTAAATGCCTGGGATATTGAACCAATAGGATGTTTTATTCACCTCTACTACTTGCTTCACAATGTTTATGTCATGGTAAACCAAGATCCAGTTTGGAAACTCAATACATTTCTTGTCATTACATTTCAAGAAGCCAGGGAAATATTTGTATATTCTCAAAACTGGGCCCACCCAATTTCACTAATTAACCAAAACTAGGACGAAGGATCGAGGATCAGTACCATGCCTTGGCAGATTGAGATATGAGGATAAGGTACTGGGTTTGGAATTCAAGGTGCCAAGCAAATCAAAACTAGAACAATCGAGGACGAACGGGATAGACATCGAGCAAGACTGTAGATAGCATGATAACGGAAAGGCAAGATATACATGTCTGGTCGAAGATCATGGCAGAAATCTCTGAATAGATGAAATCAAGGGCGGGTGTTTAACAAATAATGGAGTTTACTTCTATAAATAAAACTGTACCATTTATAGGATTCCTCTACAATATAGAGAGGGTTCTAATAATATTGTAATCGCCATACATTCACGTATATCAAAGCAATATAATACTTTTTTCCTATACTATCTTGTTCATCAGTTTATTTGATAATTCTGCTCTCTTTCACTAAGTTTGAAGGCGACCTAGCTTGAGCACTGAATTGCATTTCAATATTGGTTTGCTTTACTTTATTTCTTATTTTACACTATTAATCATCAAATTTATCAATTAGTGCAAGGCGAAATTACATATCCTTAAAACCACTTATAAGTTCAATTATTATCTGATTTTAAGGATAAACAATCGACACAAAATTTTAAGCTGTGGATGATGAGATAAGAAATTCTTAGTTATCCTTGTATGATACATTTTGATGAATGCTCGTCATCCTCCTCCCCGGTTCCTCCACTTATTGCCTGCTAGCTTAGCATTTTTAGCACAACATAACTTTCCACTCTCCTATTCACCTTTGTAAATAATTTCCTTTTAAAAGACATGATTCCGTTAATATATCAAACAGAAACCATATCGAACCAAAATAAGATACACCAAATCGTACCAAACAACTTTAGAACTATATTTAGTATACACAATTGATATAGCAAAGTTGTTAAATACCGAAACCCAATTACCAAATGCCCACTTCAAATAGAATATGAAATGAGAGTTGTTTTAATGTGCGAATTCCGGATCTTTCCAAGCCTGAAATGACATATTTCAAAGAGTTGATTTTGTTCACGACCCAATTTCACCCTTCATGAGTTGTCGTAACGACACCTAGTCTCCAAGACTAGGTAAACCTAACACTTTGCGGGAAATGAAATAATAACATGAACATTAACTACTAACAGCGATAAATATCTAATAAGCAAATGAATGCCACTCGGCATATACAATTTTCACCTCTAAAATGTGCCAAAATTTTCCGAGAACTCAAAATGTCATAGGTCACAAGCAACTAAGAAGTCTTAAATGTTTTATACATCATCTCTGCAGAAACAAGAAAAAATGAACATAGAGGCATAGAGGGGGACTCCGAGGATCTACAACCGCGGGCATATATACCTTAAAATCTCCAATAGGCAGTAGCAACTGCAACTAGTGATGAGGCTAGTTAGATGAACCTGGATCTGCACACGAAAAATATGTGCATGAAAGGGCATGAGTACACCACAACGGTACCCAAAAAATGCAAAGTCTAAACTCTATGAGTAGTGACGAGATTAGGTCAGGACTATACTGGTATAAATATAACAACATAAGGCAGAATAAAATATCACAGTAAAAATAGATACAGAAAGCTAACGGAGATAGAAAAAGTGAAAGAAAACAGCTCATAACATAGTGATAACAACATCGGATCTCCCAAGATACCGTCTCATATTCCCAAATGTAAATGCGCAGGGGGATCTCCCGGAATACCGTTCCATAGTCCCAAAGTAAATATATAGTGCAAGGGGATCTCCCGAAATACCGTTCTGTAGTCCCAAAGTAAAATGAAATACATAGGGATCTCCCAGTATACCGCTACGTAGTCCCAAAGTATATATGCAGCTCAAACAATAGAATTACAACTACCCAAGAAAATCCTACAATTTAGACTAAGTACAAGTCAATGAAGAAACAGAAATTTCACTAAGCATGCTGCATAGAGTTGAAGTAAGAAATTAAGACACATAGACATGTTGTCCTAAACCAAACAGTATAATTACATATGCTAGTGTAGCTTAGTTAAAGGAAAAAAGACATTATACTTAAAGAAAATGCATTTTTTCAACAAATAGCCCGTATACGCACTCGTCACCTCACGTACACGACGCTCATATATCAAATAGTACCAAATCCTAAGGAAAGTTCCCCCACATAAGGTTAGGCAAGTCACTTACCTAGAACCAAGCTCAAATCAATATGTCACAATAATCTTTCCATGAATATCCATCCTGGGCTGCCCAAATTTAGCCAAATAGATTACATAATGTAAATATAGCTATAAGAAACTATTCTAACTAATGAAATCAACACTAAGGCCCAGAAATATCTACAATCTTTCCAGAGTCCAAAATGTTCCGCTGAGCATCTGAAACACACCTGAGGCCTTCGGGACCTCAACCATACATACCAACCAATCCAAAAACATCATATGAACTTAGTAAAGCCCTAAATTCACGTCAAACAATGCAAAAATCAAGAATCACCCTCGAATTCAACTTAAAGAACTTGAAACTTCAAAATTCTACAACTGATGTTGAAACCTATCAGACTACATCGGAATGACCCCAAATTTTACACACAAGTCATAATCAACACTATGGACCTATTCCAACTTCCGAAATCGGAATCCAACCCCAATATCAAAAATTCCACTACTGATCCAAATCACCAAGAATTCGGCTTTGGCCATTTCAAGCCTAAATGAGCTACGGACCTTCAAAACAAAATCCAGACATGCCCCTAAGTCGAAAATCACCTAACAGATCGATGGAAATCCATTTCGAAGTCATCTTCATTTATTTCTGACTTACGGTCCAATTCCAAAGACTTAAGCCTCTGTTTAGGGACTAAGTATCCCAAAACACTCCAAAACCCAAAAAGAAACCTCCGGGAAAGTCACAATAGCAGAATAGATATGGGGTTAATAGTTAATAGGGGATCAGAGATCTAACTCTCAAAACAACATGTCGGGTTGTTACATCCTCCACCTCTTAAAACAATCTTTAATCCTCGAATGAGCATAGAGAAATACATGAAGACGTGAAAAGATGTGAATAACGGCTGCGCATATCATGCTCGGTCTCTCAAGTTGCCTCCTCAACTGACTGGCCCCACCATTGAACCATCTCTAAAGCAATGTTCTTTGACCTTATCTTTCAAACCCGCCTGTCCAAAATAGCCACTGGCTCCTCAAGAGATGATAGATTCTTGTCTAACTGGACTGAGCTGAAATCTAACATATGAGATAGATCGTCGTGATACTTCCGAAGCATCATAACATGAAATATTAGATGAACTCCTGGTAGGCTGAGTGGTAAGTCAAGCTGACAAGCAACCTTCCCAACTCGCCATAACACCTCAAAAGGACCAATAAACCTTAGGCTCTGCTTTCCCTTCTTTCCAAACCTAATAATTCCTTTCATAGGTGAAACCTGGAGCAAGACCTGCTCTCCGACCATGAATGCCATATCGTGAACCTTCCGGTCTAAATAACTCTTCTGTCTGGACTGGGCTGTGCGAAGTCTATCCTAAATCACCTTAACCTTGTCCAAGGTATCATGAACCAAGTCTGTACCCAATAACCAAACCTCGCCTGGCTCGAACTAACCCACTAGGTCTGTCACCGCCTACTATACAGAGCCTCATATGGTTCCATCTAAATGATGGACTGATTACTGTTGTTATAGGCAAACTCCGCAAGTTGTATGCACTGATCCCAAGAACCTCCAAGCTCCATCACACATAAAAATAGAATATTCTCAAGAATCTGAATAGTGTGATCGGACTATCCCTCCGTTTGAGGGTTAAATGCTATGCTCAACTCCACTCGAGTACCCAACTCATGTTGAACGGCTTTCTTGAACCGTGATGTAAACTGCATACCCCAGTCAGAGATGATAGGCCCCGGCACACCATGAAGTCTAGTAATCTCACAGATATAAACTTGAGCCAACTGTTCGGAAGAATAGGTAGTCATCACAGGAAGAAAGTGACCTGACTTGGTTAGCGTATCTACAATCACCCGAACTGCATCAAACTTCTACTAAGTCCGTGGGAGTCCAACAACAAAATACATAGTGATCTGCTCCTATTTCCACTTCGAAATCTCTAACTTTTGAAGCAATCCACCCAGTAGTTGATGCTCATACTTCACTTGCTGGCAATTTAGACACTGAGCAACATAATCCACTATGTCCTTCTTCATCCTCTTCTACTAGTAATGCTACCTCAATTCTTGGTACATCTTTGTGGAACCTGAATGAATAGAGTACCGTGAGCTATGAGCCACTTAAAGAATCAACTCACATAGACCATCTACATTAGGCACACATAGCCTGCCCTACATCCTTAATGTACCATCACCCCGAATAGTGACCTCTTTAGCATCACCGTACTCGACTGTGTCCCTAAGGACAAGTAGATGGGGGTCATCATACTGATGCTCCCTAATACGATCATAAAGAGAAGACCGAGAGACCACACAAGCCAATACTCGACTAGGCTCAGAAATATTCATTCCCACAAACTCGCTGGCTAAGGCCTAAACATCTAACACCATGGGCCTCTTTGCTGGTGGTAGAAAAGCTAAACTCCCCAAAATCTCTACCCGACGACTCAAAGCATCGACCACCACATTGGCCATCACCTGATTGTACAAAATAGTGATATCAAAATACTTAATCAGCTTTAACCACCTCCTGTTATGCAAATTAAGATCCCTCTGCTCGAAAAGATGCTGCAAACATTGGTGATCAGTGTAGATCTCTTAAGGGAAACCATATAAATAGTGCCTCCAAATCTTCAAAGCATGAACAATATTAGCTAACACAAGGTCGTGGTCAGGATAATTCTTCTCATGCACCTTCAACTCTCTAAACGCGTAGAAATCACTCTACGATCCTACATCAACACCGCTCAGAGGCCAACTCATGACGTATCATAATAAACTATACAAGACACCAAACCTGAAAGCAATACGAATATTGATGTTGTAGTCAAAGCTGTCTTGAGCTTCTGAAAGCTCTCCTCACACTCCTCTGTCAATCTGAATGGAGCACCCTTCTAGGCTAGCCTGGTCATAGGCGTTGCAATAGATGAGAACCCCTCAACAAATCGGCAATAATATCCTGCCAAACCTTGGAGGCTCGAGATCTCTGTAGCTGAGGATAGTCTAGGCCAACTCTGAATTACTTTCACTTTCTTCGCATACACCTTGATCCCTTCACTCGATACAACATGACCCAAGAATGCCACAGAATCTAACTAGAAATCACATTTTGGAACTTTTCATATAACTTCTTCTCTTCAAGGTCTTTATCATAATGATCTTCCCGAATCTGGGAGTACACCAGAATGCCATCAACAAAAAGAATGACGACGAGTCAAGATAATGCATCAAATGTATAAATGTTTATGGGGCTGCCCAAATGACATGACAAGGAACTCATAATGACCATATCATGTCCTGAATGTGGTCTTTGCGATATTTAGTTCCTGAATCTTAAACTAATGATAACCAGAATGCAAGTCAATCTTGGAAAACACTCTGGCACCTTGTAACTGATCAAATAAGTCACTAATACGAGGCAAAGGATATCGGTTCTTCACTATGACTTTGTTCAACTGGCGATAATCAATGCACATACGAATAGAATCATTCTTTTTCTTCACAAACAAGACAGGAGCACCCCAAGGTGACACACTGGACCAAATGTACCCCTTATTAAGCAATTCCTATAAATGTTCCTAAAACTCTTGAGGGGCCATATAATATGGAGAAATAGAGACGGGTTGAGTGCCACACAACAAATCAATGCAGAAATCAATATCTCTGTCGGGCGACATGCGAAAGATCAGGTGGAAACACATCATGCAAATCCTTCACTATTAGGACTGACTCAACTGTAGGGGTATCAATACTAACATCTCTCACATAGGCTATATATATGTCACAGCGCTTCTCAACCATTCGTTGAGCTTTAACAAATGGAACTCTTATAGGGGTGTAATTTAAGGTACCCCTCCTCTCTAATCGCAGTAAACCTGGCATATCCAGCATCATAGATTTTTCTTGACTATAAATAATAGCATAATGGGATGACAACCAGTACATGCCCAAGATAACATCAAAAACCACCTTGCTAAGCAATAATAAATTGCCTTTGATCTCAAAACCTCTATGAGTAATCAAACACGACCAATAAATGCGGTCTATAACAAGAGAATCTCCCATGGGAGTATACACATAAATAGGGGAACTTAAATAATCCTATGATACGCCCAAATGCGGGGCAAAATTAGAGGACATGTAGGAATAAGTGGAGCCTGGATCGAATAAAACTAACACATCTCTATGACAGACCGAAACAATACCTGTAATGACAGAGTCGGAAGCAATAGCCTCTATCCGAGCAAGAAGGGCATAGTATCAAGCCTGGCCTCCCTTTCTAGGGCGACTTCTACCTCCCCTACCTCTACCTCAGGCTTGTTGAACCGGTGGGGTGGAGGCTTGTGTTATTATCATTGCCCGAGGACCTGGTGAAACACGTTATGGCTAAGAAGTCTATGGAGGTGCATTCCTCCTAAGTCTAGGGAAATCCTCACCATATGGCAAGTGTCGCAACACCTAAACCAACCTCTAGGACATGGCAATTGTGACTGGCTCGGGCAAGGTCTGCTGAACTGACCATTGATAGCACCCTGTACATGAGGCACACTAGATACTGGAGGTGCATAATAAGGCTCCCGAGGTCTAGGAGGAGCTGGAATACTACTAGCGGTTGGAAGAGCTAAATGAATGGGGCGACTCACATAACCCCTACCATGATGAACTGCAACTGGGGCACGAGCAAAAGAATAATGACTAGACTCTTGAGACCTCTTAGCCTCTCTATCCTTCCTAACCCAAGCAAGCATGTCCTCCACTCTCCTAGCAATACTCATCACCTGCTGATATGAGATATCCATCTCTAACTCCTAGGCGAACCCTCTCTCTAACTGTAGAAACCAAGGCTGGTGCATGTCTAACCAAGTCACCGAAACGGATAGCATACTCTAAAAAGGTCATAGCACCCTAGCGTAACTACTCAAACTCCACGCTCCATGCGTCCTTAAGGCTCTAAGAAACATACTTTCTCAAAAACATATTCGAGAACTGAGTCCATTTAATGGAAGCTGCCTGAGCCGGACTATCCAACTCATAAGTACACCACCACTATAGGTTGCTCTTTGAAGCTGAATACCAGTGAATGAAACCCTACCTGACTTTGCTAATGGATTCTTTAAGCTGAAAAATTTGTGGCATTTGATCATTGGCCAGTAAAAGATATTCTTTAGTGACACTAAAAGAATTGCCACTAAATATCATTAACTGATAGTACCAATTTTTGTTATTTTATCTTTTCCTCCATACAAAGTAAATTAAAATCTTCCCTCTAATATTTTGGACAAGAATTAAGTATTCTCTCCAATTAGGAAAACAACCTATTCCCTCCTACCAATACGAATTTTGCCAAAAAAGAAAAAAAAGATGATAAACCTATTCCATTTCAAAAGTCTTCGGCCTGCGAAATCGCTCCAATTAACAGTAGTTAACAAAATCGCCGTGGCCTGTGACAATCTTCGTCGTGCCACAGCTCCGACGAACTTCTTCCCAATTCACAGGTAACTTTCTCTTCTTCCCCAGGCAAATTTTGTGAAATCTGTTGTCAATATTCTCCCTCTCATCTGTCTTCCCCAAATTAGCAAAGAATGGGAGCTATGATTTACGGAGCATGAATATATCGGAGTTTAAGGTAAGAAGAATTCCGTCATGACTTCTAATAAATCAATATCACTACATAAATTACTTGCGTCAATGGGTTGTAACTGGAAGATGATATATACTTTTTGGACTTCAGGGGCATATGAAGATTAATGCCGACTTGAATTAGTCATGCTTTTGACTTTCTTGTCTTGTTGTGGTGCCATATTGATTCACTACTTCCAGTATTATGGAAAATACGTTGATATAGCTTGAACTTTCTCCTAAAATCTGTTCCCTTCATGGAAAATGGATTCAAGTTATATGTTATTTTTCTTGTTATAAATGCAAAGAAGAAAGCATTACAACAAAATAGATTTGGACAACTTAAAGAAGAAAACAAAATACCCTTAACTTAATTTGGATGTTTGCATGTTTTCTTCAATATATATCCCCAAATCTGGTCGATTATGCTCAATCATCCCTGTCAATCTTCTCTCTTTTATTTGTCTTCAACTTCTCTTTTCAGGTAAGCTTCAAGCTTGCTGCGGAAATCATTATTTTCCTTCACTTTCTTGTCTTTATCAGAGAAAAATTCTGCTTACGAAGTACCTATATATATATATATATATATATAAACCACTAGACTTGATGCCTCGTGGTGGATATATAAATAATAATTCAAAATAGGAATCCAGTTATTACAAAATTTTGAAGAGTGTAGAAAAGGCATGAAAGCCAGAAAATTTAACTATTACAAATATGAAATACTGAACATATTCCAGATTTAGATGATTTTTGTCTCCTCTATTAAATTGCATAACCTCCACGTAGCACCTCCCGAGCTCTCCCCTGGCGCCATGTTTTGCGATTAAACTGTGAGTGTCCAATTATCACCAATTAGATCTTGGTCTGTTAAAATACGCAGTGTTGATTGCATTTATCTCGAGGATTGTAGTTCCGACGGTCTGTTTTTTTTAATTTTGCAATTTATTTTTTTCAATTTTGCAATTTGTTTTTGAAGGGATATTCTGTCACTTGCAAAAGACAAATCGTTTAGAATAATCTCTTCAATTATGTGCTCTAGAGAAGGCTCCAAAATTTCTTTACCTTTTGAAGATGGAGTTTTAGAAGAAGAACCTTTAATTCCAGAACTAGTTGATCCTCCTCATGTAGATACCATACTTCGGGGTTTTTCTCCTCTGCCTCTTGAATGTATGATGGGAGCAGGTGCATTAGGAAATTGATCAAGAAGCAAAAATCTTTCTGGGATAAGGGTTTGGAGATGCCATTGCAGGATGGTTTTGAAGAAAGTAGAAGAAAGAAAGGGAATTCAAATGCAAGATGAAAGTTGATGAAAAAGAAGACAAAGAAAGTATGAATTAAAAGTTTATATGGAGACAACCGTCAAAATTAAGGGAAGTAACGATGGAAAGCCAAGATAATCATCACTTTGTAAAATGAGAAAGCTGAACAGGCCTAGAAATGGGAACAAAACTGCAGATCCAACCAGAAGACGACACCTGTACAGGGTATTAAATGAGAAAGACAGAAAAGACGTCGATACTAACACAAGCATTAATTGTGACAAAAATTCTTTTTCAGGATCCACTTTCCAATTATTTAATTGTTAAATAAATAAAAAGTGGGGGGACTATCTGTATTGGATAAAATTGAGTTTTTATTAAAGGTGGCGTGGCATGACACGTGGATTAGTGAAACAGTCAAAGAACAATAAATCATTAAAAGTAACGGAGGACAACAGGCACGGTAGAGTAAAAGGAAACATGCACGAGAAGGAACCTTAGATACGATTCTCGTGTTTATCCAAGGCATTCAATATCAACGGATAAAGAGGGCATTGAAGGCACGAATTTGAAGATAAAAAGTAGTCTATATTCATTATTAAATACTTGATACGTTAGTTATTCAGTATTTAATAGCAATGATTATGTAACGTCTCATTAAATGCTCTTTATTATTTAGAATAATCCGTTACTCTTTGTCAATTATAAAAGGAGGAAGTTTTATCATTTGTAGGGACTCGGAGAACATTCTTGAAATCATAGTGAAATATAATTTTTTATTGCTTTATTCTTATTCTTTGAAAGCCAATTATATTTTGGTCTCTTTGATTATCAATAACCCGATTTCGTCTCTAAAATTCAAGCTTTGACCAAAATTACATTTTTTGGTTAAACAAATTGGTTCCATTATCAGGAACCTGATAATCCGTTCTTGTTAAATCAACATTCAATCTTATTGTTAATATGTCGAACAACAACGACAACAACAACCAGGCAAATCTGAACCAACAAATTGATGATGAGAAACTCAATAATGCTAACCTTCAAGCTTCTCCACGTGGATCTCATGAAGGAACTCCAAACGATATGTCTGAACATGATGATAGAGAAGCCGAAACAAGAGATGAACTGTTAAAGAAAATAATCGACTCACAAATTAACAAAGCCTTGCAAGCCGTAGTTCATCAATTGTCTGTTGCACCAGCAACACCAAATAACAACACGTTGGAAAACCCCTCACTCTGGTCTAGTTGATTCTGGCAATGGAGCAGTTCCTAGTGACTCACAAGATGGAGAACCAGGTAATAGAGGTAATTATCATCTTCAAAATTTGGTATTAACCTTGCATAAACAACTCAAGGAGCAGAACGAGTGTATTGAGAAAATCCCTGGAGTTTCACCTGTGATAAAAGGAGTAGACGTGGATAAATACTCGCAACAACCGTGGAAACCAAGTGCTGCTCCTTTACCGATACCAAAGAAATTCAAAATGCCTGATATCCTAAAATAAGATGGTATAACGGGCCCTCGTGATCACGTAACTGCATTTACAACGGGAGTGAAAGGCAACGATTTGACCAAACAAAAAATAGAATCAGTGTTGGTCAAAAAGTTTGGAGAAACACTCACCAAGGGAGCATTAACCTGGTACTCTCTCTTACCTAAAAATTCTATAAATTATTTTGTTGAGCTTGCAGATCCTTTAATAAAAGCACATTCGGAGCTCAAAAGGTGGAAAAGAGAATGGAGGATATTTTCAAAATCAAACAAGGGAACACTGAATTGCTCAGAGATTTCATTAATAGATTCCAACGAGAAAGAATGATGCTGCCCCGTGTACTAAATAATTGGGCTGCAATAGCTTTTGCTATCAATTTGAATGACAAAAGTTCAAAAGCCACGAGAAGACTTAAAGAAAGCCTTCGTGAATTTCCCGCAACTACTTGGAATGATGTTTATCACAGGTACAGTACGAAGCTCAGAATTGAAGAGGATACTGTATCTCAACCTCAACAAGAAGATAGAAGAGGATCCCTGAAAGGCCTGAAGCGGACAAAAGGTCAGGTAAGAACATGTAGGATCCATTTATGGGATCTGTAGGAAGAGACCCACGTTTTAGGGAAACAATCAACATTATGACTAGAGATCGAGAGATAGGGAACGGGATCTTCATCAAGATTCAAATGTGATAGAAACAACCAAGAGCCATGGGATGATGATAGAAATTTAATGGCACGATTTGCTGGTCATAATTTTAATGTAACTAATTCTGAGCTTGTAGTTGTTCTAAGGAGTATGAGAGATAAGGTCCGGTGGCCAAAAGAGATGCGGTCGAACCCAAATAGACGAAACCCAGACCATTGGTGCGAATTTCACAACGACCGTGGGCATAAAACTTCAGAATGTAGATTTTTACAAAGTAAAGTAGATCATTTGCTGAAACAAGGCTACCTCACGGAGAGTTCAGTGAAAAAGGAAAGCAAGCCTACATGAAAAATAGGCAAGAGCCACCAAAACCACCTTCACCTAAGAGGAAAGTAAATGTCATCAGTGGAGGAGAATATATTTACGGAGTAACATATACGGCTTCGAACAAAGTTTCCAAAATGACGATCACACACGGCAAGCGAGTACGGAAAACCTTAGAACAGGAGAGTATAAGCTTCGATGATGCAGATACGGAAGGAGTGACTACACCGCATAACGACGCTCTGGTAATATCTTTAATTATATTTGACACTGATGTAAAAAGAGTTTTGATTTATCCAGGTAGCTCTGTAAATATTATTCTACTAAGAGTACTGCGAGAAATGCAAGTTGAAGACAAGATGATTCCAAAAGCGCATGCTTTATCACGCTTCAACAATTCAAGCGTGGTAACAAAAGCCAAGAGTATAAATGCAATAACAGATAGCACCGCAAGTAAAGAAAAATAGCAAGTATTGAAAATAGTTGAAGGTATCAGCAATGAAACTTCAACTGAAACAATAGACTTATATTCGAGGCCCGATGTAATTCAAGAACCTGAAGAATAAGAATATTTAAACAATGATAGAAGAACTCGAAGCTGTAATGTTAGAAAAATGTTTACGTGGGAGCCAATCTAAATCCCGAGATGCGAGGCAAGTTAATTGAATTTTTAAAAGTTAACGTAGATTGTTTTGCCTGGTCCTATCTGATAGGATAGGTATTCCACCGGATGTGATGACTCATAAGCTTAACGAAGACCTATCTTTCACCTAATTAAGCAAAAGAAAAGAAAGCAAGGAGCTTTCAAAAATCAAGTAATTCAAGATGAGGTCCAAAAGTTGTTGAAAATCGGGTCCATTCGTGAGGTTAAATATCCTGATTGGTTAGCTAACACGCTGGTCGTACCTAAAAAGAATGGTAAGTGGCGAGTTTGTGTAGATTACACTGATCTAAATAAAGCTTGCCCAAAAGACTTTTCTCTTTTACCCCACATAGATGAATTGATTGATGCAACTGCAAGTCATGAACTTTTAAGTTTTTTAGATGCATATTCGGGGTACAATCAAATTAAAATGGACCCCTGTGATGAAGAAAAAAACTTCTTTCATCACAGACCGAGGGACTTACGGTTACAAAGTAGTGCCCTTCGGTCTAAGAAAATGCTGGAGCAACCTATCAAAGGTTAGTTACCAAAATGTTTCAAGAACATTGGGAAAGATAATTGAGGTATATATAGACGACATGCTCGTCAAAACCCAGCATTCCCGTGACCATATTTCTTATTAACTGTTACCTTTGAAATTTTGCAAAAATTTAATATGAAACTCAATCCTGAAAAATGTGCATTTGGAGTTGCATCTGGTAAATTTTCAGGTTTTCTTGTCTCTAACCGTGGAATTGAAGTGAATCCTTCCCAGATTAAAGCAATTGAATAAATACCTGACATTCTTACTAGTAAAATTGAAATTCAGAGGTTAACAGGAAGGATAGCAGCCTTGAGGAGGTTTATTTTAAAATCATCAGAAAAATGCTTCAGATTCTTCTCTACATTCAAAAAGCAAGACCATTTCGAGTGGAATGAAGATTGTCAACGAGCACTTAGGGATTTGAAAACTTATTTATCAAATCCTCCTTTATTGGCTAAACCTAAAGAAGGTGAAAAGTTACTCATCTATTTAGCAGTATCAGAAGTAGCGGTAAGTGCCGTTTTAGTACGAGGAGATCAAGGTAAGCAATCTCCGATTTACTATGTAACTAAAACTTTATTAGATGCAGAGACAAGGTATCCACAACTAGAAAAATTAACATTAGCTCTCATCATGGCATCTAGAAAACTACGACATTATTTTCAATGTCATCCTATTGTGGTTGTTACTGTTTTTCCTTTAAGAAATATATTGCATAAACATGAATTATCAGGAAGATTAGCAAAATGGGCTATAGAAATAAGTGAGCACGAAATAATTTACCAACCTCGAACTACTATCAAATCTGAAGTACTCGTTGCTTTCGTAGCTGATTTTAGTCAAAGCATACATCTAGAAGCATAAAAAGAATTACAAGTTTTTAACGGAGCTAATCCGGGGACTTGGCTATTATTTACCGATGGTTCATCTAATGTAAAGGGGGCAGGTTTAGGTATTGTTCTTATACCACCTACGAGTGAAACAATTAGACAAGCTATAAAATGTCACCTTGTAACTAGTAATGAAGCAGAGTATGAAGTTGTGATTGTAGGTTTGGAGCTAGCATTAGAACTTGGTATCATGCAAATTGTAATCAAAAGTGATTCACAGTTAGTAGCCAATCAAATACTGGGGACTTACGTAGCTAGAGAAACTCGAATGCAAGAATACCTCGGAAAGGTACGGGAGTTAATAAGACAGTTCCAAACTTGAAAAGTGATGCAAATCCCAAGAGAAGAGAAATTGGAAGAAGATGCTTTAGCCAACCTCGCATATGCAGCAAATATAGCATAATATGCGGATGTTTCAATTATACATTGGTTTCACTCTGTTCTTGACCCTGACCAAAATGAGGTAAATTTTAATCATTTAACTTGGGATTGGAGAAACAAAATCTTGTTTTTTTTGCAGCACGGAACCGTACCTGAAGACAAGGTGAAGGCCCATGCATTAAGGAAGAAAGTTGCTCGTTACTGCTTGTATCAAGGAAACTTGTACCGTAAAATGTTTGCTAGACCATTAGCCAGGTGTCTCGGACCTTCTCAAACAGAATATGTGATGAGAGAATTACATGAGGGACATTGTGGAAATCATGCAGGAGGCAGATCACTGGTTAAAACATTAATTCGAGAGAGATATTACTGGCCTAAAATGGAAGAAGAAGCAATTGATTTCGTATCTAAATGTGACAAACGTCAAATGTATGCAAATAACATGCATAGACCAGTAGAGTTATTAAATCTTGTCATAGCTCTGTGGCCCTTCATGAAATGGGGAATGGACATCGTGGGACCATTACCTCAGGAAAAAGGTCAAGTAAAGTTTCTACTCGTACTTACTGTTTATTTCACTAAATGGGTAGAAGCAGGAGCGCTTAAACAGGTACGAGAGAAAGAAGTTAAAGATTTCATTTGGAGAAATATAATTTTCCGTTTTGGTGTTCCAAAGGAGATAGTTTGTGATAATGGACCATGATTTATAGGAGCTCAAATCACAGAATTCTTTCGAAATTGGCAAATCAAAAGAATTATGTCGACACCATATCATCCGGTAGGTAATGGACAAGCAGAGTCTACAAACAAGGTAATTATCAACAACCTAAAGAAAAGGTTACAAGAATCAAAAGGCAATTGGCCTGAAGTATTACTAGCGGTATTATGGGCATATCGAATGACGCCAAAAACAAGTACAGGAGAGACACCATTTTTAATGGTCTATGGTGCAGAAGCTTTGATACCAGTTGAGATAGGTGAACCTAGTACACGACGTATTCAAGCAAAAGAAGACTCGAACAATGAAGAGTTACGAGTAAATCTTGACTTACTTGAAGGGAGAAGAGAAGCTGCGTTGATAAGGATGGCAGCTCAAAAGCAAGTGATTGAACGGTATTATAACAGGAAAGCACGCCTTAGGTTTTTTAAAGTTGGGGACTTCGTGTTAAAAAAGGTTTTCCAATCTACAAAGTCAGTTAGTTCAGGAAAGCTAAGTCCAACATGGGAAGGATCTTATCGAATTCGCGAAATTGCGGGCAAAGGAGCATACGAGCTAGAGACAAGAAGGCAAGGTTCTACCTTCACATTCGAATGCCTTTCATTTAAAGAGATATTACTTCTAAAAAAAAGTACCCACGGTTAGGTATCGCCAAGTTAGAATTTGTTTCTTTGAATTGATAAAATTATACTAACGATTTAGATGCTAGGCAAAAATCCTAACTCGTGTCAAATGATGAGTCACGGCCTGCACGGCAAATTGGAATACTCTTAAATTCCTAGCCCAGGGTTACAATAATCTGATGGAAATACGCACGAGTTAGGAAATCTTCATCTATAATCGCACCTCAAAGTCAGGTATGTTTTTCTGTTTCAGGAAAAGGACCAAAGATTGGGAGCAAATATACAAGTGTTCGAGGCTTCATACTTCACCGCTCAAACACTTATGGGACCGTATTATATACACATAAGTATGAGCAGAAATAGATACGAGAGAGCAAAATTCAAGATTTTCAAATCAACTCAAGTTACGAGAATTCAAGTACCAATCAAAAATGAAGTCATTGCTTAAACCCTTCCTAAGAATGTAAAGGCAGGGACATGACAATGTATCGGAACAGGTTATATAAAAAACCTTGTATATTTTGTAAATCTGTTAAAAGAAAATAGTTGCGAGAAAGTTATAGATGTACTTCAGTACATGTAATATTCAAGAAACTTATCAAAGTTCATAAATAAAAAACTTTACAAAAGTTGTTTTATGTGAAACATGTATGTTCCTATCTCTTTCATCGTATATTAACACCATTATGAAGTTGAGACGTCTTTTTCACTGTGTCAATAAATAAAAGGGCCCTCTTTTACTTTTCCTCATGTTGGTAACACATGAGAAGAATTATGAATGCATTTTCTGAAAAGGATAAAAAATGCTAACTTATTCTCTAAGTCCTAACAAGAAAATAGGAAAGAATAAGGTAAAATCATTCTGCAAAAATTAAAGCAATAAGTAGACAAGGATAAAATGAAGAAGTATTATACAAACTACTTAACATAAAAATCTAAGGGAAAAAACTTAGCTATTACAATACATTTTTCTGAAATAGATGCCCCATTATAGAAACTGGGGACTTCATCACATCATCAGATCAAACAAAAAAGATGTAAGATTAAACATCTTCATTGGTCACATAGGTGATTGGAGCGGTAGGAGTCGCAGCTACATTAGGCTCGGCTGAAACTTCATGAGAAGCAGTAGACACGGAGATTTCTGTTACTAAATGCTGCGTTATAGATAAGTTACCCTTGTATACTGGAATTGTAACTTCAGTAACTTCAGCTGTTGCTTCTAAGTTCAAAGGCTCTTCAACCCCGGGAGTTTCCACTGTTGGAGAAGAGATGTCAATTACCTGGTCAGGAGAAGGAGTTTCGGTTGGTTGTTCATTCTTCTCAATCAAGTCTAAAACTTTGGCTAACTCAGATTGCAAGTCAAATTTTTCCGGAGAAGCCTCCATTAAAGTATCACGGCGAGATTTCAAGAAGGCCCAGTTGACCTCATAGTTAAAATTCTCACCCAAGGAATTGTAATCCTTTTCCAGGTTTTCATAATCTTTTCCCCACGTTGCTAAAGTGTTCTTCATTGTTTCATGGTCACCTAAGTGGAAATCAAGGGAAGATTGAAGGTTGACACGAGAACTCTCCAACATACGAATCTTGTCAGAGGAAATCCTTAAATCATTCTGAGCACGAGATAAGTTCTCTGCCAATTCTTTTGCATATTCTTCTTTTTTCTCACGAAGAGCCTTAACTCATTAATTTTTCATTAGCTTTAGATAAAGAACCTTCCAAAATTTCTTTATCCTTCTTAAATTGACCCCATGAAGCATTAGCAACTCCTAACTCTGAAGATAAGCTACGATTCTGTTCCTCTAAGCGGACTTTGTTTTCCTGTAACTCCTCTGTAGTCCATTGAGCATTCTCATACAGATCCTTCAAATTCGTTGCTTCAAGTAATGTATCCTCAGCTATCTTCCTAGCTTCGGAGATAGCCTTTGTAGACTCATGATCCTTTCTCTCCAATAAAGAAATCCGCCCCATTAGCTCGGTCCTAATGAGATTTTCCTACAATTATGAAACATGAAAGTCAAGACTCAAAATAAACCAAAAAATAAATATATATTTTTCAAAGTTAAGGAAATTACCTTTAAAGTTGAATGAACTATGTCATTCATTAAGGTGTAGCGGCTGTGGCTTTGCATTTTGTTTTTCTCAATATCCCCAATAAGAGGCTCGATCCATGTATCTGCGTCTCCAGATTTTCTCAAAAGGTTTCGAGTTGCAGGGACTTCAAAAGTAACACTTCTCATAGCCAAGCTTCTACCGCTAGATCTACCCTCTACTGGAAGAGCAAATGAAGAGGGAGCAGCAGTAGGAGCGTAGTAGAAAGAGTAAAAACTATATGGGTCGTTGAAGTTGAAGCAGGAAGGGAAGGAGAAGCTATAGAAATTGATTCGTGAACAGGAATGGAAGTATTCACAACTGGAGAAGGTAAGGAAACAATTATTGGTGATGAAGTACTAACAATTGGCAAAGGAATGGAAGGAGAAGGAATGAATGAAGAGAGAGGAGCTTCATCAAAGATAGGTCCGAGCTCGCCACTCCAAAAACCACTATCCGAAAGAGGTTGAGTTAGTTCACTCGTGTCTTTCGGCACGGTATCTTCATCGGATTGGATAAGAACAGGTTCGGTAGTGGAAGTAATTGTAGAAGAAGTAATTGCAACAGAGGCACGAGCAGGAGAGTCTTCAATTTCATCATCCAAAACAACACGCCTCCTAGCTCTTGGCCTAGATACCAAAGAGGTATTATCTTCTTTATCTTCAGCTTTCATTGCTAAAGCTTTTCTTTTGGCTAAAAGAGCTTTAATCTTATCCAAACCAATGGCAGAGTTGGCAGTTGTACGCATGGCTATAGCAACCTCTGCTGTCATTCCTTTTATTCCAAATCATGATAAAAAGAAGGATTTGAGTTCATTATCAAAATTTATATACGTATCTAGAAAGAATATATGAAAATAAATATGTACCGTGTGTTTTTACTATCCACCCGTGTAAGGAAGAGATAGATTTCCAAGTCCTATCTTCCTTAGGGGCAATTTTCAAAATCGAATCTACCCAACCACGAAAATTGGGAACGGGTTCCACATCTTCCATGGTTCCTACAAAAAACTAAAAAGGGGATAAATTTAAAGAGAAGATCAAAATCTCATAAAATAGGCACGGGAAAAGTAAAACAAAAACTTGCGTGCAAAATTCCACATCTCGGGAAAGGGAATGTTTGATTCTCCCAATAAGTCCACTGTGCGAACACCAATATAACGCAGATACCACCCACGATCTTTATCATCATCAATGTTTATTAAAACTCTTTTGCTCCTTGTAGTTAGAGTGAAAACCTCATGGGGTAGCAGACTAGGGTGGTATAAGTGTATGAGATTGGGGAAGGTGAAATTAACTTTTGCTTTAGTAGACAAAAACCTTAAACAAGCTACAGCCCTCCAAACCAAAGTTCCAACCTGGGCTAAGCAAATGATGAAAAATCTGCAAAAATCTATGATAACTGGGTCTACAGCAGGTTTAAACCCTAAAGTGAAGGGGTAGGTATAAACATAAGAATACACATTTCTGAATGATGAAATTCTTTGGTTAATAGAAGCAATTGATAAACGAACGACGCCCTCATTCCAATTGCACTCTTTCCTAACGGTGGGAATATTAAGCCCATTTATAAGATAGGGATAAACATCAGTTTTTTCCAATTTTGCAATTTGTTTTTGAAGGGACGTTCTGTCACTTGCAAAAGACAAATCGTTTGGAATAATCTCTTCAATCGTGGGCTCTAGAGAAGGCTCCAAAATTTCTTTACCTTTTGAAGATGGAGTTTTAGAAGAAGAACATTTAATTCCAAAACTAGTTGATCCTCCTCATGTAGATCCCATACTTCGGGGTTTTTCTCCTCTGCCTCTTGAATGTCTGATGGAGAAGTTGCATTAGGAAATTGATCAAGAAGCAAAATCTTTCTGGGATAAGGGTTTGGAGATGCCATTGCGTGATGGTTTTGAAGAAAGTAGAAGAAAGATAAGGAATTCGAATGCTAGATGAAAGTTGATGAAAAAGAAGACAAAGAAAGTATGAATTAAAAGTTTGTATGGGGATAACCGTCAAAATTAAGGGAAGTAATGATGGAAAGCCAATATTAAAGATAACCATCACTTCGTAAAAGGAGGAAGATGAACAGGCCTAGACTAATGGGAACAAAACTGCTGATCCAACCAGAAGATGACACGTGTACAGGGTATTAAATGAGAAAGACGGAAAAGACGTCAATACTAACACAAGCATTAATTGTGACAAAAATTCTTTTTCAGGATCCACTTCCCAATTATTTAATTTATAAATAAATAAAAAATGGGGGGACAATCTGTATTGGAAAAAAGTTGAGTTTTTATTAAAGGTGACGTGGCATGACACATGGATTAGTGAAACAGTCAAAGAACAATAAATCATTAAAAGTAACGGAGGACAACAGGCACGGTAGGTAAAGGAAACAGGCACGAGAAGGAACCTTAGATACGACTCTCGTGTCTATCCATGGCATTCAATATCAACGGATAAAAAGAGCATTGAAGACACGAATCTGAAGACAAAAAGTATTCTATATTCATTATTAAATACTTGATACGTTAGTTATTCAATATTTAATAGCAATGATTATGTAACGTCTCATTAAATTCTCTTTGTTATTTAGAATAATCCGTTACTCCTTCTCAACTGTAAAAGGAGGAAGTTTTATCATTTGTAGGGACACAGAGAATATTCTTGAGATCATAGTGAAATACAATTTTTTATTGCTTTATTCTTATTCTTTTGAAAGCCAATTATATTTCGATCTTTTTGATTATCAGTAACCCGATTTCTTTTTTAAAATTTATGTTTTGACCAAAATTATATTTTTTGGTTAAACAGTAATATTACATGCATAATTGATAGAATTAATCAACGGGATGAATGATGAGTCACAGGTACATATCATAGGATAAAAATGCATACTAGATCCTTGCTTAGTCTAGCCAACTCCACATTGGATAGCAATACCTGAATCAATTTCTCTGGCAATCAACATGGTCTTGCTTATACCTTGTGTTATAATATTGGACAACAAGAAGAAAATTGACACTTACGGCTTGGACCAGAGGGGGAGAGACGACAAGGGGAGTTCAATAATTCTCTATTACATCAGCACACAAGATGTAAGAAATTTTATTCATATTTGATAATTTCAAATATTATACACGGGGAATAAAAATATTTACTATCCCATATTTACTGGATTTGGTTATTTTTACATAGATACATTCACTAAAACAAATCAAAAAAGCCTTTGAAAGATGTTTTATTTAGTAAATGGTGTAAAGGAATGCTGTAAAATTCCATGATTTCTATTATGAAGTAGCTTCTGGAGTAAGTAATTGTCCGTGTTCTCTGAGTATACTCTAGTCTTAGATGATTCATTGTTTCTACCTTCTTACTGTTTTTACTGTGCATAAACTGAGGTCTTATCATGAAAATGATAACAAATGAGACTATTCTTGCGCAAATATGCTCCTAATGTATCTATAACTCAAAGTAACAATGGCACCTCATGTGAATAGGTAACTCTATTACATAAGCTTTATGCATTTTTAATGAAATTCTGATCAGTAAAATTATTGTTATCTAAGATGTTAATATTTATTAGATCTCTGACGCCAACAGTGGACATGAATGAGTACCATAAACATCAAGAATACCTATAGCTGCTAAAAATGCTCAACCTTCTCACGATACTACTCATCGTAGAGTTTTCCTCCTTCGAGTTCTAATAATTTGTTGTATTTGGGTTTACCTGAATGCTTCTTGCTTTAATATATTTTCTTTTATCACCGTTGGTTTCCATCTCAAAAATATATATCTTTTACAATTAGAAATAGTCTTCTTTAGACTATTACAATTAAAATAGTCTTCTGTGGCTTCTCAACAATATTTCAATTAATTTCTTTCTTTTAGCTAAACAATATATATCTTTACATTTAGAAATATATTCTTCTGTGTCTTCTTTAGCCTCTTCTTTATATATTGTGCTTTCCATTACCTAATAATCCTCTTACAGTTTGTGGCCTTGTCTAAGATACTCAAAATAAATTAAAGAATAAACTCCAAATCTTTCATGTTTGATAGCTATGCAAGAACAAATGGTCTACTAACTCTGGCGACCTACAGACAAAGGATCTGCTACATTAGTTGAAGCCTCTTCTCAGGGCCTATCATGAGTTAAATAATAATGTGAGCACACTAGCTCGTGGAGATGTATTGCTGCATAAAATGTAGGGATTAATTGGTTAGGAAACTTATAAGACGCATTAGGATTTAGAGGGGAATTATCAAAAAGTGTTGTAGGAAATTCATGAAAATATAGGTTTTTAGATGTGAGAGGGTCAAAACCATGGATACGAAACTTAGCCTGGCGAATATGAGCGGTTGCTCCAACATAGTGTACCGGAATATTATAGGAGAAGATAAGCCTATGAAGGTGGAGAAGTTAGTTGAGATGACCTTTTGCCGAAAGTGGCACCATTAGGTCAGCCACTTGTGCATCTTGAACACCATTTTGGTCATGGCTTTTTGTGTGGTAGTTTTCAGCCATGGGGAAGGTATAAATTTTTTGTAGTTTTATGAGTGTTTGAAGCTTCCAAAGTGTCCTGAATAATATGCAGGTGAAAACGTAGATGCTCTTATAAGGATTATGTCTAATGCATGAATCCAATGACTAGAACTTGATGGCGAGTTGCGAAAATTATATCTACGTAATTTCACCTCTCTTATTTTACAAGTTGATGCAAAGTATACTACTTAATCAATGCAGTCACAGTCAGTTTCCTTTATTTTTTCCCTATATAAAATCACCAATGAGTGGCTCTAGAAAAAAGTATAACCTCAATTCTCTATGCTATGAATTTGTGCAAAAAAGAAAGTGTTGTATGCTGACAATTCAAATGTATCATATAGTATATATTTATGCCAGCTTCTTAATTTTCTATTTAAGAACTCTTGTGCCAAAAAAAGACTGCAGAGTCGAGATTGAATTGATTTCATACCTTTTTCACATGTTGCCGGGCAGGCTCTTCACAACAGGTATTATTAAAAACACAAATATGTTATTTACAACTACTCCTATGTTACGTTTTGAGTCAAATTTTTCCTCCGAATCATTGTAAAAGATAAATATATCTTTTATAATCCTGGGCACTAAAGCAGTATCATTATTATTTTGTGGTCCTCAGTACCACCATCATAAGAATCTGCTATCATAGGATAAATTAATATTTCATTATTTATGGGATCAAAATCTAGTCAAGGAGCAGACCTAATAAACTGCATTTTCATAATTTTGTGTATTTTGAACAGTTGCAGTAGCTTGCTCCACTATTTGGTAAGATACCCGCGCCTTGTATATATGTTCTCACCAATTATTTGCTTTTTTAATTAAAAAAGAAAAAGAAAAATTGAGACACCAACTTGGTAATACAAAATCATCTCAAGTTAACATGTTAGGTAGTGCTTTAGTATTCTAAATTATCTTCCGTGATTCACCGGAATTTTCACAGCATTTTGTAACAAGAGCTGATAGGAAATTACATCATTTTTATACTTTTATATTACAGAATTATCCATAGATCCATATATCAATAACCTGAGATATTTCAGTTAATTAAAGAAAACGATTAACAATTATGTTGAGAGGATTACTTTGTTATTTCACCAGGTTCATTTGGAATTTAAATTGATGGCTTAATATTTTTAAGGTTCACAAAATTCAGAATTATCTGATAAAGTGATGATACTTATGCTTTAATGAGTCTTACCCTGGGAACTCTGCAGCATATGACTGAGCTTTGAATTCCTGTTGTACACAAAGAGCAATGTTATCTAAAGGAAAGATAATAGTAAGTGGTTATGACATGCACAAATGAAACGAGAATATTCGTATAATGTGAGTTGTCTTAGAGGCCAGTGCAGAAATTATATCTCCAAGTGCAGACAATGACTTTTTTATAAATTGTGACAGTGATGTAATCTTCGAGATATTTTTTCGAATTGTATTTTTTTTTTTGACACAGTTTATTTTAATGATTTCAGGTCATAAATGTTGATATTCGATAGTTTAGCTGGTGAAAATTTTTAAAATGATGAAAATTTACGGAAATCATTTGAATACCATCATTCGCCTGGATTAGTTATATAATGACATTAGCTATTTAGTTCTAACAATATAAGTTTAGTTACAATGACATTAATATTTTTTATACTTCCTTTTGTTTGTTAAGATTTAATAAGATATATTTTATTTTTTTGAATTAAATATAATATATTTTCTTATTTGCGATCATATTCTCGACGAATGTAGTAACTATTATTAATGGTGGCTACACTGTTGCTATTATCACTTATGACTTTTAGCGCTAATTTAGTTGGATATACCTGCTATATAAATTGACAATAAAGGGACAAACTAAGATGCGTTTACAAGGGATATTGTAGCTGTTATAAATACTGTAAAATAAGTGTCGTTACAGATATTGACTTTTAGCGGCAATCAATTTAACATATTAGCCACTAAAATAGATGCTAAAACTACAAACTAAGATGTTTTCAAAAGGGATACTATGGACATTTTAATTGCAACAAAATAATTACCGTTAAAGATGCGAACTTTTAGCGGCAATTATTTTAAATTTAGCGGCTATAGATTCAAAAAGAGCACAATTAACCGTTATTTGAACTTAGTAGCCATTATAATTGCCGCAAATAATTGTTGTTAAAGATGTAAACTTTTGGCGACATTTTGAATTTAGCGGCTATAAAAATGGATGCTAAATGAGTATAATTAGCTGTTATGGATTGAATTTAGTAGCCATTATAATTACCACAAACAATTATCGTTAAAGATAATAATCTTTAGCGGCAATAAACCATACCTCTTACCAGCTTTTGTGACAATAGCCGCTAAAAGCTTTGTCGACCCCAGCTTCAACGGCGAAACACTAATCGCCGGTAAAAGATATAGCGGTTATTGTTATTGCCACTAAAGTCATTTTGTATTGCCGCTAAAGCTCATTTTTGTTGTAGTGATAGTATGAAGGATATAGTGGCAACAATGGAGTAGCTGGTAGTAGGCGTATCAAGTGCATGTTCTCCGACTGAAACTACTGGTGGCTCCTCGGTATCAGCTCGCTTAGGTGCTTTGGTTGCACTACGTGAACGTCCTCAGCCTCTACCTCGACCCCGGTCCCGAGCAGCTCTAGCAGGGGCGCGGGTGTCTGGTCATCTCTGATAGCACGTGTCCTCACCATCTATGAGAGAATAGAAGACAGAAGTTTAGAATTTCCAAGTCAATAATCTCGCACGATAAGGAATCAAATGAAAAGAATTTTCCTAAAGTTCCATAGCCTCCCGAATATAAGTACAGGCGCCTTCGTACTGATTCGTGATACTCTAATAAACAGACTTGTGACTCACGACTCCTATGAACTTAAAGCTCTGATACCAACTTATTACAATCCAATTTCTCTCTTTGTGAATTGTCGTGATGGCATCGAGTCTCTATGACTAGATAAGCCTAACATTTTTCAGAAAATAAAGTTAAAGCATGAACATTAACTACTAAAAGGGATGAATATCTAATAAGAACCTGAGTTCCACTCGGCACATACAATTTTCATCTATGAAATGTACCAAAAAATTCCCAGAATCGTGAATACCGTAAGTCACAAGCTACTAAGAAGTCACAGAGAATCTCCCGATATACCGTCTCGTAGTCTCAAATGTATATGTGCAGGGGTATCTCTCGAATACCGTTTCATAGTCCCAAAGTAAAATGCAGTATAGGAGGATCTTCTGGAATACCGTTCCGTAGTCCCAAAGCAAATATACAGCACAAACAATAAAATTAGAACTACACACAGAAATCCTACAATTTAGACTAAGTACAAGTCAATGAAGAAACAAGAATTTCACTAAGCATGTGGGACAAAGTTCATATAACCAATTAAGACACGTAGACGTGTTTTCCTAAACTACACAGGATAATTACATATGCTAGTGTAGCTTAGTTAAAGGAAAAGAGATATCTTGCTTAATAAAAATAAAGTTTTTCAACAAATATCCCGTGTACGTACTCATCATCTCATGCACTAGGTGCTCATATATCAAACAGTACCAAATCCTAAGGGAAGTTCCCCCACGCAACGTTAGGCAAGCCACTTGCCTCGAACCAAGCTCAAATCAATCTGTCACAATGTTCTTTCCACGAGTATGCGGCTCTGCGTGGCCCAAATCTAGCCAAATCAGTTAGGCGATGTAAATATAGCTAGAAGAAACTAATCGAACTAATGAAGTCGAAGCTAAGGCAAAAAAATTGGAAAAATCACCCAAAAGGTCTTCCTGAGCCCACATCTCAGAATCAAGGAAAAGTTATAAAATATGAATACCCATTAACTCACGAGTCTAACCATACCAAATTCGCTCAAATCCGATACCAAAATCTCGATCAAACCATAAAAATTTGGTCTATCAACTCTTATCCATTTTTCTCAAAGTATTACCCCAAATCCGAAACTAAATGATAAAATTAATAATAGATTAGTAGGATATAACCAAAAGTAAGTTAAGAACCATTACTCAATTGATATCTCCGAAATCCCTCAAACTCTTCTCCAAATTCGAGCTCCAAAACTCAAGATTTGATAAAAATGGGTAACCCAAGATTTTGAGATGTTTAAGTACCGCCCAGGTAATCTTTCTTCGCAAACAAGGCTATTTCCTCACGTTCGCGTAGAACAAATATCCACCGATCTAAATTCCTCTTTCACGAATGCGAGTGTCCTCTCAAGAACGCGTAGCGTCACCTGCCAGACCCTTTGCGAACGTGTTCTCCTCTACGCAAATACGTAGAACAAATCCTTGTGTTCCTGTTGTTCCATTTTCCTTTACGCGAACGCGTCCTACTCCTCGCGTCCGCGATGCTTCCACTGGCCACATCTTCGAAAACGCGAGCTCCACTTCACGAACACGAAGAACAAACTTCTGTAACAAAAACCAGAAAAATCTGCTATCTTTCCATTGTCCAAAAGGATCCGTTGAGCATCCGAAACATACCCCAGGCCTCAGGGACCTCAACCAAATATATCAACCAATCTTAAAATACCATACGAACTTAGTCGAGCCCATTAATCACATCAAATAATGCTAATATCACGAATAATCCTCCAATTCAAACTTATAGAACTTTAAACTTCAAAATTCTACAACTGATGTTGAACCTATCAACTACGTCTTATTGACCCCAAATTTTGTACACAAGTCATAATCAACACTGCGGACCTACTTTGACTTTCAGAATCAAAATTCAACCTGGATATCAAAAATTCTACTACCGTTCCAAATCTCCAAGAATTCGACTTTCACCATTTCAAACCTAAATGAGCTACGGACTTCCAAACTACAATCCGGACACGCCCCTAAGTCCAAAATTACCTAACGGAGCTAACTGAACCAAGGGAATTCCCTTCCGGAGTCGTCTTTACACATTCCATCTATGGTCCAATTCCTAAGATTTAACCCTCCATTTAGGAACTAAGTGTCTCAAAACACTCAAAAACCATAACAAAATCTTCCGGCAAGTCACAATAGTAGAAATAGATATGGGGAAAGCAATTAATAGTGGATCGGGGCTCTAACTCTCAAAACGACCGACCGGGTTGTAACAATTTTATAGGATAAAAAGATACTCCCTCCGCTCCAAAATAAGTGATTTTTTTGGATATTTCACACATATTAAGAAATCCACCTTTTAGCATTAATTAGTAATTGAATTGACCATACTAACCTTTACTATCTCACATAAGCACGCCTAACACATATTCCAATATTATTTACTTCAAGGACTATGTAGGAAAAAAATAATTAATTCATTCTTGAAATCTGGAAAAATCACTTATTTTGGACCAAAAGAAAAATGTCAAAAAATCACTTATTTTGGACCGGAGGGAGTACCATATTTAACTTTCACATAGTTTTTAAGTGAATCATCTTCTCTGCTGCTTTATTTCATAAATTTTTCACAATCTTCAAATACATGAAACTATACTACTGAAATGATTATGTGTAGTACCAGTTTTACAGTTTCACTCTTTCTGTTTCTGAAAGTAGAATTCACAATTGTGTACCAATTTGCACTATATACAATGAAGAAGCAACATTATATATATTAATAATGAATCTGCCTTTCTAAGGTGATTGTAGAAAGGCCTTAATCGGGAATTATGTTATTAACGGTAAAATCAACATGGGTTGATTTTCTTGGCTCTTTTAATATATGATGCATCAGTATATTCTTGAAAACTACTATTTATCGTAGCCGGTAGGCAATACATGCTGTGAAAATCATATATTAGTTCAGGAACTAGATACAAAAAAAGAGTAAGAAAATGGAATATGGTAATTTTTTCAAAAGAAATTACATAGCAGTAAATTAATCTAATCTATCAAAAATCCCAAGAATTCCGACATTCGACAACTCTTCTAATCGTGCGAAACATCCTTGACCATAACTCAAATGCACTATTTACAAAAATGTAGCTCTAAATGTGGATCAAGAGGGGAGTGATTTTCGTGATGTCTAATTTTTTGTGTGCAAAGATTATAGAAGGATTTTATACTACTATTACGAAATAATAAATGCGAAAAGTTAAGAACACAAGTATTTTTACGTGAAAAATATCTAGCTCAAAAGGTAAAAGAAACTACGAACTACTCAGTAGGATTTTTCTTAACACTTCATTAACTCACTGAACCAAAATAACATTTACAAAACTCTTTGTAAACCTAAGGATTAACTCTTATCCCTTTGTGGCAACCAGTCTCTAGTTGTTGCGACAACATTAAATTAAGTCTAATTTAAATACAATACTCAGAGTACCTAGTACAATTGCTTCTAGATAAAGCTGAAAGGTACTATTTGACACATTCTAATATGAAACTAGACTAAAAGACAGACACTTGGAACCGATTCATGTAACTTTAGGTTCACATACTTGAATCACACGAGAATTGCTTGCAAGATGCCTTGTTAATTGCTCTCAACTCACGTTTAAGCGTTTGTGCATACCTGTAAAATGAGAACATCCTCAAATATATAGAGTTAGTAGAATAGAAAATACGAGTTCCAATATTGTACTCTTCTTTGGTGGAAAAGTTCTAGTTTCTTCAACTTATAACTCTTTCCTTGCCTAGGATAGAATTCTCTTGAATAAGCAGGCATTCTCCTTATCAATTATGAAACCTTTTCATTCAGGATGTATCAGATATAACTACTTAAGCTTATCTCCTTCACGTGCATGTCTTGTCCCCAAATTCTGCCCGTGTCTGTGTTCCCTGTGTATGGACCTGGTTCATGCTTGAGTTTCTTTGTCAATCATCAAAATAAACTTCTCTTAGGCAAATAAATTAACCATTTTTTATAATGACAAACTGTGTGCTTTTCATAAGCATAAAACCCATTTCAACTCAGCTCAACATCAATACAATGCTAGAACACTTTCTATTTTAAAGTTACAAATCATCAAGGACCAGGTTCATTCGGTTATAAACATCATAGTGCAAAGTAAAAAGCACAACATATCTTCCCGCTTGTGAAATCATCAAAAAGTTACATAATTATGTTAGATAACCAGATATTACTCATGGTCATTGAGGATACTTTAAATACAATCATAGAGTCATGAATTATATATCAATCTAATGATATTAGCTATCTAAGAAGCATCGACAAGTACTTAGAGCACAAAAATAGTTGATTATCATTTATACTAGTCATCTACAAAGCATAAAGAAAAATAAGGATAATGGATCATAGCCAAAAAAGAAAAAAGAAATCCCATCTGGATCACTGGTTTGTCTAACTAGGCTAGAAAGGTTTCATGGATGAGAAGGACCAAGTTCTTGGTTTCTGACCTGATGTAGCTTCAGCATATCATGAACAATACCATCATTATTCTCCTAATTTGCGACAACTTAAAGTTAACTCTAACTTGAATACAATACTCAGAGTACCTAGTAAAATTGCTTCTAGATAAAGCTGAAAGGTAAAATTTGAAATACCTGCTCCAATGAAACTCGAGTAAAAGACAGACACTTGGAGCTAATTTTTCTATCTGGTCATATAGCTTAAGGTTCGCACACTTGAATTACAAAAGAATTGCTTGCAAGAACTCACGTTCAGCTTCAGCGTCTGCGCATACCTGTAAAATAAGAACATCCTGAAATATATAGAGTTAATAGAATAGAAAATAACTAGAGTTCCAATTCTATATTCTTCCTTAGTGTAAGAGTTTTAGCTATCTTTAACTTCTAACTCCTCCATTGTCTAGGATAGAGTTCTTTCAAGTAAGGAGTCTTTCTCCTTGTCAATTATGCAACATTTTTGCTCAGGAGATATCAGATATAACTACTTAAGGTTATCTCCTTCACATACAATTTTGTGCTCGAATGCTACCCGTGTCTGTGCACATTATGTGTGCATCCATTCAAGCTTGAATTTCTTTGTCAATTATTAAAACAAACTTCACTTTAACCAACAAAGAGCATCTAAGAGTTTTTAGGAGTAGGAAGCCATCAATCGTATTGGAAGGAATACTCAGCCACCACCAGTCTCCATGGTTGGCTCACCGTTATAACCTTCGAGGCTTAGCATACTTCTAACACCCACACTTTGAAATGCAAAAGGAAACCCTATTAAGACATAAAAAGATGACATTAATCACTCTGTGATACTCATGATAACCTCTCCAACCAGCATTGGCATTAACCAATGTTCAAACTTTCAAGGTCGATCTCCTTCCTGTAATATTAGTAGTAAAAGTAATACTTTCTCCGATTTAAAATAAGTGATTTTTTGATTTTTTTTTGTACAAAATAAATAATTTTTTCAAATTTTAAGAATGAATTAATTATTTTTTCTACATTATCGTTGGAGTAAATAGTATTGGAATATGTGTTATGGGTATTTATGTGAGATAGTAAAGGTTAGTATGATCAATTACATAGCTAATTAATGCTAAAAGGTGAATTTTTTAATTTGTATGAAAACATTCAAAAAATCACGGAAGGAGGACCAAATAGTATAATATTAAATGAACATAATGCTGTTACGTGACTTGATTTGGTTAGCAAGTCGAGAAAATACAAAAACATTTGCCTACATACTCAAAGTTACGTGATGTTAGTAATTACTCAGTTAGAGCAAAAATCTAACAATAAAAGTAAAAGAGAAAGAATATGTACCTTAACAGGTGTCATCGTGTAGAAACCGACAAAATATAAATAAAACCTGTGAAGACAATAAAAATACAAATAGACGGTCAAATTTAAGATTAACTTTTTCTAACCATTATAAATAGATTATATATTCATTATATAATTATATATATATAATACACGAAATTATACATATATTATATATTTATTGGTTATTTTTAATTTAAGCAATTAGACAAATAATTATTTAGGTTAATTCTGGCTTCTTTTCTTAGCTTCACCGGCTGGAAAGATAATTCATGTGCATCAACAAAGGTCTAACAGTTTCATTGTAGGCACATCTTTCTCTTAGTGAAAGCCGCGTTCACACAGCCCTAAGCAGAATATATATTCAAAAGGTAGCATACAAGTCTACCCCAATGGGCTTAACATTATAATATCGAGAAAATCTCACGTTATATCCATTAAACCCAAACTATTTACCCTTAAATATTTAAATTTAAATTATTATTTTTTACCTATGAAACCAAAACTATTTACCCGATAAAATTTAACATTACCTCGGGGGAAACCTTGAGATGAAGAATTTGAGAATATTTAGGTCCTGTGCAAAATCTCAATGAACCAAAAAAAAAAACATAATCCTCCATTCGTAACAACCACACTGTGAAGCAAAATTTAGACCCAAAATTTTAAGAAGTTCTTCGTTAAGAGGGTCAACCTAAGCTATCGCTCTACCTTCTCTTCTTATGATTTTTATGTGTATGAGACCTTCCATTGTTGAATTTGAAGCTTCAAAATTTAAAATTTTATTTTGAAGATTTATTGTTTGATTCGATGTGGTGCTATAAAATATTGCTTGTAGTATCTTCGAGTAAGCTTTCCAGATCTAAATTTTTATATGTATTTGAATATCCACCATTGTTGAGCTTGAAGTTTAATTTTATTTTTGAAGATTTCTTATTTGATTCAAAGTGGGTGCCGTTAAATATTGCTTATATTACCTTCTGGAAGTTCATATTGAGATTTAATTGCATTTGGAGTTGATTTGAAGTGATTGAAATTGAAAACTTTTAGCTGAAAATCAAAGAACACAGCTACTCAATAGTATACCGCTATAGTATACAATATATTGTAAGAGTATATAGCTATAGTGCAACGGTACACTATTATAGTTTATAATATACTACAATGGTATATTATAATCGAAGAAGAACACAGTTACCTAACAGTATATCGCTACAATAGATAATATACTATTGGAGTATATAGTTGTACTGTAACAGTACACTATTATTGTATACGATATATTGTTATATGATACTGAAATAATATGCAATATACTGTAACAGTATGTTGTAATAGTATACAATATACTATAATTGTATACTTAAATTCACTTGCTTTTTCCTTTTTAATTTGCTTTAAGCTTTTACCCAGCGTGAGGGATAAATTAAAAATGCAATAAAAAAAAAAGAAGAAAAAAATAATTAAATTAGACCCTTAATAATTTAAAAGTATACTCTTCCAATTAGAACCTTTTAGAACTTTTTGTTATTTTTATTGACAATTAATATTATTCAGTTTAATAACTGAATTAACTTTTTTTAAACTCTATCCGTACAATTTTATACCTTGTTGGTATAGCTATATACTATACTGATATCATATGTTAGTTAATTTTTTTTGGTTGTATTGGCTAGATTTAATTGGTACACAATTTGATTTTTCTTTAGTAATAGTATAAAAAAGAATAATAAAAAATAGTGAAAACAGTAAATGAAATTAAATTATGAAGAGAAAAAAATATTAACAAAGGTTAAATGAATTTAGAAAAGGAAAAAAGAAAAAAATAAGAAGAAAACAAGAAAAAAGAAAAGGAGAAAAAAGCATAAAAATAAAAAAGAATTGAAGAATTAAAAAAAATTCTATAAAACTACTATAAATAAAAAATATAATTAATTTATGGATCAAAAAATAATTGAATAAATAAAGATAAATAATTTTATTTTTATCGTTGTATCATTCTCCCTGTAATATCTTCATCCTACTCATCTTGTTGAATTGATCATAAGTTTAGGTCGATGGCTAATCTCGCCTTATTATGACTAAATGCATAAGGCAATTTTTTCTTCCTAAGTAATATTTGAATCTATTTACCAAAGTTATCCAAATTTTATATATTACTTGTACTAAATAATATTTTTTCCAATTGTATGTTGCCAATTTTAAGTCATAATTAACACTACTTTTTTCTCTCTTTGCAATAATTACCTATTTTAAAAAAATAATATATGGTACAATAGCATACAAATTAAAACAAAATTTCATACAAATTTAATACAAAATTTTATATATCTACAAATAACATATATACTAAAAATATTGTAGAGTATACAACTTATTTAAAACTTATCTGTAACATTCATAAATCATTCTTACCTAGTTAAATACGACTACAACATCATATAACTTAAATACAATTTTCATACAAATTTCATATAACATGTCTTTTATATTTATTTTGTATATGATTTGTTTATATCTTGTATGTGGTGTGTTCTTCTGCTTTTTCTTCGAATTTCAATCTAAAAATTCAACCAAATCAAATCTACTTTTCATCAATTACCTTTAAAATCGAGATATAAACTCTATAGAATATTTTCTAATCATTTGCAATAAGACCCAATCCAAAAAAATATTTTTTGAAAATTCGAATTTAAAGTGGATAATTTTTTAATAGCTGTCAATAGTGAAAAGTTAAACACTTTCAAAATATATTAAATGACAATTTCAATTCAAAATAATCCAGCCAAATAATTAATATGCATCTATTGCTAGCTCGCCATCCGAGCATCAACAAGAAAAGGGAAAGCCCAAAAAAGAAACTCCATATATGGCAAAATTAAAATCGATAAAAAAATTAATCCCTGTACTCGGCATTGTTAGAGAAAATTATGAGTTTTTGAAGGAAAAAAAAAACTTTGTAAAATCGTTGTACAAAGAGGAATGATTTCAAAGAGAGAAAGAGGAAAATCCAAGACTGGGGTTTGTTTGGGTAAGTAAAGGAATTGTGAGGCCGTATGGGATTTACTAAATTAAAAAGCTACAATCAAGAGATACTTATTTAAAATTAATTTGTATATAATTAGCGAATTACATATGACCATTTAATTAAGTTGATGTTACAAAACTTAACTCAAAGTAATAAACAAAAAGATAGACAACAAAGTAGAGAGAAATAGAGAAGAGAATATATTTCTTTTATGTATCCAAGTGTATTACAAAATGATTTCTCATCCTCTATTTATAGTACTACATAGAGGTATACTAAAAGAATTCCATAAATATGTCATTAAGCTTTTGAGATCATGGAGGAAGATCATGGGGGTGATCATGGAGGTGTGGGAGTTACAACCATAAGTATTGGAGTAGTGGGAGTTATGGAGATAATGGATAAAAGTAGTGGGTGTTATAGGAGTTATGGACATTCACCATAATCTAATATTTCATAACACTCCCCCTTGGATGTCCAAAGATAATGTGCCTCGTTAAAACCTTAACTAAACTAAAACCCAATGGGAAAAAAAATTCTAGAAAAGGAAAAAGAGTACACATATCTAACAAAATGCATTTTTGTTGCCTCGTTAAAAACCTTGCAAGGAAAACCCAGTGGGACAAAACCTTATAAGGGAAAAAGAGTGCAACGCGCATTAACTCCCCCTGAAAAGAGCATCAATTCACATCCTTGAGCATTCGCATTCCAATCTTGTGTACCAGCTTCTTGAAGGTTGACGTTGGTAGAGATTTTGTGAACAAATAAGCTATATTATCACTTGAACGAATCTGTTGCACATTGATATCACCATTCTTTTGAAGATCATGTGTGAAAAATAACTTTGGTGAAATATGCTTTGTTCTATCTCCTTTTATGAATCCTCCCTTCAATTGGGCTATGCATGCTGCATTGTCTTCATACAAAATCGTGGGTAGTTTGTCACATTTCAAACCATATTTGTCTCGAATATGATGTATTATAGACCTCAACCACACACACTCTCGACTTACTTCATGAATAGCGATTATCTCAGCATGATTAGATGAATTAGCCATAATTGATTGCTTAGTCGATCGCCAAGATATGGCAGTGCCTCCACAGATAAACACATAACCTGTTTGAGATCGAGCCTTGTGTGGGTCTGATAAATATCCAGCATCAGCATAACCAACTAGATTAGGACTGCAATTATTGCTATAAAATAAGCCCATATCGGTAGTCCCTTTTAGATACCGCAATATATGTTTGATACCATTCCAATATCTCCTTGTGGGAGCAGAGCTATGTCTTGCTAAGACATTAACTGAAAAAGTTATGTCATGCCTTGTAGTATTTAATAGCAATTATTGCTATAAAATAAGCCCATATCGGTAGTCCCTTTTAGATACCGCAATATATGTTTGATTCCATTCCAATGTCTCCTTGTGGGAGCAGAGCTATGTCTTGCTAAGACATTAACTGAAAAAGTTATGTCATGCCTTGTAGTATTTGCAAGATACATTAGTGAGCCAATTGCACTAAGATATGGTACTTCAGGACCAAGTAGCTCTTCATTCTTTTCTTGCGGTCGGAATGGATCCTTATTCACATCAAGTGATCTAACAACCATCGGAGTACTTAAAGGATATGCCCCACCCATGTAAAACCATTTCAATACCTTTTCTATATAGGCAGATTGATGAACAAAAATTCCGTTTGCCAAATATTCAATTTGCAAACCAAGATATAATTTTGTCTTTCCGAGATCTTTCATCTCGAATTCCTTCTTTAAATAATCAATTGCCTTTTGGAGTTCTATGGGAGTTCCAATAAGGTTTATGTCATCGACATATACGGCAAGTACAACAAATTCCGATGTTGTTTTCTTTATAAAAACACATGGGCAAATGGCATCATTTATATAGCCTTCCTTTAATAAATACTCACTAAGACGATTATACCACATTTGTCCTGATTGCTTTAGACCATACAAAGATCTTTGCAATTTGATTGAAAACATTTTCCGGGACTTTGAATTATGAGTGTTTGGTTGAATCCATCTGGAATTTTCATGTATATCTCATTATCAAGTGAGCCATAAAGATAGGCAGTAACCACATCCATTAAATGCATGTCAAGCTTTTCAAGGACAGCAAAACTAATGAGATAACGGAAAGTTATAGCATCCATTACGGGTGAATATGTCTCATCATAATTGACACCAGGCCTTTGAGAAAATCCTTGTGCAACAAGGCGTGCCTTATATCTTTGTACCTTGTTTTTCTCATTTCTCTTGCGTACAAAGACCCATCTATAGCCAACAGGCTTAACACCATTAGGTGTTTCAACTATAGGCCCAAAAACTTCACGTTTTGCAAGTGAATTCAATTCTGATTGGATTGCTTCTTGCCATTTTGGCCAATCAAGTCTTTGTCGACATTCTCCAACAGATTGAGGTTCAAGATCCTCACTTTCTTGCATAATGCTAGATGCAACATTATATGCAAAGACATAATTCACCACTATATCCACTTGATTAAAATTTTTCTCAATATCGATTGGATTTATTGATAGTTCCTTATTTTCCTGAGTCTCGGGCTCAATGGATTCTTCATGAATCTCAGAATTTATTAAATCGTGAATTTTCTCATGAGATTCTTTCGTAGTGTCATTTTGATCATTTGCTTTCCTTTTTCTAGGATTTCGATCTTTGGAACCTAATGGCCTGCCACGTTTTAGGCGTGCTTTCGACTCATTAGATATGACACTAGAAGATTGTCCAATAGGGACATCAATACGGATTGGAACATTCTCTGCGGGGAAGTGAGATTTTGTTATCCTTTTCAAGTCCGTGAATGCGTCAGGCATTTGATTTGCTATTCTTTGCAAATGGATAATATTTTGCACCTCTTTTTCACAAATAGAGGTATGTGGATCAAGATGAGATAATGATGGTTTTTTTCACAAAATTTCCCGTTTGGTTTCACCAACGTGTCCCCCTAATTTTGGGAAAAGTGTCTCATCGAATCGACAGTCTGCAAATCGTGCAGTGAACAAATCCCCTATCAATGCTTCGAGGTAGCAAATAATGGAGGGCGATTCAAACCCAACATATATTCCTAACCTTCTTTGCGGACCCATTTTGGTGTGGTATGGCGGTGCTACAGGCACATATGCTGCGCATCCAAAAATTCATAAATGGGATATATTAGGTTCATGATCCAAAACTAATTGCAACAGGAAATATTTGTGATAATTCGTCGGTCTGAGACGAACTAGCATTGCTGCATGCAAAATGGCGTGACCCCAAACCAAAGTGGGCAGCCTCGTTTTCATGATTAATGGTCTTGCAATCAACTGCAGACGTTTAATTAAAGATTCTGCAAGACCATTTTGAGTGTGAACATGAGCTATAGAATGTTCCACTTTTATCCCAATTGATAAGCAATAATCATTAAATGCTTGGGATGAAAACTCAGCAGCATTATCTAGTCTAATAGACTTAATTGGATTATTAGGAAATTGTGCTCGTAATCGAATTATTTGTGCCATTAATTTTGCAAACGCAAGTTTGCGTGATGACAATAGGCACACATGAGACCATCTAGAGGATGCGTCTATTAAGACCATAAAATATCTAAAGGACCCACTAGGTGGGTGAATAGGTCCACAAATATCCCCTTGTATACATTCCAAAAACGTAGGTGACTCAGTTCCAACCTTTGTTGGTGATGGTCTAATAATTAACTTGCCTTGATAACAAGAAGTGCAAGAAAATTCATTATTTAAAAGAATCTTTAAATTCTTTAATGGATGCCCATATGAGTTTTCTATAATCCGTCTCATCATAATTGATCCAGGATGTCCAATCGATCATGCCAAAGTACAAAAGTATTGGAATCAGTAACCTTTTGGTTTACTGTGGAATGTGCCTCAATTGCACTAATTTTTGTCCAATACAGGCCACAAGATAAAGATGGGAACTTCTCAATAACCCTCTTTTGGCCAGAGACATTCTTTGTAATGATGAGGTATTCAAGATTATTCTCATCTATTGTCTCAATATGATATCCATTTTGACGGATATCTTTAAAACTCAACAAGTTCCTCTTGGACTTGGAAGAGAACATTGCATTCTCTATGACAAATATTGTTCCTTTAGGCAGAGTTATAGTTGCTCTTCCGGAGCCTTCAATCAATTTACTACTACCAGAAATTATAGTATCATCTGCCTTACACATACTTAAATGAGAGAAATATTTCTTCTCTTTGAATATCGTATGTGTGGTACATGAATCAATTAAACAAATATTTTTACAATTGGACGTTGATCCAAGTTTTCTTTGTGAGATATCCATATTTGCTTCCCATGGTTTGACATACAAAAGAAATATACGAAAAATATTAGTATTTGTTTTTTATAGATATGAGAATAAACAAATTTAAGTCTATGATTCAACATAATAGTTTTAGTGCGGTCATTATGAAAAAAAAATATCTTTTATCATAGTTATTCTCCTTTTAATACTCTTGTATCCGTTGCTTAATAATTAAACAATCTTTTCAAAATCTGCTGAGGTTAGTCGATTAACTAAATAGGATAGTCGACTAACATGCCTTGCGGAAAAGGTCCAGTTTAATAGAATATATTGGTTAATCGATTATCTGTTATGTTAATCGATTAACTTACTGAAAAATCATTACAAATAAAGCATAAGATGAATGTGTAATCTAAAGTTATATATTTTAAAACCATAATACAGATTATTTGTCAAGTTGATAAAACTCTTAAGGTACATATCGATATTTAGCTTTACTAGCTTAAAGCAGAAAATATAAAATTTGAACCATATCACAATAATAGATAACTTATGTAAACTATGATAATTGTTTATTCATTAACTACTACGAATAAGTAAAAATAAAAAATATCAAACTGCTCAATCTTCTTTAACCATGGATCCATCACCGATCAAGTGATCTATTTTCCCCTCAGGGTGCTCAAAGAAGTTTGCCACATCCAAGTGGGTGATGTCAAAATTGTTGTCAGAGACAAAATTTGTTTCAGGGCCTTTACTCTTTAGAGATGCTTGATAAAGCTCAACCAAATGTCTTGGTACACGGCAAATTTTTGCCCAGTGCCCTTTTCCACCGCAACGATAACATATAGTTTCTGAACTATTTGCTTCTGTGAGATATTCAATTTTCAAACCTTCATCAAGGTGATGGCGCAAGAAAATCAAGGCCTTAGCACAGTCTTGGGTGGATGCATTATTTCTGTCTTTAATGGCGTCTCCAAGACCCATTGCATTCAAATGGATTTCAGCATCCAACACCCATGTCATGTAGTTCTTCCCGAAATTTCAAGGGCAACAAACTTTCTTTTCATAATGTCAGACATAATTAAAAAAAATTAGGAGGAGAAAAAATACCTTAATTTTCTCAATGAGATTCTTGAGATAGTAGAGCTTCGTGCTGATAACGTGTTACAAAACTTAGCTCAAAGTAATAAACAAAAAGATAGACAACAAAGTAGAGAGAAATAGAGAAGAGAATATATTTCTTCTATGTATCCAAGTGTATTACAAAATGATTTCTCATCCTCTATTTATAGTATTACATAGAGGTATACTAAAAGAATTCCATAAATATGTCATTAAGCTTTTGAGATCATGGAGGAAGATCATGGGGGAGATCATGGAGGTGTGGGAGTTATAACCATAAGTATTTGAGTAGTAAGAGTTATGAAGATAATGGATAGAAGTAGTAGGTGTTATAGGAGTTATGGACATCTACCATAATCTAATATTTCATAACAGTTAAAACTTAATTAGGAAGAGAAAATAAGTTTCACATGTAGTGTAGGTTAGGTAGGAAGCCCAATGCATAATTAGATTACAAGTGTAGCCCGATTGGCTCTCCTCCAGATTATGACTAAATGCATAAACAATATTATTAGATGAAATTACAAATGCAAACACACATACAAACAGCAAAAACAGACACTAATATGATCGATGTGTCTCTATCTTAATTAAAATAGATTTATTTTTAAGTCAAAAATCTTGCAAATTAAATTTGTGTCAATCGTCTAAAAGAAAGTTTGATTCAGGTAAGACTAAAAGTGCAAATTTCTCAACACTAAATTTTTTTAAAAAAAGAAGGGACCAAATAACGGGTGACAGATGTGGGATTTGAACCCATGCCCTTTCGGACCAGAGCCTAATGTTGCGGACCGCCCAATTTGATAGCCCAATCGTCCATAATCTTGGGCTAGTGAGCCAATATAAGGCCAAGAGTCCTAGCTTGGCCCAATTCCGGAAAGTTCTAGGCAACTCTAGATTCGTGAACATTCTAGAGAACTCTAGCACATTTGAGCTTGGAAATACTCTAGAATTCTCCATAGAATTCTAGCACATGTACCTAGCTAGAAGGTAGTAGAAACCGGTTGGCTTCCGCATGTGGTAAGGCTTGTCTCGAGGTAGTGGGCGGCCTCGGGACGCCGCACGGGCGCTGTGTGCTGCGCCGGACTCTCAGCCCGTGACAGGTGGTATCAGAGCCAAGGTTTGCACCCACGCAAGTAGCTCACAAGCAATGGCTAACACTTTAAACTTAGCACAAGAGGGTGTTGTTGGTATGGATGTTCCACCGGAGCCAAGCCGCGGCCGTGACGGAGAACGAGGCCAAGGCAAGACTCGTAGTAAGTCCAAGGTCCCATCTGTGGATGCGTTGGAGCCTCGTGTGAACACTCTCGAAAATGTATTTTCCGCCACTCAAGAAAGCCTCGAGGGATTGGAGGAACGAGTGGATGGTCTCGAGGGGGAATATGCCGAGTTCACGGTGGCAACAAAGGCACTCATCCACGAACAAGCAAACATTCTCCGAGGAGAATTTTGTTCCTTCCATGATGAGTTGCTAAAGCTTCGTAGTTTTGTCCAAGAAGAACTACGTGCTGTCCGTGCGGAAGTGGAGGAAGTCAGCTCGAATTGGGCATGGCACAAGCGCACACTCTCCTCAAGTCCAGCTTCCACCAGCACGAGTGATGCGCGCCGCATTGACGTGCCAAAGCCCGACACCTATGATGGTACACGAAATGCCACCATCGTGGACAACTTCCTATTTGGACTTGATCAATACTTCGATGCCATTGGTGTACGAGATGAGGCATCGAAAGTGGGCACTGCACCCACTTATCTTAGAGGCGCTGCACAACTATGGTGGCGTCGGAAGCATGGCGAGATGGGCAAGGGAATCTGCACCATCGACACTTGGGCCGACTTCAAGCAAGAACTCCGAAAACAATTTGCCCCAAGCAATGCGGAAAAGGAAGCGCGAGCGCGCTTACGTCGCCTTAAACAATCGGGTAGTATGCGGGATTACATCAACGAGTTTACTACCCTAATGTTGGAGATAAGCGACATGTCCGACAAGGATTCTCTCTTTACTTCCAAGATGGACTCAAGGATTGGGCCAAGACGGAGCTTGATAGGCGTGGCGTTCAAACTCTTGACGACGCCATCGCCGTTGCAGAGTCGCTCGCTGAATACTACACCCAATCTAGAGACAAGAAGGCCAACCAAGGCAAAGGTGGGGGAGAGAGTCGCAAGGACAAGGGCAACCACCGCAAGGATTGGGGCGGAAAAGCCGCCCAGCATCAGGAGTGGGAAAGGTAGGCCGGAGGGCAAGAAGGAGGCACCGAAACCGCGAAGCCCATCTTCATATGCAATGGCCCTCATTGGGTACGCGACTGTCCGGAGAAGAAGTCGCTTAACGCTCTTGAGGCCCAACTAAAGAGCAATCCCACATTCTCCTCGGAGGAACCCCAACTCAGCATGGGTTCTCTCCAACGCCTCGGCGCACTTAATCGCCATCAGCCCACACCCATCAAAAAATGGCTCATGTACGCAAGCGGCAAGATAAATGGCCAGTCCGTTGGTGCGCTGCTAGACACGGGAGCGACAGACAACTTCGTGCATAGACGAGGCCAAGCGATTAGGCCTCAAGGCCACCAAGGAAGGAGGCATAATGAAGGCGGTAAACTCACCCGCCGAGCCAATTGCGGGGAATGCAAAAGGCGTGCAGTTAACACTCGGAACGTGGAGTGGAAAGCTCGACTTCTCTATTGTGCCTATGGATGACTTCAAGATGGTCCTTGGCATGGAATTCTTCGACCAAACCCATGCCTTCCCGCTGCCCGCTACAAACTCCCTAAGCATTCTTGACGGGAGAAACGCATGCATGGTACCCGTGGAGAGAGGCAAGCCTGAGAAGACCCTCTCCGCCATGCAATTCAAGAAGGACCCAAGCGCCTTGGTCTCCATTCAGGAACTGAACGAGGAAGGAAATAGAAGAATATCGCCAAACCAAGTCCCTCCACAAATCCAAGCCATCCTTAATGAGTGCAAGGATGTGATGCCGCCAGAACTTCCGAAGAAGCTCCCACCACAGCAAGAGGTAGATCATCCGATCGAGCTGGAACAAGGCGCGAAGCCACCAGCCTTGGCGCCCCACCACATGGCGCCACCCGAACATGAGGAAGCGGACATCACACGAGCCTACCTCGACAAAACCGCAAGGAAAATGAAGAAATGGGCGGATACAAGGAGACGGCACGTTGTGTACAAGGAATGTGATCAAGTCATGATCAAGCTCCTACCCCAACAATTGAAGACATTACAGAAAGTCCACAAAGGGTTAGTGAGACGCTACGAGGGACCCTTCAAAGTTGTTCGACGTGTGGGCAACGTCTCGTATCAACTCCAGCTTCCACCAAGACTCAAGATCCATCTGGTCTTCCATTTGAGTCTTCTCAAGCCATATCACGAGGACATGGGAGACCCAAGTCGCGGAGAATCAAAGCGTGCTCCAACCTCTGTTGTCACCGCATTCGACAAAGATGTGGGCTACATCATGGCGGATCACGTGGTTTCAAGAAGGGGCGTGCCAGCACATCCAGAATTTCAAGCACGAGAGCGCGACGAGGACGCCGCGAGCTTAGGTGGGGAGGATGTTGCGGACCGCCCAATTTGATAGCCCAATCGTCCATAATCATGGGCTAGTGAGCCAATATAAGGCCAAGAGTCCTAACTTGGCCCAATTGCGGAAAGTTCTAGGCAACTCTAGATTCCGGAACATTCTAGAGAACTCTAGCACATTTGAGCTTGGAAATACTCTAGAATTCTCCATAGAATTTTAGCACATGTACCTAGCTAGAAGGTAGTAGAAACCAGTTGGCTTCCGCATGTGGTAAGGCTTGTCTCGAGGTAGTGGGCAGCCTCGGGACTCCGCACGGACGCTGTGTGTTGCGCCGGACACTCAGCCTGTGACACTAAATTACAAATGCAAACACACATACAAACAGCAAAAACAGACACTAATATGATCGATGTGTCTCTATCTTAATTAAAATAGATTTATTTTTAAGTCAAAAATCTTGCAAATTAAATTTGTGTCAATCGTCTAAAAGAAAGTTTGATTCAGGTAAGACTAAAAGTGCAAATTTCTCAACACTAAATTTTTTTAAAAAAAGAAGGGACCAAATAACGGGTGACAGATGTGGGATTTGAACCCATGCCCTTTCGGACCAGAGCCTAATGTTGCGGACCGCCCAATTTGATAGCCCAATCGTCCATAATCTTGGGCTAGTTAGCCAATATAAGGCCAAGAGTCCTAGCTTGGCCCAATTCCGGAATGTTCTAGGCAACTCTAGATTCCGGAACATTTTAGAGAACTCTAGCACATTTGAGCTTGGAAATACTCTAGAATTCTCCATAGAATTCTAGCACATGTACCTAGCTAGAAGGTAGTAGAAACCGGTTGGCTTCCGCATGTGGTAAGGCTTATCTCGAGGTAGTGGGCGGCCTCGGGACGCCGCACGGGCGCTGTGTGCTGCGCCGGACTCTCAGCCCGTGACAGGTGGTATCAGAGCCAAGGGTTGCACCCACGCAAGTAGCTCACAAGCAATGGCTAACACTTTAAACTTAGCAGAAGAGGGTGTTGTTGGTATGGATGTTCCACCGGAGCCAAGCCGCGGCCGTGACAGAGAACGAGGCCAAGGCCAGACTCGTAGTAAGTCCAAGGTCCCATCTGTGGATGCGTTGGAGCCTCGTGTGAACACTCTCAAAAATGTATTTTCCGCCACTCAAGAAAGCCTCGAGGGATTGGAGGAACGAGTGGATGGTCTCGAGGGGGAATATGCCGAGTTCACGGTGGCAACAAAGGCACTCATCCACGAACAAGCAAACATTCTCCGAGGAGAATTTTGTTCCTTTCATGATGAGTTGCTAAAGCTTCGTAGTTTTGTCCAAGAAGAACTACGTGCTGTCCGTGCGGAAGTGGAGGAAGTCCGCTCGAATTGGGCATGGCACAAGAGCACACTCTCCTCAAGTCCAGCTTCCACCAGCACGAGTGATGCGCGCCGCATTGACGTGCCAAAGCCCGACACCTATGATGGTACACGAAATGCCACCATCGTGGACAACTTCCTATTTGGACTTGATCAATACTTTGATGCCATTGGTGTACGAGATGAGGCATCGAAAGTGGGCACTGCACCCACTTATCTTAGAGGCGCTGCACAACTATGGTGGCGTCGGAAGCATGGCGAGATGGGCAAGGGAATCTGCACCATCGACACTTGGGCCGACTTCAAGCAAGAACTCCGAAAACAATTTGCCCCAAGCAATGCGGAAAAGAAAGCGCGAGCGCGCTTACGTCGCCTTAAACAATCGGGTAGTATGCGGGATTACATCAACGAGTTTACTACCCTAATGTTGGAGATAAGCGACATGTCCGACAAGGATTCTCTCTTTACTTCCAAGATGGACTCAAGGATTGGGCCAAGACGGAGCTTGATAGGCGTGGCGTTCAAACTCTTGACGACGCCATCGCCGTTGCAAAGTCGCTCGCTGAATACTACACCCAATCTAGAGACAAGAAGGCCAACCAAGGCAAAGGTGGGGGAGAGAGTCGCAAGGACAAGGGCAACCACCGCAAGGATTGGGGCGGAAAAGCCGCCCAGCATCAGGAGTGGGAAAGGTAGACCGGAGGGCAAGAAGGAGGCACCGAAACCGCGAAGCCCATCTTCATATGCAATGGCCCTCATTGGGTACGCGACTGTCCGGAGAAGAAGTCGCTTAACGCTCTTGAGGCCCAACTAAAGAGCAATCCCACATTCTCCTCGGAGGAACCCCAACTCAGCATGGGTTCTCTCCAACGCCTCGGCGCACTTAATCGCCATCAGCCCACACCCATCAAAAAATGGCTCATGTACGTAAGCGGCAAGATAAATGGCCAGTCCGTTGGTGCGCTGCTAGACACGGGAGCGACAGACAACTTCGTGCATAGACGAGGCCAAGCGATTAGGCCTCAAGGCCACCAAGGAAGAAGGCATAATGAAGGCGGTAAACTCACCCGCCGAGCCAATTGCGGGGACTGCAAAAGGCGTGCAGTTAACACTCGGAACGTGGAGTGGAAAGCTCGACTTCTCTATTGTGCCCATGGATGACTTCAAGATGGTCCTTGGCATGGAATTCTTCGACCAAACCCATGTCTTCCCGCTGCCCGCTACAAACTCCCTAAGCATTCTTGACGGGAGCAACGCATGCATGGTACCCGTGGAGAGAGGCAAGCCTGAGAAGACCCTCTCCGCCATGCAATTCAAGAAGGACCCAAGCGCCTTGGTCTCCATTCGGGAACTGAACGAGGAAGGAAATAGCAGAATATCGCCAAACCAAGCCCCTCCATAAATCCAAGCCATCCTTAATGAGTGCAAGGATGTGATGCCGCCAGAACTTCCGAAGAAGCTCCCACCACAGCAAGAGGTAGATCATCTGATCGAGCTGGAACAAGGCGCGAAGCCACCAGCCTTGGCGCCCCACCACATGGCGCCACCCGAACATGAGGAAGCGGACATCACATGAGCCTACCTCGACAAAACCGCAAGGAAAATGAAGAAATGGCCGGATACAAGGAGACGGCACGTTGTGTACAAGGAATGTGATCAAGTCATGATCAAGCTCCTACTCCAACAATTGAAGACATTACAGAAAGTCCACAAAGGGTTAGTGAGACGCTAAGAGGGACCCTTCCAAGTTTTTCGACGTGTGGGCAACGTCTCGTATCAACTCCAGCTTCCACCAAGACTCAAGATCCATCCGGTCTTCCATTTGAGTCTTCTCAAGCCATATCACGAAGACATGGGAGACCCAAGTCGCGGAGAATCAAAGCGTGCTCCAACCTCTGTTGTCACCGCATTCGACAAAGATGTGGGCTACATCATGGCGGATCACGTGGTTTCAAGAAGGGGCGTGCCAGCACATCCAGAATTTCAAGCACGAGAGCGCGACGAGGACGCCGCGAGCTTAGGTGGGGGAGGATGTTGCGGACCGCCCAATTTGATAGCCCAATCGTCCATAATCATGGGCTAGTGAGCCAATATAAGGCCAAGAGTCCTAACTTGGCCCAATTGCGGAAAGTTCTAGGCAACTCTAGATTCCGGAACATTCTAGAGAACTCTAGCACATTTGAGCTTTGAAATACTCTAGAATTCTCCATAGAATTCTAGCACATGTACCTAGCTAGAAGGTAGTAGAAACCAGTTGGCTTCCGCATGTGGTAAGGCTTGTCTCGAGGTAGTGGGCAGCCTCGGGACGCCGCACGAACGCTGTGTGTTGCGCCGGACTCTCAGCCTGTGACACTAAATTACAAATGCAAACACACATACAAACAGCAAAAACAGACACTAATATGATCGATGTGTCTCTATGTTAATTAAAATAGATTTATTTTTAAGTCAAATATCTTGCAAATTAAATTTGTGTCAATCGTCTAAAAGAAAGTTTGATTCAGGTAAGACTAAAAGTGCAAATTTCTCAACACTAATTTTTTTTAAAGAAGAAGGACCAAATAACGGGTGACAGCTGTGGGATTTGAACCCACGCCCTTTCGGACCAGAGCCTAAATCTGGCGCCTTAGACCACTCGGCCAAACTGTCGTAGTGTTTGAACTAATCTAGTTTTGCTTTTATTTATTTTAAGTACATTAAATAGTGCATTTACATCTATTTAATTAAAGGAATGATTTAAATTAAGGTCCAATTCGTTGGTTTCTTTTTCCCTATAATCTAATTAGATCATTAATCCTATTCATTCCTTTTCTGATTTATTTTTCTTTTGGTAACACGCATCCAATAATTCTTACATTGTTTATATTGATTGTAATTTTATATAATTGGACTTGAGAGAGGAATTTTTCGCATAATATTTTGTATTTTCCACATAAGTCTAATCTTCCAATTTTATTGAAAATGAACAAACCAAAAACAAAAAGGTTCTTACTTGCGTGCGTGCTGGATGGTTAACAAACCCTGACGTGAAAAGCGCCAAGCAAAAACAAATCAATTTAAAAAAAAAAAAAAGAAATACTATAGAAAAAAAGAATTTTTAAAAAAAAGGTTCGTACTCACGATTTTTTTTTTAAGCTCCTACCAGACATTAATCTTTTCTTTTCCTAATGATTTGCAAATGCCAATTTTCTAAATGGTGAATACAGCATTCACTGTTCGTCCACCGACAGATTTAGCACGTTACTATGTAATTAGAGGCCATGTGATAAGCTTATATTATATAAATCCTACTATCTGAAAAATGGACTGTTATGAACAATCAATTTATCAATAGTCAACATCATGCTGATTAAATTACTAATCAGTTTTAATATAGGCTCAGAGCCTCTGAATTTCACTTAATAATTTGTTTTTGACCTTTTTCTTTGGTCTGGCTTCACTTGCGTTAGAATGTGAAATTTTGAATTCAAATTCATTCCATATATGACAATCAAATTTGAATCTTAGTTCCAGTGAAAATACAAATAAAATAAAATAAATAAATAAATAAATAAATAATTGAGGAGGTCAAACTTCTTGAATAAAAAGGATATTATTACAAAAATAATTGCAATTGCTCGAAGAGAATAGTAAAAATTGCACGAGGCGTCCTATATGGTAGCCTCATTTAACTTATACCGATTTTTTCCCAGTTACAACACAAAAACTTCAGCTCTAGAGCTGAATTTTCCCAGTTACAACACAAATGTTCACAACTTTGACGTGGACAAAGCCGGCTCATCCAGAGCGCACGAGGCAGTCCATGTCCGCCCCTTTGATACTAACAGATTTGTCTCTGCCAAGGCTCAAGATAGCTTTGCGGAGAAGGCCTCTAAAAAGCCGATTCCAGAGAGGGGAATTAACACAGGATGGGTCCAATTACACTACCCTCGCATGTACACTGAGCCGGTGAGGTGGGGATTCATTGATGAGTCGGACAAAGGCAATGTAATGGTGGTTAGAGAATTTTATGCCAATGGGAAGGAGCATGTCGATGGGGTAGTCATGATGTGCTGAAAGGCGGTGTACGCCTTTGTGGATGCTATACGGATGGCGTACCAGCTACCCCCTCCCCTAGATCCTTGTGAGGACTTTTATGAGGGGTATGGCAGACAATACACGAAGTGAGAGACGTTCTTTGAAACAATAGGTGTGCCCGGAAAGGAGGTTGTTTGGATGAAGTATGGTAAGAAGTTCCACTCCTCGGCACTCACCTTTGAAGGGAAGTGCTGGTTGTATATTATCAACAACCGTCTGCTCCCGTTCTCCAACACTACGAAGGTAAATGGCCCCGAGCGGCCTTGATTTGGTGCTTCATCTATGATTACAACTTCGACGTGGCCAAAGAGATTCATCAGGAGATGTTCATAAGTTGTATAGTAAAAAGGTATGGATTCTTTTTCCCTTCTTTGGTAACTAAACTTTGCAGGGAAGCTCGGGTGCCGAAAAATCTTGTGGTGGATCGTATTGTGCCAAAAGACCGCAAGTTTTGGGCAGATAAGGTAACCGCTGTTAAGGAGCCGGCAGCAGCAGGTGGTAAGGATATTAGTGACTCTGATGCATTTGAGGATGAGGATACTGCGCAAGAGGACGCGAGGGCCGAGCTACAGGCCCATGAGCAAATGGCAGCAACTGCAGCTCCATCTAGGACTGCAACATCTTCTAGGGCTGCCCGGATTTCCCGGTTCACTACTTTGGAGCAGGAGGTGGCTAGGTTGCGTACCTCGGTCACTGACTTAGGTACCCGGGTTGACGCGGTGGCTGATCGGCCGGTGAAATCAGAGAAGAAAATTTTAGGCTGGCTGAGAGCTCTGGGTCGTGCTTGCAATTTGAACCGAGACACTATCTTCGATCAGGAGTAATCTTTCAGGAAAGTTCCTTTATTTCATTGTTCTTCAACTTTTTATGCCATGAGGACATGTCTACATTTTAAGTGTGGGGTGGGGAATACTTCAATGTGTGTATATATGTATATGTGAAATTTGACTTTTTGATGGTTCTTTGTTTCTCTTTGATTATTTTTGGTGTTTTGAGTAATATTTTAATTAGGTAAGTTTAAAGTAGGTGAGTGACTTGTTCCGGCGATGGATCTCTTTCGGTGGGGTTCTTGAGAGATTAAGTAAAAAAGGGAATATAGAGACTCTTTCTGATGATGGATCCTTTAGAATATTTTCTTAAGGGAAGTAAGTCTAGAGAAAACACCAAAAATATTTTTTTTTTATTTTTTTATTTTTTAGGTAGTGTATTAACTCCCCCTTGGTTTTTCTTTGGGCCACAGTTCTTTTTCAAGGGTTTAGCTTGAACTGGGTGTAGGTAGTTTTTTCTTGTTTTGTTTTTCTTAGTATTTAGTTAGTATTGATAGGCGATGAGCCAAAAATCAAAGAGGAAGCCATTTTTCTTATTTTGTTTTTCTTAGTATTTAGTTAGTATTGATAGGCGATGAGCCAAAAATCAAAGAGGAAGCCATTGCGTTGATACACCTGAACATAATAGACACTAGAGTGCAACGCCTAGTCTCAATGGTTGACTCTTGCTAAAGTGCCTTAAAGTTGTATGTTTGTAGCTAACTTGAACACTCAAAGGAGAATGTCTTGATAAATCAATCCGGAGTGAGTTATATGCCATGTGTGTGTGAGAGTTATACTGTATTCCATGCTTTACATTTGATGCCTAGATCTTACCCTGTGTGTTTGCAAAGCAAAATAGTAGCTTCATTCGGTTTAGAAGTGATATGGACATTTCTTTGTTAAGCCAAATATATAATGTAAACCCGCCTGAATGTAATATATTGTAGTTAATCCCATTGAGCCTATATGCATGTTTCATTGGCAACCACATGCGAACCTTACCTAATAGTTTGAATAGCCTTATGTTTGAACCCGTTTACCTCCCATGAGCACTTGAATGGCCTTGACATATGCAAAAGTTAAAGTGTGAGGTGGTGGTTTGGTTTTGAGTGGTGCTAACGAAATAGAGGAAAGGTGTAGTTTTGAAGAACAAAAGAAGAAGCGCCACGAAAAAAATTCGTGAATAAATAAAGTAGTTGATAAGTGGTAGCTTGATACAAATTCACCCAAAGGAAAGGGACGTTATAAGCAAATTATGGGGAATGTTTGGTTGACATAAAAATGATATGGAATGTTAATGTGTTTTGTATTAAAAGTGATTAGGGGGATTAGTCACTATATCCAAATATATCCTACCCATTCCTTAGCCTACATTATAACCAAATAAAGTCCTAATTGATCTTATACTGGATAGGCTCGATTAGTGGACTAGTACACTATGGGCAAGCCTATGGTGCATCTGTGTGGCATGTGAATGTTCTTTTGGAGAGTGAGCGAATTTTGTCCATCTGAGTTCCTAACCTTTTTTAATCATATTAATTGTGGAACCACTCTTTTGTGTGATGTGAGGGAATGTGATTCATAAAGGAAAGGTAAGTCTTGACTTCTGTATAGAGTAGTTTGAGTAAGTGAGAATATTACATGGAACGAAAGATTCGACTTATAAGGCAAAGATTGTTCACTACTAGGCGCAACTTTGATGAATTGTTCTTGGTGTGATACGTTACGGGAAAATGTGTAGTGAAGGAACCTCTATAGAGTGTAGTGGATTGCTCGAGGACTAGCCATGATTAAGTGTTGGGTGTTGATAATATGCTAGATTCATGTAATTTGGCGTCTGTTTATGCCCCAGCTTGATTATGTTTCACAGTTCTAATATAGCTAAATGATGGTAAGTGAGATCTAATTGTGAATTTTACACTTTGCAGGAGTGACTTGCATGAATGGGGACTTAAGATTGTAATCGTAGCTAAATTGAAGTAAGAAAAACCCCTAGGAGCTGAGTACGTGAAAAGACGAGAGAAAGAAGAGCTAAAATGGAGACCTGGACTAGCGCATCCACTAGCACGACCGCGCTAGACCAGTTAGTCGAGGCAGAATGATAGGGCATATGTGGGGTCACTAGCGCGTCCACTAGTGCGACCGCGCTAGCCCAGTTAGTCGAGGAAGAATGATAGGGCATATGTGCGGTCACTAGCACGTCCACTAGTGCGACCGCGCTAGCCCAGTTCCGGAAAATTAAACTTCAGGGGTTAAATTTGGAAGTTCGGGGCAATCCACTTAACCTATAGAAGGTCTAGCTTGCCCAGGAGATGATTATCAAGGTTTTCATAGCTTAGTTCAAGGCAAGGAGAGGCAAGAGGCAAGGAGGATAATTCAACATCGAGTTCTTCCTTTCTTCCTTTTGTTTTTATGATTTGTGAATATTGTTATGATGAACACTAGTGTGAGTAGCTAAATATTTAGTCAAAGGTTTTAATGGAACCTATTGAAGGATGAACTTCTTGTTATGTTAATATAGTTTGCCCAGCTTAATCGTTATTTGTTCAACTATGTGCTTGTTATAGTTAATTGATAGGATCCTCAATTAGTTGTGCCTATTTAATGTGCATAATTGGGGAGAGAGTGCATATTTAGGTAAGTGTTGAACAACACCACTTCCAACGAATATGAGGGATCAATAACTGAGGGTTTAAAGGCGTGATTAGGGATAACGAAGCCTTGGGTGCAATCTAAACTTAGCTGTAATAAACAAAGCCAACTAGCATATCTCGGGAGAGTGCGTCTAGTAAATTATCGTGATTACTCGGGAGAGATTTATGGTAATAAGAGTGCTCATGATTGTTTGAGATGATTAGGCAATTCTACATGAAACATAACCGGAATAGATTCCATCAATAGGGAAAATCATAACCGTAGAACCTTCTCTTAATTGTTTGCAACTTAATTATATTTAGTTTTCTGTTGCTTATTTACATTCATTCTTAGTTAGTAGAAATATCGTCAATTGTTATTCAAAATATTTTGGTCGTTGATTCCGGAGAATTTAGTAATACTAACGAGAGTAATTGATTGGTTAATTCCTTGTGGGTCGACTCTAGGCTAAATACTTTGATTATTTTTGGAACGTCCATGTGTCCTTTTTATAAGGCATAGTTGGGCGTGACTAATGCTCCAAACACCACCAAAAGTTCACTCCATACTCATCTCAACCTCCTATTTTCGAATCCAACACTCAAATTTCCTAAATCTCTCTCCATTCTCACGAATCCTATATTGGCCGAAACCCTAGACCAATTTCATTTGAAATTAGTCAACTTCTAGCTATCCCTTTCTCATAATACACACATATTTCAACACAACTTTGGAAGAACTACTGACTCATATTAGTTTCGAGCCAATACTTCGACCTCCTGTCGCCGTCGACACCCCTACTACTATGACAGCGCCGCTGCTCCACCACCCAAGACCACCACTGTTTCTCCACTCTATCTTCATCTAGACTTAAAGGCACTTGTTTCCTTCTTGCACGATGTCAAACCTTGTTTGTTTTGGCACCTGCTAAAAGGAAACGTGCGCTTTAATGTCGGACAGTCACAGCTCATCTTCCTTTGCATCTCCTCATTTGATTTGGCATCGTCTTCCATCTTTTGATATAACTCTATTCTCTCTTTCCTTTTTTTCCTCTCTTATTCTTCTTCTTTGATTCTTTGTTTGTATTTGTCAATTTGTTTAGGGATTAATCGTAGTCATGTTTTTTAGTCGTATTATCAATGTATTTTATTTCAGTAATTCGTTGTTATTCTGGAATCACATGTTTCTTCATAACTTTAAATTAGTTTTCGACCTTGCCAGTCGATTAGCTTATATATAGTTTGTCAGTTTTGATATTTGGTTCTTCGACCTAGCTGGTCGACTATTTAATATGCATTTGTTATTATTGAAATTTTAGTTTTATCGACGTAGCTGGTCGATTGTTTGGTTGTTCATGCTTGTTTCTCTGGGATATTTGTTCTCCGACCTAGCTGGTCGACTGTTTTGATCATTTGGTTGAATATTCAATTAGTCGTGACTAAAAATGATAGATTTAATACAAATTGGTGGATTGTTTAATTCATCCGGTTTAGTCGGTTTATTGAATGATTTGTTAAGCTTGACCTTGTCTTACTTGGTGAATGATTTTAGTTTGAGTTTTTAGCTTAAATAAGTCATATATTGATTAAAACTGAAATAGTAAGAAATACTTGAGTGTGGGGTTCTTTGTTTGGTCGCTTTTACTGTTGTGGGCTGTTTGGAGTACAATAGTCCAAAACTCTGTCCACAATTTGTAAGAAAAATTGTTCATTTGGATAATGTTTTGGTCAAAAATATACCATTTTGGACAGATTTTTGGCCAAACAAAACCTATCCCAAGGTCCTACCCCCCCCCCCCCCATAAAACAGAGGAGCTCTTTCCTCATTTCAAAAAAGATTTTAGACTCTAAGAAAGACATCTTTTACAAACACTGTTCAAAACATCCGTTTTACACACCTTGAGAGTTGTTGGAACACATATCTTTGAACAAAAATCAACTGCTGAATAGTTTAGTAAGCTGAAGTTTGTGAGCTTTAGAGTGACTCCTAGAGTGCAAAATTATTAAGAAAAAATAGAGCAATCGATTGGCTAATTTTTGATTTTGTTAGCTACTAGTTTTAAGTGTCTTCGTAGGATTTTCTGGGTTGCTTCTAACACTGATCTACTGCTTGTTGTTGCTGTTTTTCTGCTATTTCTGCCATTGTTTCTGTCCACTTCACTATTATTTATTCTTTAGCTATCCAAGTAATAGTTTAAGACTCGTAATGTATATCTTTTTAGCAATGGGAACAACTTGAACCTGTTGCACAATTTAAACGTGTTTGATGTGATGATAGTTTTACAACAAAAGAGCTTGAATTTTATTATTATGTATCAAGCATGTAATAACATGAATATAGTCCTTAATAATACTAAAATATTAAGTTGTAAGATTTTGAATGTGATACATAAGTCGTTTATGGGGTTTTCAAGCTATTGTATCCGAGTAACAATGCTAAGTATGCCATGAATGGCTTTAGATGTATGACACATAGTATGATTTCATTTTAGTTGCTGAAATTACACTGCAAATATATATTTCTAGGAATGTTGTAGTCATATCTTTGTGAATCTGGCCATTTTGCCGGATTTGCAAAAGTGGCTATTTTTGTAAAGTGGGAGTTTATATAATGGAATTTTTACATATGTATACCATATAGAAAACCTTATTACCAACCATGTTTAAGGTTTGTGTTTATTACATTTAAGCATACCAAATTTCAATTTATATACCATAATTCAAATTAAGGATATAATTGCTTCATTTATTCTAGGCATGATTTTAGGAGCATATATTCCTTTTTATTTTTTTTCCTCTTCTCTTTCCTAGAGTTCTGATTGGTTGCATATCTTTCACCAAAGTCATAGCTTCTTCGTTACCTATTTAATTTTTTTCTCATCATTTGGCTCCATTTGGTCTCTGAACCTTGAAGACTATCCTAGGATATTGGATATTCCTGTCGTTTCACCTTATTTTAAGCAAGGAAACAAACCCTAAGTTTCTTATAGAGAGTATTAAATCATTTGCATGACAACTCACTTAACCGCTTATGAGCATTAATAGTCTCAGTCAGTTACTATCATCTTTTACATTGTTTTATCGTTATTTTAAGAACAGTAAGATTTCAGTATATTTTCTGATGCCCTCTCACCACCCACCTCCTAGAAAACAAAGGGAAAAATAAATTATCACAACAACAGCCAATGCATATAAATCGTTCTTGCCCTTTCCAAATTTGCGGCACTCCCAAAATTGAAATTTTGAATATTAAGAATTGATTAAATTTGGTATGCTTAAATTTTTTTATTGTTGTTTAATTGTAGTATACATATAAAAATACAACTTTATACAATACTTAAACTGATTTTGTAGTTTATTTGTAGAAATTGTATCTACAAACTGAATACATTGAATTTTAATATTCCAATTCTCATTTCAATTGTAACATAATTGGCATTTTCTACATAATTGTAGAAGACTTGTAGAAGTTTTAGTCTTTCCAATCTACAATTCTACAATTTAACTACAATTTAACTATAATTTCTAGAAAAATATGTTTTCTTCTTCTTCGACGAGTTTCAATATGAAATTCAGTCAAAACCAAGTCTAATCTTCACCAAAACCCCTCAAAATTGAGATATAAACTCCTAAGCATATTTCGAATTATTTACAACAACACCCAATCCAAGGGATTTTCAATTGTAGCTTAATTGGCATTTTCGACATAATTGTAGAAGACTTGTATAAGTTTTAGTCTTCCCAATCTACAATTTATCTACAACTTATCTACAATTTATCAATATTTTATCTACAATTTAACAATTTAACAATTTAACTACAATTTCTGGAAAATATGTCTTCTTCTTCTTCGACGAGTTTCAATCTGAAATTCAGTCAAAACCAAGTCTAATCTTTACCAAAACCCCTCAAAATTGAGATATAAACTCCTAAACATATTTGGAATTAGTTACAACAACACCCAATCCAAACAAATAATGATTTTTGAAAATCTAAATTTGAATTCAAAGCTTTCAAGTTTTTTAATGGCTATCAATGGTGGAAAATATATGGAGAAGGAGAGAATTACGCTGCAATGGATTTCTTCCGCCTTAAATTTCGAAATTAATGGTGATAGAATCACCATTAAATCTTATTCCTACAAATGTGGAGCCTTTTTAGGGTAGAATCTATCTATTTTTGGTTTGGTACATATTTTGTAGCAAAACTATGGACTAGGCGGGTAAATACAATATTATGAGCATTTTTGGGAATAAGGTTTGCTATATGGTATAGATAGGTAAAAATCTCTTATACAATTATGACTATGTAGTAGTGGTCATGAATACAAACTAAGTAAAGAGCTAAGATTATATCGACTCTGGGCCTTATTGAGTCAAATAAAAGCTAGCTCATTTACATTTAAACTACAAAATTACCCATTTTCTTCTATATAACATTGGGCCAAATGAATTCATTTCTTGGCCCATTTTAATAATAATTCAGCTAGCCTATATTTTTAGTAATGCTAGATGGACCAATAATATTCTAGTCCACTAGCTTCTCATTCTCTAATGAATCGTTTAACTAACTCAGTCCCTTGCAATAGCCAAATCTAAAGCTATCGGTTTCTGTAAATTGATACATTGGCCCAACTTAACTTAGTTTCTTTTTATAATTATATTTAAATGGTAGGCAATTAATAAGCATGATTTAACTTCACGGAATCGCTTGTGTAGTGTGATGTTTAACATTTAATAAATTAATACAACAATCTCATGCCATATTCATTAATTTTAGTTAATTTTTAATTTAATCAATCCTTGGCTTAAATCGCGGATTTTCTCGCGTGGCGCGATAGCTAACCTTTTTCCAATAATCTTGAAGAATCAAAATTTTAATTTTCTCAACAATCTCATGCCATATCTATTAGTTTTAGTTAATTTTTATTTTAATCAATCTTTGGCTAAAATTTAAAATTTGCTTGCATGGAGCGATAGCTAACCCTTTTTTAATAATCTTCAAGAATCAATTTTCTCAAATATGGTAATTTCTTAAAAGTACTACAAATAGTTGATTGTCGTGATTGTGAATTTGTTTGTAAGGCGCAATTATGATAAGCTAATTAATTTTGTTATTTGACCACACATTCGTTTGCGTAGTGTGATTATGACATTTTATTATATTCTTTAATAATCAAGGAATAAAAGCGGATAGGTAAAACATGAAAATTATTTAAATCACAATTTATCCAAAATTAATTCAAGCCAAGTTTTAAGTCAATAAAGCGAATGTACTAGAATCACGAGACTCGGTGAATCCCTTACACCCGGTTAATAGAATTCTATACCTGAACTTTGTTTTCGTGGACCAATAGAGTTAAATCTTCCTTTGAATAGGGATTCAAATAAAATGTGACTTGGAACACCCAAAAATAAATTCCAATTGGCAATTCTGTAAATAAATAATTCATACTCAAATTTATCACTTTAATTGAAAAACTCCTTAACCTGCAAATCCATAATACTACTTATCTTTTTTGGGGTAAAAAGGGGGTGACAGCTCAGGCAACTCCGCTGGGGATAACCAGAATTCGAGCTTGTATATTTTGACTTTTATTTGGCTTTATTAATTTTGTATATAATGAGATTTATTTGGGCCTAATGTGCTACTTGCCTACTTTTTACCGCTTTGATATTGTTGAACTTTGCACATAAGCTATTTTCTCACGCATTCCCTCTGAATCTTCTTGAAATTAAAAATAGGATTCGCTAGGCATAGCCCGCTTTCTTTGAGATAGCCGAGGTACTTGTCACCTAGTGAAGGATTTTAGTCACATGTATATTAGGCGGGGAGCACCACCAGTTAAGCCGGAAAATAATGCTACCAGTACCGTGACCCTCCTCGGCTTGAGCTGTCCGCTCGAGTAAGCCAGTCTAGATATCTTCTCCTCCAGGATTTAAATCTAGAAGAACAAACTTCATGCCGGATATCCCTAGTAGGTTTGATTTATGTGCATCACGTGCATTTAACTTAAACTCGGCATAGGGGTCGTGTCCGTATAAGACAGATATCCTCTTTGAGACCATTATGTTCACATATGTGCTACTTGATACATCATTTGGAAGCCTTACTTGCATTGTCGACCGGCTTTAAAAAATTAATGTAATCATTAAAAATGAAAAAAAAAAAGCATTCTCTTCGTTCAGTGCAAATAAATAATTTTAAAAAAAAATGATTTTGTAGTAGTCTCGTGTGAGTTGTAAAGATTAATTTTTATTAAAAAAATAACAAAAGGGAAAAGTACCCAGTTTCACCAAAGTACGGAGTGTTTGATTCTCACTGGATATGAAATATGTAGGGAACCTTTATCGAATCCATCTCCCAATGTTTAAAAAAATCCAAAACTATTTTTCATTAACCTTTGATACATCAAATCCCGAAACTAGAGGAAACGAAAAAACTAAAAACTAAGAAAAAGAATTTGAATTCCAAATTATTTTTGTTCTTCTTCGGAAGTTTGTTTTTCATCGAAAATTAAAAAGAAAACTCATAATCAAAAATATTTTCAGAAATTCAAAGGTATATATTAAAAATCTAAAAATATTTTCTTTCTTTCTAGAAGTCTTTCTTACGATAATTCAAAAAGTTGAAATTCAAAAAAAAAATATTTTCTTTCTTCTTTAGAAGTCTTTCTTTCAACAACTCCCAAAACAAATCTAAATATATTTTCCTTTAAATCTATTTTTTAGACATCAAATCTAGAAATTTTAAAATAAATAAATAAATAAATTTAATTGCAAAATATTTTCAATCTAATTCTGAAGTTTTTTTCTTTCTGAGAGTAAAAAACAAAACTCAGAAACCAAATATTTTTTTTCATTCAACGGCAAAAATTAAAAACTCCAAAAATATTTTCTTCTTCTTTGGAAGTCTTTCTCTTGATTTTTTTTTTTTACTCATTAGAAGTATTTAATCCAACAATTTCCACAAAGAAAAATCTAAAAATATTTTCTTTATTAGGAGCTTTCGTGGACTAGTTTGTATGTAAGTAAAAAAACAAAAAAAAAAGTTTAGTTTATTTATTCATTCTTGATACCCATGAACTACGCAATGATCTGATTCATGCGGCGACATGATACTTAGCCAACCTACAAAAGTTTCAATCAAATATTTTTTTAATGACTCTAATGTAAGGGATCAAAACAAGGCGAGTGAACGGAAAAAAATATGAAAGAAAAAAAATGAAAAAAATTGATAATAGTGTCAATAAGCAAGAAGCTGATAAGCCAGAATGAAACATGAAGCCTTCCAAAAATCATGTTAGAGATGGTGATATTTTAGAAGCCTAGCATATCTATGTGTAATTCCTATTTGTAAAATGCTTAATCCTAACACATTTGTTGCCTCTTATCTAGTAAGCTTAAGGTGGCTGGTTTGTGGTAAAACTAGCAACACATCATTACTTCATAAGTTCTATGGGAGCGGTGGTAATGGATAACAGTGACAATCCGCAGGATCAGTCAGTTGAGCAAGAATCAGAGGAAATAAGAAAATTGATACAACAACTGTCAGATGTATATCAAGCTTGGGTTTTTGATCGACCTCCACCCCAGTGTCCTTTTGAGGGAACTTCCACCATACCCCAAGCTACTCAAACACTGCTCCATGCAATGAGCGATCACATTCTACCATAGGGTTTAGTGCCAAACTACAGCCTCCATGCTGTTCCTAGTATCTCTAACATGCGATCTTCCGTCGCACCAGTCAGGAACACCCCTCTCGTCGTGTCTGGTGCACCGGTATATACAATCCATCCACCACCTTTTGTGATGAGGCCAAACTATGAGCTACCATCTCATGATTATGATAGCAAATACTACTCTCTAAATATGGATTTCGGGGTCTTGACTCCATACAATCATACTCCTTAGTACGAGTCACCAGTAAAAAATGAAACGCCTGCCACGACAGTTTTAGCTAGATGAGATGGCCAAGAAAATGAAAAGTCTTGAACAAAATATAAAGAATATACAGGGATAAGGTGGTCACATAAGTGTTTCATTCAGTGATCTATGCATGTTCCCTCACATCCTTTTACCACGATGGTTCAAGACCCCAAAATTTAAGAAATATGATGGACACGACAACCCTATTGCCCACTTGAAAAGGTACTACAACCAGCTGAGGGGTGTAGAAGGAAAGGAAGAGCTGCTGATGGCGTACTTTAGGGAAAGCATTGTGGGGATAGCTTCCGAATGGTTCATTGACCAAGATACCTCTCACTAGCATGTTTGGGATGACATGGCCCAAGCCTTCATCACACAATTTCAGTACAACATTGATATTGTTCCGAGTCGTAATTTCTTGCCCAATATGAAGAAAAAGCTAACCGAAAGTTTTAGGGAGTATGTCATCAAGTGGAGGAAGTAAGCAGCTAGAGTTAAGCCACCCATGGATAACTACGAGTTGATTATTGTTTTTTTGGAGGCTCAAGAGCCTGATAACTTTCAGAACATGATGTCTGAGATGGGTAGACCTTTTGCAGAAGCAATCAAAATAGGGAAGATGTTTGAAAATAACCTTAAGACTTGAAGAATTGTAAGTCGAGTTACTCTCTAAGCCACCACCCAAGCTATCAAAAATGGGTCGGGAGGTTTGGCCAATAAAAAGAAGAGGGATGGAGGGTCTGTGATGGCTTCGGGATATAGGGAAGTTCAAATAGGGGCATCACACCCTTATATGCAAGTTCAATAGGGGCAATCCAACTACCCTCAACTTTATTATCCCCTTCCAATTCCTCAATACTCTGTGGTCCCACCATAATATATTGTCTTCAATGCTCAATCATATGCTCGGCCTCCCAATCAGTAGGTACGAGAACCAGATCTATGGGCCCCCACCTCATTAACAAAATTTTTAGGCACCCTATAATGCTCGTCCCAGACAGGATTATGGTCGAAAACAGAGGCCGACAAAAAAATTCACTCCATTGGCTGAATCATACTCTAGTCTACTGCAGACGCTGAAGCAAATGGGCGTGATTGGACCCATCGCTCCCCTCCATATCCATCCTGATTCACATGGATTTAAAATAAATGCTAGATATGAATATCATTCAGGTGCCCTGAGGCATAGCACCGATGACTGTTGGGTTCTAAAATGAGCCATAGAAAGACTCATTTATGAAAAATTGATTGTAGTGATGAATGGAGAGGACCCTCATAATGTGACAAACAACCTGTTTCCAGTACACAATGATGTTCGTTTTGTGGGAATGATTATCCGAGATCAAGAGTACAAGCCGATCGGTCAAGCAGAAATGACAATGGGAGCAATTCAAGAAGGAACAAGTCTGGAAGTAAGTCCAAGATGAGATGTGCCGTTGATTGTGAAAGGAACTCTGAGCTCAGAAAAGGTAACTTTATTTGTTTCCAAGGTATCAAGGTTGGAGGTTCGCTCCAGTGTTCCAAGACCAATGTTGTATGTCCTTGGAGGCCGTGGCAAGGAGGAATCAGGGTGGAGCGAATGGCGTAACAGAAGCGATCATAATCAAACCTATCGTGCAACCCCCTATGACAAATACGAAAACCATTACTTGGAACTACAACAAAACTATGATGAACTACAAAGCCAACGAAATCATATAGAAAGTGTGCGAGACTGGAGGTTTGACTCGATCAGGGAGGTGTTACTCTCTAGAAGAGTTGAGGAAAGCTAAGCAAAACAGAGAAGGCCAATTACCAATAAAAAACCAGTCATTGAAGTAGAGGCGGAAAAGTTTTTGAAAAGATGAAAGTTCAGGATTACCCAATCATTGACCAGCTAAGAAAGACTCCTGCCCAAATTGTTCTACTATCTCTGCTAATACATTCCAAAGAGCATGCCCATGTAATAATCAAGGTCCTGAACATGGCACATATCTCAAAGGAGACCATAGTGAATCAGTTAGAGAAGATGGCCAACAAATTTTTTGAGGTGAACAGAATCTCCTTTATTGATGATGAACTTCCAAGGAGAGAGCCGGGCATAATAGGGCTTTGCACTTTATGGTCAAATATGAGGGGAATTATGTAAAGCGAGTCAGGGTTGATGGAGGCTCAAGTGTAGATGTAGGACCTCTCTCGACCTTGCAAAGCATGAAGATCAATACATACAGAGTCCGACCCATCAATGTTCACATCCCGGCTTTTGATGGCTCAGTGAGAGATGCCATTGGCGAAATACTTGAGTGTAGGGTTCTTTATTTGATTGTTTTTAAAGTTGCAGACTGTTTGGAGTACAATACTCCAAAATTTTGTCCATAATTGGTAAGAAAAACTGTTCATTGACCAAAGTTCTAGTTTTGGACAAATATTTTGTCAAAAATCTTTCATTTTGGACAGATTTTGGCCAAACAGTTTTGTTCCAAAGTCCATCCCCCCCTTACAAAAAGGAGCTCTTTCCTAATTTCAAAAAAGATCTTGGACTCTAAGAAAGACATCTTTTACACACATTATTCAAAACATCCTTTTTTCACACCTTGTGAGTTGCTGGAACACGCATTTTTGAACAATAATAAGCAGCTGAATACTTTAGTAAGCCGAAGTTTGTGAGCTTTATAGTGACTCCTAGAGTGCAAACTCATTAAGAAAAAATAGAATAATCATTTGGCTAGTTCTGAGTTTGTTAGCTACTAGTTTTAAGTGTCTTCGCGGGATTTTTTAGGTTGTTTCTAACATTAATCTGCTGCTGGTTGATGCTGTTTCTTTTGCTATTTCTGTCGTTGTTTCTTCCCACTTCACTACTGTTTGTTCTTTTGTTATCCAGATAATCTCTTAAGACTAATAATGTATATCTTTTCAGCAATGGAAACAACTTGAACTCGCTGCACTATTTAAACGTATTTAATGTGATGATAGTTCGACAACAAAAGAGGTTGGATGTTATTGTTATGTATCAAGCATGTAATAACATGAATATAGTCCTTTATAATACTTGAATATCATGTTATAAGTTTTTGAATGTGTTTTGTAAGTCGTTTATGGGTTTTTCAACATGTTTTGAATCTATTGTATCCGAGTAAAAATGCTAAGTATGCCATGAATAACTTTAGGTGTATGACACATAGCATGATTTCGTTTTAGTTGCTGAACTTACACTGCCAATATATGTTTCTAGGAATACTGTAGTAATATTTTTGTGAATCTGGCCATTTTGTTAAATTTGAAATAGATGCTACTTTTTAAAAGTGGGTGTTTATACAATTGTGACTATTTAGTTAGTGATCATGAATGCCAACTTAGTAAATATTCAAGATTGTATCAACTCTGGGCCTTATTAAATCAAATAAAAGCTGGCCCATTTACCTTTAAACAACAAAATTACCCCTTTTGTTCTATATAGCATTGGGCTAAATGAATTCTTATCTTGGCCCATTTTTAGTAATAATTCAGCTAGCCCATATTATTAATAATGCCAAATGGGCCAATAATATTCTAGTCCACTAGCTTCCCATTCTCTAATGAATCATTAAACTAACTCAGTGCCTTACCATAGCCAAATCTAATACATACATACATATATATATATATATATATATGTTTATTCAAAGTACCTCGATAAAAATCAAAATTTTCTTTTATAAGATAACTCAGTCTCTTTTTATAATTAATTTAAATGGTAGGATATTAATAGACATGTTTTAACTTTACGGGATCGCTTGTGTAGCGTGATATTTAACATTTTATAAATTAATTCAACACCATCATGTCATATTCATTAGTTTTAGTTAATTTTTAATTTAATCAATCCTTGGCTAAAAATGCGGATTCGCTTGCGTGGTGCGATAGCTAACCTATTTTTAATAATCTTCAAGAATTAATTTTCTGAACAATCTCATACCATATCCATTAGTTTTAGTTAATTTTTAATTCAATCAATCCTTGGCTAAAATTGCAAATTCGGTTGTGTGGCCCGATATCTAACCTTTTAAAATAGTCTTTAAGAATCAATTTTCTCAAATGTAGTAATTTCTCAAAAGTACTACAAATAGTTGATTGTCGTGATTGTGGATTCGCTTGCGAGGCACAATTACGATAAGCTAATTAATTTTGTTATTCGATCACGCATTTGTTTAAGTAATGTAATTATGATATTTTATTATATTATTTAATAATCAAGGAATAAAAGCGGATAGGTAAAATATGAAAATCATGTAAAATCACAATTTATTAAAAATTAATTTGAGTCACGTTTTATACAATAAACCGATTATTCTAGAACCACGAGACTTAAAAAATGCCTTATGCCTTCTCCACAGTCAACAAAATTTCTTATCCGAACTTTATTTTTATGCACCGATATAAAAGAGTCAAATCTTCCTTTGAATAGGGATTCAAATAATAGGTAACTTGGAATATCCAAAAATAAATTTCAAGTGGCGACTTTGTAAATATATAATATCTGTTAAAGTTTGTCACTTTAATTGGGAAAACTCTTTAACCCTCAAAACCATAATGCTACATATCTTTTCGGGGGTAAAAAAGGGTGAGACAAAAGGTGTTTACCCTAAAAATTGATAACAATCAAATTTAAAGTGTGGTTTTAAGGACACGTTATTTCACCTAATATCAATTGATGAATAAAAAGATTAGCAATAAAAACTTATAATGATATAAAGCAAACCAGTGTTGAAACATAATTCATCCCTCGAGCTAGGATGTCGTCGAACCGGTCAATACCAAATAATTAAGAGACAATTTTGATGAACAAGAATATAAGCTAGAAAGGAAGTGTTGTATTGCTCTGATATGCGTGAATGTAATGTGCTTATAAAATGATTAGAACACTCTTTATATAGTAGAGGAATCTTATCTACGGTACAATTATAAAGATGGAAGTAAATCCCAAGATAAGCCTAACCAACCGCCCTTGATTTGATCTGTTCAGAGATCTTCGCCATGATCTTCGACCAGTCACGAATATCTCACTTCTATGTTATTGCGCTTTGCTCGAAGTGTGCCCTATTTGGTATCGATCTCTACTGGCATCGATTTCTACATGCACCTTGATTTTCAAACTCGGCACCTTGTTGTCGTGCTTTGGTCTGGTCCACTACAAGGTTGACTTTTGATGCGGCTCCCTGGTCTTGATCAAATAGTAAAATCGGGAAAGACTGGTTTTAACCGTATACATATAGTCCCCTTCTTCCTTGGATTGTAATGAGAAGAAATGAAATGAGCCTTCGATTTTGTACTTCGACCTGTCATAACTTCATCCTCATGATGAAAGCGACGGAAGTGACCAAAACTTCCCATTGGTACAGTTCCCCAAGTCATTAATGAGCATCAGTTGGTGGTCAGCTACCCGTGCTTTTGAACCGTTGTCGTGAATTCATAAATATCCCCCTCTCTCATTGATTCAATCTTTACTTTCACTTTCTTCTAATTTCTCAAGCTTTTGCACCTCTTAGGTCCCTCTTTTCTATAAAATCTCCAGGGTTTATCGTTGATCCCCTCACAAAACACCACTCCTGTCATCTCCCTCTCTACTTAAACAATCACAAAACTTGCAAAATGTCGAAAACTATTTCTCAAAAGGAAAATGCTTCTTTATCGTGACCGGCCGGCGATAGAACACTGGTGGAGTCGTGCCCTAAGGAGTGCGTTCCCGGGGTTTGTGTCCTAACTTTCAACTTCAAGGTCGAGAAAACTTTATCCATCCTTGGTCTATGCGAGACAATGTCGAGATATATATGCTCGCTAAATGAGAGCAACCTTAAGAAGGTAAAGAAAGACTGCCATTGAGAAGACAAAGAGGTGGTGATTCCGGCCCCTGAAGAAGACATCACTACCCATGTGGAAGGGTTTCTAAGTGTTTACAGTTACCCTTTCATGTTGGGAACTCTGAATATCAAATAACCCTAGGCCAAATCCATCCCTTTTTTGGCAGATGGTTATTCTGCTCCGATTCTTTGCGAGCAAATTCGAGGGGATGTCTTTCACCCTCGACCATCTCATAAGGTTTTATAGCCTCGTGTCTATCGAGGTAGGCTAATAAGACTTCAATGTCAGGCTACCAAGGTGCTGTTCTCGAGCATAGATGAGGACAAGTATTGAGGATAGATGGGCCGATTCATTCAAGTGAAGACTTCCGACCCAATCTCGGCCGAGAAGATGCCATTTCCTAGAAATGGAATATGAAGCGTAAGTACAATCCCACATACAGTTTGCATTTATTTTTTTGCTTCCTTTGCTTCTTCTCATCGACATTGCTTTCTATGATATAACAGTCTCTTGGATGCCCAGTGCGATTCCTAACCTCGAGAGGGGGGTTTGGGACCTAGCTTTGACCTCTTCGTACATCGAACATTCATGGCGTGATTTGGCAAGGTGCCGATAGTAAGGCAAAAATCATGATAGGCCCCTTTTCACGTATTTGGCGATTTTCGCTAAAATGTTTCTTTTCAAACTCACTTGATTTCCTTTCATATTGGCCTGGGATAAGATACTATTATGAGTCCCCCGTTTGAGGGGGAGGAGGTTTTGCCCCCGGCCCCAAAACTGTCGAAGGATAAAAGGAGTAAAGGGGTGTCGATCTCCAAGGATCAAAAGCCCAAGAAAAGTAAGGCTCGTAAGCCAAAGGAAGACACCATCCCTCTGCCTGCTAAGGTAGTTCAGTTACTAAGAGAGGAAGAAGAGAAGATGATGAAGACGGCAACTCTGAACTGATTGCCTGAGTGAAGAAAAAACAATGAGGCCTCAAAAATCATTTAGTCGGTGAGGGTTGAAGAGATTCAGCCTCAAAACGAGAAGGTCTTGGAAGAGGGCCCAAGTAAAGTCCCAGAGTCGGAGACTGAATATGCCTACCGCCAAAATGAGCAATCGGTGGGTATGTCCGAAAGGGCCGACTCTGAGGCCCTTCGAAATGAAGATAACGTCCCAAGTGAATCGCTTGGGGAAATATAATTGGAGATTCGCGACCTTCCCTACATTTTTTGAGGAAGCAATTTAAGAAGCCCAAGTCATAGGGACCCCCAATGTAGAAGGAGCCCACAAAGGGTAGAACCTCTTCTGTGGGTGTTTTACTAGGGACGAAGATGTTGTCGACATGATTGTAGCATCGAGTCTCTTCGATGAGGCTCAACAAGCCTTGAGTTCAATAAGTCCCAATACCCCTCATTAACATCACACTTGCATTTGTTTCTTCTTTTGTTGTCAAATATCCATTCTTCTTTCCGCATAGGTCTTGGCACATTATGAGGAGGAATTTTTCAAGTCCCGAATAGAGCTGAGCCGATGCGAGGTCGATCTTTAAAAGCTCCCGAAGAACAAAAAAACCCTCAAACTTCTTTTCACGCAAAAAGAAAAGGAGACCAAGGGCCTCTGATCCGAGTTAGCCACATATCATAAAGAGCAAACTGACCTGGTTGAGTAGGTAACCAAAATCTTAGAAGCCCCATGTATTGGTTCAGGGACGACGACTAATACTTCAATCTTACAGGTTCAACAGAAGGCCGAAAAGATCGAACAACTCTGTGAAGAGGTTAACAAGATCAGGGCAGAGACCTTGGGGTGGAAATAAAACATAGACTGCCTTGCCTCAAAGAAAGATATTGCTCGAGCCTAACTGTAACCGACCCAAAGTCAACTTCCAGGAATGAAGGAGGAAAGCTCAGCTCAAGCCAAGAAAATAGACGAGCTCGAGGCTCGGTTGGCCGTCGAACTTGCAAAGGTTAAATTTAAGGTAGAGAAAGCAAAGTCTAATGCAAAGGCAATCACGCAATCTACTGGTCTGATGCTAAAGTTGTTCAAGCCCAAGTAAGAGAATGTGTTAAGACCGCTCAAAGTCAAGCTTTTTGGATTGCCGAGCGCGCCAAGTGCCAATCTCGGAGGGAAGCTCTTGAGGAGATCCATTCTTGAGGTTTTGATCTTACTGACGATATAAGAAAAGCAAAAGATCTTGAATATGATGCCAAGGCATTAGCCTCCTCCGACAATAATGTTGATGCCAGAAGCAAGAGCGACTCCGAGAATGAGGATGACCCCGATGGAGAGGGAGCTTCCCCCAAGAATAATTAGTAACAGTAGGATTTTTCTTTTTTTTATCTTTTCTGTAGGACCTTGATCGGACCTTGTAAATATCTTTATATATAAAAGACCTCTTCTTTCTTTGACTTGTTTTCATTTAAATTTCTACTTTGTGTTTCATTCATGCCTTGAAAATTTTTATCACAAGTTCGAAGCTTAGGAAATTGGATATGCTAGTGTAGTATATTTAATCAAGTGATAACCTTTTGGTCATAATTAAGTGAGAATGATCCCTTGAACTCAAAAATAACATGGCCCTTAGGCCTTTTGAGTTAGGGCGATATGGCATTGAAAGAAGGAAATTTTTCCACTTTCGGCTCAAAAATGTTCACTGCATAGAAATTTCTTATGCCTTAGCATGAAATAAAGTTGTTCGAGATTTAAAACAGTCCTGTATCCCGTAGGGTTTTTGAGGCGTGATGTTGTCAAAACCATTTATAATTTTGTCGAGGGTAGCCCTTTTAACCGGTTTTGTGAAGATATTAGAAGGCCTATTTTATTACAAAATCCGGACGTCTCTAATCCTTGTTAGTTTGGCCAAAGCCTTTACTCGAGGTTTTCCCCTTGGGCTCATTTCTCAATTACACTTCGAACTGGTTTGCAGTGTCAGTCCTCGAGTGGGGTGGTTATGGCCTATAAAAATGAGGGTTTCCTTTTTAAGGTCTTATAGTCCTGAGATTTTAGTAGTTCGATTACATTAATATTTTGGACGGCAGTTCCTGAGCACGGGGTAAGTCGTTTGAACTTCAATTATGATCGGTCCTTAAGCATGTTTTCACAATTAGATCAAAAGTATGAAATTGTAAAGTAAACATTTCTTTAAGGCAAGAATATTTGGCAAGCAAAATACTTCTCTCAATAGATTATACATGCGTACATGTTTGCCTTTAGGGCTTGAGTGATCTAAATGGGCACGGTTTGTTTGAGCGTTTGACCCTTACAAAGTTTTACCTATCGAGACCTTGCTGACACGAAGTACCTTCTTTGTAACAAAGATAACATACAAGGGTGATGCCCCCAGTATTCGAGGTTGATTGTAGAGAAGCCTCGGATATTGTCGAGTTTCTCTAAATTAGCACGCACAATGGTTGACTCATTAAAAAACTCGTCGAAAAAACCCACTTGGGACAATGCTGGGCTAAGAAAAAAAGGGTGCAATGCGTGCTTTCAGACTTAAGGAATTTGTGATGAAGGATCCTTTAATATCTTCGATTGAACACCTGCAATTAGTTAGTATAAAATATAAATGAAAATGGAAAAATTCGTACCTTGGCATATGTTCCAACTATTTGGTAATTGCTCGCTGTCCATCGTACCAAGTTTGTAGGATCTTTTTCTGACGATATCGAGGACCTGATACAGTGCCTCCCAATTCAGGACAAGTTTTTCTTTATTTGGGTATCGAGTATTGCTGGCGACCTTTCCCACAACTAAGTCCCCAGTTTTAAAGTGTCAAAAATTGGCTCTTAGGTTTAATAACTCTCGATCTGTTATTTCTACACTACCTTCGAACGAGGGTGGCTTCCCGTCTTTCGTATAGAAATTCTAAGCTCGTATTCATAGCCTCGTGATTTGACTCTTTAATTGTATACTGAAACCTGAAGTTAGGTTCCCAGACTTTGACCAGGATTAGAGCTTCAGTACTGTAGACTAAAGAGAATGGTGTTGCCCCTGTACTGGATTTTGATGTTGTTCAATACACCCAAAAGTCATCGGGAAATACTTCTCTCCATTTTCCTTTTGCTTCGTTCAATCTTTTCTTCAGATTTTGGATGATGGTCTTGTTTGTCGGTTCAGCCTGTCCATTCCCACTAGGACAATACGGCGTTGACATGATCCTTTTTTGTGTGATCTTTAAAAAATTTATCACTTTGCTGCCGACGAAATGCTTTCCATTATCACATACGGTCTCGGCGGGCATTCCGAATCCATATATAATGTGGTCTCAAATGAAGTCTAGGACTTCTTTTTCTCTGACTTTCTCAAAGGCTTGTGCTTCAACCCGCTTAGAGAAATAGACAGTCATTGACAAAACAAATTTAGGTTTACCTGGGGATGATGGTAGAGGGACGACGATATCCATCCCTCATTTCATGAATGGCCATGGGGATAGGACTGAGTGGAATTGCTCTCCGAGTTATTTGATCATTGGTGCCTACCTTTGACATTGGTCGCACTTTCGGACAAATTCTTTAGCGTCCTTTTCCATATCGGCCCAATAGTATCCTGCTCCAGTGACTCTTTGAACCACTGACTCGGCACCAGAATGATTTCCGCAAGTGCCGTTGAGAATTTCCCGTAGAATGTAGTCGATGTCTCCTGGTCCCAAACATTTTGTGAACGGTCCATCGAAAGTTCTCCTATACGGTGTTCCACCCTCATCCAATATAAACAGTGTGGCTTCGTGCATAGAGTCCTCGTTTCTTTAGGATCCGATGGAAGCTTCCCGTTCTTTAGGTATTCGATGTACTTATTCCTCCAATCCTAGGTTAAACTTGAGGAGTTTATTTCGGCATGCCCTTCTTTAGTTACTAACCTTGAAAGTTGTACGACAATACTCGAGCTAAGTTGATCGTCTTTGATCGACGACCCCAAATTTGCAAGGGCATCGGCCTCGCTATTTTGTTCTCAAGGTACATGTTGTAGTGTCCATTCATTAAATAGATGTAGAGACACTTGTAGTTTGTCTAAGTACTCGTGCATTAAATCTTCTCGAACCTTGAAAGTTCTGTTGACTTGATTTACCACAAGTTGGGAGTCGCACTTAGCTTCGATGACCTTCGCTCCTAAGCTTATAACTAGCTCGAGACCTGCAATTATGGCCACATTCTCAGCCTCATAGTTAGTCAATTGTGATGTTTTGGTAAAATGCCTAATTTTGTAACCCGTGGGTGGCTTCAAAATGATGCCCAGCTTGGATCCGTTCACATTCAAAGCACCGTCTGTTAAGAGGTTCCACACCCCCGATGATGTACTTGATTTCAATAATAGTTCCTTTTCGACCTCGGGTACGAGGGCTAGTGTAAAGTTGGCCACAAAGTCTGCCAAGATTTGAGACTTGAAGGACATTTGGGGTGATACTCGATATCGTACCCGCTGATTGCGACGGCCCATTTGGCCAATTTACTCGAGAGTTCGGGCTAGTACAAAATGTTGCAAGGGGATACATGGTTACAACACAAATTGGATGACATTTGAAATATGGTTTTAATTTCCTAGAGGAACTTGTTAAAGCAAGCGCTAATTTTTCCAAGTGTGGGTATCGATTCTCGGTTTCACTAGGGTCCAACTAACATAGTAAACAGGAAATTGCGTACCTTGCTCTTCTCAAACTAAGACCCTACTTACCGCTATCTCCGAGACTGCTAAGTACGAGTAAAGTTGCTCGTCCGTTTTTGGGGTATGAAGCAGTAGCAGGATCGACAGATATCATTTGCGTTCCTCCAAGTCCTATTGATATTCCAGGGTCCATGCAAAATTTTTCTTCTTCTTAAGTAGTGGAAGAATCGGTAGCTCCTATCTGAGGACCTTGATAAATCGGCATAGGGTGGCTATGCACCCTGTCAACCTTTGTACAGCCTTGACATCATCAACAACTGTGATGTCTTTGATTGCCTTGATTTTATCAGGGTTGATGTCGATCACCTGATTTGATACTATAAACCCGAGGAACTTGCCCGAACCGACCCGAATGCATATTTCTTTGGGTTGAGCTTCATATTGTACTTTCTCAGTATGTCAAATGCCTCTTACAAATGTTTTAAATGGTCCTATGCTTGCAAGGATTTGACTAACATATCATCAATATAAACCTCCAAACGGCATTACGTTATAGAAATAGGTGACGTATTTAATTATAAAAGATATTTTTTCCTCATCCTCCGGGTTCATTTGTATTTGATGTACCCGGAGTAGGCATCGAGAAAACTAAGTATCTCGTGGCCAACCATAGCATCGATCATGTGATCGATATTCGGCAAAAGAAAGGAATCTCTAGGGCATGTTTTTGTTTAAATCCTTATAGTCTACACACATTCTAAGTTTGTTTCTCTTTTTAGGGACTACAACTACGTTTGCTAACCATTCAGGATATTTTACCTCCCAAATGGATACTATATTGAGAAGTTTTATTACCTCGTCCTTGATGAATACATGCTTGACCTCGAACCAGGCCTTCTCTGTGCTTTACCGGTTGGAACTTTGGGTCAATGCTCAATACATGTGTAGTTATCTCTGGTGGGATACCTGTCATATCTAGGTAAGACCAAGAAAAACAATCCATGTTATTTAAAAGGAATTGAACGAGTTTTTTCCTAAGCTCGGGGGTTAACCTCGTGCCCATGTATACATTTCGATCAGGCAGGTGCTCGATCAGTATGATCTGTTCCAGCCCTTTGACCGTTGACTTTATTGCATCAGAATCATCAGGGATTATAAATGTTCGAGGTATCATATAATCGTCATCCTCGAAAATTTCCTGCTCCTACAATCGGGGCAAGGCTGGTGACTATAGTTACTTTCTGATTTCCTGCTTTACCTTAGACTTCGGTCCCTTTGCTAATGAAAGCGCCGAAACCGGTACTACCTCAGTGATTGCAAATATTTCTTTTGCGGGGGTTGCTCACCATATCCCATTTTTATTCCTTCTGATGTTGGGAATTTCATGACTTGATGAAGTGTCGAGGGAACTACTCTCATGTTATGAATCCAAGGCCTTTCGAGTAACGCATTTTACCTCGTGTCACCTTCGATCACATGGAACTTTGTTTCATGTATATTCCCGGCCACGTTTACTGGCAAAAATATTTCCCATTTGGTGGTTTCACTTACCATGTTGAAGCCATTAAGTACTCGAGGTGCGGGACAGATTTCATCTTGGAGATCGAGTTCTTCTACAACCCTTGATCGAATAATGTTTTCCGAGCAACCTGGATCAATCAAAACACGTTTAACCTGAATTTTATTCATAAGGATATATATTTTCCAGTGCATCGTTGTGAGGTTGTTTGATCGCTTCTTCATCCTCATCGTTGAAAGACAAGGTTTCTTCCGATATATAGTCCCGACTTTGCATTTAACTTATGATTGTCTCCTTGGTGCATTTAAATATCAGCACTTGAGGAATATCGACCCCTACAATGATTATATGAACCACATGTTTTGGCTATTCATGCTCGCTCTACCTGTTCGAATTCCTATTTTTAAAGTGGTTCTTGGCAGGATCACTTAAGAATTCTCGAAAATGGCCCTAATTGAATAAATGAGCTACCTTCTCTATCAACGCTCTGCAGTCCTCGGTTTTGTGTCTATGGGTACCATGGTACTTACCTATTTGATTAGGGTTTCGTTGAGCTGGTTTGGTCAGTAAGGGTCTAGGCCATCTAGTATCCTTGATCCATCCAATGGCTGACACGATACCCGATGCATCAATGCTGAAGTTGTATTTAGATAGTCGTGGTGCTTCTTTGTGCTCGACATGTTTGTCGAAGCCACTTTTACTCATGATCCATGGGGAGCTTTGTCCCGATCATTTCTTCAATCGTTCTGAGCGGGATTATGTCCTAAGTCACTGTTTTTATGATCTGCATTATAGGGTTAGTACCAATCTCTGTTCGATCAGAGTTCTCTGTCGACGTCCCATTGAATTATGCCGAAGGGCCTATAGGAGTAAAAGAACTGGAGGAGCTTCCCAATTGATCATCCTCAACCCTGATCTTCAACTGGTATCGGTTATGTACATCGGTCTAGGTCATATCTGGATATTACATTAGATTCTGCTTTAGTTGTCGTGATGCTATCAAACTTCGTTCATTCAAACCTTGAGTGAAGGCTTGAACAGCCTAATCATTTGCAACCAGGGGTAGGTTCATGAGTTCCCTCTAGAACCGAGATATGAATTCCCTTAACATTTCATTGTCCTTTTGCCTCACTTTAAAGAGGTCATAGTCACATCTTTATTGCTCCAGCATATACCTCTACAAACGAATCTGCAAGTATGGCAAAGGACCCGATGGAATTGGGCGGAAAAAATTGTGTTACATATCATTGCCTCTTTCGATAAAGTCTCTCCAAACATTTTCAATAGAATGGATTCAATCTCATCGTCTTCTAAGTCATTCCCCTTTTTTTGCGCATGTATAAGAAGTAATGCTCATTACGGTCAGTGGTCCTATTGTATTTGGGAATTTTTGGCATACGAAATTTCTTCGGGATGGGCTTCGGAGTCACACTTGAAAGGGAAAAGCTTATGCACGAACTTCTTCGAATCGAAATCCTTTAGAATCAGGAGTGCCTCTGGTATTTGATCAACCTGGGAGTTGTATATTTCTACTTTCTATCATTAGCCTCAATTTTCTTTTCACCTGATTCGATACGTTGTGAGCTCTTCGAACATCTTCATAATGGTGGGGTCAGTCCCGATTCATTGGCATTTGATATCTCCGGTATAGGTTCGACTATATGAACAACTTCTTTTGATGTTTCAAGCTCGATTCTACTTTGTGCTCGATTCTGATTTTGGAGTCGCGTTATCGTAGCTTGTTGAGTCTATAACATTTTAAATATCATGCGAAGGCTAATTCCTGCTTCTACACTGCTCTATCTGTTCTGATCGGCTGCTTGGGCATATCTGTGGATGCTATTTTTAGGATCGACTCCAAAATTTCCATTAATGGCAATATGAGGGCTAGCATCGACTGGGTCTACAGCCGGTGGTCCATCGGGGTTGATTGGAGAAACTCTGTGTTTGGGGCGGCTATGTTTTCGTTCTCGCCATGAAGACCAAGACCATTGTCTGTGTGAGTGGGTGCTACTTGAGAGTTTGATATGTTGATTCCTAAAATCAAAGATACTTATGAGAACAAGCATAATGTAGTGTGTGTTATGATAATTAATACCAGGCAATAACTATTGTGTTTAGCCCCACAGTGGGCACCAAACTGTTTACCTTGAAATTGGATAACAAGTAAAGTAATAATGTGATTTTAAGGACATATGATTCACCTAATACCGATTGATGAATACGAAGATTAGCAATAAATATTAACAATGATATAAAGCAAACCAATATTGAAACGTAATTCAGCCCTCGAGCTAGGATGCCCTCAAACTGGTCAGTACCAAATAATTAAGAGATAAACAAGTTGACGAACAAGAATATAAGCTAGAATGGAAGTGTTGTATTGCTCTGATATGCGTGAATATCATGTGCTTACAAAATCATTAGAAACCTCTTTATATAGCACATGAATTATTTATGGTACAATTCTAATTATAGAAGTAAAATCCCATTATAAGTCTAAACAACCGCCCTTGATTTGATCTGTTCGGAGATCTCTGCCATGATCTTCAACAAGTCACAGATATTTCACTTTTTTGTTATTGTACTTTGCTCGAAGTCAGCCATATTTGGTCTCGATCGCTACTGGTCTCGATCTCGACAGACACGTCAATTCTTAAACTCGGTACCTTGTTCTCGTGCTTTGATCTAATTCACCACGAGGCCGAACTTTGATGCAACTCTATGATCTCGATCAAATAGTAGAATCGATATCAGTTTCATATATAGGATTGATATAGCAGTAAATTCCATTTATTTACTATTCATTTGTTCTGACGTATACAAAAGGTTTTTTCTTTTCAACTTTATTTTAGATCTCTCGAGCTGTTGCATAGATGTGTGACTTGGGGTTTCACAAGAGACATTTTGCCTAAAAAAATATCATTGTAGTGAACTAATGAAATGACCTTTCTTTTGATGCTAGCATCGATTAACGTGAGAACTGGCATGTTGGTCGTCCTCATTCCCAGCAAACTGCAGCGCGCTCGGCTCTTCTTCCCTACTTTATTTTTGAAGTTCGTAGATACCAAACTCAAATGATTAAATTTATAGAAACTTGTAGGGATGTATATTGACATCTAATTTTTTTCTGTACATCTTTCTATATCTAAAGTACTTTTAAAATAGTATATATATATAAAAGCATTTCAAGTGTTTTATTATTTTTTTCAACTTTTAAACTTGTTTATTGTCCTATTTTAGCAATACAAAAACTAATATGTATTCATTAAATTATTATTTTGGTGATTAATTTATTTATTCTCATATATATATCCGAATATATAGTTAAGATAATTTTTGCACATTTTTATAAATTGACCTGGTATTTTTATGCTAAAATTGCACTAAATCGTAATTTTAGCCTATTTTAGGATTTAATAGTGTTTATAATTATAAAACTTATTTCAGTATTTTTAATTTAATTTCTATATACTATTAATTAATTTAGTGCCTTTAATTTATTTTTGAAAATTATTTTGCTATTTTTCATAAATCATAAAGAGAAAAGTAGCTATTTAAATATTAGCCCCATTTCGTTTCAATTATAGCCAAATTTGACAACCCCACTAACCCAATTTCAAACCCAAAATAACTCGGTCCAATTATGATATAACCTGTCCTAACCAATTTATCCAACCTGGCCGCCCTTCTCTTTTGATCCAGGTCATCAATCAATTGTGATCAACGACCACGATGACCCCTTACCTTTTTAATTTATCAAACCCCAACCCTAATTCATTTCTCTCAGAGACATCGCCTTGAAACGCCTCTTCCCTCTCAGATTCTCTCGAGCCTTCCTTAACCCTAGCCGTCTTTAATTGCCTCCACCTCGAAACTCACCGGAAACCGTGACTTCTCCGGCCATAGTAGTCTTATACTCACCTCCTGTTACTCCTATATGCTCGATGCTTGAAGATTCGAGGCCACACCTCGAAGGTCTTCATCCAGACCTTTGCTGGATTGAGGTCTCACAGCCATCGCTGGCCTTGCTCCGGCGTATCCTAGTCTTCTGAGCCTCATTCTAGCTTCTTTAGCTCCAATCAGTGACCTTTCTGAAACCTTTCTCATTTTAGGGTTATTCTGAAACCCTTCGAGGTTTCATCCGATCTCTCTAGATTTGTTGTGTACCTATAATCTATTTGAGTTTTCAAACGATTTTCCTAGCATCGCTTTCAAAAATTACTTTAAAAACTGCTTCTTTTCGATCTATGGTTTCTGAAATGTTCAAATGTTTTTATGATTTTTCTTTGTCGTTTATGTGTATTTTCCTCTATTGTGTTTTTATATCATGTTCTTATATGCTTCTCTTGCTATGTTTTCCTTTGTTGTGGTCTCTTATGACCCTACTATGTTCTTGTGTCCCTCTGATGTGTAATTTATATCCCGTTCTTCTACTATGTTCTTGTGTTTTCATTTTATCATGCTCTTATATGTTTATCCTACTGTGTTTTTTTACTGTACTTTCCTGCTAAGTTTTAAGTTTTTTTTGTCTCCTACTAAGCCCTATTTAGGTCTCTTTTAAGTATGATTTTCTACTATTCATATCAGTATTACCATTATGTTTTTTCTTGAATCCTTCTACTGTGATTGCATGTTACTTTTCTATCATATTCTTCATAGGTTTTGTGTTGAAAGAGCTTGTCCTTTTTTTTGAAACTTCTGAATATGATTTTGGTTCGATGGCCTGCCCTCTCATCCTTGCTTTATGGTTTACTTAAACTCGGGTTTCATTTTGAAGCCCCAACTCTGTCAAACTAACTTTGAGTCTATGAACTGAGTTTATAACTTGTTTTTATACAATATCGAATCTTTTGCTAAACTATTCTACACTGGATTCTTTCTACTGACTTTACAAGGGCAGGACAAGTTTCCTTCATGTTTAACGTGTCTGTACGCTTTTATATGTGATGAATCTTTCTTCAAAAAGGGTTTTTTAACTTGTGATTGGTTCAGAATTCCTTTTATAAGACTCTAATTGATTTATTTTCTTATTTTCCTTAAATTAAAAATCGTTCTCATCTTTCTGACTTGGTTCGTTCATACAAAATCTCTAGCTTCAAGATTCCTGGCCGTTAACTGATTTTCTTTTCTTAAATTGGATAACTGTGTGTTTCAAAGACCTTTTCCTTAAATAGCCTTTATGTATTTGCCCCTGATTTACCACTTTGCACATAGTGTTTATTTAAATCTTTTCCATAAATGGTTTTACCCGCTGAATTTGAATCCCTTAATTAAAGGGAATCTTATGTAATTGATTTATAATTAGTCTTCAATTATTTTCTTACCTTATTTTTTTATGACTTTAACACTAAAAATAATGACTCTTTCTTTCACACTACACACGATTTTAATCATCCATTACTATAATTCATATTTCTTCTGAACTCTTACTCTCACATAAGAAAACTCTCTTATCTGCACTCTGATTTTCATAAGGCCACTACTTTTCCTATTTGTTTTCTTGAAACTGGTATGTCCTAATTCTAATTTAAGTTCGAGCATCACCCCAATGTGTTTACTTACAGTCTTTATATCCATATCTACTTTACTGTTTATGTAGAGTTCAACATTTAACTTAGTATGTCTATGTTATACTGCCTGTTTCTACCTTGGATCTTTGCTCCCTATCCCATTACTCCTATGCGTTTGTGAGTGGTGACTTAGGGCATGGCAACATGAGTTGTTGTCCATGAACTTAGTTTTGAACCAATAAGTTTTTAACCTCTAAACAGGTTGGAGGGTGCACCAGCATATCCCATTGCTGGGTATGCCCATCATCCTGCTTTTTTTATTGTGTTCTTGCAAATTCCCTACTCCCCAATACCCCTATGTGCATTGATTTTAAGTTATACCTTTTTTCCTTTCCTTTTTCTCCTTTCAGAATTTCACTTCTGCACTTGTACTTTCCCTCTTAGTTCCTACGTTCTGCCCCCCTCTTGTGAGGCTTGCCTTGGGACTTTGAGTTCCCTCTGAATTTGGACACTTGAGGGCTTGCCCCTTCCTTACTGCACTATGTCTTGACCCTATAGTTCATTTAGGTGTGAGCACTGCCCGGAGTCCATATGAGGCTCTTAGGGAACTTTGGCACATCCAAATGAGAGAAATGCTTTGAAACATTGATCTTTGGAGTTGGTTTACTTCATAAATCAGGCATGAAGTCTGAATTAGGATTTTCTTGGTTGTAACTTTCAAATTTCTGATGCATTTTCTTTACTTTATTTTTTTCTTAGACTGTAATAACTTTATATAACTTTTGGTGATGATTAGTGAAAAGGGAAAGGAATAACGTATGCAAAGGGTAAATAACTTGCCTATAGGAATTTCTGATTACAACATATCACATAGATATCATATCTATAGGGACTTCTGATTTCATCATATTGTAACTTGCCTATAGGAATTTCTGATTTCAGCACATAATAGGAATTTCTGATTTCCACATATCATATAGATGCCATGTCTATAGAAATTTCATGAATTCTGCGTTCATATAGATATCCGGTCTATAAGAGTTTCTTTCTGAATTTATGCATAGATACCACATTTATAGAATTCTGCACTCGTATACGATACCATATCTATAAGAACTTCTGCATTCTCATTTAGATAGTATGCCTATAGGACCTTTCTGATTCTTGCATACTGATCTCTCATTAGGTAAAACAATGTGTTTATACGCCTTAATAACCATGCAATCAAATATCTCGTTCATAATTAAAAATACAACACATAGATAGCATGTTGTAGGATTTCTGCATTGCTATATGTGTATGACAGTGTTTAAAGTTAACAAACACATAGAAAGCATGCCTATAGGGGTCCTAATTCAAATCTGAATAGCCTTGCTCCTTTGTAAGTTTAAAACTATAAGTAGTCATGCATTTTCAATCATATAACTTGTACTGTTTCTGTTAAAACTGGCAACCTTTTCTTAAATCAACATGCAATCAGTCCATACTCTTATTCTGAAATCTATAGATATCATGCCTATTTGTTTTGTCTATCATTTAGGCAAGTCTTAGGGTAACTTATAAACTGAATCAGTTCTTTTTTTAGACTAAAACCAGCAGGCAGGTCTGACAGGCTTCCTATCAGAATTATGTAGCTGATCAGTCTGCTTCAAATCTTTAAATACTAATTAGACCTCAAACATTACGTAGATATACTAAACCATATGCCTTCTCTGGTTTTAAAGGAGGTTTGTCTAAGCCTTATTATCTGTTTATGTGCTCTCCCCCTACACTTGCAATATATGTTTTGTTTGTTGCCTTAGATTTTGACCTTTTGCAACCACAAATAAGCCCATTTTTTCCCTCTTTAGGATTAGTAATCCAAAATACCTCCGGAATTGATAGGATCGGGATGGGTAATAGCATGCAATAAGTAAACGAGGCCATTCCGTGCATTAATACCTTAACGGGGTGGAAAAGGGGTAGGTATGGATATGATGACCGATGCGCTAATACCACGTATAGCCCTTCTCTGATGAGTGATTACCGGGTACTGCATTGACGTGATTTATATTATTATTAAACTTAGGACCCCCTTCCTTTGCTCTTTGTTTCTTTAAACCTTTTAAAAATATTTGTTCTAAATCAACTCTCTCTTTTTACTTCCGACTTCGTTTATTTCTCACCTTTTATATGAAAATCCCCTCTTATGTGATACTCTTACTTGCTTATGTGTTATTTGTATTTAAGTCTCAACAATGGCTTGGCCGGGAACCATACTAGTAGATCCTGAGGTGTGCCTAACTCCTTTCCCTCGGGATAATTTCAAGCCCTTACCCAATCTCTGGTTATCCAAATAGAACCCTCCTTAGTGTCCTAATGAACTATAATCATTAGGTGGCGACTCTTCAATTCTCTTAAACCCAATTCCCAAAAGGGAACAAGTTGTCTTTCCAAATGTCAAAGACCTGATTTCGCGAGAAAAAAAGGGGGACGACAATGTCCAAATAAATCTCAACTTACCAACCTTTAGCCATTAGTTAAGACTTACAAAAATTAGTCAACAAAAATTTAAAAATCAAATAATAGGGTTCTTTCTACCAAAGAATCACATACAAAAACCACATTCCATATTTTTAAGCATGATTAGCAACATTAGATACAAGACGAAAATGAAATTTCATGGACGGGGTAGCAAATAAGGTGATAAAATACAAAAATCTATACAATTTTAAAAATCTAAATAAAAAAGGAACTTTTTAATGGTTATTGTTGAAATTTATTGAAAATATATAGATAAATCAATATACAAAATCTGAGTAATATTGGAGGTGATTTGGACCGTTTTGTATCAAAATTCGTAATTGAATCGAGTTGAAAAACGTCTTCTGCGACACATGTATCATGCATGTACCTCACACACAGGTATACATGGATATACATGTGATACATAATTGATACAAATATGATACATATGTGATACATAAATGATACACAGTGTGATACACATATTTTGTTTTCATGTTCAGCTTTTACTTCGAATTTTCAATTCAAACCACCTCAACACTTCACCAAATCATCCCAAAACTGAGATTCAAGATCCTTAACTTGTGTCCAACCTATTCTAATAACATCCACTCAAAACAAAGCAAAAATTTGATATTTGTTTTCTACAAATAGCTAATTGGCTAATCTTAATAATATTTTATCAATTGGTCAATTTTTGTAATAAGCTACTTATAAATGGACAGAGTTGATAATTTTCCTAAATTGAATTCATGCTTTATGATCCTTAATTTACTGGGCCATATTTGTATTGAAAATCTATTTCTTTTAAAAGAAATCTCTTTTTTAGTCTTTTAAACTTTTAAATGAGTAAGTTAATGTTTCACTAGACCGAGATCTCGAGTTCGAGTCACATTTATCAACAAACTATTATTCCATGTATTTAACCCAATAAAAAAGAATTAAGCCTGCATATATAAGGATGTACATTGCAAATCAAAACTATTAGTATATAAGTATTTTCTCCGTTTACTTTTATTTGTTTATTATACTATTAAAAATATATTGTCATTTTTACTTGTCTATTTTTGCAAATCAAGAGAAAGATAATCTTTTTTTATTTTACTCATCACTAACTACTTATTTCAAAGTTATTTTCCACAATATTTTGAAATGTTATCATTATTATGAACAAAATTATAAAATACATACTTTGTTATTTTTTCTCAAAGGGGGGGTGTAAAGTCAAAAGTGAAGAGAGAGAGAGAGTAGATTTTTTCTAAATTTCTAAACGGTTTAAATGCTAAGCTGAACAGATTCACAACTTTGTGCCTTTGACTTTTCAGCTTTCTTTTACCTGCAAAATAAATAGTTAAATATCTAATTAATGGAATTTCTGAGATCTAATGGGTAATGGCATTAGCAAAATCCAGTTGTCAACAATCTTCTAATTTCTATTATAATTTATAATTAAGGCCAATGAAATGCAGTCATGTTCTCGTAAGAAAGCATCTTAATGCCAACTTCCACTTTCTGCCACCATTATCTTTCTTGTAATTTTTTATCCAACTTGTTGGTCTAAGACAATATTTACCTTTTGATTATCAAAATTCATATTTGTCCTCTTTTACTATTAAAAGGGCAGCTTTTTAAATAAAAAAATAATAATTGGAAAGAGGGATTTTTAATTTTCATTTCTGCTCTCAACATGACTCAAGCGACAATTGCGTATTACTTTACCATATAATATACAGCTGAGGAGCCTCACTCAGTCTCCCAAGAGCTTAATTCAAGAAACTTTAATGGAGAGAAAGGCTTCTTCATCAATGGCTAATGTTCTCTTAATTGCAGCTTTAATTGCTATTTCTTGTTCACTATCTCAAGCTGAAATTAAAGGTTCATTTGATGACAACTTTAGTAAAAGTTGTCCTGAGTCTCACTTCAAAACTTCTGAAGATGGACAGATCTGGTACCTCTCCTTAGACCACAAAGCAGGCAAGAATTCAGTGCTTTTCATGTAGTATACTTTTTCATTTCTTTGTGGCATTTTGAATGAGTAAAGATCATATTTTAGCCCGCAGCCGAAATTATATACATCCGATAACTGCAAAAGTGTATACGTTTTTTTTATATATTTTTTGATTTTTATTTTGAGAGTGACTATATAAGTTATTTCTCATTTTGAATCTAGAAGTTCTTGACAGTTAATTTGACGTATTTCTTCTATATAGGATGTGGGTTTATGACAAGGCAGAAATACAGATTTGGTTGGTTTAGCATGAAATTGAAATTGGTAGGAGGTGACTCTGCTGGTGTTGTTACAGCTTATTATGTAAGTTGCAACATCTTTTGAAATTTTATGCATGAATAAATGTCAGCTCTAACAATGCAATAGTTAATCTTGTAAGAAAGTAAAAAGGATTTAACTTGTATATACTGACGGAGTAAAGTATGTTTATATGAGGTATAAGCATTAACAACAACAACAACTACCCAATATACTCCCATCAGGTGGGGTCTGGGGAGGGTAATATGTAGACAAGCCTTACCCCTACCCGAAAGGGCAGAGAGGCTGTTTCCAATCGACCCCTGGCTCATAGGATAAAGGGAAAAACAGCAGTAAAACAAAAATAAAGACAAAAACAAAACAATGAGGTATAAGCAGTAAGTTTTCTGAAAATAAACTGAATGGAATTATTAGTTTCAAAAAATATTGCTTCAAAATAAAGGATGAAGGTTTGTTTTCCCACATAATTAGCCGGTTAAACTAATGATTTCTTTTCCAAGTAATAGAAGGAGTCTTTTTTTCGTTTGACTTCTATCAATGAAATAACGAATTAGAGTATTTTTAATATGTTGTTCCTAGTGGCGAAACTATGAACTTTTATAAGGGTGTTCAAATTTGAACGAGTGAAAAAAACTCCCGATAAAGGGTGTTCAATATATGTTATATACCTTTAATTAAAACATAATATTTTATCTATATACACACTGTAATTTTTCGACGAAGAATGGTCAATTAACTACCCTAATGAGTTAAGGACTATGACCCATATTTATGTTTTAATTGACGTGAAAGTTCATGAATTTTGTTACATTGTTACTGTTTTACAAGTTAAGTTCATGTAAAATGTGTTAATTAATGGGGATTTATGTGAGTGCAGATGTGCACAGAAGATGGGGCAGGGCCAACTAGAGATGAGGTAGACTTTGAGTTTTTGGGAAACAGAACAGGAGAACCCTATCTTATTCAGACCAATGTGTACAAAAATGGCACTGGTGGGCGTGAGATGAGGCATGTTCTCTGGTTTGACCCTACTCAGGACTTCCATTCCTATTCTCTTCTTTGGAACTCTCACCAACTCGTGTAAGTATCACTTTCAACTTTCAAATTATTCTCCGCCGTATTGTTCGGCCTCTTAAAAAATATCACTAAAATTGTACGTCAGTTCATTTAAAAGTAGTAGAATTTTAGAGCACACAATATGATACAATAATATTTTTGAAGTATTCGAGTAACATAAATTCGTCTTAATAGAAATCACCAACATTAGAAGATGAAAAATAAACTATAAAAAATTACAGTCGTTCACCCATATAATATAAATACAATTCGACCTACAAAGTGTGTCCGCCCTTGTTCACAATTAGACTCAAGTAACATCATAATTTTGGCGTGTGCAGGTTTTTCGTGGATGAGGTTCCGATAAGGGTATACAAAAATACGAATTATACGAACAATTTCTTCCCTAATGAGAAGCCAATGTACTTGTTTTCGAGTATATGGAATGCAGATGATTGGGCTACTAGGGGTGGTTTGGAGAAAACAGATTGGAAAAATGCACCATTTGTTTCAACATATAAAGATTTCAGTGTAGATGGTTGTCAATGGAAAGATCCTTTTCCTTCTTGTGTTTCAACCACCACTGAAAACTGGTGGGATCAATACAATTCTTGGCATTTATCAAGTGACCAGAAATTGGATTATGCTTGGGTACAAAGAAACCTTGTGATTTATGATTATTGTCAGGATACAGAGAGATATCCAGAAAAGCCTGAGGAGTGTTGGTTAAGTCCCTGGGATTAATTGACCAAAATATAGATATAGTATTCTTTTGTGAGATGAAAGAAATTATTGTTTCAATTTTGAGTTTGACTGTAGATGTAGTCATTTTGTAACGCGTATTTGATTACATTTATTTCATTAATTTTAGCCTTCATTTTTGGATCGAAAGTTTGTGTTTTATTTGCTGTTTTTTCTTGTATTGGGAGATGATAGAAAATTGGACAGAAGGCAACGTACAAAAGAATTGGAGAGAAAATGCTGTTTTTAAGGTATTCATATTTCAACTTTAATTTGGGAATCCGATTTCTAATTTGTGCAAATGAAATTTTTTCATTTAGACCTACGATAATAGTGAAATCGTGCAAATAAAGCAAACTAGGAGGATCCTTTTTGGCATATTCTGAAACTTTAGGTCAAATACATTTTTGAATCACTTTTTCGAGTTAATATGACTTTCTTTTCTATGCTTTTCTTAGGACTTTTGGGTATGCCACATCGCATTCCTGATTATCCAAATGCTTACGCTGGATAGAATCTTAGACAAAATATCCGTAGCAATTTTGGTTCTTATATATCCGTAGATGAAATTTTATCGTCCCTTTGATCATTACAATCACTTCAGGTTGTAAAAAGAATAAAAAATGTGCTCCAAGTCCTTGGGCGGGCAATGGTGTACATTAGTACATGTGTGCTCGTACAGTATGAGATTGAAGCATGAAACTAAGGTTAAATTAAGTCAGTTGTTAATATTTTTTTTTGGGACAGATTAATTAATACTACATAAAATGAAACAGAGGGAATATATATTAACCCATTCAAACATTGTGAAACATAAGGGGAATAAAGAATAAAAAAAACTAAGCCTCGCCTCTTGTCTTTGTTGAATATATATATATTTTGGAAACAGGCTCTCTACCCAAGGGTAGGGGTAAGGTCTGCGTACACACTACCCTCCCCAAACCCCAGTAAATGAGATTATACTGGGTTGTTGTTGTTATATATTTAACTGCGAAATTGTTGTGTTTAGTGGCTTGATACAAGAAACCTAGGTAGACCTACTTTATAACCAAACTTCTTAACATCCTCTTGGACTTGTTTTCTGAATTCTCTAAAAGAAAATTTCCTATAAATAGAAGGTTCAACAAAACTCTGTATTTCTGCGTCATAAGACGGACATAAGAAAAATGCAGTTGAGAACCTCTCTTTTACTTTATTTGTCACAACTCTGTGTTCAACACTTCTATAAACACCATTGCTCCATGCCTGCATCATCAAACATTATTTCATTGATTAATTTGTAGAACTAGAGAAATTTTACCCTGAAAAAGTAATTATAGGTAAATCTTCGCCCTTTAAAATGAAACAATCAAGAGGTGACAAAATTAATCCTATCTTTTTTAGTAACTTGCGCGAAAATGCCTAAGTTTATGTGGATTGAATTATGACCCGTTTATTGACTTGACTCTACCCGGTGAACCCAAAATGACCTATCAAACTGTTGGGACAAAGTGAGTCAAATAATGTAATCCAACATGTCAATATGCAACTCAAACGCAAACACATATAGAAAATTAATTTTGGAATATGGATAAGTTAATTTGAAAGAGATTAAGCTAATTATTTAACAAAATAATATATTAGCTTTCACATTTTATTTGAAAAAGGAAAAAAAGGAGATGAGGTTGGGTCATGTTGATTTGATTAGGACCAGTTATTTGACTTACCATGACCCAATCTAATTTAATCCAAATAAACCTTGGGCAGGATAACTTATTTTCGTATAGGAAAATGATGTTGTATATCAACTTTTAAAATAATAGTAAAAACAAAATATTTTTTTGTTTGTTTATATATGCATTTTGTACGTTACATATAAAAATTATACAAATTTTATATATATATTTCGGCTTCGAATGTAAATAATTTTTTATGCCGGCTAAAATAAAAGAAACCCTATTTTGATTCGTTCAAATTTGACCCGATCCCATCCGAGACGTCCACTTGCTACTCTAATATAATGTATTAAGTCCAAAATTTAGGAAAATAGTAGTTCAAGTACCTGGAATAAATCTCCTACATTGATGACAAGTGCTTGAGGATTAGGCTTAACAGAAATCCATTTCCCATCTCTCAGTAATTGCAATCCTCCTATCTCATCTTGATGTAATATTGTGAGGAAATCACTGTCAGTGTGTGGCATTAATCCAAAGACTTGTGGTGAAATAGGACAAGCTGGATATCTGTTCATTCTTAGATAACAAGTGTTTGGCAAACATGTTTCTTTGAAATAATTTGACTTATGTCCCAATTCCTCTGCTAATAATCTTGCTAATTGCTGTGCTAATTCAGATAATGTTGTTGCAAATTGTTCCATAGTCGAGCTGAATATATCCATACACAAAAAGAAAATAAAGAGAAAGATAGTCATGATTAAGATTCCACGCAATTATTATTTATAGAATCTATGAAGATAAATTGGCGAATAAAAAAGGCAATTTGGTGCACCAAGTATCATAAGTGCACGTAGATTATGAGTAGGGCCGTCTCCCAAAAAAGTGTAATATAGATAGCCTATCCTAATATAAGTATGCTCATGACTTATAAGTCACAAGATGATAACTTTATTGTTGCTTTAAGGCTCCCTTCATGAATTGACAAATAGCAAAACATTTGCTATTTGCGCTAACATTGAACCGTATAATATAAACTCTTTATAATTAATGTATATAAAAGAAATATTTCTAAGTTTTACAGTACAAAGTAATTAGGTATCTCTAATAACTTACATTATGTAACTGAATAGGTTAGGCATTACGTCTCCCTAGTCCATATCTTATTTTTTGGATCTTAATATATAGGTGGGGGTTAATATTATTGACCTTAACCCCACCACAATGATGTGGATTGTTGACTTAAAAAGATGTTATCAGTTTTAATTCTGTGGGCTAGTAATCTTTTATTTCTCCCTTTAATTAGTTCCTGATCCTCTTCTTTTTTAGAAGGAGAACATAAACTATTGTAGTAACTAATCAACCTGGCTACTTATATCCTTATTGGGTAAGGTGGTTCAGTGTTAACTTTCTTCTTTTTAGGTTGACTACCTAGTCAATATAATGAGGATGAGGATTACTAGTTTGCTTGGCTTTGTTTTTTTAGGGGCCAAAATTACCCTTTTTAGTGAAAATATGGATTTTCAAAGTTAAAATATTTGACCATGTTTTAAGAAGGAAAAAATTATTATAGTATTAAGTAGAAACAGAAGTAGTTTCTGGAAAGCAGATAAAAAAAAATACTTTTTAAAAGTTTGGTCAGTTACGAATTGCTGTTAAAAAGCGGTCTTCAAAGTGTTTATCTAAATACAACTGCTTCTCATTAAAAATATTTTTTTTAAAAAGTATATTTCAAAAAATTGATTAAAAATATTAATTGTTGTCCAAAATATATTTTCAAATTAATTAGTCAAATATAACGGTCTCTCACTAAAAATACTTTTTTCAAAAATACTTTTAAAAAAAATATTTTCTTAATAAGCTAATTTAGAAGCACGGTCAAACATGTTATGACACATCTCCCAGAAAACACATGCCAAATGCATGCATTAAAAAGTATTTTTCAATTGATACACTTTCACTTCTTTTTTTTCTTTTTCTGGATCCTCAACTTCAAAAAACCATCATATCATATTATCAAACCAGCAATGTAATTCATGTACTTTTTCCACTTTTTAGGAGAAAGAATTACTTCCTATCCAAATCGGCAGCACCCAAATGTTGTCGTACAAATTGAACAGAGTTTGAATCAGAAGCTGCTAAACCTAGGGTGTGTTCTCGAAAAAATGGTCTTTTGAAAAATAAGTATTAATTTTATTATTTTTGGTAGTTGTTATGCAAATTAAGAAAAATAATTTCTAATAAAATATTAATATAATAAATATGAAGCGACAAACTTTTAAATCAACGATCTTCGGACCATAAATATCATATGTCTCATCATGATATGTCGGAGTATGATCCATTTTAATTCTCGACTAACAAATTTAGAACCTCATATTTTATTACATAGAGTCTGACCCATTATAATTCTTGACTAACTAATTGAGAACCTCATATTTTATTACTTTCACCCTCTAGATGTCTGAGTATCAACATTTTTTATCAGTTATTCTTTCGATTCTAACTATTAATCATTTCACAAACTAATGATTTTTAGATATTCAATATTTTAGATAAACAAGAAACATTTATATTTTATTTTCAGATTTATTTTTACTGCTTCAATTAATAAAGCGTTATTTAAAGGATACATTCTAACATAGTATTTTTTGGAGGGTGGTGGGACATGCATATTGGGGATTCATTCCCTCACTGATTTCTAGCTAGCTTTTTGTTGTTTTGTTTCTCTTTCAAAAAAAAAAAGAGAAATTAAATTAAGGGATACACTTAAGAGAAAATAAAAGGTATTTTACAAAAAATAATCTTATAATTAAGGAAATTAATCCTGTTCTTAAAGAAGTGTAAGGAAAGCTAAAAATGGAGTACAAAAAATGGCGTAGTTTTAGTTTACAATTCACAGTTTCAGAATACCTCAGAAGAAATAAAAAAGGAAAACACTTCATGTCATATGGATTTCTAGTATATAGGTTAAACAACTTTGTCCCGAATATTTAAAACACTAGCACAGTTCTCGCTACATTGCAGGAGAGCTTCTGACCGTTTTGCCCCGAGGGCTAATTAAACTAATGCATATGCAGTCAGATATCTAAATAATTCTATCGCTAGGAGTGTATATAAGTCAGATTAATTTGGATTTTATAATTATCAAATTAAATTTATTATGTTTGATTATTATATATAAAGATCAAACTAAACCAACATAACTCGAACTTATTATTCTTGATTTTTTTCGGGTTTTTTCGGATTTTGGGGTTCTTCGAGATTTTTTCCAGTAAAATCTTTGTAGAACAAAACATATAACTTGTGCTCAAAATATTTCTATAATTCTAGTAAGATACAATTATATAAAATATTTTTCAAAAAAATTATACAAAATATGAGATGTGTCATGGTATTATCCTAAAATATTCAAAAATAAAGATAATAAATTTATGTAATATAAATATTGCTAATTAAAAAGCTATAATTAAAATAAACATAATCTAAAAGTACTAATTCATGCTAACATAAATAGACTAATAAGGAAGTATTAATTATATGACTAAACACTAAAAAAAAATAAAAATAGGTTGTGCATTTTTATCTAAATTATTGCAAAACAAAAATAAATATTCAATACATTCCATAATATCTTTTGTAAGCATTAGTATTGATTTGATTTTGCTTTGAGCTTTTGCTAGCATTATATAATTTACTAATATTAATGGCTATAAAACTTATTGGAACATCCAAAATTTCTAAGTCCAACCTTGAAATAATACCTTAAAAGATAAAATTATGAAATTTTTTAAGAAATAATTATCAATTACATAATAATAAGTATATATATATATATTAAATATATCTTTAATTTGTATATATGTAATGTCAGGTTTGGTTTGGTTTCGGTTTGACTTTCTTTAGTTAAAACCAAACCAAATCAATTATAATCGAGTTCTTTTTTCTAACACTAAATTATAGTCGAATTTTTTTCTTGGTTTGAATCGGATTATCGAGTTGGTGTGATTTATCAGTTTCTTTTATACACCCTTAACTATCATCGTATAATAATAATTCATTATAAAATCTAATTTTATATGGAACCAATTCTCATGCTATATTATAATATATGTTCTAATATATAACATCACTTTATAACAACCCAGCAAATATATAACAGTACAAATAGCACTTGCTTAGTTTAGTTCGTTATTTCAACAATTTATTCCTACTTATCAAATTGTGCAAATCACAAAGGAAGATAAGAAGATCATTTAAATATAGAAGTATCATAACTGTAACTTCAATATATATATCGAAAGAGTAAATGATTTTTAACCCAATCAAATCAAATTACCTAAAGGATAACTACTCGTATTGTCTTTAGTATATATGTGACAAGTTACGGCCTTTCCCAACATATTAAATTATACCGACCGTGTAAATTTTTATACACTATTAGTGTATTTATTAATTCCAATCAGTATGACACATATACACATAATATAATAATAATAACAACAATAATAATAAATTCATTATAAACTCACAATTGGGGTCTCGGACACACATACACACACATCAAATAAAAGGCAAAATACCTTAAATCACTCTTAAATTTGGCTCAAATTATTAGTATCTTCCCCGAACTATGACCAGTCTTAATTACCCCCCTCAACTTGACCTTTTGAGAGTCCTTACCCCTTAGACGTCGATGTGACAAAAAGTGTGGATACACTCGCCTGCCATGTGAATTTTTTTCTCTCTGTGTACACATTTTTGAAAAATAAAATAATTTTTTTTACCTTTTTAAGGATATTACTTTTTAGATAATTTTTTTGAATAAAATTTATAATCAAAATTAAATATAACTATATAATTTAGGCTAAAACATTTTATCTGGCCAAAGCTAATAAAGTTTTAGTTAATCTTTTCTGAGTTTAACCTGAAAATTAAAATTTATACAATTGAAATAAATAATCAAGGTAACTAAAAAATTATAAAAATACATAGTTGAAATAAATAGTCATTGCATTAAAAGAAGAAATAAAAAGAGTGTACAATTGCACTTGTAATTTCTTGCAATTGTACACTCTTTTAATTTTTTTTTGATGTAATGAATATTTATTTCAATTGTGTATTTTTATATTTTTAGGTAAAATTTATAATAAAAAAAAGTTGGACCACCATAATTTAGAGCTATATAAAAATTATAGCCAAAATAGTTAATTTTAAACTATGTATTTTTTATATCTTTTTAGATGTCTTTACTATTTATGTCAATTTTATAAATCTTTATTTTCAGGTCACATTCAAAAAAAATTAACTGAAACTTTATTATTTTTAAACAAATAAAAATATCTAGCCTAAATATATCCAAGTTTTATTATAAATTGTATTCGAAAAAATTAGGTAAAAGATAATATTTTAAAAAAGATAAAAAATATTTTATTTAAGAAAAAGTCACATAGATAAAAAAATCCACATAGTAAGTAATTAAGATTGTGCATAATTCGAGAAAAATATTTATAATGTAAGTCAAATTTATAGGTGATTGTGAAATTAATTTCGATTACCTGAGGCTGCTGAGTCCCTTTGAACTGGAAACATCAGAGAGAGGAACATGAAAAGCTTCCGACCAAGAAAGTTGTCGAAGGCAAGTAGCTGTCGGCGTTCCCCAACGGTAACTTCCTTCGGAGAATTTAAGATTCTTGTCAATATTCATTTTTTCATAGAATGGCTTCTTGAAAAGCTTGACTTGCTCCATTCTCATTTTGGCCAAAATATCATGTGAAACTCCATGGTTTATCACTTGGAAAAAACCCCATTCTTTTGAAGCTTTCGCTATTCTTTTCTTGCACTCTCTTATCTCGAATTCGTCTCCATAATTTAGTTGGTAAAGATCGACAAGAGGCAACTCACATTTCTCCACTAAGAAGAGGTTTTCATAATTGTTTGAATCCTTTTCATTACTTATGTTGTCAAAAAGATTCTTGTATGTCTCTTCAAATGGAGGATCAGGTGATTCTTTCATGCTTATAGTCTGAAAAGAAAGTGGCGTCAGAGAATAACGTGTATATATATATATATATATATATATATATATATATATATATATATATATATATATATATATATATATATATATATATATATATATATATATATATATATATATTGGTGGATCCATGACTTGATATATGATTAAATTTAGTCTTTGACTTTCGTAATATTGATACTGAACTCATGTAACTTTGACAATATACATATATACATTCTAGGTTAGTTGAGCCCATTGAAGAAGTATAATGCTTCATATTCGCCTCTGGTGTAGCCTGTTTTAGCAAAAGTTGATACTCCTTCCGTTTTACTTTATGTAATAGCATTTGAAAAGTTACAAACATCAATTTAAAATTTGTGATATAAAATAAGCAATAAAAATTTGTGCAAAGGTCCGCTTGATATTCAAAAACTGCTCAGCAACAGTCAGACAAGTGGAGAATATTAGGGTGAACCAAAAAAGTTAGGGTAGAGCCGGATCTAAGCGTTAGCTAGGTAAACATCTTGTAGTAAGAGGAGCAGTTATGTCGTCGTCGAGACTTGAATAGTATAATATAGGAAGTTCTTTTATCTATACTATCCCAAACTTGGAATCCTGACCCAATCCAAAATTTCTTTATTTATTTATAGAAAAATTTCATTAATAATAGAAATAAAAAGGTTAACTTAAATTATTTCCAAATTCATAAAGGTATCATTTATTTTGGAACAAACTAAAAAGGAAATGTTGTCATATTTAATTAAAACAAAATGAGAAATTTTTAGCATGTGGTCAATTTATTCTTTGTCAATGATCTTTACCTGTACAACAACAACAACAACCCAGTATAATCTCACTTAGTGGGGTCTGGGGAGGGTAGTGCGTACGCATAGCTTATCCCTACCCTTGGGTAGAGAGGCTGTTTCCAAATAGACCCCCGGCATCCTTCCCTCCAAGAACTTCCCACCTTACTCTTGGGGAGACTCGAACTCACAAACTCTCGGTTTGAAGTGGAGGTTGCTTACCATCATAGCAACACCTCTATGTACTATACCTTATAAACAATTTAATTGTGCAAATATTTCTTTACGCCGTGTATGCATAATATTACATAAACTCTTTGCGAATAGCTGCAAGAAATTTGACCCAAAATTCTCTTTTAAGTTATGTTGTATCTAAAGATGATGAGGAAGAATAAAAGAGAACCATATTTCTGAAATTTCTGATTCTATGTTGTTTGGTCAGGTTAATTTGAAAGGCATTGGAGACAAAGAAGATGCATGTCCTTTACTTGGGAGGGTGGGGGTGAGGGGAGCAAGGAGCCTTGTGCACCCAAACAGAGACCAATAGGGACCCATTTGGCATTTAATAATTGAAGTGTTGCATTTTTTTAAGGAAAATGACTTGGTATAACTATTTTTAAAATAATAGTTAATAAATATTATATATATATATATATATATATTAGTGTATATATACATTTTGTATATTATTTTATAAAAAAATTATATATTTTTTTCGATTATAGAATATAAATAAGTTCTAATACTAATTCAAAGTGACATATCCCTTACTTTTAATTGGTGAAAGATGGTATCATTATGGTCTATGGTTCTCCATCAAAAATTATGGTGCACATGCTATTATTAATATTGACTGCCTCCACCCTCGTGTATTATTTAATTTTTGTGTTCCCTCTAATTTTCCCAAGGGGTTAGGTGGGTTTATTCTTACCTTCTACTTTAACATAACACACTCTCCTTTATAGTTAGTCATAAAAAAATTATATATTTTTTTAATTTAATAATAATTTAATTTTAAAATACCCGCTTTACCTTTAGAGTTGATTGAGGGTCTACCGCAAAAGAGATAATGTCTGCGTATATGCTATTCTCCTAAGACCCACTTGTGAGAATATGTAATTTTATTTTGTGTCTCACACAATATACACTAATTGTGTGAGACCTCTTTTTATCTCACATATTTGTGGACCCATATCTTACACATCTGGGTCCACAGAATTTTAGGACCCACACAGTTGTGAGATAAAAAAGAGGTCTCACACAATTAGTGTCAGTTGTATGAGACACAAAATAAATTTTTTCTGTGAGAATACACTAAGTATACCGTTTTTGTTATTATTGTTATTATTTCTCTACCCCTAATAAAATTATTTTAAACTATATAAATATTCATAACTTATTTTAGATCACAAATTTTAAATATCTTATTTTCATTCTTATACTCTATGAGTACTAAGTCAAACATTATCCCGTCAATTAGGACGGAGGGAGTAATATCCAAAGTGTTAAGTTTAATGTATTGATAGGGTTAAAATATAAAAATATCCTCAAAGAAATTATTATTTGACTCACATAGTAAGTTTACATAAAAATGGAACAGAAAGAATACTTTTTTTTTGGGGGTCAACGAACAGAAAGCATACAATACTTCTTTTTTGGGGGTTAACGAACAGAAAGAATACTTGTTAACCTGAAGAAAATAATAACTAATCTACCGTCAATAGTGCAGCTACACTAATAATATAAAGATAAAGGTGCATGACGTATTGACGGCAGGTCATTTATGAGATGATATATATAGTTTTTCTTACTTGGTTTACCTGTTGTGAGATTTTTGAAGACTTCGTCATGAATTTAAATTCCTCAGATTAGCAGAAAAATATAGAGCTTACACTCTGCCTGTTTTACTAAAGAAGGAATCCAAACAAACATATAATCAGTAATAATACAAACTCAAACCCCCAAAGAAAAGAAGAAATTAAATCGTTTGCATGGCTATATGAAAAAGAGATAAAAAGTGAAAGAAAATAGCATGATAACCAAGTTGGGCATTAGGACCACGGAGGATCTAAGAATCTTTTTAACAAGAATATATTAAAAAAAAAGAATACAAGAAGCTGATAATTGTAGGAGAAATAAATAAACATATGATTTTACTAACAAACTAAGTTTTTAGATTAAATGATCACACAAATTCAACTTATCAGACCAGAAGTTCTGGGTTCGAATAATTTTGTCACCCATTTCAAAAGTAACTTTCATGTGCTTGAGCCATGATAAAAAAAGAATCTCTGCATGATAATGAACGTCTTAAATACATAATTAAATAAATAAATGTATTTTAGTTATTCTACCAAGGCAGGAAATACTACTATATATACAAGGAGATAAAACCAAGTAAACAAAGAAGGATTACAACCACTTACTTGAAGAATAAAACTAAGTAGAAAGAGAAGGCTCTGAAGAGGCAGCAGAAGCAAGAAAAGAAAAGATATTCTTGAAAATAGTGTATGAGTCTGCTTAGTTAAGCGTTTTGCAGTCCATAAAGTTTGGACGATATTTTTATAGGGAAAGCAAAGGAGTAATGCAGAGGGAAAAAGAAAAATATCAACTGTAGTAATTACATGTGTACTATACATATATATATATGCTTTAGGGGTGAAGTTAGAGTGTCGGGAACGGGTTTAGCTTAACTCAGTAATTTTGGTTTGAACTCTATATTTATTTTAACAAAATCTATTGAATATGTATAAATTATTAATATAAAATTAAGTAATTTAAAATAGTCAAAAAGCCTTAAATTTAAAATTTTGGCTCCGCCTATGCGCGTAGGATTGAGGATTTATGTATAGAAAGAAGAACACGCGGCTCATCAAGAAATCGGAGAAATTCTTCTGCCCTTTGTAGCAAATATCTTTACTTGTCATGTTTTCCATTTTTGCTCTATATATCGCTGTAGATTGATAAAGAGTGATACATTTTCATTGGCTAATTAAGAAAAAGAACAATAGATGGTTTGAATTTTGGGGTTTGGTTGGTATGGAAAGAAATTAAACTTTACTTTTGCCATGCTAAGTCCTCGTAATACTCATAACACACGATCAACAATAACATACCCCCCGTCTGATGCCTCAAATAAAGCTTAGAAAAGATAAAATATACACATATCTTATTCATATCTCATTTGAAGTAAAGAGTTAATAACAATATTAATAATATATTCAATGTGATTCTAAAAATAAGATTTAGAAAAGATAAAATATTCGCAGACTTTATTTCTATCATGTATGAGAAAGTAAGACTGATTCTGATATACCCGACTTAAACTCATAACACACGATTTAGATCAACCAAATAGTATCAGATGATAGTTGAAAATCAAACTTAATTTCACATCACAAACAATACTGTTTCATTTGGTTCTCATTGCTCCAAGTCTTGCCTCCCTTATCATTCAATATTTTTCAGAAAAACAGGACACATGATAAATTTCTGGACCGGTCCCAAACATGAAAAAACATGGGGGAAAAATAAAAAGAAAAAGACACTGTATTTTAAGAATTCAGCAGCAACAGCAGCATTTATCAGAATCCATGTCGGCAATGGCACGTCACATGTGGCATAAATCAAAGTCTCATGTTTCGTCTGAAATCCACGTCGGCCACTGCATCAAAGGAAATTTGTTTGCAGTCTGAGAATTGAAGGGCTTCCATGTGCACTGCTTTGATGCAGGATACAAGTACTGATGATAGAGAATTATTTATTGTACCACACACAAGGATTTTTTTACCAAGGGCTAGACGCGGAATATAGAAAAGAAAATATATACGAATAAATTTAGAAGATTCAGTATATATAATATTTTATCTATTTATATAATCTAATTTTCAATAAAAGAATGTCAATTAATTAATATCCCTTGGACAAGGGCGGCTTCGTCACCGCGTACCCTTAGGGGTTGTTTCTTAGCATGTTAGAAAGGAGTTATTCATGTATTATTTAATTATAAAAATGAGAAAAAATAATCTCCACATAAAATCTACTGTAAGTTATGCAATATTTGATAGACTACGTTTTCTCTTTTCTACGTAAAACATAGAACTGTTAATATAATATTTAGTTCATATTTTTCTTTTTCCCATAATTAATACATATATAATTAAGTTAAGAGAGAATCTATTTATTATTTTATGCAGGGTAAAAGATGGAACAACTTATACATATATTAAAACCTAAAATGACAAGAGTACCCTCTATTTAACTTGTATTTTTTTTGGTTAAAAACATACATTTAAGATATACTAATAATTCTAATAAAATAAGCTAGACTAAAAATAAATAGCACTCACATTATATTTCTATATTACAAATCTTGTCCCGAATATCTTCATTCATAATCTTATCTCTCCCGGTATATCCGCACTTCCACCTCAGCATCCTATTTTTTTTACTACTTTCAACTTCTGGACATGGGAGTTTTTGATTGGCCAACACTTTACCCCATACAATATAGTCATTCTAACCACCACTTTGTAGAACTTACCTTTAAGTCTCGGTGTTACATTTTTATCACACAAATACTAGAACCAAGCTTCTATTTCATCCACACCGCTCGTATATGATGCGTGATACCATCATCAATCTCCCATTGCATTGGATTAATAATCTCATGTACTTGAAATTGCCTCTCCTAGCGTTATCTTGCCTATTGAGCCTCACTTTCATGCTTCACGGTACTGAATTTGCACTCCAAGTAATTTATTTTGGTCTAGCTCAATTTGAAACCTTTTGACTCTATGTTTTGTCTCCTAATCTCCAGCACTTGTAACTCCACCTCATGTCTCGTCGATAAATACAGTGTCATATGCCAATAACATGCTCTAAAGGACATGTTTCATAATGTGTCGCATCAGCACATCCATCTCTAAGGCAAATAAAACAGTGATGGGCGTGCTGATGCAGCACATTCAGGGGGAGGTCTCTTAGTGAATGTTATTAGCGGATGATATAGTATTGATCGACAAGATGTGAGGTGGAGTTGATTAGAGGCTAGAGATTTGGAGACAGACCCTGTAGTCAAAAGGTTTTAAGTTGAGCAAGACCAAAATAAAATGGTTGGAGTGCAAATGTAGTATCGTGAATCATGAAATGAATGTGAATATGAGGCTCGATACACAAGTTATCTCTCTAAGAGGCTATTTCAAGTACAGTCATCCTAGACAATGGGGAGATTGACAATGATTTCACATATAGTATAAGAGCAGGGTGAATAAAATGGAAATTTGTTTCTTGTATCTTGTGTGATGAGAATCTCCACCAAGAATTAAAGGTAAGTTCTACAGAGTAGTAGTTAGACTGTCTATGTTGTATGTGGTGAAGAATTATCCAATCAAGAACTCGTATATTCAGAATTCGAAAATAGCAGGAATACGGATATTGAGGTAGATATGTGGGCATGACATGAGATATAAAATTGAAGATATTCGATACAAGGTGAAAATGACTTCCGTGACAGACAAGTTGTGAGTAGTAAGGCTGACATGGTACGACCATGTGAAGAAGAGAAGCAAAGATGTCCCAGTGAGGAGGTGTGATCAGATGTCAACGGGGAGTCTGAGGAGAGGCAGAGGTAAACTAAAGATGTATTGAGGAGATCCGATAAGGTAGGACATAAAACTGCTTCAGCTTTCAGATGACATGAGCCTTGGTAGGAGGATATAGAGGTCAAGAATTAGGGTGGACAATTGAAGAGGGGTGAATTGTATTTTATTCTTTTGAAGGTAGTTGAATAATTTTCTCTCTAGTCGAGTGGATTATTGATGCAAGATAGATATATACAAAGTACAAAGAAATAAATAGCAGAAAGTAAATGACACCCGATATTTATACTGGTTCAGATTCAATATAAATCCTACATCTAGTCCCCTCCGGTTGCAAGGGAGTTCTCTTTCAAGTATTTGAAATCTTTGATACAGGTATGTTGATGTTGTTATACACCAACAACTTCATCACAATATTAGTTCTTTTCTTGCTTCTGATACAATGCTTTACCAATGATTCTTTTCTCTCTTTTTTCTCTCTCTAGTTACACACTAAATCTTGAACAAACTACAATGTTTGTTTGCAGTAAAACAAAAAGATAGATAGTGGCTCAATCAAAGTATATTCTTCTGTTGTGCCTCTTATTGTATATATGTGACTTTAATACTAGTCTTCTCGGTGTGATAAATCCTTAGATGGTGGGCAACCTAAGGGAATTGAGCTTTAGAATCAATCAAGATTGATTTCTTCAAAGAATAAGACGGTAACTTTGTATACTTAGTCTGTTATTTCCTTAATTGATTATCCTCTACAAGTCGTTACTTCATTGATAGACGTGATTGATTTTCTTTCGCAAATCTTCCATGCAGTTTGATTGATATTCCTTCCATAAATAGCTGGAATCAAATATTTGATCTCCTTGATGCTCTTAATCATGGCATGAGTTGCTTTTGGATTTTCAGTAGAATCTCAATTTCTTCTTTATTCATACTCTTCCACTGTTCTTTCTGGCTTACTTTTTTGGAGTTGTTTTCCGGTAATAGAAGTAAGTTATTTTTCATCATTCAAATCTAATATCCCTCTTTTTGATGATGAAAAAGAACTTAAACCATTTTACTTCCCTATTTATTTCGTCTTCAGTCGGCTCCCCCAACTTACTGTCAGGTCTTTCGAGTTGGCGCCTCCTCAACTTGTTGCCTTTTTTATGTAAGTTGGTTGGTCGACTTTTATTCAGTTAGTCGACTAGTCTACCCTTCCCAGCTAGTCAAACTTCAGCCTAGTTGACTCAAATTCACCTGTAAGTTAGTTGATCCTCTCTCGCCCTTTGGCATCATTCAAAAAGAGGGCTGAGAAAGTTTAATTACTAGCAGATAATAAGATAGTAAGATTAATTACAGTCACTCAGATAATCCAAAAACTTCCAAGACATCAAAAAACAATATTGTCTTGACACAACCAGTATTACTTGGTGAAGAAGAAAATATGTAAGGGTATTGTAGATGGCTTTCTTGAGACAGACAAAGCTTGCATTCATTGTGACTAAGATTCCATCAATATGATCATGAACTTCCTTGAAGGCTTTTACTGCCTTTTCTCCAGTTTTCTTAACCATGACTCTTATCTTGGATAGATAATAACCTGTTTCTTTGGCAACTTCGTAGATATCATCAACTGAAGACTGAGTTGTTTGGAGCAGATCTTTGATGGTAGTCAGCTTGTCGTAAAGTGCAACAATATTTGCAAGCAATTCTGGATTGTTAACAGTAGCCTCAAAAGTATCAACCTTGGCCTTGGATCTAGAGGGAATCACTTTGGCTTCAATTTCCTGCTTCTTTATCCAAACACCATCCACAACGACATAACCCATGTTAACAAATGCTCTATTTTTATAACATTTGGTGGCAGACACATAGGGGTAGTTTGAGAGAGAGAGATATTAAAGGCTTCGAGGAGGTAACTGATAACCATTCCACAGTGGAGACTCGAGGGTTCTTCAACACATTTTATCATAGAATTGATTACCTAGGAGGACAACTGCACTTTGTGCTTGGTGAGAAGGTAGTAGACCAAAAAGGTGTATCTTAAGATAAAGTAGTGTAGGATCTTGTTCTGGGAAGTATGGTGGTGGAAACAATATTGGCAAGAACACGAGTTTCGAAGTTGATGTCACTAGGTCCTAGTTGATTTTGCAAGGGATCAGATAGGGAATGAGCATGATATTGTTTCTCTTGTTCATACGATACTTCAAAATCTTCTCCCCAGGACTTGTTAAAGAAAGCAGAGAAACCAGACTTTTACACTTAAATAAAGAATCAAAGGTAGAACAATCTAGTATGGTACGCTGACCTAGCACGAGTGATTAAATCTTATCAAATTTGGGGGTACAAAGATTTGCATAGAATATGCGAGCAAGATGTTCATTGACTATTGAAGGGGCCAGAACAAATAAATTTTCCCATCCCTGAAAACTAAAGAATTCTTTTACCTTAGAATTTAGGGCACCTATCTCTTCTAGATTGATGATTCTTCCATGAGCAATTGATTTTCCCTTGACAGTGACAAAGTTGTCTCTGTTTGGTGAATCCTAGTAGTTTAATTCTGACTCCAGCGCACTATCTAAGTCTATTTTCACTTTCTTTAGGGTGTAAGCCTCGACCTCTTCTTCCATGTGACGCATCCCTAGGGCCTTTTTGAATTCGAGCATCATCGGAGAGGACTTTTCTAGAACATGAGAAGTCCTCAAAGTGATTAGACCCAATGGTGACTGGTTCTGATGGTTGTGAATGAGTTTTCCCTTTATATGGGGTGCTTTTGTGAGTGGGGACAGAAGGATTTTTAAAAGCTTTAGCCATTGGAGAGATTGAGAAAAGATTAGAAAGTGAATGATTAAATAGGAGGGAATATTATAGTGGGTAAGAGAAACGTGAGAAGGCAGGTTTTAACCGACGTGATTGATGGGTGCAGAGAAAGGTAACACACACGATTGATTGATTTAGTTTCCATCTCGATTTACTAAAAAAGTGGAAAAAGAGATTAAAAAGGGAGGTTTCTCATTAATTTTACTGGCAGTAATGATGAGATAGTATAGTACAAAAAGTTTTCGTACCAAAATCACTAAAACTTACAATCTTTGAAAAATACAGAAATGTGACAACCCGACCAGTTGTATCATGAGTTACCGCTATGTATTCTTCATTTCTACTTCTTATTGCTTTTTCATTGGTCCTATGCATGATCAGGTTGGTTGGGTCGGGTTCGGAAAGGTTTTGAGACACTTAGTCTCTTTTAAGAAAGCTTAAGTTGAAAAAGTCAACTGGATGTTGACTTATATTTTAGAGGGCTCGGATGTGAGTTCCAATAGTTTGAATATCTTCAGGAGGTTATTTGTGACTTAGTAGCATGATGTGAATGAGTTTTTGAGGTTCAGAGTAGAATTAGGCTTGATTTGGCGATGTTGGTATTTTGCCGATTTCCGATTGGTAGGTGAGATTTTGATATAGTGGTTGAAATGGAATTTGAGAGTTTCCGTAGTTCCATTGTGTCATTTCAGGTGTGTATGAAAAATTTCAAGTCAGTTGGACATGGTTTGGTTGGGTTTTTGATCAAAAGAAAAATTCAGAAGATTTTAGGAACTTAGGCTTGAATCCGATGTGTTTTGGTTGATTGATGTTGTTTGAGGTGTTTTGAATATTGGTATAAGTTTGAATAAGGTCATGGGTTATGTTCGTTCTTTTAGTTAAGGTTCCGGGGGACCTGAGGGTGGTTTCGGATGTTTGACGGAGAGTTGGAAATTTTTGAAGAAAGCTGCAGATTTTTCTGCTTCTGGTATTTCTGCACATATGGATTGGGGACCGCAGGTGCAATGCCGCATATGCAAGGAAAAGGCCTCAGAAGTGGAAGAAGGCAAGGGAGGCTATAATCGCAAAAGCGGTTGGTGAACCTCACCTACGATGGCGCAGGTGCTATTGTGCATCGTAGAAGCGGAAGTGGGCATTTTAGTAAAAACAGCAGAAGCGGATCTGGGACCACAGAAGTGGTACCGCAGCTGTAGTGGATGGACTGCAGATGCGGTGGGTGGACCACAGATACAGTGGGTGGACTGCTGATGCAAAATCCCTAGGTAAGATTGTATATTTTACTTCCTTCGTGATTTTTAAATTATTTCACCATTTCTAAGTCGCCTTGGGAGCTTTTTGGACGATTTTGAAGAGGGATTTCAAGGAGACTTCAGTGAGGTAAGGATTTTGAACCTAAAACTTGTTCCTACGGTACTATTTCACATATTAGAGCCATAATTAAGTGAATTTAATGGTTAAATTTGGGCGAAAACTAGGGCTTAGAAACTTAGACCTTGGATTGAGGATTTGGAGGACCATTGATGGTCGGATTTTAGAACTTTTAATATGAATGAACTCGTGGGGAGATAAGGAATCAATTGAAAATTCCAAGACGTGGGCTCGAGGTCTTGTTTTGGTATTTTTGGTATTTATGTTGTAAACTGATTGTTTTCTCTTGGGCTTCATCCCCTTAGCATATTTTGACACGTGATTCTTATTGTGGATAGATTCAACGCGAGTGGAGATTGATTTGAGGGAAAAAGGCGTCGTGGACTAGAAATTTGATCGAATTGAGGTGAGTAACAATTGTAATGATATCCTGAGGGTATGAATCCCCGGATTTTACATGGTTGTGCTATAATGAGGTGACGCACACGCTTGAAAACGAGCGTGGGGCCGTGCATTATTTGGGATTGTGACTTAGTCCATCCCGAATGGCTATTTTATCACGTATTTAACTGAAATCTATTTGTTAACATCATGTTTTGGGATGAACACCATGTTTGGTCCTCGTGCTAACTATTTGAACCCTTTGGGAATTTTTATTGATATCTCCTTGCTGTTTTGACATTATGCTTGAACTCAGTCATGCTACATTTTACTGTTTTTGTAACTCGTCCATGTTCTCTATTTTAGAACTTAAATGATCTTTGAAAAGATATTTGGTTTGAGAATCATGTTTTATTATTGCCCAAATGGCTTTTGAGTATTTTGATTGAGCAAGGCCGGGGGCCTATGTTGTGAGGAAATGTTGATTATGATTATGAGGGCGAGGGCCTGAGATATGCATACCACAAGGTGGCTTGTTGATTATGAGGCCGAGGGCTTGGGATATATATGCCACGAGATGTCTTGTTATTCCACTTGGGTCATAAGGGGCCCCTCTAGGAGTCTCCACATCCCAGTGACCGCAGGTACCCATTGTGACGTGAAATATAGACTGCAGGGTTGGTATTGTTCTAAAATATTTCCAGAGGGGCATATTTGTTGACATTTGGCACGATAGGTGATCCTTTATGTGTTTATCTTTCTTATTTATTTGTCATTTACATATTTAATTGTTGGAAGCGTATTTCTAGAAGTTTAAATTGAATTTAAACGATTTTACATATTTTTATTTGTTTTACTGCTTCATTATATCCTGTAATGTGCCTTACTTGTTTTCATATTTCTTAGTCGTTTATTTATGATTATTACTCACTAAGTTGGAGTACTTAATTTACTCCTTGCTCCCTGTGCGGATTCAGGCACATCTAGTCTTGCTACTAAGTGTTGATCTTTCCAATTCACCAGATCCAAATATTCTCTAGGTAGCTGCCAACGTTCGCAGCCCAGAGCTTCTTCCTTTATCTTATTTCTCCTTGTTTTAGATTTGTATTGAACTCTATAGACTTTCTTAATTATTTCGGATTTTAGATGCTCACGAATAGCGACACCCGGTATCGGCAATGTTGGGTTGTATTCCGCAAAATGTTTGGTAGTGTCATCGCTTACTTTTGGAATTATATCATGTTTTAGACTTAAATTCTCATTGTTAACTGTTTAATACTGAAATGGGTTAGTGTCAGCTGGCCTTCTCTTCACGAGAGATGCCTTCATGAACGGGTCCGGGTTTAGGGTCGTGACAAGTTGGTATCAAAACCTAGGTTACATAGGTCTCATGAGTCATGAGCAGGTTTAGTATGGATTGGCACGTAGACGTCTGTATTTATTCTTGATAGGCTGCAGAACCTTTAGGAAAAACATTGTATTCTTTAAATTCTTGTCGTGTGAATGTATTGATCTCAATACTAAACTTATATTATTCTATTCTCTCACAGATGGTGAGGACATACGTTATCGGTCAGGATGGACAACCACCAATACCACCAACACCACCAACTGTGGCCACTATAGGTCGTGGACGTGGCCGTAGTCATGGTAGGGGCAGAGGTGTGGCCTGTACAGTAGCTATGGTAGCATCTGTATATCTACCAGGCGCCCTAATTCAAGATCAGGTCCCAATTGTGGATGCTCCAGCAGCACCAGCTCAGGCACCAACAATGCCCATTGTTATTCCGGATCTTTAGGAGGCATTAACTAAGATTCTATCAATATGCACTACCTTAGGAGGTTTAAGTTACTACTACCACAACTACTTCTCAGGTGGGGTGAGGCAATTAGACTCCCGCCGCTCACCCACCTGAGAAGGTCATGCATGAACTTCAGATATGGGGGCACATCCAGCCCAGCCGGTTGCCGCTGTTCAAGACTGTGTAGCTGTTGCCATGCAATAGGGCGAGCAATATCGATTGGAGAGGTTTTGTAGACTTCAGTCTCTGACTTTCAGCGGTACAGAGGGTGAGGATACCCAAGGTTTCTTAAATAGGTGTCAGCAGATTCTTCGCACAACGAGTATTCTGGAGACCAGTGGGGTCGCTTTCACTATGTTTCAGTCTTCTGGAGCTGCCTTCACTTGGTGGGAGGCATTTGAGTAGAATAGGCCTATAAGTGTAGCACCCCTTACCCGGTAACAGTTCTCCATTCTATTTCTGGAGAAGTATATGCCGTAGTCTTGCAGAGAGGAGATATGCAGGCAGTTTGAGTGATTGCGTCAGGGACAGTTGACTATGACATAGTACGAGATGAGGTTTTCAGAGTTAGCTCGCCATGCAATTAGGTTGGTTCCGACAGACACAGAGAGGATTAGGAGGTTTGTTGATGGCCTCACTTATCAGTTTCATATTCTTATGACCAGGGAGCGGGTGTCTAATGCTAAGTTTGAGGAGGTTGTAGACATTTCTCGGAGATTGAGCCAGTCCGTTACATGAGCGAGAGGAGAGGGAGGCCAAAAGGCCTTGGGGATCTGGCAGTTGTAATGGTGCTTCTTCGAGAAGTTAGATTCAGTATGATAGATGCCATTCATTTAGGCATGCTCAGCTAGCTCGCCTAGGTTATCGTGTGGCGTCATGGGGTCATGGCTCTCACAATTCTTAGCAAGGACAGTCATCACTTAGTGCCCTTCCCGCTCAGAGTTCATCCCATGCTCTGTCAGTTTAGGGCTCTTCTATGCAAGATGCATCAGCTAGTCATTCAGGTGCTAGGGGTTCTCATCAGTCCCCTTCTCCAGCACATAGGAGTTGCTATGATTATGGAGAGATGGGTCATATGTGGAGGCAGTGTCCTCGTTGTCTTGCAAGTTTATCCCAATAGAGGGGTCAGTCATCGGCTTCAGCACCAGTTTCTTCATCACCATCCACCTAGATAGCTAAGGGTGGAGGTCAGTTAGTTAGGGGTCGCCCTAGAGGGGGAGGTCAATCAGGTGGCAATCAGGCTCGTTTCTATCCACTCCTAGCTAGACTCGATGCTATTGCTTCCGATGCTATTATTACAAGTATTGTTTTAGTCTGCCACAAAGATGCCTCTGTATTATTTGATCCTAGTTCCACCCTTTATTATGTGTCATCATACTTTGCTTGTTATTTTGCTATGCCCTGTGAGTCTCTTTCTTTACATGTTCATGTATCTATCCCGGTGGGTGATACTATTGTTGTTGACTGTGTGTACCGATCGTGTGTGGTGACTATTGGGGGTTTGGAGACCTGATTGGATCTTTTATTATTGTGTATGCTAGACTTTGATGTTATTTTGGGCATGGATTGATTATCTTCGTGTCATGCTATTCTGGACAATCATGCCAAGACAATCACCATGGCTATACCGGGTGCGCCAAAGATTGAATGGCGAGATTTTACTGATTATGTTCCTAATAGAGTTGTCTCATTCTTGAAGGCCCAACGTATGGTTGGGAAGGGTTGTCTTCTGTATATAGCCTTTGTGAGGGATGTCAGTGCTGAGACTCCTAGTATCGATTCTGTTCCAATTGTGATGGACTTTCCCGATGTGTCAGGCATGCCATCGGACATAGATATTGACCTGGTGCCAGGCATTCGGCCCATTTCTGTTCCTCTGTATCGTATGACATTAGCGGATTTGAAGGAGTTAAAGGAGAAACTTTAATAGCTCCTTAAAAGGGGTTCATTCGGCCTAGTATGTCACCTTGGGGTGCGCCGATTCTATTTGCGAAGAAGAAGGATGGAACTTTGAGAATATGCATTGATTATAGACAATTTAACAAAGTAACAGTTAAGAACAAGTATTCTTTGCCTCACATTGATGATTTATTCGACCAGCTTCAGGGAGAGAGAGAGTTCTCCAAGACTGATCTCCATTCAGGTTATCACCAGTTGAAGATCAGGGACTCAGATATTCTTAAGACTGCTTTCAGGACTAGATAAGGTCATTATGAGTTCCTGGTGATGTCTTTTGGGATGGCTAATGCCCCGTCAACATTCATGCATTTGATAAACATCATGTTCCGGCCGTATCTTGACTCGTTTGTCATTGTCTTCACTGATGATATTCTGGTTGTGAGCACGTGATTTTTTCCCCTATATGAATTACTCCCATAATTTCAAAACAAAAATGATTTCTTTTCAGTGTTTGCTATTTCAAGGTTTTCGTAGCATTTTTTGTATTTTGTTTGTGCAATTTAATTAAATAAAATTACAAAAAATATGTGCATTTGCATTTAGGATTTTCTTTAGCGTTATAGGATAAATTTAGTAAGTATTTGTTTTACAAAAAAAGAAAATCATACAAAAATGGTTTATTTTCACACTTTTAATTTTAGTTTGGAATTTTGACAATATTTTTTTGTAATTTGATTTTAATTAGGTGTAGTAAGCATTAGATATATTTAATTAGGATAATTTGAGTTATTTTATTTTATTTTAATTTAAGAAGAATTTAACAAAGTTTGAAAAATGAAAAAAAGAAGAAAAACAGAATTTTGATTTAATAAAAAATGAGAAGGCTGAAAATACTAAATTTGGGCCGAATACCGGTTTATATTGACCCACCTGGCCCAAACCCGTCCCAATACCCGGTCCAAGACTCCCCCCATAAAAAACGACCCCGTTTCAGTTTAAATGATCCTAGCCATCTAGGTTAGACGATCTAACGACTCTTAACTAAGGGTCGTTTGACATATTACTGTCGATACACCCACCCAACCACCTCTTAGAACCCTTTACAACCGCCTCTCTCCGCCTTGAGCCACCGCCTGCCAATCGCCGAAAATCACCTACTGCGACGGCAGCGTCAAAAACCCTCAAATCCACATCCAGTTTCCCTCAAAACCTACTCAAACTTTTCGAATATTGATTCTAATTCATGAGCCCTAGCGCCACCACAGTTTCTCCGGTGGCAGCGCCATCACCAAACCACCTTAAAACCACACCCTATAACAACTTCACTTCCCTTATCCGAAATTCACACTCAATTTCTCTCAAATACCCCTAAAATTGCTCAAATTTTAAATCTAGGGTTTTAGAATTCTGGAATTCCAAGTCCTAAATGGGTCTCTACTCTACTTTCTCAGGTTTTGTTTGGCTTCGTCCCCTAATAACGCTGTCTATTTTTTCTTGCCAAGATCAAATAGGTGGCGTTATTTGGAACGTGGAGTCAAAGGTTTGAGTCCTGGTTTTGTTCAACTAGGTAAGTTCTCCTTCATTCCTTTTGATTTTTTTTCAATTAATTCATTTTCCTTCTCATCCCCTTTCCTTTAGGTTGAAATTCATGTACGTATTATGAGTTTGAACCAAATCTTATTAATGTTCTACAATTAATTAAACCATATAAATCTTGATCCGTTTGTTTTGGGTTTTAATTTATGTTATTAATAAACTTGAATATCTCATGTAAGTTTTTAAGTTTAAATTTGTTTAAAGCATTGCTTAGTTTAATTGTGACAAGTTTTGTAATTGAGTTTATGTTTAATCATCGATATAAATGATCATGTGAATGCTTGAGTGTTTGATTCACGTTAAGCTTGTTTTCAATTGTCAAAAGATCCACATTTCTTTTAAGTAGTTCACCCTTTGATATGTTTGAAATTTTTTCATTAGAATAGTCCTGTTCGTCACACTTCAAGAAATCTATAAGGGAGTCAAATGTCAGTCTAGAAACCTTAGGGGGTCTCAAAGGAAGGGGTGGGGGTTGTAATACTGATGGTGCAAAGGTTAATTGAGGGATTTCTGGTTGGGAGGGAATAATTTTTATTAGGAAGAAGGATCTAGAATATAAGGTGAGCATTAATCTATTAGGGAGCAAGGATTTTCAAATATTTTAGAGGGGTAAAAGGGGTCAAACAATCGCAAAAAGAGGGGTAAAGAGGGACTTTGTTAGCTGGACTAGGGATACCTTAGGCATGCTTATATAAAGACCTTTTTCCCTTCATTTTCAAGCGGCCAGGAATACTCTAATTCAGAAATAGAAATACAAAATTTTTTACTGTTTCATGGATCCCTTCAGTGATTTTGAATTCTTTTCAAACTTTTTTGAACAATCTCACCTCATCTGAGCATCAAAATGGATTGTATTTAGTCTGCAAAGTTAGTTTAAAGTTTTCTTGGCTGATTGAACTGTTATTGTTGTACATCCCTACTTGGTTGAAGTTGACTTTACTGGTTATTTTGCTGCTTAATAGTAGCATGCAAAGAGTAGCAGCCTGGCTCTTTTGTATTTAGGTAACTAATTTTTTTTTTAAAATGGTGGAGTCGAGCTTCAATAAACAATAAATAGCTCATCGCCCTTTTGAATATCCTTTTAAAATTGAATTGAGGTGCGCCGTGCTAAAGAAAATTTTGAATGCGTGGTTCTCTTTTAATTGCTTCTTTTAAAAATCATTAGAATTAAGCCGTGCAATTTAGCAAACTTCCATGGCCCCAGCAGAGCTAAAAATTCATATTTTCTCTAGGCGCGTATATTTAATAATATTACCTTCCTCAATTCGGGTGTGCATTTTATATGACCCAACTTCAAATCCTTACAACATTGAATAAAATGTGTTTCAGATTACGGGTGGATTTCATGTTACGTTGTCCAAAGGCATATTTTAGATGACTCCAAATCTTCTTTAAAAATGAATAAAAGCAATTAAAAGTTAAAAAATGCACATAGGTTCAAAATGTTTTTAAATTAGACTATAGGCAAATAATGACAATTGAGCGATCGTGCTAGAACCACGAAACTCAGGAATGCCTAACACATTCTCCCGGGTTAATAGAATTCCTTACCCGGATTTCTGGTTCGTGGACTGTAATATAGAGTCAATCTTTTCTCGATTCGGGATTCGAACCGGTGACTTCGGACACCATAAATCTCCCAAGTGGTTACTATGAATTTTTAATAAATAATTAAATCCCGTTTCAATTTGTCCCTTATATACTGCATTCGGGTGGTGTGTAATAAAGGAGGCGTGACACTAGTATACTCACATAGTCAGAAGGAGCACGCGGAGCATTTGATAGTTGTGTTGTAGAGATTAAGGGAGGATAAACTTTAAGCAATGTTCTCCATGTGTGAGTTTTGGCTCAAGTCACTGGCATTCTTGGGGCATGTGGTGTCTAGTAAGGGTATTCATGTTGATCCGAAGGAGATAGAGGCGGTTTAGAGTTGGCCCAAACTGTCCTCAGCCACAGAGATTCGTAATTTTCTTGGTTTGGCAGGTTATTACCGCCGGGTTGTTCAGGGATTCTCATCTATCGCATCACCCTTAACCAAGTTGACTCAGAAGCGTGCTTCATTTGTATGATCGGACGAGTGTGAGGAGAGCTTTCAGAAGCTCAAGACATCTTTGACAATAACTCTAGTGTTAGTTACCATCAGCTTCAGGTTCATATATCGTGTATTGTGATGCTTCGAGAGTTGGTATTGGTTGTGTGTTGATGCAAGAGGTTAGAGTTATTACTTATGCTTCTCGTCAGTTGAAGCCCCATGAGAATAACTACCCCATTCTTGATTTGGGGTTGGCTGCTATAGTTCACGCCTTGAATATTTGGAGACATTACTTGTATGATGTGTCTTGTGAGGTGTTTACGGATCATCGTAGTCTCCAACACTTGTTCAAGTAGAAGGATCCTAATTTGAGGCAGCAGAGGTGGTTGGAGTTGCTAAGGGATTATGATATCACTATATTGTACCATCCGGGAAAGACCAATCTGGTGGCCGATGCTTTGAGCCGAAAGCTAGTGAATATTGGGAGTTTGGCATATATTATAGTTGGGGAGAGACCTCTTGCAGTTGATGTTTTGACCTTGGCCAATTGGTTTGTGAGGTTAGATATTTTGGAGCCCAATCGGGTATTGATTTGTATGGTTTCTCAGTCTTCCTTATATGATCCCATCCGAGAGGGCCAGTACATGATCCTTATTTGCTTGTCCTCAAGGACAGAGTTCAGCACGATAATTCCAGGGATGTGACCATTGGTAATGATGGGGTATTGAGGATGTCTGGCCAGATATGTGTACGCAATGTAGATGGGCTTTGGGAGTTGATTCTGGAGGAGGCCTATAGCTCGGGGTATTCTATTCATCTGGGTGCTACAAAGATGCAACATGATTTGAGGCAGCATTATTGGTGGAGAAGAATGATGAAGGACATTGTGGGATTTGTATCTTAGTGTCTCAATTATCAACAGGTGAAGTACGAGCATCAGAGACCGGGTGGCTTGCTTCAGCAGAATTTTCCAGAGTTGAAGTGAGAGTGGATCATCATGGAATTTGTAGTTGGGCTCCCATGGTCTTTGAAGATGTTTGATGCTATTTGGATGATTATGGATCTACTAACCAAGTCCGCGCACTTCATTCCGATGTGTACTACTTATTCTTTAGAGTGAGTGGTAGGGATCTATAATCGGGAGATTGTTCATTTGCATGGTGTTCCAGTTTCCATCATTTCAGATAAGGGCACTCAGTTTACTTCATAGTTTTGGAGGTCTGTGCAGTGAGAGTTGGATACTCAGGTTGAGTTGAGCATAACTTTTCACCCTCAGATGGACGGGCAGTCCGAGCGCAGTTTTCAGATATTGGAGGACATGTTGCATGCTTGTGTCATTAATTTCAGGGTGTCATGGGATCAGTTTCTACCACATGTAGATTGTGCTTATAACAACAGCTACCTGTCGAATATTTAGATGGCTTCGTATGAGGCTTTATATATGAGGCACTGTATATCTCCAGTTGGTTGGTTTGAGCGGGGTGAGGCTAGGCTATTGGGAACAGCTTGGTTTAAGATGCTTTAGACAAGGTGAATGTGATTCAGGAGAGGCTTCATACAGTGTAGTCGAGGGAAAAAAGTTATGCTGATAGGAAGGTTTGGGATGTGTCCTACATGGTTGGTGAGAAGGTTCTGTTAAAGGTTTCTCCCATGAAGGGTGTGATGAGATTCGGAAAGAATTCTAAATTAAGTCCTCAATTCATCGGGCTTTTTGAGGTACTTCGAAGGATTGGGGGTTGGGGGGTTGGGGGTAGTGGATTATGAGCATTCTTTGCCACCAAGATTGTTGAGTGTGCATCCGGTGTTTCATGTTTCCATGCTACGGAAGTATATTGGGGATCTGTCTCAAGTTCTGGTTTTCAGCACGGTTCAGTTAGATGGTGATTTGACCTATGATGTGGAGCTAGTGGCTAGTTTTGAGCGTCAAATTCAGAAGTTGAGATCAAAAGATATAGCTTCAGTGAAAGTGCAATGGAGAGGTCGACCGTGGAGGATTCTACTTGGGAGACCGAGTATGAGATGTGGAGCAGATATCCTCACATGTTTGATGATTCAGGTATGTTTCTTGACTCATTCGAGGATAACATTTTTTTAAGTTGGGAAAAATTTGATAACCCTGACAATCATCGTATAAGTTACCGCTCCATTTCTCCCATTTTTTATTCTTAGTGTTTTTATCGGCTCTACGCGTGATCGGGTTGGTTGGCTCGAGTTTGGAAAGATTTTGAGAAAGTTTGAGACACTTAGTCTCTTTTAAGAAAGCTTAAATTGAAAAAGTTAATTTGATGTTGACTTATGTGAGTTTTGATGGTTCAGATAGCTTAGGGAGGTGATTTGGGACTTAGGAGCATAATCAGAATGAGTTTTGGGGGATCGGAGTAGATTTAGTCTTGAATTGGCAAAGTTGGTATTTTGGCAATTTGCGGTTGGTAGGTAAGATTTTGATATAGGGGTCGGAACGGAATTTCGAGGGATGCACTAGTTCCATTGTGTCTTGGGATGTGTGTGAAAAGTTTTTGGTTATTTGGAAGTGGTATGGTTGGGTTTGTTTATAAAAAGAGAAATTTCATAAGTTTTTAGGAACATAAGTTTTAATCCGATGTGTTTTGGTTGATTCGATGTTGTTTGAGGTGTTTTGAAGATTAGTATAAGTTTGAATAAGGTCATGGGATATGTTTGTGATTTTTGTTGAGGTCACGGGGGGCCTCGAGGTGGTTTCAGAAGGTTGACGAAGAGTTGGAATTTTCGAAGAAAGCTGTAGATCTTTTTGCTTATGGTATTTCTACACTTGCAGATTGGGGACCGTAGGTGCTATGCCGTAGATTCAATGAGAAGGTTGCAAAAGCGAAAGAAGGCGAGAGAGACTGTAATTGTAGAAGTAGCTGTAATTCGCACATGCAATGGCGCATGTGCGGCTTGTGTATCGCAAAAGATTGAAGTCGGTGTTATAGTGAAAACAACAGAAGCGACTCTAGGACCGAAAAAGTTATGGATGGACCGTAGATGCAAAATCCTTGGATCAGAACGTATAAGTTATTTTCTTCGCGATTCATGAACTATTTCACCATTTCGAAGTCAACTTGGGAGCTTACTAGATAAATTTGAAGAGGGATTTCAAGGAGACTTAATTGAGGTAAGTATTTGGACCTAAAATGCATTCCTACGGTATTATTTCATGGGTTAAAGCTATAAGTATTGAAATTTAATGGTTAAATTTGGGTGAAAACTAGGGCTTAGAAACCTAGACCTTAGATTGAGGATTTGGAGGACCATTGGTGTTCGAATTTCACAACTTTTTATATATATGAACTCGTGGGGAGATAAAGAATCTATTGATATTAATTTCATCGAATTCCGATATGTGGGCCCGGGATTTCGTGATTTATGTTGTATATTGATTGTTTTCGCATGGGCTTTATTCCTTTAGCATATTTTGACGCCGTGATTCTGATTTTGGATAGATTCGATGCGAGTGGAGGCCGACTCGAGGGGAAAAGGCGTCGCGAACTAGAGATTTGACCGGATTGAGGTAAGTAATGATTGTAAATGATGTCTCGAGGGTATGAGACCCCGGATTTCACGTCATTGAGCAATATTGAGGTGACCTACACGCTTGATGATGAGTGTGTGGTCGTGCACTTTTGGGGATTATGACTTAGTCCAAATCGAATGACTATTTTATTGCGTATTTGATTGAAATCTAATCTTTAGCATCAGGTTTTGGGTTGAACGTCATATTTGGACCTCGTTCCATGTATTTGAACCCTTAGGGGATTTCTATTGATATCTCCTCGCCATTTTGACTTTATACTTCAACTTAGTCATGTTACATTTCATTATTTTTATAACTTGGCCATGCTTACTCTATTTTAGAACTTAAATGATATTTGTGTTGAGAATCGTTTTTTACTATTGCCCGAGTGGCTTTAGAGGATTTTTACTGAGTAAGGTCGAGGGCCCTTGTTGTAAGGAAACACTGATTATGATTATGAGGCTGAGAGCTTGAGATATGTACACCATAAGGTGGTTTGTTGATTATGATGCCAAGGGCCTGAGATTTATTCGCCATGATATGGCTTGTTATTGCACTTGGGCCATAAAGAGCCCCACCAGGAATCTGCACACCCCCTGTGAGCGCTGGTACCCATTGTGATGTGAGATACAGCCTGATGGGCTGGTATTGTTCTGAGATATTGCCCGAGGGTTGGATTTATTGATATTCTGTCCGCGCGGCGAGCCTTTATGTGTTTATCTTTCTTATTTGTATGCCATTTACCTATTTAATAGTTGGAAGGGTATTTCCTGAAGTTTAAAGTGAATTTTGAATGATTTTACATATTTTTACTAGTTTTACTACTTCATTATAGCTTTAATGTGTTGTACGTGTTTTCATATCTCTCAGTCATTTATTTATGATTATTACTCACTTAGTTGGAGTACTCAGTTTACTCTCTGTACCCTGTGTGAAGATTCAGGTGCATTTGGTCCCGGTACCGAGTGTTAATCTTTCCAGCTCAAGCAGATCCGAAGATTCTCTAGGTAGCTACCGGCGTTCGCATCCCATAGCTTCTTCCTTTATCTTATTTCACCTTATTTTAGATTTGTATTGAACTATGTAGATTTGTTTTGATTATTTTGGATTTTTAGATGCTCATGACTAGTGGCACCCCGGTATCGGGCTATGTTGGGTTGTATTCTGCAAATTGTTTGGTATTGCCACTGCTTGCTTTTTAATTTATATCATGTTTTAGACTTAAATTATCATTTTTAACTATTTAATACTGAAATAGGTAAGTGTCGGCTGGCCTTGTCTTCACGAGAGACGCCATTACGATCAGTTTCGGGTTTAGGGTCGTGAGAAGAAATTTCACATGCCCAACTAGAAAAAGTAATAATGCCAAGTAAGCCCCTGATGTTTTTAAATCTATCTTCTAAAATATACTTAGTGAAAACATCAGCTAACTGATTTTCAGTGCTAATAAATTATAATTCAACGCCACATTTAAGAATCTAATAAAATGATGCTTCATATCTATATACTTTGCTTAGAATGATGCATTGGATTATTTGACATACAAACAACACTAGAACTGTCACAGAATATTTTAACAGGCTTAACAGAAAGATCACAGTCATTTAGTTAGCGAGTCATCCAGAGAGTTAAGCACAACATTGTCCGATAGCAATATATTCAGCCTTAGTTGTAGATACTGTAACTGATCCTTGTTTCTTACCGTTCTAAGAGAAGAGTGATTTTCCAAGTAATTGTCTTTTTGCACTTATGATTTTCATATCATCTATAGCTCCTGCAAAATATGCATCTGAAAAACCTTTAAGCTTAAATTTGTTAAGACGTGGATACCATAATTCATGTGATAGTCCCAATGAGATATCTAATAATTCGTTTCACTGCAGTTAAGTGAGACTCTTTGGGAGATGATTGGAATCTAGCACATCTGAACACACTAAACGTTATATCAGGTTGACTGTGCAATATCCCAATATTTTAAATAAATACATATTAGATATTTAGTAAAAAAATATTTAAGTCCAAAGGTAAAAAAAGAACTAACTGATAAACAAACTGAAAAAATGAAGGAAAAGGGATAAAGAATTGTAAGGAAAAACGAAAAACAAAAATGAGTAGAGAAAGATAGAAGGAAAAGAGAAAAGAAGGAGGAAGAAGTTGATAGAGTGCGTTGGAGCCATAGTTATAACTTTTGAGGAATTTTAAGCACTGATTGAGTTTTAGGGGTAATACTTGAGCTTCTTCTTCTGATAGATTTTAATTTTGTTTTCCATGATTGAAAGATTCATAGAGTAATAGAAATTACAGTAGTTTATTCACGTAATTGAGAATTTTCTTCCTGAAGAATACATAGAACTTTACGAAATTGGATTAATAAATTATATGAAGAGGTTAGAGTTAATATATTAGTAATTACTCGTAGGGTGTGTAAATATAATTCAAAAAATTACTAAGAGTCAAATATAAAACCTCGAAGGTTGGGTATTTTAAATTAGCTATGAATTAGCCTAAACAAGTAAATTAATATGAGATCGATATTATGTAATTATAGATTGATTCGAGGAAGATGTACAAATTGCTCGAGATGAAGCATTTGGTATTTCGGGATGAGTATGGTGAAGTAACCATTCCACAATTTGTGTTTTCATTACTTGCATGTTTTAGATATGATTTTAAAAATAAATGTGTTAGTGATTTTTTACAATTGCATTTGGGACAAGTCCTTTACTCGATATGATGTCCAAATAATTATTTGCGACGATTATTGTTGTTTTAAATATTCTCATTGTTACTAGATATTTTTTCAATTACTGAAATAAAATTACATAATTTTGTAAGAAATAATGTACCCTTTATTATCTAAAAATGCTTTCATATGAGTACTGACTGTTTACAAGAAAGAGTATTAATGACAGGATACTTTAAAGGATCCCGTAACTAATGACGGGTTTGTTAGACCTAGTGCACCTTATATTCACAGATTACCGAGTACAGTTATAACCCTTGCTAGTGAGATGGTATAACTAGCATGCATTTACAATTTTCCTTGAGTAGGGACCTACAGTTATATTTGACTCCTTTTACGAAGGGGTCCACATAGTGTTACATATTACTTGATCCTTTCTTTTAGACATCCCAGATATTAAGATTTGCTGCGAGAAGCACATGAATAAACTGAATATATTTATCATTTTTGAGAATGCATTTTATTTTTATGATAGTTCTAAGTATTATTATACAAGCATATTTTCTGACTTGTCCCCAAATAAAAACAATTGTAATTAAGTGTTATTACTCACTGAGCTAGTGAATCACACCCCTTTAAAAATTTATACGGAGATAGCGGTTGACGAATGCGAGAATTTCGTTAATTAAAGCGCATAGTCGATAGTTCTTAGTGAGCCCCCGTATTTATTCACATGGTCAAGAAGTTTAATTAACTCTTATCCATAGTCATTCTCTTAGTGTCATATGTATATTTCACTATTATAGACAGATGTTGAGTATTGCACTTTCTTATAAAATTTTGAGATGAATTAATATTTCTAGATATTAGTGGGTGGACTATTAATGGTAGATATTTATTTTGGGTAATTGATAAAGTTATTGTTTTTTTGATTTATATTAGGGTGTCTGGTTATTTATTTTGAGATAGGAAAGTTTTTAAATAGTCTAAAAATAAAGGAAACTCTGTTTGATTTTCTGTAAAATTTTGATGAGGCTTACTTGGTGGAACTTGCTACCAAGTGTTGGTCGTGATCCTAAATTGGGTCATGACAAAGTTCGTATTAGATAATAGGATTTATGCCCCGAGTCATGGATCAATGTTTATTATAGTCTAGTTCATATGTATATAGGTGCACATTCTTATGATCTTGAGGCTACTGAACATCTAGGATATTTTCCCTTCTTTCATTCCTTGATCGTGCGTTGAGATAACTTAAGATTGAGTTTGGAGTATTTCTTTCAAAGATGGCTAGGACACGCACACCCTCATCTGCTGGAAGTGGTACTACTCGAGGTGGCAATCAAGTTGGGGCTCATCAGACTAGAAGATAGGTTGCTCCTCAACTTGAAGTTGTAAACATGGGTCAACCCCAAGCTATTATGCCAGATAATGTTCAAGAACATGGAGTTTATGATGCTCCACTACCATTGCCAACTGTTGTATCTATTGTTACCTTACTTGCAGATAAAGTGGCAAGGTTATTGAATGTGTTAAGAGTCAATGGTTCCTATTCAGGATGGAAGTTCAGATCCTCAAGGTACTTCACAAACGCAAGCACTCGTACGGACCCAAACTTCTGGGAATAAGGAATATCCCTACAAGAGTTCCTGAAATTGAAATCCCTAAAATTCATTGGTTCTGAGGAATAAAAATACACTAGAAAATTTGAGAGATTGGTTCAAACTCCAAATATGGATGTGCCGACATATAACACAAAGTTTTGTAATCTTGCTAGATATGCTCCGTACTTGGTGCCTACCCAAGAAGCTTCAGCTTAGAGGTTTGTTTATAGGATGGTCGGACGTCTATACACTATAGTAGCCCCATGAATAAAGACTTTTTCTTACTCTGATGCACCTGATCTTGCTAGAGAGATTGAAAATAAGGGACGTGATGAGCGTGCAATTAGTGATTTACGTAAGAAAGCCAAGACAAGAGGGTCACTGAATGGCGGTTTTAGTGAAAATCGTAGAGTAGGAAATCAGGGACATCGACAACAGGATTCTTAGATAGGGACACATTTAACTTCACAGTCCACATACAAACCATGTTATAGATAGTGTAATAAGGGACTATCATCATCTGGACATTGTAATTATGGGAATATACATGCCACTAATTGTGATGACCCGATAGGTCATCTAGAGTTTTGAACATAAATTTTATTTTTCAAAGCCACAAATAGCTTCTTTAATCCTTTCTCAATTTGCGAGTGCGATCTAGGTGTTATTTTTGGAAGGCTTTTATGTTAAAAAACTGATAAAAATATGAAAATTTACCTTAGAAATCCATTTGAGTTGGCTTCGATCGACATTTTGAGAAAATAGACTTGGATCTACATTTTGACTATTTCGGGTAGGTCTATGTCATGATTTGGAACCTAGGCATATACCCAGAATCAAATTCGGAGGTTTGTAGCTCGAGTTATTGCTTTTTGTCAAAAACTATAAGTTTAAATGTTTAATTATTTTAGAGAATTTTCCAATTTTTGAATTTTTCGGTACCAAACGTATTTTGATTCTGGAAATCGGTATAGATTTATACTTATATTTATGATTTGTCTACCAAATTTGGTGAGAAATAGAGTTGGTTTCACGTGATTCGGACATTAGGTTTTTGAAATAGATGTTCTAAAGTTTTCTTTAAAATTTTTATTTGATTTGGTGTCTGATTCATAGTTCTAAGTATTTTTTTGGAAATTCCATTATATGAGCAACTTTGTATTATTTCTTTAGACTTCTGTACATGCTTGGTTTGGAGATACAAGGACTCGGGTGTGTTTCGGATAGGATACAAATGATTAGAACTTAGAGCAATTGCAAGTCTCGTAATTGTGAAGAAAGCTTCGTATTTGCGAGCAGTTAGTATTTCTGTTAGGTTTGTAATTATGAACCACTTCCTCGCATTTGCGAAGAAGGACTGGACAACAAAAGACCGCATTTGCGATCAAAAGGTCTCTATACGGGATGGACACTACTCGCAATTGCGAACATCATCACAATTTAGATGGTAGAAGAGATGGAGTTTCTTCGCAATTGCAAAGTGTGTCTCACATTTGCGGGATTTGCAATCGCAATTGTGATTTCTGCAACTGGTCAAATTTGAGTTAGACAGGATTTTCGTTCATTCTATTAACTTTTCAAACCTAGAACCCTAGCAGCAATTTACCCAAGAACCTTTATTCTCCTATTCTTTGGTAAGTGATTCTAACCTATTTTCTTTTAATATTTCACTACATTTCATAAGATTTCAATAAAAAATCTAGAATTTTTATGGTAGAAATTGAGTATTTGGGTAAAATTAGGAATTTTTTTAAAATTGAATTTAGACCTCAAATTGAGATTGTATTTTGAAACAAATTGCATAACCGGGCTCGGGAGTGAAGGGGTAATTGGGGTTTGGTCCGAATTTTTGAGTTTGACCAAGCGAGTCGTGGTCGATTTTTGCTTTTTGGGAAAAAGAGTGGAAGTTCTTAATTTATGCATCTTAATTGGTTCCTTTAGCAATATTTGATATTATTCAGTTAATTGTGGTTAGATAGAAGTGGTTTGAATGCAGATTCTAGGGGAAAATCCCTAATAGAGATCTGAGTTGACTGCAGAGTGAGGTAAGTGTTGAGTTTAGCCTTGATGTGAGAGAATTAGAAACCCTCAGACTATGTATGCAAGGTATTCTTATACGACGCCAAATTACTTGTTTCCTTGATTTTCCGCATTTTTCTTAATTTTCTCCTTCCTTGCCTTAACTATTATATATCATGAATGCTTTCCATGCTTTATTCTATATTTTATCATTATTTTCCCATGTTAAACATATTAGACCTTTTCATACTTTTATGACTCATTGCTATTTGCCTTAAATGAATTACTTGCACCGTCTAGCTGTTATTATTGGACTTGTCTTGCCGTGTAGTATCACATATGTGGATTTCCAAATTTGTTTAAGGTTTCTGTTCTGATTTAGCTTTTATATTCATCATCCATAGAGGTTATTGTAATTTGAATTATCAATTTCATTGCACTCATTGAATTTTTATACTGATATGGTGGGACCCGGTTGCACACCATAATAGGTGAAATAAGGATGGATTGATATGGTGGAATAAGGGTGAAGTTTAACTGATATGGTGGAATCGAGAGAATATCACAAAAGGTAAAATAAGGGTTGATTGAGATGGTGAAATAAAGGTGAATTCTGATACTGATTTTGTTATATGGTGGGATCGGGTTGCGCACAACACCATATACATATTTATTTTGAGTGTGATATTATTACGGTGGAATAAGGGAGGATTGTGCTGTACGGTGGGATCGACTTGCATGCCGTAACAAACTATGTGCTTCTATTTGTCTGTTCTTTTTTTCCTTACAGAACTCTAAGGATTGGTAATTCTGGTCGGTATTGGCTTCCTTTGAGGACTTAGCTATTTTCTTCAATTAACTATCATATTTCGCTCTGTACTTCTTTCTTCTGTTTTATTATATCGTGCATACATGTTGTAGTGAAAGAAACTTGCCTTAGCCTCTTCACTACTTCGTCGAGGTTAGGATCAGTACTTACAGAGTACATGGGGTCAGTTTTACTCATACTACACTATGCAGTTCTTGTGTAGATTTTGAAGTCGGTCTCACTGGAGGTTATTAGCATGCTCAGATTGGCCAGCTTGTGGAACTTGAGGTACTGCTACTCAGCGCCCACATCTCCTAGAGTCTTCTTCCCTTTATTTACATATGTAGTTTTCTTTTAGAAAACTTTATGTTTTATCCAGAACCTTGTTTGTACTATTCTAGTAGCTCATGCACTTGTGACACCAGGTCCAGGGTTGTATAAGATATTTTGGCTGCTTTAGCTTCCGCACTTTTTTTTGGATTATTACAGTTATTATAGTCTTTCTCATCACTTAATCTAAACTGTTGAAAAATGGATGATTTGTTCTAATGTTGGCTTATCTAGCAAGTGAAATTTTAGGCACCATCACGGTCTCAAAAGTGAAAATTCCGGGTCGTGACACTACTTCAGTCTGCCAGATTTGTGGTAGATCAAATTTGGACTAGTGTCATGTTCTCACTTAAGAGTGCTTTCGAGTGCCCAGTTAGGACATCACCTGAGAGATTGCCCTCTACCTTCAAAGAAGTTCAGCTAGGCTTCTATTCTATCATCTACACCTATTTAGACTACTCATTATACATCAGGCACTATAGGTATAAGAAATAGAGTTCAAGGTGCCGAAGATCGTTCTACTGTGAATCAAGGACAATGGGATACTCGTAGAGGGCAAGGAAGAGGTTTTGCATTTACTAGACATGATGCTCAAGCCTTGAATGTTGTGATTATAAGTATTCTTTCATTACATTTGATGCACTTGCATTGATTGATCCATGATCTACTAACTACTATTTGTCCTTGTACATTGCTTTGAGGTATGGTAGACAGCCTGAGCTATTGAATGATCCTTTCCTTGTTGCTACTCCTATTGGAGAATCTTTATTAACTGAATAGGTGTATCGTGCTTTTCAGATTTGTGTTGAGGGTAGAGATACTTTTGCAGACCTTATTGTACCTGATATGATTGGCTTTAGCATGCAGATGGGAATAGATTGGTTATCTTCTTTCTATGCTATTGTCGATAGTCATGCACATATAGTTAAGTTTGAGATACCACATAAACCCAGTTTTATTCTAAAATAGGATCAGGTTCCAGAGATTTGCAAAATTGTATCTTTTATGAAGGCTCAATAATTTTTGAATAAAGGTTGCTTGGGTATCTTAGTTATTGTAAATGACACAAGAAAGAAAACAATTGGTATACAAAATGTTTGAGTTGTGAGAGACTGTTTCTAATGTATTTTCTAATGTATTTTTGATTTGCCCCTAACACACAACCCATATTGATACCCCCATATCTAATGGCACCAACAAAGTTGAGGGAGCTAATGCAACAGTTGTAGGATTTGTTAAATAATGGTTTTACCAGGCCTAGCATATCATCATAGGGTGCACCAGTATTATTCATAAAGAAGAAAGAAGAATCTCCGAGAATGTGCATTAACTACAACAGTTGAAAAAGATAACAATACGTAGTAAATATCCTTTGCCTCGTATAGATGACATGTTCACTCAATTATAAGGAGTTTCCCACTTTTCAAAGATTGATCTATGGCCTGGTTATCATCAGCTTAGAATCAAAGATGAATATATTTTTAAGGATACTTTCAAAACTCGGTACAAGCACTATGAGTCTTCTGATGCCTTTCAGACTGACTAACACTCTAGTGTATTCATGGATTTAATAAGTAGGGTTCTCAACTTGTTTCAAAGTAGATTTGTAATATTATTTATTGATGATATCCTGATATATTCATATATCCAAGGAGAGCACGAGAATTATCTGAGGACTGTATTGCATTCATTGCGAGAACATTGACTTTATGCTAAGTTCTCAAACTGTACATTTTGGCTAAACTCAATAGAATTTCTAGGCCATATTGTAAACAAAGATGGAATTATGGTAGATCCTAAGAAAACAGAAGCTGTGTAGAAATAGCCCAGGCCTACTTCTCATGCAGAGATTCATAGTCTTTTAGGCTCGGTAGGCTATCACAGGCATTTTGTGCAGGATTTCGCTAGAATAGTAATGCTACTAACGAAGCTAACTTAGAAAAATACAATGTTTTAGTAGATGGAGGAATGTGAGCAGAGCTTTTAAAAGCTCAAAACATGTTTGACCACTGCACCAATATTAGCTTTACCATCAGGTTCTCGGGGAATTGTAGTACTCTATGACGTTTCGAGGGTGGTATTTGATTGTGTTATCATGAAATATTTCAGCGTTCTAGCTTATTCTTCGAGACAGTTGAAAGGCACGAGCAAAACTATTGTACACATGGATACAGTGGTATTTGCTCTAAAAATTTGGAGGTATTACCTATACGGTGAAACTTGTGATATTTATACTGACCATAAAAGTCTGATGCATATCTTTCAACAAAGAGATTATAATCTTCAGCAGCATTGGTGGATGGAACTACTTAAAGACTATGTTTGTTCTATTTTGTATCATCTTGGAAAAGCCAATGTTGTGGCTGATGCATTGAGAAGAAAATCTATGGGAAGTTTGGCACATATAGCTCCTATTAAGAGACTTTTGGCCAAAGATATTCAAAGACTAAAAGGTAAAGGTATTAGATTTGGTGTCGGAAATTCAGAGGCATTGTTGGCTTGTGATTAGGTTAATTCTTCATTTGTTGAGCCCATTAAGGCCACCCAATATGAGGATGAGTAATTATGCAAATACAGATATGAGGCCTTAGTTGGTAAAAGCAAGGATATGATTGTTGAAAGTGATGGTGTTCTTCAAATGGGTGATAGGCTATGTGTAGCAGACATAGATGGGTTGAGACAAGTTATTATTGAAGAATCCAACAACCCTAGATAAGTTATAAATCCCGGATCCACAAAAATATACCATGTACTAAAGTAATTTTATTAGTGGGAAGGTATGAAGAAAGATGTTGAAAACATTGTTTCTATTGTTTGACTTGTCAGCATGTCAAGGCTAAACATTAGTGGCGCATATGACTACTATAACAAATTGAGATTCTAGAGTAGAAATGAGAAAGAATTATTAAGGATTTTGTCACCGGCTTACCACTAACACTTAGAGGTTATGACTTTGTATGGGTGATTGTAGATCGATTGACAAAATCAACACACTTTTTGCCAGTGAAAACTACATATGGTGGAGTGAGGTATGCATAGATATTTATTAATAAAATTGTCAGACTTCACGAAGTTCTAGTATCAATTATCTCTGATAGAGGATCACAACTAACTTCACGCTGTTTGAAATCTTTTCAAGAAGCGTAAGGTACATGATTGTATCTTTGTACTACATTTCATCCACAGACAAACATGCAATGTGAACATACTATACAGATCTTGGAGGATATGTTAAGAGCTTGCATTCTTGAGTTTTGAAGTAGTTGGGATCCTTATCTACCTTTAGCTGAAATTACTTATGATAATAGCTTCCAGTCCATTATTCAGATGGCAACATATGAAGCATTGTATGGTAGAAAATGTCGTTTTCCTATTAGATGGTTTGAAGCTGGTGAGACTAACTTATTAGGATTCGACTTAGTACAAGAAGCTATTAACAAGCCAATTAATCAGGCAGAGATTGCACACAATTCAAAGCAGAAAAAAGTCTTATGCGGATAATAGAAGAAGAGATTTAGTGTTTAAAATCGCGGACAAAGTGTTCGTATGAGTCTCCCATATGAACGGTATGATGCGATTTGGAAAAAGAGGCAAGTTGAGCCCTTGGTTTGTAGGATCATATGAGACAATAGACCGAGTGGGAGCTGTGGCTTATCACTTCCTCATGAGTCATCTTATATTCATCCAGTATTACATGTCTCTATGCGTAGAAACTGTATGTCGGAATCCTCTAATGTGCTTGAAGCAGTGACTATACCGTTTGATGAGAAGTTATCTTATGAGAAGGAGTCGATGGCCATTGTTGACATACAAGAAAGAAAGCTACAGTAAAAATTATTGTGTTCGTGAAATTCATATGGAGAAACCATACAGTTGAAGAAGCTACATGGAAAGTGGAGGATTCTATGCGAGTTAAGTATCCCCATTTATTTCAGTCTACAAATACGTACTTGAGTTAAATTCGGAGACTAAATTTCATGAGGTGAAAAGTATGTAATACCCCAATATTTTAAATAAGGACATATCCAAAGGAAAAAAAGAACTAACTAATAAAACAAAACAAAAAAAGGAAAAGTAATTGAAACAAAAGTGCGAATCCCATTAAAACCTATCTTCCAAATTGAAATGGGACGGGGAAGGGGAACGAAGCAAAAGCTTTAGGAAAAATGAAAAACAAAAAATGAACAAAGAGAGAAAGAAGGGAAAGAGAAAACGAGGAGGAAGAAGTTGATACAGTGCATTGGAGCCATATAATAATAGAAATTACACTAGTTCATTTACGTAATGGAGAATTTTCTTCCTGAAGATTCATAATACTTTATGAAATTGGATTAATAAATTATATTAATAGTTTGGAGGTAGATCAGTAATTACTCATAGCATGTGTAAATATAATTTGACGGATTATTAAGAGTCAAAATGAAACCTCGAAAGTTAGGTATTCTAGATTAGCTATGAATTAGCCTAAACAAAGAAATGAACATGAGATCGATATTATGTAATTATATATTGATTGGAGGAAGTTGTACAAATCGCTCGAGGTGAAACATTTGGTATTTCGGCACGAGTACAATGAATAGTAAACCTTCCGCAATTTGTGATTCATAACCTGCATGGTTTATATATGATTTTTAAAATAAATGTGTTACTGATCATTTGAAATTATATGTGGGACAAGCCCTTTACTTGATATGATATCCAATTTGTTATTTGAGATGATTATTATTGTTTTAAATATTTTCGTGTTTACAAGATATTTTTACAGTTACCAAAATAAAATTACATGATTTGATAAGAAATAATATGTCCTTTATTATTTTAAAAATGCTTTTATACGAGTTTTTGACTGCTTAAAAGAAAGAGTATTAATGGGACGAGACTTTGAAGGATCATGTAGTTAACGGAAGGTTCATTAGACCTGGTGCACCTTGTATTCACCAATTACCGGCTATAGTTATAGCCCTCGCTACTGAATAGCATACAGTTATAGTTTTCCCTCGGGTAGTAACTTACAATTATATTTGAATCCTTTTATGAAGGGGTCCACATAGTGATATAGATTATATGATCCTTTCTTGCAAACCTCCTAAATATCAAGATTTGCTTTGAGAAATCGTTTACCGAGTTTACTATCGATTTGTTTAATTAATTTTTGTTACCGGATGTATATGAATAGACTGATTATGTTTATCATTTTTGAGTAGGCTTTTTATTGTTATAATAGTAATAATTATTATTATTAAGCAATCATGCTTTCTGACTTGTCCCCAAATAAAAATGATTGTAGTTAAGTGTTATTACTCACCAAGCTAGCGACTCACACCCTGCTATTTTTTAAAAGAGACAGCAGTTGACGTAGGGGGGATTTCATTAGTTAAATCGCACGGATTGTTAGTTCTTGGTGAGCCCCATATTTATTTACGTAGGCAAGCAGTTTAATTAATTTTTATGGTATTTTCTTTGAGCTCTTAGAGCCATTCCATAATCATTCTTTTTCTGCCATATGTAATCTTTTGCTGTTATAGACTTATATTGAGTATTGCACTTTCTTATCAAATTTGGAGATGACCTAGTATTTTTAGTTATGGGTTGACTATTAATGGTACATGTTTATTTTTGGTAATTGACAATGTTATTGTTGTTTGGATTGATATTAGGGTGTTTGGATGTTGATTTTGAGATAGGAAAGATTTCAGATAATCTAAAAATAAGGGAAACTCTATCCGATTTTCTATAAATTTCTGATGAGGCTTACTTGAGGGCACTAGCTCCTAAGTGTCAGTCATGATCCTAAATTAGGTTGTGACATGTTGGTAGTTAAATATAGTGGAGATCCAATCATTCCACGATATTGTGATTCATTCACCGGTTTTCCTTCCTCATCATTCTCAGAGATGTAGCTAGACTTATAGGAGTTCCAAGCGCCTTGCATTTTTCATTCCAAATTTTGTATCAGCTCCTTCGTGTGCTTCATCTGACATATAAAGATACCTTCGTTTGATTGAAGAATTTGAAGTCCATGAAAAAAAAGTTAGTTCTCCCATCATGCTCATTTCAAACTTGCTTTGCATGAGGTGTGACAATTCCTTGCATAAGGCAGGGTTAGCACTTTTAAATATAATATCATTCATATAACTTTAAATAATGATACTACACGACGATGACCTTTTGACAAAGAGAGTAGTGTCGATCTTACATCTTAATAAGCGATGACTAAGCAAAATGATTTTAGTTTTTCATACCAGGCTCCAGGTGCTTGTTTTAACCCATAAAAAGCCTTAGTCAACATAAACACATGGTAAGGAAATTGTGAGCTTTCTAATTGAAGAGGTTTTTTTAATGTATACCTCCTCATCTATAAAATCATTTAAAATGCTCTTTTCACATACATTTGAAATAATTTAAAACTTTTAAAGAAGCATATGCAAGTAAAACACAAATTGATTCTAATCGAGCCACCCAAGAAAAGATTTCTTCATAGTCGTCCCCTTCCTATTGGGAGTAGCTGTGTACGACTAGCCTTGCATTGCTTTGGATAATTTTGCCTTCTTTATTCAGCTTGTTCTGAATACCCATTTGGTTCCTATAATTATTGTGTTTGCTGGCATGAGTACCAATGACCAAACTTGAATTTAATCAAACTGATTAAGTTATTCTTGCATAGCTTGTACCCAATTTGAATCTTTCAAAGGTTCGTTGACTTTCTTGGGATCTATTTGAGATATGAGAGCAATGTTAGTATTTTTCTTTATAGCTTCTCTAGTTTTCATTCTGTCATTTGAATTTTTCTATGATAAACGTCCGTGGATGTTCAGGTTAGGTTCTCCATTTGTTTGGTACTCTTCATCATGTTGAGTAGTCGACTCATTTGAGATTCAACATGCTCGTCGCTAGCTTCATTAGTCGACTTTGATATTTCATTTCCATTATCAACTAATTCATTTGGATTGATTTTTTAATTGATCTTGGGTTATTTGTGGCTGATATCTTCATCACCTATAAGGACTCCTTTTTTTATCTATATAGTTATCATAAAAAAACAATATGAACCGATTATTCTATACATAGAGTACACTTGTGATAGTCTCTAAAAGATCTACTATTATTAGAGTAACCATGAAATATACCTTCATCACTTCTTGGATCAAACTTAGAGATATTATTTTGACCATTATTATGGACAAAGCATTCGCTTCCAAAGGGATGGACGTACCCATTATTATGTCTCTTGTCTTTCCATAGTTCATATAGAGTCTTCTTCAGAACGGGTCGAATCAAAAACCTATTTAGTGTGTGACATGCTATGCTGACTACTTTTGCCTAGAAGTAGCTTGGTAGGAAATGCTCCAGTATCATAGTTCTAGCCATGTCTTGCAGAAGATCTCAAAATTCTTTAGAGCTTTATCTTTGTGCGCCAAGAATATTACCCAAGTAAAATATAAGTAGCTATTAACAATAAGGAAATCATACATCTTCCTCTTATACTGAAAATTGTCGTTGGTCCAAATAAATCCATTTGCAAAAGCTAAAGAGGTTTCATTGTGGAAATAATATCTTTGTATTTGAAAGAAGTTCTAGTTTGCATACCAAGATGACAAGCATCACATACAAGATTTCTAGCATAGTTGAGCTTAGGAAGGCCAATAACTAACTCAAGTTTGGATAGTTTTTCAATCAAATGCATGCTAGCATGACCAAACTTCTTGTGAAAAAGACAATGATTATCAGTAATGGATGCTAGCCAGATATGACTATCCATATTATCATTGCAATCTAAGCCGTAATTGTTTTTCGTACCTTTTTCCCGAAAGAATGAATTTACTTAATTCGTCTTCATTAGCATTTAGTTTTCTTGAATTTCACTTCATATCTAGAATTGCATAGTTGACTCATGCTTAGAAGATTGTAGATTAGTCTGTCTTTAAAATAATCTTCAGTAATATCACAGTTATTGTTAACTGAATCTGTTCCAGTACCAACTATTTTTCCTTTTGAGTCATTACCAAACTTTCATTTCCTCCATTGATTTTGAGGACTTCTTTGAAGAGATTTTTGTAGCCAATCATATGACTGGAACATGCACTGTTGATATACCATTTTCCCTTTTGACTTTTCTGGGGGTGTTCCTCACCTGTTTCTCGGCATGCCATGAAGCAATTTTCAGTTTCTTCTTTGTTGTCATCATTTCATACGTTTCCTTCGGTCCAACAGCCAGAGTAGTTTTTTATATCATGTTTCAATAAGGTCATGAAACATAAATTTCCTGTTTCTTCATTTTGTAATATATCTTCATCACTCAAACTTACTAAGATTTTGTTATTGGTAAAACCTCTAGAGATTTCCTTTTGAGCTCTGGGCATTTAGCTTGAACATGGCCATACCTTCCACATTCAAAATATTTTCCATCATTTTTGTCATGTTCATCGAATTGTCTAGATCTTCCAGATGACATTCTTCCCTTTTTCATATTTCTATATCTTTTCATTAGTCCATTCATATTCATTAAGACTGTGATAATTTCTTCGTCTAGTGCCTCTGCATCATCCTCATTGTATTCAGATCCTTCAGTTGTGGTTTTGAAAGTAATGATTTTCTTCTTTTCTTCCTGCCCGAGATATATTTTCATAAAAGCTATAATGTTTCAACCCAGTTTGTCATATGACAATTTTTCCTGATCTTGAGATTCAGGTACAAATACCTTTGTCTGCCATGTAGTGGGAAAGCTTATTAGGATTTTTCACACTTGTTCACCACTAAAACATGGTCTACCAATGTAAGGACTTGACCAATTGTTTTGAACATTTACATTTCGTTAAGCTATCTGAAGTCTTGAGTAGCTTCGTATGATGTTTTATAACTTTTGTGAAATGTCAGTTTTAGTTTTCAGGTGATTCGGCAATTGATTTTGGAAGAATGAATTTCAGTGATTTGGAAATCGATTTTGGAAGAATGAATTTCCTACTTGCAGCTTTAAGTTGGAAGAGCTAACCAAGTTTTCCTTTTGAGCCTTTGACCTTGGATCAACATTTTGATTATTTGTAAGGCATGGATGGTGATTGTGGACTTGGCTGTATTCCCGAATTTGCATTAGAGTATTTCTACAAGGTTCCGACACTAATTTGCAAAAATTTACAATTTGAAGGTTTGGGATGTTCATAAATATATCTGAGAGTTGAATTTGAAAATATTGGTTCTAGATTGTGGCTCCAAAAATTGAAATAGCTTTGTTATGTCATTTGGTAATTGTGTGAAAAATTGGAGTTTGTTCCAAGCTGATTTAATATGGTTCAACATGAGTTCTGTAAGATGAAAGTTCAAAAGTTCATTAATTTCGACTCATTGTGCGATTTGTGTTGTTGAAGTTGTTAAGCGTGGTTTGAGGCCTAGAGTAGGTCCATCATATGTTTTGAAACTTGTTGGCTTTTTCAGACGGGTCCAGAGGGGCTTGGGTGACTTTCGGACGTGGTTTGGATCATTTTTGTCTCATGTTGCATTCTTGAAGAAGTGTTGGTTCTGTTGTTGCGCACCTGCGATTGGGTTTTTTCATATGTGTAGTGGTCACAGAAGCGGTATTACGGTCACACCTGCAAAAAGGGGCTGGTTTTGGAGTCTCACAAATATAGAAATTGGGGAGCATCTGCGACTTCGCAGAAGCATGGACTTGGACGCATTCACACCTGCGATTGTGCAGAAGCAGAAGGAGATCTGCAGGTTTGAGAGGTTAGCTGGTTAGTTTTTTCCGTAAAAGCAAAAAGTTATTCAAAGAAGTGACACCTCAAAAGCGGATGGGATGTCGCAGGTGCAACAATTCCTGGGCAGAACTTTATATCAATGGCTTGACTATGTTATTCATATTTTGAGTTGAGCGGCTCAAATTTGGGCGATTTATGAGGTGATTTTGGGGGCGATATTTTCCACATGGATTGGGGTAACTGTTTTCTACTCAGTTTTTATTATATTTCATGAATCTATGTTCGTTTTTGGCATTTGGATTATAATGTTTAAAGAGAAATTTGGGTGGTTTTGTCAAAAAATATCTAAAGTAAAATTTTGAGTCTTGAACATCAATTCAGAGTCATATTTTTGTAAAACTCGTATGGTTGGACTCGTAACTGAATGGGTTGTCAGATTTTATGAGTTTTATCAGGTTCCGAGGTGCGAGCCTTAGTTTGACTTTTTGATTGACTTTGGACTTTTGATTGAAGATTCGACCTTTATCTATTGGGTTTGATTCCTCTACCATTAAATGATGTTGTTGAGTTGCTTTTGTCTAGTTTCAATATGTTGAAGTTCGGCACGTGCGAGACATTATTTCTAGAGTAATGCTTGGCTTGCTCGGTATTGGATTCGGCCTATTCGATATAAGTAAGAATTCTACACTTAATGTTGAGGGTATGAACCCCTGAATATACATGTTATGTGTTTAGTTTTGAGATGATTCACATGCTAGGTGATGGACACGTGGGTATTCACCGTGTGAATTATTACTCGGTTGATTCTGTGGTGCTGTGTAGTGGCCTAATCTTGTTTCTATCCTTGAAGTCTCTATGTGCTAAAGTAAGTAAGCTATGATCCATGTTAGAAATTATGAGGTTATATTCTTATCCTGTTGGGACCCACTGAGGTCATTTCTGCTATTGAGTTATGTTCTTAAATTGCAGTTAATACATAGCTATATTCGTTCATTTGCATATCATATATTAGTCTCTGTTATCATTTGTTGTCACGTCATGTTATCATTTTTTGGGCTGCTTGGCATAAGATTTGTGAGGCCGAGAGATTGGAGAGGATAATGATTAAGAGATGCCGAGGGCTGGTTGTGAGTGATATTTATGGGATTGGGATGCACACCCCAATACGATTTATTGATTCATGATGGAAGGGGGCTACATGCCGCAAAACTAACATGGTTGGCATATATTAGCGCTTGGGAATGATCTGCCTCTCTGGAGTCTTATACTCCAGTAGTGAACGCAGGAACCTACCGAGTACGAGTGCCGAGTGATTTAGAGTGCTGAGTGATTGGGAGCTGTTGTGTGATTAGGATGTTCTAGGTGATTGAACGTGATGAGGGAGGTTGACTACTCTGATAGAATGAGAACATGAGTTTGTAACCGTGGTGCATTACATTTGACATTCATACTTTGCATGGAGGCATAAAGATATTTCCTCATGATGTATGGTATAGTGACATTTATGACTTCACATGCACACTGACATTTGGCATATAAATGTCTTTTCACATGCTATCTAATATTAAAATATCTTATTTGTACAGCCAAACCACGGTTAGTAAGCTTTTAGGAAAACTTACAGTATACTTATATTTTTTAGATTTTGGTGAAAGATTTGGGTTTTACTGTTATACTTGAAAAGCATGCCTATCATTCGTAACCGTCAACAAACTAAGAATCATATATTTGAGTATTATTTGAACTGGTTTCATTATGTCTTTACGAGTTATTCTTGGCTGTTGGTGTTGGAATCTAACCATTGTCAAAGCTCATTACTACTTTCAACCTAAGGTTAGGTTTGTTACTTATTGAGTGCATGAGATTGGTAAAACCTATACTATTCTTATGCACCTTGGGTGCAGATTTTGGAGCTGATATTGTTGTGTATGATCAGAGTTGGCTTTAAAGGTGAACCTACATTCTATTTGTAGCCGCCTCTTGTTCATGTTAGCTTTAGATCTATAAAATTTTGTTTCTATATATTTTTAAAATATGATGTATTTATTTTATACTAGCCTAATAAACTCTAAATCTTAGAAGCTCATGATTTGTACTACCAGTCTTTGATGGTTCTTTCTATATAAGTTCAGGTATATTATCCTTATTTATTTTTCTTATTAAATCTCATTTGACTTGGATTTTTTATGCTAATTGGCTTACCTAGCGGGTTGGTTCAGGTATCATCAAGACTAGTTAGATATTAGGTTGTGACAAGTTGGTATCAGAGCTCTAGGTAAAATGTTATACGAGTCATGAGAAAATTCTTAGCAGAGTCTTGTAGGTCGGTATGATTATGTCCATACATATATTCAAGAGGTTACAGGGCAATTAGGATTAGCTTCTCATTTTTCTTCCCTTATTGTGCGACATTGATTCAGCTTGAAGCATATCTCTTTGAATTCCTTCCACTCACTCGTATGTGCATGTGAGAACTCGATATTAGGTGATCATCGATGGCTTGTGGATTCCATTGATGAGGTGCGAGGAGCGCTTTTGTGTTTTGGTGATGGGCCAGTCTTGAGGAGTTGAGGCCCCATTTGGATCGCAGCTTAGGATCAGTAGTTTCAGTTGTACGAGCATGTGCTTTTGAACTTTTATGTCCAGCGGTGTCCCTTTGAGTGGGATCAACGGCTCGGTTAGTGGTTGGATGGCTATATGATAAGTAGATTGTGACTCCGGGATGTGTTTAGAGAGTTTGAATGTGACGAAAAGAGTTTTCTTAAAACTAAACCGCCACCTTATACATGAAAAGGATTATTGGATGCTCGATTTATATGGATGTGTTACAAAGTCTTGAGTTATGAAGGTTTTTGAGAGATTCTTTTGTGTTATTTCATTTATGGAATCAAGTAGATTTTCATGTACTGTTTATGAGTTCAAACGTAGGAAGATTAAGTGAACCCGTAATAGTTGTGGTTGAGAAAGGGTATAGAGATATGTCCGTTTGATGCTAAGTGGGTGGATTTCCACTTGTGGGGTAATCTATGGATGTGTGGTCCATATGATATTGTGTGGAGGATTTCTTTTCTACTAGTGTGCTTAGTTGTTGTTATTTGAGTTTGGATTTGTTGAGAAAGTTGACCTGATCGTCACGAGGATGAATGTGAGCTTAGTAGATGATTTGAGGTATTATATGGTTTGCATTACATGAGCTTGTGAAGGATTTAGTTGAATATCATTGCAGTATTATTGCAGTAATATAGTATGGGCATTGTGAGTTATCAAATGTTTTGATCTATGGCTTTGAGCCTAGTGAGGGAGTCTACTATTGCCAATTTGATTGCATAGTTATATGTGCTATTGGTTTCGTTAGAGGCGTACTCGTAGATGAGTTATGACTTATAGAGGTTGGTTTTGAGGATGACTTAAGCTAGAAAATATCTGGATGTATGGTGTATTACACTTTACAGGTCAATAAGAATCATGGAATGACTTAGTTATTATTCGTGAAAGATGTAGTGTGCATAGAGTAGGGATTTGCTCGGTTGCAATAAGGCAAGGCTACTTTGTTGGGTGTTGTCGTGCTAATGGGACATATGTCGTTCGGTCCGTTGGGGAAGTACATTTGAGATTTGAGATGAGTGAATGATGCTCAAGGAGGTTCTAATAGATTCAACAATAATATATTGCAACTAAGAATTTTTTGGATTTGTATATGAGTAGAATATGAGATTTGCATTGGATGGTGCCAGGACTTGCAATATTTTTATATCACTATAGATTCTACAATTTATTATAGGAAGGTAAAAGGAGCAACTTTAATCCTACATAAGATCTCCTCATGTTGAGTGTCTCGGCTGTGGTACTTTTAGGGTGCTTAAGAGGGAATACAACAGCTTATAGGCTTTAGCACAACATAATTTTATGCCAGGATCTGTTGTGGTGAGCTTTGGGTAAGGATTGTGGTGTTCTTGCAAGGAGAATTGTTAACTTGAAGGCGATTCGAAAGAACTCAGAGAAATAGGACAGTTTGGTAGTAGGTTGGATCACCACTGTAATGGATATGATCGGTTCTTTAGTACTTATTATGTGATGAGTCTCTACATGTATATTATGACAATACTATTAGGTTTGGCAACTTGCGTGGTTTGGTTGAGTCAGAGAGATTCAGTTCTTATGGCTTGGTTATGTTAAATGGGTTTCGAAGAGTTCTTGATGGTTTCTACCACGATTTGAGATGGATATTTTCTGCCGGTAAGGAGCATGTTGCATGTTGTGATTTTCCCTTAGATTGGATCAAGTGAAAGGTTCCTGGAAAATTGAGTATGTATTTTGCTTGTGGCTAAAAGCTAATAATGGGATTCTCGTGCTTTCATATAATGGCATGACAGATGCGGAGTGTCGTGTGGGGTTGAGATCTACACGTATAAGGTGGCATTTTAGTTTTAGAGGAGAGGTCAGGAATTTTGAACATCATGGGTGGTTTTATATGACTAGATGAATATTATTACCACATGATGTTGATATTCAATTTTTCCCTATAATATTTTGATATGCATATATATATATATCTATAAGACTATGCATCAACATCAATGGGTATTTTCCCATAAGTTTACACCCTTAAAACAATTTATTTTAACATTTTTTTCTTCACAAAAATAATTAAAAAATTGCATCACAGTAAATTTAGAATAGGTCATTCCTTAATATTACTGTTGTAGGTCCTATTGTGTCCAAATTATTTCATAAATAGCCAAATTGGTACCTTTTGTATATTTTTATCAAAAAATAGTCATTTGCTTTTTTAAACACTAAATGACAATTTTAAAACATTTCTATGCATGAAATTTATTTTTTATGATTAGTAATTATTTTACAAATTATTTTTTAATCAATTGTTTAGGGTATGTAATAAATAGCCCCTTCTATTTCAATTGTCTTGATATTAACTAGCCCAATACCCCTTCAGTACTAGCACAATTCATCCAAAGCCAATCTGAACCTACCCGTCCTAAGATCCCCATCAAGTCGTGGCCATTGATCCTTTTAGATCAATGGTCCACATCAATACTTACATTTTTTAATCAAATGACACCCTAAATGCTAATCATTTTGCTCCATGCGGTGGCCCTCTAATCCCCTCCTCTCTGGTTCTCTCTAAGGTCAACCCTTAAATCAAAATCAGCCCTAAATAATTTAATCCATGTCCGATCTATGGCGTCCTATGGCTGTACGAAGTCTCTACTTATCTCCTATCTCCCTGGTTGTTCGATTATGTGGTTTTTTTGGAAGGACCTCGAAGAGATCTAGTCTAGATCTCACTTATGGCTCTTCAAGATTTACTCCATGGTTTGTGAGTAATTTTTATTGAAGTTCCACGGTTCAAATCCTTGATTCGAAGGCCAGATTCTCTTACCTTTTCTCTTTTCTTCAAGAAATCTAAGGTTTGTACTTGAATCGGTTCACATCTCCATATATTTGGAATGATCCTGAGTTCATCGTTGAATTTGGTAAAAGTTCCTATACTTCTTCACTAGATAATCGATGTTTGAATATTTTTGTTATATTAGGGTTTGTTTTCTTGTGTTTGTTGGTCGAACCTCTAGGTATTTGTAATATTTTAAAACATTCATGGCTATTTTTTGGGTTCTTTACCCCTGTACTACTGACCGATTTTTAAACAATGCGATACTTTAGGTTTTTAACTTCTATGACTTCTGTTTATTCGAATCTCTGTATGTTGACACACCTTTCAGTTTTCGTCTTTAAGTGTTTTCAAACTTAGGTTTCATCCCTTTAAGTTTTCTTCTAAATTTCTTAAGTGTCTGACTGTGGTTCTCTTTACTTGTTCGACTGATTTTTCATATCTATGTTTTAATCCCTATGTTTTCTGCTTACTTCACATGATTATTTCAATATTTTGCCCATTATTTGTTAGTTCTACCAATTAAAAGGGATTGACTGATTTTGTTTGCCTAATTAGGGTTCAAATTCTATTTTTCCGAGATTGGTACTTTTCTGTGATCTCTTTCCTTATTTTGTGACTCATGATTGGTACTACTCGCCTTAGTTGGTTATTCGCTTGACTTATGGGATTTAATAGGTTTAACTGACTCCTAGGGGGTCTTTCATTGATTTACTTACTTTATTGAACATGTAACTCTTCTGTTAATTGATTTGCCCAAATTTAAAGGGATGCTTTTCGGATTCTGTTGAATTATTTCATTGGGATTAACCCCAATTAACTTCTTATATTTACATGCATACCTTATTTGGAACTCTTAATTATTCTCTCCCAAAGGCTCTCTATTCTCTTATGTTACTTGCAATTCTTACTAACCCAGCTGGCTTTGAGCCAAGGCTGGCTATTTGTACCATTTATGTCTATACTTTGTATTCTCTCCTTAATTGGTACATCCTGATACAATCCTATGCCAAAACTATGTGTTATCTTTGTTGTTGTAGTTCATTAGTTGTGATTTCCAATTCTATTTACTATTTCACTGTCATGTGCTCAATATGTAATCAGCATACTTAGATTGTACTACCTAATTGTTGTATCACTTAGCATGGTTGGATTTTTGTTCAAATAAAAGCTATGACTAGTATATTTAACCATAAGGATCTGTTTAGCATGCCCAATCCTGCTTTTAGATAATTGCTCTATATGTGATTAGTATTTCTAAACTTTGAATGCTTTTTAAGTGCTTGTCTAGTTTGTTCATTTAGTCTTACCTATTCTAGTTTAACTAACGAGATTTTGTTAAGGTATCTAGCCCTACAAAGTATTCTAATTGTGTGCCGAAGACTTATGTGTTATCAACATAACATTATTGTAATCTTTGTAACAAACTTGTCCATTACCCAATCTCATTTGTATATCTGTTTGCTTATACACTAGGGTGTATTCTATGTGTCCCCCAATCCCTCTCTCCCTCTCTGTAGAGTCTGTTTGCCCAAAATATTTTTGAAACTGTGTGTTATGCGAATTGCTCTCTGATCTCAAAATGTTCTTCATGTTCTCTCAAACTGTTTTCCATTTTAACTATGAACCAATTTCAGAAAATTGTTTCAACCTTAAGGCCCTCTTGCTACTATTTACCTAAATGATTTTAAGCACTGTCACTTACTCTTAGGTTATTAAGTTCTGCCCATCTGGTATGTGTACTGCTTAGAGACCCCTGAGATCTTTCTGAACTCTGGCATATCAGGATTGTCACTTCCACACTACAAATAATCAGTCTTTGTTCGTGGAAATTTTGGGTGTGAGCACTGCCCAGGATCCTTGAGGTCCTTAGGGAACACTAGCACACCTACACATGAATTGGGCTATGGAATTTTGGGCATTTGAGACTAGTGAAGGCTTGGTGCACCATGATTGCTTTGGGCCTGCTTCAGGCTCCTTATTGCTTATCTTCTATTCTATTTATGTAATTTATATTAAATTCTTGGTTTGTAATAATTATTATAAACAAATATTGGGGTAACTAGTGAATGGGGGGTGGGGTGGGGGTGGGGGGGGGGGGTAATTACATATTGTGGGTAACGTTTGGGTAGATAACATGTCTATAGGGTCCATTTGAATTCTAATGTCTTTTGGTTGATAACATGCCTATAGGGTCCATTTGAATTCTAATGTGTTTTGGTTGATAACATGCCTATAAGGTCTATTTCAATTTGAATGTGTTTTGTTAGATGACAACATGTGTTGTTAGATAATATGACTATATAATCTGCTTTGGTTAAAATAAATTCTTCTTGCTTTACTTTTACATAGTTAGAAGCAATGCCTATACAGTCTAAATCAATTTTAATAGAGATCATGCTTATAGCGTCTAAATCAGCCTTAATAGTAATCATGCCTATATGATTTAAAATCAGTCTAACTTTATCTTATGCCTGTAAGTTCTGAATCACATTAACCAACCTACTCGCTATGTTAGTTAACGTCACTAGAAAGCATGCCTATAGGATCCAAATTTCCCATTTAAAATTGTTTAAATTTTTACTGCATTACTGATCCATGATTAAGTAAATATTCATAGGACGTCATTACTATACGCCTAGGCAAGCCTGTAGGGCAACTAAAATTCTTCAAATTTTAAAACTACGCCGTGTCATTTGTGACTGCTAATACTCAACAGGCAAATTGAATTGGTCTTTCACACTTTTGTCTTAACTCAATACTGCATATTCACGGCTCAAATAAATATCCTATTCTAGATTTCCTCTTAAATATGTGAGAATTGTTGTTTGAGACGTGCACTTACTTGCTCTGTTTGTAGAGGTAAAATGTGAGCCTTTTATTGCTCTTTCTTTAATGCAGTCCTAATATTTTTGGTTGACACCTAGACTTTTCTCCTTTAATTACCTTAGGATGGTCTTGAACTACCTAAATTAAAGGTCCTAAATACTTCCAGGCCACAAGGAAGGGACGGGTCGTGCACGCATAAGATATCATTCAAGGTTGCTAGAACATTTTAGGCTATGATCAAGCAGGGAAGTGGGTAGTAAGGATATGATGACCTCCCGCTAATGTAACGTGTAGCCCTTCATTGACGAGTGATTATCGAGCATTGTGTGGGTACGATCCTATAGGTTGACCACCTAGGACCCCTCTATCCCAATTCCTATGTGTTTTAAATGAATTTCCTTTTCTTTACGTATATATATGCAAAATGTTTAAATACCTCCCTTGCTTCCATTACCTGAATCATACATGTGTTTAGAATGTGAAAACATGCCTTTATTAGAGAATACGTGTTGAAATTGTTTATTTGTAAAAGGACTAATTCACATAGTTTAAGTTCGAACTAAACCCATCGTTGTGGACTATGAGGGGTGCCTAACACCTTTCCCCTCAAGGTTATTTCGAGCCCTTACCCTAATATATGGTAATGCCAACTAGTTCATTAGTTAATCTCATTAGGTGACCTAGTGAACCATAATCTATTAGATGGCTACTCTTAAAATACAAAATTCCCAACAGGAAAGGAGTTTTTCCCAATGAATGTCAAAACCTGAACTTCGCGAGGAAAAATGGGCATGACAACATGGCGATTTATTGGGGATACTTTAGGTTCTTACCATGATGAACTTATTTTTTGAATCAGTCCAAAAATGCTCCATCCCATGTACCCTTGCCGTTATTTAAGTTTTATCTTTCTATTTTCATGTATTTATGATTTATTTTCCTAAAACTAACTTGTCTCCTTGTTTTCTTTTTCTATAACTGCCTTTCAATTATTTAAATACTGCATTTATTATTTGTCTACGTGAAAATACTTGACAACAATCTATTTATTGTTGCATAATCACGCTTCACATCATATTCCCCTCGTGCGTATTAAATCCTATAGCAACTCTTGATGAGTGGTTGTGCTCTTCCAATTTATTACCCTTATATTTAGAAAGGCTTATTTGCAGCATAACTAGTTGATCAGCGGTGCAGTCGAAGGTTCCGTGCCTTTCCCCTCAAGTTGTCCGCTTGAGGGTACCAGTCTAGACCATCTAGTATCCTTACTCTGATTGTAATTGTGCATGCATCATGGTCAAACCTAGTTGGACTAATATGTTATCCACATAATATTCCATTAAGACGAGCCTTATCCAAAAGTCCACCGGGTTTTCCATAATCCCAACGGACACAGTCACATTCTAAGCATTAATTTGTAGAACAAAATGATAATAATGCTAATCATGAATGCACAAATAGTTGAGTCTTGTGGGGGAGAAGGGCCTAACCTTTTTGTTTTGCATAAAATGAGGCACGAGGTCCCTAGATTTGGCATAGTCAGCGACATTCCACTATTGATTCTAGATTGGTGGGAGAAAATTTCCTCAAGTGACAAAAACACGTACAAAAGTACTTGGGAAATTTACCTTCTCTGCTAGACATTCAGCCAAACTATAAGTTAATCGACGCTATCACTTTGTTCTGGGACCATGAAAAGGCTTCATTCCACTTTGGAGATACGGAAATGACACCACTCTTACAAGAAATTGAGGGACTTGCGGGACTGACTTGGGATAGCCCTGGGTAGTTGGTACCGAAGAACTGTACTGGTAAAGGGTTCCTAAAGATGTTGGGATTGAAGAAAAATGTTGACTTGGAGTGCTTGAAGAAATCCTAAGTACCCTTTGAATACGTGTATGAGAGATATGGTCATAGCAAGTCCTTCTATACCTTCCATGACGAGCTTTCTATCACTTCGCAGGAACACATCTACCGTAGACTGTTCATCTTCATTGGGTGCTTCTTGGGCTTGATAGTATTCCCAATGGAAAGGGAAAGAATCCATACTAGGTTGGCCATGAACGCCAAGAATTTCATCAAAGGGATCAATGGACAGATATACACTATAGTCCCCATGATCATAGCCGACATCTACAAGGCTCTAGAGTGCTGTCAAAGAGGGATCAAGCATTTCTATGGTTGCAACCTGTTGCTGCATTTATGGTTATTTGAATATCTTCAAGAGGGTCACTATCGCCAAGACTTTCTACGAAGGGCTTGGAATGACCATATTGCCATCCATCACCCAAAGCGGATGACCTATATTACGGACTGCTTGTTCAACCGAAAAATGCTAATGAGTGGGTAGAGTTCTTCGACAATCTGACTGAGCAACAAGTGCAATGGATGTTTGAATGGTTCCCAACAGATGAATTCATCACTTGATCCAAGGACGCTCTACACTTGGTGCTGATTGGGTTGAGAGGGATATACCTTATGTCCCTATCCGATTTATGAGGCAGGCAGGAAACAGGTTGTACCGAGGATTTCCAAGATGAGTCGTTTCAGAGTAGACTTCCAGGATGACGATGTCCCCTACAAGTGCCAAGCTCATCACATATGGCCTTATAAGAACATTTTGGAAAAGAACACTATTGTGCTAGACAGGTATCATGCAGGGTATGAATCTCTCTACCTAGCATGGTTAGAGGACAATCTAAAGGGAACTGTGAGGCTAGGAGATGGTCGAGGGAATGGGATCATAGGCGAAGAAGCTAATGCTCAAGGCAAGAACAACAGACTGTGCAAGAGGGTCCACATCTTTGAGAATAAGCACCGGGAAATACACGAGAGAAATATGAGGTTGATCGATGAATTGAAAGAAATGGATGTCACTTCCAACAAAAGGTTGGAATATTTGAAGTGAGGTTTAGTAGAGCTCGAGGGCAAAATCATAAAAAGGATTAAGGATTTCCAGAATGCTGAAGGAAGTGAATGAGGACATCTGGCCAGAGCCTACCTACTGATAGGTCTGTGAGTTGGGGAACCTGTATGATAAAGTCAAGAAGATTGAATTTGGGTAGGGTCCTTATAGGACAAAGTAGACTTGATTTATTTACTCTCCTAAACGTAATAAGGCCAAGTGCCAATAGTGACTTACTATTCTATTACCTTAGTGATGTTTGGGATTCGTCTATTTTCATAATATGAAATGAGGCATTTACCGACATCTATAGTTCTCCAAATCTACTTGTTTCTTTGCCTACCTCAGTCACAACGAGGCTCTCAAATTAGGACACGAATTCATATTCTTGCAATATGTGTTTAAATATTGCAAACATTTCAGAGCACCTACTGACTTGTTTTACCTTTTTGTTTTACTTTATTGTTTATTCCCATCCCCTGAGGTTGGTTCGATCATACTGGCATCATCATCATATCACACCAGATATAGAGGCCCTCCATCACATCCTACTCCAAGTAATAAAAAATGCAAAGGAAAAGAAAAAATGGATGAATTAAGTGGTATTTGGAAGGAGAATGCTGAGAATGCAGAAACTTCAGACAGTCGGAGTACTCCAACACCAAATGATTTAGTCTTGAGATTGTAACAAAAGATACTGGAGCTACAAGGATAGCTTGGGCAAGTTCACATCTTGGCAAAGTTGTCACTCACATTGAGTGTCCATGACATCAACCAAGAAAACACGAAGAACCCAACACCTCCCCAAAACACATCAAACCAACATCTACAAAATCGTCCTGCACCGCATCAATACACAACCCCACCCTAAAATCTCATTCCCTTACCAATACAACCTCTGCCATAACATCACCATCAACCATTTAATTACCCACCAACCACCACTTACCACAAACCGTAGAACGCACCACAACCATTCCCAATCCTTAAAACTCAACCCATAACTATCACTACATCCAAGGTCGCGCCCCCTTTTTTCTCACGAAATCAGTTTTATGACATTTTAAAGGACAACTCGTTCCCTTTTGGGAATTGGATTTTTGATTGAAGAGTCGCCACCAAATGATTAAGTGTATTAGGACACCAAGAGGGTTTTGATTTAGAAAATCAGAGTTTGGATAAGGGTTAGAAATTATCTCACGGGGAAGGTGTTAGGCACCCCTCAACATCCAATAGTGTGGTTCCGGTACATGATACGATTGTGACTTTAATAACAAGTAAGCAAATAAAGGTCTCAAATAGAAGAGGGATTTTCACATACTATTACAAGTAAACTGAAGCTTGAGGAAAATAAAGAAAACAAAATTTTTAATGGGAATTGTTCGAACAAAATAAAACAAATTAAAAGGAAAGGGGGTCCTAGGTTTACAAACAATATGGATCACATCAATGCAATACCCGGTAATCACTCTTCAAAACAAGGGTTACCTGTGATATTAGCGCACTGACCATCCTATCCATATCTATGCTTCCCACCCCATTAAGGTATTAAGCACGGAATAGTATCGTTACTTACTGCGTGCTATTACCCGTCCCAATCCTATCAGTCCAGAAGGCATTTGGAACTAGAAGTCTTAAAGGGGAGGTAAATGTGGATTGGGAATGGTTTAAAAAGGATAAAATTCTAGGGTGATAAACATATCACGTAATGCAGTTATAAGAAACACAAAACAATTAAAAGGCTTAGGAAGGCATCCTCACTTAAAAATAGATTGTTTACCATTACTTACAATTACTGATTATGGTCCGAATTAAATTTAAAGCATTAAGAAAAGTTGGTTTATCACATATTTCTAAGATAATAAGTCTAAATTAGGCCTATCCCCTGGTAGTAATTATCAAAGACTGATGCAATTAATTAATTACCTAATGGCTTGCCTAGGTGATACCTATAGGTATGATATCTACTGATGCAGGAGTCTGCTAATTTTAAAGAGGGCTTTCTAATTATAGAAAATCATAAGTTCTGCGGATATTAAACGACAATACTATTGGTTTAGACTCGTCGCTGATCCAGATTAAGTTAATTACCCCTCTTGGCATGCTTTCTAAGCGTTGTTGGTTTTAAAACGATTATGAAAGTGGAGGAGTCCTATAGACATGGTATCTAGAATGCAATTTATTATTATTTAGTCCATAACCATTTGCCTAAGGATATATGTACATGCAGAAGTGAAAAAAACCTATAATCATGATTTCTATATGTAGAAGTGCGGGAAAACTTACAGGTAGAATTTTTATATGATATGCAGAAACTATAAGCATGATTTCTATATGAAATGAAGAACATTAGGAAGGATTTCTATATGAAATCCATAGAAACGAAAACACACGAGCATAATATAGACAAACACACATAAGGAAAAGAAAAGGAAGGATCAGAAAGATGTTTTGGAAACCTTTCAGAAATTGTAAATCGAAGAGAAGCAATTTCTTGAAAGAAAAGTTTGGAGAAAACACTTTAAAAGTCTAGTAGAACACAAATATAGCATAGATCTAAGAAAAAACAAACAGCGAAAAACCTCGAATAGCTTAGGATTTCATTGAAACCCTAGAAATGAGAAAGTTTTAGAAGAATGTCCGATCCGAAGTCGGTTGAGTTAGAAACAGGCTCTAGTGCTTTTGATACACCGGAGTAGGCCAGAGAAGCTGTAGAACTACAGATCTGAGAGGATCTGAAAGAGAGCCATCGAGGTCTGTCTTCAAAGCTTTGAATAGCCAAGGTATAATGGTGGGGATGGGGGGTGAGTACAGGCCATCCATGGCCTGAGAAGCCATGGATTCCGGTGGAGTAAAGATTGAAAATGGTAGAAGTCGACTAGGGTTCCGAAGAACTTTGAGAGAGTTTGAGAGACAATGGGATTCAAAGGCGGTTGCGAGATGGAAATGGGGGAATTAGGGTAGCTTTTTAGGTTTAGTTATGAAAGGGTGAATAATGATCGTTGATCTTGAATGATCAACGGCCTAGATTTAAGAGGGTAGGCGGGGAACTGGGTTCGGTCATTTGAATTGGGTTATAGGTTGGGTCAAAATTAAAATTGGGCTGGTCAAGTTGGGGTTAGGATTGGGTCAATATAAGGGCTAAAATTAAAATGTAAATAGGCTATAATTGAAATGAAATGAGACTAAATGTTAGATAGCCAGCTTTTCCCTTTATTTTATAAAAAATAGTAAAAATTATTTTAGAAGAAAATTAAGAGTGCTAAGCTAGTTAATAGTATATAAATATAAATTAAAAAAAAATACTAGAACCAATTTTATATTTATAAAATGTTATTAAATCTTAAAGTAGGCTAACATTGCAATTATATGCAATTTGGCTTTAAAATACCAAATAAATTCATAAAAAATATGCCAAAATTACCTTAACTATATCTTGGCATAATTATAAGAATAAAAATAAATTATTCACCAAATTGATTATTTTGGGAATAATTTTGGATTTTGTACTACTAAAATAAAAAATAAATTGATTTAAAAAATATTCAAAAAAGTTAATAAAATACTAAAACACTTAGTTTTGCTTAAATATGCATATATATATATATTGTATTGAAAGCATGTATATGAAAAATACATAGAGAAAAATTGGGTATCAACAGCTGCCACTCTTTACCCAGGAAGGATAAAAGAGTTGTTGGGTAAAGATATGATGCCCAATTTGACCGAAATGGGTTAATGAATTTGACCGACCTCTAGTTCCTAAGCTGCCTACATATCCCTGGTTTTATAGGAATCATGCCATATGCAGTTCGCAACCCATCGGCGGAATATAGCGATAGAGATCTTTCCAAGAACGGATGCGAAGGACGGTGAAAATCCTGTAGGCTGTGGGAACCGGAGCGGGATCGCTCATGCTGAGATAGCCGTTGCGAGCCGATGTACCTATAAATGAGAAATACAAGCATATATTGAGCATAAACTTAAATGTGATGCAAGATCCTGTTGGACTATAAATGTTGTCCTTGGACGGTTAAGATGGCGTTCTCAGACCCATGACGTCATGGGCTATGAAGTGTATAATAAAGGATTCGCAGGCTATGAAATGATGTTCTCGAGCTATGAGAATGAAGCTTCCGAACCATGACGCCTTTGAATAATGATATACAAGAGATAAGATTGGGGTCCTCGGGCCATGGCATGGCGTTCTCGGGCTATTAAAAGGGTACCTTCTAACAATGATGCCTTTGGACAACTTGGTGATCTTTCTGTTGGAAACACGTTCTCAAGGCATTGTACTAAACGTGTGTTCATATTTGTAGGTTTTGATGAATGACAAACTATGCGCAAATTGACATATGACGAGGTCCAAGCACAAGCGCAAAATTGATATATAACGAGATTCAAGCACAAGACAAAGATCGAGATTAAGTTTTATATGAGTCGGTATTTAATTGTGATCTTGATCCGACAACTTAAACTCAAGACTTGGCTTCTCTCGTAAAAATATTTTTAACAAATCATGCATATTTAATTTAGAGCAAAATGATTTTAAATAATGCATATTTACTTTAGTCAAAATGATTTTTAAACATGCCTCTAAAATCTGGACTAAGATAATCGATTATGTACTTATGATAATCGATTATGTTTAAGTCAGCTGCTCTACAATCGATTGTGAACTTATGACAATCGATTGTGTTAAGGCAGTGAGCATCAGATTTTTCAAATCTGCATGACAATCGATTATGAACCTTATGACAATCGATTGTGATGAGGCAGTGTCCATCAAAGTTTTTCAAAGCTCAAAATAATCGATTGTGAAGCTAATGACAATCGATTGTGAAGAGACAGTGTCCATCAGATTTTTCAAAATCACAAAATAATCGATTGTGAACTTATGACAATCGATTGTGTTGAGGCAGTGTCTTCCAAACTTTTTCAAAGTTATTAAATAATCGATTGTGAACCTATAACAATCGATTGTCAAGAGGCAGTGTCTATATTGATTTTTCAAGACTGATATATAATCGATTGTTAACTTAATATAATCGATTGTATTACTGACCGTTGCCAAAATGTTTTCAAATACCGTCAGGTAATCGATTATTGATATCTTATAATCGATTGTTTAAATTAAAATCTGGAAAGGATTTTTTGAACGTTGCTGAGTAATCGATTATTGATTTCCTATAATCGATTGTTTTAAGTATAATCCGGAAATGATTTTTTGAACGTTGCTGAGTAATCGATTGTAGATTTCTGACAATCGATTGTTTTACGTAAAATCTAGAAATGATTTTTTGAACGTTGCCAGTAATCGATTATTGATCTTAGATAATCGATTGTTAAGCGTATAATCTGGGATTGATTTTTGGAAGAACTGGCAAACAATCGATTGTGGTAATTTGACAATCGATTGTCACAGAGTAAAATCAGCAACTCTTAATTGGCAATTAGGCAACGGTAATACAAGGTTTTTCAAGTATAAATACAGCTTCAATTCAGTCTTTTAAGAACAACAACACACAACAACTGATCATACAATTGCTAAAGCTTGCATACTTTATTGCTTATCATTTTATATTCATTACATAAGCTTTTGAGAGCCAAATTCTTGTCGAAAGTTGTTGCGATCTTGAGCGTATTCTTTTTACTCATATCTACTCTTAAAGGAGTGTCTTGTTTGAGTGCTAAGTGTTTTTGTACACTTGAACGGAAGTGTTAGCCCCTTGTGTTGTAAGCAGGAACTTGTGTTTCCTTGGTTGAAGTCTTGGAGTGTTGTATCTCCGAGCAAAGGTTGTTGAGGCTTGTGTCCTCAAGTTGTAACGGTTTGTTGAGCACCCGTAAGCTTAACAAGTTAGTGGAAATCTCGAGAGAGTCTCTCGGGGACTGGACTAGCCACGAGTTGTGGTGAACCAGGATACATCGGTGCGTTTGTTCTAATTTATTGACTTACCGCACTTATTTATTTCCTGCAATTTTTAAATTCCGCAATTTTGCGCTAATTTTTATTATAACGCTATTCACCCCCCCTCTAGCGTTAAGCGTATTATCTAACAATTGGTATCAGAGCCCAACTCTCTGAAGACTTAACCGTTTGAGAGAAACATCCATGGCTTCTACTCGTGATTCTTTTGCAGGAATAGGTGAAGGACAATGCTCCACCCGACCACCGCTATTCGATGGTACAAACTATGCATACTGGAAGGAGAGGATGAGAATATTTGTACAATCAAATAGTTTTCATCTTTGGAAGGTCATAATGAATGGAGAACAAATTCCAACCAAGAAGGTTGAAAATGAATGGGTCCCAAAGTCCGAAGATGAATACGATGTGGATGATATCCGAAAGGTGCAAAATAATGCTAAAGCTATTAATTTATTATATTGTGCTGTAAATGCTGATGATTACAGGAAGATATCTTGTTGCACAACGGCGAAGCAAATGTGGGACAAGCTGGAAATTACGTACGAAGGTACGGACCAGGTAAGGGAAGCCAAAATTGATTTCCTAACCCATGCATATGAATTGTTTCACATGAAAGAAGGCGAAAAGGTCGATGAGATATTTGAACGATTTTCAAAAATCGTAAATAATTTACATGCTCTTAAGAAGACCTTCACGGATAAGGAACTTGTCCGAAAAATTCTCCGAAGTCTCACTCCGGAATGGCAATCCAAGGCCGACGCGATTCAAGAATCCATTGGCATTTCAAATGTCACCATCGACGCATTAAGAGGTAATCTTAAAACTTATGAATCTACTATACTTAACACTCTTGTTGATGATCAAAGGATGCAAAGAATCGCTCTCAAGGCAAGCACAAGCCAACCTCAAAATGATGAGGACGGAGACAACGAGTTTGGACTCGTTATCAAGAGATTTCAAAAGTTCATGCGAAAAGAGTATGAACGAAAGGGCAAAAAGCAAGGAGATCAAATAAAGTGCTATGAGTGCGGAGAAACCGGGAACATTAAATCAAATTGCCCAAATGCTAAAAAGGAGAAGATACCCTTCAAGAAGCAACGAGCATACATATCTTGGGGAGGCGACTCCGGTGACGAGTCAAGTGAGGAAGAAGAAGACGAAGCCCCAAATCTTTGTCTTATGGCACAAGAAGACAACAAAGAAGAGGTATGTCAAATTTCTTCCAAAAATTTCTTTTCCCTTGAAGAAATGCAAAATGTTTTTGATGAGTTGTATAGCGAATTTATTAAAGCTTCAAAAACTGTTAAGAGTATAAAAGAAAATGCTTCTTTAAAAGAAAAAGATATTCAAAAACAACTCTCTTTTAAAGAAAAGGAATTGGAAAAAATGATTTTAGAAAATGAGAAGTTGAAAGAGGAAAATAAATTTTTTGGCAAGAGTAGCGCCGACAAGCCCGAGAGTTCTAGAAATTGTACTTCTTGCATGCATCTCAAAAATGAAGTAGAAAGGCTTAAGGGCACCTTAGATAAGTTTAACTCTTCTCATAAAAATTTGAATGAAGTGCTTGTTAATTTGAAGTCGACCAAGCATGGCATAGGTTTTAGAAACGAGCCTAAAGAGAAAGTTGAAGCCAACCCCCAAACACTAAGGCTCAACCTAGGATAAATAAAACAAATGTTCATCCTAGATACAACAAACCTAGAAATGGTTTTCATCAATCGCAACCTAGAAATGATCATGCTAGAAATAATGCACATTCTAGGCCAAACACTAGAAGGAATTTTGAACCTTTTAGAACACCTAGAAATGACTTCCAACCTAGAAACAACTATTCTAGAAATGATGCATATCCTAGAACAAATGGTAGGAGAAATGATTTTCATGATTTGCATAATAGTTATATTGTCAAGAATAGAGTAAATGAATTTCGTCCGTCCAATTACTATCAACCTAGAAGGATGAATAATCCTAACGTGACCTGTCATTATTGTAGACGAATTGGACATATTGCTCCTGCTTGTTTTACACGACATAGACATAACACTCAATCACATCACTATGATTTGCCTAACCCCCAAGGACCCAAAATGGCATGGGTACCTAAAACTCATTAATCTGTTTTGTAGGTATGTTTGAAGGGATCAAGTGTACTATGGTACCTTGATAGTGGATGCTCCAAGCGCATGACGGGAGACGAATCCAAATTCCTTCAACTAGAACACAAGGAAGGGGGAAGTGTTATTTTTGGTGATAACAACAAAGGAAAGATTATCGGCATCGGATCAGTCGGTAAGGATGAAATTTCTTCCATTAAGCATATATTACTTGTGAAAGGTTTTAAACATAATCTCTTGAGCATAAGTCAATTATGTGACAAGGGAAATCTTGTTTTACTTGATTCGGATAAATGCTTAGTTTTTAGACGTAGCGATTTTAAAATTATCCTTCGTGGTTTTAGAATGGATAACATTTATATGGTTGATCTTGCAAATTCTTCACCCGAATATGTGAATTGTTTAATGAGCGAATAGGATGATTCTTGGTTATGGCATCGTAGAGTAGCTCACATCAACATGCATCTTTTGAACAAATTGGTTTCACAAAATTTAGTTGTTGGTCTTCCAAATTTGAAATTTGAAAATGACTCTATTTGTGATTCTTGTCAAAAAGGGAAGCAAATAAAAGCATCTTTTAAATCGAAAAATATTGTTTCAACTACTAGACCATTGCAATTGCTTCACATGGATCTGTTTGGACCATCTCGAATTGAAAGTCTTGGTAGAAATCGTTATGCTTTTGTTATTGTTGATGATTATTCCAGATTTACTTGGACTTTATTTCTTGCCCATAAAAGTGATGCTTTTCAGAATTTTAAATATTTTCTTAAACGTGTTCAAAACGAAAAGGAAACAACCGTAACTTCAATTAGAAGTGATCATGGGGGAGAGTTTGATCACAATCTCTTTGCGGACTTTTGTGACGAACTCGGTATCGAGCATACCTTTTCCGCTCCACGAACACCACAACAAAATGGGGTGGTGGAAAGGAAAAATAGGTGTCTCGAAGAGATGGCTAGAACCATGCTCGAAGAGGCTAAGATTCCTAAACATTTTTGGGCGGATGCCGTGAGTACCGCATGCTTCGTTTTTAGTAGAGTAGTCATATGGCCAATAATCATGAAAACCCCTTATGAACTCTACAAGGGAAGGAAACCAAATATCTCCCATTTTAGAGTATTCGGTTGTAAAGTTTTTATTCATAACAATGGAAAAGATCAATTGGGAAAATTTGATGCCAAATCCGATGAGGGAATTTTTATTGGGTATTCTTCACGTAGCAAAGCATATAGGGTATTTAATAATAGAACCCAAACAGTGGAGGAATCCCCTCATATTGTGTTTTCCGAAAATAATGCTCGCTTGCGAGAAAGGATTCTTGTTCTGATCTTGCAGGTATTCTAAATAGTAAATGCCTAACGAGTGGTGGACAATCAAAGATCACCCTCTCGAACAGGTAAGTGGCGACGTCGGAGAAAAGGTAAGTACCCGAAACTCCCTTAAGAACACCTTAGGACATACTGCTTTTGTTTCTCAAATTGAACCAACAACCATCTCCGAAGCAATTGGGGATGAATTTTGGACCTTGGCGATGAAAGAGGAGCTTAACCAATTCAAACGGAATGACGTTTGGGATTTGGTGCCAAGACCTGAAAATCATACCATAATTGTTACGAAATGGGTTTTTCGAAACAAACTAGATGAAAATGGTCTAATCACTACAAACAAAGCTAGGCTTGTAGCAAAAGGCTATAATCAAGAAGAGGGTATTGACTATGAAGAAACATATGCTCCCGTAGCTAGATTAGAAGCTATTCGTTTATTGCTTGCTTTTGCCTCTTCTATAAATTTCAATTTATATCAATGGATGTGAAAAGTGCTTTTCTAAATGGTGTTATTCAAGAAGAAGTTTATGTTGAACAACCCCCCGGTTTTGAAGATTTTAAATCTCCCGATCATGTTTTCAAACTCAAAAAGGCTCTTTATGGTTTAAAACAAGCTCCCCGAGCTTGGTATGAAAGATTGAGTAAATTTCTATTGGAAAATGATTTAATTAGGGGGAAAGTTGACACCACTCTTTTTGTTAAGCATAAAAACAATGATATTTTATTAGTTCAAATCTATGTGGATGATATTATATTTGGTGCTACTAACAATGTTTTGTGCAAGGAATTTTCCGATTTAATGACAAGCGAATTTGAGATGTCTATGATGGCGAGTTAACATTCTTTTTGGGATTACAAGTAAAGCAAATGAAAGAAGGTACGTTCATTTGCCAAGCGAAATATTGCAAAGAACTGCTGAAACGATTTGAAATGACCAATGCAAAAGCAATGGCAACCCCTATGAGCACATCCGATAATCTAGACAAAGATGAGAAAGGTAAGGAAGTTGACATCAAAAAGTATCGAGGTATGATTGGCTCTCTCCTTTATTTTACTGCTAGTCGTCTGGACATCAGGTTTAGCGTGTGCTTATTCGCTCGTTATCAATCGTGTCCGAAGGAGTCTCACCTAACTGCGGTGAAACAGATATTGAAGTATCTTGTTGGTACTGTAAATGTGGGTCTATGGTACCCCAAAGGTTCTTCATGCCAACTTGTTGGCTATTACGATTCCGATTTTGCTGGATGCAAATTGGACCGCAAGAGCACTAGTGGCACTTGCCATTTGCTCGGTAGCTCTCTCGTTTCTTGGTTTAGCAAGAAACAAGTAAGTGTTGCGTTGTCCACAACCGAGGTTGAATATGTAGCCGCGGGGAGTTGTTGCGCTCAAATCCTTTGGATGAAACAACAACTCTTGGACAATGGCCTAAGTCTTGATCATATCCCTCTTAGATGTGATAATACTAGTGCCATATGCTTGACGAAGAACCCCGTTCTTCATTCGCGAACAAAACACATTGAAATTAGACATCATTTTATAAGAGATCACGTTCTCAAGGGCGATGTCGAAATTGAATTTGTTGAAACCAAAGATCAATTGGCCGACATCTTTACAACGCCCTTAGAGAAAGAGTCCTTCTTCCGAATTCGTAGTGAACTCGGGATCCTTGACTCCACGTTGATCTAAGTCATGCATTGCATTTTCCCTTTCATATGTTTTCTAACTTGAGCGTCGGAGACGTCTAACGTATTTTTGCAGGTATCGCCCTAAAGGCAGGGGGAATTATAAAGCTTGACGCACAGAACAATCGATTTCTCTTTTATATAATCGATTATCCAGTATCAATAATCGATTGTCTTGACATTATTTGCATTATTATGTCTGAAATTGCAGATTTAATAAATAAACAAGTTTTTTAATTATTCTATATTTTTTTGCTAATGGCAAAAGGGGGAAGATAACGGGTATGCACTCTCAATACTTATCGGCATAAATTGAGGGGGAATTCAAATATTGAGGGGGAACAAATTGCATATCTATATACTTGTTGCATATCTTTACTTGTCTTGAATCGTCATTATGAATTGCCTAATATGCATATCCCGCTTAAAGTTTGCCATTATCAAAAAGGGGTAAATTGTTGGAAACACGTTCTCAAGGCATTATACTAAACGTGTGTTCATATTTGTAGGTTTTGATGAATGACAAACTTTGCGCAAATTGACATATGACGAGGTCCAAGCACAAGCGCAAAATTGATATATAACGAGATTCAAGCACAAGACAAAGATCGAGATTAAGTTTTATATGAGTCGGTATTTAATTGTGATCTTGATCCGACAACTTAAACTCAAGACTTGGCTTCTCTCGTAAAAATATTTTTAACAAATCATGCATATTTAATTTAGAGCAAAATGATTTTAAATAATGCATATTTACTCTAGTCAAAATGATTTTTAAACATGCCTCTAAAATTTGGACTAAGATAATCGATTAATCGATTATGTACTTATGATAATCGATTATGTACTTATGATAATCGATTATGTTTAAGTCAGCTGCTTGACAATCGATTGTGAACTTATGACAATTGATTGTGTTAAGGCAGTGAGCATCAGATTTTTCAAATCTGCATGACAATCGATTGTGAACCTTATGACAATCGATTGTGATGAGGCAGTGTCCATCAAAATTTTTCAAAGCTCAAAATAATCGATTGTGAAGCTAATGACAATCGATTGTGAAGAGACAGTGTCCATCAGATTTTTCAAAATCACAAAATAATCGATTGTGAACTTATGACAATCGATTGTGTTGAGGCAGTGTCTTCCAAACTTTCTCAAAGTTATTTAATAATCGATTGTGAACCTATAACTATCGATTGTCAAGAGACAGTGTCTAAATTGATTTTTCAAGACTGATATATAATCGATTGTTAACTTAATATAATCGATTGTATAACTGACCGTTGCCAAAATATTTTCAAATACCGTCAGGTAATCGATTATTGATTTCTTATAATCGATTGTTTTAATTAAAATCTGGAAAGGATTTTTTGAATGTTGCTGAGTAATCGATTATTGATTTCCTATAATCGATTGTTTTAAGTATAATCCGGAAATGATTTTTTGAACGTTGCTGAGTAATCGATTGTAGATTTCTGACAATCGATTGTTTTACGTAAAATCTAGAAATGATTTTTTGAACGTTGCCAGTAATCGATTATTGATCTTAGATAATCGATTGTTAAGCGTAATATCTGGGATTGATTTTTGGAAGAACTGGCAAACAATCGATTGTGGTAATTTGACAATCGATTGTCACAGAGTAAAATCAGCAACTCTTAATTGGCAATTAGGCAACGGTAATACAAGGTTTTTCAACTATAAATACAGCTTCAATTTAGTCTTTTAAGAACAACAACACACAACAACTGATCATACAATTGCTAAAGCTTGCATACTTTATTGCTTATCATTTTATATTCATTACATAAGCTTTTGAGAGCCAAATTCTTGTCGAAAGTTGTTGCGATCTTGAGCGTATTGTTTTTACTCATATCTACTTTTAAAGGAGTGTCTTGTTTGAGTGCTAAGTGTTTTTGTACACTTGAAGGGAAGTGTTAGTCCCTTGTGTTGTAAGAAGGAACTTGTGTTTCCTTGGTTGAAGTCTTGCAGTGTTGTATCTCCAAGCAAAGGTTGTTGAGGCTTGTGTCCTCAAGTTGTAACGGTTTGTTGAGCACCCGTAAGCTTAACAAGTAAGTGGAAATCTCGAGAGAGTCTCTCGGGGACTGGACTAGCCACGGGTTGTGGTGAACCAGGATACATCGGTGCGTTTGTTCTAATTTATTTACTTATCGCACTTACTTGTTTCCTGCAATTTTTAAATTCCGCAAGTTTACGCTAATTTTTATTATAACGCTATTCACTCCCCCTCTAGCGTTAAGCGTATTATCTAACACTTTCAGCCTATGAAAGTGCAAAAGGGGGCAATCTTTCAGCCAATACAAGGTATAAATGAAGTGGCGATCTTTGAGCCAAAGCAAGATTTTAAAAGGTATGATATTTCAGCAAATGCAAGGTATAAATGAAGTGGTGATCTTTCAGCCTATGCAGGATTTTAAAAGCTGGCAATCTTTCAGCCAATGCAAGGTATAAATGAAGTGGCAATCTTTCAGCCAAAGCAAGATTTTAAAAGGTGGCGATCTCTTAGCCAATGCAGAATTTAAAAAGGTGGCGATCATTCAGCTAATGCAAGGTATAAATGAAGTGGCGATCTTTCAGGATTTTAATAGGTGGCGATATTTCAGCCCATGAAAATGCAAAAGGTGGCAATATTTTAGCCAATGCAAGGTATAAATGAAGTAGCGATCTTTCAGCGAATGCAGGATTTTAAAAGGTGGCGATATTTCATCCTATGTAGAGTTCAAATAAAGGCGGCGATATTTTAGTCATGCAAGAAAATAAAGTGGAGATATTTCATCCACACAGAATGGAGGTATAACTTAACCTCGGAAGGCAGAAAGGAAGCCTTATGAATTGCAGGATGGAGGTAGAGCTTAACCTCGAAAGACAGAAAGGTAGCCTTATGCAATGTAGAAAAATGCAGGATGGGGTAGAGCTTAATCTTGGAAGGTAGAACGGTAGTATCATGCAATGTAGAAAATGAAGATGGAGACGGAGCTTAGTCACGGAAGGCAGAATGGTAGCCTTACGCAATGTAGAAAATGCAGATGAAGATAGAACTTAGTCTCAAAAGGCAGAATAGTAGCCTTTTGCAATGCAGAAAATGCAGATGGAGATAGAGCTTAGTCTCGAAAGGTAGAATGGTAGTCTTATGCAATGAAAAAAATGGATATGGAGATAGAGCTTAGTCTCGGAAGGCAGAATGGTAGCCTTATGCAATGCAGAGAAGTGAAAGGCGAATAGTAGTAAAATCACTCAGCTGATAGCTGATAGCTAATTGAGTTATTTTGGCAAGTGGGGATATCGTGTATGGATAGCAATTGTAGATAGGTGATGGTTCTGAGAGTTGTATTTCCGAGAAGTGTGAGTTGAGGATTTTGCGACTTGGGTGCCTGCATCAAAAGAAAAATCATGAGTTTTGTAAAGGGGAAGGTTAGTTCGTATCCCCGTGGACTTTTCTTGTCCTGCTCGGCTTTGTTCTCTATGATGTGATGTATTATTGGGGTAGTATTGTTAAAAAAAAGCAATTTTGATAATAGTCATGCATGATTTCGTAAAAACATAACATAAATACACTGCGGAGAATAATTTTCTTGAGAAGAACTGACGACTGTGGCGCAGTTCAAGGCATTGCAACCTTTCTCGCTCCGGAATTTTGAGGGTCCTCCTGAAAATTTTTCCCCAGTTTACTAGTTTGCTGCTCCTGAGGGCTGTGTGCAATAAATGGCTAAAATCAACTTCGGAGTTTTGAGGGTCCTCCTCAAAATTCAGCCTAGTTTCCATTAGCAGAGAGGGAAATGGAAGTTTTATTGAATTGTGTCCAAACCCATAGGGCTGCCTATGTATCCCCTCTAAAACGAGAATCACGTCAGGTGTAGTTCAAATTACTTCATATATGAAAGCATAAAGACTACACATAGTATCGTTTGATTGCATCTGATTTGATTGGTTTTAGCCAAACTTCTCCGTCCTTTTTTGCAAGTGTGAGAGCTTCTTCTGTCAGAACCCGGTGAACCATGTACGGACCTTGCCAGTTGGGAGAGAATTTCCTTTTGGATTCTTCTTGGTGTGGAAAAATCTTAGTTTACACCAGCTGTCTCGGTGTAAACTGTCTCGGCTTGACTCTTTTGTTGAAGGCTCTGAACATTCTGTTCTGATAAAGTTGACCATGTCAAACTGCATTCATTCTTTTTACATCTATAAGGGCTAACTGCTCATAGTGACTCTTTACCCATTCTGCATCATCGATTTCTTCTTCCTATATAATCCTTATGGATGGAATTTCTACTTCGACGGGAATGACTGCCTCAGTATTATAAATCAGCATATAGGGGGTAGCCCCGATTGCGCGAACTGTGGTACGGTACCCTAATAAAGCAAATGATTGCTTCTCATGCCACTCCTTATGCTTTTCAATCATTTTCCTTAGTATCTTTTTGATATTCTTGTTGGCGGCTTCTACAGCTCTGTTCATCTGAGGTCTATAAGCTATAGTAATCTTGTATTGGATTTTGAAGGTTCCGCACATGGCCTTCATCAGGTTACAATTGAGATTGGAACCATAATCAGTGATGATCGGTTCTGGAATCCTGAATCGGCAAACAATGCGGTCGTGGACAAAGTCTGCCACAACTTTCTTAATCACTACTTTGTATGATCTTGCTTCAACCCATTTGGTGAAATAATCATTCGCCATTAGGATGAACCTATGCCCGTTTGATGCCGCGTGCTCGATAGTTACGATGAAATCCATTCCCCAAGTGGCAAACGACCATGGCAAGCTTGTTGCAGTAAGCTCGTTTGGAGGCATCTTTATCGTGTCTGCATGTATCTGAGAGAGATGCCACTTTCAGACATACTAGGTATAGTCCATTTCCACAGTCATCCAAAAATAACCAGCCCGAAGTATCTTGTTGGCTAAGACAAAACCGTTTATATGTAGATCGTAAGTTCCAGCATGGATTTCTTCTAGCAGTTTAGATGCTTCCTTTGCGTCGACACACCTTAGTAATCCCAAATCAAGAGTCCTCCTGTACAAGATTCCTCCGATGTGATAGAAATTGTTAGATAACCTCCGCAGTGTGCGTTTTTGAGTGGGATTGGCAAGCTCTGGGTATACTCCTTTTGCCAAGTACTCCTTGATATCATGGAACCAGGATTTTCCGTCCGCTTCTTCCTTGACATGCACGTAGTAAGCTGGTTGATCATGAATCTTTACCGAAATGGGATCTATGAAGTTCTTATCTAGATGTTGAATCATAGATGATAGGGTAGCCAATGCATCAGCAAACTCATTTTAGACACTGGGAACATGCCAAAACTCTGTCTTTGTGAACCTCTTCCTCAAATCTTATACATGATGCAAATACGGGAGTATCTTAGAGTTCTTAGTTGCCCATTCTTCTCGGACCTGATGTATAAGCAAGTCTGAATCCCCAATTACTAGAAGCTCATGGATGTTTATGTCAATGGACATCTTGAGCCCCAGGATGCAGGCTTCGTACTCGGCCATGTTATTGGTGCACAAGAATCTGAGTTTCGCAGACACCGGATAATGATGGTCGGTTTCTGATATTAAGACTGCACATATGCCCACTCCTTTGAAATTTGCGGCTCCAAAAATAACATACTCCAGCCATCATAGGATTCTGCAATGTCTTCTTCTATGAAGGATACCTCCTCTTTGGGGAAATACATTTTTATTAGTTCGTATTCTTCGCCCACGGGATTTTAAGCAAGATGATCCGCTAATGCCTATCCCTTGGTTGCTTTTTGAGTAATACAGACAATCTCAAATTCACTTAACAGGATTTTCCACTTGGCCAGCTTGCCAGTGGACATGGGCTTTTGAAAGATGTACATTAGCAGACCCATTCTTGATATGAGGTATGTAGTGTAGGCACAGAAATAGTGCCTTAGCTTCTGGGATACACAAGTCAAAGCACAACAGGTGCGTTCCAATAGAGAATACCCAGCCTCGTACGGGGTGAACTTCTTGCTGAGATAATAGATGGCTTGCTCCTTTCTCCCCGTTTCATCATGTTGTCCTAGAACACAACCGAATGCTCCATCTAATACTAAAAGGTAGAGCAATAAAGGTCTGCCCGGCTCGGGCGAGACCACAACTAGTGGCGTTCACATGTACTCCTTTATTTTGTTGAAGGCCTTTTGACAGTTATCGGTCTATTTGGTAGCGACGTCCTTTTTCATACTTTTAAAGATTAGCTCACAGATGACACTAGATTGAGCTAGGAACCGGCTGATGTAGTCAAGTCTCCCCAATAAAATCATTACGTCCTTCTTGTTCTTTGGCGGTGGCAATTCTTGAATGGCTTTGACCTTTGACAGATCCAATTCTATTCCTCAGTGACTCACAATGAAACCTAGTAGTTTTTCGGTCGGAAACCTGAACGCACACTTGGCAGGATTCAGCTTCAGGTTGTACCTTCTCAGTCTTTTGAAGAATTTCCTCAAATCTTCCATGTGGTTAGTGGCTTTCTTGGACTTGATGATGACATCATCTATATATACCTCAATCTCTTTATGTATCATATCATGGAAAATGGTAGTCATGGCCCTCATGTAGGTGGCCCAAGAATTCTTTCACCCGAACGACATCATCTTGTAGTAGTACATCCCCCATGGTTTAATGAAGGCTATTTTCTCAGCGTCTTTTTCATCCATCCATATCTCATGATACCCAACAAAACAATCAATAAATGGCTACAGCTCTTGCCTGGCGCAGTTGTCGATCAGGATGTATACGTTTGCTAAAGGGAAGTCATCTTTCGGACCGCTCCGATTGAGATCTCGATAGTCGACACAGACTCTGACCTTCCCGTCCTTCTTTGGTACTGGCACGATATTGGCTATCCATGTTGGATAGTATACTACTTTGAGAAACTTAGCCATCATTTTCTTGGTGAGTTCTTCCTTGATTTTCAAACTCATGTCAGGTTTGAACTTCCTAAGCTTCTGCTTTACTGGTGGGCATGTCAGATCAGTTGGCAGTTAATGTGCCATAATTGACGTACTCAAACCAGTCATGTCATCATATGGCCGGGCGAATATATCATCCTATTCCCTTAGAAATTCTTGTACTCTTCATTTTTTGCTGGTGACAAAGGATCACTGATGCGGGTTTCCTAGACATTTTCTGCATCTCCCAAGTTAACGACCTCAGTTTCGTCTAGGTTGGACTTAGGTCTATTCTCAAAATCCTCAACCTCTTTAACAACCTATTCTGGTATATCATCTTCCTCTGAGTTTATATCCGTTTGTTGCGTTGTCTCCTTGCATATCACAGTCGTTGGTTTATCAAGATAAGTAATAGTAATATTTTAGATAAAGTAAACGAGAGAAAGTAATAAGAGTAAGAAACGTAATAAGAAGGAGTGCTTTGATAAATTTAATAATAGTTTTTGAACATTTGAGTTTTTATTTAAAAAGCAAAAAATGCAAGAAGAGAGTCAACTAGCTAAAAAATAAAATCTAATGCATGGTGCTTTATTTCAGCCTTGCTACCCCGAAGCTTTCCAGGCTCTGGTGGTTCTGCGGGACCAATAATTAAGGAGCCCTCCGAAGCTCACTGCTTATATGGGAGAGCCTTCCTCCCCCTTCTCCTCCAAAATGATGCAACAATCCATGTTATCATCTTCCAAAAACAAACTCCTCATTACTGCTAGTACTTCTTCCTCTTTCGACCCATATATAACATTGGATGGTTGAAAAGTCTACTCCAAGCAAGGTATCGGCTATTCTAGCGGGTAATAAGGACCGCGCCATGGTGGCAACCAGTGGTTGAACTCCTCCCAAGTATACTCATATCCCAAACGAAAGGTGCTACCGTGTTTCTTCAGCTTGAAAGGCTTAGCAATCCCTTGGAGATTCTTGTCAAGTCCTTTGCCTGGTTCATACCTGCACTAGTTTAGTATGCTTTCAATCTTATTTTCCCACCATTTATCTTTATCAATGGAATTGACTCGCGCGATGTGGTGGTAAGTTTCTCCTCATATCTTTCTTCTTCCTACGATTGCTGGGATAATCTGGCGATTGTATATGGGATTGCTATCATCACTGTGAATAATCACCTCTTGGTGATTCCACTCAAATTTCACTACCTGATGTAGGGTTGATGCTACAGCCCCAGCGGCATGAATCCAAGGTCGTCACAACAATAAGTTGTAGGATTCCGGCACGTCTATCACTTGAATGTCAACATCGAACCAAACAGGCCTCATTTGTAAACATAGGCTAGTCTCTACAATGATGGATCTTTGGGAACCGTCGAAGGATTTGACGTTGATGGCCCTATCTTTGATCTCATTCAGACTCCTTCCCAAAGTTCTGAGTGTTACCAACGAACAAATGTTGAGGCTGGACCCTCGGTCAATCAAGACTCTGGTGATGAAATAATCCTCGCATTGCACAGTGACGTGCAATGCCTTGTTGTGGCTCAGCCATTCTAGTAGTAGCTCATCTTTATGGAAAGTGATTTTGTGACTCTCCAATACTTGCCCTACCATGTTTTCCATTTCTCCTCTTGTGATGTCGCTGGGTATATATGCCCGTTTCAACACCTTTAATAAGGTATTCATATATGCGTCAGAGCTTTGTTGTAGAGCTAAGATAGAGATCTGGGTTGGCATTCTGGGTTGGCATTTTGTTCAACTAATCAATGATTGAATACTCTTTTTCCTGTATCTTCCTCCAGAGTTCATCGGGCCCAGCTTTAGTGATGGTTGGCCAACCAGAGGCCTGCTTACTCGACTCTTCTAAATGCTTCAGGGTATAAAACATGTCGGTTCTTGTCATACCATGTGTTGCAATTGCTTTCCCGGATTTGGTTTTCACTTTCTTTCTTACCTCAACTGTGTAATCCCATGGTATGGCTTTTTCGTGGAACAGTGTTACGGCTGTCATGGCTACTGGAATGGGTGCCCTTGCTTTGGAAGGTAATACATCAACCTCAAATGGTACAGATGCCTTTGGGGACCCAAACTCGACCTCGATTGGTGTTAGAGTCTTTGTAGAGGATGGTTTTTCAAGATCAATTGGTATGCACATGTTCACCTCGTCGTCTTTATAGCTAAATCTAGACTACAATCAGGTTAAGGGTGATTGTTGGTTTCTTTGGCTCGTCACCTTCTACTTTCAACTTGATCAATCCCTTGGGGTTCCAATCATCTTCTATCTCAATAATGTGAATGCCTCTACCTTTGTGGTATGATAGAGAGCTATTGCTGACATTCGGAGAAGGATATTTTGCCACAGTAATCTTGGTGTCAATCAAAACTTGGATCTTATCCTTCAGAGTTCGGCACTTATCAATGGTATGCCCCTTTATGTCAGAATGGTATGCACATATTTTATTTGGGTTGACCCATTAGGAGGGGTTTTCGGGTGTTATGGCATGGATAGGGGTGACATAACTAGCAACTTTAAGCCTTTAATATAGCTGGTCGATAGGTTTGGCAATTGTGGTATACTATTTGGGAGGTCTGCGGTCGAATTTTGGTTGGGGTCTAGGAAAGTTCTGGCGAGGGGGAGGTGATTGATTGTGGTCTTTTTGGGTGTTATAGGCATGGTAGATGTATGTAGGTTGGAAGTATCTAGGTAAAGTAGGCGGAGGTGATTGGTAAGTAGGAGCTTGGTAAGAAGGCGAGGGTCCTTGGTAATTTGGGGTAAGTTAATATGTGAGAGGATATATTGGATAGGTTTGGTATTTTTATTGGGGACTTTGTTCTCTGTGCAACTATCACGGTGCTTACATCCTTTTTCTTTGATGTGCCACCAGACTGTAGAGCCTTGTTGGTAGCCTACAAAGCCTCAAATTTTGCGACCATACCACTTTTAATACCTTCCTCGATCCTCTCCCCCAGCTTGATTATGTCGTAGAATTTGTGGCATTCAATCAGCATTAACCTCTCGTAGTATTGGGGGTCTTGAGCTCGGATGAAAAACTTTTTATTTGTTCTTCTTCTAAAGCTGGTCTGACCTTTGTACCTTCTGATCTCCAATAAGTAGCATACTCGCAAAATGTCTCCGTATGCTTCTTCTTTATGTTCTTGATGTAGAACACATCTGACGCATTCTCCTTGTTGAATCTGAACCTGTCCATTAAATCGGATGCCATACTTACCCAATCTGGCCACTTCTTTGGGTCTTGGCTAATCTATTAATGTAGTGCATGTTCTTTTAGGCTTCTCATAAAGAGCTTCATGCGAATCTTTTTGTCCTTTCCTACTCCGACCAGCTTGTCGCAGTATGTCCTCAAATGGACTCTAGGATCTCCTGTACCATCAAACATTTCGAACTTGGGAGGTTTGTACCCCTCCGGCAGTTGGACATCGGGCCGTATACACATATCTTTGTAATTTAGCCCCTCGATCCCCTTGCTTCCTTCAACTCCCTCAACTCAGCTAGTCAGCTTCTTGAGTTCGGTGGCCAGATTCCTGATAAGAGAGTCTTTGTCATAAGGCTTAAGTGTTATTGAGACGAGATGAGTGGAGTGTGGCACACTGTCCATGTAGATGGGGATATTGTGTTTGGTGTGGCAGTGGTTATTTACGGAGTTTCAGATTTTTGGGATAATCGGCATGGTGTTATTGGGGGTAAGGCAAGTATTGCAGTGGTAGTGAGGAGTGGGGTGGTTTTGTTGCTTTGGATATTTTGTGGAGGTACAGGATTCTATGTAGTTGGGAAAGTAACTTCTGGAGTGGTGAGGGAAAATGACAAACTTGCCGAGTTCTAGACTTGATCAAGTTCTTCTTGAAATTTCAACAACTTCTGCTCGAGTTGGGAGGAACCGTCTTGGGAAACCTGCATACCCTGAGTGACCTCTGAGTTCTCCTTTCTGATGTTGCTCGAACCTTCAATTTTCCCATTGTTTCGTTTTCTGACGGGACTAGGAGGAGGATTAGGTGGAGAGACCTTGGATCATATGGAGTATAATAACAATGTCATAGTGAACTAACCTTTGGGGAGGGGAATAAAATAAAAAGAAAAAAAAGGTAACAAATTAGTAAGGATCATCAAAAAAAGAAGTTGCGATATTTAAACACAAATTGTGGGAATATATTTGTGTCATAATTTGGAAGCCTCATTGTTCCTGAGGTGGGCCTAGTGACAAGTTGATTTGGAGAACTTATAATGCTAAATGTCTTATTTAATTGATAAAAATAAGACAAATCCCAAACGACACTAAAATAGCGGAAGATAAAATATCACTAATGGCCATTGGCCTTATTACATTTAAAGCAAAGAAAGGAATCCTAACTACATGGTCCCAGAAGAACCTTCCCCAGACTCGGCATCTTTAGCTCTATCTAATAGCTTCACCAGCTCACGAAGTCCCAGCAGCAAGTGAGCTTTAGCTAGGTATTCACCTTCGTTTCCCTTAGCATTCTAACAGTCCTCGATCCATTTGATGAATTTCCTTTCTAGCTATACCAACCCCGCTCCAAGTATCCCAATCTCTTGTTGGCGCTGACAGCCATGTATTTAAACTCTCCAATCAGCTTTTTTGTGGGCTTCTTGAATTTCCCGGTGCTAACTTTCGCATTCCCGAATCATCTTGCGTAATTGGTTATACTTAACCTGTACTTTGGCCTTTTTGTCGATGCTCCTGTGAACTCGGACAAACCCGGGTTGTCCTAACCCATTATGATTATCTTCCAACCAGCTTGGATAGTATGGGGTATAACCAGCATGGTACCCGTTCGGCCTAGTCGACCCAGTCTTTCCCGATGACCGGCTTTTGCTGCCATTTTTTTGTTGTTGCGACCATTTTATACCTAATTCCTTCAACCAAACCCTAGCTTTGCTTACCTTACGGTTTTCTGAACGAATTTTCGCCAATAGCCCATTTTCGGTTGTTGCTTCTTGCCTTGCCTTTGTCTCATGCTGCTTGTGAGGGTTTTCACCAATAAGACTCTCTCATTTTTATTTCTCTCAACTCGCATCGCCTTACGGTGCCCACAAGAATTTTCACCGATAAGACTCTCTCATCTTAATTTCTCTCAAACTCTCGTTGCTTTATGGTGCCCGTGAGGGTTTCACCAGTAAGACTCTCTTATTATATTATTTTCTGTAAGAACTAGAATGTCGTCCCGAGGTATGGTCCACTTCTTCTTGCTTTCCCTGGCATTTCTTAAAAATTGATCAGAATGTCTTTCTTTGGACTGTACTGCAGGCTTTGGATAAGGTTAGAAAGAGGGATGTGAAAGGCTTTGATTCCTATCTTTCACTATAGTTTGTTTTCCTTTTCTTGTTCTCTTTCTGCTGTTCCTTTCTCACTTTTCTCTTTTTCTTTTTCTCTTATCTTTTTTTTCTTTTCTTCTTCTTTTCTTTTTTCTTTTCTTTTTCTTCTCTTTCTTTTCTAATTCTTTTCCTTTCCTTTCTTTTCTTTCTTTTCTCTTTTCTCTTCTTTCCTTTCTCCTCTTGCTTTGTTTTGCTTTCTTTTCTTCTTTCGTTCTTTTCCTTTCACTGCCTTCTTATGATTGCGGTTTTGACTTTCATTTCTCATTCCGAAATAGGGGTATGCAAGAAAATAGTTAAAGCTCAAGAGGGTTAACAAAGGGTAAAGTGTTTCGATAGCTGAATAAAATGTCTTCATCATTTCAATCTCTAAAACATGCCAAGTACAAACAATCGCCAAGTATATACAATGATTCCAACAAAAAAATCATACATTATATCTTTTAACTGCATCAGAATTGATATCCATTTCTACACATTTTCCTTCCACATTTGTTACATATAATGCCCCATTGGAAAGCACTCTTGACACGACAAACGGTCCTTGCCAGTTTGGAGCGAACTTGCCCTTTGCCTCGGCTTGGTGAGGGTGGATGCATTTCAACACTAATCGACCAACTTAACAATCCTGGATGCACTTTCTTGTTATATGCTCTGGCCATCCTCTGTTGATACAACTAGTCGTGACACACCCCTGCCAATTTTTTCTCGTCAATCAAACTCAATTGCTCCAAATGAGTTTTAACTCATTCTTCATCGTCGATTCCTTCTTCAGCCACGATACGAAGGGAGGGGATTTCAATTTCAATCGGGGTTACTGCTTCTTTGCAATACACTAACAAATATGGGGTTGCCCCTACCGAGGTATGAATAATAGAGCAATAGCCTAACAATGCAAAGGGTAACCTCTCATGCCACTGGCTGTACCCTTCCACCATTTTACGAAGTATCTTCTTTATGTTCTTATTGGCTACCTCTCCGCTCCGTTCGCCTTGGGGCGGTACGGGATGGAATTTCGATGTATGAACTTGTATTTCTGATATACCTCTTTCATCAAGTGACGGTTGAGATTTTCCCCATTATCAGGGATGAGAGTCTTGGGGATTCCAAATCGACAGAGGATATTTGCATGTACAAAGTCGACTACGGCCTTCTTGGTCACTACCTTGAAGGTCTTAGCTTCGACCCACTTGGTAAAATAGTTAATAGCAACCAGGATGAACCTATGTCCATTAGAAGTTGCTGGCTCGATAGGCCTGATGACGTCCATGCCCCAAGAAACAAAAGGCCATGGTGAAAACCTGATGTGTAATTCAGACAGCGGGGAGTGAATTAAGTCTCCATGCACCTGACATTGGTGACATTTGTGCACAAATCTGCTACAATCCCACTCCACGGTGAGCCAATAATATCCCGCCTTGAGAATTTTCTTTGCCAAAACATATCCGTTCATGTGTGGTCCGCAGATGCCAGCATGCACCTCATTCATGATGGTTGTCACCTGCCCAGCGTCCATGCATCTTAACAAAACAAGATCCGACGTCTTTTTTGTATAATACTCCTCCGATGAAGAAAACCCCACTTGACAAGTGACAGACTGTTCTCTTCTGGTCACTCGTGGCTTGTGCCGGGTACAAACCTCTCTTGATATATTCTCTGATGTTGTGGAACCAAGGCTCACCGTCAAGCTATTCTTCCACCATGTTGCAATAAGCATGTTGATCATGGACCAGGATATGTATCAGGTCAACATAAGCATTATCCGGATGATGTAACATTGACGCCAAAGTAGCCAAGGCGTCAACAACCTTATTGTGAATTATGGGGATGTGCCTGAACTCTATTAACCAGAATCGTCGACAAAGATCATGCAAGCACTACCGGTACGGTATGATTTTTAAATCTCTAATTTCCCACTCCCCTTAAATCTGGTATACCAGAAGGTCCGAGTCTCACAAGACCAAAACTTCCTGGACACCCATGACTGCTGCTAATCTCTGACCCAAAATGTATGCCTCATATTCTGCCATGTTGTTGAAGCAATAGAAGTGGAGTTGAGCTGTGACTGGATAGTGATGCCCCTTTTCATAAATAAACACTGCTCCTATTCCGATGCCTTTCATATTGGCAGCCCCATCGAAGAACAATTTCCATATCGACTTCTCACCCCGTTCCATTTCATCAATATGCATCACTTCCTCGTCTGGGAAGTATGTGTCTAAGGGCTCATATCTTTCGTCTATCAGATTTTCAGCTAACTAATCAGCCAATGCTTGTGCTTTCATGTCAGTCCTAGTCACGTAGATAATGTCAAACTCGGTGAGAAACATTTGCCTTTTCACGAGCCTTCCTGTGGGCATTGGCTTCTGGAAAATGTACTTCGATGGATCAAGACGTGAGATGAGATAAGTGGTATATGCTGACAAGTAATCTTTTAATTTCTGGGCTACCTACGTGAAGGCACAGCATGTCTTTTCAAGATGAGTATGTGTAACCTCATATGCAGTGAATTTCTTGCTGAGGTAGTTTATGGCCTGCTCTTTCCTCCCGGTGACATCGTTCTGAACCAACACACATCCAAATGAATTATACAATACTGTCAAATATAAGATCAAAGGCCTTCATGGTTCTGGCGGGACCAACACCAATGGGTTCGACAAATATTCCTTTATCTTAACAAAAGCCTCTTGGCACTCACGCGTCTATTTCACCGCATCATCCTTTTTCAGTAGTTTAAAGATGGGCTCACAGATGGTTGTGAGTTGAGCAATGAACAAACTTATGTAATTCAATCTTCCCAATAGACTCATCACTTCTGTTTTATTCCTCGGTGGCGGTAGTTCCTGTATAGCTTTGATCTTTGATAGGTCTAGTTCAATGCCTCGTCGGTTGACTATGAACCCTAGAAACTTCCCTGAGGGGACCTCAAATGCACATTTTGCCGGTTTGAGTTTGAGGTCATACCTATGGAACCTCTGGAAGAATTTCATCAGGTCTTTTACATGATCAGAGTCTAGACTTCACGATCACATCATCCACATAGACCTCAATTTCCTTATGTACCATATCATGAAAAATGGTTGTCATTGCCCACATGTACGTCGCCCTAGCATTCTTCAAACCAAAAGACATGTCCCTATAGCAATATGTTCCCCATGGCATGATGAATGCTGTTTTCTCCACATCTTCTTCATCCATTAGAATCTGGTGGTAACCTGCATAACAATCCACGACTGATTCGATCTCATGCTTCGCACAATTGTCAATCAATATGTGTATGTTCGGCAGGGGGAAGTTGTCCTCTAGACTTTCGTTGAAGTCACAGTAATCTACACACACCCTGGTTTTACCATCCTTCTTTGGTACGGGCACAACATTAGCTAACCAGGTGGGATATCGTGTAACTCGTATAACTTTATCCTCAAACTGCTTGGTCACTTCCACTTTTATTTTCACGCTCACATCAGCTTTAAACTTCCTCAGCTTTTGTTTGAAGGGAGGACAGGCTAGGTCGGTGGGCAACTTGTGAACCACCAAGTTAGTGCTCAATCCGGGCATATCATCGTATGACCATGCAAAGGCATCCTTGTATTCAAGTAGTACTTCAGTTATTTCTTTCCTAAGTTGTGATTAAAGATGGATACTTATTTTTGTTTCTCTAACATTATCCGGGCTCCCTAAATTGACTACCTCCTTATCGCTCAGATTTGGTTTGGGTTTCTCCTTAAATTGACTCAACGCTTTACTGATTTCATGCCATGCTCCTTCCTCGTCGTATTCTGGCTCATCCTCATGCCCTATTTCCTGAATTATTATTTCTGAACTAGACCGATTTTTAAGACTGGGCCGAAGAGTCCTTATGCATGTCAGATTATTGGAACCAGCATAAAAATAACTGTACAAAAGAGAAAAGAAAGAAAAGTAAAGAAAAATTGGAGCTATTAGCATTGTTGGAAAGGAAATCGCATTTCATTAGAATCAAAAGATAACAGAGTTTACACATCCAAACAGATGGAAATAATAACTGAATTAACAACTCTAAAACTAATCCAAACTAGACTAAACGAAAAATCAAAGCTGACTACCACGACTCCCTCCGGGTGGGAAGAGGAGTGGCTTCCTAGTTATTGACTATTGCGCATGCTCCCACAAACTGTACATCTGCCCTGCTCGGTCTTTCTCCTGCCTCGACCATATTTACCTCCTTGAACAGTCTTTCAAATACCTTATCCAGATCCCCATCCGCATCGATCAGCGGACTGGGAATCCTTGGCACGGAGCAATTGCTAGTACTAGGCTTCACAAATGATTTGGACAAGCTTGGGATGGCTTTGGAGGGCCTAGGCCCTCTGCTTTGACTTTCTGGCTCGCCTTATGTCCCTAGTTGTAGGCCTGAAACCTTGATCAAAAGTGTTCAAATTTTTGGGGAGGGATACTGGTTGCACTATGCCTTGGAGAGAAACCCCTAATCCCTTGCAGGGCATGAAACCATTCTTCAACATTTCTGAAACCACCATGACTGACTTGGTTTCTATCGTTGGGGTTATGACAACCTCACCCTCGGGAATCTTCTCAACTGACACTGTGTCAAATACCTGGTAGTCCCATGGCCCTTTGATGTCATTAGATTCAATAAAAGGTGCGATAGCATCACCTGAAATGCACTGATTCTTCACCGTGCACCACAATTTCTTGCATGTCCCATTCAAATTTGACCATCTGGTGCAAAGTGGATGGCACTGCCTTGGCTCTGTGAATCCAGGGCCTGCCTAACAACAGGTTATAAGAAACTACCACGTCTAGCACTTGAAATTCCTTGGTGAACTCAACAGGTCCTATTGTCACTTCCAGCACTATATCCCCTACTGAGTCTTTGCCTCCGCCATCAAAACCCCGAACACAAATGTTATTCTTGTGGTCCCTTTCATTCTCTACCTTCACCTTGGCCAAGTTCCCGACTACACTGTTGCTACTTCCTCCTTCTTCTTCTTTACAAATGTTCTCCCAGCTCCACCCTGAATGACCTGAGTGGTTGCCTTGATTGTAGAGTAGCTCATGATCGTGTTGGATTTGAGGCTTTCCTCGACCATACTTCTCATGTTAACTACTTTGTTGAAAGATTTACCTACGGCTGACACCAAATGCCAGAAATAGGTAGGTTCCAGAGCCTATAGAAAATAGTCAACCATCTCACTCTCCTTGATTCGAGGATCAACTCTGGCTGGTTGTTCTCTCGACCAAAAATCGTATTCCCTGAAACTCTCGTTGTGTCCCTTCTCCAGTTTTGTGAGAGATAGACAATCCGGGACAATCTCGAGATCATATTTAAAGTGAAAATCAAACGTTTGTACCAGGTCATCCCAAGTGTACCACCGATTGTGATCCTACCGAGTGTGCCACTCTAGTGCCGACCCACTTAATCTCTGGATAAAATACGCCATTAGCAATTCATCTTTTTCCCCTGCTCCTCTCATTTTGCAGTAAAACCCCCTTAGATGTGAGATCGGGTCACCATGTCCATCATACAAGTCAAATTTAGGCATCTTGAAACATTGAGGCAACTGCACGTCTTGAAATAGATAAAGGTCCTTGAACGCCACACTCACCTAGCCACCTCACCCTCGCATGTCCCTGAACGACTGTTCTAAACTCGTGACCTTTCTGAGTACCTCCTTCTGGTCAGTATTCTTGATTGGCTTTTCAATTCCCACCGGGATTTCGAGATCGAGAGCATAAGAGTAAGGTTTATGGGCTTTGTAAGCAGGTTCTGATGGATAGTATTGGTGTTCGTAAGCTTGAAGCAAGGGTTTACTTGACTGTCTATTGAGTGCGGGAGGAGGAGGTGCCACATAGATGGGAGCGATTAGTGGAGGGGGGTTAGGAGCGACTTTGGGTAGTGGAGCTGGTAGTGGTTGATAGGTCATACCCTGGTGTTGCGAGTAGATAGGAAAATTCAGGGGTGGATCACTGGTAGACTAGTTAGGAGCTTGGGCCAGTGGCAGGATGAAGGTTGGATTAGCGGGATAGGTTGGTGGTGGATATCCTCTTGCCCATGCCTGGTACATCTCGGCCATTTGATGTTTCAGTTTGTACATTTCCTCCTTCATGGCATTAATGTCCAATTCCTCTACTTCTTTCTAGGGGTCAATAATGCGGACATCGGTTTCCTGATTGGCCATGACTTGCTTGCTCTTAGACCGCGCGTTGTAAGAGTAGGTTGCGAGAATGCCGCAGGTACTAACAACCTGTCTAGTCTTGAATTACAAAATACCAAAAACTTGTTAATGGTTAGGTTTTAACACAGAAGCGGCCACATATTGGGTGTGAATACACCTAAATAATGATTGGTCACTACATGCATCGGTTGCTTGCGTCATCCCGGCTTTCATTTTCTTTGTTTGCAATGCCCTCTCTTTTATAACTTTATTTTCTCCCTCTCTCCTATTTCGTTTTCTTGTTTGTTTCCTTGATTTTCTTCTACTTTTTCTCTCCAATTCCTTCCCTTTCGTTTCTTTTCTCTTTTCCTTTTTCTGTATTCGGTTATGGTCGAATCCTATGTAGATTGCCTACGTATCATGACCCCGCATGAATTGGACCAAGCGTAGTTCTCGCAAATAAAAAGTGAAGCATAAAATAATTTGGAATTTTCAATTTTCATAATAAACAAACTTGGTTACAAAGACTCGAAAAACTGACAAACTCTGATAAGGACAAACTACAGACTCGAAGAACAACTAACTATGCGCAAAAGAAAATACAGACTCTAAGACAAACTGACAGACTTTTAAATACAATCTCATGAAATTACAAATACATTAGGGCTTCAATTGCTCCTAGGACCCGGGAGGCATCATTCAACGTTGTTGTTGGTTGACTAGCTAAATCCCCTTGGAGGTGATGAAGTTCTTCCATTATACGGCGAACAAAAAACATCGCGGTGGCAAAGAACATAGATCTAGACATATCCTTGCAGCCGCTACATTTCATTGCGATATAGTGGGTGATCCCTTTGATTCTCTCTCATATGACACCTTTCTCCTGCAATAACCGCCCAATCTGCTCAGTTCTGGCTTTCGAAATTTGTTCGGCTACTTGATTCTGCTTTTGAAGCTGTTGCAAATCCAATTCTAATTGTTCCAATGTTGTGTAACAAAGTTCCCTTTCAATTTTGAACTCTTTTGCATGTTTGAGCATTTTTTTTTCTGCGATGACGACCCTTTTCTTTAACCCCGTTACCTCACCGTGGAACTCTTATTATAATTGCCTAACCAGACATGCTCGTTCTGCTACATTTTTAGCCAATTGTTTTCGAGCCCTGACTAGTTCTTTTTTTGCTTTGTTCAAATCAAAATTGTAGTCATTCACCTTCTGTCTCAAGCCATCTATAAGTTTTGTATCCTTGGCACTCCGGATGGGGTTTTCCGCTGCTACTTTCATTTTCTGAATCTGGGCCCGAAGGACCTCATTTTCCTTGACTGGTTTCTTTTTTTCGCCTTATCTGCGGCGGCCTGCAAATCTTTGTCGAATTGCGAATTCATAACCTGCTTCTCTAGCTTGCTTATTGTAGCCCAGTATTCTTACTCTTTAGCCAAACCAGTCCTATTGCTCATGTGATGCTTCGACAAATTCCTGGAGATGGGGCCTTTTGGCTGGCCTCTCGAACTTAGTTTGTATCCGGTACCAAGCAAGGTATCCTGGAGACACTTAGCCTCTGGACCAATCTCGTATGCAAGTGTTTGGTGTTAGGTATTGGCATTCATTCAAAATTTTGTGGACCGTTGCTTCAGGGAACTGACCATCAGGTCCAATCTCGACTACTCGGATACTAAGATCTTCGTCCTTTGGCACTATCTTACACCTCCCAAGTTGTCTTAAAACCCGCTGTGGGGCATAAGGCTGAATATTTCTGAGACGCGTCAGAAGGAAGTGAGGTTGTGTTGCCGGCATGTATATGATCTCGTCCACAGACAACCATCCTAGCGTCCACTCAATTTGATCGACAGTGAGGGACTGAAGGTAAGATATCCATCCTGTTACTCTTTTGGGCAAACTGAGCCCTTCAATCCTTGTGTATAACGCTTCTATGCAGGTTTTCTGCGCTGACCCATGGCTCACAAATTGGGAACGCTGGCATAGATGTTCGGTTATCCATATTTGTAATAATAGGTTGCACCCTTCAAAGAAATCTTTCCCGGCCCTGCAAGTTGTAAGAGCACGAAAGGTCTCAGCTACAATCATAGGCGCGAGTGTGCATTTGGCTTGGGTGCGCAGAGTGCTGACAATCCCTATTATTTTTATGTCACGGTCCTATATTTCCTTGGAAATACCAGGAGCCCTAGAAAAGCCACCATAAAAGCGAAACGTATGTGTTCTTCCCACTTGACGCGGTTTCCTTTGCTGCAGATTTTGTTCTTGGATTGTTGAACTCCCCTGTGTGACCATATCTGGTATATAGGAATGAAAAAGTACAAAACCCTACTTCCAGGTTTGAGTCATGTACCATTGTGCTTATCTTTAGGATATGCAAAAATTTGTAGACTGCTATAATTCTTGGGGCAACCAAATACTTGTGCCTCAATGGAAGTTCAACATCCCCAATGTACCCGGCTATTTCTTCGAAGGTCGGGGTAAGTTCAAATTTGAGAAATGGAACACATTTTGTGCCGGGTCCCAGCATGTGACCAACGCTCTTATGATGTCACCTCAAGGTACAATCTCCAATAGTCCAGGAAGGCCTCCCAAATATTTCGTTACCTCATCTTGCCATTCTATACCTAGATCATTCCACCACTTCCGCAACTCCAAAGGAATTCTGCTTTCTAATGAAAAAGGTTATTTTTGGATTGTGCTCATCCTGAACATTTTATTAAGGCGAATTAGAAAGTTAAGAGTTTATTCCGTTTGACTTCAAAATCAAAAGTTGACCCATTTGTTTTATGCAATTTATTTTCTAAAATTAGAGCCAAGCTTTGCAGATATGGCCTTTCAGCATTTCCGGAGAAAGGTTTTAAGGTTGTGTCCGCTAACTGGCCAAAATAAAAACCCAAAAGTGGTAGTTTGTGCAAAATCAGCCTTCTGGCATCCCTTTCGATAACATTCGGTTGTTCTTGACAATAACGGCATCACCTGATTTATTTAGGACAACAAATAAAATTTGGCATTTATTTTTCTTTATTTTGGCTATTTTTGCAAAAGGGAGGTTGGACCCGAGGGGGTTGCCTACGTATCCCGCACTAGATGAGAATCAATGGCATAGTTCGGGCAAAACTATTTAATAGGACTTTGCTTTCCCTTTTTAATTTCATAAAAAAAAACCATTTGTTTCTTAAAACAAGCTTTTTCTCTTTTTCCTAGGCGAATAAAACAGACTCCCTTTTGTTTCTATTTTCCCCATTTTTTCGAAAATTCGGCAGAGCCTCGGCAGTATTTAGACATTGGTTCTTTTACAGCAGGTGGTTACTCTCCTTACCCATAAAAAGCCGGTCAGCATGCAAATCCAAAACAAATAAATGCACAAGCAGGATGCATCAGGATGGTCCATCATTCCGGGTACACTTGTCCTAAACGGACCCAACCCTTGTGTTGAGTTCCCTAAGTCAAATGCATGATGCAAATAAGCGTTCCTACTAGGGATCCGGCATGAGGTTAAGTTATTCTATGTTTGAAACCTGGGTATTTGTTCTAGATTGTGCACCCGAGCGGACAACTCGAGTCGAGGAGGGGGCTACATAATGTGGACCCACAAGATCATCCGTCTTTGTAACTTGTCTGAACCTCTTTATTATTTCAAGGTATGACACTAACATAATAGGGAGCCTCAACCAGCGAGTACATCCCCGGAGATAAGAAGAGAAGGGTTTCGTAAAAGTTTATATGTACAGTTCAAATAATATCAAAGCAGTAAAACAACTTTTAACACATTGGGTACAATTATGCAATAAAATAAGATTATAAGGCAAAATACAACAATTATTTTAAAGCTCAAATTCTTGAACCTTTAACCTTTTTCGGCGAATGGCGTAGATATTGAAGTTTTTTCTATTAAAGGACAACCAAAACGGGATTCAATTATTTAAGAGATTTCAGAGTCGCCACATGGAATAATTAATGGTGTCCCAAGTCAACGGTTTAAATCATGAATGAAGAAAGAATGACTCTGTTTAAAGGTCTGCAAACCAGAAATCCGAGTAAGGAATTTTGTTAACCCGGGAGGAGGTGTTAGGCATTCCCGAGTTCCGTGGTTCTAGCACGGTCACTCAACTGTTATATTTGGCTTAAATTATCTGATTTTATACAATTATCAACCTATGTGCATTTTAAATCTTTTAACCACTTTTATTATTATTGTTTTATGTCTCGAAGCATGTCACATAAATGCACATGTGGTTCTTGACACATTTCAACTTCGTTGGTAGTTTAATTTGGGTCACATAAATATGCACCCGAATTTAAGAAGGTAATATTACTAAACTAATGCACTTATAGCAACTAGCGTATTACTATCTTTGCGAGGGCCATGGAATTTGCTAAATGGCATGTCCCGGAGGCTAGATATTTAATGCACATTTAAAGAGGGCCACGATGTCCTAAGAGGGACTATGTTTTCTATTAAACATTATTGGGCTTCAATATAAGCCATGAGACATGGAGTCCCTGTCTAGCTTCACAAAATTGGCCAGTCTCGCCTATGACTAAACAAGTAGTGGATTATAATCAGACCTGGGCTAGATCTGAAGACTACCTTACCCCAAACGGGACCTTAATTAGATTATAAATTTGCATAACTTTACTTTCAAACTTTGATAAACAAAATGCACGTTTGTTTAATCAAAACAGGCTACTGGTTACTCTACTTCATCTAATACTTATAACTTTGAGGAATTAGCTTGAAACAACTAATATTTACATTAAAGCCTGAAGCTTAGACACATAACTCCTGATTTTGAAACGAAATTAATCACTAAATTGTTTTCATACTTGGGCTGAGCAAATATAAAAACTTGACTCCATATTTCATGCTACTGAAGTAAGACAATCATCAATTTTAATCCATTAGACACATAGGCAGGAGTAAACATTTTTCCCCAAGACCTCACAAGTGCACTACCATTAAACGTACGATTAACTAAATCAAAGATGAGGTCTCATTAGTCCATCTTTCAAGTTAAACTACCACTATTAAATTGATTCAGCATACAAATTGAAGGAAATAGGTTAAAGATAGCATGTGAAAATACCAATCAATTACAGTTTGTAAAAGTCCAGTACAGTCTGCCTTTATATATGTACAAACCAAAAGAAATAGACTAAACTACATAAACAGCCCCATATTATCACCTATCTAATATCTTCGAACCCAAAGACATAAATTATACTACACAAATAGCTATATATTATCTCTTATCCAGCTATAACCATTCTACAGTCCAAGTAAGCATAAATCAGGAAGCAATGCTCCCCTTCCATTTCAATTCAAAGAACTACATCAAAGCATCTTTAAAATGTGTACATGGAATGAAGCAAAGAGCACCACTTATGAGTAGGCAAATCAAAGGCAATAACAATAGCAGCAACAAATCTATCAGCAAATGCAGCAAATAAACCAAGCTCGAGTCCCAGATTCGAATAGGAGAAATTGTCAAATAAACCAGGACATTGATCTAAAGCAAATGACACCAGCAAACCAACCCAAAAGTCTCAAACATAATCCTAATATACTCAGAATTGCATCCACCCAAGCTTATGGAATCCTAACACCTCAAACACATATATTTGAAGTCTTGTCCAGCTGATTCAAGTTAGCAATTTAAATTAACTTTTGTAGAATTGGAACTAATTATGAAGAAAATCACTCTAATGAAGCATCATTTGGAAAATTTGACTATAAGCATCTTTCCGGATTTCCTGAAAATTTTAGGGAATTTTTATATGATATTCAGAGTTCAGAAGTCTTGGGAAGTTTTTCAGGGATTTCAATCTTCTAGGAACCTTTTTTATGAAGGCATTATGGTGCCCTTTTATAGCCAAAGCTTAGGGCAACCCTCTTATTTTGTGTTTACCCCTTAGTCCCTTTTATTTTCAGATTTTATTAGCTCAGTCCCTCATTTATTGACTTGTTTGTCAAGTCATTGCATTGTAGTTTTAAAAATTTGATTGGAACCCTCTCTAGAATGTTCTAGGGGTTTCCAAATCAGTTTCAAGTGAGATTCCTATAGTCCACGGCCTATACTACCCTTTTAATCCACTGAAATTATCATTTTACCAAGTTAAACTTTCATACTTATTATTTACAGCTTTAATACTAACCATAATGGAACTAATCAACTGTATCCAGTCTAAACTAAAACAATAATCCCAGCAATTGAACAAGATTTAATTCTAACAACTGAAGCCAAAACTTGACATTAAAGTAATAGTAGGTAAAATCAATGCATTAGTCCCTTTTATTTTCAGATTTTATTAGCTCAGTCCCTCATTTATTGACTTGTTTGTCAAGTCATTGCATTGTAGTTTTAAAAATTTGATTGGAACCCTCTCTAGAATGTTCTAGGGGTTTCCAAACCAGTTTCAAGTGAGATTCCTATAGTCCAGGGCCTATACTACCCTTTTAATCCACTGAAATTATCATTTTACCAAGTTAAACTTTCATACTTATTATTTACAGCTTTAATACTAACCATAATGGAACTAATCAACTGTATCCAGTCTAAACTAAAACAATAATCCCAGCAATTGAACAAGATTTAATTCTAACAACTGAAGCCAAAACTTGACATTAAAGTAACAGTAGGTAAAATCAATGCAACATGGATATAAACAGATTTGGAATCAAATTAAACTAACAGTAAAGATCACAAAAACCAACTCACTCAGAATTAAACAAAACAAAACTAAAAGAAATAGAAGCAAATACATGATCAATCATGAACAAATAAAAATCAACTAAAAACAAAGAGGCAATCAACTAAAGGAAGGATGAATACTCTGAAACTTTAAGCTAATCCTAGAATACTGAGCATGTGAACATGGATTTTTTGTGGATAAATAGGATAAATAAAGGACATTTGAAGAACCTAGGGCAAAGGGGAAAGTTAGTTAACCCTAAATCAAATAGAAAATGAGGAAAAGGAAAATCAGAAGAGGAGAAAGAAAAGGAAGAATGGCTTTCGTATGAATCATGATTCAAACATTTTCTGGGTTGGTGTGGTGGTGGTGAAATCAACCACCCCCCTTGGATCGACCTTTGAGAAGACCAGTATTTTTTTAGATACGTTAAGTGCAGAGTCTGAGTTAGAGACAGGCCAGGGTCACTTGGGTATTGATTTGGGACAATTTGGGTATAGGCGCCGCCGGGACGGCGGAACAGCCATGAGTTTAAACTAATATTAGATAAGATTGGGGTGGATTTATAACTAATGTTAGATCTGTGACGAGTGTTAAAGGGGGAACCCATGGTGTATTTTTGATGGCCATTGGAGACCGGCGCCGCCGTGGACGGCAGACCAGTCGCATATTTGAACTAAAATTCGAGATGATCGGTTGATATTCGAGGGTTGTGGTTTAGGGGGTGGAAAGAGGAGGAGAAGGGTGCACAAGGTATTAATTTGAGGTCCATTGGAGACTCACCGCCGCCGGTGATGATTTTCGACCGGCAGCGGATGGCGGAATGAGGGTGGAGATTGGTGGTGTTACATCGAAAATGTTAGGGGTATTTGAGAGATGGTTTGGAAGGGTGGGGGCGTTAGGACAATTAAATGCTTGAGGGGGCTCAGTTCCGGACCATTCGATCACCTAAGATCAACAGTCCAGATGGGGTGTCTTTGAAACAGGGTCGTTTTGGTAATGGCAGTAGTGGACTGGGTTAGGGGAGTTGACGTGGGTTGGGTTTGGGTAGTGTTTTGGGCTGGGAACATTTCGAAACTAGCCCAAATGTATTTTCCTCCTTGGTTATTATATCCTTTTTTCTCAGATTTTATTTCTTATTTTGTTATTTTTTTTAATTATTATTATTATTATATATTTTTTTAGATTTTTTAAAAATGCAAAATTAAAAATAACAAAAGCCTAATTTAATTCTAAATCTTAAATAATTATTTTTCAAAAACTAAATCCTGTTATAAATTCGAAAATTAAGAGAAAAGTAATACAAAAGAACTACTTTTGTTATTTTCTTTCTTTTTCCCTCTCTTTTTGCTTTTTCTTTTCCTTTCAAATTAAATCCTAACGTAAAATATTAACTCCTAATAAAATCATTCTACCAAATTAAATTAATTAGTTCTAAATGACCATTCTCACAAATAACTAAATGTAAATGAAAGACTGCAACAATTCCAAATATTAAAATTAAAAGCAAAAGTAAACTATTTTTGTGCTTTTTGTACTTTTTGTGAACTCCTAATTACTGATTAATTCCTAAAATATGTAAAATTGCTCTAAATGCAATGCATATATTTTTGTATTTTATATGAACTAACACAAATGCACACACGAATGCGAGCAAATAAAAGAACATGCTACAAAATCAATCAAAAATTAAAAATTCTTAAAAATAACAAAAGGAAATTATTTCGTTTAAAATTATGGGAGTAATTCATATAGGGCAAAACTCATGTGCTCACAATCATGAGAAGCCAACGGACATGCTAGCAGATTTGAAATACCAGAGTACAAAGTTGATTTAAAAAGCATAAAGAACATATTTAAGAAAAGTCGGAACTTAAGCAAGTTCATATGAGGAGAATGGTGATATAAGCTTAAGAAACAGTAGTAAAACATGCTTAGAACTCGAACAAAAGTCCAGTAAAGCAAACAAAGTTAAAGACACCAGCAAGAGACACATACAGTAGAAGAATACTGGAAAGTATAGCAAAGAACATATGTAGGAAAACATAACAAATATTAACATGCGAGCCTAATCTAGAGGCACAATGGAGTACAAAGGTACAGAAGAGCCATGTGTAGTAGAAAGAAAACAGAAGAACAACGTATACGTGGTAGGAAAGAAAACACACGAGCATAATATAGACAAACACATCTAAGGAAAAGAAAAGGAAGAATCAGAAAGATATTTTGAAAACATTTCAGAAACCCTAAATAGAAGAGAAGCAATTTTTTGAAAGAAAATTTTGGGGAAAAATCTATAAATGTTAGTAGAACACAAATATAGCACCGATCTAAGAAAAAAACAAACATATAAAAACCTTGAATAGCTTAGGCTTTCAAAGAAACCATAGAAATAAGAAAGGTTTGAAAGAAAGTCCTATCCGAAGTCGGTTGAGTTAGAAACAGGCTGTAGTGCTTTGGATGCGCCGGAGCAGGCCGAAGAAGCTATAGATCTATACATCTGAGAGGATCTAAAGAAGAGATATCAAGGTCAGTCTTCAAAGCTTCGAACAACAAAGGTATAATGTTTGGGGGTTAGTACACGCCATCCATAGCTTGAGAAGCCATGGATTCCAGTGGTGTAACGACTAAAAAGGGTGGAAGTCGACTAGGGTTCCGAAGAACATTGAGAGAGTTTGAGATACGATGGGATTCAAAGGCTCCTGAGAGATGGAAATGGCGGAATTAGGGTAGTCATTTAGGTTTAATTACAAAAGGGTGAATAATGGTTGTTGATCTTGAATTATCACTGGCCTAGATTTAAGAGGGTAGGTGGAGAACTGGGTTGGGTCATTTGAATTGGGTTATGTGTTGGGTAAAAATAAAAATTGGGTCGGTCCATCTAGGGTTAGGATTGGATCAATTTAAGGGCTAAAATTATAATGTAAATAGGCTATAATTGAAATAGAATGAGGCTAAATGTTAAATAGCCAGCTTTCCCCTTTATGTTATAAAAAATAGTAAAAATAATTTTAAAAGCAAATTAAGAGTACTGAGCTAGTTAGTAATATATAAATATTGAGTAAGAAAATATTGGAACCAATTTTAGAGTTATAAAATGCTATTAAATCTTAAAGTAGGCTAAAATTGTAATAATATGCAATTTGGCTTTAAAATAATAAAACAATTAGTAAAAAATATGCCAAAATTACCTTAACTATATATTGGTATAAATATGAGAACAAAAATAAATTATTCATCAAATTGAAGTTTTTGGGAACAATTATGGATTTTGTAATGCTAAAATAGACAATAAATTGATTTCAAAAAATCATTAAAAATTGAAAAAATACTAAAAACACATGGATATGCTTATATATATATATATATATATATATATATATATATATATATATATATATATATATATATATATTGTTTTGAAAGCATTTTGTATATGAAAAAAACATAGAGAAAATTTAGGTATCAACACCAAGTCCCTGGCAATCATCAAAATAACCTTATATATGTGGAAAACTGTATCCACTCTACTCACTAACTGCATATACACTAGAATTCACTGAGATGGACCTGCTCATAAAAAACATGGCTGAAGAACTCAAGAAGCTGACGAGTCGGGTTAAGGGTGTCGAAGGCAGCAAAAGGATAAAAGGTTTAAACTATGAAGACCTATGTATACAGCCAGATGTAGAACTACCAGAGGGGTACAAACCTCCCAAGTTCAAGAAGTTGGATTGCACAAGTGATCCGAGGGTTCATCTGAGGCATATTGTGACAAGATTTTTGGGGTCGGAAAGGATGAAAAGATTCAGATGAAACTCATTATGAGGAGTCTTACTTGAGATTCTTTGTCCTGGTGCATCAACCAGGATCCCAATGAGTGGTCCAACTGGGTGAGTATGGCGTCTGAATTCATCGACCGGCTCAGGCTCAATACAGAAAATGCACTAGATGTTTTCTACATTTAAAATCATAAGAAGAAGCCCACCGACACGTTTCGCGTGTACGCTACTTTTTTGAGGTTAGAAACAGCCAAAGTCAGGCCATATTTGGACGGGAAACAAATGAACAAGTTCTTCGTTAGAGCATAGGATCCGCAGTATTATTAAATATTGATGGTTATTCAAAATCATAAATTCTCTGTTATCATCAAGCTTAGAGAAAGAATCGAGGCAAGCATCAAAAGGGGGATGGTAATGAATTTTGAGGCATTGCATGCTATAAGTAAGGCATTACAATCAGGCGGCATATCAAAGAGAAGGACGTTGGGGCAGGGATGGTGGCTCAAGGCCCAAAATCTCCACTTACATATCAAACACCTCCACCCACATACCAACCATAACCACATACATATCAATCATCATCTCCAAAATATTCCCAACCAGCCATTGTCTATCATGCCTATAACTCCCAACCATTTCATTTCCGGTCACCTCCGACTCGCCAAAATTATCTAAGACCAAGACCTAATTTTGACCGCAAGCCACCCAGACAATACACCAATTTTTCTTAACCCATCGACCAGTTGTATGAGAGGTTGAATGCCGCAGGTTACGTCAGTCCTATTCCCGTTGTGGCATTAGAGAATCTATCCCAATAGGTAAATCCAAACAAAACTTGTGAGTTCCATTTCGATATGAAGAGAACAACACTGATGAGTGCCGAACATTGAAATATAAAATCTAGAAGTTGATTGATAACAAGGTCATACGGGCAAAGGAAACTGCACCCAGTGTCCACAATAACCCTCTCCTTGATCATAGGGGTGGTGATGTATATGTGTTAGAGACGAGTAAGAATGGGACCCTGAGGGGTAGGCTTATTTGGGAGGGCGATGACTATAAACCTTTGGTCACACTTACTCCTATAGTAGTAAAAACTTAGTGACGAATTGAGGTTGAGGTAGCTACATTAGTTCCATTTAAGGTAGAGATGGCTCAACCTTCAGCCACTCCTGCTTCGTCTGAAGTAGAAGTGGTCACACCATTCACAGTGATAGTATCAACCATACCTTTTTTCCTACACCTCATTTCCATTCAAAAGAAATACCTTAGGATTATGTTGCCGAAGCCCGGCGAAATGGAATGGCGACAGTAGACGAATCCGATGCTGCACAAGGAATTGGTAGGACTGGAAGGGTCTATACACCTGAACACTTGGGATGACAAGTAATTATACCACTACCAAGCAGCCCATCATTGAAACAGGGCTAGATGACCTTTTGAGGAAAGTACAAGTAAAGGAGTATTACATCATTGACCATCTGAACAAAACCCTAGCTTAGATATCCATCTTATCATTGTTGCATGTAGAGGCGCACAAGAACGCTTTAATAAAGGTGTTGAGTAAAGCTTATATACCCAACAAGATCACTAATGGGGAGAGGGCCAATATGGTAGGACAAGTGTTGGAAAGTCATAAAATAATCTTCCATGAGGATGAGCTACCGCCTGAGGGATTGGAACACAACCGAGTATTGCATATTACAATGCAATTTGAGGATAAATTCATTGCTAGTGTCTTGATTGATAGAGGTTCAAGCCTCAATATTTGTCTATTGGATAGTCTAAAAAGGTTGGACAAAGGTTTTCGTGAAATACTGGCAGTAAGCATGAACATGAAAGATTTCGATGGGTCTCAAAGGGCCATGATTGGGGAAATTAGCCTTTGCTTGCAGATGGGGCCAACTTGGTTCGATGTTGAATTTCAGGTGCTCAACATACTGATCTCAAAAAATTTTCTGTTGGGCTGACCATAGATCATTGTCGCTGGAGCCGTGGCTTCCACAACATAAAGCTGTTAAATTTTAATGGAATAATAAAGAGATGATCATTCACGAAGATGGGAGTAACCCTATTTACACCATCGAAACCATCTCGGTTATCGGAAATAGAAGAAGGATAGGAGGGGAAACCAATAATCACAGTGAGCATGTCAATGCCATCGAGAAAGATAAATGGTGGAGCAGTAAAATAGAGAGCATACTAGTATGGTCAAGGTATGAACCCGGCAAAGGACTTGGGAAGAATCTCAAAGGTATCACTAAACCGATACGGATGAAAGGTCATGGTACTACCTTTGGGCTCGGATATCAGTACACATGAAAAAAGTATAATGATTGGTCACCTCCATGGCAAATATCGTATTACCCTCTCGAGCAACCAGTGCCACGTTTAGATCAAGCTTTTCACCAAGTTAATACAATATAGGGAACTTTCTATATTTATATATATATATTTATATATATATATATATAGACAAATGGCGTCTTGTCGAAATAGTCGAATTCCATACATTTTAGACTATTAGTTATAGAAATAGTCAAACATATATTTCTCAAGTTTTAATGTTAATAAAGTATGATTTTTCTTTCATTCTTATTCTAACTGGATTTAAAGACAAATAATAATTTCAAGTTCGTATATATGTATAAAGTTTGAAATTTTTGTTATTTATTAGTTTAAAACTTTATTAATTAAATTGGATTCGGCCCATTAGGGCCAGGTTAAGGGGCTACAGGTTACGGGTCCTCGTCGGGTCAACATGTTTTGATTAATGGGTCAAATTAGGACTGGCCCTTATAAGAAAGTGAACCAGACCGGCCCAGTTAAGAACCCATGGGCAAAGACTCAACGCGTTCGGGTCTGGGTTGGGCCGACCCATTTAACAGGTCTACTCACAAGTTACCTACTAATCTCAAGTGCCTTCAAGTGAAGCAGAAACTCAGAAAATTCAAACCAGATATGAGCCTGAAAATCAAAGAGGAAGTTACTAAGCACATCAAAGCCAAAGTTCTCAGGGTTGTTGAGTACTCAACTTGGTAAGCCAACATTGTGCCAATCCCAAAGAAAGATAGGAAAGTCAGAGCATGTGTTGACTATCGAGATTTAAGCAAAGTAAGTCCCAAGGATGACTTTCTACTACCGAACATACATATCGTTATTGATAATTGCGCTAAGCTTCAACTCCAATATTTAGTAGATTTCTTTGCGTGTTATCATCAGATGTAGATGGACGAAGAAAATGAAAAGAAAATAGCTATTATCACACCTTGAGGGGTAAACTACTACAAGATGATGCCATTTGGTTTCAAGAATGCCAGGGCTACCTACATGAGAGCCATGACAACCATCTTCCATAATATGATACACAAAGAAATAGAGGTGTAGGTGGACGGCATTATTATCAAATCCAAGAGGGCAACAGATCATATAGTAGACATGAGAAAGTTATTTGATAGGCTGAGGAGGTGTAACTTGAAACTGAACCTCGCAAAGTATGCATTCGGGGTTCTCACAGGAAAGTTACTGGGTTTCATTGTCAGTCGTCAAGGTATCGAACTAGATCCGTCTAAAGTAGGGCTATTCAGGAGTTACCGCCACCTAGGAGAAAAAAGGAAGTGATGAGCTTCCCAAGATGTCTTAACTATATCAGTCACTTTTGCATAATCCATAGTCATATGTGAACTCATCTTCAAGATGTTGAGGAAAGATGCCAACAAGCTGGGCCGAGGACTGTCAGAAAGCTTTTGACAAGATTAAGGAGTACTTGTCCGTACCACCGGTCTTGGTCCCGCCAGAGACGAGATGGCATTTTCTACTCTATCTATCTATATTGAATGGAGCCTTCGGATATGTTCTATGACAACATGGAAAGACAGGGAGAAAGGAACAAGCCATATAATACTTGAGTAAGAGGTTTACACCTTACAGTGTGCTCTCTGTTGGAATGCACTTGTTGTGCTTTAACAAGGACGGGCCACAAGTTGAGGCATACTTCTGTGCCTATGCCACATACCTCATATCCAGGATAGACAATTTGAAGTATATATTCCAGAAACCCATGCAAACTAGGAAGATAGCCAAATGAAAGATATTGTTAAGTGAGTTCGATATCGTTTATATAACTCAAAATACAGTCAAAGGACAAGCATTGGTAGATCATCTTGCTGAATATTCGGTGGGAGGATATTACAAACATTTGAAGACATATTTTCCTAACGAAAAAGTGTCGTATGTAGGATAAAACTTTACCGAAGCATAGGACGGTTGGAGAATATTTTTCAATGGAGCTTCAAATTTCAAAGGAGTGGCATTGGAGCAGTTTTTGTATAAGAAACATGTCAGCATTATCTGGTATATGCTAAACTCATATCTCTCTGCACCAACAACATGGCAGAATATGAAGTCCGCATACTAGGACTCAACATGGAAATCGACGGGATTATTCAAGAGCTGCTACTAATTGGTGATTCAGCTTTGCTTATGCACCAGGTACAAGGAGACTGGGCCGCGAAGCATTCCCAGATATTGTCATATCTACACCATATGTAGGAATTGAGAAAGAGGTTCACAAAGATATAGTCTCGGCATGTACCAAGAATTCAGAATGAGTTTGTCGATGCATTGGCCTTGTCATCTATGATACAAAATCCAGACAAGAATTTCGTTGATCTCATCCTAGTGAGAATTCATAATTTGTCGGCGTATTATGCTCACGTCGAGGAAGATACAGATAGAAAGCCTTGGTTCCATGACATCAAGGAGTATCTGGCGAAAGGAGATTATCTAGATCATGCAAAACACACTCAAAAAATGCACACTTCAGAGATTGTCCAATCACTTCTTTCACGAATGAGGAAATTTGTACAGGAGAATTCTTGATTTAGGACTACTAAGATGTGTCGACACAAAAGAGGCTTCTAATTTACTCGAGGAGATACATGCTGGGACTTGTGGCCCACATATGAATAGTTTTATCTTAGCTAAGAAGATACTCAGGGCTGTTTACTTTTTGATGACCATGGAGACAGACTACGTCCAGTATGTCTGCAAATGCTACAAGTGTCAACTGCATGCTGATATGATAAAAGTGCCACCAAACGAGCTCAATACAACAAGCTCACATTGGCTATTTGCCATCTAGGGAATGGATGTCATTGGTCCAATTGAATCCACTGCTTCAAAAGGGCACAGACTTATTCTTGTAGCCACTAAATATTTCATAAAATGGGTAGAGGCTGCATCTTACAAAGTTTTAACAAAGAAGGTCTTCGCAAACTTTGTAAAAGATCGTATTGTTTGCCGATTTAGAGTTCCCGAGTACATTGTTACTGATAATGCTACCAAACTCAACAATGATCTGATGAAAGCCATGTGAAACTTTCAAAATCAAATGAAAGAATTCCACAGCCCATAGACCTCAGATGAATGGAGTCATGGAAGCCACCAACAAAAACATCAAGAAGATACTAAGAAAGATGGTAGAAAACTAAAAACAATGGCACGAGAAGCTTCCTTTTGCTATGTTGGGGTACTGCACTATAGTTTGCACATCAATCGGAGTAACTCCCTACATGCTGGTTTATAGTATTAAGGTTGTCAACCCAACTAAGGTAGAGACTCCTTCTTTGAGAATAATACAGGAAGCTGAACTCAGTGATGCAGAATGGATAAGAAGATGCTACGAAAAATTTACCCTCATAGATGGAAAAAGGATTAATGCAGGATGTCACAATCAGCTTTACCAGAGCAGAATGTCTAGAGCTTTCAATAAAAGGGAAAACCTAAGGCAATTTGCATCAGGACAACTGGTACTGAAGAGGATCTTCCTACGTCAAGACGAAGCTAAAGGGAAATTCTCTCCCAATTAGTGATATTCTTATATGGTTCATAGGGTTAATAGAAGAGGTGCAATCATACTTGCAGAAATGGACGGAGAAATCTGGCCAAAACCAATCAATTCAGACGTAGTAAAGAGATACTATGCTTAGACTATTTACATTTCCTCATCTGATGTAATTGAACTATGTTTGACCTGATTCCCGTTTAAGAGGAGAAACGTAGGCAGCCTTATGGTTTCGGTCATATCATAGTAAAATTTCAATTTCCCCCAACATCAGAAACTAGGGAGTATTTTGAGGAGGACCCTTAAAATTCTAGAGTTAGTCTAGCCAATGTCAACATATGCCAGACGGTCAAAAATTAATTAAGACATTGTGGCAGAATTTTGAGAAGGATTCTCAAAATTCTGAAGAAGGCTCTACAAGGCTTAGCCGAAGGATCATCTACTAAATAGGGGCAGAAATTTGAGAAGGATGAAGCTGTAATGTCTCTGACATACGTAACAGTCACTAGTTTATCTTAATTTACTTGATATTTCAATATGTTTCTAATATGAATATGTTTTTATCAATAATTTCATATTTTCGAAAAATCTATTTTCGTAACAGTCACGTGTTACCCAGCGAAACTCAAAAAAGGCATCCAGAATGAAGAAATGCAAGGCCAGTAGACAGAAGCACGAACCAACCTCCCCTCACAAAACTTAATAGTTTCCTTATGCAGGCACATCTGACGTAGCAATAGCATTCGCAAATAGATACACGTAAGAACATCACTATCAATCAGGCCACAAAACACTAAACGTATTCCCAGCTAAGAAACAATCTACTCTTATTCGTTAACCTAGTTTTGAGTGGGTGAACCCATGTTCTATCTTATAGTCACCTAAGCAGCAGAGTTAGTAAACTCAAATGTTCTAAGAGTTGCCATATCTTGCATGAGGCTAATCCTTGCCTCCATACTTGCATGAGGCTAATCCCCGCCTCCATATTTACATGAGGATAATCTTTGCTTCCATATTCGTATGAGGATAATCCTTGCCTCCATACCTACATGAGGCTAATCATTTCCTCCATATCTTGCAAGAGGCTAATCCTTACCTGCATATTTGCATGAGGCTAATACTTGACTCTATACTTGCATGAAGCTAATCCCTGCCTCCATATTTGCATGAGGCTAATCCTTGCCTCAATACTTGCATGAGGCTTATCCTTGCCCCAATATTTGCATGATGCTAATTCCTGCCTCTGTATTTACATGAGGCTAATCCATATCTCCATATCTGCATGAGCCTGATTCTTACCTCTATATTTACATGAGGCTAGTCCCTATCTCCATATTTGCATGAGGCTAGTCCTTGCCTCCAGATCTATATAAGGATAATCCTTGCCTCCATATTAGGATGAGGCTAATCCTTGCCTCCATACCAGTATGAGGATAATCCTTGCCTCCATATCTTGCATGAGGTTAATCATTGCCTCTATATTTGCATGAGGCTAATCCCTGCCTCCATATTTGAATGAGGCTAATCTTTGCCTCCATACTTGCAAAAGGCTAGTCCTTGCCTTCATACTTACATAAGGCTAATCCTTGCCTCAATTCCCGCATGAGTCTAATCCTTGCCTCCATATCTTGCATGAAGTTAATCCTGTTGAAACACGTTCTCAAATCGCTAAAACTAAACGTGTGTTCATCTTTGTAGGTTTTGATAAATGACAAACCGAAGCGCATGGAACATTGACATATGCCGAAGTCCAAGCACAAGAGAAACAAAGAACAAGATCAAGTAAAGCAACGAAGATATACATGAGTCATTTTATATTGTGATCTTGATCCAACAATAGATTCAAGTCTTGGCTTCTCTCGTAACATCATTTTCGTCAAACCATGCATCTTTGTTTTAAAACAAAATGATTTTCAAACATCTTCATTTTAGCCAAAATGATTTTTAAACATGTCTTTCAAATCTTGACAGAAATAATCGATTATGTTTTTTATATAATCGATTATGTAAAGACAGTGTAAACCGGAATTTACAAAACAGCAAAATAATCGATTATGCCTTTTTGATAATCGATTATGTTAAGACAGTGTAAACCAGAATTTACAAAACAGCAAAATAATCCATTATGTCTTTTTGATAATCGATTATGTTAAGACAGTGTAAACCGGAATTTACAAAACAACAAAATAATCGATTATCCTATATAGCTTAATCGATTATTCACTGACCGTTGCCAAAGTATTTTTAAACGCTGAAAGATAATCGATTATGCACAAGGCAATAATCGATTATGCTAGCATAAAATCAGCGTCTGATTTTTGAACGTTATCAGGTAATCGATTATGCAATTTGAATAATCGATAATTCCTAGCTTAAAATCTGCATATGATTTTTGAACGATTTGAAGATAATCGATTATGCAAATCAGATAATCGATTATTCTAGCACAAAATCATCAATTAGTGATTGACAGTTAAGCAACGGTACATGGGTCTTTGAGGACTATAAATACACCTCAAAATCACTCTTTTAAACACAACAACTGATTACAATTCTTGCTTAAGCTTACATACTTTCATATCAATCATTTCATATTCATTTCATTGTTTTTGAGAGCCAAATTCTTGACGAAGTTGTTGTGTTCTTGAGCGTATTATTTTTACTCACATCTACTCTATAAGAGAGTCTTGTCTTGAGTGCTAAGTGTTTGCATACACTTGAAGGGAAGTTCTAATCCCTTGTTGTAAGAAGGAAAGTTTAGTTCCTTGACTTGAAGTCTTGAGGTGAGGTATCCTCGAGCAGGTTGAAGTCTTGTAGAGTGTACATCTACGAGCAAGTGTAACGGTTTGTTAGGCACCCGTAAGCTTAACGGAGTTAGTGTAAAACTTGAGAGAGTCTCTCGGGGACTGGACTAACCACACGTTATGGTGAACCAGTATAAATTCGGTGTGTTCTCTCCTTACTACTTTAATTACTGCACTTACTTTATTCCTGCAATTTTAATTCTGCAAATTTATCTTGATTTTTATTAAAACGCTATTCACCCCTCCCCCCCTCTAGCGTTAAGCTTATATTCTAACAATTGGTATCAGATCCTAACTCTCTGAAAGACTTAACAGTTTTAGAGAAACAATCCATGGCTTCTACTCGTAACATTTATGCAGGACTAGGTGAAGGACAATGCTTCACAAGGCCACCACTCTTCGATGGCACCAATTACACTTATTGGAAGGAGAGGATGAGAATATTCATCCAATCAAATAATTTTATACTGTGGAAAATTATAAAGAATGGAGAGCAAATACCAACCAAAAAGGTTGAAAATGAAATGGTTCCTAAATCCGAAGATGAATACGATGCGGACGATATCAGAAAAGTGTAGAACAACGCTAAAGCCATCAACATGATGTACTGTGCTGTAAACCCCGATGATTATAGGAAAATATCATGTTGCACAACGACCAAGCAAATGTGGAATAAATTGGACGTCACCTACGAAGGTACGGACCAGGTAAGAGAAGCTAAAATAGATTTTCTAACCCATGAATATGAACTTTTTCATATGAAGGAAAACGAGAAGATAGATGATATGTTCGAACGATTTTCAAAAATCGTTAATGATCTTCATGCTCTTAAGAAGACTTTCACGGATAGGGAACTTGTCCGTAAAATTCTACGAAGTCTGACTCCGGAATGGCGCTCCAAAGCCGATGCTATTCAAGAATCAATCGGCATTACAAATGTCACAATCGACGGGCTTAGAGGTAATCTCAAAACCTATGAATCTACTATTCTTAACCCTCCTTTGGATGATCAAAGGAAATGAAGAATCGCTCTTAAAGCAAGCACGGCTCAACCTCAAAATGATGAGGATTCAAGTGACGAAGAAAACGAGTTCGGACTCGTTATTAAGAAATTTCACAAGTTCATGCGAAAAGAGTATGAACGAAAAGGTAAGCGACAAGGAGACCAATTAAAGTGCTATGGATGCGGAGAAATCGGGCATATCAAATCAAATTGTCCAAATACCAAAAAGGAGAAGAAACCCGTCAAGAAACAAAGAGCATACATCTCTTGGGGAGGCGACTCCGGAGACGAATCAAGTGATGGAGAAGGAAACGAGACCGCAAACTTGTGTCTTATGGCACACGAAGAAACTCAAAATGAGGTATGTACTTCTTCTAAGAACTATTTCACTTTAGAAGAAATGCAAGATGCATTTGATGAATTGTATAAAGAGTTTATTAGTGCTTCTAAATCTATAAAAGATTTAAGAAAACAAATTTCTTCAAAAGAAAAGGATTTTGAAAAACTAACTCTTGAAAATGAGAAATTAAAAGAGGAAAACAAGTTTTACGGCAAAAGAAGCGCCGATAAACCCGAAAGCTCAAACAATGGTTGTACATCTTGCAATTCTCTAAAAGATGAAGTAGAAAAACTCAAGAGCACCTTGAATAAATTCAACTCCTCTCACAAAAATCTCAATGAGGTTCTTATAAACTTGAAATCTACTAAACATGGAATAGGTTTCAAAATTGTTCCTAACAAAAAAGATGAGACCATTCCTAAATAACCTAGAAATAACAATCGTAGGACCACTATGCATCCTAGAACGAGCACTAGAAGAAATGTAAAACAATTTAGAACACCTAGAAAAATTTTTCAAAAATTGCAGCCTAGAAATATTCAACCTATAAATAATAATCCTAGAATCGTTATGCATCCTAGAATAAACAATAGGAGAAATATTGAGCAATTTAGAACACCTAGAAAAGATTTTCGAAAATTAAATCAAAACTATATTCCAAAAAATAGGGTGAATGAATTTAGATCCCCAAATTAATATCATCCTAGAAGAATGCACAATCCGAATGTCATTTGTCATTATTGCAATAAAATTGGACATATTGCTCCCGCATGCTTCACTAGACATAGACATTTCACTGCAGGTCAATCACACCACTATTTTGCACCTAACACACAAGGACACAAAATGGCTTGGGTACCAAAATCTCATTAATTTGTTTTGTAGGTGTGTTTGAAGGGATCAAGTGTACTTTGGTACTTTGATAGTGGATGCTCCAAACATATGACCGGGGATGCATCAAAATTCCTTCAACCAAAACCCATGGAAGGAGGAAACGTTATTTTTGGAGACAATAACAAAGGAAAGATTATCGGCATTGGATCGGTCGGTAAGGACGAATCCTCCTCCATTAAGCATATTTTGCTAGTTAAAGGTCTTAAACATAATCTCTTGAGCATAAGTCAATTATGTGACAAGGGAAATCTTGTATTGTTTGACTCCGAAGAATGTTCAGTTATCCGTCGTAATGATTTTAAAGTTATTCTTCGTGGTATTAGAATTGATAATATCTATGTGGTTGATCTTGAAAATTCTTCATCAAGTTTTGTGAATTGCCTTTTGAATAAAGAAGACGACATGTGGTTATGGCATCGTAGAGTAGCTCATGTCAACATGAATCTTTTAAACAAATTAGTTTCTCAAGATTTAGTAATCGGTCTTCCAAAACTAAAATTTGAAAAAGATTCTATTTGTGATTCATGCCAAAAAGGGAAACAAATAAAAGCCTCTTTTAAATCTAAAAATGTTGTTTCAACCACTAGACGTTTACAACTTCTTCACATGGATCTTTTTGGACCATGTCGTGTTGAAAGTCTTGGTGGAAATCTTTATGCTTTTGTAGTTGTTGATGACTACTCTAGATTCACATGGACGTTATTTCTTGCTCATAAAAGTGATGCCTTTCAAGCTTTTAAAAGTTTTCTTAAACGTGTTCAAAATGAAAAGAACACAACCGTCACTTCCATAAGAAGTGATCATGGGGGAGAGTTCGATCATAATCTCTTCACGGATTTTTGTGACGAACTCGGTATTGAACATACCTTTTCGGCTCCACGTACACCACAACAAAATGGAGTGGTGGAACGTAAAAATCGATGTCTCGAAGAGATGGCTAGAACCATGTTCGATGAGGCTAAGATTTCCAAAATGTTTTGGGCGGATGCCGTGAGTACCGCAAGCTATGTTTTAAACAGAGCTGTCAGAAGACCGATACTCATGAAAACTCCCTATGAACTCTATAAGGGAAGGAAACCAAATCTTTCCCATCTTAGAGTCTTCGGTTGTAAATGTTTCATTCACAACAACGAAAAAGATAACTTGGGAAAATTTGACGCGAAATCTGATGAAGGAATTTTTCTTGGTTACTTATCGCGTAGCAAAGCATATAGAGTTTTCAATAATCGAACCAAAATTGTTGAGGAATCTCCTCATGTAGTATTTTGTGAAAATGATGCTCGCTTGGCGAGAAAGGATTTTTGGGATCATATTGCAGATTCTCTAAACAAGATAAGTCTTCAAGACAAGGTGCAAAAGGAGAATCGGAAGGAAGTTCAAGATGAAGTTGTGGAACAATCATCGGAAGAAGAACCACCACTAGAGGAAGAATCGATGATGCCTAAGGCTTGGAGGACGTCTAAAGATCATCCTCTCGACAAGGTAATTGGCAACATCGAGAAAGGGATAAGTACTCGAAACCTTCTTAAAGACACTGTAGGACATATGGCTTTTGTTTCACAAATAGAACCTACAACCATTTCCGAAGCAATTGGGGATGAGCATTGGACCTTGGAAATGCAAGAGGAGCTTAACCAATTCAAACGTAATGATGTATGGGAATTGGTGCCAAGACCCGATAATCACACCATAATTGGTGCGAAATGGGTTTTTCGAAATAAATTAGATGAAAATGGTATAATCACTAGAAACAAAGCTAGGCTTGTTGCTAAAGGTTATAATCAAGAGGAAGGAATTGATTATGAAGAAACTTATGCACCAGTTGCACGACTAGAAGCTATTCGTCTATTACTTGCTTTTGCCTCTTCTATGAATTTTATTTTTTATCAAATGGATGTAAAGAGTGCCTTCCTAAATGGGTTTATTCAAGAGGAAGTATATGTTGAACAACCCCCGGGTTTTGAAGAGTTTAAATCTCCCGATCATGTCTCCAAACTTAAGAAAGCCCTCTATGGTCTTAAACAAGCTCCCTGAGCTTGGTATGAACGCTTAAGCAAATTTCTTTTGGACAATGAGTTCATTAGGGGGAAAGTTGACACTACACTCTTTATTAAGAACAAAAACAATGGCATCTTATTAGTTCAAATATATGTAGATGATATTATTTTTGGTGCTACTAACAATTCTTTGTGCAAGGAATTCTCTGAATTAATGACAAGTGAATTTGAAATGTCAATGATGGGTAAGCTAAACTTCTTCTTGGGGTTGAAAGTGAAACAAATGAAAGAGGGAACTTTCATTTGCCAATCTAAATATTGCAAGGAGTTGCTAAATCGTTTTGAAATGAGCAACGCCAAAGCAATGGCCACTCCAATGAGTACATCCAACCATCTTGACAAAGATGAGAAAGGTAAGGAAGTAGACACAAAGAAGTATCGGGGTATGATCGGATCCCTTCTTTATCTTACTGCAAGTAGACCGGACATCATGTTTAGCGTGTTTATGCGCTCGATATCAATCATGTCCGAAGGAGTCGCACCTAACTGCGGTAAAACGGATAATGAAGTATCTTGTTGGAACTATAAATGTGGGACTATGGTATCCCAAAGGTTCCTCATGCCAACTTGTTGGCTATTCCGATTCCGATTTTGCGGGTTGCAAATTGGACCGCAAGAGCACTAGTGGCACTTGCCATTTGCTCGGTAGCTCTCTAGTTTCTTGGTTTAGCAAGAAACAAGTAAGTGTTGCGTTATCCAACACGGAGGCTGAATATGTAGCCGCGGGGAGTTGTTGTGCTCAAATACTTTGGATGAAACAACAACTCTCGGATTATGGTCTTAGTATCAATCATATCCCTCTTCGATGTGATAATACTAGCGCCATAAGCTTGACGAAGAACCCTGTTCTTCACTCAAGAACGAAACACATAGAAATTAGGCACCACTTCATAAGAGATCACGTTCTCAAAGGTGATGTCGAAATTGAGTTTGTTGAAACAAAATATCAATTGGCCGACATCTTCACAAAGCCATTAGAGAAAGAGTCCTTCTTCCGAATTCGTAGTGAACTTGGAATACTTGACTCCACGTTGATCTAATACATGCATTGCGTTTTGCTTTAACGATTACTGACTTGAGCGTCGGAGGAGCCTAATTCTTTTTTGCAGGTATCGCCCCAAAGTCAGGGGGAATACAGTCACATATTTGCTGACCAAATGCAATAATCGATTTTTACAATACAACAATCGATTATTTAACATGTCCGTTTTGCAGGATTTTGGCGACCATATGCAATAATCGATTATCAATATTTCATAATCGATTATATTTGTGTTCTGTTTTGTAGATTTTTGGGCAAACTTACAACATAATCGATTATCCCAATAGCCATAATCGATTATCTTAACATTCTGATTGTCAAATGATTAGTGAACATATAGAATAATCGATTATCTATTTATCCCAATCGATTATTAACTAATTCTGTTTTGCAGGTCTAAACTAAAGATTAAAATAATCGATTATCGGCAACCTCGCAATCGATTTTCCTGTACCGCTTTGACTTTCCGTCAGTTAGTACATTTCCTGCCATAATCGATTATCTCAAAATGATAATCAATTATTCTTTGAATCTGTTTTCAGACTGGGTCACCAAAATCGATTATCTGACCAACAAAATCGATAATCAACGTTCACTTTTCAAAACTTCTTACCGTTTTTTGACCGTTTGGCACTTAAAATTTAAAGTTATTGTACAATTAAATGCCTTCATCTCCTTCACCCTATAATAGGTGCTTCCACCCTTCAAATTCTTCACTCCAACATCACTCCTAGCTCCTAATATTCTTCCAAAGTCTTCAATAATTTCTGCAAAGGCTCTCAAATTTTTTTAAAATGACGGGCAAGAATTCTAAACGAGCTCGCTCCGGCAAACATATTGCCTCCTCTTCCATTGCTCCTCCACCCGTTCACTGCTATAAAGACGGATCTTATATACGGTTCGACAGTGAAGCCAAACTTATTCGTTTCGTCGAAAAATTTGAAAATCGAGAAATCCTTCCTCCTCGATTCTCCACTGATCGATTCCTTAGCCACATCGCCCCTCCATCCACAGCAAATATCCTCATGCAAAGTCAACTTCTTGAATTCATATATCTTCAATCCCCTTACATTCACCCTTCTCTAATTCATGCCTTCTATTCTAATCTCGGGAAGGACGAAGATGGTGAACTTGTCTCAAGCATCAATGGAGTTTCAATTCTTTTAAATGAGGAAAACTTGCAAGTCCTCACTAAACTTCCACGAAATGGGGAAGACATTTCACTCTACACTAGGGAAGAAGGTGTTTTATTTGATGAACAACTCCTTTTCAACCAAATTGGCATTGGCGAATTTATTGCAAGTCCGGAGCAGCATCGCCCAACCATTACGCACATGCTCCCGGAATATCGTCTAATCTTACCCGCGTTCTAAAACCGCGCAAATTCAATCATACGACTCTCTCTCATGAGGATTCAAAACTCATGCATGCAATTATCACCGGGGCTCGCATCAATTGGTGCCAGTTCGTCATGACTCACATGTATGATGCAATTGGGGACGATAAGCCACTCCCCTATGCTTTTGTCATAATGGCTCTTTTCAAGCCTCCGGTATCGACACCTCCGTCGGTCCTCACAAAAAGGCAACAAAACATTGGGAAATTCAAGAATCTTTATTTCCCAATATCGGTGAACATCCGAATCCTCCTCCAACTCAAAGACGTCATCCTCAGGCCCCTTCCGCTGCTACCCTCCAAACCATTTCTGAGCAACTTGCCTCTTTGTCCACGTCCATGACTCGTATTGACAGGAATGTCTCCCGATTATCCCACGAGCTTCATGGATATTTTGACCACGTCCGCTATCCCTATGCCCAAGTTGCCCTTCCGGAAGAAGTGCCGGATGCCGAGGCGGATGTTAATGTCGAAAATGAATAATGTTTTGTCTATTTTTTTCTTGCTTCCATTATGTCTCGTTTGAATAATATTTTGTCTAGTTTTCTTGCTTCATTATGTATTTTCAATATTGTTTCCTCAATAAAAGGTTATTTATTTTTGCTAATGCAAAAGGGGGAAGAATAAGGGCTATGCACACTAATACATATTGGCATAAATTTAGGGGGAACTCATAAATTGAGGGGGAACTCATTCACATATCTATATACTTGTCTTGGATTGTCATTATCAATTATTTAATATGCATATCCCGATATTGGTTTACCATTATCAAAAAGGGGGAAATTATTGAAACACGTTCTCAAATTGCTAAAACTAAACGTGTGTTCATCTTTGTAGGTTTTGATAAATGACAAACCGACGCGCATGGAACATTGACATATGACGAGGTCCAAGCACAAGAGAAAAAAAGAACAAGTTCAAGTAAAGCAACGAAGATATACATGAGTCGTTTTATATTGTGATCTTGAACCAACAACAGATTCAAGTCTTGGCTTCTCTCGTAAAATCATTTCGTCAAACCATGCATCTTTGTTTTAAAACAAAATGATTTTCAAACATCTTCATTTTAGCCAAAATGATTTTTAAACATGTCTTTCAAATCTGGATAGAAATAATCGATAATGTTTTTTATATAATCGATTATGTTAAGACAGTATAAACCGGAATTTACAAAACAGCAAAATAATTATGCCTTTTTGATAATTGATTATGTTAAGACAGTGTAAACCGGAATTGACAAAACGGCAAAATAATCGATTATGTCTTTTTGATAATCGACTATGTTAAGACAGTGTAAACCGGAATTTACAAAACAGCAAAATAATCGATTACCCTATACAGCATAATCGATTATTCACTGACCGTTGCCAAATTATTTTTAAACGCTGAAAGATAATCGATTATGCACAAGGCAATAATCGATTATGCTAGCATAAAATCAGCGTCTGATTTTTGAACGTTATCAGGTAATCGATTATGCAATTTGAATAATCGATTATTCTTAGCTTAAAATCTGCATATGATTTTTGAACGATTTGCAGATAATCGATTATGCAAATCAGATAATCGATTATTCTAGCACAAAATCATCAATTAGTGATTGACAATTAAGCAACGGTCCTTGGGACTTTGAGGACTATAAATACACCTCAAAACCACTCTTTTAAACACAACAGCTGATTACAATTCTTGCTTAAGCTTACATACTTTCATATCAATCATTTCATATTCATTTCATAGTTTTTGAGAGCCAAATTCTTGACGAAGTTGTTGTGTTCTTGAGCGTATTAATTTTACTCACATCTACTCTATAAGAGAGTCTTGTCTTGAGTGCTAAGTGTTTGCATACACTTGAAGGGAAGTTCTAATCCCTTGTTGTAAGAAGGAAAGTTAAGTTCCTTGACTTGAAGTCTTGAGGTGAGGTATCCTCGAGCAGGTTGAAGTCTTGTAGAGTGTACATCTACGAGCAAGTGTAACGGTTTGTTAGGCACCCGTAAGCTTAACGGAGTTATTGTAAAACTTGAGAGAGTCTCTCGGGGACTGGACTAACCACACGTTGTGGTGAACCAGTATAAATTCGGTGTGTTCTCTCCTTACTACTTTAATTACTGCACTTACGTTATTCCTGCAATTTTAATTCCGCATATTTATCTTGATTTTTATTAAAACGTTATACACCCCCCCCCCCTCTAGCGTTAAGCGTATATTCTAATAAATCCTTGCCTCCATGCCCGCATAAGGTTAATCCTTGCCTCTATATCGAGCATGAGGCTAATCCTTTCCTCCATATTTGCATGAGGCTAATTCCTGCTTCCAAATCTGCATAACGCTAATCTATGCATCCATACTTACATGAAGCTAGTCTTTGCCTTCATATTTGCATAAGGCTAATCATTGCCTCCATACTTGCATGAGGCTAATTCTTGCCTCCATATCTTGCAAGAGATTAATCCTTGAATCCATACTTGCATGAGGCTAATCCCTGCCTCCATACTTGCATGAGGTTAATCCCAACCTCTATATCCGCATTAAGATAATCTGTGCCTCCTTATTTGCATGGGACTAAGCATTGTCCCTCCTTGTATAAATATTGCTCTATTCCGGTAATATCTATTTGCTTTTCAATCGGGCTAAGCTCAGCTCTTCATTTCAGAACACTAAGACTTGTCTTGTTAACATCATCTCATGGGTTAAAATATCTCCAACCTATCCGAACGCATCACAGTCTAAAAGGCGTCATGCTCATAGTCGGAAGACACCATGCCATGGATAGAGGATCTTTCAAATTTGCATATCACAAATCAAATCCGTCATATTTCGAAGGCACCATTTTCATGGCCCGAGAACATTGTTTCATGGAATGCAAATCCCTCACCGAATATTTCATGGCCCTGGACATCATGGTATAAGGACATCATCTATTAAACCAGCCAAAGACAACTTTCATGGTCCAAAGGGAATCTGCACCATGTCAAATTTTCACACAAATACATGTTTGTAGCATCTCTTTATCTATAGGTGACCTGCAAGAAACCGATGTCCTAGCAGGAGAGGCCTCACTTCAGTTCCTTCAACTACCTCAAACCTGGACCATTCATTGTATCCACTCTTGCATCCATTCAGAAATCCTGTGTCCATTCTTGTAATGACTTCATTGGTATATTCCGCCAATAAATTGAGAACTACACACGGCCTGATTCTAATAAAACCAGGAATATGTAGGCACCTCAAAGACAAGAGTCTAGCCTCTATCTTTCAAAACATCTCATCCGGTCAAAATTGGCGATCATTTCTCTACTTGAAACTCTTTCATCCTTTTCGAGAGGAGCAGCTATTGGTACCCAATTTTTTCCTATGAAATTTTTGAAATGCATATATACCTATAAGACTATGCATCAGTATAAAATGGGTATTTTCCCATAATATACACCATTAAAAAAATTTATTTTAACATACTTTTTTCATAAAAATAATTGCAAAATTGCATCAAAAATGAATTTAGAACATGTGTTTATATAATATTACTATTATAGGAACTATTGAGTCCAAATTATTTTATAAATAGTCATATTGTCACCTTTTGGATGTAATTGTAATAACCTTGTGATTATAGCCCACACACATAATTTTCGTATCGTTTTTACCAGAAATTAGTCATGTGCAATTTTAAACACTAAATAACTATTTTAAAACGTTTCTATGCATGAAATTATTTTTTTATAATTAGAAATTATTTTACAAATTTAGTTTATAATCAATTGTTTAGGGTATTTAATAAATAGCCCTTTCTATTTCAATTTTTTCTTGAAATTAACAGACCAATACAACTTTAATACCAGTCCAATTCACCCAAGCCCAATCTGTACCTACTCGACCGAATATCCTTATCAAATCGTGATCGTTGATCATTTAGATCAACGGTCCACATCAATACTTACCTTTTTAATCCAACGACCCCCTATACCCTAATCATTTTCCTTCATACAGTCTCCCTCGAATCCTCTCCTCTATGGTTCTTTCTGAGGCCAACCCCTAACCCTAATTGTTGTCACCCAAAGTGAGCCCTAATCCTTTGAATCCATGTCGAATCTATGGCGTCCTATGGTTGTACAAAGTCTCTACTTGTCTCTTATCTCCCTGGTTGTTCGATTATGTGGTTTTTGTGGAAGGACCTCGAAGAGTCCAGATCATTTAAGGCTCTTCAAAAGTTCATCCATGGTTTGAGAGTAATCTCTATCAAAGTTCTATGGTTAAAATCATTGATTCAAAGGCCAGATTCTCTTACCCTTTGTCTTTTCGATTAGAATCCTAATGTTTGGACTTAAATCGGTTCAAATCTCCGTAGATCTAGAATGATCTTGAGTTAATCATTGATTTTCCTAAAATTTCCTTTACTTCTTTACTAGATAGTCGATGTCTGAACATTTTTGTTATATTAGGGTTGTTTTCTTGTGTTTACCAGTCAAACATCTAGGTATCTGAAACATTTTAAAACCTCCATGGTGACTTTTCTGGGTTCTTTTACCCCTCTACTACGGACCAATTTTTATACACTACAATACTTCATGTTTTTTACTTTTATGACTTCTATTTGCTTAAATACTCTATATGTTGACACACCGTCCAGTTTTCTTCTTTAAGTGTTTTAAATCTAAGGTTTCATCCCTCTAAGTTTTCTTCAAAATTTCTTAAGTGTCTGACTATGGTTCTCTTTATGTGTTCAACCAATTTTTCATATCTATGTATTAATCCCTAGGTTTTCTTCTTACTTCACATGGTTATTTCAATATTTTTACCCATTATTCATTAGTTCTACCAATTAAAAGGGAGTGACTGATTTTGTTTGCCTAATTTGTGTTCAAATTATATTTTTACCGAGGTTAGTACTTCTATGTGATATCTTTCCTTATTTTGTGACTCATAACTAGTACTACTTGCCTTAATTGGTTTATTCGTCTGACTTATGCGATGCAATTGCTTTAACCGACTCCCAAGGGGTCTTTGATTGATTTATTTATCTTAATAAACCTGTAACTTGGCTGTTAATTGATTCTCCCTAATTTAATGGGATGCTTTCCAGATTTTATTGAATTATTTGATTGGGATTTGCCCCAATTAATTGATTAATTTTACTTTCATACTTTATTTGCAACTCTTTATTATCCTTTTCCTTATTTGTGTTACTCTGCTGAGTGTCATATAATCTACACATTCTTACTTTTGAGCGGCGAAGAACACTAGTTCATCTATTCTCTTAGTCTTTCAAAGGCTCTCTATATCTTCTGTTACTTGCAATTCCCACTAATCCAGCTGGCTGTGAGCCAAGGCTGCTATTTGCACCATCTCTTCTGTATACTCTGTATTCTCTCCTTAACTAGTATGTCCTGATTTAATTCCCATTCAAAAATTATGTGGTTTCTTTGTTGCTGCAGTTCATTAGTTATGATTTCCAGTTCTATTTACTATTCTACTTTCATGTACTCAATGTATAATCAGCATGACTAAATTATACTGCCTAACTGCTGTATCACTTAGCATGATTAGAGTTTTGTTCTGTCAAAAGCTATGACTAGTATATTTACCCATAAGGATCTGTTTAGCATGCCCAATCCTGCTTTTAGATAATTGCATGGATCCTATTTGTTCACTAGCATGTCCAAGCTACATTTTTGTTTGTTGTCTCACCCAGTATGTCTACATCTTGCTTGCTCTATATATGATTAATATTTCTTAACTTTGAATGCTTCATGAAGTAGCTGCCTAGTTTGTTCATTTAAGTCTTACATATTCTAGTTTGACTAACAAGATCATGTTAACGTATCTTGCCCTACAATGTATTCTAATGTGTGCCTAAGACTACTGTGTTATCAACATGTCTTTATTGTACCCTTTGTAACTAACTTTGCAATTTCCCAATCTTATTTGTATATATCTTTGCTTATAAACTAGGCTATATTCTATGTGTCTCCCAATACCTCTCTCCTTCTATGTAGAGACTGTCTTCCAAAAATATTTCTAAAACTGTGTATTTTGTGACTTGATCTGTGATATCAAAATATTCTTCATGTTTTCTCAAACTGTTTTCCATCCCAACTATGTATCGGTTTCAGAAAATCTTTTCATCCCAAGGCCCTCTTGCTACTGTTTACCAAAACTCTTTCAAGCACTCTCACTTATTCTTAAGTTATTAAGTTTTTCCCCTCTGGTATGTGCACTGTTTTGTGACCCCTGAGATTTCTCGGAACTCTAGCATATCATATCTAGCACTTCCACACTGCACATAGTTAGTCTTTGTTCGAGGAAAGTCTAGGTGTAAGCTTAGCCCGGGATCCTTGAGGTTCTTAGGGAACTCTGACACACCTAGACATAAATTGGGCTATGGAACTTTGGGCATTTGAGACTAATGAAGGATTGGTACACCAGGACTACTTTTGGCGTGCTTCAGGCTCTCTGTAGCTTAACGTCTATTCTATTTATGTAATATGTATTCAATTCTTGGTCTGTAATAATTATTGTAAACAACTATTGTGGTGACTAGTGAAAGGGAGGGTAGTTACATATTGTGGGTAAAGTTAGGGTAGATAACATGCTTATATGGTCTATTTCAATTCAAATATGTTTTGGTAGATAACATGCCTATAGGGTCCATTATAATTCAAGTGTGTTTTGGTAGATAAAATGCCTATTGGGTTCATTTCAATGCAAATGTGTATTGTTTGATGACCTACCAATAGGGGTTCCTTTTTGTTCAAAATGTGTTGCTAGATAATATGCCTATAGGATCTACTTTAGTTCAAGTGAATTTTATTTGCTTTATTTTTACAAATTAGAACCCACGCCTATAGGATCTAAATTTATTTTAACAGAGATCATGCATATGGGTCTAAATCAACCTTAATAGAAATCATGCATATAAGATCTAAAGTTAGCCTAACTTTAACTCACGCTTGTAAGTTCTGAATCAGATTAACCAACCTACTCGTTGTGTTAGTTAACATCACTAGAAATTATGCCTTTAGGATCCAAATTGCCCGTTTAAAATTGCTTACTATTTCAGTGCATTCCTGATTCATGATTAGATTCCATGCTCATAGGAAGTCATTACTACACACCTAGGCAAGCCTGTAGGATAAAATTCTTCAAATTGTAAAAATACGCCTTGTCATTTGTGACTGCTCATATTCAACAGGCAAACCGAATAGGTCTTTGACACTTTGGTCTTAATACTGCATATTCACAGCTCACCTAGATATCCTATTATAGAGTTCCTCTTAAGTATTTGAAAACTGTTGTTTGAGATGTGCACTTACTTGCTCTGTTTGTGGAGGTAAAATGTGAGCCGTTAATTGTTCTTTCTTCAATGTAGTCCTAATTTTTTTGGTTGACTCCTAGACTTTTCTCCTCTAAGTACCTTAGGATGGTCTAGTACTACCTAAATTAAAGGTCCTTATTACCTCCAGAGACACAAGAAAGGTACGGGTTGTCCAAGCATACAATAACTTTCAAGGTTACTAGAATGTTTTAGGCTATGACCAAGGGGAGGGAATTGGGTAGTAATGATATGATAACTACGCGCTAATGTCACGTGTATCCCCTCATTGAGAAGTGATTAGCTGGCAATATGTAAGTATGATCATGTAGGCTAACCAACCTAGGACCCATCTTTCCTAATTCATATGTGTTTTAAATGAACTTCCTTTTCTTTATGTATATATATATATATATATATGCAAATTGTTCAAATCTCTCCTTGCTTTCATTACCTGAATCATGTATGTGTTTAGAATGTTAAATCATGCCTTTATTTGAGAATATGTATTGAAATTGTTTAGTTGTAAAAGGACTAATTCACATAGTTTAAGTTCGGTCAGGACCCACCGTTGTGGACCGCAAGGGGTGCCTAACACCTTTTCCTCAAGGTTATTTCGAGATCTTACCCTAATCTTTGGAAATGCAAATTGGTTCATGATTTAACTTCTTTAGGTTCCCTAACACACCATAATCTGTTAGGTGGCGACTCTTCAAATACCCAATTCCTAAAAGGAAACGAGTTGCTCCCAATGAATGTCAAAACCCGGACTCCACCAGGAAAAAAGGCGGTGTGACACATGGTATTTCTTGAGAAGGCTACGTATTTTATAGGACGCACTAGTTTTTGACTTATGGATGCTTCATTGGTATTGCGGTACTCTCCTCGTTGACCGACTATTGATCTACAGATTTTGCAATGTGGAACAAAAGAATTATAAAGGTATTTTTCGTGGGATGATTTTGTATGAGAGATGTTCTATTCATTCGAGTGGTAGAGTTGGAATCGACTATGGTGATTCATGTGTTCTATCGATTTGAAGACTGGGAGTCCTCAAAAGGAGATTGTTTTGGGGTTGCGTGCTATGAAGATGTGGCCAAAATTAGCTAAATAGTAGTACGTGCTATGGTTAGGTCATTGTTGACTTTTAGAGAGTCATTTATCCATTTAGGGATGAGCATATTTTGTTTGGGGACCCATTGGTAGACCTGAGGAAGATGTGTATTCTGCACCAGATAGGATATGGTGACTCAGAACTGTTAGTGCTGAGGGATGAGTCGCTTAGTTAGAGTTGAGCCTGTTTGTGCTCTGACATTTTATGTATGTTACTCTTCTATGCTACGAGGGGTTGTGATTCGTTAGTTACATGCAACACATGGTACGATTCCGTTTGGTCCTTGTAGCATAATTTGAGTGAGGTGGTGATTGGTGTATGGAATGGTTGATTGTGCCTTGGTTATGGTCTTCCATATTGCGGCATATTGTTTTATTTATTTCTCCATGGTTAGGGTCATGCACTTATTGTTATTGATGTTGAATTGTGTGCAGTTGTTGATTTTGAGCATTATGGCTTGAGGTATTTCATAAAAACAGTATTGGATGGGTTCACACATTGCAGCGGAGTTATGTTGGGATATGATCCTTTTTATTATATTCATCTATCTTGGTTCTATTATGTATGATGGGTTTATCGAGTTGCGATTGTTGTGGTACTTTTTGAACTTGTGAGACGGTTCTATTATTTGAGTAATTTTCTATGTCTTAATATATTTGAATTGTTGCGTAATAGTGCACGAATTGAAAAGTTTGTGGCTCTAGGTGGTATTGACGTGGCTTTCAATAGAGTGGTCGTATTTTATGAGATAAGGTCGTTGTACCTATATTGGGTACTATTGCATTTTATTACAGTATGTATGGCGGAATAATATCGTAAGTCGTCTTAGAATTTGGCTTTGGTTCTTTTCAAACAAGAGAGAGAGAGAGAGAGGGAGAGTTCGATGACTTGTTAATCAGATGAGTGGTTATGAGTTTTTGCATGTTTCTTTCATCATCGGTAGTGTGTGAAGGTTTTTAATGAGGTTTTATTTGATATGTGGTTTATTACCGGTATTGGGTCTATTTTGAGTAGTATTGTGGTCGGAGATTATTGCTATGAGTATGTGAGTAATGTGGTATATCATGTTACTTCATATTGGGTTATGATTATGGCTTGATAGTGTTTAATCAGGCTTATACAGTGCGTAGATGCGAGATTCATGTTTTATAAGAAATTGTGGATGTTGAAATGGGTTCCAAGGCTTACGCACTAAGGTCGAATTAAGGATCTTCAGTTATGTTGTATTGTTAAGCCTATAGGAATAGGGTGATGTGGGATCACCCCTTGTCTGTGTATGTGTAACACCCCGTAAATTTGGCTTAGGTATGAATGAGTTAAGGGAATAGTAAGGTCATATTTTGAACATGTGAAGTCCCATCGGGATGATTATGGGTGAAATAGTTGTTCAAAATCAATATGGAAAATAAGGTGCATAAGATTTGATAAACTCGACTAAGATTGCAGAAGGTCTGTATTCCAGTAGAGTTTAGTGAAAGTGTGTAAGGAATTTGGTTCAACTCAAAGCACGAAAGTTGTAGGTTTTTGAAATATCTTTCCAACGATATATTATGGTACCTGAACGGATCTTTGGGAAAAATGTTATGCACGCTTTGTAGAGCAGTATGCGATATGCGTGCCCCAAGCGCGGCCACGCTTCTTTTGAGGCAGTGTTACTGCTGTTTTAAGCTGTCAGGTCATTAGGAGCACGGGAGCGCTTGTAGGGGGTCGTTTTAAAGCCATATTTCGTCCCCCACATCTCCAAAACACAAAAACTTACTCGAGAAAGGGGAACTCTCTAAAACCTAACTCCTTAAGGGTCCTTCCACCACCCAAGGTAAGTTCTAATGGTGATTCTAAGTTAATTTTAAATTTCCCAACATCTTATTAACATGGATAAACCCTCCATATCATTAGATATTCTATTCGTACATCATTGTTGAGACAAGGAACCCTAGAACTCGAATTCAAGAATATTGAATGTCAAGAAGGAAATATCTTCACCCACTAATTGATTATAGCATTGGATTAATGATTGTAGACTACAAGTTCATGAGCTATGAGTTGATGGGTTTGATATAAAAGCATGAACAATTATAAGTTTGGCTTGTTGATTGCTGATTATTGACTAAGAGTGTTTTTACCTTATGGGTGATAAAGAATGATGTTGATTATAACCATTTAAGACTTTAGAATTTATTTAGGAGAAAGAGAATGGGTTATTGGGTGTAGAGACACCATTAATAAGGACCACGGAACTTTATGTCACCAAGTATTTGAGAAAATGCTTAAGTGACTAAAACATAAGAATTATTGCTAATATGGAATCTATTTGACTTATATTGATATAAACTAAAGTTGAAAGAGTTGGAGAATATAGTATCGCGCTCAAGAGCAGGTAGTTAAGGTATGTGAGCCTCAAGATATAGTTTAGCCTAGTTCCATGAATAGTTGTAGAACTTCTATTCTCTAGCTTCATAACTCGTTCATGACTTTCATTCTAAATGTTGCAAGCTCAGTGAATATTCAATATAGACTTGGGTTTGATACCCCCGATTCTTAATATAGATTACTCAATTTTCCATAACAATTAAAGTTTCAGTCTTCTAGTCCTATTTATTACTACAGTATTATGTAACTCAGTGTGATCCAGTATTCCAGTATCATATAACTCAGCAAGATTTAGTATTTCACTATCATATATTCCTTTATGATTCTTAGTTCCTGATTTTACATCCCTAAATGTCGAACGCCTATATTTGGGCTAGAGGCTGCAGTTAATGTTTTATGCATCTTTGGGCCTGAGGCTGCAGTTTATGCTTTATGCATCTTTGGGCCTGTGGCTGCAGTTATGTATACGTATACTTGGGCCCGAGTACGCAGTTTGTGCACATATATATTTGTCCTGAGGCTGCAGTTTCATATTCATAGAAACGGGTGGTTCATCATTCAGAAAAGGGGGTATTCATATTGATAACTAGGGTTTTGACACATTTTATACTCCTTTTTTCTTATGCTTTAATCAAATATTCATACAAAATGTCCCAAAAGGCTCACAAGTTGTGCTTGATTGCAGGTTTGATCAATAAAGTGACAAAATGTCAAAGATCAGCTCAAAAGGAGTGAAACTTGCATAAGTGCCAAAAATAAAGCAAGCCTACGTAAAATAGGCCCAGTGCGGCCACATACCACTTTGTGCGGTCCACACTAGGAGATTCAGAGAGCTGGATATCACTCATTAATGAAGTGCAGACGCACTAGGTTTTTTGCGGTTCACACTGAAGGCAATGCGGCACACTATCACTTTGTGCGGTCCGCATAGCTAAAGTTCAGAGAAGATGCATAAGGGAAATTTGAAGCTTGTGCGGTCCGCGGTCAATTTTGTGCGGACCAAACTAGAAGCCTCCAAGGCTGCGGTCCATTCTGTGCGGTCTGCAGAGCCCAAGTTTAGAGTGTGGGATTTTACAAGTCAAGAGCCTAGTGCGGACCGCGATCAATTTTGTGCAGTCCCACTAACCCTGCAGGGGAAATTTTGTCCATATTTTTCAGCTTAGTATAAATAGTTTCTTTTTCAATTTTTAGGGCATCAAATATTGCGATACAATAGCTGCACTCATGGGTCGACTTTTCTTATCCATTTTGGGCATTTTTACTTACTTTTCATAATTGAATCATTGTATTCAGCTTAATTATTAAATAATATGACTTTATATTCATCTATTTCTTGTTTTTCTTTGTTGAATATGAGTAGCTAAACTCTTTAGCTAGGGTTTTGGCTCAACCCTAGTGTGGATAACTGATGGGTCTTATATTTTAAGGCTAAATTGATTGTGGGTGTTTAATATTTGGGTCAATTTCATGGTTAATTGTTGAATTAGTGGTTGCAAAGAGTAGTTTATGTTTAGTTGACTAGGTTTCTTCTTGAGAAAGAGAGCCTAAGTCTCCAAAATAGATCCAACAAGGAATTGGGGCGTGCTCAAGAAATTGATAGCCCCATTAAAGGAGTAAACCTCAAGAGAGTAATACTCGACTTTAACCTTCGTTGCTTGTGCGAATGTGCATACCTAATTGGTCTTGAAAAGTCAACTAGGCAAAATCACTTGAACCAACGAGAGGTGTAGAGTGGATAAATTTGTGCAACAGTTATATCATATTCCCCACATAATGCAAAGATATCTTTGACTCAAATACCCGTCAATTGACCACCTAGGCGGAAGTCACAACCCTAGTGTCCTTTAAACCTATTCGAACAACTCGTAGCATTTTAACTTTTAACTTAATTTACAATTTGTAGTTTGATAAAAGTAGAATTATAAAGAAAACCCCTAAAACGATGATAATTGTAATTAAGAGCTCACACGTAATCCCAAACTAGATAGATACTGAATTCCAATACTAGCTCTCTGTGGACTCAATCCCGACCTCAAATCGGGTTAACGCTATCGCAACCATGTCTTACTTATTAGTAGTCGGAGTTGGCAGTGATCACTTTTCGGCATCGTTGCTTGGGATCTAACGGTTTTAGCTATCTATTTTGTTAGTTTTGTGTGTTGTTCTTCTTTCATTCTTTGCTACTAATTTTTGTGTGTCAATTATTCTGGTATAAAATGGCTTTAAATGCTAATGACCCTCTTGGGAGCGTGCTTGCAGGGGAGGAGGTTGAAGATATTAAAGAGGATGAGGTGCCTCTTGTACCTCCCAGACCACGATGAAAATGACACGCACTACTAATACAGACCCTCCTCCACCACCTACAAGAGAGGTTCCTTGGGTGCTACCAAACCAAGGCTATGCAAGTGCTATTGTCCTACCCAGAATCCTAGTGGGCAACTTTTAGATAACTGATGTGATCTTGACCTTACTTCAGTAGCGTGGATATTTCATGGTGCTGCGGATAAAAATGCCTACAAATATCATAAGGGGTTCGTGGATACATGTTGGAGGAGCAAGCAGACGAATGTGCTCGAGGATGCTCTTAGGTTGAGGCTTTTCCCATTCTCACTTCGGGGGAAAGCATTGGATTGGCTCAAGAGACTTCCCAACCATTCCATCACAACTTGGGATGAGTTGGCGGATAAGATTATTGCTAAATGTTTCTCATCCGGGCATGGCGAAACTTCAAGATGAGATATTGGCCATCACGCAAGAGCTCACATAACCTTTGCATGAGATTTGGGAGCGGTATATAATGATGGTAAGGAATTCCCCATAATGAGATGATGGAGAATATGTTGCAACAAACCTTTTACCGGGGCATCAATACTACAAATCAATGCATAGTGAATCAACTTGCTGGGGGTAATTTTATGAAATTGATGCATCATGAAGCTTTTTCCGTTCTTGATGAGATGGCGAAAACATCTTCCGCATGGCAAAGTAGAACCAATGTTCCTCAATATGACCTTACGGTTATTCATTTGCATAAGGAATTACATGACCATGGGCCAGCTATAGCAGAGTTGACGACTGCTACGAACAAATTGGCTAAGGCACGAATGCAACAAGTCCAAAATCCCCGCCAAGTGAATGTTATGGAGGGTATTAATATGCTTGTCAAACAAGAAGGAAAAAAAAGGCAACAGAACTAAGGGAATTCTGAGCAATTTGAAGATGCATGTGATGGGTCTCAAAATGATAGTTATGATGACCAAAGTGAAGTGGTTCAATATGTAAACAACTATCAAGGCCAACGGGGCAACTCTTCCAACCAACAACAGTGGAGACCTCGGGGCAATTGGGACAATCAACAACAAAACAGTGGTAATTGGGGGAGCAACAACCAAAACAACAATTTGGGCAATCAGAACAACAATCAAGGAAACCAAGGGAATTGGAATGGTAATAATAATAGTTGGGGCAACAATAACAATAAAGGTGGATGGAACAACGGAAACCAAGGAAATCGGGGGCAAGGTTTTCAATGGCCCCAAATGTACCAACAACCGAACAATCCACCCCCATTTCCTTCTTAAGGTCCTAGTTCTTCCAACAATGATATAGGTAGAATTGCAATGATGTTCAAATAGATGATGAAGAATAATGTGGATTCGGATGCACAATTGGTTTCCCACAATACCTCTATCAGAAACTTGGAGGTGCAATTAGGCCAAATCTCTCAATCACTGAATTCTCGTCCGAATGGTGTTCTACCAAGTGATACAGTAGTGAACCCAAAAGGTAGGAACAACCATGTCATGTCAATTACAACAACAAGTAGGAGAGGCATGATGTGAATTCCTCGAAAAAAATCAAGTTGTGGATAATTATGTTGAGTTGCAAGAAGATGCAGTTCCTTTGGTAGTTGAAGATGTGGTTGATGACAACGTGAATAATGAAGTGAGGATTGAGATTAATAATGTCGAGGTGGAAACTCAAGATGTCGTGAACCCATGTAGGGAACACGTGATTGAGATAGCAGAGCTGGTTGTGCCAAAAGCCAAGGCTCCTTTTCCAAGACCACCTCCACCTTATCCTCAAAGGCTCGCAAAGCAGAAAAATGATAAACCGTTCAAAAAGTTCATTGATATGATGAAGATCTGGTCCATTAATATGCCTTTGGTGGAGGCTCTTGAACAAATGTCGAGCTACGCAAAGCGTAAGAAATACTTGGCCACAAAGAAGTGTTCTATGGATTGTGAAACTATAAATATGACTCACCAAGTTAGTATTATAGTGCATTCAATGGTCCCGAAGTTAGAGTGGTGCTTTCACCATTACTTGGACTATTGATAGAGAGAATTTAGCTAAAGCTTTATGTGACTTAAGAGCTTGTATCAATTTGATGATCTTACTCAGTTTTCAAGATTTTGGGTATTGGACAACCTAGACCAACTTCCATGAGGTTACAAATGGCGGATAGATCGATGAAGAGACCTTTGGGTGTTATTGATGATGTGCTTGTCCATGTGGAGAAATCTATCTTTCCAGCAGATTTTGTGATCTTGGATTGTGAGGTGGACTATGAAGTTCCTATTATCTTTGTAGACCTTTCCTAGCTATAGGGAAGGCATTAGTAGATGTGGAAGCAGGGGAACTCGACTTTCGGGTGAGTGATGAAAAGGTTGTCTTTCATGTGTACAAGTCTATAAAGCAGGATAATAATACCGAGGTGTGCTCTTTAGTTGACCTCATCACAGCTGTGATAATTGATGATACCGGTGCAATGATCAATATGGAGGACCCATTGGAGGCCCTATTGTTGAAGCTTGATGTCAATGAAGATGCAAGATAAGTGGAGTGTGTGAATGATTTACATGGAATAGGCTTTTATTCTTATGAGCCTAGGAAATTGTCCTTGGATCTCGAAAATAGAAAGACTTCACCAACTAACCCTCCAATTGAGGAGCCTCCGGTGTTGGATTCGAAGGAATTTCCTTCACACCTCAGGTATGAATTTTTAGGCCCTATTTCTACTATACTAGTTATTCTTTCCTCATGTCTTACTAACCTGCAGGTAGACGCCACTTTGGCGGTGCTCAAAAAGAGGAAGAAGGCAATTGGATGGACTTTGGCCGACATTCGGGGAATAAACGCTATGAATTGCATGCACAAGATTATTTTGGAGGATGATGCCAAACGCTTTTTAGAACATCAAAGGATGTTGAACGAAGCTATGCAAGAAGTGGTGAAGAACGAAGTGATAAAGTGGTTAGATATCGGGGTTGTGTACCCTATTTTTGATAGCTCGTGGACTTCTCCGGTGCAATATGTGTCGAAGAAGGGTGGTATGACTTTGGTGATACATTCCAACAATGAATTTATTTCCACTCGGACTGTTACCAGATGGAGGGTATTCATGGACTACCGGAAGCTGAACAAGGTGACGCACAAGGATCACTTTCCATTACTATTCCTTGACAAAGGCTTGATCTCCTGCGAGGCGTACCTTTTTTTCCTTTTTTGATGGATATTTGGGATATAATCAAATCTTAATTGATCCAGAGGACTAGGAGAATAACACTTTTACTTGTCCATATGGCACCTTTGCTTTCTCCCAGATGCCATTAGGGTTGTGCAATGCTCTGTGACATTCCAATGATGTATAATGGCTAGTTTTACCTACATGGTGGAAGATATCTTGGAGATCTTTATGGACGATATTAGTAAGGTTGGTCATTTATTTGAAGAGCCTTTGGGAAATCTGGATAGAGTTTTGGCCCGATTCAAAGACACAAATCTCGTATTTAATTGGGAAAAATGTCACTTCATGGTTGAAGAGGGCATAGTGTTGGGCCAAAAGGTTTCAAGCATGGGATTGAAGTTGACAAAGCCAAGATAGACGTGATTTCAAGACTTCTTCCCCCCACTTATGTCAAGGGGGTGAGGAGTTTTAAGATAGACGTGATTTCAAGACTTCCTCCACCCACTTGTGGCAAGGGGGTGAGGAGTTTTCTTAGGCACGCAGGGTTTTATCGAAGGTTTATAAAAGATTTTTCAAAGGTGGTAAACCCCTTGTGAAAGCTTCTAGAAAAGGATGCCAAGTTTGTGTTTGATGAGGGATACATGCAAGCATTTGAGCTCCTCAAGCTTAATTTGACCACTAACCCAATCATTACTGCACCAAATTGGAGCTTGACTTTCGAACTCAGTTGTGACACAAGTAATGCTTTAGTTGGGGATGTTTTGGGTCAAAAGTTTAACAAAATATTTCACCCGGTGTACTACGCAAGCAAGACCATGAATGAGGCTCAAAGCAACTACACGGTTACCGAGAAAGAGTTGTTAGCTATAGTGTTTGCAATGGAGAAGTTTCGGCCGTATCTTATAGGGTCCAAGTTCATAGTGCATACCGATCATGCCGTCCTTAGGTATTTGATGACTGAGAAAGACTCCAAGGCAAGGTTTATGCGATGGGTGTTACTGCTTCAAGAGTTCAATCTAGAAATTGTGGACCAGAAGGGTAGTGAAAACCAAGTTGCGGACCATTTTTCCCCCTTAGAGGAGGAAGGAAGGCCATGTGATGGCCTAGAGATCAATGATGCATTTCCCAATGAGCAACTACTTTCTGTGTTTATGAGTGAAAGTCGTGATTTGCGGATGTTGCTAACTACTTTGTGACTAGCATTGTCCCGTGTGAGCTCTCTTCTAACCAAAGGAAGAAGCTCAAGCAGGATTGTTTGGATTTCTATTAGGATGAACTGTATTTGTTCAACATTTGCATGGATGGTGAAGGTGTGTCCCCGAGGAAGAGCAATTAAGTATTTTGGAGACTTGTCATTCCTCTCCCTATGGTGGTCATCATGGTGGGGCAAGGACAACTTCTACAGTTCTTAGTTGTGGGTTTTATTGGCCAACTTTTAACAAAGATGTTAGTGATCTTGTGAAGAGGTGTGATGAGTGCCAAAGAGCGTGTGGAATTTCAAAGAAAGATGAGATGCCTCTCAATACCATTCTTGAGGTTTATATTTTTTATGTATGGGGCATTGATTTCATGGGCCCTTTTGTTAGCTCTTGTGAGATCACTTACATTCTTGTGGTGGTGGATTATGTTTCAAAGTGGGTCGAAGTTGTGGCTTTGCACAACAATAAGGCTTGGAGTGTTGTTGCATTTCTCAAGAAGAGCATTTTTACATGGTTTGGTACTCCTAGAGCAATCATAAGTGATGGGGGATCTCATTTTTTCAATAGATCTTTTGACACCTTACTTTCAATGTATGGTGTCAATTATAAAGATTCTACCCCCTATCATCCTCAATCAAGTGGACGAGTTGAAGTCTCCAACAGGGAAATCAAAAGCATATTATCAATGACAGTCAATGCAAATAGTACCGATTGGTCAAAGATGTTGGATGACGCTCTATGGGCTTATAGGACTACTTACAAGACTCTGATTGGTATGTCTCAGTACCTGTTGGTGTTTGGAAAAAGCTTTCCATCTACAGGTCGAGTTAGAGAACAAGGCCATATGGGCCTTAAGGAAGTTGAACCTTGAGTGAGATGTAGTTGCTAATCTTATGGTGGAGCAACTCAGTGAGCTTGAAGAATTTAGATTCCATGCTACTCTAGCTCATCCCTATATAAGGATAAAATAAACTACTTTCATGACAAGTATACTCGGGGAAAAAAGTTCAAGGTATGGGATTTGGTGCTCTTATTCAACTTTTTCCTGAGGTTTTTCCTGGAAAAGCTCAAGTCAAAATGGAGCGGGTCATTTGAAGTAGTTTGTGTGAACCCGCTCGGTGCTATTGATTTATACAACAAAAATAGTGAAGTCTTCAGAGTTGATGGGAATCGACTCAAGCATTATCTTGGGAAAATTGATGACAGGCCCATGGTGGCACTCCTTCATTTCAAATGATGTAATGGTAATCTGCATCGTCCTGCGACGTTAAATCAGGAGCTTCTTGGGAAGCAACCCATGTGTTTTTATTTTTGTTCTTCTTTGATTCTTCTTTGTAGTGTAGGATTATTTTTTGGCTAACTGGCTGTGAGATCTTACATGATTGAGTTGATGTAGTGTAGGACACAATTGAAAAAATGCACAGGCCTCTGAAGTTTTCAGTGTGGTTGCACTACCATTTTATGCGGTCCTCACTGGTAATGGGTGAACTGTGATCTATCCGAAGTTTTCTAGTGCGACCACACTACATTTTGTGCGGTACACACTAGACCTTTGGGACCGTAGTCCATTTTGTGCGGACCGTAGAGCGTTTCCTTCTAATGCTTGTACAAATTTGTTGAGTGTGGAACACAGTCCATTTTGTGTGGTCCGCACTGGTTGGTGAGAATGGGCCTCTATGCTTTTCTATGAATAGTCCCTAAGGGCCTCTTTTTACCCTTTTCGAAATTTTAATTCTCTGGAGCTTATAATCACTGTTCATCACCCTCACTTGCTCGTAATTAGTTGTTACAACTTATTTGCTTCACTTCATCTGATTATTTAGTACCATAACTTCCTTTTACCTGTTGAATTTTGTTAATCATTTTCTTAATAGCTATGCTAGATTAGTTTAAATTTTGATTCTTGTGGACTTTGTTATTTTAATGAACTTGGAAATAATATATGGAAATTACTTAGGTAAATAACTAAGCTCAAAATCAAAAATTTGGAAACCCTAAATTAGTGCCAAAATTGGGCACTCCGTGTAGACGGTAGTCAATTTTGTGCAATCTGCAGTGCCCTTTTGCGGACCGCACTACAATATTTTGTGGACCGCACTGCCTAATCTGTGAAAGCTAAACTCTGGGTAGTGCACCCGCACTACACTTTGTGCAGTATGCACTAGCCCAGTACGGCCATGGTTAATTTTGTGTGGTCCGCGCTGCCTAGATGCAGAGAGTGGGTAATCTGAATCCTACCTCTGTGCGGACCACGGTGGATTTTATGAGGTCTGCGGTTGCCTCAATGCGGTCGCAGTAACTTTTGTATGGTCCGCACTGGGAAACTTCTGCAACATGTCTGCAACTTTTTTTCCCTGCTTCTGCAACGTAAATTTGGCTTAGGTATGAAAGCGTTACTGGAGCAAGAAGTTCATATTTTGAACATTTGAAGTCCCATCGGGATGGTTATGGGTTAAATAGTTTTTTCAAAATCAATATGGAAAGTAAGGTGCATAAGATTTGACAAAATTGACTAAGTTTGCAGAAGGTCTACATTCCAGCCGGATTAATTGAAACTCTGTACAGAATTTGGGAATACTCAAAGCACTAAAGTAATAGGTCTTTGAAATATCTTTCCAACGATATATTACGGAACCCAAACGGATCTTTGTGCAAAAGGCTATGCACGTTTTACAGAACAATATGCAATATGTGCGCCATGCCCCTACCGACCGCACTTATTTTGAGACAGTGTTACTACCGTTTTGCACAATTAGTAGCATGGTCAGGTCTCCAGGAGCGCGGGTGCGCTTGTTGGGGGTCGTTTTAAAGCCATATTTCATCCCCCACAGCCCCAAAACATAAAGACTTGCTCTAGAAAGGGGAATTCTAAAAAAACCTAACTCCTTTGGGCCCTTCCACCACCAATGGTCAGTTCTAATGGTGATTCTAAGTTAATTTTAAATTTTCCAACATCTTATTAACATGGATAAACCCTCCATATCATTAAATATTCTATTGGGGTATCATTGTTGAGAGAAGAAATCCTAGAACTTGAATTCGAGGAGATTGAACATCAAGAAGGTAATATCTTCACCTCTAATTGAATATAGCATTGGATTAATGATTATTGACTACAAGTTCATGAGATATGAGTTGTTGGGGTTGATAGAAAAGCCTGAACAATTGTAGGTTTGGCTTGTTGATTGTTGATTATTGATTAAGGGTATTGTTTACCTTATGGGTGGTAAAGAATGATGTTGATTATAACCATTTGATTCCTTTGCATTTATCTTGGAGAAAGAAAATGGGTTATTGGGTGTAGACAGATCATTAATAAAGATTATGAAGCTTTAGGTCACTAAGTATTTCAGAAAATGCTTAAGTGACTAAAACATGAGAATTATTGCTAATATGGAATCTCTTTGACTTATATTGATATATATGAAAGCTGAAAGGGTTGGAGAAGGTTGTATTATGCTCAAGAGCGGAAAGTTAAGGTTTGTGAGGCTAACTCTCTATGTTTGGGAATGCTAACGATTCTCCCTACACCACATCTATTTTATGATGTTTCTAATTGCCTCAAGATATAGTTTAACCTAGTTCCTTGAATAGTTGTAGAACTTCTATTCTCTAGCTTTATAACTCATTCATGACTTTAATTCTGAATGTTGTGAGCTCAGTACATATTCAATATACACTTGGTTTTGGTGCCCCCGAGTGTTAGTATAGATTACTCAGTATGCCATAATAGTTAAAGTTTCAATCTTCATAATCAGTTCAAGAATACATGTCTTAGTCTAGTCCTAATCAGTATTCCAGTATTATATAACTCAGTGTGATCTAGTATTCCAGTATCATGTAACTCGGTGTGATTTAGTATTTCACTATCATGTATTGCAGTATGATTCTTAGTTCCTGATTTTAAATCCCTGAATGTCGAATGCCTGTAATTGGGCCTGCCACCGCAGTTAATACTTTATGTATCTTTGGGCCTAAGGCCGCAGTTTATACTTTATACATCTTTAGGCCTGAGGCTACAATTATGTATACGTATACTTAGGCCCGAGGCTGCAGTTTGTGCTCATATATATTGGGCCTAAGGTCGCAGTTTCATATTTAGAGAAATGGGTGGTTCATCATTTAGAAGATGGAGTATTCATATCCTTACTTCCTTTGTTCAGTTCAATTATCAGTTATCAGTTCAGTTATCAGCTCAGTTATCAGTTATAATTTCAGTTTCAGTTGCAATAGTTATCATTTCATTTATTAATTATCAATTCTCAATTATCAGCTTAGTTTCAGTTTTAGCATTTACAACATTTTCTTTTAGTTGCCAGTGCAATTAAAATGTACTGACGTCCCTTTTTACCTTGGGCATGCATCTCACAATGTAGCTAATGATTTACAAGGCATTGATTCAGAGCACTAGGATTCTCATATCAGCTATTTGGTGATCCTAGTTCTTTCGGGGCATTATCATTGCTTTACACCCTTTCAACATTTACAGATACTCAGTATTTTCATTACTTTAATAAAAGCTTCATAGACTAGAGTAACAACTAGACAGAGTTGCAGGCTTTTCATATTAACTATATTGAAAACAAATATATTTAGAATTGTATTAGTATCTCCGCATTTTGATTTATATCATCCAAACTTTCAGTATATCAGCATGTGTTAGTGTATCTTTCACATTCAGTATGTTATAATATTACATGTTTAATCATCTAGCTTGTTGGTTTGCTCGGTCACGTGTAGTCAGGATTGAGTGCCATGTTACGTCCAGGCCCAGGTTCGGGGCATGACAGCATGGTAAGGTTACACGATGACTTGATGTCTTTGGAACAACTGTAGGCACATTCGAGGATGAATGTATATTTAAGTGGGGGAGAATGTAGCAACTTAACCAGCCATTTTAAGCATTTGCATTCAGTTCAACTATTTGAAGTTTGGAGTACCTTCGTATTATGTATTATGACTTGTGTGAATCGTTGGTTTTGGGTTTCAGGTGATTCAGAATTGATTTGGAATAATGACTTACATGTTTGAATCTTAAAGTTGAAAAAGTTCACCAATTTGACTTTTGAGTATTTGACCTCAGATTTGAATTTTTATGGCTCTATTAGTTCCAGATAGTGACTTTGGACTTGAGTGTATGCCCAGATTTGCATTTAGGCATTTCTAGAAGGTTTCGGCACTAATTAGCGAAAGTTGGCAATTTGAAGATTTAGAATGTTCATAAGTTTGACTGGGAGTTGACTTCTAAGATATTGGTTCCAAATTATGGTTTCGATAATTGGAATTGCTTTTTTTCATGTCATGTGGTACTTGTGTTAAAATTTTGAGTTAATTCTCGGTTGATTCAATATGTTTCGGCATGAGTTTTGGAAGTTAAACGTTCATTTAGTTATTCGTGGTGCGATTTGTGCTTTGAAGCTGATATGAATTATTTGAGGCTTCGAGTAGGTTCGTCTTATATTTTAGGACTTAATGGTATGTTTAGTCTTGGTTCATATCATTCTTGTCTCATGTTGAATTGCAGAAGAAGTGTTGGTTATGTTGTTGGGTACCTGCAGTTGATTTTCCACTATTGTGATGGTCGTAGAAGAGGCAATGCGATTGCAGCTGCAAAAAGGTGTTCGGTTTGGAGTCATGTAGATACAGAAATTAGGGAACATCTGCAGCTTCGGAGAAGCGATGGTCATGGATGAACAAGCGAGCTAAAGAACAGAAGCGTGTTTTGCTTCGCACCTTGGTTGCGCAAAAGTGGAACGAGATTTGCACGTGCGAGGGGTCTGCTGGTTAGTTGTTTCCGTAGAAGCAAAAAGTTAGTCGTAGAAGTGATGCTGTAAAAGTTTTTGGGATATCACAGATGATACAATGCCTGGGCAGAAGCTATATATCGAGGGCTTGGCTATTTTATTCGCATTTTGAGTTGGGGAGCTCGAATTAGGGCGATTTTTACAACATTGATTGGGGTAAGTATTTTCTACTTGGTTTTGATTATATTTCATGAATCTATTTTCGTTTTTGGCATTTAGATTGTGAATTTCAAAGAGAAATTTGGGGAGGGGTTGTAAAAAATTTTATAAAGTCAGTTTTTTAGTATTGAAAATCGATTCGGAGTCATATTTGAGTGGAACTTGTATGGCTAGACTTGTAATTGAATGGGTTATCAAATTTTGTGAGTTTTATCTGGTTTTGAGGTGCGGACCTTGATTTGACTTTGTGGTTGACATTAGACTTCTGATTAAAGATTCGACCTTTATCGATTGGGTTGTTTCCATTAGAATTAATTGATCTTCTTGAGTTGCTTTTGGCTAGTTTAGAGTCGTTCGGAGGTCAATACATGCATGGAATTATTTCTAGAGTATTGTTTGGCTTACTTAGTATTGGATTAGGCTTGTTCGAGGTAAATTACACTTCTAAACTTAATATTGGGGGTATGAACCCTTGAATATACGTGTTATGTGTTTAGTGTTGAGTTAACATACATGCTAGGTGATGGGCATGTGGGCGTGCACCGTGTGAATTATGACTCATTAATTCTATGGTACTGTGTAGTGACCTAATCTTGTTTCTATCCATGAAAGTTCTACGTGCTGGAGTAATTGAGCTGTGACCCATGTTAGAAGTCATGTTTAGGCTATATGTGTATCCTTTTAGGAGCCACTGAGATCATTTTTGCTGTTGAATTATTGTCTTAAATTGCAATTACTTACTCAGTCATTTTCATATCATATCTCAGTCTCTGTTATCATTTATTGTCGCATCATGTTATCATTGTTTGGGCTGATTGGCATGAGATTTTTGACGCCTAGAGATTGGAGAGAATGATGACTCACTAAGAGCGAAGGCCTTATTGTGAGTCATATTTAGGGGGTCGGGTTGCACGCCGCATCAGTCTTCATTGATTCATGATAGGCTAGGGCTACACAATGTAGTATGCCATGATTGTCTTATACTAGCTCTTAGGTGGAATCCTTTCCTCCTGGGTCTGACATACCAGCAGTGAGCCCAGATACCTACCGAGTGTAAGTGTCGAGCTCCGAGTATGAGTGTCGATTGATTTAGAGTACTGAGTAATTGATTGGTGTTGAGTGATTGGGAGGTACTGAGTGATTGAGCATGCTGAGTTAGGTTGACTACTCCTAGAGCTTTATCACCGTGGTGCATTACATTTTACATGCATACTTGGCATGTAGGTATACAAATGTATATCCTCATGTAGTACAGTATGGTGATATTCATGACTTCACATGCACATTGACATGTAGGCATAGAGATGTATTTTCCTCATGTTATCTGATAATGAAGCATCTAATCTGTTGTTGAAAGTTTTGGGGAAAACTAGAGTTTTCTGGTATAATCACATTTTGGAGATCTTGGTGAAAGATTAGGGTTTTACTGCTTGAAAAGCATTCCTATTTTCTATACTAGTGAACTATTTGAGCATCATATCTTTGAGTATTATTTGTATTGTTTTCGTTATGTTGTTACGAGTTGTTCATGGTTATTGGTGTTGGGCTTTGATCGTTGTCCAAGCTCGTCACTACTTTCAACCTTAGGTTATATATGTTACTTATTGAGTACATGGGGTCGATTGTACTCATACTACATATCTACACCTTGCATGCAGATTTTGGAGGTGATATTACTTTATATGATGAGAGTTGGCTTTGAAGATGAACATGCATTCTATTTGTAGATGCCTCTTGTTTATGGTAACATTACATTTACAAAAATCTATTTATGTACATTTCAAATAGATGATGTATTTATTTCCTACTAGCATGGTAAACTCTAAATCTTAGAAGCTTATGATTTGTACTACCAGTATTTGGTATTCTTTGTATAAAATTTCAATTATCTTATCATTATTTATTTTTCAGAGTAAATCTCGTTTGAGTAAATTGGCTTACCTAGCTAATTGAGTTAGGTGCCATCATGACTACTTGGATTTTAGATCGTGACAACCAAAGGCTTTCATATCTCAAATGATTTTATTGAATCGTGCAAATATTTATTCAATGGATTCACCTTCATTCATCTGAAAGAGCTCAGAGTCATGAACTATCAAGTTTATCCTTGTTTCTTTCACTTTGCACGTTCCTTCATAGGTAACCTATATTTTATCCCACATTTCCTCAGTTGTATCGCAACTTGAAAATGTCTCACATTCTTCTCCACTGATAGTGTTATATAGTAGATTATGTGCCTTTTCATTGACTTGGATTACAACCATTTTCTATATGAATAATCTTCTATGTCTTCTGATCAGTGCATTCTTGTCCTTCAGCCTTCTTGCGAAACATTGCTGCTAGAAGGGGATAGTTTTCTCTTTTGTATTACACGCCATACTTTGACATTGCAGGACTTTGTATATATTTTAAGCGAACTTTCTAGTCGGAGAAGTGTTGTCCATTGAATATGGCAGCCTTACTTGAGATGTCACTTCTTGAAATAGTGTACTAGTTGTTACTTGATTTGACATGATGTTTTCTCACTTGCTATTACGAAAATATGTGAGACCTGCTCTGATACCAATTGAAAGTACAAGAAGGGGTAAATTGTTATTTTTCTTTTCTTTTGCAAGGTAGTTGACTAATTTTCTTTCTAGTCAAGTGGATTCTTGATGCGAGATTGATATAAACAAAGCATAGAAAAATAAATAGCAAAAAGTAAATGACACCTAAAGTTTTATACTTATTCAAATTCAATGTGAATCGAACATCCAGTCCTCTTGGGTTGCAAAAGAGTTCTATTTGAAGTATTTGAAATCTTTGATACATGTATGTTTATGTTGTTATATGATGGTAGTCTACAAACCCGTATTTTTGTCATAGTTTTTACTCTAATCACTATATTTTACTTGTATTTAAGCTTAAATGATATTGTAATGCACTCATTATGTGTTTTATTCGTTACATGAAGTGAAATCAAGAGCTAAATCAAACAAGTTGGAGCTTTGAAATATGAGTAAAAGTACAAGAAATTAAATCGGGGTCATGTTGGGGTGTCGAGAGCAAAGTCTGGATATCAAAACGTGACAAAAAAAATTACTTTGTAAAAAACCCACAGCTACGCCAAATAGGGCGTTGGGCGCAAAGCGGCTGTTCAAGATGGAGCCTATCAAAAATGACTAGCTATAATTGTCTACTGGCATGCCATGTCAGGCGGCATGCCTTGCATCGTACTAGTGTATTTTTCGTAGAGTGTTTTTCCTGTTTTGGATTGGAAAGGGTTGTTTATTCCAAGCCCACCCCTACATGGTATAAAAATACAAAAATTGATGGACTTTTGACCTTGGAAGTTTTAGGAGAGAATTGGAGGCGCTACAAGACACAAGATTTCATCATCTTTCCATCAATTCAATATGGGGGTTTGGATTGTAACATTAGGTTGATTATTTATCATTCTTTAATTATAATTATGATGACTTCCTCCATAATTATATAGTCGTTTACCTTAGATTTTGACATTATTTGGTGACTTGGTTGTCGTTTATGGACTTGACTATTGTTAAGTATTTGAATTTATTGGACAAGCTCTAATATATTGGTGATTTTATTCTTGATCGTGTCTAATCGAAAGAGAAATATCTGATTGAATATCATTGCAGCATATGCCTTGGTTTATTTTGGTGATTCTTTGAAGTAATCGAGTGATCTTTGTGAGTTACAGCTTAAATTAAGATTGAGATATTATCGCGAGAAGTTTCACTTATATCAGTCCAACAAATAGATTCTTGCAAGTTCACCACACCTAACATTAGTTTATTTGAAAGATTTAGATTTCATCTAGAGAGAAGTTTGAATCAGAAGTATAATCTAATCACCTATTGAATTTATGAGAATCAATAGAACCTCAAGAGTGAAGTATAACAGTATCACACCCAAAATATTAATCTTGGACCCTTATTTCTGACATTTATAAGAAGCCAACTCTACTAATCTCTAGTTCTTTGCAGTCAACTGTCAATTTTTTTACTTTAGTAGTTAATCATATTTCGTAATCATTCTAAATCAATTTTAGATCATCACGAATAGTAGTTAAACCATAAATTACTAGAGAATTATTTAAAATCCAATCAATTTGGATATGGTAATTTAGCTATACTAACTTTGGCTAGCGAACAACAATTTTGTGGTGTGTTTTGTGCTTGTCAAACTTTGGCGCCATTGCGGGGATTAGCAATCAATAGTGTTCAAAATAGTTTTTAGTCCTAATTCATGAACCTATTTTATTTTATTATTTATGTGTTTCTCTTCCGTGCACAAGCAATAAAATGACTCCTTTGGTGTATGACTCGAACTTCTTCAAAATAATTGATTCTATACAATCCAGTGGTAAAAAAGCGTTTGCGGTAGTTGAGGAAAGAGAAAGAAATCACCGAAAAATTCGTGGAGAAACCTTGAATCTAAGAACACGCGGCTAATAATGGTCTCGATAAGATAGATTTATCTACAAGAGAGGTAGCACAACATAGAGAAGAAGATACATGAATAGTAGCTGAGGCAGCCTGTAGAGTCACCGATGAGACTAACTAAGATGATGGGGGGTGAAGATTCAATCTTAATCAACCCTTGGTTGAACACCAATTCGAGAATATGGAACTTAGGCCTGGTAGAGCATTGGGTGATTATGCTAGACCAGTCTACAATCAGGGAGTCAGACATCCACCTGTAGCAGCGACTAATTCGAAGTTGAAACAAGGTTTCATTCAAACTATCCAAAATAACTGTGTCTTTGGAGAGAAGGTGAATGAATACCCTAACACTCATTTGATTGACTTTGAGGAAATCATGAATCTAGAACAACGGAGTGTCAAAAGATGGAGTCTTCTTAAGGGTATTCCCTTTTTCACTGAAGGATGATAGGAAGCACTGGCGTTGTAGCTTACCAACTAGGTCTATTAGGACATAGAAATATGTGACTAAAAATTCCTTGAAAAATACTTCTCAGCTTCAAAAACAGTGTTCAGAATAGAAATTCACAACTTCTACCAGAAAGACACAGAAATAGTTCTCGGGGCTTGGGAAATATTAAAGGAGATAGTGAAAACGTGTCAGTATAATGATATTGAATTGTGGATACATTTCTAGGACTTTTGGGGTGGACTGAGACCTTTCTCATGTTGAAATCAGAACACTGCAGTTGGAGGTCCTTTAATGAAGAAGACTCCTGAGGAGATTGTTGAAATTCTTAATAAGCTCTCTAAATACGCTAACCTATGGCATGGTGAGAGTAATAATAGAAGAAAATCAGCTAGCTTCATCAAGTGGATCTAACACATCAGTGCAATCCCAGCTAGACTTTATAGCTACAGAGATAAGAAAGTTTAACTTAGCCAAGGTCTAGAGCTAACCATCATCAGTTTGTGACTTCTTTAGAATGGGTCATCCAACGCATGAGTGTTAGGACTCAACCACAGATGAAGCCGTAAATATTGTGGGAAGCATTGACAAAAGCAACTACCAGAGTGGAAATAATCGTAACTCAATGGGGCAGAGGTACCCACGCTTTTCTTGGAGTTCACCAAATGGCTGAACTCATGGCAATAGAATAATTCGAGACTACAAGTACAAGGAGCTCCGGGATTGTAGAATCAATGGAGGCAGCAATACTAGCCTCCACATTCTAATAGGTCTAGCATGGCAGATCTAATGAAGGCTTTCATTATTAATACGGATCAGAGATTTGAAACTCATACACCTGTTATTCGAAACTTAGAGAGGCAAGTGGGGCAGATTTCTAGTCTATTGTCTGAGAGATCTCCAGGAACTCTCCCTGGTATACCGAAAGGGATCTAAAGGAAATAATAAATGCACTGTCTTTGAGAAATGGGAAAATATTACAAGATCCAGTGGTGACAAAGAAAAATGAGTTGAGGGAAAATCAAGTTAAGAATGAAGGAGAGCAGAAAAGTGATGAGCATCGTCGATATGAAGTGAAGTCAGAGCAAAAGGATGATCTAAAGAATAAGAAGAAGAAATTTGAAGTTCTAACAAGGAAGAAGAAAGACAAACAAAGAAGTAGTGATGAGATTGAAGAGAGTACATATATGCATGCTCTAACTTTCTCTCAGAAGAAAAGAATAGACAAGTTGGACAAATAATTTGGGCGTTTTCTAGAAGTTCTCAAGCAGATGCATAAAAATGTACCTTTCATATAGATGATTTCACATATGCAAGCATATGCCAAGGTCTTAAAGGATATATTGTTTAAAAAGAGGAGAGTGTCGGTTTTGAGGCTCACAATGAATTGTAGTGCTTTTCTACAAAACAACCTCCCTCAAAAGTGTGAAGCTCTAGGGAGTTTTACTATATCTTACTCTTAAGGAAGTACTAGTTCTGAAAAAAACAAATTTTGTGATTCAGGTGATTCTATTAATCTTATTCCTTCGTCTATATTTAGGAAATTGGAGGGAGAAATTAGAAAAGTCGTATCTATATTGTGTCCTTGCAGCTGGGGGATCAAACCACAATCATACTGAAGGAATAGTGAAAGATATGATTGGTCGGGTGACTACATCATGGTGAAAATGGAAGAGAATAGGTAAGTCCTCTGATTCTACGGAGACCCTTCTTGGCTGCTGGCATAGAGATTAAAACATTGAAGCAAAGCAGCTCATGTTCAAGATGGGGGTAAAAGGGTGGTATTTAAGATGGAAGGATCAATGGGGGCCCTAAAAGAGCTAGTTGGAGAGAGTAAGCATGATAAGTGTGGGGTGTATCAAAAGAAGTAAGAAAATAAGGTCTCAGCAAGGATGTGTGCCTTGGATCGGGCATGCAAAGGAGATCCCAACTTCTATTCAGACACCGACTAAGTTAAAAATACAAGCGGGGGTGAATTGTATATTTTTAATCTAAATTTCTATTAGTTGACTGGTTTTTCACTTACCCTACTAGATGCAATAACATAACAGTTATAATAGCAGAATATAAAAAGTAGAAGTAAGTGTAAGAATTAAACACACAGGAATTTTTATACTGGTTCGGATTCAATATGAATCCTAGTCCCGTCCCCTTGGGTTTCAAGAGAGTTCTCTTTAGTAAATGTGTTTCTTCGAGTACAATGGGATTGACGTGATAGCTCAGTTCCTATAACACTCGTCTCTTTTGATACAATGTCTCACCAGTGTTACACTCTCCTCTTTCTCTGAGTTGTTATACAGTATATCTCAAAGAACTACAATGTTTGTTTGCAGTAGAATAAAGAGAGGATTTTTGGTTCGATCAAAGTATATGTGACTAAGGAAGAATGCTAAGTATAAATAGAAAGAGATTGATTCTTTCCAAGAAGAATATTGCTAGCCGTTGCTCTTCCTTGATGAGAGGAGATTGATCGCTTTCCTTTTGCAGCTGTTAAAGAATAGGGTTTACTCCTTGATTGTTGGTCTTTCCATAATTTACATCTCATCTAATATTCGTATAGAATCTGGATTGAATATACTAGCCTTGATTGTTGCCTTAAGTTTAGGCTTGAAAAGATTCTTTCCATCGCAGTTGTCCATGATCTTTGCTGATTGATTAGTAATCTTTGCTGATTGATTTCTTTCCTTAAGCATCTAGATTGACTTTAGCAATCTCGTTATACCTCCTTGATTCCTTGATATTCTCTTATTGATTTCCTGCATAAATATATTATTTACATCATTAAAATTAGATCTAATAATCTCCCATTTTTATGATGAAAAATAATATATATGTATAAATACCAGTTGACTTCCCTATGTATTACCCACCTCAATGTATGCAGTTGAGGTTCATGGCACTCCCCCTCAGTTTATGTAGTTGACTAGTCCATGGTTGAAGTCGACTCTTGCAACGGAGGATGCTACTTGTGCAACAGTTAATTGTACATGTACAAATACAATATATACTCTTCTCCCCATTTTTGGCATCAGCAAAAAGGGAATAAACCAAGAACTAAACATAATATATGGTGTTAAACAGTAGCGTTAAAGTTCAATCAAAAATACCTAAAACAAGATAAAAATAAAGATTGTCCAATGGCTGAGAAACAACCCAAAAATAGCACAGCAAAAAATTATCTTAATCAACCACATTAATGGCGCAGAAAATAGGTTATAGTGTTGCAGATGGCCTCCTTCAATTGTTCAAGGCTATAATTTGCTGAGATGCTCACTCCATCCAGCCTATCATGAATTTCCCTTAAAGCTTTGACAGCATTCTTCCTAACTCCGAGATCATCAACTCTTATCTTTGACACATCAGACCCTATTTTCTTGGAGATAGCATGAGTGTCACCAACAATAGACTTAGTAGCTGTAAGGATATTTTTGATTTTGGAGATTTCAGTGTTATCGGAACGAAGCTTTTCATCAAGATCAGGATCACCAGTGCTGGATTAAGAGGTAGAGGTTTTAGATTTGGGTTCTATAGTAGCATGCTTAACTTCACCTTCGTGCTTCTTAACCCAGGAACCCTTCACACTCACTAACCCCATACTTGCAAAGGCTTTGAATTTATAGGATTTTGAGATAGTGATAAAGAGACAGTTGGATGGGAAAATTTGATGAGATTCCAGAATGTGAGTGATGGCCACGCCATAAGGTAGACTGGTGGGATTTTCAGCACTTTCAGTCATGAAATTGATGAACCAAGAGAATAACATGACTTTGCGTATGGCCACAAGGCAGTATACTAAGAAGGTGTCTCTTTGAGTGAAGGTTGAAAAAGAACTAGTGCGGGGAAGTAGAATAGTTTCTACAATGTGAGCTAGGACACGAGTTTTGAAACTAACATCACTGAGACCTAACTAGTTGGGGAGGGAGTCAGAGAGACACTCCACAATACAGTGTTTAGCTTGGTCAAAGGAAATTTTAATATCACTAGGCTAGGTATTTTAGAAGAGCATAGGAAAACTAGAACATCGACACTGAAAAAGTGAATCAAATAGGGCACAATCAAGAACAATGCGCTTATCTAACACTAAGGATTCCAACCTATCAGGCTTACTGGAGTGGAGATTAGCATAAAACATCTTTACCAGGGGTTCATAGACCTTAGAAAGAGGAATGGAGAGAAACCTAGCCTACCCTTGTTGAACAAAGAGGTTTTTGACCTTACAATTTAAGGCTTCCATGTCGTTAGGGTAGACTACCCTTCCATGAGCAATAGGCTTGTCCTTTAGAGCAATGAATAAATCTCAATTTGGAGAATCTCATAAATTCAGGTCAGATTCTAGAGAGTCACATAGATCAAATTTTGATTTCTTTGGGGTAGAGGAAATAGGGAGTCTTCCATAAGGCGTTTTCCTATAGCGTTTTCTCCTATTGTTTGAGAGTGTCCATTAAAATCTCCCTGTGAAGAAGCGAAACCCTCAAAGTGATTGGATCATAGTTCTGATTGTTCTGGGGGCATAGAAGGGGGTTTTGCTTTGGAGCGCGTACGTTTTCGAGTGGATACGGAGGGGTTTCTAGGTTGTTTGACCATTGAAGGAAGGTGGTTTGGTCGGAGCTTTTGAGAAGGGTTTTCTAGATTACAGGGATGAAAGTAATTGAAAGAGGTTCTCCGTCTTAAGAAGAGAACCTTCTAACAGCTGAGTCTAGAAAAGGATAAGGCGTCAGTTGATGGAATGCGATGATTGGCTTTCCAACTTTGAACGACGAAGTGATGTGAAATAAGAAGAAAAAAAGGGGAAGAAAATGGAGACGTAATTAATGCATGAGTAAAGATGTTACATCTCGCATTTTCGTATGTTAAAATTTCATTTTTAGTTACCGACGTAGACTCGGGGATGAGATCATCTTGACGTTAACGTACTTACACTATTTATAATAAGCGATAAATAAGTGTTATGAAGGATAAATGGGTATATGTATTAAAGAAAACGAGTTTCGTTGAAAGTGGTCAATTTGAAATAAAATGCAGGTCGAGCGATAATACCCGATAATTATGAACTAGTACCATGCAAGGTACCATATAATAACGGTAGTATAATATATAAGTATATATGAAGTATTTTAAAAATAAATAGAATTTAAAGTAATTTAAGACAACTTTTAAATTATACGAATAACTGATTAATTATCGAATAGTGAAACATTACCGATTAATTAATAAATAAATTAATATCACACCCCACCCCACGTGGTAAGAAGTCACAAGAATGAAGTGACTATGTAGTCACTTATGTTGCCACCTAGACATAAAGAATAATGGAATGGACAACTATCTATGTTGTCTGATTTCAAAGAACAACATGAAACAAAAAAGAAGTCCAAAATGTTATCCTTTCGGAAAAATCAGAATTTCGTTCTAACATTTCCAATTCAAGAGTTTTCATCTTCTTATTTTGAAATAAAGAACCTGGAAAAAAAAAAGCTTCAAAGAAAACATTGGGACAAGTGTATATTAAATTCATTTCTGTTTCTTAGTACACCAAAAACGTTAAGGAGCAGGATCATTAAAAATTCGTTCAAAGAAGCAGGAGCTTTTTTCTTGTGCGTTCAACATATTTCATATAAGCAGAACTTCGTTTCATTTAAATAATTAAAGAAATATTTATATGAAAGTCCTCCCTTCTTTTTTTGACATGTTCTAAATTATACTGAAAAAACAAGTAAATACATAATTTCTATAAATTACTTTATTCATAAAAATAGTAGGGGTATCTGCATTCTTGATTCCCCATGAGAATTATCATTATCGTCTTTTCATGGGTCTCAGAATAATACGTAGTTGGAAAAGTTTATCAGGAAATAATATCGAGATTATTACGTATTTTTCATGCATTTCACTCATTTATACATGTTCATTGACCCATGACTAGATGGCGTTATATACGTGTATATATATATATATAAATATATGTATATGAGATATGGGAAAAGGTAATGACGTTATATGCACACCACCACACGATCAGCTTGTATATGATGATGTAGCTCACAGTGGCTAAAATATGATTCAAGCAGTGTTATGTATGCGTATATATGTATGTATTCAAACGGTGTTATATATGCGTGTACATATATATATATATATATATATATATATATATATATATGGTAAAGGTTATGCTGCTATATACGTACCACCACATAATCAGCTGGTATATGTTGATGATATTGCCCATAGTGGCCGAGATGATATAATGGGATGCCCTCGGTGGCTTGATGATATTATGTACATCCACACTTATGCATGGCATGATATTTACACGCACGTGCATGACGTTATAAACATTTCAAAATTTACAAAGTTATTCAGATTTAAAGATGTGTTTCAGTATTCCATGTTTCATCTATGCCTTTTACATACTAATTTTCATGTCTTACATACTCAGTACATTCTTCGTACTGACTCCCTATTCCACGGGGATTGCGTTTCATGCCCGGAGGTGCAAGTAGGCAAGCTGATGGTCCTCTTTCTTAGGATCTCTGATCAGCGAGAGTGTGCTCTATTTGATCTGGAGTTGTTTTTAATATTGGTACGATACGTTTGTACATATATATGTATATGAGTATGACGTGTCTCAGTACTTTATTTGTACAGTTATGTTTCGATTAGAAGTTTGTAGATAGTATGTCTAGTTGGGTTGTATGTGGCCTTGTGAGCTTTCAATATTTGATATATAGTTGTGTATAGCCGCTTTGCCGGCTCACCCACTGTATTTTGCATGTATACGTACATATGCCTTGATGTTAGGCTTCTTTCACGTATGTTAATTTCGTAATGTAGCAGATGTTATTCAGGTTCATATCTTATATGCATGCTTAGGGTTGTTTGACCGGTAGGATCCATCGGTTTGGGTCGTGACAAAAGTGGTATCAGAGCAGTTCCGTCCAAGGGTTGTCGACATACCGCGTCTAGTAGAGTCTTGTTTATGGGTGTGGAGTGTACCACACTAAAAAATAGGAGTCTACAAGACATATAGGATATTATCCTCTCTTTTTATCTCAGATCGTGCAATACAAGAATTCATGTTCCTAGCGATACATTATATTTTTAGCAATGCCTCCAAAGAGTACGATCGCCTAGAAGGGAAAGTTCGTGGCTGGTGAGACGACTAGTCGAGCTCCACGAGTTACTAGGGCTCGGGGAGAATCTCATGGTGAGGTTCTATCTCACACTTCACATACCCTGCTTTTTCCAGAAGAGTTTCGACTGACACCAGCTCCAGCACCCGTCCATGTACATTCAGCACCTCAACAGGATACGCTGGGTCAGGAGATATTATTCAGTTATTGACCCGATAAGTAGCTGCACAGGCTCGGCGTTAGGAAGCAGGTATTGGTCACGCAAATAGGTTTATGAATGCGAGTGTTCATGACTTTATTAATTTAGACCCTCCGGTATTCACTGGAGCAGACCCAAATGAGGACCCTCAGGTATTTATTGATAGAGTGCAGAGGACGTTACGCATAATGAAGGCCATGCGACTGAGTCAATTGAACTAACTTCCTATAGACTCTAAGATGTTGCAGTTACTTTGTGCAAGTATTGGGAATTGTCCAGAGGTGAGAATGCCCCTAGTCATATGGCATCAGTTTACAGAAGCTTTTCTTCATCATTATATGCCACAAAATCTTAGTCGAGCCGGAGATGATAGGTTCTTGGCCTTTCGGCAAGGAAACAAGAGTGTTCGGGAGTACTGCCTTCTATTTGATTCGTTGGCTAGGTATGCTCCCACTATTGTATCTAAGATGGAGGATCGGGTTCACCGATTTGTGATAGGATCAAAGCCTCACTTGTTTAATGATTGTATATCAGTTTCATTTCATCCAGACATGGATATTTCTCGTATTCAGGCATACGATCAGGGTTTAGAGGAGCGTAAATAGAAATAGAGGGCCAATCGTGAGCATGATAGGGCCCAGAATAAGGCAGCGAGGTCTTCGGGTCCTTCTGGTGAGTTTCAAGGTGGTTAGAGGCAGCAGTTTTCGAGATATCCATCCCAGCCCTCGGCTAGAGTACCCCCTCAGTTTGGAGAAAAGATATTTGATCGTTTTACATATTCAGGGCCTGGTCAGAATTTTAGGGCCTCAAGTTCTCAGTGTAGGGGTGAGTCAAATCAGATGAAGCCACCCTTACCACGATGTACTCAATGTGGTAAGAAGCATATCGCACAGTGCCGTATGGGATTATGTGCTTGTTATACTTGTGGTTAGCCGGGCCACATTATGAGGGATTTTCCGATAAGAGGTGATGCAAGCATAGCTCAGCCAGTGGGATCTGTAGTTGGATCGTCATCGTTAGTAGGTCCCCCTGGGCAAGGTTCCCAAGCGCCAATGTGTCATGGTAGAGTCAGAGGCAGAGCACCTAGCTCGAGCATCCCTCAAAATCGCATTTATGCATTGGCAGGACGATACGACCAAGAGTCATCGCCTGATGTTGTTACAAGCATATTATCTGTCTCCTCCTATGATGTATATGCACTGATTGATCTAGTTTCCACCATATCATACATTTATCCGTTGATTTCTAGTAAGTTTGAAATAAAACCTGAATTGGTTAAACCTTTTAAGGTGTTTACACCTGTTGGGGAGTCGGTGATAGCTAAAGAGATATATAGGGGTGTATAATAATAGTTCATGGTCGGCCTACTATAGCAAACTTAATCGAGTTAGATATGGTAGAATTTGATGTTATAATGGATATGGATCGGTTGGCTTCTTGTCACGCCAACGTTGATTGTAGATCGAAGATAGTCAAATTTAATTTCAGGGGGAGCCTGTTTTGGAATAGAAAGGTAATACGGCATTGCCGAAAGGAAGATTCGTTTCTTATCTCAATGCAAGGAAGTTGATCACAAAGGGTTGTATTTATCACTTAGTTCGAGTTCAGGATGTGGAAGTGGAGTCACCAACAATTCAGTTCATGCCTATGGTGAATGAGTTTCCTGATATTTTTTCTGATGAGCTTCGAGTCTCTCACCAGAGAGAGAAACTGAGTTTTCTATTGACCTACTACCAGATACCCACCCAATATCTATTCCTCCCTATGGAATGGTCCCCACAGAGCTGAAATAGTTGAAAAAACAACTAAAGGACTTCCTTGAAAAAGGTTTTATTAGACCTAGTATGTCACAGTAGGGAGCACATGCTTTTTTGTAAGGGAGAAAAATGGTTCCTTAAGAATGTGTATTGATTATATGCAACTAAATAAAGTGACAATCAAGAATAAGTACCCGCTCCTAAGGATTGACGACTTATTTGATCAGTTGTAAGGTTCCAAGTGCTTTTCAAAGATAGATTTGAGGTCCGGGTATCATCAGGTAAGAGTTAAGGGTGAAGATATTCCAAAGACAGCATTCAGGAATAGATATGGGCACTTTGTACTTCAGGTTATGTCATTCGGTTTGACCAATACCCAGCAGTATTCATAGATTTAATGAACCATGTGTTCATGCCTTTCTTAGATATGTTTGTAATTGTATTTCTTGACGATATATTGGTAGATTCTCATTCACATGATGAGCATGCTGGCCATCTGCGTACGGTGCTCAGAGTTCTACAAGAAAGGAAGTTACATGAAAAATTTTCTAGTGTGAATTCTGGTTGAACTCTGTAACTTTACATGGGCATATCATTTCGAGGGAAGGCATCCGGGTGGATACACAAAAGATTGAGGCAGTAAAGACTTGGCCTAGGCCAATAACACAGACGAAGGTTCGTAGCTTTCTTGGGTTGGCAAGTTATTACAAGATATTTGTGGAAGGATTTTCTTTTCTTTCAGCACCTTTAACAAAGTTGACTCAGAAGGGAGCAAAGTTTCAATGCACTGATGCTTGTAACGGAGTTTACAGGCATTAAAGGACATGTTAACTTCAGCACTGGTTCTAATGCTCATAGAATGGACTAATGGTTATGTTATACATTGCAATGCTTCATGCGTTGGATTGGGTTGTGCGCTGATGCAACATGGAAAGGTTGTGGCTTATTCTTCTAGACAACTAAAAAAGTACGAAAAGGACTACCCAACCCACGATTTAGAATTAGCTGTGGTGATCCATGCACTAAAGATGTGGAGGCACTACTTGTATGGCATTCATGTTGATATCTATATGGATCATAAGAGCCTCCAGTACATCTTCAAGCAAAAGAAATTGAATCTTCGTCAAAGGAGATGGTTGGAGCTACTTAAAGACTATGACATTGATATTTTATACCATCTGGGGAAGGCAAATATGGTTTCCAATGCTCTCAACTGTAGATCTATAGGTAGCCTGTCGTATTTGCTGCCAGAAAGGTGGGGAATAGCCCATGACGTTCGTCAACTAGCTAGTCTTGGAGTTTGGTTACTAGATTCAGGTGATATTGAAATTACTCTTCAGGATATGACAACATCATCTTTAATAACTAATTAAAGGAACGCCAGCACGAGGATCATGTTCTAGTTCATTATAGAGATACCACTCTTCAGAAGGAGAAGACACCATTTGAAATTACTAAAGATGAGGTTCTCAGATATCAAGGGTGATTATGTGTACCTAATATTGCAGGCCTGCGTCTGCAGGTTATAGGAAAAACTCACTATTCCCTTTATTTTATCCACCCATGAGCAACAAAGATGTCTCATAACATCAGGGAAATATATTGGTGGGACGGAATAAAAAAGGATATAGCAGAATTTGTTGCTCAGTGCCCTAACTATTAGCATGTTAACATTGAGCATCAAAAACCCAGTGGATTATTGCAGGCTATGGAGATTCCAACTTGGAAATGGAAAATAATCAATATAGACTTCATCGTAGGCTTACCTCGTACCTAGCGTAATTTCGATTCGATATGGGTGATTGTTGATGGGCTCACAAAGTCAACCCATTTTTTGCCTGCTAGAACTATATATTCCTCAAAAGATTATACATGGGTTAATATCAAATAGATAGTACGGCAACATGGTGTCCCTGTATGTATTATCTCAGATAGAGGAGCTCAATTTACAGCTAACTTCTGGAGGTCCTTCCGAAAGGGATTAGGGACCCAAGTAAGTCTTAGTACGGCATTTCATCCACAGATAGATGGACAGGCTGAGTTTACGGTTCAAACACTGGAGAATATGTTGCGAGCTTGTGTAATAGACTTCAAAGGTAGCTGGGATGATCATCTGTCGCTTATTGAGTTTGCGTATAATAATAGCTACCATTCCAGCATTCAGATGGATCCATACGAAGCTCTTTATGGACGAAAGTGTAGATCGCCTATAGGGTGGTTCGACATTGGAGAATCTGGATTACACGGGCCAGACATGGTTCAGCAAGCGATAAAAAAAGTAAAGATGATTTGAGATCGTTTGTTGATAGCTCAGAGTCGTTAAAAATCGTATTCTATCGTGCGGCGATGAGACCTAGAGTTTGAGGCTAACAATTGGGTATTCTTAAAGGTGTCACCTATGAAGGGTGTGATGAGGTTTGGAAAGAAAGGAAAACTTAGCCCACAATATATTGGGCCTTATAGGATCGTTCAGAGAATGGGCCGAGTAGCTTATGAGTTAGAATTGCGCTCGAAATTGGAATCTGTCCATCCAGTTTTTTACGTATCTATATTATGAAAGGGCATTGGCAATCCTATCCGAGTGGTGCCCACGAATGATGTACAGATTACATAGGACTTGTCATACGAGGACATTCCAATTGATATTCTAGATCGACAAATCTGCAAGCTGCGAAATAAGGAGGTAACTTCCGTGAAAGTATTATGCAAAAACAACAATGTGGAAGAACTGACTCGGGAGGCCGAGGAAAACATGAAATTTAGATATTGCTACGTCTTTCCTCCTTCAAATAAGGGTCCTACTGAGACATCATAATCATAAAGGTACGTGTATAAATTCTTATGTTGGTTATTGTCGTTGGTCATATGAGGCAATGATCGTTATTCATAATTGTGATCCTTTGTGGCATTGGGTTATTAAGATTCTACAAGGAGAATTAGTAGTGGTGTTGTTACAAAGGCGACCCTGCCAAAGTTATGCAGATTAGGGGGAATTGAACATTCGAGGACGAATATTTCTAAGGGGGGAAGGATTTTACATCTCGCATTTTTTTACATTAAAATTTCGTTTTTAGTTAACCGACGTATACTTGGGGATGAGATCATTCTTGATATTAATATACTAACACTATTTATAACAACCGATAAATAAGTGTTATGAAGGATAAAGGAGTATACAGATTAAAGAAAACGAGTTTCGTTGAAAGTGATCAATTTGGAATAAAATATGGGTCGAGCAATAATACCCGATAATTATGAACTAGTAACATATAAGGTACCATATGACCACGGTAATATAATATATAGTATATATGAAGTAATTTTAAAATAATAAAATTTTAAGTAATTTAGAATAATTTTTAAATTATATAAATAATTAATTAATTATTGAATAGCGAAATATTACCCAATTAACTAAGAAATGAATAAAAAATAATAATAATAATATCGCACCCCACCTCACGTGGACACCTCACCTCACGTGGAAAAAGCCACAAGAATGGAGTGACTAAATAGTTACTTATGTTGCCACCTAACAACAACAACAACAACTATCCAGTACAGTCCCACAAAGTGGGGTATGGGGAGGGTAATATGTAGACGAGCCTTACCCCTACCCGAAAGGGCAGAGAGGCTGTTTCCAATCGACCATCGGCTCAGTGAAGAAAAGGGAGAAACAAAAACAAAAACAAAAAAATATTAGTAAGTCCAGCAGAAATAGCGTAAATAATTATCTAAACATAATAACCATAAATAAAATAGGATACAATAGTATCATACAGTAACTACCATAAGGGAGACACAATCCAAAACACAAATCATCTGTGGATAGCCCTGTCAAGCCTTACCCAACCCCAGGTGGGGAGTACGAAAAACTCTAGGGACCCCCATCCTACAACCCTGATACTAGACCTCCAGGCTTTTCTATCAAAGGCCATGTCCTTGGAAATCCGCATTCTAGCCATGTCATGCCTAATCACCTCTCCAATACCTCTTATGTTACCACCTAGACATAAAGAATTATGGAATGGACAACCATCTAAGTTGTCTGATTTCAAAGAACATGAAAAAAATAAAAAGTTCAAAACGTTATCCTTTCAAAGAAAAATCAGAATTTCGTTCTAACATTTCCAATTCAAGAGTTTTCATCTTCTTGGTTTGAAATAAAGAACCTGAAAACAAAAGCTTCAAAGAAAACGTTGGGACAAGTGTAGATTAAATTCATTTCTGTTTCTTAGTACACGAAAAACGTTAAAGAGCAGGATCATTAAAATTTCGTTCAAAGAAGCAGGAGCTTTATTCTTGTGCGTTCAACATATTTCATATAAGCAGAACTTCATTTCATTTAAATAATTTAAGGAACAGGTTAAGTCTTTCCTTTATTTCTTTTAATATGGTCCAAATTATACTGAAAAAATAAACAAATACATTATTTTTATAAGTTATTCTATTCACAAAAATAGTAGGGTGTCTAAATTCTTGATTCCCCATGAGAATTATTATTATCTTCTGTTCATGAGTCTTAGAATAATACGCAGTTGAAAAAATTTATCCGAAAAGAATATCGAGATTATTACATATTTTTCATACATTTCACTCATTTATACATGTGCATTGACCTATGACTATATGACGTTATATGTGCGTATATATGTAAATATATGTATATGGAATATGAAAAACGGTTATGGCGTTATATACGCACCACCACCTGATCAGCTGGTATATGATGATAGTATTGCCCACAGTGGCTAAAATATGATTCAAACGGCATTATAATTATATATATATATGGGGGATATTATGGGAAAGCTTATGGCGTAATATTCGTACCACCACCTGATCAGCTGGTATATGTTGATGATATTGTCCACAGTGGCCGCGATGATATGATCGGATGCCCTCAATGGCTTGATGATATTATGTACATACATACCTATGCATGGCATGTCATTTACATTCACGTGCATGACGTTATAAACGTTTTAAAATTTACAAAGTTATTCAGATTTAAAGATGTTTTTCAGTATTTCATGTTTCATCTATGCGTTTTACGTACTAATTTTTATGCCTTACATACTTTGTACATTCTTCGTACTGATGCCTTATTCTACGGGGCCTACGTTTCATGCCCGCAGGTTCAGTTAGGCAAGCTGACGGTTGTCCTTCTTAGGATTCTTGATTGTGAGAGTTGGCGTGCTCTATTTGATCTGGAACTGCTTTTGATATTGGTATGATACATTCGTACATATATGTGTATATGAGTATGACGTGGCACAGTCCCGTCTTTGTATAGTTATGTTTCTATTAGAGGTCTATAGACAGTATATCTAGTTGGGTTGTATGTGGCCTTGTCGGCTTTCAATTTTTTATGTATAGTTGTCTATAGCAACCTTGTCGGCTCGCCTACTGTATTATGCATGTATACGTACATATGCCTTGATTGCAGGCTTCTTTCACGTATGTTAATTTCGTAATGCAACAGATGTTATTCTGGTTTATATCTTAGACACATGCTTAGGGGTGTTTGACAGATAGGACTAAGGCGCCCGTCGCGGACTATCAGTTTGGGTCGTGACAAAAGTACAATCATTACACCTACAAAAACATTGTAGTACACATAGGTCATATAGGTTATTATTAAGCAAGTAATGCCGAGTAATTTTCTTAAAGCACAAAATCTTTCCTCTAATATTGGCTTGGTAAAAATTTCTTCTAACTGATCAGTAGTTCCAATAAAAGATATTTCTATGTCTCCCTTAAGAACATGATCTCTAATAAAGTGATGTTTGATATCTATATGCTTTGCTCTAGAATGATGCATAGGAATTTTGAATGACAAATAGCACTAGAATTATCACAAAAAATTGGTATAGGCTTAAAAGAAAGTTCAAGTCACCCAGTTGATGGGCATCCACAGTAATTGTGCACAGCATTATCCAGTAGCAGTGTATTCAGCTTCACCGGTAGATAATGTAACTGATGCTTGTTTTTTACTGCTACGGGATATCAATAGTTTTCCAAGTAATTGACAAGTAACACTAGTGTTTTTTCTATCTTCTTTGTCACATGCAAGGTCAGTATCAGAAAAACCTTCTAGTTTAAAAGAGTTAGAGCGCGGATACCATAGCCCATGAGAAACAGTCCCAATGAGATATCGAATGATTCTCTTTACTGCAGTCAGATGAGATTCCTTGGGAGCTGGCTGAAACCATGCACATTTATACACATTAAACATTATATTGGGTCGACTTGCTGTCAGATACAGTAATGATCTGATCATTCCACGATATTTAGTTTCATCAATAGGGACTCCTTGTTCATCTTTTCCTAGATTTGTTGAATGACTCATTGGTGTGCCAATGGAATTCGCATTGCTCATGCCAATTTTTTTTATCGGTTCCTTTCTGTATTTGGTCTGATATAAAAAGGTTCCTTCTTCAGATTGTTGAATTTGAAGTCCAAGGAAGAATGTTAGCTCTCACATCATGCTCATTTCAAATTCGCTTTTCATAAGATTTGAAAAATTCTTGCATATAAGAGGGTTAGCACTACCAAATATAATATCATCAACATAAATTTGAAAAATGAGATTACCTTCTGATGGTCTTTTAATAAAAAAGGTAGTGTCCACTTTACCTCTTGAGAAGCCATGATCAACAAGAGAAAAACTAAGTCTATCATACCTTGCATGTGGAGCTTGCTTCAGTCCATATAATGTCTTAGTGAGCTTGAATACCCGCTTTGTTCCGATTATAGAGGCATTTTCATGTTTGGGTATCAGATTCCACACCTAAGTTTACCAAACTGATCTAACTCTTCCTGCATTACTTGAACCAAGCTTGAATATTTTAGATATTCCTCTATCTTCTTTTGAGAGATTAATGCTACATTTGCTTTCTTTTTTAGGGCTCCCCTCATTTTCATTCCTTTATTTAGATCACCAATGACGAATTTTTGAGGATATTCAGGCTCGCTTCTCCATTCATTTGGATGCACAACGTTTGTAGCTGACTTGACTGGATGATCTGGTACACTGCTGCTAATTTCATTAGCTGACTTTATCGTTTCAGATATATTAGTTGACTCTTGAGATTTTCTTGTCTCCTAAGTTTCTTGAGCTTGATCTTCATCACTTGCAGTAATTCCTTTCTCAACCAAGGGATTAGTTTCATCGAATATAACATGTACAGATTCTTCGACACATAATGTGCGTTTATTATAAACTCTAAAGGATCTACTATTTAATGAATAACCTAGAAAAATACATTCATCACTTCATGGATCGAATTTTCCAAGGTTGTCCTTACCGTTATTGTGAATGACATACTTACTTTCAAAGGTATGAAAATAACTGATATTTGGACATTTAATTTTCCATAATTCATAGGGAGTCTTCCTTTGAATGGGACTTATGCGACATCGGTTAACAATGTGACATGTTGTACTTACACCTTCTGCCCAGAAGTGAGTAGCAGTAAATGATCAAGTAATGTAGTTCTTGCCATATCTTGAAGGGTTCTGTTTTTTCTTTCTACAACTCCATTTTGTTGTGGTGATCATAGTGCAAAGAAGTTATGAGTGTATCCCTCAACATTACAGAAATCTTCAAATGCTCTACTTTCAATTTCTCTTCCATGATCACTCTGAATTTTTGAGATCAGATATCTCTTTTCTCTTTCAACCTTTTTGTAGAAAACCTCAAAAATTCTTAATGCTTCATCCTCATGAGATAAGAAAATTACCCAAGTGAAGTGTGAATAATCATCAACAATAACAAAAGCATATATTTGTCCTCCTATACTAGCAGTTCTAATAGACCCAAATAAGTCCATATGAAATAATTGTAAAGGTTTAGAAGTAGATACTATGTCTTTATTTTTAAAAGGTTTCTGGCCTACTTACCAATTTGGCATGCATCACATATATGAGTTCTAGAAAAATTCAGTGTGGGTAGGCCAACAACTAACTCATGTTTGGATAATGTTTCTATCAAATGCATGCTAGCATGACCAAGTTTCTTATGCCATAACCATAGATCATTAGACATGGATGATAAGCAAATATGACCATCTATATTTTCAAAACCATCAACGATATAAATATTTCCATATCTTTTACCAGGAAGGATTGTTTTACCTTATTCGTATTCAATAGCACAGCCTATTTTCTTAAAATTTACCTCATATCATGAGTCGCGTAGTTGACTTATGCTAGGGAGATTGTAGTTGAGTCTATCGACGAGATACACATTAATGATATCACAATTATTATTGAAGGGAATTGTTCTAGTATTAATTATTTTACCTTTTGAGTTGTCCCCAAACTTACCACTTCCTACATCAATTTTTGTCACTTCTTTGAACAGGTTTCTGTCACCTGTCATATGAACGGAACACACACTACTAGATACCATGTTCCTTTGCGGCTTATTCTGTGGTGTTCCTGCAAAACATAGTTATTACTTTCTTTTAGGTACCCAAGTTTGCATGTGTCATGTTGGGTTAGTATTGCTAGATTCGGTATAGTTTTTTGGTTTTCAAACCCATCCTGACATGTTTCCTTTACAAAAGAGACAAAAAGAATATTTGTGTCCACTTTTGTTACAGTAATAACACGTAATTTCTGAACTACCTTTAGATCTTTCATTTGTTTTAGTGCTAGTGGACTTTGTTCTGGCTGATCCTTTTCCAGTTCACTTGTAAGTTGCCTAGTTTGACCTGACAGAACTGTGACTGGTGGATTTCCGCATTCCATTAAGTTGCATTTGCAACTCCGCAAACTCTTCTTGAAGTACTTTTTTTATTTCACATACTTCATGTTTGCGTTTCTAGTCTTTAACCTCTTTATTAGTCTCGTAAGCTCATTCATCATTATTTGATACTCTTTCAAAGTAAATCAAGAATATCCTGCAACTAATTGCATATTTCACAATTATAAGATCTTACCTCACTTGTTCCATCTCGTTCCATGAAACAGTTTTCATTGTCATCTTTGCCTTCGTCATCTGAAGTGTCCTCATTTGTCCAGCATCCTGAGGATTTGTTCATCTCATTTTCCAGAATCGTCATGAAGCAATGATTTGCTATCTCTTCATGCTCTGAACTTCTTCATCACTCCAACTTCCAAAAGATTTGTTCTTGTTAAAGCCTCTAAAAAATTTCTTTTTAGTTCTGGTCACTTATCTTGAATGTGTCCAAATCATCCACACTCATAGCATTTTCCATCATTCTTGTCATGTTCGTTGTATTGCTTGGATCGTCTTGGTGAAATTCTTCCTTTCTTTGTATTTCTGAATCTTCTTATTATCCCATCCAAATTTCTTGATTGCACAGCAATCTCTTCTTGTCGAGCTTCAGGATCATCATCAATTTTATTTAAACTTTGAATGAGATTATCTTCTTTTTCTCTTCTTGACTAGTCTTCTTGAGATGCGTTCTTTGAAAAGCTATGAGTTCTCCTTTCAGTTTATCATATGATAGTTTGTTTAGATCCTGGAATTCAAGTGTGACTACTTTGGTCTGACAAGTGGTTGCTAGGCTTTTGAAAATTTTTTGACTTGATCACCACTAGTATATGGCTTGCCAAATGCCTTCAGATTGCGAATTATTTTGCTTAACCTCGCAAATATCTCTTCAAATAATTCACCTTCTTTCATTGAGAAGAGTTCGTAGTCATGAACCAACATGTTGATCTGTGTTTCCTTTACTTTGCTGGTTCCTTCGTATGTAACCTCAAGCTTGTTCCACATTTCTTTGGTTGTGTCACAGGGAGAGATTTTCTCATATTCTTCACCACTTAAAGCATTGTGAAGCAGATTTATTGCTTTATTGTTTACTTTTACAACTTCCATTTGCTCTTTTACATATGAATCTATATCTTCAGGATCACCAAGTGGTGGAGTAGCAGCAAGTAAGGGATAGTTTTCCTTTTTGCTGACTCTTAAACTTTAACATCATAAGCCTTGGCAAAGATCTACATACGCACTTTCCAATGAGAAAAATATTGACCATTGAAGAATGGTGGTCTAACTTGTGAATTTCCTTCCTAGAAGAGAGCTTCTATGATGACTTGATTTGCCTATGTTCTTTTCTCACAAGCTGTTAAGCAAAAATAGAATATGAGCCTTGGTCTGATACTAATTGAAAGTATAATAGGGGAGTTAATTTTATATTTTTAATTTTAATTTCTATTAGTTGATTGGTTTTTTACTTAGTCGACTAGATACAATAACTTAACATTTATAATAGTAGAATATAAAAAGCAGAAAGTAAGTGCAGGAATTAAAGATACCGAAATCTTTATACTGGTTGAGATTCAATGTGAATCCTAGTTCAGTCCCTTTAGGTTGCAAGGGAGTTCTCTTTAGTAAATGAGTTTCTTCGAGTACAATGGAATTGATGTGATAGCTCAGTTGCTATAACACTAGTCTTTTTTGATATAATGCCTCACCAGTATTATACTCTCATCTTTCTCTGACTTGTTTCACAACAAATCTCAAAGAACTACAATGTTTGTTTGCAGTAGAATAAAGAGAGAATTTTTTGTTCGATCAAAGTATATGTGATTAAGGCATGATGCTAAGTATATATACATTGGTGAAGTCCTTTTATTGACGAGATTTGATAACCCAAGGGATTTGATCCTTGGAAAGATATTGATTCTTTCCAAGAATAATATTGCTAACCGGTTGTCTTCCTTGATGAGAGGAGATTGATCGCTTTCCTTCTGCAGCTGTTGAAGATAAGGGTTTACTCCTTGATTGTTGGTCCTTTCACAATGGGTAGATCATCTAATCTTCTTACATAATCCGGATTGAATGTGTTGCCTTGATTGTTGCCTTAAGTTTAGGCTTGCAAAGATTATTTTCATCGCAGGTGTCCATGATCTTTGCTGATTGATTTGTAATCTTTCTTGGTTGATTTCTTTCCTTAAGCATCTAGATTGACTTCAGCAATCTCGTAGTAGCTCCTTGATTCCTTGATCTTCTCTGATTGATTTCCTTCACAGATATATCATTTGCATCATTAAAATTAAATCTAACATAAATGAATTAGGGGAGTTTCATTTACCTCTTGCTTTTTATATATATGTCATGGGGATATGCCACAATTCAAAGTTTGGGGTTGGGGTATAAACATGTACATATATGTTTTTTTTCTTGTGCTTTTTTTTGAAATTTTTTTTGGCTTTTCCCAACGATGGATGTCCTCGGCTTTCTTCTCGAGGGATCAAAGTCGGGAAAAGACTATTTTGTTTTTATTTGGTAGTGTATTTCCCCTTGATTTTTCTTAATATTTCAGTTCTTTTCCAAGAATTTTGTTTGAGCGGGTTGTAGTTGTTAGAATATACGCTTAACGCTAGAGGGAGGGTGAATAGCGTTTTAATAAAAATCAAGATAAATTTTGCGGAATTAAAATTGCAGGAGTAAAATAAGTGCGGTAAATAAATAGTAAGGAAAGAACACACCGAATTTATACTGGTTCACCACAACGTGTGGTTAGTCCAGTCCCGAGAGACTCTCTCGAGTTTCCACTAACTCCGTTAAGCTTACGGGTGCCTAACAAACCGTTACACTTGCTCGTAGATGTACACTCTACAAGACTTCAACTTGCTCGAGGATACCGCACCTCAAGACTTCACCTTGCTCGTGGATACCGCACCACAAGACTTCACACACTAAGATTGAGGGTACTTAGCAAACCCGACAATCAATGAGAAGATATGGTCTTCTCAAACACCTTTCTCTTTTACAACAAGAGCTCTCTAAAAAGAGTAGATAAAGAGATACAAGATTAGCTCTATGAACAACTCAAAGTTGTCTCTCAAATGGCTCAACAAGAGCTCTAAAATGATGCCCAAATAATATCAATATGTATATGAACAATGAGAGGTGTTGTGTGTTTAAAATCAGCTCAAAAGACCTCTATTTATAGGTGTTAGAAGTTGTATGTCCGTAGCTTAATTGACAATCAATTATGCTGATTTTATGCCAAGATAATCGATTATCTGATTTGCATAATCGATTATCAGCTTACCGTTACAAAATCGGAAGCTGATTTTGTGCTAGAATAATCGATTATTGGATTTGCATAATCGATTATCTGCCTGTCGTTCAAAAACTTTGGCAACGGACAGAGAATAATCCATTATGCTCTTTTAGATAATCGATTATTCTGCCTTGCGGAATTTCCAGTTTAATCTGGAAATTCAGCATAATCGATTATCAGCATATGGATAATCGATTATCTGGCTATGCTGTCCAGAACTGAAAACTTACTTCAAAACCATTTTGGTTAAAAATGAAAACGTTAAAATCATTTTGTTTGAAGTATTTGAAATATGTTTATGATAAATATGATTTGATAAAAAGATTTTATTCATATTTATGATGACCTATGTTGAGCCAAAAGACGAGATAACTTAAACGTTGCTCTTACATTGGTTCTGCCTAACGACCTACGCCTTGGGTCTTCGGTCTTGAACTTTTGAGCTCGTCTTTGGCTTGTCTATGCAATCCATTCATCAATATGCTTCTCGGCATTCAATCTTGATTGTTTGTCATATAATAATGTTGTTTGACACTTGACTTCATTGTTTGTCATTCATCAAAACCTACCTGAAAATCATGCTAATACAACCAAAGCACACATATCATGGATAGAATGATTTACTACAATTTCTCCCTTTTGATAATGACAAACAACAGGAGATATGCATATCGGATTCCCCCTAAATTCATGCTATATCTCAACATACAATTCATGCAAACAGTTCTCCTTAATGATAATTTCCCCTCAAATAAGGCATACTATAACGTAGATACATTCCCTCTTATTTGATGCATATCGCCTAAACTCTTCCCCCTTTTGGCATTAGCAAAAAGAGAGTATGCAACACTACCCCCTTTTGGGTATATTAATTGTTAGTGTCAAGAATAAAATAGGAAATACAATGAGGAATATACATTGATGATATTTAAACAATCATACCAACATGAAATAATACCAAATGTTAGTAAAAACATAACAACCATAATAACGGTTATTTTTTGCAAATCATATTGCTTAAGAACATATCAACAGTTAATTTTTAAAAAATCAATAGTTGTATTAAAAACACGAATCATTTATTTTTCAAGAATATATCAACTGTTATTCAAGCCAAAAATAATATTCATCAAAACATGAATCAATTATTATTTTTAACAAAAATAATGATACCAATTGTTATTCAAGATAAAAGTTATCAAAACATGAATCAACAAAAATAATTAATATCAATTGTTAACAAAGATATATTAATTGTTAACACATGTCAACTATTACGTTTTTATCAAAAATATGATAACTAACCGAAATTCCCCCTCGATGCAATAATGTTTCGTGCTTGGTGCATCTACTACGATATTGTAGTCTTCAAGCACACCTGCAAACGTACCTAAAAATAGGTTTTCGGTACCCAGGAACTTTTGGGTCCTTGGGAGTTAGGCAAATAATAATCATAGTCAAAAGATAAATCTCTATGTTTTGCAAAACATACGGGTGCTATGTGTCCTACCCGGTTGCAATAATGACATATAACATTCGGGTTGTGCATATGTCTTGGTTGAGCCAAAAACGTTCTAGGTGATCTAAAGTCGTTATTCCTAGATGTATTGCGATTCCTAGAGTTATTTCTAGGTGGTCTAAAATGATTCATTTTAGACTCATTACCAAAATTCCTAGAGTTGTTTCTAGGTGGGCTTAAATGATTAATTTTAGACTCATTAGTGAAGTTCCTAGAATTATTTCTAGGTGGTCTAACTTCATTTCTATCATCCTTTCTAATATTCTTCTTAATTTCTTCAATTGTTTTAGGATCATCAACACTACGTTTTTCTAGTGTGTTCCTAAGTTCTATGTTCTCTATTTTCAAAGAACTACAGGAAGAACAATTGGAACTTTGATCAATTGAAGAGGCTTCATTCATTTCCTTAATTTTATTTTTAAGATCAATATTATCATTTTCTAAAAATTTATTTTCTTCTTCTAACTTCTCATTATCACGAGTCAATTTTTCAAAATTTTTTTCTTTCAAAGAAAGTTGTTTTTCAAAATCTTTTTCTTTCAAAGAAATTGTTTTCTTCAATTCTTTTATGGTTTTGGAAGCTCTAATAAATTCACCATATAATTCATCATAGGCATTTTGTATTTCTTCAAACGAGTAAGAGTTAGAGTTAGAATTACTTACCTCTTCTTCCTCGTTGGCCATGAGGCATAGTGCGGCAGTTTCATCGCCCGAGCTGTCCGAATCCCATGTCACGCGCCTATGGTGTTTCTTATTTTTTTTTCCTTGGGTTTTGGACAATGTGATTTGGTGTGGCCATGTTTTCCACAATTTTGGCATGAAGGACTTGGTTCTTCCTTCTTTATTTCCTTCTTCATAAACTTATAAAACTTTTCAATTATATCATTGGAAATAATATCATCATCGCTTTCCGAATCACTTACCTCTATTCTTTTAGAAGATGAGGCTTTGAAGGAAATATTCGAACTTTTACTTCTAAGATAGGGATTAAGAATTGTGCTTTCATAAGTTTCGAGGTTACCTCTTAGTCCATCAATTGTGACATCCGTGATTCCTATCGACTCTTGGATGGCATTGGCTTTGGAAGGCCATTCGGGAGTGAGACTCCGTAGGATTTTTCGAACAAGATCTTTGTTCGTGTACACTTTCCCGAGAGCATTAAGATCGTTGACGATTTTTGAGAATCGTTCGAACATAATACCGATGGGTTCTTTCTCCCTCATTTTAAAGAGTTCATATTCATGTGTTAGAAAATCTTAGATTCTCGGACTTGAGACGTACCTTCATAAGTGATCTCGAGTTTATCCCACATCTCCTTGGCGGTTGTGCAGCAAGAAATTTTCCGATAGTCATCCGGATTCACCGCACAATATAATAAGTTGACGGCCTTTGCGTTATTTTCAACTTTCTTGACGTCCTCGGCATCATATTCATCTTCCTCCTTTGGAACCGTGGTTTCCCCAACTTTCTTTGTTGGCATTTGTTCACCGTTCTTGATGATTTTCCACAAGCAAAAGTTATTTGATTGGATGAAGATTCTCATCCGCTCTTTCCAATATGTGTAATTTGTTCCGTCAACTAGTGGAGGCCTATAGGTGGAGTGTCCTTCGCTCATCATTCCTGCGTTCAATATTCTCAACAAAAAATATATATCGTTCTCTCAACCAGTTAAGGCTTTCAGAGAGTTAGGCTCTGATACCAATTGTTAGAATATACGCTTAACGCTAGAGGGGGGGTGAATAGAGTTTTAATAAAAATCAAGATAAATTTGCGGAATTAAAATTGCTGGAGTAAAATAAGTGCGGTAAATAAAATAGTAAGGAAAGAACACATCGAATTTATACAGGTTCACCACAACGTGTGGTTAGTCCAGTCCCCGAGAGACTCTCTCGAGTTTCCACTAACTCAGTTAAGCTTACGGGTGCCTAACAAATCGTTACACTTGCTCGTAGATGTACACTCTATAAGACTTCAACTTGCTCGAGGATACCGCACCTCAAGACTTCACCTTGCTCGTGGATACCGCACCACAAGACTTCACACACTAAGATTGAGGGTACTTAGCAAACCTGACAATCAATGAGAAGATATGGTCTTCTCAAACACCTTTCTCTTTTACAACAAGAACTCTCTAAAAAGAGTAGATAAAGAGATACAAGATTAGCTCTATGAACAACTCAAAGTTGTCTCTCAAATGGCTCAACAAAAGCTCTAAAATGATGCCCAAATAATATCAATATGTATATGAACAATGAGAGGTGTTGTGTGTTTAAAATCAGCTCAAAAGACCTCTATTTATAGGTGTTAGAAGTTGTATGTCCGTAGCTTAATTGACAATCAATTATGCTGATTTTATGCCAAGATAATCGATTATCTGATTTGCATAATCGATTATCAGCTTACCGTTACAAAATCGGAAGCTGATTTTGTGATAGAATAATCGATTATTGGATTTGCATAATCGATTATCTGCCTGTCGTTCAAAAACATTGGCAACGGACAGAGAATAATCGATTATGCTCTTTTAGATAATCGATTATTCTGCCTTGCGGAATTTCCAGTTTAATCTAGAAATTCAGCATAATCGATTATCAGCATATGGATAATCGATTATCTGGCTATGCTTTTCAGAATTGAAAACTTACTTCAAAAACCATTTTGGTTAAAAATGAAAACGTTAAAATCATTTTGTTTGAAGTATTTGAAATATGTTTATGATAAATATGATTTGATAAAAAGATTTTATTCATATTTATGATGACCTATGTTGAGCCAAAAGACGAGATAACTTAAACGTTGCTCTTACATTGGTTCTACCTAACGACCTACGCCTTGGGTCTTCAGTCTTGAACTTTTGAGCTCGTATTTGGCTTGTCTATGCAATCCATTCATCAATATGCTTCTCGGCATTCAATCTTGATTGTTTGTCATATAATAACGTTGTTTGACACTTGACTTCATTGTTTGTCATTCATCAAAACCTATACCTAAAAATCATGCTAATACAACCAAAGCACACATATCATGGATAGAATAATTTTCTACAGTAGTTAGTTTTTCTTTTATTAGAAATAGTGAAGTCTTGTGCTATAGTGTTAAGTGGAGTTTGACTTTTCTTGACTTTGTTGTGCCTTAGAGTAGTGAGTGCCTTAGTTATGACGCCTAGATTCAGTTTTTGAATCATGTATAAGTGCCGTAAAATGCTTAATTTTGAAGTTGCTTAACTGCTTTAACTAGAAAGTCGAGATAGATCCGGTCCTAAGTGAGTTATGTGCCAACATATGTGTGAAATTTTGTTTATATTCTGTGCATGTTAGTTGATGTCTAGAACTTGCTGGATATTTTTGCAAAGAAAAATAAAAGTCTTTTTCAGTCTAGGAAGTATCACCCACCTAATTTATGTATCTTTGTTAGCTGTGTTGAGCATGTAATCATACTTATTTGGCAACCACGCTACAAACATGACCCTATTATTTGAATTGACCATCTTTTTGAACCTTTTACATTTCGTAAGTACTTAAAATTATTATGAGCTTATTACAAGTTGAGTGGAGATATGGTAAGCTATTGAGTGGAGCTAAAGATGATAGAGAAAGGTACACTAGTTAAAAATTTGTGAGAACCACATGTAAGGGATTGAAAAGAAGAAAAAAGAAAAAGAGTTTGTTTATGTAGTAGAAAGAAAAAACTGATTTCATGATAGTGGTAGTTCTCCTCTTGTCCGTTCTTAAAGAAATTGGAAGCTTGAGGTTGTTATGTTGTGAAGCTTGGATTAGTTCAACGCAAGTGTAAGGTTTTAAAATGTAAACTTTTATTTATTAAAGTGCTTATAAAGGTGTAATTACTATATCCAGATGTAGCATACTTGTCCCGCCACCTACATTAGAATCGAATTAAGTCCTACTTGGTCTTTTATTGAATGAGCTTAATTAGTAGAGTATTACACTACGGCAAGCTTATGGTACGTTTGTTGTGGCATATGAATTTTATTTCCGAGAGAGAATTAATTCTCCCTATCTTGAGTTCCTATTTGTTTTTGAACGTTGTTGTGTACGAAATTACTCTTTCTCTTTGGCGTGAGGCATATTATTTGCGAAGCAAAGGTATTTTCTATGACCTCAATATTAGAGTAAGTGAGCGGGTTCTTGAAAAATACGTGATGCTTTTAAGTCAAGTCTTGAGGCTAGAATGTTATGATAGGGTGCTTGTTTTTCTTTATATATTTTTGGCACGATGCGTTAGGGAAATTATCTCATAAGAAAGTCGTATCTATTTGAAGTAGGCTAGAAACTCGTATTTTAGTTGTAGTTTGCACTTTAATCACTACATTTTACTTGTATTTGAACACAAATAATAATAAATATACTTATTATGCGCTTTATTTATAAAGATAATCGAAAGCTAAATCGAACGAGTTGAAATTTAAAAATCTGAATAAAAACCCAAAAAAATAATCCGGGATCGCGCTAAGAGTCGGAAGCCAAGTTTGGATACAAACATGACATAAAAGAATCACTGTAAAAACCCCACAGCCGCACCGCATAGGGCACGGTGCGACTACGCAAGATAGCCGAACCTGTCAGAAAGGAGTCCCTATAACTGTTCAGTGGCGCGTCGCGTGGGGCCGCATGCCCTACAGCATGCCAAGTGTAGTTTTTGTAGACTAATTTTTCTGTTTTCGGTGTAGAAAGGTAGTTGTATCCTCGGCCCATTCATACAAGGTATATATACAAAAAAAAAATACAATTTTACGGAAAATTGAAAATAAGTTATTCCAAAATTAATTGTTTTGGAATTAATTATTCTGGAATTTTTATTTTACTTTCCTAGAAGGATAAAAAGTAATATTATAATTTTGAAATAATTAATTTCCGAATTAATTATACCATAATTTTATCTCAATTAAAAATCAAATAAATTTATCTTAAATTTAATCTCAAAATTAATTAATTTATTATCTCTGGTACCAAAAGAGACCTGCACCTAAAAGAGACCTATAGAGACCAAATATTTTGAATCACATGTTAAAACGATCTTCAATAATTGGACTATAAGTTAATGAAACTGCAATTTGTGAAAAAAGGGACCTCTTTTAACTCGAGGATTATCTGATTTCAGTCAGATATCTTTTTCTAACATGATGAACAACACCTAAGATGTCAGCTGAATAGTAAACATTTTTGGATAGACTTTGTTGAATCCTTTTATCGTGCTTTTGCTCAGTTATTCTTTTGATAACAAGAAAGTACAATCGTGTCACAATAACATCTTCATATATAACATGCCTTAGAAGACAACTATATACTTGCCAAGTGGCAGATAAGAGGAGAATATAAGAATTTGCTAATTAGAATGTGGAGTTCTGGGGAAATTTGTTTTCTTGAATTTTTGAGAAAATTAAGGCCCCGTCTGGCCTTAAGAAGTTTTTTCTTTAATTGTTCTTTCGATTAGTGTCTGTCCAAGAAAATTTTAAGCTTGCAGTTAAATTTGAATTTTGAAAATCTTTAAAAATATGAAAAACTTCAAAAGGTTATTTTGCATAACTAAATGTGGTAACTACGTAAAATAAGTGATATTAGTTACTTAAACTATCGGTTACAATAGATTGCGTAAATTATTTATAACGTCGTCGCATATGGGTCAAATCCTATATACACTAGGTGCTCCATAAATTGATTTTTATACTAAGTCAATTACGTATAGCTTATTTTGGTGCGCATGTCAGCGCTCTAATTATATCTCATCTTCAAGAAACTATTCAATTATGATTTGATATTCACTTTCTCTCTCGGGTAACCATTTTCAATTAGAATATCATGCAGCATTCTACATATGTCGATATACAAATCAATTAACAGAAGGAATGCATGTAAATGTGCAATTTCTGTCAACTAGAGGATTTATATTATATTTGGCTCCTTACTTTTGAGGAGACTCATTTTTCTTGGATACAATGAGTAGGCAAATCAATTAAGTTCCACAGTATTAGTTAAGTGTATATATAAGTTTCTTTCTTTATATGATCGTGAACAATCTAAACTGTTTGATCCGATTTTAAGACGATGTTGATTAGGCCCAATGCTTACGTGACATTGTATCAAAAGAAGAATGATATGATAATGATGTATGAAAGGAATTTATGTATATATGACGGAGTTAAATGAAAAGTTGATAAAAAAGATCATGCATTTTCATTAGTGAAAGCGATTTCCATTACATTTACTCCAAGACTAATATAAGTTTGGGGATTGCCGATGAGCAAATTATCACGCCTTAATTGGAGGTCGCCATAATCTTCTCATGACTAGTCATAATCTTCAACAAAAATTTTAGAGGTCGAAATAACACATTTATATTAAATATTAGAACCATTCCGCAGTCATAATATCTAGTTGAACATATAAGATATAGCCAATTTCTAGACAAAAGAAAAACTTAGATTTCTCTAGAATGTCCTAGTGTAGCATTTTTTATATTTATCTAATAGATATATTTAGATGTTTTAGAATGTTGCTAGAAAATAAAGTTTGCTAGAATCTTTCTTGTACATTATTTAGAATCATTCATATTTAAATATAAATAGAAATGTCTTATTCATTTGTAACGAAACCGAAAATCAAGAAACCCTTTGTTGATTATTCTTATTGACCGCTTAGTCTAATCAGCAATTTTCATCATCAACGTTAATGATGTCTTAGCCAGACGTGATAACACTGAGATAAATGCAGGAAATTAAAGAATGAGCCATTAATTGCTATTATATGGAAAAACAGATATAACCACAAATTAATATCTTCCTCTCAAGAAGATATCATAAAGTTGAAGCCATAAAGAAGAAAAGTGAGACATCATTGGCAAAAGCTTTCTTTTTGGTAACTGTCACTGTCCTTCAATCAAAGGAAAACTCAGTTCTCTAGTTGGGGGACTATGATATTTAAAGTAACGTTATCTTAATAGTCTATATGGGTCCTTAAATTAAATATCGGATAAGCATATGTTTTATTTCCACTGTCTAATTGTAATGGCCCACTGTTCTGGTTGGCCGACGTACTGTCTAGCTTACTAACCCCCTCCCCCTTAATTTGGTTGAGCATGAAATCATTTGTACAAATAGGACACCTTGGTACCATTATTAAATTTGTGATCCCACTTGCTTTATGGGTAAAATTAGTGTAGCAAAATGCTATTCTTTGTAATATTGTGGGTAGCCTAAAGTAAAATCTCGATGACGGCCCTAATTTATTAACAAAATAAATTTGTGTATTTTTATTAGAAATCTATTTTTTTAACTTTTTAAAATGATAATATAGCTAGTCCGACTCATTTAGATTCTCCTAATACATTATTGATCCTAATGCAAAATTGTTATAGGAATGTTGTTTTATGAGGAATATAGGTATTTAACAAAAATTAATTCTTGTTATCTTATTGAGTATACGGATCAGAGTATTATCTTTTACTTATAATATTTCCTTTAACATCGGCTCCCACCCTCCAAGAACTCCCTACTTTGCTCTTGGTTAACTGGAACTCACAAGCTCTTGGTTGAGAGTGGAGAGTGATCACCACTAGAGCAACTCAGTTTTGTCAAAAAAATAAAAGATATCTTTATTCCATTTAAATAAAAAATTAAATTTTACCCAGTAAATAAAAAAAACCAAAGATATCTTTATACCTTTTAATTATTAAAATCTCAACTATCAGTGCAAATTAGAATTTTCTCTTTTTCTTGAATTAAATTAATTACTTTTTAACATTAAGATACTCAGTTTTTATACAAAAAAAAATAAAACCACTACCAAGGGAAAGTGGGGCCCCCAAAATTTGGGGCCCTAAGCCATTGCCTGTGATGCCTTACCCTTGAGCTCTCTATGCCAATAGATAATACTTTTGCCTTTTGACCTTAAAAATTTGCCCATGGAATAAATAGGAGTCAAAATCAATTATACAAGATCATCTATTTTCAAGGTCATCTAGTGCAATTTACTTCACAAAATATAAAGTTATATAATAAAGAAATTTTTATACCCAATAGAAAATCTTAGTACCCTCTTTATTTTAAACAAAAAATATTTTAATATACATCCTATAGATACCTTTTATATTTTATAGTCAAATATCTAATTATAGTTACATCCTACATTTATGGCACCATATATGCTAAATAATATTTTTTGCTCCTTTTTAGTCTTTTCTCTCACATAATCACCGTAAAATTGACTAACCACGTTCCCTCTCTTTCTCTCTTTTTGTATACACTTTACTTTTTCTCCCTCAACCCAAGATTTACCTTTTCTCCTATCCAAATTCTCTAGTTCTCTTCCATTATCACTCCCTTACAATCGCTTAGGGTAAGTTCAATTCATTGATTTTGATAGACGAAGAGCAATTGGTTCAACTATAGCGGCTTGATTCTGTATGGGAGTGGTCGTCGAAGTAGGGTTCACAGCTTTTGCATAATTCTTGGCTTCGTTTGTGGGATTTGAGGGCTGGGGATTATTTGTAGTTGGTGTAGGAAGTTGGCAAATGTGTTAGGGGGCTGACCAGCTGGAATTAATGGATGGTCGCCGGCCGACGAAGCCATAAGGTTGTTTACCTCTCTAGATCAAATCACCTATTTGTGTTAAGTTGTATTCGAATATATATTTCAACTGTATTCACTTGTATTCAGGTTTAATCAATTATATTTAACTATTTTATTCAGCAATAGTTAGTGGTATTCAAGTGTTTTATACAACTGTATTCAGTTGCAGTTAGTTATATTCAACTATTTTATTTAGTAGAAGTTAGTTTTATTTTGTTGCATTCAAGAGTTTATTCGGTTGTATTTTTGTTGTATTCAAGTATTTTATTCTGATGAATTAAGTTGTATTTTGTTGTAATATTCAACTATATACAGTTCTACTCAATTGTATTATTCGTATGTATTTCTCTTTATTCAGCTACAATCTTTATTATGTATCTTTCAAATACAGATTAATGAGGGATCGTTTTAGTTCGTGAGTTAAATTAGGAGAATATCATGTGATTTGATTTCCTTCCATTTTAGCGATATGTTACTATATTTAACGTTAATGCCGCTTGAATATAGCTAAATACATGTCAAACTTAGCTGGAATTTCAGTTTTTATACCTATATTTTTTGTTGTATTAATGATACAACAGCTTAAATATATGAAATACATTGTATATAACATAAAAGATACCTATAACACGTAATATAGCAAAGGGTACTATAAATGGCTAATTAGACCTAAAAGATGGTGCTTTATGAAATTTTCTATAATAAATATTTCATGTGGGTTAGATTGGTTCAACTCAGCCCTCCTAAGGGTGAGCCTTATTGAATCCCAAGTCTAGGCTTTCCTTGGGAGCGGGGTTGGGGGCCGGACTTGTTTACGGAAAAGGTTGTCCAACCATGCCACCATACCCCGTTAGAGATATTGGTGGGCCTAGAAGATTTTTATCTTATTATTAAAATTAATATTTACATCAGCTGTCTGCAATAATTGATATTGAAATATACTTTTTGCATATAAATTTATGTATCAAAAGATTAAAATAATTCAACTGCACTTAACTGACATCCATCACCCTTCCCCAATAATTCATATGGGTATAGTGCCTATTATACATGCGCTATACTTCAATTTGGAACCTCCCGACTAATTTTGCTTATTTAAGGAGTTTCAAAATTAGATAAAAAATCATTTTGGATCCTTCAGATCTTTCAAAATATTTGTTCGTTAACTTATTTTGCATTTTGTCATAATATCCGAAGAGCAAAAAAGTAGGGTTTTATTATATTGGGGGGATGGGGAGTGATGTTGTGGTGGAGAATAACTCAGTAAGCTATAGTTATTCTCCACAGTATCATGTTAAGTGGCCACTTACAATGGAGTACGATAGATTGATATCGTTGTTATGTAAAAAAAAATGAGTATGAGCAAACGTTCAGTGAATATTAGGGTAACTGGGAGATATCCGTATTCTATTAATTCGCAAGAGGTTGCTTTCTATGCTGAGTTTAACATCGAAGATGATGAAATTCTAACAGATTTTTTGAGGACTTCGGATGAATACCGGGAACTTCTTGCGATAAAAATATTGGAAATGTACGTCAAGGGTGAAGATATTCGTAATAATGAGGTTATGTAAAATAGGGATGTCCTTCAATCATCAAGTGGTTTTTTGGAGCAGTTCCGAACATGTTACGGGAGAAAGAATTTGGTCATATCCAAACTTATCTACATAGGCAAATTCGGAGAGAGGACATAATTTTTTTTCAAGTTTAATAATTCATAAGCCGAGTGGTAAAATTCAATTTTCCTTTGTGTTATGATGTTTATTTATTATATATTGAATTTTTATTAACACTCATACATTCCATATAGGGTACCAGTCATATATGAATTTTACAAGTTATGAAACAGCGAATAATTGAAATATGCTTAGTTTTGATGTGTTTGATCATGATGGTCCATCCGGGAGTCATCATCAATAGAATAATTCGCATCATAGAATGTCAACATAATATGACTTATAAGTGAAATGATAAAATTTATATGTAATATTTGGAAGAAACTCACTATTTTGTGGTTGTACAGTAAAACTAGCAATTTGAAGGTCCTGTCCTTATTCAATTTCCAGCAAATTAAATTACAACTTTTATAGTTAAAATAGTTAAAGTTAAACCAAAACTTCATAAAAGAAGACGAAAAAAAACCACAGCTGGTTCTTCACAGATACGTTTGTAGTCATGTATATGTGCATGTCTTTGTAGTAATTTACACATTATTATCTGCTACATAATAAGTTAGAACATTATTATTCGGTACAGGGCAAATATATATATTATAAATCTTTCATTACTAAGCCATTATTCAAATGGTGAAATGGATTGGGCCACTTTATCCTTAACCAAGTAAAAATTGCGTGGTAATCACTTTTTAAAATATTATTTATTTTTTATCTATAATTTTTAATGCGTAGCAACAATAGTCATTAATTTATTAAAATTAATATAAAAAATTATATTATTCTTTCTTCTATTTCTTTTTCTTCCCAAACCCTCTATCAAGTCTAGATATACCAATAATGGAGATAAGTCTAACTTGTGCTGACAACTATCAAATTCTTCCTACTCTCAATCAAATCAAAAAGTCTTGTTCCTGTGAAAATATACTGCCCTTTCTTTTTCAACTCATTTTGTAATCATACCCCAAAACAATATAAAATATCTATCAATTATTATTCACAATTTTGCTGTTAATAATGATTTTGATAATACGTTTTTTGGCGAGGCAAATATAGCCAGCGCAATTTGAGGTGTTATCAGGTTATACAAAATGCATAGTACAAGATATAAAGAGTCATGGTTGTGGTAGGTAGTTGGTCCTGAACCTAAAGTTAGAAATTCAAAAATTAAGGACATTTGGTCATTAACTAGAGTTACAAGCACATAAATTAAGGACAGATAATCCTTAACTTAGAGTCACAAATACAGAAATTAAGGATATGTAGTCCTGAACTTCGAGTTCCAAATTCAAAAGTTAAGGACAGAAAGTAACTTTAGGACATTCTTTTCTAAATGACCTAAAATATTGAACTAGGAATCTGATATTAAGGACAAACATTTCTGAAAGGTCATTAACTTATGAATATTAAGTGAAACAAGTAAACGTTAGGACATAATTTTCTAAACGTCCTGAAATATTGAACTAGGAATCTAATATTGAGGACAAACGTTTCTGAAATGTCCTTAACTTTTGGATATTATGCGAACCATGTCCTTAATATTTATGCAACATTCATGATGTTAAGGACATAATGTCCTTAACATTTACACTACACATATGAAGTTAAGGACATGATATCCTAAAGTTTAACAACGAAAGGTGCAAATACATAGCACTTTGTCCTTAATATTTACACAACATTCATGATGTTAAGGATACTTTGTCCTTAATATTTTACACAATATTTATGAAATTAATGATACCATGTCCTTAATATTTACACATCATTCATGAAGTTAAGGACATCATGTCCTTAATATTTAAGCAGCACCCATGTCTAACACATGGATAATTTTGTCCAGATGGGTAAAAGATTATTAAGCACTGGCTAAAAGGTAAATACATTCGGAACAGTAGATAGCGAGTAAATACATCTTTAAATAGTGGCTAACTGTGCACTTCTTCCATTAACTGAGGTCTTTGATATAAGCCGGACCCTTAAGGCCATTAAAGCAATGGACTTAGGATCCAAAATACTTAGGGCCCAATATATATATATATATATATATATATGTATATATATATATATATAATGTTTAAAAATTATGCACCACTAATAGGATTTTTAAATTATTTGGTTAAAATAGTTACAACTAAAAGATTTACACATCTTAAATTGTAGTCGTGTGACGATCCGGTCGGTCGTTTTAAGAATTTACGCCCTGATTACCTATTAACTTTTTTCCTCATATTTATGTTTGCTATTTTGAATATTCGGTTTTGAGTTTCAGAGACTTTTGGGACACTTAGTCCTTAAATGAGAGCCTAAGTGTTTTGGAAATTTGATCGTAGAAGGAACAGCGTGAAGACAACCTCAGAATGGAATTTTTATGGTTCTGTTAGCTCTGTTTGGAAATTTCGGGTTTAGGAGACTGTTCAGATTGTATTTTGAAAGTCCGTAGCTAATTTAGGTTTGAAATGCCAAAAGGTCGAATTTTGAAGTTTTTGGCTCGATAGTGAGATTCTGATCTGAGGTCAGAATGGAATTCTAGAAGTTGGAGTACCTCCATAGCGTTGAATGTGACGGTGAAAACTTTTAGGTCATTCGGACAAGATTTGAAATACTTTTTGGTCGAAAGCGTATTTTTAGAGTTTAGGGATTTTTAGACTTGATGTCTGTGGTTAATTCGTCGTTTCAATGTTGTGTTAGGTGTTTTAAGGATTGTTATAGTTTGGACTGTGGTATTAGACTTGTAGGTGCCTTTGGTTGAGATTCTGGGACCTCCGGATGATTTCGGATGGTTGACGTAAGGATTTTGGAGTTTGGAGTGGCAGCTTCAGCTGGTTTCCTATCATAAACACACCTGCGAGTGTGGGACCGCAGGTGTGGAGCCACAGAAGTGACATTTGGCACCCAGAAGAGGAAATGGGGAGGTCCACCAGGAGCCGCGGAAGCGGCAGAATTTCTGCAGGAGCAGTATCTCATCTGCGGATGGGGAGTCGTAGATGCAGAAATCAGGCTGAGCTAGTGATTATTGCAGATGCGTCCACTGGTCCGCAAAAGCGGAAACATAGATGTAGTCCCAAGGCCACAGATGGAGAAATCACTAGGCAGAAACATATAAATACTTGCCTTCGCGGAAATTTTGCTATTTTTCACCATATTTCAAAACGCGAAAAAGCTTGGAAAGCACTTTTCAAGTAGGATTTTCAATGGAGTTCATTGGGATAGGACTTTGGTCCCTAAACTAGTTATTGGAATGATTCTTATCTATTTAAGCATGAAATATTAAGGAAAACCAGTGAAAATTTGTGGGTTAGGGCTTGACTAAGTAGAGGCCGCTAAGTGATGCTTTAAGGGATCAATTAAGGTCCGATTTTGGTACTTTTGATATGATTGAAATCATGAGAGTGTAAGGATTCTAGAACTGTAAATTTTACATGATTTTGAGACGTGGGCCCGAGGGGCATTTTATTCATTTGACCTAATTTCGCATATTGGCTTAGAATTAAATTGTAGAATCAATTACTTGAAGTGTTATTTACATTATGAAGTTGAATTGAATAGATTTGGGCCATTTGGAGTCAAGTACTTGTGGGAAGAGCGTGATTTCATATTGATTTGAGCTGGTTCGAGGTAAGTGGCTTGCCTAACCTTGTGTGGAGGATCTCCCGCTTTGGATTTGGTATATTTGATAATTGAAATGCCTTGTACGTGAGGTGGCGAGTGCGTACTTGTGGTAATTGTTGAAAATCTGATTTTCATTAAGTAATTACTTGTATATTTCCTTTCCTATTTTATCACTTGCACTATTAGGCCTATTGTTAGCTTAGGAAAGCATGTCTAAGTGATTAATAACTTTATCTTCTCAAACAACTTTGTTTGAATTCTGTGCAGCATGCTAGGCTAGAATTACTGATGCCTTAATATGGAATTTGATATTTCTGAATATTTTTCCTGTTGTTGTTGTTGTTGTGTGATTTACATTGGGACTACGGATGTGGGATTCCTGTAGCTCCCCCTCGTCTGTTTACATTTGGGACTAAGGATGTGGGATTCCGATAGATCCCCCTACATAATTATATGGAACTATGGGATTTCACCCGATAGATTCTCTCAGTACTGTGTATTTACATTTGGCACTACAGAACAGGATTTCGGTAGATCCCCCTCACTATGAGATAGAATACGAGGCAGTATCCCCGAGAGATCCGTTGGATATGTATATTTGGGACTACAGGACGGTATCTTGGGAGATCCCAATTGTTATTTTGGTGGTGATACGTATCTCTTTTTGTGTTACTTTGTGTCTGCAATATTGTTGTTATCCTTATATCCCGTGTTACTTTTACTGTTGTACGTATTTATATTGTTCTATTATATGCTTTCGAATTGTATATTTTATTTAACCTTAATAGGGCTCTGATCCTCATAACTACCCGATCGAGTTTAAGCTTGGCACTTACTGAGTACCACTGAGGTGTACTCATGCCCTTTCTGCGCATATTTTTCATGTACAGATCCAGGTACTTCGACTTAGTCCTATCACCCTTGAGGCGAAGCGACTTCTCCAGAGACTTCGAGGTATATCTAATGAGTCTGCAGACCGAGGAGTCCCTTTCTATTCTCGCTTTCTAGTATTAGCCCTTCTGTGTTTCTTTTCTTTGCTAGATATTCTGGAGTGACACTGTTAGATATTCAAAGGCTTGTGGTTTCATGAGATTCCAGGTTTTGGAAAAAGTGTATTAGTTTTTGAGAAGTTGTATTGTATATGCCGAGCGGCAATTTAAATACTGTTTCAATCGGTTTTTTGGCTTTTATTTATTTCTTCCGCAAGTTTTGTTCATTTTCTTCATTGTTAGGCTTGCCTAGTCTTAGAGATTAGGTGTCGTCACGAATGTTCGTGAAGGGCGAACTGGGGTCGTGACAAGTTGGTATCAAAGCTCTAGGTTCATAGGAGTCATGAATCACAAGATGGTTTATTAGAGTCTCGTTGATCGGTACAGAGACATTTGTACTTATCTACGAGATGCCATGTAACTATTAGAAAATTTCTTTTTCATTGGATTTCCATGTCGTGTAAGATGTTTGAAATCACATTTCTAAACCTTCTATCTTCTATTATCTCACAGATGGTGAGGACACGTGCCACCTGAGATAACCAGGCACTCACGCCCTCTATTGCAGCCGTCGTAGGCCGGGGCTAGGGTAGAGGTCGAGGATGCGCACGTGGTGTAGCCAGAGCACCCACTCAAGTTGCCACCGAGGAGCCACCAATAGTGCCAATCGGATCCTAGACACCAGATAAGCCTACTGCTACTACCACTAGCACTACAAGAGACTCTGGCACAGTTAATGAGCATGTACACCACTTTGGCTCACGCAGAGTTGCTTCCCCTTGCTGCAGCTACATCCCAGCTCGGGGGAGGAGCACAGAATCCCGCCGCCGCACTCCTGAGCACCGAGTGCATGTTGAGCAGGTCTTAGAGATTATTCCTGTATAGCCTATAGTCCATGATCAGCCCGAGGACAGGAAAACAACTTCCGAGGATGACCATTTGAGGATGGAGAGGTTCAAGAAGTACAAGCCTCATGTATTCAGTGGTCTAGCATCGGATGATGCTTTGGGATTTCTATATGAGTACTACCGCATTCTCCTTACCATATGTATATCATGATCGAGCGAGGTTTCATTCACTACTTTCCAGCTTTGAGGAGCCGCCTATGAGTTATGGCGCACCTATGAGTTAGACAGTCCGGATGAGGCTACTTCACTGAATTGGGCTCAGTTTTCAGATCTATTTCAGAGAGAGTATATTCCTCAAAGCCTTAGGAACGCATGGCATGCAGAGCTTGAGCATTTGCACTAGGGTGCTACGACTGTCTCAGAGTATGTAGTCCGTTACACTAGTTTGGCTACGCATGCACTAGCCTTGGTTTCTACTATCCGCAAGAGGGCTCGTCGGTTTATTGAGGACCTTATTCCTAATATTAGGTCTAACATGGATCGTGAGTTGGAGATGGATATTTCTTACCAATAGGTGGTGAGGATTTCTAGGAGGATTGAGGGTGTGCATGATAGGGAGAGAGAGGATAGGGAGGCCAAGAGGTCTCGAGTGTAAGGCCATTATTCTGATACCGTGCCCCAGCTTCAAATTGTCATGGTAGGGGTTATATGAGTCGCCCTGTTCATTCAGCTCTTCCAGCAGCCAATCGCAATTCAGCTCCTCCTAGACCTCTGGAGCCTTATTATGCACCTCCGGTATCTAGCGCGCTTCCTACGTGAAGTGCTTTCAGTGGTCAATCCAGCAAATCTGATCCGAGCTAGTCACAGCTGCCACGTCCCCCTAAAGCTTATTTTGAGTATGATGACACACGCCATATGTGAGGGATTTCCCCAGACTTCAGGGGGTACAGCTCCATGGACTTCTCAGCCACAACATGCCCCGCAGAGTTCTCAGGCTATTGGTACAGCTCCAATTGCTACCCCACCTACTCAGATAGCTGGAGGTGGAGGTCGGGGAGGTAAAGGTCACCTTAGAGAGGGAGGCCACGCCAGATACTATGCCCTTTCTGTCTGTACAGAGGATGTCACGTCTGATTCTGTTGTCACATGTATTATACTGATTTTTCATATAGGTGCATCGATTTTATTCGATCTACGATCCACTTACTCTTATGTGTCTTCTCATTTTTCTCCGAATTTCGGTGTACCTCAGGATTTTTTTAGTTTCCCTATTTATGTTTCTACTCCTGTGGGATATTCTCTTACTGTGGATCGTTTATCGGTCGTGTTTGGTTGATCTTAGTGGTTTTGAAACTATAGCCGATTTATTGTTGCTCGGCATGATAGATTTTGATATTATCTTGGGCATAGACTAGTTGTCGCTGTTGACACTCAATTTTTTCTCTATGGTTTAACATGCAAAATAACTTCAAAATAGAATATATATATATATATATATATATATATATATATATATATATATATATATATATATATATATATATATATATATATATATACATATATATATATATACATATATATATATACATATATATACATATATATATATACATATACATATATATATATATATATATATAAAAGCATATTCAAGTGTTTTATTATTATTATTTTTTCATAATTTTAAAGGTTTTCTCAATCAATTTATTTTCCCTTTTTATCATAAAACCCAATAATCATTTCCAAAAAAATTGATTCATTTTTCGGAACTTCGTTTTATGCTAAAATATAGCGAAGGTAATTTTTGCATATTTTTTATAAATTTATTTAGTATTTTTCAAAGCTAAAGTGAATAATTGCAATACTAACCTCTTTTAAGATTTAATAGCGTGTTTATTCATAAAATTAAGTCCTATATTTTTAAAGTATCCAATATATATCATAAATCATTTTAATGTTTTTAATTTATTTTCAAAAATTAAATTATTATTTTTATAAATTAAATAGGGGGAAATTGGCAATTTAAATAATTGCCCAGTTACATTTCAATTATAGCCTAAATCCTACCCCAATTTAAATTCAATTTTCCCAGCCTAATTCCATTAACCCCTACCCCCAACCTGATTTAATGATCCAACCTGGATCTTCTACCTAACCCTTTCAATCTTGACCGTTGATTATTTAAATCAATGGCCAATATGTGCCATTTTCCTTTTTTAACCCTAAACGACCCCTAAACCTACCTCGTTTTTCACCTACAACCGCCCTTGAATTCCTCTTCTCTCTCAACTCTCTCTGAAACTCTCATGAACCCTAGCCGCCCCATCTAATCCTACCCTAATCCACCTCAAGCCATGCCTAATCCATGGCCTCTCAAGGCTATTTGATATATGTATCAGACTCCTATGGCTCCTGGGTGTTGGTTTCTATGGTTTCATGGCCAGACCTCGAGGGAATCTGGCCCAATCCGTGTTTGATTTCTGTTCATGGTTTTTCTCTGGCCATCCATGACCTTTCTCCGGCCATTCATGGACTTTCAAGGCAGATCTTGGACTTTCCTAGTTAGATGGATACTTTCAAGGCCTTTCTCACCTCTTCTGGGTTTTTCAAAACCCTAATCTTTAAGATCTTTTTATTTTTCTCTCAGATCCACCATAGATTTGTGCTTACTATAAATTTTTTAAGTGTTTTCTCGAAAGGTCTTCAACTTTTCTTTCAAAAGGTCTCTTCATCGGGGTTTCCTTTAAAGATTTTCAAAAAATCTCTTCTCTGATTCTTGATGTTGCTTTATGATTTCATTATGTTCAAACTACTTGTTATGCTTTTCTTATACTTGAGTCAGCATGTTAAAACCCTAATTCCTTTTTGTCTCAACCGAGTTTTAAAACTGCATACTTAAATGTGTACTTCCTCGATTAAGTTCTTCGTTCGTGTTTAAATTATTGGCATCTGATTTTTACTATCTTTAAACTCAATTATTGTGGAAAACCCTAGGTCTTTTGGTATGAGACTATTCGTTTAAAAGCATACCTGACTCGATTAAAGGTTCCTTGTTTCAGACACTCTTTTCTTTATGTGAAATCTGATTCTGAGATTCCAATCGTTTTACCTCGACTATTGTTGGAACCATAACTTCTCAAAAGGTTTCCTCACTTGATACTGTGAGACCTAACTTGTATTTTACTCTCTTATTCGTTTTGGCTAATATGTGTGTGCTTGACTATCTAACTTTGTTCACTACTGAATCCTATGCTTATTTCTGCTACTATTGTATGTTGTTTCTTTTGCCAATGTGCTTGGCCTCGCATGTCTGATGTTTCTGTTCACTCTATTTATATACTAATTGATCTTTCTTGATATTGAGATGAATTGAAAAAGTTTTCTTACAAGCCCTAATTTCTACTGATTTGTTTAAAGTTAATTGATTCCCTTCCTTTGCTATAATATTTTACCTTACTGAATTATTTCCAAAATAAGTTTATTTTCGTACTTAGACTTGGTCGTTTGCTTCATGCTTTTACTACCCATTTTATGACAGTAATCAAATTTGTCCCCAAACTGATTCTCTTTCCTTAATTGAAACCTGTTAATACCCGTTAAGCCATGATTCCTTAATTAAAGGGAATTACTGGGGTTAATTGATTATGACTTGTGATTTTTTCTATGTTTCTGTTAAGACTTTACTTATTACCTTACTTATCACTTGTTTTCAAGACTATATATACCCACCCCCTCTTTTCTTTAAGAGATGAACATCTAAGTTCAGAACACACTTCACTCAAAACTCTCTCTTTTCTCTATTACGACTTATGTTACTGCTTTGTTTAGCTGGCTGAAAGCCAAGGCTAGGTTGTGGAAATATGCTTACTTTTCCTTTTTGCACTTTTCTTCTTTACTAGTATGTCCTAGTTAATTTTCAAGCATCAACATCATACTATTTATCTAATTGTCCAACTTCTCTCATGCTTGCCCACTTCTACTTATGTTTTTACAATCAAGTTACATTACTAGCATGTTGAAACATGTTCCCTTCCTCTTTTAGAATAATTCTCTCATATGTGTATGAATCCCAAACCCCACATCCCCTCTTTGTGTTTTTGTTCTGTGGTTGGTTTTTGGATATGCTAGCATCATCTATTACCGTCCATGTCAAAACCTGACCCCCCAGGGTCAAATGCTTATTGCAATGTATTCCCAAAACGCCTGCATCCTTTGTGCAACAACTACTGATTCTGTGAAATTTGAGTTTCACTACTACTGTTTTCAAATCACCCCTTAATACTTACTATTTCCAACTTAGTTTTAAATAAATCTCTATGTTCTGCACTTGCATTATATTCCTAGAACCTAAGTTCTGGCCCGCTTGTGTGAGCCTTGCCTTGGGACCCTTAAACTCCCTCTAAACTTGGAAACATAAGGGTTGGCCCTTCCACACTGCACTTATCTCTGTTTGGTTATGCAAACCCGGGTGTAAGAATTTCCCGGGGTCCCTTGAGATCCTTAGGGAACTTTGGCACACCCATGTCTGATAAAGGCTTTGAAACAAGTGGAATTTGAAGTGTTTTATTCCATAACCCATAGAGGAAGTCATAATCAGGTTTCCTATGGTTGTAACTTCTCATTTTACACTTTTCTAATGTAATTCAGTATTTGGTCTGTAACAATTTGTAACAAATATTGGGGTCGGCTAGTCAAAGGGACGAGGTAATTATGTATGTTTTAGCTATTAGAAGGGTAGATAACATGCCTATGGGGTCTATTTTCAAATTCTGCATATGTTAATTCTACACGTAGATAACATGCCTAAAGGGTATGTTTTCATATTCTGCATGTGTTAATTTTACACGTAAATAACATGCCTATAGGGTCTGTTTCCAGATTCTGCATGTTTTAATTCTACACGTAGATAACATGCCTATAGGAATTTTTAAAAAAAATAAATTATGCATGTTTTAATTCCACACTTAGACACCACGCCTATAGGATCTAGAATCAAACATCGTGTCTACAAGATTAAAAATCAGTTTTAAAATTAAATGCCATGTCTATAGGATTAAAGTCAGTATTTTTATAGAAATCATGCCTATGGGAATTCCATTATAAATCCGTCCTGCTTCATTTCATGTTCAATTAGATACCATGGCAATAGGACAAAAGTTGACCTCAAATACTTAGACACCATGTTTGTAGGAACAAAAATAAGTTATAATAGAAATCATGCCTATAGGACCTAAAACCAGTTTAGTCAAAAAATCAGTTTGACTCGTATTGTTCTGAAACAGTTTAAACAACTTACTCCTTTCATTAACGTGGTTTAGAAAGCATGCCAATAGGATCCAAATTGCTCATTTAAAATTTTTACTGCTTGGCCATTTTGAATCAGTAATAGATATCATGCTTATAAGGTATGAACAAGACACACTTAGGCAAGCCTTAGATAATAATGGTAAAACTGAATTCGCCTTTGTCTAATTTGAAACTGCTACAACCAGCAGGCAGGCCTGACTCAGACTTCTTATCTGAGTTATGTAATAAATTGGTGTGTTTTGACAACGAAAACTCCCGTGTCTTAGTACTTTAAATTCTAACCTAATGTATTTAAGTCATGCTATTTATGTGCTTCACTTGAGGACTTATGTATGAGCCTCTTAGTTGTTTACATGTTTTCCTTAATATGCAGTCCTATGTGTTTTAAATGTTGCCTTAGTCTTTTTACCTTTAAAAACCCAAGAGTCGGCCCAAAATCCTCCCTCTTATAGGAATAGTAGTCCTAAATTCCTCTGGGACTAATAGGAATAGGACGGGTAATAGCATGTAATAGAGGTTGAGACTAATCCGTGCTTTAATACCTTAACGGGGTGGGAAGGGTATATATGAATATGATGATCGGTGTGCTAATACCACGTGTAGCCCCTCTTTGTGAAGTGATTATCGGGTATTGCATTGATATGATCCATATATTCGTCAGCATGCTTAGTTATAACTCTTTCAAAACTTTGCTTTATTTTATCATTTCCAAACACTTGTGCATTTGAAATCCCCTCTTATTTGAGCCTTGTTTGTTTATATGTTAATTGCACAAATTCACAAAGAACTATCTAGCCGGAAACCACTCTAGTGGATTCTGAGGGGTGCCTAACACCTTTCCCTTGGGATAATTTCAAGCTCTTACCCTATCTATTTTCATCAAAAATGTGGTTGTAGTTGAACCCTATAGGTGTCCTAACACACCTTAAAATCATTAGATGGCAACTCTTCAAAATTGCAAAACCCCTTTCCTAAAAGGAAAGAGTTGTACCAACGGAATGTTATAAACCCGATTCCGCAAAGAAAAAAAGAGGCACGACAGCACAGGGACTCTACTAGAGATGTTTTTTAGGCTTTTATCATTTCAGATTATTCTTGTGCATTTGTACTTCTCTCTATGCGCAATTATCTGTTCAATTACTTAAGCATTTAATTTCTTCTTTAAAAGAAAAACTGACATATCTTCCTTATTTTCTTTTCTTTATTTCTTTAAATTATGAAACTGTTATATTTATCACTTTCTTAATGTGCAAATACATGCCAACATGCTTTCAATTATTGCATACTCATACTCCACTCGTGCCAAAACAAATACTATAGCAACACTTATAATGAGTGGCTGCACTATTCCTATATCATTACCCCCTAAATTTAGAAAGGCATTTTTACGATAAAATTTGTCGATCAGCGGTGCGGTCAACGGTTTCGAGTCTTCCCCTTTGAGTCTTCCACTTAAGGGTAACAATGTAAAACCCCATAAAAACCTTACTCTCCTTAAATTGTGCATGTATCATGGTCAAACCTAGCCAGATCAGTTATGTTGTCCACATAATGATCCTTTAAGATAGCCCCGCCCACAGTCCACTAGGTTTCCCTAAACCCAAAATGGACGTCGTCACGTTCTGTACATTTATTTAGAGAATTAGATTCTTCATGCTAATAATTGATATCAAATAGTCGAGTCTGCTGGCGGAGGGTCTAACCTTATTTTCCTTGTAGAAATATTAGGCACGTCCCCAGATTCGGCATGGTCACCAACATCCACCCAAGGTTGCTAAGCTGGTGGAAAGATTTACACTCTAGTGATCAGAATATCATCAGAAAATATCTAGGAAATCTACAATCCCTCCTGGAAATCCAACCCAATAACATGATCATAGAAGTTGTCACATTATTTTTGGATTGCGAAAGAGCCGTATTCTGCTTTGGGGTATTGAAATAACACCTTTGCTGGAGAAGATAGGAGGATTGGCTGGCCTAGTATGGGAAACTTCGGCTTAATTCTCGAGAATCGCAAAGGTAGAGGCTTCCTTAAAATGATGGGTTTGAAGAAGAATCCAGAATTGTCATGGTTGAAGGATTCATACATCCCTTCTGACTATTTGTACAAAAGGTACGATCATACCAAATCTTATCGCACCAACACTGGCAAGTTTTCTATCACATCCTTGAGAGACGTCCACCGCAGGTTTTTCATCTTCATATTTTTCTTCCTGGGTGTAATTGTATTTCCAATGAATAAAGGTAGAATTCATACTAGGTTGGCAATGGTGACCAAAACCCTAATGGAGGGGATTGGTGGGCAAGCATTCAGTAATGTACCTATAATTATTGCAGACATATACCGAGCCTTAGAGAAGTGTCAATGAGGAGCAAAAAACTTCGAAGGCTTCTATCTACTACTTCAACTTTGGCTCATAGAGCATTACCAAAGGGGGAATATCAACAAGGAAATTAGCGTAGAGACTGGGATGTTCACATCGCTTTCCACCATCCAAAGCAAATGAATTACATCCCAGACATGTTCGCTCAGCCTGAGGATGTTAAGAGATGGGTTGAGCTGTTGATAATCTGATCGAGGAACAAGTTTAGTGGATATTCGAATGGTTTCCAACATCGTCCGATCTAGAGACGCACCTTCCCTGATACTAATTGGTCAGAGGGGAACCTACCATTATGTTCCTCTGCGAGTTATAAGGCTAGATGGTAGGAAGAAGTTCATGCCTAGGGTTGTCAAGATGAGCCACTTTCCAGTTGACTTCTAAGGTGATGATAGTCCTTACAAGTACAAAGCCCAACACATGTGGTATAGCAAGATCGTAATGGAAAGAGACAACATAGAGCCACACAGATACCACACCAATTGCACTCTTTTCTATTCTAGTTTTTTTGGAAGACAGCCATGATGGTTTGGGCCAGCCAGGGTTTGCTCGAGGCCATAGGATAGAGACAAAAAGGATAAAGCGCAAGTCAAGTACAACTAGTTGCACAAAAGGATCCGTGAGTGCGAAAGTGAACATCGTAAAATACAAGAGTCCAACCAGAAGTTGATCGAAGAATCGAAAGATATGGCTACCATTGCCAAGAAAAGACTAGATACTTGGAGCAAGGCATAGTGGAACTGGAAAGAATGTTTCTTAAAAGGGTTGAAGATTGTCAAGAGCCTAAGGGGGATGAAGGCGGATATCTAGCCAGAGCATACCTGTTGTTAGGATTTCGCGAGTTGGGGAAGTTATTCGACAGAGCCAAGGATGCCAAAATCTGGGGCAGGTCAAGATGAGCCACTTTCCAGTTGACTTCTAAGGCGATGATAGTCCTTACAAGTACCAAGCTCAACACATGTGGTAGCAAGATCGTGATGGAAAGAGACAACATAGAGCCATATAGATACCACGCTAATTGCACTCTTTTCTATTCTAGTTGGTTGGAAGACAACCATGATGGTTTGGGCCAACCACGGTTTGCTCGAGGCCATATGATTATAGACGAAAAGGCTTAAGCACAAGTCAAGTACAACCAGTTGCGCAAAAGGATCCGTGAGTGCGAAAGTGAACATCGTATTTTTCCAACCAGAAGCTGATCGAAGAATCGAAAGATATGGCTACCATTGCCAAGAAAAGACTGGATACTTGGAGAGAGGCATAGTGGAACTGGAAAGAAAGTTTCTTAAAAGGGTTGAAGATTGTCAAGAGGCTAAGGGGGCTGAAGGAGGATATCTAGCCAGAGCATACATGTTGTTGGGATTTCGCGAGTTGGGGAAGTTGTTCGACAGAGACAAGAATGCCAAATCCGAGGAAGGTCCTTTTGGGACCAAGTAGATAGGAATTTATCTTCTTTGCTTAAAATGTAACAAGGCCAATGGCCACATTAGTGACTTGTATTTCTTGTGGATTTGGGATTCCTCTCATCTTTATCAATGAAAGGAGGTATTTAGCATTCCAATTTCTCCAAATCAACTTGTCGCTAGGCCCACCTAGGGCGCAACGAGGTTCCAAGATTAGGACACGTTTTACATTCCTACACTACATGTTTAAATATTGCAATACTTTTTATTATCCTTACTAACTTGTTTACCTTTTTGTTATGTTTGTTATTTCCCTCCCCAAAGGTTAATTCGTGCACTATGGCAAAATTATCTTATGCAGAGGGGCACATCTCAAGAATTGGACCATCAGGACAGCCAGAGCCCGGCGAGCCTTAGGGTAGCAAGGCTAAAACAAGCACTATTTACTGTTTTATTTATTAATTGATTTTCTTTCTGCATTTTTCAATTTAGCAATAAGACCTTCAATGTTCGAAGTAATTACTCAATTTATCAAAGAATGTTGATTTTTTCGTATGAATTAATATTTATTTCTACTGTCTTCCTCATTACTTTATAAATACAACATTACTAGTACTTACCTTGATGAATTAATAATTGTGATGTGCAATGAGACAACGCAACAAATGGATATTGATTCAGAAGAAGATGACATACCTGATGATATCGTCAAACAAGTTGAGAAATTTGAGAACAGATCTAAGTCCAACCTTGACGAAACAGAAACTGTCAACCTCGGAAATGTCAAGGAAACAAGAATCAGCATTCACCTATCTCCATTATAGAAGAAAGAATACAAAGAGTTTCTAAAGGAGTATGAGGACATATTTGCCTGGTCGTATGACGACATGACTGGTATAAGTACGTCTATTGTGGCGCACAAACTGCCAACCGATCCAATGTGTCCACCGGTTAAACAGAAGCTCAAAAATTTCAAGCCTGACATGAGTCAAAAAATCAAAGAAGAAGTCGCCAAGCAAATCAAAGCTATGGTTCTCAGGGTGGTTGAGTACCCCACATGGTTAGCCATAAATTCCAGTACCAAAGAAGGATGGGAAGGTCAGAGTCTTTGTCGACTACTGGAATCTCAATCTGGCCAGCCCCAGAGATCAATTATGTTTGACGAATATGCACATCCTGATTGGCGATTGCACCAAGCATGAGCAATAGTCATTCGTGGATTGCTTCGCTGGTTACCATCAGATATGGATTGATTAGTAAGATGATGAGAAAACGGCTTTCATCAAGCCATGGGGAGTGTATTGTTACAAAATGATGCCATTCGCCCTAAACAATGCAGGGGCGACCTACATGAGGGCCATTACAACCATTTTCCATGATATGATACACAAGGAGATAGAGGTATATATGGATGATAGTATCATCAAATCCAAGAAAGCCACTGACCACATAGAAGATCTGAGGAAGTTTTTCAACAGACTACGGAGGTACAACCTGAAACTAAACCCATCAAAGTGTGCATTTGGAGTTCCTGCTGGAAAGATGCTTAGGTTCATTGTGAGCTACAGAGTAATGGAACTGGATCGATCAAAGGTCAAAGCCATTCAAGAATTACCACCACCAAAGAACAACAAAGATGTGATGAGTTTCATGGAAGGCTAAACTTCATCAGCCGATTCATAGTAGAGTCTACAGTTATCTGTGAGTCAATATTTAAAATGCTAAAGAAGGATGTCGCTACCAAATGGACCAATGACTGCTAAAAGTCCTTTGGTATAATCAAGGAATATCTGTCAACACCACCAATCCTAGTTCCTCCCGAGCGAGGCAGACCCTTACTGCTCTACCTTGTAGTGTTAGATGGAGCTTTCGACTGCATGTTGGGACAACATGATGAAACAGGGAGAAAGGAACAAGCCATTTGTCATCTCAGCGAGAAGTTCACTCCATATTAGGCCCGGTGTTCTCTTCTGGAACGCACTTGTTGTGCTTTGACTTGGGCAGCTCAGAAGCTGAGGCATTACATATATGCCTATACTACGTACCTTATGTCAAGGATTCGAAAGCCCATGCCAACTAGAAAGCTAGACAAGTGGAAAATCCTGTTGAGTGAGTTCGACATTGTTTGTGTAACTCAGAAGGTGGTCAAAGGACAAGCACTGGCAGATCACCTTGCCGAAAACCCTGTGGATGGAGGATATGAAACCTTGAAAACATATTTTCCTTAGGAAGAGGTATCATTCATAAGAGAAGTCATTGCAGAATCCTATGACAGCTAGAGAAAGTTCTTTGATGGAGAAGCAAACTTCAAAGGAGTTGGCATAGGAGCGGTCTTAGTATGAGAAACTGGTCAGCATTATCCAGTGTCTGCCAAACTCAGGTTCCCCTGTACCAACAATACGACTGAATAAGAAGAATGTATCTTAGGGCTCAATATGTCCATTGACATGAACGTCCAAGAGCTCCTGGTGATCAGAGATTCAAATTTACTCAAACATCAGGTACGAGAAGAATGGGCAACCAAGAATTCTAAAATATTCATGTATCTGCACCATGTACAGGAATTGAGAAAGGGGTTCATTAAAACGGAATTCTGATATGTTCCCAGAATCTAGAATGAGTTCGCCGATGCATTGGCTACCCTATCATCAATGATACATCATCCCGACAAGAATTTCATCGATCCCATTCCAGTGAAAATTTATAATCGGCCAGCTTGTTGTGCTCATGTTGAGGAGGAAGCAGACAGAAAACCTTGGTTTTATGATAATAAGGAATATTTGGCAAAAGGAGAATACTTGTAGCTTGCTAATATTATTCATAAACGTACACTTCGGAGATTCTCCAACAACTTCACCGGAGGAATCCTGTATAGGAGGACTCCTGGTTTAGGATTACTAAGATGTGCCGACACAAAGGAAGTATCCAGGCTACCAGAAGAAATTCATGCTGGGACCTGTGGTCCACATATGAATGGTTTTATCTTAGCAAAGAAGATAGTCTGAGCTGGTTACTTTTGGATGACTATGGAAATAGACTGCATCCAGTATGTCCGAAAATTCCATAGCTGTTAAATACATGCAGACACCTCCAAGAGAGATCAGCATAACAAGCTCACCATGGCCATTCACCGATTGGGGAATGGACGTCATTGAACCAATCGAGCCTGTCGCTTCCAACAGACACAGGTTTATCCTAATGGCAATCGACTAGTTCACCAAGCGGGTTGAAGCAGCGTGCTACAAAGCAGTGACCAAGAAAGTCGTGACAGACTATGTCTGCGACCACATTATTTGACGATTCGGTATTCCAGAATCAATCATTACTTATAATGTCTCCAATCTCAACAGCTACTTGATGAAAACCATGTGTGAAACCTTTAAGATCAGACACAAAAATTCCACAGCCTACAAGCCTCAAATAAATGGAGTCGTAGAAGACGCCAACAAGAATATCAAGAAGATATTGAGGAAAATGAGAAATTCTTAATAGAATGTGCTACCTTATGAATAAGTTTATGCAGCGCGAATCAAGATTAGTTCAGGGGACTTTATTTTAAACTTATCTACTCGATTTTAACTAAGTTTTCATATTTACAGAAGGTAACAAATTTTTTTATAATATATACAAATTCGGTCGAAATCTATAATTTATCTATAACTTCAATGCAAAACTTTGGTACAAAATTCGGTCAAATATTACAATTTATATACAACTAATATACAATTATGTAAGTTATTGGTATCTTGTATGTCAATTTCATGCTCGAAATACAAAATATATACAATTTTATGTCTTCTTTTTCGAGTTTCTATCTGTAGTTCTATCCAAAACTACCTCAAATATTCACTAAATTATCTCAAAATTGATAATAAACTCCAAACAAATATTACCAGTCATTTGCAACAATACTCAATCCACACAAATAATAATTTTGCAAATTTTGATTCCGAATTCAATGCTTCTAAATTTTTTAATAGATATCAATGGAGTTAAGCTCATTATATCCGATCAACTTCAGTTAAGTTTCAATTACACGTGGTCAATTAGTTTCGATTTAGTTCCAAACACCACTTTTGTCGACAATGTCTTGTAATCTTTATTCATCTAAAAAAAAGTTCTGGCAACCCATTTGTATTGGTGCTTTATGTATATTTTCTATGACTTTTAATTAGTTAAATTATGTTTTTCACCAATCTTCAAAGATTCGAGCATGTTGATCTGCAAAAGCCGAGTCGAAGAGGAACTAAGAGAGAAATATCTGTTATGGAGTAAGGGTGTAAACTGGTCCGGGCCTGAACCGGGATCAGACCGGACTCGCGATCCTGGCGGGCCTGGTGGGCTGGTCTTGGCGGTCCCGGGCCTGGCGATTCTTCACTTTTGGACCGGCCTGGCGCGCCCAACGGCTCTTTTTTTTTTTAAAATAAAAAAATTTAAAAAAAAAATCAGTAACGGCTCTTTTTAAAAGTAGCAGTTTGAAACTTTGTAAAATAGCCATTTTGTCCCCAAACTTTATATAATTACAATTTTCCCATATCTCAACTATAAATACCCTCTCATATTTTCATTTTTCACCAATTCATCAATATCTCACAATCTCTCTCAATCTTTCTTTCAATCTTTCTACTACAATTGATTAATTTATTGTTGAAAATTCGTGAAAAATTGTGAAGTTGTTGAATTGAAGTTTTCAAGTATTCAACGATTTTCAATTTTCAAGAAGTTGTTCGGCAATCCGGTAAACTCGTTTCAACTCTTACGTTTTAATAATATATTTTTGTGTTGTTTAGTTTGCATAATTATAATTAATATGTCATTTTCTTTGAAAAAAATTTCGGTAAAGGAAAAGGTAAAACCGGTGAAACTAGTGGCCATAATACTACCCTTCCCCCGGCTCCCCGACCTACAAAAGATAAGCAAGTTGAAAGTAGTCGCCAACCTAGACGTCCTACACCGCCTCTCGTAATTCTTGATTGTAATCACCCTTGTTATCAATTTACCGATAGTGAATTTCTACATGATGTTGCAGTAGGTGATATATTAGATGATAAAATTATGAATGCTCTTTATCCTAATGAACCTATCTTAGAGGAAAATGATGATGATGATGATGATGATAAAACCCAAGAACCAGATTTAGATGATACACCTACTATTCCTGTTCATAACTCAAGTAATACACCGGCACACCCACCTGTACAAACTCCAACATTTAGTAGACAACCTGCTAAACGTACAAAAACATCAATAGTTTGGAATTTTTTTACTCAAGTAAGAGAATAAATAAGGCTAAGTGTAAAACTTGTGGGAAATTACTGGTTCATAAATTTACTGGAGACCGTAGCGGCACAGGTAGTTTGGTTAGGCACATAAAAATACACCCTAATGATAGGGCTATATTTTTTCAAATGCAAGCACAGCAAGAGGGGACAAGTGTAGATTCTGCGGTTAACCCTAGTACATATTCAAATCTAGTTCAACCAGGAATTAACACTATCACCGGAGGTATTTTATATTACGATCCAAATAGAGATCGTGAAGAATTAGTAAAGATGATTACTGTTATGTGCTTACCTTATACTTTTGCTTCTAATCCTAATTGTGTTCATTATATTAGAAGAGTTTTTAATCCTACTTATAAAATGATGAAATGCTTACTACCCAAGATTGGATGAATGTAAAATTCTTTTAGATTTTTTAGAACATTTTTAAGTTGCTACAAATGCATTTTCTGGGCAATATTATCCTACTATTTCAAGTTGTTTAGTTTATATTGCTGCACTAGCTGATTTGTTTGTTGAATTTGGCGAGGGTGGGGATATTTATGAACTTGCTATAAATGAAATGAAACAAAAATTTTAAAAATATTTTTTCCCTATCCCTCCTATTTTTGGTGTTGCTGCAATGTTAAATCCTACAATGAAATTGGGAGGTCCTCATTTTTGGTATTTCAAATATTTATAAGGCTTTAGATCTTTCAAACGAGGAAATTGCTACACTTGCAGATGCAAAAGCATCAATTAAAATTAATGCTCAAACTGTTTATAATACTTATATAGTTGTGTTAGAGCATGCTAGGCCAAATATTCCAACCCCTACTTCGTCTAGCTTACAATCGTCTAAAAGAGCTGCGGGCTTAACAACTCTTAAATCTTGGACGGAGTTACGGGGTTCTCAAGGTGATAATTATGATGAAACTTCACATCTAAATGAGCTTAAGTTTACGTGTCTCAGGGACTTGAAAGGAGAATCCAGACGGCTCTTTCGATCTTTTGGAATGGTGGAAGTCAAGGGAAAAATATTTTCCGGTTCTTGCAAGGATGGCTCGGGATGTTTTATATCAATTCAAGTTTCAACTGTTGCATCGGAGACCGCTTTCAGTCAAGCAAGACTACAAATTGGTGATCATAGAGCGGCGATGAGGGATAGCTTGGAAAAATCGGTGCTTTTTAGAGATTGGATCCGGCAATAGATGAAGCTTATGAAGAAATGATAGCGGAACATTCGGAGGATTCGGCTTCGCCCAGAAGTGGTGGTGAACAAGCTTCGTTTTCACCACCACCAACACAACCTCCTCCCAACCTTGACGGATTTATGAGATTTGTTAGAGATACAATGTAGATTATGGTGTAACTTGTACACTGGCACATCTTCTTTTAGTTTTTTTTTCCTTTTAATGGTGGTATTAGTACCTTATTGTGCTCATTCCATTGGGGGAAGGAAGACTAAGAAAGATATGCCATTTTGGGCAATAAAAATTATCAGACATATCCTTGAATATCTTATTTCTCAATATTTCTTTGTCTTTAATAACATATATACATAAGATACAATATATATAAGAGAATATATATATACAATATACATAAGAGATCTAATATATACTACGACAAAATATATATACATAATATACAAAATATATAGTACATGAAATTATATAAGAGAATATATGTATACATAAGATACAATATATACTACAAGAAAATATATAGAGAATATACATATATACAAAATATGCAATATATACTAATTAGTAAAACACAATATACTAATTACTACAACACAATATATACATTATATACAAGAGAATATATGTATACATAAGATACAATATATACTACAAGAAAATATATAGAGAATATACATATATACAAAATATACAATATATACTAATTAGTAAAACACAATATACTGATTACTACAACACAATATATACATTATATACAATATATACTAATTACTACAACACAATATATACATAATATACAATATATACTAATTACTACAACACAATATATACATAATATACAATATATATTAATTACTACAACACAATATACAATGAAATATATATTATATATACTATACCAATAACTTAGTACACTATACTAATAACTACTATACAAGATATTGCCATAACCCCCCCTCCGGTCAGGCCCGCCAGGCCCGGCCCGGGCCTGGGCCAGTTTACACCATTATAAATATGGAGAAGAAAAACAGAAATGAATGAAGTCTAAAATGAGTAAGATTGGAATTAAATTTATTATTTTCCATATAAATGATAAATTGCATATGCAAATATAATTAAGTAGCAACCTATTTATGAGGGTTAAATATATTAATATAGTATAGATAGGTAAAAAGTCCTTAGTTGAGGTAGCGAATTTTGACGATGATAAACAAAAGCGAAATTTCATAAAGTACTATCTTTTAGTGGTAATTAGCTATTTATTGATATCATTTACTATAATACGGATTATAGATACGTTTTCTGTTATTATAAGATATATTATAGGTATTTAAGTTAATATATTCATGAATACAATAGCAAAAATAAGTGTGAATCAGGGAAGTCCATCTAATCAGTTGTTGTATTCGAGTGTATTTGACTATATTCATGGCGTCAAACATGAGATTATAGCTGGACAGATTATTGTATTCGACTGTATTCATGGCATGAAACATGATAGTACCACTATTTTAAATGGAATGTGAGTCAATTAATATAATAGACTACTTATATAACTCAATAAAGTCAATTATAACACATAAAATTTATTTCCATTTATAAAAAAGATTCTCAACCGAAAAATAACCCAAAAACATAGCAATCTTTAGAGAAATTATATAATACATCTGAATATATAAATTATAAAATTAAAAAATAGATGAATACATTCATGGCATATAGCGATACAATGAATATAATAAAATACGTAAAATACAACGGGATACATTGAAGTACAATTGAAAAAAAGACAGTGAATACAATAAAATATATGAAATACAATGAGATACATTTAATTACAATGGAAAAAAAGACAATGAATATAATTAACAAATAATCAAGTTGCTCAGCACCAAACTCCATCGTCTTTATTCAAGAACAAACCCTAATTTTTGACTAGTCTACCATCGAGCTTAAACTTTGAATCTTACTGTTCTCACGCATCCTGTACAATAACAAAACTGATAGTTTTGCTTGCCTAGAAAGTGGTGAATAGTAATCCAACTGCCGTGGCCAGCCCTTAGCTTCTTGGCAACCATGTTTGGATTCACCAAATTATTGCCATAATAAAACTCCGATTCTGTAAGCTTCCAGTGGCAGCAGACGCCTAAATTATTCTAGGCATGGCTCTTTCTGAAGTGGTCGATGCTGCCCGCAATTATGCTATCATGGTCAGAATTCAGAGGTGATGTTGTGCCTAAGGATGTGAATGCTGTTGTTGCCACAATTAAGACAAAGAGAAAGTCAGAAAGTCTTCGGTATAGGTATACCAGGTAAATTTTCAAGGAATGCGAGAAGAAAATGATATTTGTCAAAGTAGAAAGAGAAAGAAAATAGCATAATTGAATAACGTATTTAGTGATTTAGGAGCAAGACATAATCAAAATTAGATATTTTGTAACAAATATTAAAAGACATTTGTAAAATACTATTTTTAAAAATAATATTTATTTAAAATAAATAAAGTGTCAACTTAGAAAAGAGATAAAATTTCTAAACAAAATAAAATAAAAAAATGGGCCAAATTAGAATAGTTGGATCACAAAGAGATGGGCCGACCCAGCCATTTTGCTTTCTGGAACCCCAAAAAAGTTCTCAACTATGGAGGCGCTTTCATATTGCATATTTGAGAATCAGAAGATCAACAAAACACCGACTTTAGGTTCAGCGATAATAAACATCAAATTCGAAAAAAAATGATTTGTTCTTCTAGCTTAGTCATGTCCAGTAGCCCTTCTCCTCCGGCGAGTTCTGAAGCTCCCGATGAACTGACTCAGCCACAGGTTCGAAAATTTAAAACTAGTCCTCAGCTAAACCGATGGTCCAGAGCTCGAAGCATCCGGTCCGGAAGGAAATTAGACCGGTCTGTTGAATTACGCACCAACTCCGGTTCGCCCGTTCGGGGTGAAGAGGAATTTGAGTTGCCTACGTCTCCTAAACGTGGGAGTGGGTCCGGTTCAGAGAGTGAAACGGAGGGTAACGGAGGAGGGAAGTCGATATTTATGGTGTCTGACGGAACTGGATGGACGGCGGAACACGCCGTTAACGCGGCGTTAGGACAGTTTGATTATTGCTTAGTTGATCGGGTTTGTCCTGTGAATACTCACTTGTTCTCTGGGGTAAGTTTGTACTTTTATCCTATAGTGTCTGCTTGTGATTCTTGCAGTTAGTTTAAATTTTGTTGTAAAATATGTTTACACATTTAAATTTTGTAGTACGAAGTAATTAAGGTAACTCTACTTAATAACATTGATCGGTAATCTTTGTACCTTGTTATAACAGTCAAAAGTTACAGTGGTGGGGGTAACTATCAGTGGATATAACATAAATACTTTTGCATTTTGCATTAGCATTTAAGTTGTATGCACTGAGTAAAATATTTTTATACAATCAGGTCATCAAGTAATTACAAGTAAATTTTGTGATAAATATAGTAGTAATTGGTAATCTAGTGAATACAAGAGGAGTTAGGGTGAGGTGATTAGGCATGACATGCAGCAGCTGCAGCTGACCGAGGACATGACCCGTGATAGGAAGGTGTGGAGGTTGAAGATTAGGATACTTAGTCTTGATTATTCGTACCAGTAGTGTTAGTACGTACTCTCGCATTTGGTTGGTAGTTGGCTTATTTGAAATTTATATTGTGCGGACTCTCCAATATGATGTTGCACCCGTGTCGGATCTTCCAAAAATACACTATTTTTGGATGATCCGACACGCACCCGGCAATATTTTCGGAGAGTCCGAGCAACATAGATTTGAATACCGGTTTTTTATTTTTATTTTTTATTTTACATTTCGATCATCTTACTATTTGTGGTGTATGTTGCTTTTGCATGGTTTTTCGGTGTTGCCCGTCTTGTTTTCTTGTTATTATTGTGGTACCTATGCTTGCCTGAGACGAGGATCTATTGGAAACAACCTCCCTACCTTTGTAAGATCTGCGTACACACTATTTTTCCATGATCCCACTATGTAGAATTATACTGGGTATGTTGTTGTTGGTAATCTAATAAAGATGATAATTAACTTAATGTGATAGTTTAAGATTTACTGATTGTGTTAAAAAAGACTTTACACTGTCAGTGCATGGAACTAAAATCCTTTTGGATAATAATTTAAGTTCCATGCAGTGATGGTGTAAAACATACTTGCACAATCAGGTCAGTTACTAAGTAAAAGTAATTACAGGTAAATCTCTTGGTAAGTATTAATTGGTAATCTGCTAAAAATGATAACTACCCTTCTATATCACTGGTAAGATTGCATATACCTTGATATGAAAGATTCCATGAAAATGGCTACAAATTTAGCTTACAAGTAATTTTCTTGCTTGGAGCTGCTAGTATGCTAGTGACATGCATTTTCATTTGTATAGCCAGAGTTATACATTAGTAAACTTGACATGAAAGATTCATGTGAAAAAACAATCCGATCTTGTTTTCTTTTTTTATCATCTAAAATCTAAATGAACATTTTTACTATCTGAAGTATTCAACTAAATAACTATCTGATGTGATCTCACCACAGATATGGTTAAGCGTAGTGTTGAATAAGATTTCCTAGTACAAATAGATTGCTGGTTATTATGTTGAACTGTTTTTGTTTGATGGACCACATTTCTAGATTGATGATGTTGAACAATTAATGGAGATAATAAAACAAGCAGCCAAGGAGGGGGCGATGGTGGTCTATACTTTAGCTGATCCTTCTATGTCTGAATCCGCCAGACAAGCATGTAAACACTGGGGTGTAGCGTCTACCGATGTACTGGGGCCAATTACAGAGGCGATTGGTGGCCATCTTGGTGTTTCACCTTCTGGCCTCCCTCGCTGGGCTCCTGGGAGGGAAAAAACTCTCAGCGAGGAATACTTCCGAAGGATTGAAGCAATTGAATTTACCATAAAGCAAGATGATGGCGCCTTGCCACGAAACCTGCACTTGGCTGATATAATTTTAACGGGTGTTTCACGATCTGGAAAGACACCACTGTCTATTTATCTAGCACAGAAAGGATATAAAGTAGCTAATGTGCCTATTGTCATGAATGTAGACTTGCCCAAGTCTCTCTTTGAAGTTAATCCAGAAAAGGTTTTTGCTTTGACCATAAATCCTGTTGTTCTGCAATCCATCAGAAGAGCCAGAGCTAAGACTCTCGGTTTTAATGGAGAAATAAAGACCAACTATTGTGACATGGATTATCTGAAACAAGAGTTGGAATTTGCGGGAAAGATATTTGCGCAAAACCCTGTCTGGCCAGTGATTGGTAATTTGCCTCCCAAAATTTCATATGGCGTATATGTGATGAAGTTTTTATGTTGTCTGTATTGGGTGTGATACATGAGTTTGATGGTTCTTTTTCTTCCATTTGGTTGCAGAAGTTACAGCTAAAGCTATTGAAGAAACAGCAGTTATCGTTCTAAGACTTTACCATGACAGAAAGAACAGGTGTTCAATGCCAAGAATTTCAAAGCGCTATTAAACTATTGTTCTCAAGCATTGAGGGATCAGATCATGGGGTTCAATAAAAGACAATACTTGAAGGTCAAGACATCATCTTTGGCTGGCAACGCCGGAGCAATAAACTTACTGTGATAGCAACTTACGTATGACAGGTGTCGTACGTTTTGCTTTATATGTACTGTACAGTGCTCTATGTAGTTTTCATACGCTAATAGGTAATATTACTTTTCCAATATAACTCCCCATTGCACCTCATGTAAATATTTCAACAATATGAGCTCTGAATGCAGCTAATGCTGTTGCATCTATATATACTTTTGTAAATGAGTAATATTCTGTCTTAATTCCTTCCGGGCTTGAAGTTGGAGCCTTAGGGGAATGGAGGGGGACAGATGTAGCCAGTTTTTACCTGTGGCTGGCTCCATATAAGAAACTCGTTTGTGTGTCTGTGATGCAAGTCAAAGGTCCAGCATAAAATGTGTACCTGTTTTTCTTTATCAGATAATGGTGTGCCAATATGGCCTGATATTGTTATTTTCTTCCCATCTATCCAAGCCTTGACGAATAGAGTTACATGGTACCTATGGCTGGTGGGAGGTAGTAGGTATGTCGTGGAATTTGTCGAGGTGTGCGCAAGTTAGCCCCGATACTGCAGATATTAAAGAAAATTTATGTCCTGATACTGTAAAATGCTGATTGTCCATATAAACAAAGAAATACCTGCAAGCATGGGTTGAATCTTATACAGATGCATCAAGTTATGTATTAGCATGTAATACTCTTTCGAAGGAGTTTTTGTATCAAACTAGGCAGCAACATGCGGCACTTGGCACGATGTCCCCTTGAGAGTGCCAAGTACAGCTTCACTCTTATATGTTTTTTCACATATGAGGCCTACGAATTGAAGTTGCTGTCTGCTGTGTGGGTGAGTTTGGGGTGTTAAGAACAATGTAAAGGGAAGAAGCTAAGATCCTTTAGCCACACACGCAAGACAGAAAATCATGCAATCTGTGCCTGCTTTTAGCGCCCACAGTTTGCTTTACTTCTTGTGCATGCCAATGCCAATGCTGCCTTGTTCTGCCAGGTCTATCCTCTCCTACTTTGCATGGCATCAATGTCATGCTCATACAATGGCGCAACAAAATGGGCAAGTTGTCGCAGTGTGGAATGCTATGCTTATCTCAGAGTAAGATGGATAAATATGCACTGCACATCTTTGTAGTTGAGAAGTTTATACAACCAATACTGCCCTTCTGAAGAGAGCTTCAATATAAGGTTCTATTAGAAGCTTACAGTTCCAGTCATGGACATTAAGGTCCTAATTTTTGTTGATTTGTTGTTTGCCATCATTAAAGCTGCAAACAACAAAAAGAAGCTGGCATGGGATCGCAAAAGAGTCACGTGGGAAACAACAGGAAACGAAGAAAAACCAAAGAGGATTGAAGCGATAATAATATACCATACCAAAAAACAATACCAAAAACACATATAGACAAACAAAAATTAGAAAAAGATATACATAAGATCCAAATTGTGCTACTCATTATTTGAATATTTCTATTATTTTCTTCTCCTAAAGTCATACAACAAGAAGCAGCTGATTGAAGCGATATCTTTGAATTCTTTCTAATGGAGGCCAAGCTGTATTTTTAGCATTTTTTTTGGCTCCAGTTATCCAACTCCTTTCTGTTATTCAAAAACTAGTCATGCTCAATATCTTTTCTACTCCTATACCAGACTTCTGAGTTGGAATGTACAAGTAGTAGCTTGACCTCTTTATGACTTCGTTATTTAAGAGAGCAAACAGCTCCTCACATCTCTTCTGTTAACGAAAACGTCGTCTTCTCCATTTTGCCTGTCGATGGATACTATGAAATAGATCAATAAGAAGCTTTGTCTTCTCCAGTAACTTTGGTCATGGATAGAGTGAAATAGATCAATAATATTGTTCCAATACTTGATCTGTCAATGAAAATGAAAAAAGAAAAACAAAAGTCAGTTGTTTTTACAGTGCCCATTGGTTTGTACAAGACTACTAGAGTAATAAATTAGAACATTGTTAATAGGGCTAAAAGAACTTACAAGGTAGCAAAGAAAATTAGTATCCTCCTAGGATCAATGGTCCAAGAAGGGGAAGAAGATCGTCTGAAACTGAATCTTCTGGCACCAACTTTGCTCTCGGTGGCAGTAACACCGTTGGCCGCCGCCACCAACGGTGTGGCGGCCGCTGCTGTGATCTGATTATGTATGTCTGGTGTCCTGTGATTGGCTGTCCCCACCGATCCTGCCGTCGTCTTTTCAGGAGTGTTAGCTGCTAGCAAAGATGCTGCACTTATAAAAATAACTTTAGGAAATTGTACTTGTAAAAAATTGCTATTGTATATAACTTATATCTTAAATTAAATACCATCAAGATTACACAATAATTATGTCTTAGTTTACTATGCTTCACTTAATAATTCTAATGCAATGTGGTGCTTTTTTCCAAATTAGGGGAATAAAAAATTAAGGAATGCATTCTATAAATTCAACATTATAATCATTCTTATCTTCAACGTTTTTTGATGTCATTGAGTGGACAGCTTCGATAATGTAATTTTTTGGTTGTATCCATTTTGATTGCAAAATATGTTAGTGGCATAATCATTTCATCAAATCATAGCTCACCAAGAAAATCTTGGCAATCTTTAAAGAAAACATTAACAAAAGGACAATATCTAATAAGATAATTAAAAGATTAGTAGTCTCTAAAACAGGAGGGCTCACATGCACCTACATTATATAAATTACAAACTAATGGCATACGTAATTGGCACATCTAGGATTGAATATCAGTGTATTCACCTCATCCACTAAGATGATTTTTAATGGAATTAACCTAACTACAAGGCAAAGGAGGGGAACATTAGAGCAAAGGTAAAATTATTTTTGTATAATCTATAGGTTACGTGTTCGAGTCGTGAAATTAAATGCTATTACTTATATCAGTGATAATTGCATCAAAATAAGCTGGCTACATCAACCCTGAGATGTAATTCTTCGCCGGATCTTGCGTGAATGCAGGATAATTCCCGCAGCGGACTGCCTTAAACGAACTAAGAGACAACTAAGCTAAGTACAATAAAAATCCTTAAACAAAGTTTGATCTTGTAAAGTACTACCATATGCAAATAACAAGACAGAGTGGAATACTTAAGATGTGAGTTGTTTAGTGAAACTATGTTTGTCGTGCAAGTGCATGGTGCATGTTTAGGCACTATTGTCACTTAATAACTCTATCTATGATGGTCAAACTGAATCCTTCATAATAATTATCATTGGTGCTATTATCATAATTGCGTATAGTATTATTAGAGGCCAACCCAACATTTGAAAGTGATGGAACTGCCTAAGAATCTCAGTATACCAATCAAAATATACATATGTTATTTAAAATGTATACATATATAGACATACATTTTTTCCTAAGTTAGCAGGGGTCGGTGACTCCGATTATTACTATTAAAGAAGCAGATTTAGCATCTACCTCAGTAAATAAACCTCAAAACTCTTAAAACACGATGCAGTTTTTTGACTGATAGAATTAAATTAAGATGGTTGATTAAATTCAAACAATCATTAAATGATGCTGTTGTCTTTTTATCCTAGCATGGTAGGTAATTGACCTCTATCTCGTCTGTACATATATTTATTAAAAAATGATAAAACTACAGCGGTGATTACGAAATATAGACAAATACTGCTAAACTTGACAAAGATTAATTTCAATCCTTTTAATTTATATCTCTCCTTGGATGGTACATATAAGTGCCACAACGATTGTGCTTCTTTTCCACGAAACTACAAATTTCAACAAGGAGATTAAATTGCTATATTTAGGACTCAAAATTGCAATCTAAAATCATTTTACGAAATTTACATTTTTAGCCTCTTAAAAAATAATAGTAAAAAATATATACAATATTTTTTTATTTATATATATGTTTAGTATATACATATGATATATTAATTTAGGCCAACCAATCAATTTTATTTAGTCCAATAATTTTTAGTCACCTTTGCCACTACACCAAGGGTATTCCTTGTTTATAGGCGATTTAACTATTTTTACTATAAGACATTTTCAAGAGCCTTTAAAAGCTCTACATACAAAAGTAATTATTATTTCCTTGTTTATACAATTTAAATTTTTGATGAAGGGATTCAATTGAAACCATTCGGACCCATAATAAAATAAAATTGTGGACAAATTTGGTCAAATCTTTTACCAGAGCTTTTGCTGGAGACAGGCAAGAGAAAAAAACATAGTTAGCGGACTTTAAACCTCAAGAATTTTACCAGCTACTCCATCCGTTCTGTTTATATGAGTTTTTTTGCTTTTCTATATTTAAATGATACAAACTTTGACCAATATTTGAAAATGTATATTTTTCATTATACTGAGATGAAAAGGATTGTAACTTATAGTACTTTTTATATAATTTTTGACAGGAACAAAGCTACATTCATCTAAGGATGGTCAATTGATTACCCTTCGCCGAGAAATTATATTGTATATATAAGTAAAAAGTTAAATTTTAGGTATAGGTAACATATATTGAATACCCTTTGTCGGAAAATTTTTTTCACTTCGTTTAAGTTTAAATACCCTTAGAGAAATTTCTGGCTTCGCCATTGATTTTTCGATTATCCAAATTTTAACGTTTAAGATACTAAGTTAATGTAATTCAATATAGCTTTAAAAATTAATCAAATTGACTCTAAAAATAAAAAATTCACGTAAACTGAAACGGAGAGTAATTGGTTTTAGCAAACTATTGTTAAATATGAAGAAAGTGAACAAAAAATGAAGAACGAAAAAAATCTATTACCTCTTGGTGAAGTCGCCACCATTAGGTTAGTGTCTTTCTCATTCGTAGCGTTAAAGTTTGTTCTTTTCTCGCCGCCTCGCAATGAACCCTTTCTTGACAAGTTTCTCTGCAATTTTTTTTCATTCTAACCATTAGTTTAAAGAAGAAAAGAACAAGAACAAAGCAAACAAGTATTTCTGGCTTTTTCAATATGACCGCTTTATTAATGAAGAATACCCCTTTTTCCCTCTACAAGTTTTCTTGCTTAAAAAAAATTCATTTCTGAATTAGACCAAGAACGAAGTTGAGTTCTTTGCTTAAAATTGTCAAAGGAATTTAGTAGTTATAAATTTGTTTTGACATAATGTTTTGACGAAGAAGTATTCCACGTTCACGTAAGGTTTAGAAAACAGTTGCATTCGAGGAATATGGTATAGACAGCTTACTCTAGTTCAGACATTAATGACTTATTCTATAATTCTAACCCGTAACTTAGAGGTTTTCCGTTCGATGTTCTAAAGATGAAAACATTAAAAAGAGAAAAGAAGATGAAATTAACTTACAGTAATTCTTGAATTTCCATTGATTTCTTTCTCCACAAGATGAGATATGCTTTCCATATTCACAACAAAGCTCTCTGATTTTGTACTTGTGCACTTTAATCCATTAATATGATCAGAAACAGAGATCTTTTCAACACCCTTTTCTCCAAATTCTCCATTTAAGCTTTGATTTTCAGCACCCATATTTTCTTGCAATTCAATATGCACAGCCTAAAGTTCTAGGATGTTCAATAAAACAGTTGTCAAAGCAAACTTTGAGAGGGATAAAAAATATTTAAAGCAGATTGATCCCTATAAAAGAAAAATAGGATTGACCCAGTAAACTAAGGCATATTTGCTGAATGAAGAGTTGAAGGAATAGGGGCTGCTATAAAGGAGCTGTTTGGAAGTTTGAGGCGAGTTTAAAATTTAAATTTAATATTTTTATTGAGAGGTGTCGAGTATAAAGAAATAAATATATCAACAAGTTAAGGAATTCGACATATAAGCATATTCATACAAAAATTAATTTATTTATATAAAATAATTTTTTGACGAAGGAATATAAATTAACTACCATTGGGTAAGGTACGTGTGCCTATACTTTGAGGAAATTAGTTACAACTGAATGCATAGTACTTTTGAAATTATTATTGTAGAGTTTAATATAACTTGTTCCATTTTATGTGATGGTTTGGTTAGGCACAAAATCTATGATCTTTTTTATTTATTTATTGAAATTCGTAATCTAAATAATGCTTCCTAGATTCATTTTAATTGATCTTTTGATTGTTTTTATATATATATACTAAAAAATTTATCTTTTAATATTAATTAATAATAAAATTGACCATATTACATTAATTTATTCATTAAAACTATAACAAATACTCCTAAGCTCTTTACTTAAGGGCAATTTTAAAAAGAAGTTATTTTCTTTTTGATATTTGAAAAAATTAAATATTATAGTCCATAAATAAATACCAAAAAAATCAATTAAAGTGAATTGAAGAAAATATATATTTTTGTGAATACAAGTCATCTCATTAAAGATTAAATAAAAATTTTAAAATTAAAGTGTTTCTAAATTAGGTCAATAATGTATATAATTTGGCAAAGTACTCCACGTGCCTGTTTGGAAGGTATCACCAACTTGCCTACCCAGTCAGGAAATTACCTGATGAATTGACAACAAAACAAACACATGTAATTCAAGGAAGTCAACTTTCCCTATTCAATAAATAAACAATTAATAATTTCCAAAAGACAGATGCTTTATTTGCAAGACTCCATGTAACATGAATTTTGGGTTTGAAAATAACCGAGTTACCAACCTAACACGTCAGCCAAACGTCTCTTTTATAATTAATCTTCTTAATATTTAATTTCTTTGTTTCGTACGCAGACAGAGCTATACCATGCAAAGACACGTAACTTAGATGTATACTCTTAGGTGTGCTCATATTTTTTGATTTTCCTCTCTGTATAATATTTATATTAGACCTGATTAAATTTAAATTTACGCCTAAAAATTTAATTTTGAAAGTATAATAAATCTTAATAAAGGTGATTTCATGGACGAATTTAGGAGGCGGAAGAAGATTAATTTGAACTTCATTCATCAGAAAATTACACTAACCACACAGTTTAAAAGCATAAATTAATGGTCAAAGGTTCAATTTCCTTCTAGCCATAGTCATTTTTAATTTTTAAAATCTTTTTAAATCTCCTTAGCGAAAATTTTGTTTCCACCACTAAATAACTCTATATCCCAGATTGAATATTAAATTTCTAATTAATAATCAAAGAATACTTATTACTCTATAATAACCCCGTTGTTATATTAGGTATGCGTATAATTTTTGATAAGTTTGTCTCTTCTTTCTTGTTAAAAAAAGGAGAACATAATAAAAGAGGAAATTCAACGAAAGATTAAAAAATCACGTGAATGTTTTAACACCCAGAATTGAAACTCTGTTCTTAAATGAGTGTTTCTGAATTCTGTTGTATTTATGCGCTGGTGATTGGATAATTGTATCGGTTCTTTAATGACAAAGCTGACTTTGTTTGGTTGGGTTTAAATTCTGTGCATTAAGTCATTGACCATGTAAATCAGATTATAAAAGTAATTATAAAAGATCTGTGATTGGTTTTTAACTAGTATCTGATGAAAAAATTATTAAATTTTGTTATAATAGATTAACCATACTAATAAGTAATAACACACAAAACAATATGCATATTATCATTAATAAATAAATTAATTCCAATTTTGCATGAGATAATTAAACGTCGTTATAAGTATGAGAGTTAGGTTCACCTGGGTAGGGTCTAAGTTATCAATATAATGGCATCATTTACTTCCTTAATTGTTTTGTATTGATACACCCTTATATTTTTAATTTGTGCGAACGTATTACTTCCTCCGTTTAATATTAAATGAGGTACTTTTATTTTTAGTCTGTTTCAAAATAAATGACATATTTTAAATTTAGAGATAATTTAATTTTAAATTTTTTCAATTTACTCATTTACCCTTAATGAGAAGCTTTTATAGTTATACAAATGTTACCGCCCTGTAAACTTTTTACCCCTTAAACTTTTAAGACTACAATTTTCGAAAGTTTTCTTCTTTTTTCTTAAACTCCGTGTCGAGTCAAACTACCATATGTAATATGAAACGGAGGGAGTAGTATTTAGTATTTAGGAGTCAAATAAGATTTTTTTTAATTATATGTTTTAAAAATATGTTTACATATTTTGAATTATTAACTATTGTAATTTATTTTTTATGTAGGTTTTAAATATGCCAATTTTATTTCGAAAAAAAAAACTAAAATATTAATGTCTAAATTCACCTCGAAAGTTAGTTGATATAAATTATGCCTTCTAAGATCTATTATCCACATACTACATGATTAAATGCTTTTCTATTTCTTTATTTTGTGGGGCCTAACTCCAAATTAAATATAAGAAAGGATACATACACTTTGGCTGAGAGAAGTTGCTTAAATAGCGCGCGGGGGGAAAGAAGGGGGGGTGGGGGGGTTATAATATACAAATTTGGATAATGTATAAAGCTTGGATGCTACTCCTTTATCCCAAAAAAATAAAATTAAAAAAAATCATACTTTAATTACGCAAAAGCATGTGAACTGTTAGAAGTGATTGGTTGTTTTGCTCCCAATTTTGCCATTAAACGGCGAACACACCATTTGAACATTTGAAATAACTTCATTTTATTTCAAGTTTATGGGAACTTATCTGTATTTATCTTTCGAATTTCAAATATTACTAAATGGGATAGACATATCACAAAATAGCTAGTTTATTTTTGTATTCCGCTCTGTATAGTTATTTGGGTGTGAGGTAGGAAAGGAATTAACACAACTAAAGTTGGACAAAGGAAGTAAAAGCTTAAAATTTGCCAAATGAATGAATTCAGAATGAAGAAGTCATGGCTTTATTGTTATTGCTCAAAAATATGTTTTGCTTCTTTTTTTTCACCCTTAAATGTTACTATAACAAAGTGCTCTCTCCTTTTCAAATGTATATTGCGATTTTTGACTGGAAAAGTATTTACTTGTAAAATGGTATAATTGAATTTGTAATATAGTTTATAAATAAGAAAATTAATTTAATTTTAAAATGATAAATAAATAAATAAAATGCAAGATTTAGCATTAAAATCGGGATAAGACAACAAATAGTTCTGCTTCCGGAGGAAGCAATATGAATATCAATAACCAAGAAATGAAATGTTATTGAGCTTTTGAATAATATATAGCATGAGTTTGTCAGAAAATTCGTTTCCTTTACAATGGCTGTTGAAGTCACAATTTATCGTTGCACCTATGGAACAAGGTCGTAGGACCCAAACCCTCTTAAATGATAATTATGGAAGCCATTAATGAATGACGATAAGGGCTTCCCTGTACCAACCGAAGATGTTGCTTCCAGTCTTGGTTTCCACCTGTATCGCTTTTCTTCTATCTCCGGCTCCACGTGTCGCTACTTTTTAATCCTATAGAGATAGTCCCCTACTTTCTAGCAGCACATGTGTTATCGGAAAAGTTGGTGAAAATACCTTTCTTGGCGGAATTTTTTTTTCTCCTCTAAAATGTTTATGACGCTTGATTAGTACGCCTCTCGGCATTTAATGCCCCGAACACGCGTCACTCTATGATTTAGCAATACTTATGCTGGTTCCTGAGGTAATCATGGCCATGATTTAGCTGCATGTTCCTTTACTTATACACCTCATTTTTCTTCTTTTACACTTCATAATTTTTCGAACTCTCCCAACTTCTCTTACTTAACTATTTCTTGCTTTCGCTCTTCCTTAACCTTCTTCTTCTTCTAAGAATTCTTATTTTCTTCTACTAACCATGGCCTCCTCCTCCAAGCACTTAAGCTTTTCAAAAAACAAAGAAAGCACCAATGATATTGCCCCTCCTATGGTGAGCACTATTATTCCCAGAAGGCTCAGTATAGCCTAAGACTTTGAAGAGAAAACTTCTGCTAACTTCCGCACATGGGTTGTTGGTGTGTACCCTTCTTTCATCTGTTCTTCTAGCATTCTTGCTGTGAAGGAAGATTGTAGTTTCCATGACCTGGACATTATTGCTCCCGACCTGGAGGAGAGATTAACTTTCTCTAAGAAGGGTTTTACGTATGTTTATACGTACCCTTTCACTTTGGGTCCATTCTCATTGAGCGAGAGACTTGACCCATAATCCTGGAGTTTTGCTTCCGTTATCAAGTTTGCTCGGCACTGGTGAGCCCCTCAGTGTGGCAGATGCTAGCCTGTCTTTGGCGGCTATACTAGGATATGCAGTAAGAGCTCTCCTTGTGTAACGATCTGACCAGTCATTTTGAGCTTTTGCACTTTTCTCGCCATTTTTCGAGCATTACTTGCCTCGTGTAATGTATTGTGACTTATGTAAATAATTGGTTTTGGTTTTCTAGAAGATCAGAATGAATTTGGAAGAACAGTTCTCAGTTTGAAGCTTGAAATTTAAAAGCTTTGACCAAGATTTGACTTATTAGTATATGTTCTCGAATTGGAATTTTCATGCTTTTGTTAGCTCCATTAGGTGATTCGGAACTTAGGAGCGTGATCAGAATGTGTTTTGGAGGTCCGGAGTAGATTTATGCCTGAATTGGCAAAATTGAATTTTGGCGTTTTCCGGTTGATATGTGAGATTTTGGTATAGGGGTCGAAATGGAATTTAGAGAGTTGCAGTAGTTCCGTTGTATCATTTGCAATGTGTGTGAAAAATTTCATTTCATTCGGATGTGGTTTGGTTGGATTTTTTATCAAAAGCGTAATTTAGAAGATTTTGAAATTCTTAGGCTTGAATCCGATACGAATTTGGTGTTTTGATGTTGTTTTGAGCGTTTCGAAGGTCGAATAAGTTTGAATGATATTATTGGATATATTGGCATGTTTTCTTGAGGTCTCGGTAGCCTCGGTGAGTTTCGGGTTGTTAAACAGACTATTTCATGCTTTGGAAAAGTTGCAGATATTTGAGCTTCAGCTATTCACTAGAAAATTTTGTATGTGAGGAGTTGAGTTTGAAAGCTCATCTCTTGCAATCTATAAGGAATAAGAAGAATCGCAAAGCATGAAAGTTGCAGCTCTTGCATTCTAGTTTTCATAAAGTCAAACCATTTATGGTATTGACATTTTATCAAAAAGTTATGATCAATTGAAAATGACCGGTGGAGCAATTTCGATAGATTGTCTGATGCATGTAGCCGTTTATATAAGCTCATATCTCGGAATATATAAAGAATTATATGGTGTACAACCTATCAAATGAAAGATCTTTGAGTCTAGTTTCTAAATCTTTAAACCATTTGTCATTTGGATATTTCTACAAGGAGTTAAGGGTATTTTAACATAAGGTGTATAGCATGGGGAAAATAATAAGAGGGTGTAAAACCTGTACAACGCAAGGTACAACTCGATGAAGCCTGAGCAGATTGGTTTAAACACGTATTTTAGCCCATTTTTTGAGTTCTTTCATTTGGATCGGACGATTTTGGAGAGCTCAAGGAGGGATTTTTCCCATGAAACACTAGGTAAGTAATTTCTTCATATTTTTGAGTAAAATATGTGATCTTACATGGATTTAGACATGAAATCAGTAGAAAAAGGTGGAGTTTATGCTTGAGATTATATGACCTTCTAGGGATGATTTTACGGCTCAAACGAACTCTGTTTTTGATTTCTTTATATGTACGGACTCGTGAGATGATGAAGAATATTTTGGAATAAAGTTTGTCCAATTTCGGGATGCAGGCCCAGGGGTCGCGTTTTGATTGATTTCGGGTTTTGTGCTTAAAATCGATATTTTTCAATTGAAATTCATTCCTTTAGCATAATTTGATGATAAAATCTGAACTTGGTAGATTTGGAGCACTCGGAAGTTGGGTCAAGAGGCAAGCATGTCACAGAGTAGCTTTTTGGAGTTAGTTCGAGGTGAGTAATAATTTTATATATCGTTCTTAGGGTATGAAACCCGGATTGCACAGCGTCGTGCTATATTGAGGTGGAACCATGCTAGATGACGAGCGTGGGATCGTGCATCGTTAGGGATTGTGACTTAGTCCATCCCGAATGACTATTTTTCTGTATAATGGGCAGCTAATTGTTTGATTTTATTATACCTTGGGCTAAATGCCATATTTGGACTTCGTACCAATTGTTTGAACCCTTAGTAGATTGTTAAAAAGAATTTCTCAGTGTTGATTTCAAACTTATGCTTAGTCATGCTATATTTTCACTACTTTAAAAACTCAGCTATGTTATTATGTTTCAAACACATTAATTGATATTTTCGATGATTTTTGAATTGAGCTTCATATATTACTGATGTCCGAGGGGCTTATGAGATTCTGATTGAGTAAGGCTGAGGGCATGTATTGCTAGGATACTTTTAGGTGAGGTTGCATGCTACAATAGTGATATACTGAATATGATAATGAGGCCGAGGGCTTGAGATTGTGAGCCACGAGGTGGATTGATATTGATATGAGGCCGAGAGCCTATTTATGATGCTATGAGATGGCTTGATATTGATCTTGGGCCATAAGGGGCCCCTCCAAGAGTCTGCACACCCAGTGATTGTAGGTACCCATTGTGATGTGAGATATAGCCACAGGGGCTGGTATGGTTTTATAGAGTAAAAATCTATCCTGAAGGTCAAACCTTTATGTACTTATCTTTTTTATTTCCCTGTCATGTACCCGTTTAATTGTGTAATTGTGCTCGAGGGACAAATCTTCTATGCTTATGTGTTCTAATTTCTTGCATTCAATTGCTTAACTATTGAAAAGCCATTTTTGAAGACGTTTAAACGGAGCTAAGGTGCTGAAGAGATTTCACAGCTTCATTGCTTTCTTACTGGTTTTGTACTGCTTCTATACAACATGTTGATGTACTCTTCGTGATTTCCTATTACTCAACCTTCATTTATTTTTATTACTCACTGAGCTGGAAGTACTTACTTTACTCACTGCACTTTATGTGTAGATTCAGATATTTCTTAACTCGGTAGCGGGTATTGGTTTCTCGGAGGCAGAGTCATCAAATTTTAGCAAGGTAGCTGCCCGACGTTCGCAGCACTGGTTTCTCCCTCTCGATTTCATTAGACTATATTTAGTATATTTTTTATTCTAGTTAAATTCAGACCTTAGTAGATGCTCATGACTAGTGATACCCGGGTATAGGGCTTTGTTGGGTTTGTTTTTCTGCAAATTATACTGTTAACTGCTTAATTTTGAGATTTTATCCTATTTATGACTTATTATTTTATTGCTTAAGATTAGAATGGGAATGTATCGGCTAGCCTTGTCTTCATGAGAGGCACCATCACGACTGGGTCCGGGTTTAGGTTCGTGACACTTTGGCTTAAATGATGAACCTTTAATTGCCTAAGATTTTTCGTGAGAGTGTAATAAACTTTAGAAAATATGGCCACCATACTTTTCTCACCAACATGGGTAATGACAACGACCATGGATGGATGGAGCGATTTGCTGTAGTTTCCGCATGGTATATCATTTCGATCATAACTCCATTCTTCCCTGAGTCATGGACTCGTACACGTAAGTTCAACATCTTTTTTTTCCCTAATTAAAGGTTGTTTCAAGTTGTTACTAATCCTTCTCTTTTACTATTTTAGCAACTCCGCGGACACCACCAGGGATTGAAGGATTAGACCAGTGGGTCAAGAAGATTTTTGATATTACCACTGTCGTGCCCCATTGTTTTTCTCTGCGGAGAGAAGTCCCGGTTCTGACGTTCATGGGGATAATAACTCATTTCCTTTTGGGATTTGGAAATTTAAAGAGTTTCCACCTAATAGATTATGGTGTGTTAGGTCACCTAGAGCAATTAACTATTAGATTATTTTGCATTACCAGAGATTTAGACTAAGAGCTCGAAATAACCTTGAGGGAAAGGTGTTAGTCACCCATCGCGGTCCACAACGGTGCGTCCCGACCGAACTTATACTTATGTGAATTAGTACTTCTAACAAATGAATAGATTAAGCTTAGGTTTGCAAATAAAGGCATGTTTTGACGTTGTATGACTCAAGTAATGAAACAAAATTTGAGCAAATTGCACATATATAGAGGAAAGAAAAATTTAAACAATGAGAATTAGGAAAGAGGGGTCCTAGTTTGGTTAGCCTACAGGATTACCCTACACAATGGTCGATAATCACTCCTCAATGAGGGGCTACAGGTGACATTAGCGCGTAGTCATCATATCCTTATTACCCAATTCCCTCCTCTTGGTCATAGCCTAAAGTGTTCTAGTAACTTTGAAAAGTATCCTATGCGTGCACTACCTGTCCCTGCCTTGTGTCCCTAGAGGTATTTTGGACCTCTAGTTTTTGGTAGTTCTAGACCATCCTAAGGTATTTAAAGGAGAAAAATCTAGGCGTCAATAAAAAATAATTAGGACTACACATAAAGAGAAAATAATTAAAGGCTCATATTCACCTTTACAAAATATAATAAGTAAGTGAACGTCTCAAGTAACAACTTCAGGTATTTAACTGAAAAATCCTAGAACATGATATCTAGGCGAGCAGAAAGTATACAACATTGAATTAGGACCAAGTGTCAAAGACCTATTTAGCTTGTCTACTTATTTTAGACCTGAGAATATAAGCAGTCTTAAATAACAACGCGCAGTTTTATAGTTACAGAGTTTTAATCGCCCTACAGGCTTCCCTAGGTGTAATAGTGATGTCCTAAAAGCATGATATCTATACTGATTAGGAATGCAGTAAAATAGCGAACAATCTTTAAGCGGATAACTTTAGATCCTATAGACATATTTTCTAGCGGTATTAATTTAAGGAAGTGTCTGAAACTTATCAAAGAAGACGGATAGAGTAATTAATTAAGCCGATTCAGAATATATAAACACAAATTTGAATTGATTTATTAGCTAAACTAGTTTGAAGTTATATAGGAATGATACCTAATTATTAAAAGCCGACTTTGAACTTATATGCATGATTTCTAAGGAGATGAATTTGAATACGTAATGCAATGAAAACTGAACTTCAATTACTCTATAGGCATGGTATCTAATCATAAAGCTGAGATCCTATAGATATGGTTTCTAATTGCGTGGAAGTAAAGCAAACATAACAAACACATTTGAATCAGCATCCTATAGACATGGTATCTATCCAGTTTAACCACAATATATAATACCCTCCCTTTTCACTAATCACCCCACTGTTTGTTATAATTATTAAAGACCAATGAATTGAATAAATATACATAAATAGAACATAGATTAATCTATAAGCGAGCCTCAAGTAGGCCCAAGGGATCTCTGAGCCTCCAGTAGCCTCAAATACCGAAGCTCATAGCCAATTTCATGTCTAGGTATGTCAGAGTTCCCTAAGAACCTCAAGGATCCCGGGCGGTGCTCACACCAAGACCTTTTCTCAAATGATAACTGATTTAAGTGCAGCCTAGAAAGTCCAGCTTTGACATGCTAGAGTTCAGATAGATCTCGAGGATCTCAAGGAAGTACACATATCAGAGGAGCAGAACCCAGTATTATAATAGTGACGTGAGAGCGCTTGACATAGTTTTGAAAATAAAATGTTTTCAGAAATAGGAAACAGTCTGGTAGTAAAAGACAGTTTGTGAAGAGTACCAAAATAGTAGAAAATCAGTTGGTCATAAAATATCCAATTTCAGGAAACACTTAACAAACAAATCCCATATGGGGATAAAGGGATTGGGCACATAAGAATCACATTGGGGTTCATGGATATGGTATAGAGGAACTATGTAATCAACAAACTGCATAAAACACTTAGGGTCTTAGAGACTTAGCAAGCTAGTAAATAATTAACACATAGATCATAGTTGTAATATAGAAAGCATGACATGTCTTGAATATGATTAAGCATATTGTTTAGGGATGCTAGGCAAAGAAGTAAATTGGAATGAGTGCAGAATAGAAAGCATACATTGAATAGGAGTTTAAACATTCTAGGCAAAGGAGTAAGTAGGAACGAACATGCATTTAACAAGGACAAAGTTTAGACATGCTAAAGAAGTAAACAAGAATACATGTTAAATTCATAGCTGATGAAGTAATACAGGAATGAAACACATAGGGTTAGGATTTTAAAACATAACTAGAGACATACTAGTTGAAGAAAGGAGTGCATAATATAAAGTAGATGAAGTTCCAATATCTAGTCTTGGCTTTTAGCTGGCTAGACTAGTGAATATCACAAATATGTAGAAAAAAGAGAGCTTTAGAGTGTAAGTGATTTTTATGAACTCATGTTCTATTCTGAAGTTTGAATACGAGGGTGTTTACATTGCAGTTTGAGGATAGAGTCAATAAGGTAAAAGGATCAGAAATAAACAATTAAGGGGCAATCAGAATTCAATCATATAAGGAGTTCAGAATAGACTCCTTTAATTAGGAAAAATTAGCCAAACGGTAATAGCAGGGTTTTAATTAAGGCAAAACGGACCAAACCATGCCAAATAAAGAATCAGTAAGAATCCCAAAGTAATACGGGCAAGCAATTAAGGTAGAGATGACCAATTAAAGCTATAAACAAGGAAACAAATAAAGTCTATGCATACCAGAATTTCAAAGTATTATTTATTTCTAGAAAGAATATATATCAATTTTCATAAATAGAAAATAAACTAAGTAAACTTTCATAGAAACATAGAACTTAGTCGGAAAAAATTAGGTTAGAACCCTAATAGGGCTAAGTTAGAGAGAAAATCATGAGAGAGTCAGCAAGTTTAGCAGATAAAATAAGGTAAGAAATAAATAGCCAGGATTCGACACATAATTTTAACAAAATAGATAGTTAAATTGACAGTGATTTAAGGAAAAAGATATAGGTCTTAACATGAGTAGCCAGGATGAACACAATGTAGAATTAGTGAAAGGTTGAACTAAGAGATGCAGTAGAGGCATATTAGGCAAAGAAAATTATGAGAAATCACATGAACCAAAGCAGGAACACAATCTTTACACCAGTACCCAGAAACCAAACGAAGAATGTTAAAAAAATTAGGGCTTTTAGTGCAAGCGAGTTAAGGTTGTAGCAAACTTACAAATTAGTCAAATAGATAAGAAGTAGAAGATCAAGCACTCAAAAAGTCATCAAACATTTTGTAAAAGATATTTCCAAAAACCCTAGTTTAGAAAGAGATTAAAATCACTTGAAAATCATACGATTATTGTAAAAAATCTCAAAGTTGTTATGAAACGCATATGAAACAAGTTCAAAATATCTTAAATTTGTATAGATCTAAGTGGTTCAGAAGAAAGAAATTATGATTTCTAAGAGAAAAACATAGAGGTGAAGAAACATGCTTAGAAACCCATAGATTATAACCTATATAGGATGATATTACTCGAAATTACGCAGGAACAACCGAAAATAGGCGAGAAAGGATCCATAGATACAAGCCAACTAGAATCGTCCCTTGAAGACTATGGAGATGGCAATATCAATGTGAGAAAGGCAAATAGAGGCATAGGGAGTGGTGAGAGTATACCAAAGACAGCTATAAATGAGCGATTATGAAGTCTGATTAGGGTTAGGTCTGAGAGCGTTTGAAACAAGAGAAGGATTTCAGGGCGGCGAAGAGTGGAAATGAAAGGGTTTGGGAGGGGGTGTTTGGTTTATTTAAGGAAGGGTTGTTTCTGGCGATTGATCTTTATGATCAACAGTCGAGATTGATGGCTTTGGGACAAGATCGGGTATCAGTGTTTGGGTTGGGTAATTTGAATAAAAATGGGTTAGTTATTGGGTCGAGATATGGCTACAAATTGAAATAAAATAGGCCAGATTTTAAATAGTCACTTTAGTAGCTATGTAATTTATAAAAATAGTAAATGAGTTCCAAAATTTTTTTTTGTATTAAAATGATTTAAAATAGTTATTTAAACATATAAAAGACCATTTATGAATCAATAATATAATTATACATTAACATAGGCTATTATTACAAAAGATGTGCAGTTTAGCCTAAAAATATAAATGCAATTATAAAAATGCACTAAAAGTATTTAAAAATTATGATGGAAAAAATAATGAATCTAAATGACCAAATCATCACAAAAATAATTTGAAAGATGATTATTGGATATTTTATAAATATAAGAGAGGAAATAAATCGATTTGGAGCTTTTAAAAGTTATAAAAAAAATTATAAAAATATTAATGCATGCTTATAACTGCATATGTGCTATTTTTAAAGTGTATATATATGTATAAAAATATATAAGAAAAACTTGGACATCAACAACCACGCGTGAGACTTGGTGGTTGAAAGAACTAGCCCTCAAATATGGGTAGTAGGCCAAAAATCATGGCAAGTTGATTCTTAAACTAATCATGTTTTTACTTGATGCATAAGAAAAATCGCTAACTTCTTTTTCCTTTGAATTCCGATCTTCCACAAGAATCTATTACTGTCCCTGAGGAGGACGTTTTGGCTGATCTTATAGATGCTGCAAGGTTGGTGTATGAGGCTTTCACCCGAACGGGCACCATTAGACCTGCTTCCAGTATAGATGCTTCTTCTCAGAGTCCCCGACTGGAGCACAAGCAACAAAAAATGCAACGCTCTTCTACGATCGAGGTAAAAATAAAAGGGTGAAGAACGTCGCGCTCGAGGCTGTCGCAACCATTGTGGTGATTAATGATGATGTGGGAGCTAGTGATGAAGGGGCTTCCCTTCATCAGCTCAACAAAATGCTCAATTCGAATAGCTAATAACACCAACCAAGGACAATGTCCAATCGCTCTATGAAGGATGTGATATAGTTGAGGATGCCCATTCTCTCTTTCGAGCCTAGTCGTTGCTCCCAGTACTGTGAGGCAAGTTATGGGGACTTTTTCATCTTTGATTAATGAGAAACTAATAACTAGCACTACTTTTGGTGCAATGGCTTCTCAACCCATAACTCCATCAACTTCATCTCCTTCTTCGCGAGCCATGCCTTCACCACTAGAAACTTCTACATCATCCCTATCATCGACCATAGAATGCTTCCCCTCCTTATTCCCCAGACCATGGTAATTTAGGGCTTAAATATTTTCCCCCCTCTGTAGATCCTTAGAGTAGGAGGGGTGTCTCCCTCTCGGTCTCTACCGAGTGCCATCCGTTGTCGCGGTCGATGGAACTTGCCAATTATCTGAAGCCACTGGCTTCGTAAAAAGATAAAATGAAAATACACTCTCTTTTTGGGAGAGTGTATGGTGAACAACTCCACACACAACACAACAACTATATGATATTTGTTCCTTTTATTGTTTCTCATTGTCTTCTTATGATAGGATTTTTGAATTAAGTTTTTGCTTTGCAGGATAACTTCCTTGATTCTGAAGGCATTCAGAATTTGATCCTCAATAAAGAAAAACTCACGTCTAAGTTAGATAAATTTTTAGTCGAGCGGGATCAAATTGCTGCTCACCTCCCAGTACTAGAAGCACAAGTTGTCGAAGCCGTTGAGTATGAGTCTCGGTAGCAGTAAAGTGAGCAGGAGGTGATGACCCTCGGCAAAGAGGCCACCCTATTAAAGTTACAATTTCAAGAGGCCAAGTCTAAATGGTTTAATGTCCAAGATGTTGTTCTTTCTGCTGCCAAGCACGAGGTTGCCTCGACTTAAAGACTGGATATTCTTTAGGTATTCTTGAACTCCAAAGCTGAAGAGGCTACTACTACTGAGGAAGAGCGTGCCTAGATGGAAGAGAAGAATAAGAGGGTCATTGTTGAAAAACATATTCTATGTATACCATTGGGAGAAAACCATTGGAAGAGGCTAATGCGGGCGTAATTGATTTTGATGCTGAGATCGCCAAGGCCCGTGAGTTGGAGCCAACTACCCGAAGAGGCCTCCTGGTTCAACTTGATGCAATTGACTATTCTGGTTCCAGTTTGTGCATTCTCGGGAACTGAAGAGAAATTAAAGGGGATGATGATGAAGGCCAAGGTCCCGAGCCGGGAGAATATTTTTCTTCTTATCGCAGGGGAACAAACGCTTCTGTTCCCCCAAGTTCTGTGGATGCAGTAGCTTAGTTCTATGCTTTTTTCCCTTTTTTCATACTCTTGTACTTGTGCTGCTTGGCACATTTGTTATATAAAAGTGATTTTTTGCTTAAGCATTGTGCAACTTTTACTTTTTTGTGTTGAGTCATGTAATGCTTTGGGTGCCTTTTCTCCGATGGAATTTGGATTCCGAGCATAAGTTATTCTAGGAACAACCCTTTACTGTGAGGGTTTTATAAGAGAGGGCACTATAACATTTGCGGTGCTCTTGAAGATGACGTCTCATGTTCATTCTGGTACTAATATTTGAAGCACTTGATTAACTTTCAAATGATAAAATTAATTCATTATTTGGAGAAGAAACAAGATAAAAGTAAAAGGATTTTACTTTATTCCTTCCATTTTCAAAAGTACACAAGCATTTATTGTGCTGAAAGGAAATTGACATTACTTGTGGCTAATTTATATAACTTATTTCTATAGGGTTGGGCGCATAGTCCTCCGTCCTGACGATATATCATTGTTCCCGGATTTCATGATCCTGGTTGATGTGGTAGTCATGTTTCTATGTTCTCATATTATGCCCCCCACCCACCCCATAAGTATTCGAATGAGAAGAATGCGAATTTGAACACCAGAACTTTTGTTCCTAAGATTATTCCCCTAGTCAATGGTTGGATAATCTTTTGGTCCGCCATCAAGCTTCATTTCCCATTAGGAACTTTGCTACTGAGCCAAAGATTATCTAACCACCCCCTAGTGGCTTGAAGTAAAGGGGCGCTCATGAATTGAGAGATAGCTTTTGGTTTAATAGCAAGCTTTGTTTCCCATTAGGAACTTTGATATCGAGCCAAAGACTATTTAATCATCTTGCAATGGCTTTTTGTTTCCATGCCTTGTTGTTCAAAAGGTCTTATTTCTACCGATGGCATTTCATTAGTCATATGCTTTCCGTTGTTGCCTTGTCAAAAATCTTGCCAGAGAAACCAAATTGGGAAAAGAGCTGGGCGAAGGAAAAAAAAGTGCAGCACATACTTTCAGTATAAGAGGTACCCATCAACAATAATACCTTTTAAGGTGTGCCACATTCCAATTGCTCGGCAATTATACTCCATTTTAATTTTCCAATTCGCATGATCCTTTTCTAGTGACAGCTAAAACCCAATAGGGGCCTTTTCACATTGGACCCAGCTTTCCTGCGTTGAGCTTTCGAGTGTTTTAAGAAACTTTTCGTAAAATCAAGTCTCCTACTTTAAAATAATGAAGATTGGCTCGTCGATTGTAGAATCTTTTCATTCTTTATTTCTGGACCACCATCCTTATATGTTCAAAGTCACTGCGTTCACCGAGAAACTCCAATGTTAACTAATAACACTTTGTTGTTTGCTTCCTCATCCACCCCAAAATATCTCATGGAAGGTTCTCCCACTTCTACCGGGATCAGGGCCTCTGCTCCATATACGAGTGAAAGGTGTCTCTCCCATGCTTTACTTGGGCATGGTTAGGTATGCCCATAACACTCCCAGTAACCCTTCAAGCCATTTGCCTTTGGCTGTTTCCAATCTCTTTTCGATAATCTCAATAATTACTTTGTTTGTTGATTTTGCTTAGCCGATTGTGCTCGGATGGTATAGTCATGATGTGATTATTTTGATGTTCAAGTATTCACGTAATTTTGTGACCTTTATACCTACAAATTGTGGCCCGTTGGTACAAGCTATTGTATTTGGTATCCCGAACCTGCAAATTATGTTCTCCATATGAATTCAACCATTTACGTTTGCTGATTTTTTGGTAAGGACCTGCTTCGACCCACTTAGAAAAGTAGTTAGTTAAAATAAACTGAAATCTTACCTTACTGAGAGTTGACGACAGCGGAACGACTATGTCCATTTCCATTTCATGAATGCCTAGGATGACAGTACCAAATGGAATAGTTCTGTATGTTGATGCACTAACAACACACGACATTGACACTTGTTGCATTTCTTAACAAATGTCTTAGCATCTTGTTCCATCTGGGGCTAGTGGTATCCTGCCCTAATGTTGACACACAATTTATTTCATATATATTTTCAATATGTAAAATACTTCCAAAATAGCATATATATGCATATATAAATACGTCCAATCAATTTATTATTTTCCTCATAATTTTTAAGGGTTTTAAACTGATTTATTTCCCCTTTTCATCCATAAAATCCCAATAATGATGTACAAAATTATTATTTTTGATGATTCATTTGGATCTTTATATTTATGCCAAAATATGACTAAAGTAATTTTACATATTATTACAATTTTAATTAGTATTTCTAAATTTTAATTGCCTATAATTGCAATATTGGCCTTTTTAAGATTTAGTTTCAATATTTTATAATTTAAAATAGAAAAATTGGCTATTTAAATAACAACCCATTTATGTTTAAATTATAACCTAAATTGAACCCCAACTCAGACCCATCTAAACCCCGACCCAATTTCAATTAAATCTAGCCCCAACTCAATTAAACCAACCCAAACCCGAATTCCCACCTACCCCTTTTTAATCTAGGACGCTGATTCATTCAAATCAAAGACCATCGTTTACCCTTACCCTTTTTAACCCAAAACGACCCCTTACCCTAAACCATTTCTCACCACTCGCCGCCCTTGAATCCCTTCCTCTCAAACTCTCTGTACCACACCACCTAAAACCTAGTTGCCGCCACCCAATTCCACCATAATCCACATTACTCCCCACCTAATCCATGGTCTCCCATAACATTTTGAGACGTGTACTCATCTCCTATGTCCACCGGCAATATATTTTTTATGATTCCATGGATAAATATCGATGAGATCTGGTCCAGTCCTTGCTCGACTTCGATCACTAATCTTTCTTCAACTATCCATAGATTTTCAAGTCAGATCCTTGACTTTTCCGACTAGATCGGTATTTTCTAAAGCCTTTCTCACTTTCTATGGGTTCTTTGAAACCCTAGCTCTAAGATCTGTTTGATCTTTCTTTCAGATCTATCTTAGACTTGTGCTTATTACAAACGTCTCAAGTGTTTTCTAGAAGGTTTTGTGATTTTATTTCAAATGACTCTTCATTTTTTTCAACGATTAGGGTTTCTCTTAACTTCTTTTAAGGATCTCTTCTCCGATTTTTGGTGTTGCTTTATGAGCTTTTATGTTCAATAGCTTGTTTATGCTTTCCTTCTGCTTGATTCAGCATGTTTAAAACCCTAGGTCTTTTTGGTCCTATCCAAGTTCTAAAACTGTCCTTGTCTGTTTGAATGTATATTTGCTCGATTAAGTTCTTTTTTTGACTCTCTTTTCCTTTTTTGACTTACTTGATTCCGAGTTCTTGTCATCTCTTAAACTCGACTACTGTTGAATCCCTATCTTCTTAAAAGGGTTTTCCTCGCTCATTACTACGAGTTTGGAGGTATCTACTTGTTTATGACTTTCTTACCTATTAGTTGGTTCTCTGCACCTTGGTTCTATGTGACTACTTGACTACTGTGCTTCGAATGGTTTTCTTTTACTACTATATGCTTATGTTGTTTCTTTTACCAATGTGTTTGGCCTTGCATGTCTGATACTGCTATTCATTCTATTTATATGTTGAGGTGCAAAATCATTATCCTTCGTTGATTGATTCTGACTCCCTCAATGTTACGATTGATTCCAAAAGGTTTTCTTATGAACCCTAATTTTATTCGTCTGTTTAAATTGATTGGTTCACTTAATTTAATTACTTTGATGTTTTACCTTGAATCCTTTCCCAAAATTAAGCATATATTCTGTACCTAGACTCAATTGTATACTCTATATTCTATTACCCCCTTATCTGGCAAGAATCAATGTGTCTCAAACTGATTTCTTTCCTTAATTAACTTGGTTAGTATCCGTTTGAGAAGTATTTTCTTGATTAAAGGGAAGTACTTGTGTTAATTGATTATGATTGTAATTATTTTCATGTGTGTATTAAGACTTTACTTCTTACCTTAATTTCTACTGGTTTTCAAAACTATAAGTACCCTACCCTCTCTTCTTTTAAACAGACGAACAACCTGAGCTCAGAACACACACTTACACTCAAAATTCTTTCTTTCTTTACTGCTACTTGTTCTATTGCTTTGTCTTGCTGGCTGAAAGCCAAGGCTAGACTGTGGAACCTTGCTTACTTTCCTTTATGCACTTTACTTCTCTACTAGCTGATCAGTGATGCAGTCGACAGTTCCGAACCTTTCCCCTTGAGTTGTACACTACAGGGTACTAGTCTAAAACACTATAGAAACGTTACTCTAATAAAATTGTGCATGCATCATGGTCAAACCTAGCCAGATTAGTTATGTTGTCCACGTAATGATACTTTAAGATAGCCTTGTCCAAAGTCCACTGGGTTTCCCTAAACCCTAACGGACGTCATCATGTTTTGTGCATTTATTTGGAGAACTAGATGAATCATGCTAATCATTGATATGAAATAGTCGAGTCCGGTAGGGGAAGGGTCTAACCTTATTTGCCTCGCAAAACTCTGAGTCATGAAGTCCCTAGATCCGGTATGGTCACCAACATCCACCCAAGGTTGCTAAGCTAGTGGAACGATTTACACTCTAGTGATCAAAATCGTGTCAGAAAATATTTGGGAAATCTACCATCCCTTTTGGAGGTCCAACCTAATAACATGATCACAGAAGTTGCCACATTGTTTTGGGATTGTGTAAGGGTCGTATTCCGCTTTGGGGGCATTGAAATGACACCTTTGCTGGAGGATATAGGGTTGGTCGGTCTAGTATGGGAAACTCCGAGCTTGCTAATACTTGAGAATCGCAAAGGTAGGAGCTTCCTTAAACTGATGGGTTTGAAGAAGAATCCAGAATTAACATGCTTGAAGGATTCATACATCCTTTTTGAATACTTGTATGAAAGGTACAGTCACAACAAATCTTACCGTACCTACTCTAGCGAGTTTTCCATCACATCCTTAGGATACGTCCATCGTAGGGTTGTCGTCTTCAAATTTTGCTTCCTAGGTCTGATTGTATTTTCAATGAAGAAAAGTAGAACTCATACTAGGCTGGCTATAGTAACAAAACCCTAATGGAGGGGATTGGTGGGCAGGCATTCAGCATTGTACCCATGATTATTACAGACATATACCGAGCCTCTGAAAAGTTTCAATGAGGAGCAAAACACTTCGAATCCTGCAATCTGCTACTTCAACTCTGGCTCATAGAGCATCTCCAAAAGGGTGAGTATCGACAAGAAATTCAGCATGGGGACTGAGATGATCACATCACTTTCCATCATCCAAAGCGAATGAATTACATCCCCGACATGTTCGCTCAGCCCGAGAATGCAAAAGGATGGGTTGAGATGTTTGATAATCTGATCGAAGAACATGTTCAATGGATGTTCGAATGGTCTCTGTTAGAGGAATTTGTCACCCGATCCAGAGGTGCCCCTTTACTAATACTAATTGGTCTGGGGGAAACCTACTCTTATGTCCCTCCACGAGTTATGAGGCAAGCTGGTAGGAAGCAAGTCATACCTAGGGTCGACAAGATGAGCCATTTTCGAGCCAAATTCTAGAATAATGATAGTCCCCGCCAAGCCCAACACATGTGGCATTGGAAGATCGTAATAGGGAGAGACACCATAGAGCCAGACAGATATTATGCCAATTGTACTCTTTTCTATTCGGGTTGTTTGGAAGACAATCATGCTGGTTTGGGCCAGCTAGGGTTTGTTCGGAGGCCATAGGATTATAGATGAAAAGGCCAAGGTGCAAGTCAAGTACAAGCACTTACGGAAAAGGACCTATGAGTGCAAAAGTGAACATCGTGAAATGCAATAGTCCAACTAGAATCTGATCGAGGAAAATGGAAAGACATGGCTACCAACACCTACAAAAGGCTGAGATACTTGGGGCGAGGCATAGTGAAACCAGAAAGAATGTTTCTCAAATGGGTTGAAGATTGTCAAGAGGCTAAAGGAACTGAAGGTGGATATCTAGCCAGATCATACCTGTTTCTAGGAATTTGTGAGTTAGGGAAGCTGTTCGACAGATCCAAGGATGCTGAATCTTGGGAAGGTCTTTTTGGGACCAATTTGATAGGAATTTATCTTTTCATTTTAAAATGTAACAAGGACAATGGCCATTAATAACTTTTATTTCCTATTTATTTAATGTCGATTTGGGATTCATCTTATCTTTATCAATGAAATGAGTCATTTAGCATTCCAAGTTCTCCAAATTAACTTGCCTCTAGGCCCACCACGGGCACAACAAGGTTCTCAAATAAGGACACGCTTTACATTCTTGCACTACGTGTTTAAATTACTGTTATATTTTTTATGATCCTCACTAACTTGGTTACCTTTTTGTTTTGATTTTAGTTTTGCTATTCCCCTCCCTAATGGTTAGTTCATGCACTCTGGCAACATCATCCTATTCCACGAGATCTAGGGGGCCTCCACCCACTCCTCCTCTTAGTCCTGTCAAGAATAAGAAAAATGGCAAAATGGAAGATTTGAACATCAGAAAAGACAACACAATAGTAGAGGCCACTGATGGCCATAGTATTCGGATTCCCAATGAAAATGTATCATAAGTTGAACAGAAATTGTTGAAGTTTCAGGAAGAGCTCGATTAGGTTCGGAAGCTAGCCAACCTATCATTCTCTTTCAGCACCCAGACGCCCACTTCCCCAATTTTCAAAATCCCACACTGCCTCCAATATAACCAAATCATCCCACCGCTCCAACAAAGAACCAATGTAACACTGGCCATACCCCAAGCAATATTCCACTACTTATCCCAGAACCTCAAAACTTCTCAAATGACTATTTCCATGCCCAGACACCATGCCACCACGACAGTCACGTCTACGTGGAGACAATGCCACTCTCCACCCAACCTATATCTTGCACACCTGAGTCTGATGAAAAGGATCTACTCTTTAGAAACTGGGCTGAGGAACTTAAGAAATTAACCAGTCGAATTTAGGGCGTCGATGGAAGCAAAGGGATTGAAGGGTTAAACTATGAAGACCGCTGTGTCCATGCGGATATCGAACTACCAGAGGGATACAAACCTCCTAAGTTCGAGATGTTTAATGGTACAGGTGATGAAAGGACCCGCATGAAGCTGTTCATAAGGAGTCTAAAAGGAAATGCCTTATCTTGGTACATTATCCAAGATCCCAAGAAGTGGTCGAGCTGGGTAGGTATGGCATATGATTTTATGGATAGGTTCAGGTTTAACATAGAGAATGTGTAGACGTGTTCTATATCCAAAATCTAAGAAGAAGCCCATGGAGAATTTTGCGAGTATTCTACTCGCTGGAAGTCCAAAGCTGCTAAGGTCAAACCTACCTCAGAAGAAGAACAAATGAACAAGTTCTTTGTCCGGGATCAAGACCCGCAATACTATGAACAATTGATGGTGACTGAGAACCATAATTTTTCTGACATCTTCAAACTGGGGGAACGAATTGAAGCCAGGAATAAGAGCGGTATGGTTACAAACTCGAGGCCTTGCAAGCTACAAATAAGGCCTTGCAGCTTAGTGGTATGTCTAAGAAGAGGGATGTAGGGGCCGTGATGGTTTAAAAAAGGACCGAGTCTTCTCTCAAATACCAAACTTACCCAATACCTCCACTCACATATCAGCCAGACCCAAATTACCAAGCACCCTCTTATCAAACTCCCCCACCAACTTATCAGTCATCTCCACCCCCTACATATCAACCTACCTTACCCAGATACTCCCAACCCGCTCATGTCTATCAAACTTACAATTCCCAACCATCTCACTATCAATCACCCCCGCACACAAAAATTTCCCTAGGCCCCGACCTAATTTTGATTGAAGGCCTCCAAAATAATACACAGCCATCACCAAGCCCATTGACCAACTATATGCGAGATTCAAAGCCGTTGGTTATGTCACCTCCCCCTACTACAAACCCTGAGAATCCTTCTCAGTGGGTTGACCAAAACAAGACTTGTGCATACCACTCCAGCATGAAAGGACACACTTCGATGGATGTCGCTCCTTATAAGACAAGATAGTCTCTAATTGATAACAAAGCCATTGTAGTAAAGGAAGTCGCTCTGATCTTCCGAAACAACCCTTTACTAGATCACAATGGTGGGGTATTCACATGCTTGAAGTAGAGGATGCTTAGGAACCCGAAAGATTCATCGGGTTGATCGCAGAAGGAGAAGACCCAAAGAAACCAACAATTACTCTCAATCCCATCATAGTCTAAATCCTACTGTCTGAGGACACCAAGGTAGATGTGTCTATACCTCTTGAGTTTGAAGTATATCCATCGGCAAAGGCACCATCACCATCTGAAGTTGTAGTCTTGACACCCAAAGAACATATTTCATTCGACGTAAAGGTAGTCGCGTTGATCCAAGTGGCAATGTCCACCATGCTATCATTTTACACAAATGTCATACCCTGGGATTATACAGGCAAGACAAGGAAAAAAGGTAAGGTCAAAAGTAATGAGACTGTTGTAGCCCAGGGTATGACAAGAGCTGGTAGAGTCTATACCCCTAAAAACTTAGCTGAACTAAGCAAGTGCCTCCAATCGGCCTCCCCTCATTAAGACAAGTTCGAATAACCTTTGGAGGAAAATACATGCCAAAGAGTATTCAGTCATTGACTAGTCGGACATGATGCCAGCACAAATATCCATCCTCTTGTTGTTGCAGAATTCCAAAACACACAAGAAAGCTCTGTTGAAGTTGCCGAGTGAAGCATACGTACCAAGTAATATCACTGGCGGGGAAATGGCTAATATGGTGGGAAAAGTTTTAGAAAGCCATAAAATCACCTTTTATGAGGACAAGATGTCGCATGAACTGCTAGGTCACAACAAAGTACTGCACATCATCGTGCAATGCGAAGACTATTTAATCACCAGAATCCTAATTGATGGGGGTTCTAGCCATAACATATGCCCGTCGGTAATTTTCAAGAAGTTGGGTAAATGGCTGTATGAGATAAAAGAAGCAGCAATCAATGTGAAAGCTTTTGATGGTTCTCAGAGGTCCACCATGAGTGAGAATGGCCTATGTCTGCAAATGGGAGAAATCTGGTTTGAGTTCGATTTACAAGTAATAGGAGCCAGAGTCCTACAACTTGCTGCTAGGATGAGCATGGATTCATACTGCTGGGGCTGTAACGCTGCATCAGGCCGTAAATTTCAAATGAAATCACCGGTAAGTGATAATTTATGGCGACGTCAACAATCCTATATATACAGTCGCCAGACCATTCTGGAAATCGAGGGAAGAAGAAAGATGGGTGGAGAAACTTACCACCACATCAAGCGGTTCAATGCTATCGACAAAAACAAATGGTGGGATAACAAGATCAAGAGTATATTGAATTGGAACGGGCAAGAACCTGGCAGAAGACTCGGCAAGAATCTCTAAGGGATCTCTAAACATATAAATCTCAACAAACATGACACTACTTTTGGTTTGGGATATGAATACATATTAGAGGAGTTCGATAATTGATCGCCACTATGTCACGGTCCTTACTACCCGGTAACCAATACCGCATCTAGAGCAAACTTTCCAACAGGCCGGCATCATCTATGAGACAGATGAAGAAGAAGCCCTCGCGACAGTGAAAAACTTATTGCGACAGGACAATGATATGGATTGTTGTGTTATTCTCGAGGAGGAAGGGGAGGAAGGTCCTTCCATACAAGCTGTGAGAAGAGGGGCACACCTCAATAATTGGACCATCAGGACCACTAAAGCCCAACGAGCCTCGGGGTAGCAGGCTAAAACAAGTACTATTCACTATTTTTTTTATTGAATGATTGCCTTTTCACATTTTTCAATTTCCGCTATAAGATTTTCAATGTTAAAAAATAATCTTTCAATTTATCAAAGCATGTTTGATTTTTCCAATCGTTTTCCTCCTTTATTTACCAATACAACATTACTATTATTTATCTTGATGAACCAATGATTGTGACATGGAATGAGACAACGCAACAAATGGACATTGATTCAAAAGAAGATGACATACCTGATGAGATTGTCAAAGAAGTTGAGAACTTTTAGAACAGACCTAATTCCAACCTAGACGAAACCGAAATTGTTAACCTGATAGATGTAGAAAATGTCAAGGAAAAACAAATCAGTATTCACTTATCGCCATCAGGGAAGAAAGAATGCATAGAGTTTCTAAAGGAGTATGAGGACATATTCGCATGGTCGTATGATGACATGACTATTGTGAGTACATCCATCGTGGCTCATAAACTACCAAGAGATCCAATGTGTCCACCAGTAAAGCAAAATCTCAGAAAGTTCGAACCTGATATGAGTCTGATAATCAAGGAAGAAGTCACCAAGCAAATCAAAGCTAAGGCTCTCAGGGTGGTTGAGTACCCGACATGGTTAGCCAACATTGTGCCACTACCAAAGAAGGTTAGGAAGGTCAGCGTCTATTTCGACTACCGAGATCTCAACCGAGCCAGTCCAAAAGACGACTTTGCCAAATATACACATCCTGATTGAAAACTGCGCCAAGCACGAGCTACAATCATTCATAGATTGCTTCGCTGGTTATCATCAGATCTAGATGGATGAGGAAGATGTTGAGAAAATGGCTTTCGTTACACCCTGGGGAGTGTATTGTTACAAAATGATGATATTCGGCTAAAGAATATAAGGTCCACCTGCATGAGGGACATGAAAACTATTTTCCATGATATGATACACAAAGAGATAGAAGTATTTGTGGATGACGTTATCATCAAATCCAAGAAGGCCACTAAGCACATAGAAGATCTTAGGATGTTTTTCGATAGACTTCGGAGGTACAACTTGAAATTAAACCCCGCAAAGTGTGCATTTGGGATTCCTGCTGTGAAGTTCCTTGGGCTTATCCTGCCACCGAGGAATAGAACTGAACCCATCAAAGGTTAAAGCCATTCAAGAACTATCGCCTCCAAAGAGCAAGAAAGATGTGATAAGTTTCCTGGGAAGGCTACACTACATCAGCCAATTAATAGCATAGTCTACTGTTATCTGCAAGCTGATCTTTAAAATGATAAAGAAGGAGGCTGCTACCAAATAGACTGATGACTGCCAAAAGGCCTTCAGTAGAATTAAGGAGTACCTGTCAACACCACAAGTCTTAGATCCGCCTGAGCCAGGTTGACCCTTATTACTCTACCCTGTAGTGTTAGATAGAGCTTTTAGTTGCATTTTGGGGCAGCATGATGAAATGGGGAGAAAGTAATAATCCATTTATTATCTCAGCAAGAAGTTCACCCCGTACGGGGCCTAATATTCTCTTTTGGAACGCACTTGTTGTTCTTTGACTTGGGTAGCTCAAAAGCTGAGACATTACTTTAGTGTCTATACCACGTACCTCATATCAAGGATGGATCCTTTGAAGCACATCTTTCAGAAGCCCATGCCCACTGGCAAGCTAGCCAAGTGGCAAATCCTATTGAGTGAGTTCGACATTATTTACGTAAATCAGAAAGCAGTCAAGGGATAAGCACTGGCATACCACCTTGTTGAAAACCCCATGGATGGAGAATATGAACCCTTGAAAATGTATTTTCCTTATGAAGAGGTATCATTCATAGGAGAAGGCATTGTAGAATTCTTTGACGGTTGAAGGATGTTCTTCGATAGAGTAGTAATCTTCAAAGGAGCAGGCATAGGAGAAGTCTTGGTATCAAAAACCGATCAGTATTATCCAGTGTCCGCGAAACTCAGGTTTCCCCTACACCAACAATACTATCGAATATGTAGCCTGTAACTTAGGGCTCAAAATGTCCATTAACATGAATGTGCAAGAGCTGCTAGTGATTGGAGATTTAGATTTACTTATACATCATGTACGAGAAGAATGGAAAACCAAGAACTCCAAGATACTCCTGTATCTGAATCATGTATATGAATTAAGAAAAATGTTCACAAAGATGGAATTCCAACATATTCCCAAGGTCCACAATGAATTTGCCGATGTATTGGCTACCCTATCATCCATGATACAACATCCCGACAAGAATTTCATTGATCCCATTCCGGTGAAAATTCATAATCAGTCACCTTACTGTTTGTTTCCAACTCAACGCTACACCAAGGTAGAAAGAGCGGGACGCGATAACTTTTACCTGAATAGAGGTCGGGATCAATTTTCTCAAGGAGCTAGTAGTGGAGTTGGATTTTCTGTCTAGTCTAAAGATGTGTTTGTACTCCTAATGGCACTCCAAACGTTCTTGGTTTTTGATTTTATAACTACTATTATAAAACTAATGATTAACACTAAATTATGTTATGAGAATATTGCAAAGTTATATCTAATGGGAAGAAGGGAACCAGGGTCGTGGTATCACCTAGGTGACTAATTACTGAGTAGATGTTACTAAGGATAGATTGACAAATTTGGGGCTTCTGCAATAACCATTGCAGAATTTTACCCACTCTCACACCTCTTGGTAGAGAGAGTGGTTTTGCCCGATTGACTCTCCCGAGACCAAATGGGTAGGAAAATTAGGCCAAGCAGCTAAGGTTCAAGTAGGGAGATTACTCTCTCGAGATTTAACCCGTTAATTGGGACTATCATTTCTCATGAGTCCATCCCAATTCCTTGTTGGGTCAATTTTAGGGGTCAGAGACTCTCTTTCTCAAGAAGAGTCAAACCCACTAATCTTGAATCAATGTTTGCAACCACCAATTCTTAAATAAAAATATAAAATCATCCCAAAGAGCAAAGACCCAATATCAATCTAACCCTAGATGGCAACACCCATCAATTACCCACACTAGGGTTGAGCCACAACCTAGCTCATGGGTTTAGCTACACATGATTAAGGAAGAAAATGAATAAATAGATGAAGAGCTAAAACTATTAATTAATTACTAAGAAGAAATCACAATAATCTATCATTAATGAAGAAAAATGCCAAAAATGTCTACAAAACCGAGTCTCATGAGCGCAGCTAAGTATGGATGTAAAAACTCCCTAATAATGGTAAAATGTTCTATTTATAATAGGCTAGAAAAACTGGACAAAAATAACCTTATGGGGTCAGTGCGGGCTGCACAAAATGGACCACGACCGCACTAGCTCTAGGATTTCACATTTTTGCTTCTCTGAAGTTGGGGATAGCGGACTGAGGGGAAGTGCATCGCGGCCGCGGTGGGAGTTGGCACGGTCCTCACAGGACCGCATTGCTTGGAATTGGCAAATTGTGAGCTCTCTGAATCTCTGCTCCGCGGACCGCACAAAAGCGTAGCGCGGCCGCGGAGCCTGACCACTGACCGCGAGAATCATTCTACGCATGCGTTGCCTCCAGCTTGAATATGTCAACTCTCTGAACCTTCTAGTACGACCGCATTCACTTTTGCATGGGGCGCACTAGGTTCTCGTTTCCTCAATTCACTTAGTCTTTGACACTTGAGCAGGTTTCACTCCTTTTTGAGCTGATCTTTGACGTTTGTCATTTTGTCAATAAAACCTACAATTAAGCACAACTTGTGAGCATTTTTGGACTATTTTGTAGTAATTTATAACAAAAGAATAGGCAAAAATGGGCATAAAATATGTTAAAATCCCGAGTTATCACTTAATGTGCCTAGGTTGAAGAGGAAGCAGATGGAAAGCCTTTGTTTCATGATATCAAGGAATATTTGGCGAAAAGGGAATAACCGTAGCTTGCCAATCATACTAAAAAACACACACTTCAGAGATTGTCCAACAACTTCATTCACAACAGAGGAATCCTATATATGATGACTCCTGATTTGGGATTATTAAGGTGTGTTGATTCAAAAGAAGCATCCAGGTTACTAGAAAAAATTTATGCCAGGGACATGTGGTCCACATAATATCTATTTTTGTCATAGCAAAGAAGATACTCCGGACTGGTTACTTTTGGATGAGTATAGAAACAGACTGCATCCAGAATGTAGGAAAATGCCATCGATGTCAGATACATACAGACATGATAAAGATACCTCCGAGCTAGCTCAACACAACAAGCTCACCGTGGTCATTCACCACCTTGTAAATGGACGTTATTGGACCAATTGAGCCTACTGATTCTAACAGACACATGTTTATCCTAGTAGCCATCGACTATTTCACGAAATAGGTCAAAGCAACATTTTGCAAGGAAGTAACTAAAAAAGTCGTGGCAGACTTAGTCCGCGACCTCATTATTTGTCGATCCGGTATCCCAGAGTCAATCATTACTGATAATGGCTCCAATCTCAAAAGTGACTTGATGAATGCCATGTGTGCAACTTGTAAGATCAGACACAAGAATTCCACTGCCAACAACTCTCAAATAAATGGAGCCGTAGAAGCCATCAACAAGAATATTAAGAAGATCTTGAGGAAAATGATAGAAAATCAGAAACAGTGGCACGAGAATTTATCATTTACTCTGTTGGGGTATCGCACCACAGTCCACAAATCAACCGGGCAACCCCCTATATGCTAGTTTATGGTATAGAGGCAGTCATCCCCGCCGAAGTAGAATTCCTTCCCCAAGGATCATACAGGACGCTGAGCTCGATGACACAGAGTGGGTGAAGAGTCATTACGAGCAACTAGCTCTTATAGATGGAAGGAGAATGAATGCAATTTGCCATGGTAAACTCTATTAAAATAGAATGTCCCGAGCCTTCAACATTGTTTATCATAAGCATGGAAAACTACCCGAAGATCCCAACGCACCTTGGGCTATATGCACGAAAGCAGCCCGTTACCGCTTCAGGGGAGGCCAATTGTATAGATTGTCTTTCCAAGGCCTGTTGGCCCGATGTTAGGAGCCACCGATGCTAAATACATCATGAGAGAAGTTCACGAAGGAATCTATGAAAATCATTTGGGTGCAGACTTGTTGGTATTAAAGCTAATTAGGTGTCGTGCCCCTTTTTTCCTCCTCGTAAATCAGGTTTATGACATTCAATTAGGACAAATCTTTCCTTTTAGGAAAGGTGTTTTACAATTTTGAAGAGTCGCCACCTAGCAGTTTTTTAAGGTGTGTTAGGTCACCTATGGGTGTTCAACTACAACTATGTTGGTACCCAGAGATAGGGTAAGAGCTTGAAATTATCTTAAAGTGAAGGTGTTAGGCACCCCTCTGGATCCACTAGTGTGGTTTCCGGTCGGATAGTTTTTGTGAATTTATGTAATCAACAAGAAAGAAACTAAGGCTCAAGTAATAGGGGATTTTGAATTTAAATACACAAGTTATTGTTTAAAAGAAAGTAGAAAATCAAGGTTTTGGAAAGAGTTACAATCTAAGCATGTTGATGAATGTGAAGAGGTCCTAGGTCTGTTTGTAATATGGATCACATCAATGAAATACCTGGTAATAACTCCTCCGAAAAGGGCTACACATGGTGTCATCGTATCTATGTCTACCCTTTCCACCCCGTGAAGGTATTAAAGCGCGCGTTGGTCTCAACCTCTATTGCGTGCTTTTACCTGTCCCATTTCTATCAGTCCTGGAGGAATTTAGGACTACTATTCCTATAGAAGGGACTATTTTAGGCTGACACTTAGGTTTAAAGGTAAAAATTCTAAGGCAACATACAAAAACCACATAGGACAGCATTTAAAGGGGAAACATGTAAGCAATTAGAAGGCTCATATAAACCTCTGCAAATAATGCATATAAATAGCACGACTTAAACACAATTAAGGTCTAAATTTTTTAATCCTTAAACAGGGTGTTTGAGTCAAAACCAGATTCATTATATAACTCAAATAAGAAGTCTCAATCAGTCCTGCCTATTGGTTATAGAAGTTGATAACTAAACAAGGGCAGTTCGAGTTTTATTCAAGTAGTTACCTAAGGCTTGCCTAGGCATAACACTGATGTCCTATGAGCATGATATCTATAATGATGTAGTAAAGCAATGGAGCAGTAATTAATTTTAAGCAGACAAGTTGAGATCATATAGACATGCTTTCTAATGGTATTAAGTCAAGGCAGTGTTTGAAAAACGCATTAAAGAAGTGGCAAATTAATTAACTAGTCCAATTCAGAGTAACAACGTGAACTAAGCAGCTTCAACAGGACTTGTTTTAAATTCTATAGGCATGATTCTATTATAGCCATTTAGATCCTATAGGTATGGTATCTAAGTATTAAAATTTGACTTTGGACTTATAGGCATGGTTTCTAAGAGGAACAAGTTCTGATACATGATGTAACAAAGATTGAGCCTCAATTGCTTTTTATCCTATATGCATGATATCTAATTGTATAAGCTGATTTTTTAACCCTATAGGCATGTTATCCATTATTAAATCCATTTATATCCTATATACATGATTTCTAATTATGTGAGGGTGAAACATGCAGAGTTTATTTTAAGAAATAATAGATCCTATAGGCATGTTATCTACCAGACCATATTTGAGGCAAAATAGACCCAATAGGCATGTTATCAACCCTTTTAATAGCTAAAACATTAATATTTCCCTGCCCTTTTCACTAGCCAACCCTATAATGTTTACAAGTTAATACAAATTGTGCGACTGAATACAAAAGAAGAAATGAAAGAAAACACGAAGCTACAATCATAGGAAGCCTGATTTTGACTTCCTATCTGAGATATGCAAGGAACCATATCAATGCCAATGTTATTCCAAAGCCTTTCTCATATCTGGGTGAGTCAAAGTTCCTTGAGGACCTCAATGGATCCCCGACAGTGCTTACACCCAGATTTGCATAACCAAACAGAATGAGTGTAGTGTGGAAGGGCCAGTCCTTATATGTCCAAGTTCAGAGGGAGCTCAAGGGTCCCAAGGGAAGGCTCACAAAAGAGGGGCGGAACTTAGATTCTAAGAGTATAGTGGAAGTGCAGGACATATGTTTGAAAGAGATTTATTAAAACTGGGTTAGAAATAGTAAGTGGTAAAGGTGATTGAGAACAATTGTAGTAATGAAACTCAAATTACATATAATCAAAAATCATTCAAATAGGGGAAGGGAATGTGGGGATGCAATATATAACCCCATCACGGGTCTGGTTTGGTCATGCACAACAATAGTTGATGCGGGCATGGCCACAAACCAGCCAAAGGGACACAAACCCATAAAGGGGATATGAGGGTTTGGGAGTTCATAAGGTAGCGAGTACACGACAAGTGACTGACAGAGTAAAAAAATAGGGAATCATTAATTTAAACGGTGAAGGGAACATATTACGGCATGCTAGTAGTGTAACTTGACCGCAGAAACGTAAGCAGAAGTAGACATGAATGAGAATTTGAAGCAACTTAAAGAAGCATGTTGTTGTTGAGACTTAAAAATTAACTAGGACATACCAGTAGAGAAGCAAAGTGCAGAAAGGAAAAGTAAGAAAGGTTCCACAGTCTAGCCTTGGCTTTCAGCCGGCTAGACAAAGCAATAACAAGTAGAAGTAAAGAAAGAGAAAGTTTTGTATGTCGCCTTAGACTTTTTACCTTTTAACCTAAGAGTCAGCCTAAAATAGTCCCTCCTATAGGAATAGTAGTCCTAAATTCCTCCAGGACTGATAGGAATGGACAGGTAAAAGCACGCAATAGAGGTTGAGACCAATGCGCGCTTCAATACCTTCACGGGGTGGAAAAGGTAGACATAGATATGATGACCGGTGCGCTAATTCCATGTGTAGCCCTCTTTTGAGGAGTTATTACCAGGTATTGCATTGATGTGATCCATATTACAAACAAACCTAGGACCTCTTCACATTCATCAACATGCTTAGATTGTAACTCTTTCCAAACCCTTGATTTTCTACTTTATTTTAAACAAAAACTTGTGTATTTAAATTCAAAATCCCCTATTACTTGAGCCTTATTTGCTTACTTGTTAATTACATAAATTCACAAAAACTATCTGACTGGAAACCGCACTAGTTGATCCTGAAGGGTGCCTAACACCTTCCCCTTAAGATAATTTCAAGCTCTTACCCTATCTCTGGGTACCAACATAGTTGTAGTTGAATCCCTATAGGATCCCTAACGCACCTTAATAAAACCGTTAGGTGGCGACTCTTCAAAATTGCAAAACCCTTTTCCCAAAAGAAAAGATTTTTCCTAATTGAATGTCATAAACCCGATTTACGGGGAGGAAAAAAGGGGGACAACACCTAGTTAGCTTTAATACCAACAAGTCTGCACCCGAATGATTTTCATATATTCCTTCGTGAACTTCTCTCATGATGTATTTCGCATCGGTGGCTCCTAACATCGGGCCAACAGGGCTTGGGAAGACAATCTATAGCAATTGGCCTCCCCTGAAGCGGTAACGGGCTGCTTTCGTGCATATAGCCCAAGGTGCGTTGGGATCTTCGGGTAGTTTTCCATGCAAAAGATAATCAATGAACCCATTTCTCTAGTCCCAAACCAAATTAGTCACATTTACTTCATAATAACTGTCCACGTCCAATACTAAATGCATGACACACCGTATTAGAGTCGAATCCCTTCAATTCTGTGGATGAGCGCATGTTGGCCAGTGCGCCAACTTCTGTGTTTTCTTCCGTCTGGATGTGGGTGATTGACCGTTCTCTTAATCGTGTGAGCAAATCTGGACTATCAAAACATACTGTTGCATGTGTTCCTCTTTGGTGTTTAAGATCTCATATACCTGATTAACTACTATTTGGGAATCACATTTGATTTCTATGACCTCAGATCTAGTACCGAGGCTAGCTCTAGTACCGAAATCAAAGCTTCATACTCGACTTCATTATTAGTCAATGGAACAACTTTTATGGCCTTCCTTAGGGTTTCTCCCAAGGGCGTGATTACTAATACCCCTAGGGCGGACACTTTCACATTGGAAGCTTCGTCCATGAACAAGGTCAAGACTTCCGACATTAATTCTGACACCATCACAGCATCTTTGGCGGCCAGGATTGAAATCGGCCACAAAGTCGGCCAAAACTTGTGACTTGATTGCAGTCTTGGGTTTATATTATATGTCAAATTCACTCATTTTGACTGCCCATTTGGCCAGTTGACCAAAAAGTTTAAGTTTTGAAGGATATCTATAGGGGAAAGTTTGTCACCACGGCTATCTATTAGCATTGAAAATAAGGCCTAAGCTTTCTAGTAGAGACTACAAGAGTTAAGGCCAATTTTTCGAGGTGCGGGTAGCGAGTGTCTGCTCCCATTAAATTTTTTTTAACATAATAGATAGGAGATTCGTACCTTCAGCTTCACATACTAAGACGACACTTAGCACTACCTTCTAGACCGCTAAGTGAATCACTAACTGTTCAATGTCCTCTGGTTTCGATAGTAATGAAGGTCTCAATATATACCTTTTCAAATCTATTAAATTCTGCTGGAATTCTGGAGATCATTCAAAGTTGTTCTTTTTTTCCAGAAGTGATGGCATTTTTTGAAGACTGAGAAATGAACCTGCTTAAGGCAGTCAGTCTTCTTGTCTACCTTTGATCTTCTTTCACATTTGATAACTGTTCGAGGATGTCCTTGATGACTTTAATTTTATTTGTATTGACATTATTCCCCTTTGGTGACACCATAAACCCCAAGAACTTACCGGAGTTGACTCCGAATGCACACTTTTTGGGGTTAAGCTTCATGTTGTGCTTCCTTAGGATGTCAAAGGTTTTTTAGAGGTGTTTAAGATGACCACCATATCATTTATGTAAAAATTTTCATTTTTTTCCTTATTTATTTTTCAAATACTTTGTTCACAAGCCTTTGATAAGTTGCTCCGACATTCTTAAGCCCAGAAAGCATCATATTATAGCAATATGTGCCAAAGTTCATTATGAACAAAGTTTTTTCCTGATCCTATAGTTTATTTTGATTTGGTTGTACCAGGAATAGATATCGAGGAAACTCATCAACTCATGCCTGACCATCGTATCAATCAATTAACAAAAGTTTTGCAATAGGAATAAGCCTTTTGGTTACGCCTTATTCAGATCCTTATAACAAGCACATATGAGAAATTTATTGTTCTTTTTGGAACTACTACTACATTACCTAGCCAATCAGGATACCTTACCTCCTAGATTGAGTCGATATCAAGCAATCGAGTTACATTTTCTTTGACAAACATTTTTCTGACCTAGTTAGTAAGGCATTTCTTCTACCTTACCGAAGGGATGTTGGGATTCAGGCTTAACTTGTGCATGGCCACCACTAGCATGATACTTATCATATACGCATGTGACCACCCAAAATAATCAACATTAAACCATAAACTTTGTGCTTGCAATCCTACTTTATCTGGCTGCATAGATGCCCAGGCCTTAAGACCGTCTTCTCCCAGAGTGCTGTATTTATTGCTTTCCAGGTGTAATACACTAATACTGCTAATGTTACTAGCACAAATGCCCTGCGCATTCTCCCTTTGACTTGATTTAGCATCCTTCGGTCTAAACCTCAAAATTCTGTATTAGTAATACAATATTCAGCTATCTCAGAATACCTCCCAAGAATTCTTTTGATAGATGGAATTTAAAAAATATATGTTCAATTGTCTCATTTTCATTACCAAATATCACACATTCTATAAATTCTGACCTGAGCTCGGGGTTCAATCTTGTCCCCAAGTGTAATTCCTTTCCAGTAATTTCTCAAACAAAGAGACTTGTTTGATTTCTTCCACTGTTGATTTGGTTGCGTCCGTTTCTTTTGTTAACTGGAAATACCTTGGGAACTAATTGGATTTCGACGACTCCTCTGTTTGTCTACTTTGATTGACTAGGGAGCAGGCTTGGTTCCTGTAATTTCTATGCAACATGTTTCTTCCCTTTGCTATTGGAAACCGGGACAATATTTATCTCTCTTTCTGCGGGTTGATCTCCTCTTATTTGTTTGATATCTTACGGAGTTGGAAATTTCAGAAGTTGATGGTATGTCGATGGCATAGTTTTTATTTTGTGTAACCATGTTCTTCCACGAATAATGTTGTAGCCCATGTCACCTTCTACTACTTCAAATAGGATCATCTTCATTATGCCTTCAGCATTCGTGGGAAAGCAAAATCTACCTCGGGTTCTCACACTTGCTAAGTTGAACCCGACTATGAGCTTTGTGTCAGAAATAATGCTTCTAATTAGGTTGGCTTGTTCGAGTACTCTCCATTGGATAATATTGGATGAACTCCCTAGGTTTACCAAAATACGTTTAATTTTAAAATCTAAAATAATATGAGAAATTAAAAGGGCATCATTGTGAATTTATAAAAGTCCATTAGCATCCTCTTTTGTGAAAGTGATATCGTCCTTGGTGACTTCCTTGAGTCTTTTGCTATGGTTAATGATACCTTTATCTTTTTTATAATTGAGAATGTTACTCCATTGATATTGTTCCCTCCGAAAATTATGTTGATTGTTAGACGAGGAGGATTTTCTCCCATCTTTGTGGGCTCCGCATTATCTCGGTTGAGATCGTAGTTAATTTTAGCACTGTCACTTAAGAACTCTCTAAGATGGTCCTTTTTAAGTAATGTCACCACCTACTTGCACAGATGTCGACAGTCCCCAGTCCAGTTGCCGTTGGTCCTATGATGCTCACACTATAGGTTTGAATCCCTTTAACTAGGGTCGAATCTCACCGGCCTCGAGAACCATGCTTCTTTAATGTTTCGCATCGCTGATACCAATTCTACCACATTGACGTTAAAATTATACTTGGACATCCTGGGGTAGGTGGAGTCCCGGGAACCCGATACCGTTTTGTCCTACAACGATCTGTTATTATGGCCATGATTAGCTCTCATCGGCAACAAACCTATCTGCCAACCGAATACCTTTGTCACGTCCTTTCGTACAGTTAAAAATTGTTCTCTAGAAGATAGCCGATCTGCGTTGAAATCATCATTCAACATTTCCTTATTCTTCTCTCAATCCCGGCCCTTGGTTAACACCAAAAAACAAAGCTGGTCATCCTTTAGTCTTATCTTCGATTCATAGTGGTTGAGGACATCCGCCCATGTTGTTTTCTATAACTTGAGTATATTTCCTTTTTGATTTCGGGATGCGTCAGAGCTCCTTGGGTTCAACCCATTAGTGAATGCCTCAGCTGCCCATTCATCTGGCACGGACAGTAGCATCATTCTTTCCTTCTGAAATCTTGTCACGAACTCTCCCGGTAGTTAGAACCCTCCTTGCACAATTCTAAATTTGTCGGCCTTTCAGGCATGCACCTTTTCGGCGTTGGCATGGTCCTTGATAAAAGAATTCGTGAACATCTTGAAGAAATATATTGGGTGCTCGGGTAAAAGTAAATGCCATGCAGGATACCTTCCTAAGGGTCTCCCCAAACTTCTCCAGCAAGACTGACTCAATCTCGTGGGAGCTAACTCATTTCCATTCATCACCGTTGTATAGGTTTTGATGTGGTTCTTAGGATCCGAGGTTCCATCATATTTTGGAACGTCTAGCATTTTGAACCGCTTCAGACTTAACTTTGGTATCGCGCTTGGTTTGAGCTACAACTAGGTATATTTCTTTAAGTCCGGTCCTCTCAACATTGGTGGTACGCCAGAGATTTGATCCATTCGGGCATTTATTTCCTTCAAAAACTGCATGAGTTTGATTTTAAATGGATCATTTTTGTTTTTGTTACCAGATCCACTATTGTTCCCCACGGCCCTGTCAAAGTAGACCTAACCCCTCGGGGTGTTGTTATCAACCCTTTGTTTATTTGGTTTGTGGAAGCACCTGGAGGAACTGGAGCTTTTCTATTCGCATTGTTGGAAGCACCCGACAATGCTTGCCTCAACTTTGTATGACTTGATCTTGTCGTGAGAGATAGCCCATACTATCCATTTGTTGTTCCCTCAGGATCCTCACTATTTTCGCAACATGCGCGTCTTCAGCATCATCAGGAGTTACCTACCGAACATGCCATGGATATTATCTGCCATAGATAGGCGTGGCTTCGTACCCTTCTTTGCGGGTATAACTGATTGAATCTTCGTATTGAGGTGGATTTCCTTGGGCCTCAATATTGTGCGTGATGTTGATATCGTTATCTGTCATTTTTTCTATGATTTTTCGCTAAGAAACAAAGAATTAAACAGGTTAGTAATAAATGCAAGGATCAACCCAATTATGTAACATCTAAGCCCCAATGTGGATGCCAAACTGTTTACTTGGGAAATAGTACAGTTAAATTTTAACATGGTTTATAGTCAAGGTAATCAATTTGATTCAAAATGATAAATAAATTAAATAACATGCAAGACTTAGTTTGAAATCGAGATAAGACAACAAATAGCTTAGTGCAGGAACAAAGCTTCCGTAGAAAGCAATATGAATATCACTATGCAAAAAATGAAATGTTATTGAGCTTTTGAATACTATATAGCATAAGATTGTCAGAAAATTCGTTCCCTTTACTTTTCTTTTGGTAACTAAAATTTTATTAATCCCATTTACAATGGCTATTGAAGTCACTATTTATAATTGCAACTAGGGAATATGTTCCTAGGATCAAGCCCATCATAAATGATAATTATAAGGACCATTGACTAATGTGCAACGGCAGGCCATGAATATCAAATTTCACTATAATGGACTGTATATTTAATAATGCAGAGTATTCTCCATTGAATGGTCTCGGGTGGTAGGCATTCATTTGTCTTCATTATCAATATTCCGATCGGGGTTTTTTCAATGACAACCAAAGCTACTGTCCTGGTCTTGGTTTTCACTTATCTTACTTTCAGTCTGTCTCCGGTTCTACATCTCTCTCTATTATATAAATATCTATTATGAACCGATTTTACCCTATAAAAAAGAATTTAATATAGTTATTTAAGAAAGGTAATGATTAAAAATATATATTAAAATAATTGGTGTGCATAAAAGCAAGTTTCAGGGTAAAGTAAGAAATTTAAAATTAAATTATTTTAAAATATACGAAAGAACTATTCTCACTTTAAACAGATTAATAACAAAACTGTGGGATAGAGGGAATAACTACAGTGATTTAGCAAAAAAGAAAAAGAAAAAACTATAGTGTTTACTTGGCAAGAGATGGAAGAGGTCATATGGTGACTATAGTGACTACTTGGCACTCATCAGTCACTTAACCATGAACATAAATTTTATTGCTAGTTTTGCTGGCCATTGCATTGATGGACACATAAATACCCCGCTTTCATTGCTGCACTTTTGAAATTTTAAATTTCTAAAATTTCTTATAGAGAGTGCTTCCCTGGTAATAAATTCTAGGCAATGTCAATTTGGATTAGTCGGACAGTTTTAGCAAAGGCTTATCCAAAATTTCTAGTAGATAGTTGCACTACTAAAAAAATATGTTAAGTGAAAATTGACCCTTATTACTTTTAATAAATAACTTAATATTCAACTAAGTATACTATTTAAATATTTTAAGGCATAGATACCAATAACTAATATTATATTACTAATTTTAAATAATATAAAAAACTATTTAATTTTACGAAGAGGCTATGAATTCATATGCCCTATATCCCCTATAAATTTGCCCCTGAATTTTAGATAACAAGTACCAAATAGTTATAAACAAATTAAAAAAAAGATAAACAAAAGGAGAAAATCTCACTTTATACCTCATTAATTCCAAACTATTTACCCTTTAATATTCACGCTCAAATTATTTACTTTTCCCACTTATGCGGTCCAAACTATTTACCCGACATTTGTTCTGTTCGTGCTACCACTGCCTCACAAACTGTAATAAAGGGTTCCTTAATTTCAAATGCGTCTAGTTTTAATTCTTCTGCTTCTGTTTCAAGAGAGTTAGAATTCTTTACCTTTCTTTTTAGTTTTATTACAGTAACTTTACTTTTAGTACTTTGCTATTTGACCTGCTTTAATTTAAGAACTTTTTTAGCCTATATCTGAAATTTGCGGCCCTTATCATTAGGGGAAAGTTTGCGTATGAACTCGACGAAAACATGTACTCTCATGTACTAGCTTTTATGCGTATTTGAATATTCACTATTGTTAGGCTTGAAGCTCTTGAATTTAAAATTTTTATTTTGAAGATTTCTTGTTTGATTCAAAGTGGGTGTTATTATATATTGATTATAATACCATATGGAAGTTCATATTGAAATTTGATAGCAATTGGAGCTGATTTGAGGTGATTGAGATTGAAATTTTCAGCTGAAAATCGAAAAAGAACACAACTACCCAATAGTAGACTATTACGGTATACAATATGCATTAGAAGTATATAGCTCTTCTGCCACAATATACTATAATAGTTTACTATATACTGCAATGGTATATTGTAATAATCGAAGAAGAACACAGTTATCTAACAGTATACCGCAATAGGATACAATATACTATAGGAATGTATAGTTAAACTGCAACAGTATACTATTATAGTATACAATATATTGTGATAGTATTCTATAATAATATACAATATACTGTGATAGTATGTTGTAATAGTATAAAATATACCGTAATAGTATACTTATTACCCATAAATTCAATTGCCTTTTCCCTTTTAATATGCTTTAAGCTTTTACCCAGCGTGAGGGGCAAATTGAAAATTCAAATATTTTTTTCTTTTTGATTTATTCTATGACTTGAATTTCAAGACTTCTGACTTCTAAAAAATATTAATCTACCATTGGAGGACCTTGAAGCTTTGAAAGTCATAAATTGGGTTTGTTGAGTTTGTGGTTAAATTGAAACTCAAAACAAGAAATTTTTCTAACTTTTTTGCATACATGTATATGCGCTGTTAGTATAACTATATACTATAATGGTATCATATATTAGTAAATATTTTTTGATTGCATCAACTACATTTAATTGATACACAATTTAATTTTTTTAGTAGTAACATAAAAAAATAAAAAATAGTGAAAACATGAAATTACATTATGAAGAGAAAAAAATATAAAAAAAAGTTAAACGAAATTAGAGAAAAAATATATAAGAAGAAAACGAGAAAAAAGAAAAGGAGAAAAGAAAAAAAAGAAAAAAAGTATATTAATAAAAAAATTATAGAATAAAGGAAAATTCCCTACAAAAATTACTATAAATAAAAAATGTACATAATTTATGAGTAAAAATAAATAAATAAATAATAGTAAATAGTTTTATTTTGTAAGTAACCGTGTCATTCCCCAAATAAAAGACCTAAGCGTAGAGTGAGGTGAAACCTAATTGGCTAGTCAAATGGTGCAAATGGTTATCTTTCACACGTGTTTATAATTGATCATCCTTTGCTGTTATTGCACCTTTTGTGGAAAGTCTACGATTTTCAATTCTTTTCTCTCTATAGTTCAACTCATATTTAAGTGTTTTCTTTATTTAGTTATATCCTTTTTATTCTATTCCTTCCATACTATTCGAGCATGTTTCCTTTTAAAACATGGTTATTGGACAACTTTATTAGAGGTTTCAGTTCGAATATAAAAATTAAAAAAAGCTTTAAACAAGAATGTTTTACTGTCTCTAGTTTTATAGACATATACGATACAAATTCAAATTAGTTAGTCTAATGAATTTAGACACAGGGAAAGTACTCCATCTAATGAAGATTGGACAACTTTATTAGAGGTTGGTCAATATTGTAAGAAGGTTGTCTCATTCTAATCTAAACATGTGCTATATCTCAACTTGAATGTTAAATAGAGACTAGTTGTCTAGGGATAAGAGTTTCTTGGACTAATTTGTCTGTATTTTGGTTTGTGCTTGACCATGCATGCTCCATCTATCATGTTCCATCAGTATATTTTGTGAATTTATTTTATTTAAATGTGTCAGGTATAAAATCGGCAGATAAATTTAGCCTTTCTCATAAGGATCAACTGAAGGCAGTGGTCGAAAATAAGTCAAATTTTATGGCAATGATTTTATGAATTTAAGCTTTAAGGTCTGATTAATCAACAACATCATTAGATAACTAAAGTGAAAGTCGTATACTATATTTAGTTCCGCTAAAAACTCTTACTACTTCCTTCTTTTTAGGGGGAGGTTGTGGGTGGCTGATGTAGGGTATGTAGACGTAGGAGTTGCTTAATTTAAAACTACTTCAACTTAATTATATATTACAAAGTAATAAATACTAATTAGTCGATTAGGTTAAATGGTCGACCATCCAATTAGAACCATAATAATTGATATTCCATTCATAGCTCAAGTGGTGCTGTTATCCGGTCCATCATTTTTTATAAAATTATTTGGTATTCAAAATTTACTGGCTCCATATCTGAATTTGTGATATGTAAGACTTAAGAATTTTGAACTATTAAAGTTCGAAAGCGAGACCTTTGATTAAGTACGAAGGTAATATCATCCATATCAATACATTCATTGGGGGTGGTCCATGATTAAATAATATTGCTAGTTATTGTTTTGCTCTAATTGTACCCTTTCTCTTTAATGGATTACTTGACTATTTTATACGTTATATGTGGATCACATTTTCCAACTTTTGCTGCCTGTTGAATGTTGAAAAAAGGTCTACAAAGTGCAAGATGATAACTGATTTTCATCATGTAACTTGTCCGACCAAAAAGAACGTAAAGGAGACAGATAGAATAAACAAACAAAAAAGAACTATACAAAAATTAAAGAATAAGCAGCCGAAGTAATTATCAAAAAGCCATTAACAGCTAGGGGGGCTTGCGTTTTCTCTCTCTCTCTCTCGCAATTTTGGGTGCTTAATTAACTCTTCTCTTAGCTTAAAAGTGGGTATAGTTTGGGCAAACCCGAAATTCAAACTGAAATCAGAATTTTTTAAATTTTTGGTTTGGAATTTCGGATTACAGATTGGACTTTTGGATTTCATTTTTAAATTTTTTGGATTTCGGATTGGATGTTAGATTGTTACTTTAAATTTATGAATATCCGAAAATTCGAAATTTTTTATATTTGTCCATTATCTATTTGCCAATAATAATAATTTAAATACCCTATGCGTTAGATATTATTTCATATATGCAAGATTGATTACTAAGTTGTTGTCAGAATACTTTCTATTTGGACATGATTTTACTATTACTGCTTCTTATCGGCCGTATTAACGTTTGTTGCATTATCTTGATAGTAATTTCATTATTTGAATACTTTATTTGGATGATTGTCGTGAGAATGAGCAACTTTTCTGTCAATTTAATATGAGTACTTCATTTGATATTCATTTTTGTAAAACAAAGAAACATGTCAACTTAGAAGCTCAACCCAAATAATCCGAAACCGAACTTAAAAATTCTGATCCAATCCGAGCTTATTTAGATTGGATTTGGATTGTCATTTCTTCAATCCGAAAATCAAAAATTCAAACTGAAATTTTATATTTAATCCGAACTGCCCGAACACCCACCCTTACCTTGGCTTGTCTCGAGAGAGGTTTTTATTGGTTTGTTAAAATCAAATCATGTTAAGTGTTAAAAGACGAATTCAAGATTTAAAGTCATTATATTTCGAATTTATATTCAATAATATATGATTCATAATTAAATATTTATAAGTATTTAATGAATTTTTTAAATATAAATACAAAATTTTCATAAAAAAAGTTACTAGATTCACGAAAACTTAAAACTTAAGGCTAGGAACGCCTTTCTCTAGTGTTGGAAAGAAGTTGGGATCCAACTTATCATATAGTAATGGTTTGGAGTTTGAACATATATATATTTCAATAGTTCTTTGCGGAGTGTTACATTCGATCCACAATAAGTGATTAATTTAGTTTTGGCATGTATATTAAGAAAATACTAAATTCTATACAAAAATACCTAGTATGACTAAACTATTCTTAATTAAATATTTAATGTGATGAGTAAGAAAACTTTTTTGGAATATGTATATAGGAGTAATTTTGTAAAAACAAATTAAATTCTTTCTTGATTATATAAATGGACACTTATTTTAGACCAAAAAAAAATTGGTCACCTATTATGAACCGGAGGGAGTAGTATTTAGTCTTTAATTTATATTAGCATGTGATGATATACTAAAATTGCATATTTTAATCAACTATTACACGCAATTTACTGCACTTTAGTTGAGTTTGCGCTTAATCGCTAGTGTTTCGCACTAATAGTATTTGAATACCTTGTAAGAGTGATTTTGAGTTATATAGATATTATAGAATGAATTAAAGTAATTTAGATCTTTGAAGTCTGAGTAAAAGCCCAAGAAATTAAGCCTGGATCGTATTCGGGGATCAACGGATGATAGAGCAACAAAACGTAGAATCGAGTAAGCATAATACGCACTATCTAGTAAAATATACATAACTATTTGCTCAGAATTTCAATTGGGCTTCACAATATATGGTTGGAATGATAACTCAAAGAGCTACAACGTTCATGTTTTGCATGTTTTCAACTTCCAAACTGAACATGGTGAAAAATACGATCAAAACTGCGACTGCGGACCTGAGACAGCATACCTGCCATATACTACGGTTGATCGCGACCGCGGCAGTCTAGACGTAAATATTAACCTTATTTTCATAGAAGAAGGTATAATTATGTGTGCCCGACCCTACTTGGTATATATACATGAAAAACGGTATTATTAAGAGTTGGACATATTTTTGACAGAATTTAGATTTAAGGAGGCTACGGAGACCGGAGATTCGACCTAAGGAGGCACAAGCACAATAGGAGCAAGGCTGGGAATTCTTCAACAAGTTTTTCCTTCCTCTTCCTATTCTTTTCATTGGTTGTTATGATTTTTAGTATTGTATTTTTACATACTATTATGAATAGCTAATTCGTTTTCTAGGATTTTGATAGAACCTTTTATAAGATAAATTCTTGTTATATTTTTATATAATTGAGCCATTGAATTTCTGTACTTGTTCAACTACGTATTTGTTGTTATTGATTGAATGGCCATCAATTGACTGTACCTATTTAGTGTGTACTGCTTGAGAGAATATATATTTAGGTTGTTGTTGTTGAACAACGTCTCTCCTAACGTATATGAGAAATCAATATATTGGGTTTAAAGGCAGGTTTAGAAATAACTAAGCCTTGACGTGATCATAATGAGAGGTAAGATAAAGCCAACCAGCATAGTTCGAAAGAATATATCTAATAAATTATTATAGTTGCTCGAGAGAGAATTACGACATCTAAAGTGCTCACGATCAGTCGAGAATACATTGGCGAAAATGGTAGAGAACATAGCTAGAAGGATTCCGACAATTGGGGAAATCATAACTCTAGACCTCTTTAATTTAGTCTGCAGCCCTTAGTCTAGTCAGTTGATAATTTTACTGTTTTCTAGTATTTGCTAGTTAATTAGTTAGAAATATAAAACTCAATCTTTATAATTTAAAAAATTATTCAATCTTGTCTTCTTAGTGATATTAAATAGATACATCTAAATTTTAGTTCTCTGTAGGATTCGACTCCGGACTTTTAGACTGGATTATATTTGCAGCGATCACTTATTTTTTTAGGACTAGAGTTGGACGTGATCAGCATATTTATTTGAATTTTCGTTTAACAAGATAATTGATATCGTTGATTAAAAATAAAGCTTTGTCAACAAGATTGAAATCGTGATAATAAGAGTGTTTCTTTAAAAATTTAATCTAAATTAGTATTCTTGATTAGAGTACTTTACAAAGAATAGGATATTATTGATCCAGATCAATATTATGCCATTTTATCAAATTTTGTTTTCAAATACTATATATATGTTTGTGTTATAAATAGACTTCTATTTAAGGTGAATGTCTATAATTAGAGAGATTCTAGAGTTTTATTTCCGTGTAGCTAAGTCACTACCTCCGTATAAATAAAGGGGTCTTCTACCATTGTAAATCATCCCTAACAACCCACAAAGTATCAATAAGAATACTCCTCTCCCTATTCTCTCTATATTGTTCTTGTTCTTGCATTATTTTACTTGTTCTTATATTATTTTATAACACGTTATCAGCACGAATCTCTAACCAATTGAATTTGATTTCTTCCTTCACGGGGAACAAAAAGTTTTTCTTTTCAAAAGGAAATTCACACGAACATAGAGAGATTAAACGTACAACTTTAGGAAAATTTTGATTTTGGTTTTTGAATCTGTCACCTTCTAGTTGTTGATTTTAGTTCTTTGGTATATAAAAGGGGTTAATTTCTCTTAGATTTTTCCTTTAGTTTCGGAAACCAGAGAACGAAATTGGTAGGTCTTTCCATTGGATTTTGGGTGTTAAAGCAGGAATTTGCTTGGTTCAGTTCGAGATTTCCGACGTGTCAGCTGTGTGTTGATTCCTGCTGTTGAACTGACTATTTGATGGTTGGACTGAGTCTATTATTTTGGTCCCTTTCTTTGCGGTTGCCCTGTTTTTAGAGATGGTATCAATCATAAAATAATGCAACGGGATGGAAACTCAAGAGATATATTCGATATCACAACATTTATTGGTATACCTTAAAGGTAAGTAATTTATTTTTCCCTTTCAAATTCTTGAAATTCTACGATTTGATTTCATATACAAACAAAGACAAAATCCGTCCAATTGAATTTGCTCCATTCCCTTTAGAGAATGTGGTAACAGTATGTGATAAGTCTGAAAGAAGACAAAATCCGTCCAATTGAATTTGCTCCATTCCCTTTAGAGAATGTGGTAGCAGTATGTGATAAGTCTGAAAGAAGACAAAAATTATTACCGTGAAGGTATCAATGGATGTGGACGTGGCAATAGACGAAATTATAATCGTCATTATTGTAATGAGAACAATAAGGATTCTCAAAATAATCTTTCACTTTATGAAAGTAATATTTGACATGAGATTGTGTATAGCACATACAGATGATTATGATCCATTCCCTGAAGTGAATGTGATAATTGTAATAGAGCCCATAAGTATGAACACGCTCTTGATGTAATTTTGTTTCATGTCTGACATTATAAAAGGAAAGTTCGTTGCCCTAGAAATTTCGGGCAAGAACTATATGACATGGGTGTTGAATGCTGAAATCCATTTGGATGCAATGGGTCCTAGAGACGCCATCAAAGACAGAAATAATGCATCCACCCAAAACTATGCTAAGGCCTTATTTTTCTTGCGCCATCACCTTAATGAAGGTTTGAAACTGTGCCAATGGCCTTGATTCTCTTGCACCATCACCTTGATGAAGGAAGATGGAATTGTTTGATTTTATTTCACTTATTTGTAATAGTTAGTGAATAGACTAATATTCATTAGTATCAGCTCGTATTAGTTAGTTTATGATATAATGTTAGTATTAGTTCGTTAGAATGTTTCTACATGCTCAAATTTCAATAATATTTTTATTTTCAAGTAGAGGTAATCGACTAACCTAACAGTTAGTCGATTATCTAATATTTCGCATTAAAACTGCAAAACAATCGATTGTCAATGTTCAACAATCGATTGTCAATGTCCAACAATCGATTGTCGTGAGACAGTGATCTGGAATTTTTTAAAAATAGTCAACAATCGATTGTCTATGTTTAACAATCGATTGTCGTAAGACTGATCTGGATTTTTTTCAAAATAGTCAACAATCAATTGTCTATGTTTAACAATCGATTGTCTTAAAACAGCGTGATCTGGAATTTTTCAAAATAGCAAAATAATCGATTGTCAATGGTCCACAATCGATTGTCAATGTTAAACAATCAATTGTCTATGTTTAACAATCGATTGTCGTAAGACAGATCTGGAATTTTTCAAAATAGCAAATAATCGATTGTCTATGTTTAACAATCGATTGTCAATGTTCAACAATCGATTGTGTGTGTTTAACAATCGATTGTTTTAAGAAAATGCTTAAACTGAAATTTTCAAACTGCAAAGTAAACGATTATGGAAAACATATAATCGACTATCTGAATTAGTTAGTCAACTGACCTCAACAGATTTTGAAAATATTGTTTAAATGTGAAACAAACGGATTGAATTTGTTTATTCTCATGTTCGTATATTTTCTTTTGTATGGCAAACCATGGGAATTAAATTGATTGAAGGCTCCTGAAAAACAACTATAACTCTGCCTAAATGAACAATATTTTAGAGAATGCAATGTTCTCCTCCAAGTCTAAGAGGAACTTGTTGAGTTTTAATGATATCAGTCAAAATGTTCTCCTCCAAGTCTAAAAGGAACTTGTTGAGTTTTAGAGATATCATTCAAAATGGATATCAGATTGAGACAATACATGAGTATAATCTTGAATACCTCATTTACTCATGAAAACGAGGCTGCCCACTTCGGTTTGGGGTCACGCCATTTTGCATGCAACAATGCTAGTTCGTCGGCTGCCCACTTCGGTTAGGGGTCACGCCATTTTGCATACAGCAATGCTAGTTCGTCTCTGACTGACGAATTGACACAAATATTCCCCGTTGCAATTGGTTTTGGGTCATGAACCTAATATATCCCATTTAAGAATCTTTGGATGCGCAGTATATGTGCCTATAGCACCGCCATCCCGCACCAAAAATGGGTCCGCAAAGAAGGTTAGGAATATATGTTGAGTTTGAATCGCCCTCCATTATTCGCTACCTCGAAACATTGACAGGGGGTTTGTTCACTGCACGATTTGCAGACTGTCAATTTGATGAGACACTTTTCCCAAAATTAGGGGGAGAAGTTGGTGAAACCAAACGGGAAATTTTGTGGAAAAATGCATCATTATCTCATCTTGATCCACATACCTCTATTTGTGAAAGAGAGGTACAAAAGATTATCCATTTGCAAAGAATAGCAAATCAAATGCCTGACGCATTTACGGACTTGAAAAGGATAACGAAATCCCACATCCCCGCGGAAAATGTTCCAATCCGTATTGATGTCCCTGTTGGACAATCATCTAGTGTCATATCCAATGAATCAAATGCTCGCCTGAAGCGTGGCAGACCATTAGGTTCCAAAAATCGAAATCCTAGAAAGAGGAAAGCAAATGATCAAAATGACACTACGAAAGAATCTCATGAGGAAATTCATGATTTAACAAATTCTGAGATTCATGAAGAATCCATTGAGCCCGAGGCTCTGGAAAATACGGAACTATCCATAAATCCAATTAATATTGAGGCAAATATTAATCGAGTGGATATAGTGGTGGATAATGTCTTTGCTTATAATGTCGCATCTGGCATTATGCAAGAATGTGAGGATCTCGAACCTCAATCTGTTGAAGAATGTCGAAGAAGACATGATTGGCCAAAGTGGCAAGAAGCAATTCAATCAGAATTGAATTCGCTGGCAAAACGTGAAGTTTTTGGCCCTATAGTTGAAACACCTAATGGTGTCAAGCCTGTTGGCTATATATATGGCATGAATGATCGTTGGTCACGTACCTATTGTACGCCAAAGTATTTTGGAAATATGACTATTAAAGGACAACGATAATGCAAGAAACATATCTTGCATATAAGTTTGACATGGCCATAATGGTATAACTTTCTCTTTAAGAAAGATATTCACCACATGGATGTTGATGAATCTGTGGTAGTACAAAATTAATTGAGAGCTCTAGAAGAGCCAATTATTACTATGTTGGAGAAACACAATTGAGTATTGTGCTGTAGTAAGTCTCAAAGAAACTTATTCAGTTTCCAAAGTACACGCGAAAAAGCAATTGATTATATTGAGACTATAAATAAAGGAAGGATTTGATATCTCCTATTACTACAACTTGTAGCGGGGTAATTTGTATATGAAAAGCTACCCGCTTTGTTCTCCAGTTTGTACTACACAAACGAAAGAATGCCACAATAAAGTGGATATCTATTGGTATAAAACCCATGTCATAATAAACCTGAAGTTTAATGATAAGTGCACATGTCATGGTGTAAATTTGAAGTTTACCAATATTGATAATTTATTCAGTTGGCATTCGTGTTAGCCATCTCATTTTAAGTATGATGTGCAAATTCACATAGGTGAATATTAAAGAACTAGAAAGTTCTTTACGAATTTTCTTGTATCACTTGTTCTCATTAATGAACTGACCAACTAAAGAGTTTGGGTTGAAGCCCATAAATTCTGGAAATATCAAAGGTGAATATGGGCCCATTCACCTGCCATGTATACCATATATGATGCATCTATGAAATGGTTACATGCGCAATTGTTATTAACCCGCAGCCTGGCCGGTGCTTGCGAGGTAAATTGCTCAGTAATCTAACTTCGAGCATAATTTTCAGATTCTCTACTCAAGATAGTTCATCTTGATAAGTTGGTTTATATCAAAGTTGGTTTAGCAAGATAATTATTGAGTGCTTCCACTTAATAGCTAAATTGTTTCTTATGAGAACAAAGTTATATATATCAGTTTGATATACGTTGTATACGAGAGTATATTATATTCTCCCTTCACAAGTGGTTCAGGGTCAGGAACCAAATAATTTCATCTTACTATTAATGTGCTGTGTATATTGACATGATAATGCACAAAGATGATTTCCCAAAGTTGAGGAAACAAGTTAGCTTTTCTAACATGAGGGGGAGACATGATAAACAATTGAGAAAAGGTTACATGGGAAGAATTATCATTTGTATATGTAGATCCCCGAATATTATAATATGAACCTGAAGTTCATAAAATGGATAATTCAATTGCAACATATTGCAAAGCATGCTATACGCATTTGCTGACCCAAAGAAAGTGACTATATTCTCACTACAAATGCTCATATTAAGTCCCAGAAGGACAAAGTCTTTGATACGCTTAAAGCGTATAGACAAATACTTGATTCCATGTGAAAGGCATGTAGATTTGGACATGTAGTTCAAATACTTGAAAGTATAAAAGTCAAAGGTATGTATAATTAGTTTTCGATATCTTATTTGTTTAGCATGACGTGAAAACTTGATATGCATCTAAAGTCTATTATGTGACTTATATGACTTAACTTGAAAGATTTAAGTTGCTTGAAGCATATGCAATTCTTGGTCCTGAAGTACCACATCCCAAGTACAATTTGTGTACATATGAATCTTGCTATAACTATAAGCATGATGGCATTGAGAATACATCTATGAAGATATTGAAGAGTCATTCCGCGACATTATATGAAGATGTTCATATCTATCAAGAATGATGATTTTAAGGTGCGGAATATTCGTTCAAGTCAATATGGTTGATTTATTTATCAAAACTCTACCAAAGATCGTTTTGAAGATGATGCACAAGATTGGAATGCAAATGCTCAAGGATATAAATTGATGTTCTTATTAGGGGGAGTTAATGCGCGTTGCACTCTTTTTCCCTTACAAGGTTTTGTCCCACTGGATTTTCCTTGCGAGGTTTTTAACGAGACAACCAATAGGCGCATATTCAAACATGTGTACTCTTTTTCCTTCTCTTTAATTTTTCCCATTGGGTTTTGGTTTTAAGGTTTTAACGAGACACATTGTTAAATAGACATTCAAGGGGGAGTGTTATAAATAGACTTCTATTTAAGGTGAATGTCTATAATTAGAGAGATTCTAGAGTTTTATTCTTGGTAGCTAAGTCACTACCTCCCTATAAATAAAGGGGTCTTCTACCATTGTAAATCATCCCTAACAATCCCAAAGTATCAATAAGAATACTCCTCTCCCTATTCTCTCTATATTGTTCTTGTTCTTGCATTATTTTACTTGTTCTTATATTATTTCATAACAGTTTATTTATAGATCTTAACTATTGTTTGGTTGATTTTGAAAACAAAATCTTCAAATTCCAGAATTGCCGTAGAGTACTTTTTGAAGTTTTTTATTAGCAAAACTTCAAACATCTTTTAAATAAAATGTATATTTAAATATAATTTTATTTTAAAAAATTAGTTTTCATCTCGTCTTCAAAATCTCATGTTAAAGCAGTGCGGGCAGAATCTGAAGTCTTAACCACAAAAAGACCCGAAAATCCCTCTCATTCTCTCAAATCTAAAGCATTCCTGGTGAGTTACTATTTCATTCTAAATACAAGAAACAAAATTTAAAATACTAATTATGGCTTCTGGGATCGAGCACAGGTCTCCACGGTCACAACATGGTATTCCCGCCACTAAAGTACAGGCACTTTATGGTGTTAGACCTTAAGTCATTAATTAGTTTGGTTTGACTCTAATATTTAAAAAATCGACTTATTTGATATAATTTCTTTTTAAGGAAAAACCAATCCAAACCAAACCATAAACACTCCTACATATATGTGTATGAAAATAAGAGAGATGAATTCAAACGTCCTTTAGGCTTAAAAAAAATGCTATTTAGGAATCACATTTAGCATCATGATTTAAGTGGTATACCATTTCTATTAAACAAATTCTTAAACTCCTGAGGAAATACGTTTTCAAGCAATATTATTCTCTATGTTTTAGGAGAAATAAAATTATCTATTAAAGTTGGTCGGATTTTACATAATAAATAAAAATTAATATTATAAAAATTAAACTATTTTGGTCGGTAAATTCATCAGGTCATATTAAAAACTCCGACCAACTTTGGTGGATAGTTTTATTTTTTAACAAAATCGACCAACTTTCGCCGGTTATTTTCGTATGAAAATATAATTAAAGAATTTAAATAAAAAATTAGACAATCTTAAAATAAAAAGCACCAATGGTCTAGTGGTAGAATAGTATCTTGCCACAGTACACACCCAGGTTCGATTCTCAGATGGTTAATCTTTTGATTACATAATTAAAATACCGATCAACTTTGGTCGGTTTTTTTTGCAATATTTTGTTTTTGAATTGAATTGACCGACCAACGCTGGTCGATAATTTCCGATCAACTTTAATCGATATATCAGAATGACTATTAAAATACTGTCCAAGCATTTGGTCGTATTTTGGTCGGTAATCGACCATAACCAACTAAAGTTGGTCAATTTTTTTATCGATATTTATCGAATTTCTAGTAATGTCTACTACTGTATGTTTGAAAATGTTAGAAAATGATTGTGCAACTAAATGTTATATGAAAGTAGAACATCTTAATGCTTAGGCCTACATATAAAAAAGATGAATGCTTTATAAAGCGGATGAAAAGATAAATATGCAATCATATATTATTGGATAATATTAGAAACTATCACACTTATAGAGGCACTGTAAGAAAGAAGGCTTTTCACAACAATAATTTTAGTTGCCATATATTCAATGTTGTTGTCTTGGCAATGATAAAAATGTCGTTGCATTTTATGGCAATAAACATCGATAGAAAAAGTATATGAAATAATAGAAAATATTGAGGCCAAAAGTGTACGTAACGCAACAATATGTACCGTTGCCATAAGTTATTTGTTATTGGTAGAAGACCAACAAAGTCGAGGATTATGAAGATATGTAGCAACAAAAATTATTGTTGTGACAAAATTAACTTTTTACTAACAATATCAGTTGTTGCTAAAAAATTGGTGGTAAAGTTAATAGTTTGTTGTCAAGACTTTTGCAACAACTATTATTGTGGAAATAATTATTTTTTTTGCCAAAAAATTCTCTAGTATTACTTTAGCAACAATTTATGAATTGTTACTATGATGACCTGGCCAGTCGTCTCATGAGTTACCGCTCTGTTTCTCCCATTTATGTTTTTTATGTTTCATTATCCGTGTTTTGTGATATCAGGTTTGTCGGATCTAGTCCGGAATGATTTTGGTAAGGTTTAAGACATTTAGTCTCTTTTAAGGAAGTTTTAGTTGGAAAAGTCAACCGGATGTTGACTTATGTGCTATAACGCTCGGATGTGAGTTCCGATGGTTCGATTAGCTCCGAAAGGTGATTAATGACTTATGAGTTTGATCGGAATGAATTTTGGAGGTTTGGAGTAGTTTTATGCTTGAATTGACGAAGTTGATATTTTTGTAATTCTCCGGTTGATAGGGTAGATTTTGGTATAGGGGTCGGAATTGAATTTCGAGAGTTGCGGTAGTTCCATTATGTTATTTGGATGTATGCGCAAAATTTCAGGTCATTCAGACGAGGTTTGGTTGAGTTTTTTATCAAATAAGGAAATTGGAAGATTCTTAGAAACTTAGGCTTGAATCCGACGTGTTTTGATTAATTTGATGTTGTTTGAAGTGTTTTAACGATTGGAACAAGTTTGAATAAGGTATTAGGATATGTTAGTGCCTTTGGTTGAGGTCCCGTACGCCTCAGCTGAGTTTTGGGTGGTCAATCGGATCATTTTGGAGTTAAGAAAATTGCGGAAAATCTATTCAGCTGTTGCAGGGATTTACCCTTCGCGTTCGTGAGTGGAACCTTCCGTTCCCGAAGAGGCAGTAGAGGAAGGCAAGGATTAAGCCTTCGCATTCCCGATAGGAGCTTCGCGCTCGCGAAGGGCTAAGGAATTGGTGAATCGTGTTCGCGAGATGGCAATCGCGTTCGCATAGGGTCTTTTGGTCAGCTCGTCTGAGGTCAAGGTTGCTCATCACGTTCGCGATGGATAGAACACATTCGGGAAGGTTCGCCTGGGTAAAGCATCACGTTCATGGGGGCTAAGTCGTGATCACGTAGAAGGAAAATTGGTCAAAATAAGATTGTGCTTCGCGAACGCGAGGGTTTGACCGCGTTCGCGAATAAGGAAATTAAGGCCTGGGTAAAATGTTTTTAACTCGTCTTGTCCGTGATTTTGGGGCTCATTTCCTCCATAGTTGGTCATTTTGGGAGATTTTTAAAGGAGATTGAAGAGGGATTTAAGGGAAAACGTTTGGAGGTAAGATTCTTGCACTTAAAACTCGATTATTATATTAATTCTACCCAGAAAATCATGAAATCTAAGCCTAATAATCTAAGAGCTAACGCTTGAAATTGGAGACCAAATATTTGGGATTTGAAGGGTTATTTGTGGATGAATTTTGATGTTCTTGGTATGTATGAACTCGTGGGGAGATAAGGAATCCGTTGGTATAAAACGTTTTGAATTTCAAGATGTGGAACCGGGGGTCAAGTTTTTGTGATTTCGAGATTTGTGCTCTTTATTGGTTGTTTTCGCTTGGGCTTTGTTCTCTTAGCATATTTGATGTCTCATTCTAATTTGGATAGACTCGATGCGCGTGGAGGCCGATTCGAGGGCCAAAGGCATCACGAGCTAGAAATTTAGCCGGTTCGAGGTGAGTAATGATTGTAAATGATGTTCTACAGGTATTAAACCCCGTGTCTCTATACTCTATTGCTTCTGTTCCTTTTCAGACATTTGTACTAGTTATGGTTCGTTGCGAGATTGAATTCTGTCTTGTAGATGCTCATGACTATTGACACCCCGGGAAGGGTTGTTTATGGGTGTTCTTTCGCGTATTTATGTTATTATCTGTTATTTTCTGAAATATGATATCATGTTTAGACTGTTCTTTATGCTTAATTTCTAATAATTTGAAAATAAGAAGTGTCGGCTGGCCTTGTCGTCATAAGAGGTGCCATCACGATCAGGTTCGGGTTTAGGGTTGTGACAAGGCGGTATCAGAGCCTAGGTTACATAGGTCCTACGAGTCATGATCAGGTTTAGTAGAGTCTCGCGGATCGATACGGAGATTTCTCTATATATCCTCGAGAGGCTGCATAACCTTTAGGAAGAACTTCATATTCTTGAAATTCTTGTTTTGCGAACTTGTTGATCCGAGTACTAAACTTTTTTTATTGTATTATCTCACAGATGGTGAAGACACACTCTACCGGACAAGGTGGACGACCACCAGTGCCTCCAGATGCGGCCACCAGAGGCCGAGGACGCGGTCATGGTAGAGGCAAAGCAGCAAGGGCAGCACTTGTAGATCCACCAGGTGCCCCAGTTCAGGAGTAGGTCCCAGCTATGGACGCTCCAGTAGCACCAACTCAGGCACCAAGTGTGCCCATTGTTATTCCGGGTTTTCAGGAGGCCTTAGCTCAGATCTTATCAGTTTGCACTAGCCTAGCTCAGGCGGTTTCAGTCACTATAGCCGCAGCTACTTCTCAGGCTGGTTTAGGTAATTAGACTACCGTTGCTCACACACCTAAGCAGGTCGTGCAAGGACTTCAGACGCCAGGGGTACACCCCGCCCAGCCGGTTGCAAGTGCTCAGGACTATGTGTTGGAAACACATTCTCAATGCAATATACTAAAACGTGTGTTCTTTTGTATAGGTTTTGATGAATGACAAACGAAGCGAAAATTGATATATGACGAAGTTCAAGAAACAAGCGCACAATTGATATACAACGAGATTCAAGCTCAAGACAAAGTCTTATAGTTTAATTGAGTCATTCTTAATTGTGATCTTGATCCTACAACTTGACTCGTAACATGGCTTCTCTCATAAAACTATTTTCCAAAATCATGCATATTTAATATAATGTCAAATGATTTTAAATCATGCATATATACAGTAGTCAAAATAATTTTTAGACATGCCTTAAAAATCTGGACTAAGATAATCGATTATGTACTTATGATAATCGATTGTTTTAAGCCAAGACTGCATGACAATCGATTGTGAACTAATGACAATCGATTGTGAGTAAGACAGTGAGCATCAGGTTTTTCAAACCTGCATGACAATCGATTGTGAACTAATGACAATCGATTGCAACTGAGGCAGTGTCCATCAAAGTTTTTCAAAACTCAGAATAATCGATTATGAACTAATGGTAATCGATTATGTTGAGACAGTGTCTTCCAGTGATTTTCAAATTTATTAAATAATCGATTGTTATATTGGACAATCGATTGTCAAAGAGACAATGTCTAAAATGTTTTTCAAAAACTGATAAGTAATCGATTGTTGACTTTGTGCAATCGATTGTGAAGCTGACCGTTGTCGTAAAGTTTTCAAATACCGTCAGGTAATCGATTATTGATTTTGTATAATCGATTGTTTTGTTTAAAATCAAGAAAAGATTTTTTAAACGTTATTGGGTAATCGATTATTGATTCTGTATAATCGATTGTTTTGATTAAAATCCGGAAAAGATTTCTTGAACGTTGCTGAGTAATCGATTGTTGATTCTGGACAATCGATTGTTTGTGGTAAAATCTGGAAAGGATTTTTTGAACGTTGCCAGTAATCGATTATGGATTGTAAGTAATCGATTATCAAGCGTAAAATCTGGGATTGAATTTTGATCTAACTAGCAGACAATCGATTGTTGGGGTTTGACAATCGATTGTCAGTGAGTAAAATCAGCAACTCTTAATTGGCAATTAGGCAGCGGTAATGCCAAGTTTTTCAACTATAAATACAGCTTCATTTCAGTGTTTTAAACACAACAACATACTACAACTGATCATTACATTGCTATAAGCTTGCATACTTTTGTTTATCATTTTATATTCAATTTCATAAAGCTTTTGAGAGCCATATTCTTGTCCAAAGTTGTTGTGATCTAGAGCTTACTTTTACTCATATCTACTCATTAAGGAGTATTTTGTTTGAGTGTTTAGTGTTTTATACACTTGTAAGAGAATTGTGATTCTCTTGTTGTAAGGAACTTGTGTTTCCTTGGTTTTGAAGTCTTGGAGAGTTGTATCTCCGAGTAAAGGTGTTAAGGCTTGTGTCCTTAAGTTGTAAAGGTTTGTTGAGCACCCGTAAGCTTAACAAGTTAGTGGAAAATCTCGAGAGAGTCTCTCGGGGACTGGACTAGCCACGTGTTGTGGTGAACCAGAATATATCGGTGCGTTCTTTCCTTTTTGTTTATTTAACGCACTTATTTATTTCCTGCAAATTTTAATTTCCACAAGTTTACGCTAAAATTTATTATAACGCTATTCACCCCCCTCTAGCGTTAAGCGTATTTTCTAACAATTGGCATCAGAGCCATACTCTCTGAAGACTTAACAGTTTGAGAGAACCATCCATGGCTTCTACTCGTGATTCTTTTGCAGGAATTGATGAAGGACAGTGCTCCACACGACCACCTCTATTCAACCGCACAAATTACACGTACTGGAAGGAGAGGATGAAGATCTTCGTTTAGTCCAACAGCTTTCACCTTTGGAAGGTGATAATGAAGGGAAACCAAATTTCAACAAAGAAGGTGGAAAACGAATGGGTTCCCAAGTCCGAGGATGAGTATGACGCGGATGACATCCGAAAAGTTCAAAATAATGCTAAAGCAATTAATTTATTATATTGTGCTGTTAATGCTGACGATTACAGGAAAATATCGTGTTGCACAACGGCAAAGGAGATATGGGACAAGCTAGAAGTTACGTACGAAGGTACAGACCAGGTAAGGGAAGCAAAAATTTATTTCCTAACCCATTCTTATGAATTATTTCACATGAAGGAAGGTGAAAAAGTGGACGAAATGTTTGAGCGATTTTCAATAATCGTAAATGACCTACATGCTCTCAAGAAAACATTGATGGATAGAGAGCTCGTGCGAAAAATTCTTAGAAGTCTCACACCGGCATGGAGATCAAAGGCCGATGCAATTCAAGAATCTATTGGCGTTTCAAACGTCACCATCGACGCACTAAGAGGTAAACTTAAGACCTATGAATCTACTATTCTTAACCCTTTTGTGGATGATCAAAGGAGGCAAAGAATAGCTCTAAAGGCGAGCACAAGCCAACCGCAAAGTGATGAGGAAGGAGACAACGAGTTTGGACTCGTTATCAAAAGATTTCAAAAGTTCATGCGCAAGGAGTATGAACGCAAGGGCAAAAAGCAAGGCGAACAAATCAAGTGCTATGAATGTGGTGAAACCGGGCACATCAAATCAAATTGCCCAAACATCAAAAAGGAGAAGAAACCTTTTAAAAAGCAACGTGCATACATCTCTTGGGGAGGTGACTCCGGAGATGAGTCAAGCGAAGGAGAAGAAGACGAAGCAGCAAATCTTTGCCTTATGGCACAAGAAGACAACAAAAATGAGGTATGTCAAATCTCGTCTAAAAACTTCTTTACTCTTGAAGAAATGCGAACTGCTTTTGATGAATTATATGCTGAGTTTATTAAGGCTTCAAAAACTGTTAAGGGCATAAAAGAAAATGCTTCATTAAAAGAAAAGGATTTTCAAAAACAGCTTTCTTTGAAAGAAAAGGATTTAGAAAAACTGGTTTTAGAAAATGAAAAGCTGAAAGAGGAAAACAAGTTTTTTGGAAAAAGAAGCGCCGATAAGCCCGAAAGTTCTACTAAAAATTGTTCTTCTCGCTTGCATCTCAAAAATGAGGTAGATAGACTCAAAGGTACCTTAGATAAGTTTAATTCTTCCCACAAGAATTTGAATAAGGTCCTTGTTAATTTGAAATCAACCAAGCATGGCATAGGATTTAAGAATGAGGTTAAAGAAAAGGTTGAAGCCAAACCCCAACCACCTAAGGCTTAACCTAGGACTAATAAAACAAATGCTTATCCTAGAAATAGCAATCCTAGAACAAATATGCATGCTAGACAAAATGTTGAACATTTTAGGAGACCTAGAAATGACTTACCACCTAGAAATAGTTACCCTAGAAATGATGCATATTTTAGGCCAAATGTTGAACCTTTGAGAAGACCTAGAAATGGCTCTCAACCGAGAAACAATCACTCTAGAAATGCTGCCCATCCTAAAGCTCATAGTAGGAGAAATAATTCTCATGAAATGCGAAATAGTCATAGTGTTCAAAATAGAGTAAGAAATTTTCATCCGTCTAGTTACTATGAACCTAGAAGGATGCATAACCCAAATGTGACTTGTCATTATTGTAGACGTATTGGTCATATTGCTCCTGCATGCTTTACACATCATAGACATATTACTCAATTGCATCATTATAATATGCCTAACCCCAAGGACCCAAGATGGCATGGGTACCTAAAGAACATTAATTTGTTTTGTAGGTGTGCTTGAAGGGATCAAGTATACTATGGGACCTTGATAGTGGATGCTCCAAGCATATGACGGGAGACGAATCCAAATTCCTTCAATTAGAGCACAAAGAAGGAGGAAGTGTTATCTTTGGTGATAACAATAAAGGAAAGATCATCGGCATCGGCTCGGTCGGTAAGGATGAAAATTCCTCTATTAAGCATATATTACTTGTTAAAGGATTAAAGCATAATCTCTTGAGCATAAGCCAATTGTGTGACAAGGGAAATCTTGCTTTATTTGATTCGGATGAATGCTTAGTGTTCAGACGTAGTGATTTCAAAATTATCCTCCGTGGTTTTAGAGTGGATAATATTTATATGGTTGATCTTGCAAATTCCTCACCCGATTATGTTGATTGTCTAATGAGTAAAGAGGATGATACTTGGCTATGGAATCGTAGAGTAGCACATATCAATATGCATCTTTTGAACAAATTGATTTCTTAAAACTTAGTTGTTGGTCTTCCCAATTTAAAATTTGAAAATGACTCTATTTGTGACTCGTGTCAAAAGGGGAAGCAAACAAAAGTATCTTTCAAATCTAAAAACATTGTTTCAACTTCTAGACCATTGCAATTACTTCATATGGATTTATTTGGTCCCTCTCGCATTGAAAGTCTAGGAAGAAATAAATATGCTTTTGTGATTGTTGATGATTACTCGAGATTTACTTGGACATTATTTCTTGCCAATAAAAGTGATGCTTTTCAAAATTTTAAATATTTTCTTAAGCGTGTTCAAAATGAGAAAGAAACAACCGTCACTTCAATTAGAAGTGATCATGGGGGAGAGTTTGATCACAATCTCTTTGCGGACTTTTGTGACGAACTCGGAATCGAGCATACCTTTTCTGCTCCACGTACACCACAACCAAATGGGGTGGTGGAAAGGAAAAATAGGTGTCTCGAAGAGATGGCTAGAACCATGCTCGACGAAGCTAAGATACCCAAACTTTTTTGGGTGGACGCCGTGAGTACCGCTTGCTATGTTCTAAATAGAGTAGTAATTCGGCCGATACTCATGAAAACCCCCTATGAACTTTATAAGGGTAGAAAACCAAATATTTCCTATTTTGGACTTTTTGGTTGCAAATGTTTTGTTCATGACAATGGCAAAGACCAATTGGGTAAATTTGATGCTAAGTCGGATGAAGGTATTTTCATTGGATATTCCTCACGTAGTAAAGCATATAGGGTCTTTAATAAAAGAACCCAAATTGTGGAGGAATCCCCTCATGTTGTATTTTCCGAAAATAATGCTCGCTTGGCGAGAAAGGATTCCAGTTTTGATCTTGCAGGTATCTTAGATAGCTTGAAAGACAAAATACAAGAGGAACCACCCAAGGAAAATAAAGATGAAACTGAGGAACAACCAACGAAAGAAGCGCCACAATTGGAAAAAGAAACAAAAGTGCCAAATGAGTGGAGGACGATCAAAGATCACCCTCTTGAACAGGTAATTGGCAACGTTGGAGACAAGGTAAGTACCCGAAACTCTCTCAAAAATACCTTAGAACATACTGCTTTTGTTTCTCAAATTGAACCCAAAACCATCTCAGAAGCAATTGGGGATGAATTTTGGACCTTGGCAATGCAAGAGGAGCTTAACCAATTCGAACGCAATGACGTTTGGGATTTGGTGCCAAGACCCGAAGGTCATACCATAATTGGTACAATATGGGTTTTTCGCAATAAACTAGATGAAAATGGTATAATCACTAGAAACAAAGCTAGGCTTGTTGCAAAAGGCTACAATCAAGAAGAGGGTATTGACTATGAGGAAACATATGCTCCCGTAGCTAGATTAGAAGCTATTCGCTTATTGCTTGCATTTGCATCTTCTATGAATTTCATTTTATATCAAATGGATGTGAAAAGTGCTTTTCTAAACGGTTTTATTCAAGAAGAAGTTTATGTTGAACAACCCCCCGGTTTTGAAGGTTTTAAATCTCCCGATCATGTTTTCAAACTCAAAAAGGCTCTTTATGGTTTAAAACAAGCTCCCCGAGCTTGGTATGAAAGATTGAGTAAGTTTCTTTTGGAAAATGACTTCATTAGGGGGAAAGTTGACACAACTCTCTTTGTTAAGCATAAAAACAATGATATTTTGTTAGTTCAAATATATGTAGATGATATTATATTTGGTGCTACTAACAATGTTTCATGCAAGGAATTTTCCGATTTAATGACAAGCGAATTTGAGATGTCTATGATGGGTGAGTTAACATTCTTTTTGGGATTACAAGTAAAGCAAATGAAAGAAGGTACATTCATTTGTCAAACCAAATATTGCAAAGAATTGCTGAAACGATTTGAGATGAACAATGCAAAAGAAATGGCAACTCCCATGAGCACATCCGATCATCTAGACAAAGATGAGAAAGGTAAGGAAGTTGACACCAAAAAGTATCGAGGTATGATTGGCTCTCTTCTCTATCTTACTGCTAGTCGTCCGGACATCATGTTTAGCGTGTGCTTATGCGCTCGTTATCAATCGTGTCCGAAGGAGTCTCACCTTACTGCGGTAAAACGGATTTTAAGGTATCTTGTTGGTACTACAAATGTGGGTCTATGGTACCCCAAAGGCTGTTCATGCCAACTTGTTGGCTATTCCGATTCCGATTTTGCTGGATGCAAATTGGACCGCAAGAGCACTAGTGGCACTTGCCATTTGCTCGGTAGCTCTCTCGTTTCTTGGTTTAGCAAGAAACAAGTAAGTGTTGCGTTGTCCACAACCGAGGCTGAATATGTAGCCGCGAGGAGTTGTTGCGCTCAAATCCTATAGATGGAACAACAACTCTTGGACTATGGCCTAAGTCTTAATCATATCCCTCTTAGATGTGATAATACTAGTGCCATATGTTTGACGAAGAACCCCGTTCTTCATTCGCGAATGAAACACATTGAAATTAGACATCATTTTATTAGAGATCACGTTCTCAAAGGCGATGTCGAAATTGAATTTGTTGAAACCAAAAACCAATTGGTAGACATCTTTACAAAGCCTTTAGAGAAAGAGTCCTTCTTCCGAATTCGCTGTGAACTCGGGATCCTTGACTCCACGTTGATCTAAGTCATGCATTGTATTTTTTTTCATGATTTCTAATTTGAGCGTCGGAGACGTCTAATTCTTTTTTTCAGATACCGCCCTAAAAGTAGGGGGAATTATAAAGCATGACGCGCAAGAATCGAGTCTTCTTCAGAAAAATCTATTTCCCTCATCTAATAATCGATTATCTCGTATCAATAATCGATTGTAATGCTATCATTTGAGCTATTATACTCTCTTTAAATAATCACACCTTCTTTCCAATAAATAAACAAGGTTTATTTCATCTTTGGCATCTTATTATTTTGTTATTTTTGCTAATGGCAAAAGGGGAAGATAACGGGTATGATGCACTCTCAAATTATAAGCTTAAATTGAGGGGGAATTCTCAAACTGAGGGGGAACAAATTGCATACTTGTTGCATGTATATACTTGTCTTGAATCGTCATTATAAATTGCTTGTCTTGCATATCCCGCTTAATGTTTGCCATTATCAAAAAGGGGGAAATTGTTGGAAACACGTTCTCAATGCAATATACTAAAACGTGTGTTCTTTTGTATAGGTTTTGATGAATGACAAACGACGCGAAAATTGATATATGACGAAGTTCAAGAAACAAGCGCACAATTGATATACAATGAGATTCAAGCTCAAGACAAAGTCTTATAGTTTAATTGAGTTATTCTTAATTGTGATCTTGATCCTACAACTTGACTCGTAACATGGCTTCTCTCATAAAACTATTTTCCAAAATCATGCATATTTAATTTAATGTCAAATGATTTTAAATCATGCATATTTACAGTAGTCAAAATAATTTTTAGACATGCCTTAAAAATCTGGACTAAGATAATCGATTATGTACTTATGATAATCGGTTGTTTTAAGCCAAGACTGCATGACAATCGATTGTGAACTAATGATAATCGATTGTGAGTAAGACAGTGAGCATCAGGTTGTTCAAACCTGCATGACAATCGATTGTGAACTAATGACAATCGATTGCAACTGAGGCAGTGTCCATCAAAGTTTTTCAAAACTCAGAATAATCGATTATGAACTAATGGTAATCGATTATGTTGAGACAGTGTATTCCAGTGATTTTCAAATTTATTAAATAATCGATTGTTACATTGGATAATCGATTGTCAAAGAGACAGTGTCTAAAATGTTTTTCAAAAACTGATAAGTAATCGATTGTTGACTTTGTGCAATCGATTGTGAAGCTGACCGTTGTCGTAAAGTTTTCAAATATCGTCAGGTAATCGATTATTGATTCTGTATAATCGATTGTTTAGATTAAAATCTGGAAAAGTTTTTTGAACGTTATTGGGTAATCGATTATTGATTCTGTATAATCGATTGTTTTGATTAAAATCCGAAAAAGATTTCTTGAACGTTGCTGAGTAATCGATTGTTGATTCTGGACAATCGATTGTTTGTGGTATAATCTGGAAAGGATTTTTTGAACGTTGCCAGTAATCGATTATGGATTGTAAGTAATCGATTATCAAGCGAAAAATCTGGGATTGAATTTTGATCTGACTGGCAGACAATCGATTGTTGGGGTTTGACAATCGATTGTCAGTGAGTAAAATCAGCAACTCTTAATTGGCAATTAGGCAATGGTAATGCCAAGTTTTTCAACTATTAATACAGCTTCATTTCAGTGTTTTAAACACAACAACATACTACAACTGATCATTACATTGCTATAAGATTGCATACTTTAGTTTATCATTTTATATTCAATTTCATAAAGCTTTTGAGAGCCATATTCTTGTCTAAAGTTGTTGTGATCTAGAGCTTACTTCTTTTACTCATATCTACTCATTAAGTAGTATTTTGTTTGAGTGTTTAGTGTTTTATACACTTGTAAGAGAATTGTGATTCTCTTGTTTTAAGGAACTTGTGTTTCCTTGGTTGAAGTCTTGGAGTGTTGTATCTCCGAGCAAAGGTGTTAAGGCTTGTGTCCTTAAGTTGTGAAGGTTTGTTGAGCACCCGTAAGCTTAACAAGTTAGTGGAAAATCTCGAGAGAGTCTCTCGGGGACTGGACTAGCCACGTGTTGTGGTGAACCAGAATATATCGGTTCGTTCTTTCCTTTTTGTTTATTTAACGCACTTATTTATTTCCCGCAAATTTTAATTTCCGCAAGTTTACGCTAAAATTTATTATAACGCTATTCACCCCCCTCTAGCGTTAAGCGTATTTTCTAACACTATGTAGTTCCTGCCATGCCATAGGACGAGTAGTGTAGGTTGGAGAGATTTGGTAGGCTTCAGCCACTGACCTTCAGTGGTGTAGAAGGCGAGGATGCCCAGGACTTTTTTCAAGTTAGAAGATGCTTCGTACCACGGGTGTTCTGGAGAGCAGTAGGGTCGCTTTCTCTACCCATCAGTTTTCATGACCTTCTTTTACTTGGTGGGAGGATTTTGAGAGGCGTAGGCCTATTGGTACAGCACCCCTTACCTGGCAGCAGTTATGCATTTTCTTTCTGGAGAAGTATGTGCCGCAGTCTCCTAGAGAGGAGCTGCGTAGGTAGTTTGAGGTGTTACATCAGGGGGAGATGACTGTGTCGCAGTATGAGTTGAGGTTCTCCGAGTTGGCTCGTCATGCCCTCTGGTCGGTCCCGACAGATAAAGAGAGGTTTAGGAGGTTTGTTGATGGTCTTACTTATCAGCTCTGCATTCTTATAACATGGAGAGAGTGCCTGGTGCTACATTCGAGTAGGTTGTGGATATTGACCGAGAGATGGAGTTTTTTCGTCACCGGGGAGCGAGAGAAGAAGGAGGCCAAGAGGCCTCGAGGATCTGGTAGTTACAGTGGTGCTCATTCAAGGGGCCAGTTTTAACACTGTAGAGGCTGTCTATTTAGACCTGCTCGGCCAGCATGCCTAGGTTATCGTGGGGAGTTATCGGGCCATGGTTCTCACAGTTCACATCAGGGCCAGTCATCACTTAATGCTCTTCCAGCTCAAAGTTCATCCTGTGCTCCCCAGTATAGGGCTCTTCTACGCGGAGTGCATCTGCTACTCACGGTGGTGTGAGGGGTTCGCTTCTGTCCCCTTATCCAGCACCTGGGAGTTGTTATAAGTGTGGCAAGATGGGTCACATGTGGAGGAAGGGTCCTCGACGTGTTGCTAGTTCATCCCAGTAGAGGGGTCAGCCATCGGCTTAAGTGTCAATTGCTCCACCACCACCAGGCCCAATCAGCTAGGGTGGAGGTCCGTCAGCTAGGGGTCGCCCTAGAGGGGGAGGTCGATCAGGGGGCGGTCAGGCCCGTTTCTATGCTCTCTCAGGTAGACCCGATGCTATTGCTTCAGATGTTATTATTACAAGTATTGTTTCAGTCTGCCACTGAGATTCCTTTGTATTATTTGATCCTAGATCCACCTTTTCTTGTGTGTCATCATAGTTTGCTCGTTATTTGGGTACGCCTGTGAGTTTCTTGCTTTACCTGTTCATGTATCTACCCAGGTAGGCGATACTGTTGTCGTAGACCGTGTGTACCGGTCGTGTGTGGTTACTATTAGGGATCTGGAGACCTAAGTTGATCTTTTATTATTGAGTATGATGGATTTTGATGTCATTCTGGGCATGGATTGGCTATCTCCGTGTCGCTATTCTGGACTGTTATGCCAAGATAGCCACATTGCCTATGCCAGGTGTGCTATGGATCAAGTGGCGAGGAGTGACTAATTATGTTCCTAGTATAGTGATCTTGTTCTTGAAGGCCCATCGTATGGTTGGGAAGGGTTGTCTTTCGTATCTTGCCTTTGTGAGAGATGTCGGAGCTGGGAATCCCAGTATTGATTTTGTTCCGGTTGTGAGGGATTTCCCTGATGTATTTCCTACAAACTTGCCGGGCATGCCACCGGCCACGGATATTGATATTTCTATTGACTTGGCACCGGACACTTAGTACATTTCTATTCTGCTGTATCGTATGGCACCAGCAGAGTTGAAGGAGTTGAAGGAGCAGCTTCAAGAACTCCTAGATAAGGGGTTCATTCGGCTTAGTGTGTCACCTTGGGGTGCACCAATTCTGTTTGTGAAGAAGAAGGATGACACAATGATAATGTGCATTGATTATTTGCCTCACATTGATGATTTTTTCGACCAGCTTCAGAGAGCGAGGGTGTTCTCCAAGATTGATCTCCATTCTAGTTATCACCAGTTGAAGATCAGGGACTCGGATATTCTTAAGACGGCCTTTAGGACCAGATATGGTCATTATGAGTTCGTTCTTATGTCTTTTGGGCTGACCAAATGCCCCAACATCGTTCATGCATTTGATGAACAACGTGTTCCGACCTTATCTTAAGTCGTTTGTCATAGTCTTCATTGATGATATTCTGGTGTGTTTACGTAGTTAGTAGGAGTATGTAGAGCATTTTAAGGGAGGTATTGCAGAGATTAAGGCATCACGAGCTAGAAATTAAGCCGGTTCGAGGTGAGTAATGATTGTAAATGATGTTCTGCAGGTTTTAAGCCCCGTGTCTCTATACTCTATTGCTTATGTTCCTTTTCACACATTTGTACTAGTAAGGGTTCTTTGCGAGATTATATTCTGTCTTGTAGATGCTCATTACTATTGACATCCCGGGTAGGGATGTGTATGGGTGTTCTTCCGCGTATTTATTTTATTATCTGTTATTTTCTGAATTATGATATCATGTTTATACAGTTCTTTATGCTTAAATTCTAATAATTTTAAAATAAGAAGTGTCGGCTGGCCTTGTCTTCATGAGAGGTGCCATCACAATCAGGTTCGGGTTTAGGGTTGTGACAAGGCGGTATCAGAGCCTAGGTTACATAGGTCCCATGAGTCATGATCAGGTTTAGTAGAGTCTCGCGGATCGATACGGAGATTTCTCTATATATCCTCGAGAGGCTGCATAACCTTTAGGAAGAACTTCATATTCTTGAAATTCTTGTTTTGTGAACTTGTTGATCCGAGTACTAAACTTTTTTTATTGTATTATCTCACAGATGGTGAAGACACACTATACCGGACAAGGTGGATGACCACCAGTGCCTCCAGATGCAGCCACTAGAGGCCGAGGACGCGGTCATGGTAGAGGCAAAGCAGCAAGGGCAGCACTTGTAGATCCACCAGGTTGCCCAGTTCAGGAGTAGGTCCCAGTTGTGGACGCTCCAGTAGCACCAACTCAGGCACCAAGTGTGCCCATTGTTATTCCGGGTTTTCAGGAGGCCTTGGCTCAGATCTTATCAGTTTGCACTAGCCTAGCTCAGGCGCTTTCAGTCACTATAGCCGCAGCTACTTCTCAGGCTAGTTAAGGTAGTTAGACTCCCGTTGCTCACACACCTAAGCAGGTCGTGCAAGGACTTCTGACGCCAGGGGTACACCCTGCCCAGCCGGTTGCAAGTGCTCAGGACTATGTAGTTCCTGCCATGCCATAGGAGTAGTGATGTAGGTTGGAGAGATTTGGTAGGCTTCAGCCTCTGACCTTCAGTGGTGTAGAAGGCGAGGATGCCCGGGACTTTTTGCAAGTTAGAAGATGCTTCATACCGCAGGTATTCTGGAGAGATATAGGGTCGCTTTCACTACCTATTAGGTTTCATGACCTGCTTTTACTTGGTGGGAGGATTTTGAGAGGCGTAGGCCTATTGGCAGCAGTTCTCCATTTTCTTTCTGGAGAAGTATATGCTGCAGTCTCCTAGAGAGGAGCTGCATAGGTAGTTTGAGGGGTTACATCAGGGGGAGATGACCGTGTCGCAGTATGAGTTGAAGTTCTCCGAGTTGGCTGGTCATGCCCTATGGTTGGTCCTGACAGATAGAGAGAGGTTTAGGAGGTTTGTTGATGGTCTTACTTATAAGCTTTGCATTCTTATAACATGGAGAGAGTGAGTGGTTTTACATTCGAGGAGGTTGTTGATATTGCCCGAGAGATGGAGTTTGTTCGTCACCGGGGAGCGAGAGAAGAAGGAGGCCAAGAGGCCTTGAGGATCTGGTAGTTACAGTGGTGCTCATTCAAGGGGCCAGTTTCAACTCTGTAGAGGCTGTCTATTTAGACCTGCTCAGCCAGCACGCCTAGGTTATCATGGGGAGTTATCGGGCCATGGTTCTCACAGTTCACATCAGGGCCAGTCATCACTTAATGCCCTTCCAGCTCAAATTTCATCCTATGCTCCCCCAATTCAGGGCTCTTCTATGCGGAGTGCATCTGCTACTCACTCTTGTGTGAGGGGTTCGCTTCTGTCCCCTTATCCAACACCAGGGAGTTGTTAGAAGTGTGGCAAGATGGGTCACATGTGGAGGCAAGGTCCTCGTCGTGTTGCTAGTTCATGCTAGTAGAGGGGTCAGTCATCGGCTTCAGCGTCAGTTGCTCCACCACCACCCGCCCAACCAGCAAAGGGTGGAGGTCAGTAAGCTAGGGGTCTCCCTATAGGGGGAGGTCGATCAGGGGGCGGTCACGCCCGTTTCTATGCTCTCTCATGTAGACCCGATGCTATTACTTTACGCTATTATTATAAGCATTGTTTCAGTCTGCCACAGAGATGCCTCTATATTATTTGATCCTGGATCCACATTTTCTTGTGTGTCATCATAGTTTGCTCGTTATTTGGGTGCGCCTGTGAGTTTCTTGCTTTACCTGTTCATGTATCTACCCAGGTAGGCGATACTGTTGTCGTAGACCGTGTATACCGGTCGTGTGTGGTGACTATTAGGGATCTGGAGACCTAAGTTGATCTTTATTATTGAGTATGATGGATTTTGATGTCATTCTGCGCATGGATTGGCTATCTCTGTGTCTCGCTATTCTAGATTGTTATGCCAAGATAGCCACATTACCTATGCCGGGTGTTCAATGAATCAAGTGCCGAGGTGTAACTAATTATGTTCCTAGTATAGTGATCTTGTTCTTGAAGGCCCATCGTATGGTTGGGAAGGGTTGTCTTTCGTATCTTGCCTTTGTGAGAGATGTCGGAGCTGAGACTCACAGTATTGATTTGTTCCAATTGTGAGGGATTTCCCTGATGTATTTCCTACAAACCTGTCAGGCATGCCACCGGCCATGGATATTGATTTTTCTATTGACTTGGCGCCGGACACTTAGTACATTTCTATTCTGCTGATCGTATGGCACCAGCAGAGTTGAAGGAGTTGAAGGAGCAGCTTCAAGAACTCCTAGATAAGGGGTTCATTCGGCTTAGTGTGTCACCTTGGGGTGTAACAATTCTTTTTGTGAAGAAGAAGGATGACACAATGAGAATGTGCATTGACTATATGCAATTGAACAAGGTAACAATTAAGAACAAGTATCATTTGCCTCGCATTGATGATTTTTTTTACCAGCTTCAGAGAGCGATGGTGTTCTCCAAGATTGATCTCCATTCTAGTTATCACCAGTTGAAGATCAGGACTCAGATATTCTTAAGACGGCTTTCAGGACCGGATATGGTCATTATGAGTTCCTGCTTATATCTTTTGGGTTGACCAATGCCCCAACATCATTCATGCATTTGATGAACAACGTGTTCCGACCTTATCTTGAGACGTTTGTCGTAGTCTTCATTGATGATATTCTGGTGTATTTACGTAGTTAAGTGGAGTATGTAGAGCATTTGAGGGAGGTGTTGCAGAGATTAAGGGGGAGAAGCTTTATGCAAAGATCTTCAAGTGTGAGTTTTGGCTCCGTTCTGTGGCTTTCTAGGGACACGTGGTGTCCGGTGAGGGTATTCATGTTAATCCAAAGAAGTTAGAGGCAGTCTAGAGTTGTCCCAGACCGTCCTCAACTATAGAGATTCACATCTTTCTTGGTTTGGCAGGCTATTATCGTCAGTTTGTTCAAGGATTCTCATCTATCGCATCACCTTTGACCAAGTTGACTCAGAAAGGTGCGTCATTTGTATGGTCGAACGAGTGTGAGGAGAGCTTTTAGAAGCTCTAGACAGCATTGACCACAGCTCCAGTGTTGGTTTTGCCACCAGCTTCAGGTTCATATACCATGTATTGTGATGCTTCGAGAGTAGGGATTGGTTGTGCGTTAATGTAGAGGGTAGAGTTATTGGTTATGCTTCTTGTCAGTTGAATCCCCATGAGAAGAACTACCCTGTTCATGATTTAACGTTGGCTGCCATAGTTCAAGCATTGAAGATTTGGAAGCATAACTTGTATGGAGTATCTTGTGAGGTGTTCACCGATCATCACAGTCTTCAGCATGTTTTCAAGCAAAAGGGTCTTAATTTGAGTCAGCGGAGATGGTTGGAGTTGCTTAAGGATTATGATATCACTATATTGTACCATTCAGGGAAGGCCAATATAGTGGCCGATACTTTGTGCCAAAAAGCAATGAGTATGAAGAGTTTGGCGTATATTCCAGTTGGGGAAAGACATCTCGCAGAGTATGTTCAGGACTTGGCCAATCAGTGTGAAAGGTTGAATGTTCCGAAGCTCAGTCGGGTGTTGGCTTGTGTATTTTCTCAGTCTTCTTCATATGATCGCATTAGAGAGCGCCATTATGATGATCCGCATTTGCTTGTCCTTAGGGATAGAGTTAAACATGACGATTCCAGGTATGTGACCATTGATGATGATGGAGTGTTGAGGATATAGGGCCGGATTTGTGTGCCCAACGTGGATGGGCTTTGGGAGTTGATTCCGGAGGAGGCATATAGCTAGCGGTATTTGAGGCAGAATTTGAGGCAGCACTATTGGTGGAGAAGAATGAAGAAAGTCATTGTGGGATTTGTAGCTCGGTATCTCAATTGTCAGCAGGTGAAATATGAGCTTCAGAGACCAGGTGGCTTGCTCCAGCGGATGGATATTCCCGAGTGGAAATGGGAGAGGATCACTATGGACTTTGTTGTTGAACTTCCACGGAGTTTGAGGAAATTGAATGCTATTTGGGTGATCGTGGATCAGCTGACCAAGTCCGTGCATTTTATTCCTGTGTGTACTACTTATTCTTCAGAGCGGTTGGCAGAGATCTATATCAGGGAGATTGTTTGTTTGCATAGCGTCCCAGTTTCTATCATTCCAGATAGAGGCACTCCATTTACTTCGTAGTTTTGGAGGGCCATACATAGAGAGTTAGGTACTCAGGTGGAGTTGAGCACAACGTTTCATCCTCAGATGAACGGCCAGTCCGAGCGCACTATTCTGATTTTGGAGGACATGTTGTGTGCTTGTGTCATTGACTTCGGAGGGTCATGAGATGAGTTTCTACTGCTTTCAGAGTTTGCTTATAAGAACAGCTACCAGTCAAGTATTCAGATGGCTCCATATGAGGCTTTGTATCGGAGGCAGTGTAGATCTCTAGTTGGTTAGTTTGAGCCCGGTAAGGCTAGGCTATAAGACACTTAGTCTCTTTTGGCTGGATCGAGTCCGAAATAATTTTGGTAAGGTTTGAGACATTTAGTCTCTTTTACGGAAGTTTAAGTTGGAAAAGTCAATCGGATGTTGACTTATGTGTTAGAGGGATTGGATGTGAGTTCTGATGGTTCGGTTAGCTTTGGGAGGTGATTTATGACTTAGTAGTGTGATTGGAATGCATTTTGGAGTAGTTTTAGGCTTGAATTGGCAAAGTTGATATTTTGGCGATTTTCGTTTGATAGGCGAGATTTTGATATAGGATCAGAATGGAATTCCGAGAGATGTAGTAGTTTTGTTGTGTCATTTGGGTTGTGTGTACAAAATTCCAGGTCATTTGGACGTGGTTTGGTTGAGTTTTAGATCAAAAGGGAATTTGGAAGATTTTTAGAAACTTAGGCTTGCATCCGTTGTGTTTTGGTTAATTTGATGTTGTTTGAAGTGTTTTGATGATTGGAACAAGTTTTATTAAGGTATTAGGATATATTGGTGCCTTTGATTGAGTTCTCGGGGCCTCAGGTGAGTTTCGGGTGGTCAATTAGATCATTTTGGAGTTAGAAAATTGCAGAAAATCTGTTCAGCTGTTGCAGGGATTTTACGCTTTGCGTTTGTGAGTGGAGTCTTGCGTTCGCGAAGATGCAGTCGAGGAAGGCAAGGATTAAGCCTTCTCATTTTCGATGGGAGCTTCGCGTTTGCGAAGGGCGAATGAATTGTTGAATTGTGTTCGTGAGATGGCAATCGCGTTCGGATAGGGTCTTTTGGTCAGATGATCTGAGGTCAAGGTTGCTCATTGTGTTCGTGATGGACGGAGCGCGTTAGCGAAGGTTCGCCTAGGTAAAACATCATGTTCGTGGCAGCTTGGTCGCGATCGCGTAGAAGGAAAATTGGTCAAAGTAAAATTGTTCTTCGCAAACGCGAGGGTTTGACCGCGTTCATGAAGAAGGAAATTAAGGCCTGGGCAGAATACTTTTAACTCGTCTTGTCCGCGATTTTAGAGCTCATTTCCTCCATAGTTGGTCATTTTTTGAGATTTTTGAAGGAGATTGAAGAGGGATACAAAGGGAAACATTTGGAGGTAAGATTCTTGGACTTAAAACTTGATTATTCTGTGAATTCCACCAAGAAAATCATGAAATCTAAGCCTAAAAATTGAAGAGCTAGGGCTTGAAATTGGAGACCAAACATTTGGGATTTGAAGATGTGAATTGATTTTGTGTTCTTAGTATGTATGAACTCGTGGGGAGCTATGGAATCTGTTGGTATAAAAATTCTTGAATTTGGAGACGTGGTATCGAGGGTCGAATTTTGATAATTTCGGGATTTGTGCCCTTTATTGGTTTTTTTTTCTTGTGCTTTGTTCCCTTAGCATATTTTGACGTCCTCGTTTTGATTTTGGATAGACTCGACGAGCGTGTAGGCCGATTCGAGGGGCAAAGGTGTCGCGAGCTAGAGATTTATCCGGTTCGAGGTGAGTAATGATTGTAAATAATTTTTTAAGAGTTTGAAACCCTGAATTACAAAATCGTAGTGTTATACTAAAGTCAGGCACACGCTTGATGATGAGAATAGGGTCGTGCACTATTAGGGATTGTGACTTGGTCCATCCCGACTGATGATCTTATCACGTATTTGACTAAAAACTCTTTGCTGTCATCATCATTTGTGTTGAATACCATACTTGGGCCTAGTGCCAATTATTTGAACCCTTCGGGGCTTTTTATTGATATTTTCCTCACTGTTTTGATTTATTACTTGAACTCAATCATGTTATTTTCCACTATTTTCATACTTCACTATGTTCACTTAGTTTTAAGACTTAAATGATATTTGGGATGAAAAATATTATTTTACTATTGCCCGAGGGGCTTGTGATGATTTTGACTGAGTAAGGTCGAGGGCCTATATTGTGAGGAGACACTGATACTGATTTCAGGCCGAGGGGATGAGATCTGTACGCCACAAGGTGGATTGATTGATATGAGGCCGAGGACCTAGTTTCATACCATGAGATGGCTTGATATTGTGTTTGGGTCTTATGGAGCCCCTCTGGGATTCTGCACACCCCCAGTGAGCGTGGTGCCCCTTGTGATGAGAGATTGAGCCAGAATGGCCGTTATTGCTCTGAGATGTTGCCCGAGGGGCGGATGCGGTGATACTGTGCTCGAGGGGTGAACTTCTATTTGTTTACTTTATCTTAATTACCCGTTGATTGCTTGTTTACTTGTTGAAAGAGGATTCTACTTGATTTTTCACTGGTTTACTGATTTTAATTGATTTTACTTCTTCATTAGAGAATGCCTTGTGCCTTATTTTTTTTATTTTTCAGTCGTCATTTATATTTATTGCTCACTGAGTTGGAGTACTCACTTTACTCCCTGCACCCTGTGTGCAGATTCAGGCGTAGCTGGTTCCGCTCCCGGGTGCTGACTCCTCAAATTTCAAGCAGGCGTTCGGAGATAACGAGGTAGCTGTTGACGTCCGCAGCCCCGTGTCTCTATTCTTCTATTGCTTCTATTCCTTTTTTAAAACATTTGTACTAGTTATGGTTCTTAGCCGGATTGTATTCTATCTTATAGATGCTCATGACTAGTGACACCCCGATTAGGGCTATGTATGGGTGTTACTCCGCGTATTTTTGTTATCATCTATTATTTTCGGAATTATGCTATCATGCTTAGACTGTTCTTAATGCTTAACTGGTAATAACTGGAAAATAAGAAGTGTCTGCTAGCGTTGTCTTCACGAGAGGCGCCATCACGACCGGGTCCGAATTTAGGGTCGTGACAGTTACTAAATACACAATTCATATATTCTTTTATATTTTCATAAATGCATGTAGAAATAATAAATTATATATATATATATATATATATATATATATATATATATATATATATATATTAGATGCAGTGGATATAGTCACTTTCAAAAACTAGATAGTCCTACAAAGTATGTTTTTGCTAACAAAACAAACAAAAACATCATATATCCACGGTCGTTAAATTCTATTCCAATAGTAATCCGAAAAACAAATCTTCTTCAAACAACTTGTGCATTACATGAATTGAATTGCCAGGAATTTTGGTTTACGTATGCTCACCCTAAAAAGAAAATAAATATAAATAGATTTTGATAAAATAGGCAATAAAATACAAAAATGTAAAATAAAAGCAGTAAAAACTTGTTTTAACTGCAGAAGAGGAATTGAGGAAAAGAAGTGGGACAGGAAAAAGATCAAAGAGGAAAACATGTATATATTTTTTCAGCCCAAAATCTCATGATCCTAAATTATATTTTTAGAGTTCTTGATTATTTAACTGCATTGAAGATTCAAGTAACCTTTTTAGTGCAAATCTTGCTATGTAAAATAGCAGTGGACAGGAAAAAGATCATCGCTGCCTCTTTATGCCGCATCTATCCATACCAAATAAATAACACACACACAAACACAACGTAAAGATAGAAATGCCGTTGTTTATTTTTTATAATGGACGAAAATTAATGGTGAACAAAGCGGGGCAACCACCCTTTTAATGAAAATCCCAATACTCTATGTTTTGTCTCATTTCTCTCTCTTTCTTTCCGAGCTAACATTTTCTTTTTGGAAAAATTCTTTGGGTTTTTTCTTTGTTGGACTCTTGAACAAGATCTGTTCTATTGGCTTGTCATGGCCCTAAACCCCAATCTAATTGTCATAGTGCCACTCGTAAAGACAAGACCAGTCGATACTCTTTTCAATTTACTTACAACAATTAAAATAATAAATACCAAGTCTTTAACGGAAATAATATCCCAAATAATAGTATAATCTGCAGAATAAAAACCAACACAACCCGATATTGGGCTATCATTAGTCATGAGCATCTAAAATAATACTACAAGTCTAAAAGTCTACTCCACTGCTATATAACTGAATCAAAAAGGAAATGAGGTAGAGGGAGATTGCACTGGGCTGCGAATCGCCAAGCAGCTACCTAGTAAATCTCCAAAGATTTTCTGGAACTATCAACCCCCAGTAGCAGGACTTGTAGCGTATGAATTTGCACACAAGAGTGCATGGACTAATGTAAGTACTCGAACTTAGTGAGTAAAAAAAATAAATGAAGAATGAGAGATATAAAATCATGTTAAACACAACATTAAGCTATAAGAGGCATCACAAAAATGAGTAAACACGATTTAACAATGAAGTCTTATAAAACACCGTTTAAGCAGTCAAACAACATATAGGGAAAATAACTAGAAATGATAAGCACATGAGAACTACCCCTCGGTCACAATGACATCAGAATCTGCCACTCGGGAAATATCACAAAACAATACCAACCCCTCGGGTTGTATCTCATATCTTAATGGGTACCTGCGTTCACTGGGGTGTGCAGACTCCTGGATGGGCTCCTTACAGCCCAAGAGCAATATCAAGCCATCTCGTGGAAGCATAAACAGGATCTCAGCCTCATATCAATCAGAAGCCACCTCGTGACGTACAATCTCAGGTCCTCGACCTTATTATCATAATCAGTATATCAGTGTTGCGCGTGCAGCCCGTCCCAAAAGTATCTTCATAACACAAGCTCTCGGCCTTACTCAGTCAGAAACTCATAAGCCCCTTGGGCAACAGTAAAATGTGAAGCACAGCTCAAAATATCTTTGAAAATATCATTTAAAGTTTCTAAAACAGAATAACATAGCTAAGTTTTGAAAACGGTGAAAAATATGGCACGACTGAGCACAAGTATGAAATCAAACAGTGAGAAAAATACCATTAGCAATCCACTAAGGGTTAAAACAGTTAGCACGAAGCTCAGATATGACATTTACCCCAAAGTATAATAATATCAAATAATTAGCTACCAAATATAAATTAAAATAGTCAGTCGGGATAGACTAAGTCACAATCCAAAACTGTGCTAAATCCCATGCTCGTCATCTAGCGTGTGTCTCACCTTAACATAGCCGAACATTGTATAATCTGGGGTTTCATACCCTAATGACAGTATGTAAAATCATTACTCACCTCAATACAGCCCGAAATCTAGCTCGCAATGCATTTGCCTTTCGAATCGGCCTCCGTATGCTCCAAATCTACCAAAATCAGAACGTAACCATTAAATTATGCTAAGTGAACGAAGCCCACTTGAAATTAGTCGAAAAACATCGTAAATCTCGAAATTACCAAAACCCGACCCCTAGGCCCACATCTGAATTCGATAAATTTTACATCTTTAGATTCCTTATCTCCCCACAAGTTCATACATATCAAAAATTCTCAAATCCGAACTCAAATGGTCCTTCAAATCCTCATTCAAAGATCTAAGTTTCTAAGCCCTAGTTTCTCTAATTTTACCCTTAATGATAGCTCTAATCTGTGAATTAACACCATAAAATAAGTTTTCATAATTGGAAACCTTACGTCAATGATGTCTCCTTAATTTTTCTCTTCAAAATTGTCCAAAGCCCCAAAAATTCATGTTTAAAAGTAGTGAAACCCTATGAAAATCGCGAAGGAAGAAATATAGCATTCCGACCCAGACATTTCTACATCTGCAGTACCACATTTACGGTCAATGAGCCGCTTCTGAAACTTTCACTTAACTCAGCCAAAACCGCATCTGCGATGCCAATTTCGCATCTGCGCCTTCGCAGGTGCGGTCCCCATTACTGCATACGCGATTCCCGCCTTTCCTGGCATTTTTTTTTTCACTTCTGCGATCACCTTTTCCACATCTGCGGTATCGCGCATGCGGTCCCCAATCCGCAGGTGTAGAAATACTAGAAGGAACAAAAATCTGTAACTTCTCAAAATCTCAAACTCTTCCGCTAACCATCCGAAATCACCTCGAGACCCCCGGGACCTCAACCAAAAGCACAAACATATCTCATAACCTTATTCAAACTTGTACCAATCTTTAAAATACCTCAAACCACATCAAAACCACCAAAACTCATCGAGTTCTAGCCTAAGGTTCTAAAATCCTCCGCATTCTACTTTTGATCAAGAACCCAACTAAATCACGTCTGAATGATCCGAAATTTTGAACACACATCCCAAATGACATAATAAGGTTACTGCAACTTCCAGAGTTCCATTTCGACCCCTATATCAAAATCTTACCTATCAACCGGAAAGCGCCAAAACTGAATTTCGCCAATTCAAGTCTAAACCTTCCAGAGACTTCCAAAATACATTCCGATCATGCTCCTATGTCCCAAATCACCTAACGGAGCTAACCAAATTATATAAATGTCAATCCGAGAGCATATACAAAGAAGTCAAAACTTGGTCAAACCTTTCAAATTTCAAATTGCAAGCTTTAAACTGAGAACTATTCTTCCAAATTCATTCCGATTACCTTGAAAATCAAAACAACGAGTTACATAAGTTATAATACATCACCCGGTGCTAGTTATACCAAAAGATTGGCGAGCAAAATGTAAAAAGCTGAAAACGATCGATCAGATCGTTACAAGGCTCTTGTATCCTTGTGTTCTAAGGAGGTAAGAAACCAACTCTAAGTGGATGAAATGTGGCCATGAGCCATACATTAGTGCGTAAAAAACCAAATCCAACTAAATTGTCTTAGTTGATTATATATGTATATTAGATAATACTCATATATTATCAAAAAATAGTACGCAAAAAAACATTATTTTTCAAGACTTATATTAAATAACTGCAATAGCTTAAGAAAAAAAAGATATATAAGCAGTGAAACCTTGATTAAAGTACTCCCCAGAACAAAGTTGCATTAGAACCTACTAAATACTCCCAGAGACACAAACAAAATACTAGACAAAGATTGATTTATGCAAAAAGACTCATTTGCATATACAACCTACAAAATTCCTTTCACATGAAATAGAACAAGTTTACTTACTATACTATCATCCATAAGACTTGTTGGACTTATCTTATCCGAACAAATTAAATTAGCAATCATGTCAAAAATTATGGGATGTCTGTAGGGGTGACACTAAGACTTGCATATTAGCTGAAATTGGAGAAATATTCAAGCTGAAAAGGACTAGAAGGAATATTAAAACTGAGATGGACTAGAGTACAGTAAAAATAAGAACACGGAACATGTGCCAACTAAGATTTCTGCATTCTCACTCAAGGTCTATCTTAGTTAGGGTAATTAGTTAAAAATAATTTAAAGTGAACGATTTGGATTAAAAATTTGTCATCTAATGCATGAAAACTACCCGGTTACAGTCATGAGGATGTATATCCAGAGACGGATCCGCAGTTTAATATTTATGGGTTCCTGCATGGACTTTGATTAAATTTTCAATAGTAACTTACATTTAGAATACATTTACATTGTTTAGACAAAAGTTACTGGATTCACGGGAACCCGTAGATGACATGCTAGATACGCCCCTGTGTATATCATTTACTTTAGCAAAGCCTCGAGAAAAAAAAATGAGACGTCCACTGAATTCAAGAATCAACTCTATGTTCCAAGTTGAAATACATGCCTACAATGTATATTTTTTTATGAGTAGACCAAATTAGAGCCAAAGCTTAAGCAAATGAGCAGCTAGATCAGGTAGAGCACTAACATTTTGATTGAACTTCATTAATCTCTGACTCTAAATAGAGGCCTGGAGCAGAAACTCTAAAGGATTTTTGCTTTTAACAATTTAGCTAAATAAATAAAATAATTCATGAAGAAAAGAATGCTACCAGGCTAGAAGGTTTAGAGATGAATATTTCACTTCACTGGACACTAAAATGATAGGATAGTAACATAACCATTCTGAAAAAAATTTAAAAAGAACAGTTGACTAATTTTTCCTTAGAGAAGTGTAAAATTCAAACCTAAGTATGTTGTAATGCACTCGTTAGCTTCAATTCCAGAAAAGGTGATGCTACCTCTTTTATTTTCAAGTAGTTTAATAAATTGTACATAGGATCAAAAGTAGGTAATTGAAAATTTGACGTCATAAACAAATTAAATACTTCGAAACTTTGTATATGGGGTACTATTGCCATCATGCCCTGCTTTAATAATTTTTGATCAACTCAATAGACGAGTTTCCATGACTTCTCTTTTTTTCCGCTCCTCCTCAAGTTGATTTTCCACTTTTATTAATTTGCACTCTACACTCTCCCGTTTATAGTATTCTTCTTCAACGTCCTTCTGTTATACTTGTAATTGCTCTTGAGTTACATGCATAGATCTCCTACTAGCTGGCTTGACTCCCGATCCTTAGACTGCCAAGTTTCACAAAAGCAGCACAAACAAGAAAGTCCTCATCATTACCCTCTTCCACTTCTTGAATTTTTTTGGTAACAATTTATGTTAGCTTATCCTACAAACAATTATACAAGTATAAACTTTTAATATTTCTTTCAATCGGCTCATATTCAAGGATAAATATAAGAGTTTTGTATGCACGTTAAATTCAGCAGAGGAGGGTTGACATAGCCTGTGTCCAGGAGACTAGGTGGAAAGGGTCGAAGGCGAGGAATGTAGACGAGTTTAAGCTGTGGTATTCTGGGGTCGTGAAAGTAAGAATGGAGTGGGCATCTTGGTTGATAGGGATCTAAGGGAGTCCGTGGTCGAGGTTAGGCGAGTGAATGATCGGTTAATGTCAATTAAGTTGGTTATTGGGGGTTGCGTCCTCAACGTCATCAGCGCTTACGCGCCGCAAGCGGGCTTAGACGAGGAGGTTAAGAGGCGCTTTTGGGAGGACTTGGATGATATGGTGAGTAGTATTCCCCGATCTGAGAAGTTAGTTATTGGAGGGGACTTTAATGGCTATATTGGGGCTGATGCTGGTGGTTATGGTGAGGTGCACGGTGGCTTCGGCTTTGGGGTTAGGAACGGAGGAGGCACGTCATTGCTTGATTTCGCTAGGGCTTCCGAGCTTTTGATTGCGAACTCGACATTTCAGAAGAGGGAGGAGCATTTGGTCACCTTCAAGAGTTCGGCGGCGAGGACTCAGATTGATTACCTCCTCCTCAGAAGGAGCGATAGGGGTATGTGCAAGGACTGCAAGGTTATTCCGGGAGAGTCCCTTTCGACTCTTCATAGACCCCTAGTTATGGATGTCGGTCTCTGGGTGAAGAGGAAGAGGAGGGGTGCTCGGGGACAACCGCGGATTAGATGGGGTGTTATGACTAAGGAGAAAGCACAGGAGTTGGAGAGGAGGTAAGCTGAGTGCGGAGCTTGGAGGAGTTCTGGGGAAGCGGATGATATGTGGTCACAGACGGAGAACTTGGTTAGGGAGGTAGCACGAGATGTGCTCGGGGTAGCCAAATACTATTCAGGCAGACATCAGGGTGAGTGGTGGTGGAACGATGTAGTCCAAGGAAAAGTGGAGGTGAAGAAGGCGGCGTTTTCTAAGATGGCAGGGAGCACAAGCTAGGAAGAACGGAGAGCGAACAGGAAGATCTACAAAGCGGCAAGGAAAGAAGCAAAGATGGCGGTTACGGAAGCAAAAAACGCGGCGTTTGGTCGCATGTACGAGGAATTAGGGGATAAAGGTGGGGACAGGAAGTTATTCCGGTTAGCTAATGAAAGGGAAAGGAAGGCGCGTGATCTTGACCAAGTTAGGTGCATCAAGGGCGAGGATGGTAGAGTTCTGATAGGGGAGTCTCAAGTCAAGCAGAGGTGGCAGGCTTACTTTCGAGACTTACTTAATGATGAGGGGGATCGTAACATAGAGCTAGGGAAGTTGGGGCATTCAGAGCAACATAGAAACCTTGGGTACTGCAGGCGCATTAGGGCAGAGGAGGTCATGGGGGCTTTGTGTAGGATGAGTAGGGGTCGAGCGACCGGGCCTGACGAGATCCCGGTAGAGTTCTGGAAATGCATGGGCAAGTCAGGAGTGGAGTGGCTCTCCAGGTTGTTCAATGCGATCTTCAGGACCAAAAAGATGTCGGACGAGTGGAGGTAGAGTACAGTGGTGCCCTTGTACAAGAACAAAGGTGACATCCAGTGCTGCAACAACTATAGGGGTATCAAATTAATAAGTCACACCATAAAGGTCTGGGAGCGGGTGATCGAGGTGAGGGTGAGGGATATGACATCTATATCTATGAACTAGTTCGGTTTCATGCCGGGTCGCTTCACTACAGATGCTATCCACCTTGTGAGGAGGCTGGTAGAAAAGCTCAGGGATAAGAAGAGGGACATGCACATGGTGCTTATCGACTTGGAGAAGGCGTATGACAAGGTCCCAAGGGAGGTGCTATGGAGGTTCCTGGAGGCGAAGAGCGTGCCAGAAGCCTACATCAGAGTAATTAAGGACATGTACGATGGAGCTAAGACTAGGGTTAGGACGGTGGGTGGCGACTCAGACCATTTTCCAGTGGTTATGGGGCTCCATCAAGGATCGACGCTTAGCTCTCTCTTGTTTGCCTTGGTGATGGATGCTCTTACCCGACATATTCAAGGGAATGTGCCTTGGTGTATGCTATTTGCTGATGACATAGTCTTGATAGACGAGACGAAGGCCGGTGTTAATGAGAGGTTAGAGGTATGGAGACAGACTCTCGAGTCTAAGGGTTTCAAAATAAGTAGATCTAAGACAGAAGACGTGATGATTGGATCACAGGTCATCGCCAAGAGGGACAGTGTCAGATATCTTGGGTCAGTGATTTAGGAGGACGGAGAGATTGACGGGGACGTCACTCATCGCATATGAGCGGGGTGGTCAAAGTGGAGGCTTGCATCAGGAGTCCTGTGTGACAAGAAAGTTCCACAGAAACTCAAGGGGAAATTTTATAGAGCTGTGGTTAGGCCTGCCATGTCGTATGGGGCGGAGTGCTGGCTAGTGAAGAACTCTCACGTGCAGAGGATGAAGGTTGCGGAGATGAGGATGCTCAGGTGGATGTGCGGGCTCACCAGGTTAGATAAGATTAAGAATGAAGTTATTCGATAGAAGGTGGGTGGCCCCGGTGGATGAGAAGATGCGAGAAGCGAGGCTGAGGTGGTTCGTTCATGTGCGGAGGAGAAGTCCTGACGCCCCAATGAAGAGTTGTGAGCGGCTGGTGATGGTCGGCGTATGACGAGGCAGAGGGAGGCCTAAGAGGTATTGAGGAGAGGTGATTAGGCATGACATGGCTAGAATGCGGGTTTCTGCGGACATGACCGTGGATAGGAAAGTATGGAGGTCTAGTATCAGGGTTGTGGGATAGGGGCCCCTAGAGTTTTTCAACTCCACACCCGGGGTTGGGTGAGGCTTGGCAGGGCTATTCATATATGATTTGTGTATTGGATTTTGTCTTATGCTAGTTACTGTCCGATATTATTGCATGCTATTTTATTTATAATTTTTATATTTTTACGTTTTTATGTTTAGATAATTATTTTCGTTATTTATGTTGAAGTTACTAATGCTCTTTTATTTTTTTTGTTTTTGTTGTTACTTTCCTTCACTAAGCCAAGGGTCGATTGGAAACAGCCTCTCTGCCCTTTCGGGTAGGGGTAAGGCCCGTCTACATATTACCCTCCCCAAACCTCACTTTGTGGGACTATACTGGATAGTTGTTGTTGTTGTTGTTGTTAAATTCAGCAGAGGCATCATCAATTAATGTCCTGACTTCATGTGAGTCATTTTTCAAAGTTTTTGAAGATTTAGCTCCTTACCGGTTCTTGAATCTCTCTAGCAAAAACAATAAATTATTATATTATTGAAGCAAAAATGATCTAAATTAGTCAAAAACAAAAACATCTTACCGCATCAAAAGATACTACTTGGAAGGACTTTTTGCCATAAATATGATTCATTTCTTGCTTTTCAGTGTTAGTTTTATTTCGTGCACTCATTTGCTGCATGAATATAATTTAATTTAAGTAAGAAAGTATAATAAAATACTAAGAAGTATTATTAAGTTAAATCTATTCAATTTTGATGTACTCCTAATTATCTTAAAAGCATCAGAACTGAAATAGTCCACTAAGAATTTTTATTCACCTTCATTAACTTTTGATGACATATTCTGCAAGCTTTCCTCATTCGTAGCAAATTTCTTGAAATGATCATGGAGCCTACTATGATGACAATACAAATTTTTAACTGTTTGAATAATGGTAGCACGATTATGTTGTGTGTCTGGAAGTTGAAAACTGTCCTGCACTAAAAAATTACTTAAGTGAGCTTACTTAGAAGCCAATGAGTTGGGGACCTTTCAGGAATAATTCAATTTTGCTTGCTCCAGAAAGTAGGTATACGACAAAGAAGTCCTACCCCCCCCCCCCCCCACCCAAGAATGAAGGACACTGACATGTGCTAGGGATTTTAAAAGGCTGGAATTTTAATAAATGAGATAACTAACCTGGATGTGAATTTGAAACTACATCGGCAACAAGTTCAGTATTATTAGAAACATCCACATTTGCTGTCATGATAGGCTACAATATATTTTTAAAAATTTATATTATTGGACATTAGCCAAATGTAGAAGTGAAGGCAATAAAATGATAAGAAAAGGTAAGATATGTTCAGAAATAATGAGAAACAAATAAAGTTGCAAAGCAAAAATCACAAAAAATAGAAAATAAAAGTAGTAAAAAGTATAAATTAACCATTTCAGCAAGGTGATAAAGAAACAGAAGTCATGTGAAGAAAGCGATCGAAATAAATTAAATTGTCTTGAAGACGAGTTGAAGATCACAACCAATCATCATCCTCATTTTCATTATATTCTTCCTCATAAACATATTTTTCATCTATTGCAAAATTATTGAAACCATCCCCATTTTCATGATGAGATTCATCCCCAACTTCTAAATCTACTTCTTCCTCATTATTAAGAGGTTGTACTTCAAAGTCACTTCATTAATTAAGTCAATTAATTGATATGGCTCCGCTTCATCTTCTTGTTCTGGAAGATCATACGAATTTCTTGGTCTTATCCTTACCATTGCATGCCATTTCTTGCTTTGCCTTTGTTTTACATCATACGCACACTGAGTATGTGACCCTAAAATGAATGGATCATTTGTGTAGTGGAGTCGTGTCGCATCTACACGTATGAATCCATATTCATCCTTTTCGTAACCTCTTCTTTGACTTAGACTTTGGGGAGGAACTTCAAGCCAATCACACTAGAATAATATCACTAAATTACCCATATATTGGATCTCCAAAATCTCTCTTATCTTTCTAAATAATCAACATTTTTTGTATGATCGCCACTCTTTACAATTACACCACTATTTTGAGTTTTAAAGAATAGCGATTCCGTTGTTTGAAACCTAAAACCATTTACAATATATCTATTATGGCAATAAACACGATTAACCGGAAGTTTTGCCAAAGCTAGCAATTCATCAGTAACTCGACCATCACCATTCTTTTTTAACTGGACCACCTATAATATTTTGTGTACAAAGTCAAAAACTTAAATACTCCCCATGAAAGTAAAATTCAAAAATTATCCTAAGTAAAAAATAAACTACCATATCAAATGATATAGTTTACCTTTTCTTCAAACCATAAAGAAAATTCCTCATTGTGCCACTTCTCTACATTTCTGTTATTCTGCTTTGCCAATATATCTAGACATTCTCTATAGATTTGAAGATTTAAAAAGAAAAAAAAGAATCTTGAATCATAGTCGTTAAAGGTATTCATAAGAAGAAAAGGATGTAAGTAAATAAAAAGTTATCTTACTCAATCCAAGGTCTGACTTTCTCACAATTTTGACGGATATAAAAATGAGCTTGGTTGATTTCAAGATTACTCAAGCTTTTCCAATCACCCCCTGCTAATGACTTACCATGACAGTTAAATATGGACAAGCTGTTGGGGTTTATGTTGGGAGAATCAAAACTTCTATCTGGATAATTTTCCTTCGTCTCCATATCAGTCAAATACTTAGAATAAAATACCATGAATTCTTCCGCGAGAAAGCCCTCATCAATTGACCCTTCAGGACGAGCTTGGTTGCGTACATAACCTTTTAACGTGCACATATATCTATTAAGTAAACATGATTTAATTTTATAACAAGTTTCTTCTAAAAGAACAATCCAATTAAGTAATAACCTATCCTTTCCGTGTAATACATCCATCGATATTGAACAGGACCATCCACTTTTGCCTCATTTACCAAATGAATCATAACATCAAAAAATGTTGATAGGAACACACGTTCTAATTTACAAATTGTCATCCGTATACTTTTTTCTAGTTTCACTAACCTCTCGACATGCAATTCTTTGGCGTACAAATTACTAAAGAGTAATGATAATTCAATTAAATGATCATATGCATCCTTTGGAAAAATTTATTTGATGATAAGTGAAAATTACATTGAAAAAGGATATGTGATCATGTCTTTTCAGTCCATATATTCTAGCTTCATTAACATTGACACAATGACCAATATTAGAAATATAAGCATCAGGGAACTTAACTTCTTTGACGAGTTGACAAAATTGAATCTTCTCAGCCTTAGACATTATATAGATTGCAGGAGGAAGTATGTACTTATCCCCATTTTTATTGGATGAAGGGGCTTTTTGATTTTCATCTCTTGTATGTCCAATCGAGATTTAAATGTGTCCATTTTTTCCTTCAATATCCAACAAAGTTCCTATCACACTTTCACTTATGTTCTTTTCAATATGCATTACATCCAAATTATGCCTCAAAAATAAATCCTCCAATATGGGAGTTCAAAAAATATACTTTTCTTATTCCAATTGCCACATTGTTCGACATCTCTTTTTCTTCTTTTGTGCTGCCACCAACTAACCCTCGTGAAAATATGTTAAGTTGTGCAAGAACAGCATCTCCACTCAAAGCTTATGGTGCATGCCTTTCTTCCTTTGTATTATCAAAAGAAATTTTATTATGGCGATAAGGATGGTTTATCTCCAAGAAGCTACAATGGCCCATATAGCAATATTTTCTATCATGTTTGAAGTAAATGGAATAAGTATGTACATGGCAAACTTGACAAGCTAATTTACCTTTAGTGCTCTAGCCAGATAACATACCATAAGTTGGAAAGTCATTAATCGCCCATAGCAAAGCATCACGCAAATGAAAATTTTGTTTCTTAAAAATATCATAACTCTCAATTCTACTCTCCCATAAGGTTTTTAATTCATCAATCAAGGGTTGAAGGTATACGTCGATATCCATATAAGTACTTTTTGGTCCAGGAATAAGCAAGGATAACAAAATATTAGGGTGCAACTGGGACACTTTAGAGGATAAAATGAAAGATCATCTCCTTGATGATTTAATCACTTGGAATTGTGAATCATGATTTGTTACTTAACATCTTTAGAATCACAATTACCTGCCAACGGAGAATGAAGATGGAAATGTATACATCTGAGGATGAAATTGCACAAGCCAAACAATCCTAATAAGATCATACGAGGCATTACACAACTGCTTAATACCAAGCTAAATCAACCTAATTCAAGATATATCAAATGGGAAAGAGTTCGGAACTCTTTGACGATGAATTCAACTGGAAAATTGTCTAGCTAATTATGAATAATGAGTACATTCAGACTTTGGTCTAAACTTTATATAACGATCCGACTGGTCGTTTTGAGCCCTAGCATGTCGTTCAACAGTTTGAAGCAATGATTAGCTTCGTGGTCAGAATTGAATTTTGGGAAGTTCAGAGTCGCTTTTTGGAAAGAGAATTCTTATTTCGAAAGCTTTAAGCTGAACGAATTGACTAAGACTAAATTTTTGAGTAAACGATCTTGGAATCAGAATTCAAAGGTTCCAGCAAGTTTGTAGAATGATTTTGGACTTGGGCATATATACGGACCGGGTTTTCGCAGACCTGGGAATATTTTGGCGTCTATTGTGGAAGTTAGCATTTTTGGAAGAATTTTATAAGTTTGGGTTGAAGTACATATCTATCAATGTCTGTTTGGGATTCCGAGCGTAGGAATACCTCCGTATGGTGATTCTGGAGTTGAGAGCGCAATCAGAAGTAAATTCGGAGGTCCATAGGTTATTTTGAACTTATTTGGCTAAAGATAAAAATTTGAAGGTTTTTGAGAAGTTTGACCAAGAGTTTCACTTTTTTGATATCGGGGTCGGATTCAAATTCTGAAAGATGGACCAGGTCCGTAATCTAATATGATTTGTGTGCAAAATTTGAGGTCAATCGAATGTGATTTGATGAGTTTTGGCATCGAATGTAGAAGTTTGAAATTTCAAAGTTCATAAAGTTTGGATTGGAGTACGATTCATAATGTCGACCTTGTTTGATGTGATTTAAAGTTTCGGCTAAGTTTGTATTGTATTTTGGGACATGTTTGTATAATTGGTTAAAGTCTCGAGGGTCTTGGGTTGATTTTGGAAGGCTAACGGATCAATTTCGGAAATTTGAAGCTGTTGAAAATGTGCTAATTTTTCTGTTGCAGCTGCTATTTGGGATAGCAATGGTGAAATCAAGGAAGCTATTTGAAATCTTATATCTTGACATTTTTATAGGGAATCAAAAAAATTTCAAAACGGAAAAGTTGTTTCCCTTACATTCTAGTTTACACAAAATTAAACCATTCATGATTTGGACATTTTATCATAAAGTTATGATCAATTGAAGATGGCTAGTGGAACAGTTTCGACAGAATTTTCTGATGTATGTAGCTGACTTTAGAAGCTCATATCTCGAAGTATATAAAAGAGCTATATGGCTTACAACCTATAGAATGAAAGATCTTTGAGTTGTGTTTCTAAATCTTCAAACCGTTTGTCATTTGGATTTTCACAAGGAGATATGGGTATTTTAACAGAAGGTGTACAACAGAGGAAAAATTGTAATATGATGTACAACATGCACAGCGCAAGGTAAAACTCGATAAAGCCTGGGCAGATTGTTTTAAACACGAATTTTGGCAACTTTCTTTCACTTCTTTCATTTGGATTGGACGATTTTGGAGGACCCAAGGAGGGATTTTCACCAAGCAACACTAGTAAGTGATTTCTTCCTATTTTTGAGTTAAATATGTGATCATACATGGATTTAGGCATGAAAAATTGATATAAATGTGGAATTTTCAGGGAAGGCCTAGAATTTAGAATTTTGGACTTTTACCTTGATTTTCGGCATGAAAATTTAAACAAATAATATATTTGAGTTAGTAAAGTTATGGGTAGAACTTATCTTGGAGAAATTTCAAAATTTGGGCACGTGATCTCAGGAGCATCTTGGGAAACTTTTCGAGCAGAGTTGGGAACTTGTATAATTTGAATTGCTACAAGTGTTAGAGTAAATTTTTATTGGTTTTCCCGTTATTTATATAGTTTTTAGTGTTAATTGGTGTCGTTGGAAGGGCTTGGAAAATAGTTATGGAAATTTTGGAGCAAGGTGAGTCTTCTTTCCAACCTTGAAAGACGAAATTGTCCCCCTAGGTAAAATAATTGGTTATGTGATCCTCTTTGTGGGAGCTACGTACGCACGAGGTGACGAGAGTCCATGCGTAGCTACTATTATGTGTAAGTCTGGGTAGTCCTAGACCCAAAAGCATGCTATACTTGGAATATCTGTAATCGTTTTCGACATTTGAATTGCTTAAATCTTATTGGATTGGTAAATGAATTTCTAAAAGGTATTAAACTTGATTTTCTTAAATCTCTAAAAGAGAATTGGATTTTATTTGGATAAACATTCCCCGATAAATTCTTAATTTGCTGTTTGAGCATGTATTTCCATGTGTACCTGCGTCACATGTATGATTCGCGAGCAGGGTGTTTGTTTATTTATGTTGACCGCGTGGCATGTATAATTTACGAGCGGGGTAATAGATGCTTCTACGGTTTGCGTCAATTGACCCTCGGCAGTGCACATTTTATATTTATGTTGGATCGGGTTGTACGACCTCGGCATGATTTGTGCATGATTTTATTGCTTTCCTTGATAGTTGTTTATATTGATATTTGCTCTCCCCGACTTGAGATAATTGTTAACTAATGGACTACGAGTCCAGAGACTTTTAATAAAAAAGAACTCTTACCTGTTTCTTGACCTATTTGAATTTACTGTTGTTCTTAATAAATTCATGATTCATCGCATTAATAATATTACTATTGGACTACTAGCAAGTATCTAAGTCGACCTCTCGTCTCCACTTCTTCGAGATTATACGTGAAACTCATTAGGTACACGTTTTTTTCGTACTCAAACTACACGTGTTGTGCAATTTTGTTGCATAGGTTCATATGAGGCTAGTGTCTTAGTGGCATACGGTTGATATGGAGACTTAGGTGAACTGTAATTATCGAGATGACCCGCAACCAGTAGAGTCTCCTTCAGAGATTATACTGTATTTTCATTTTTGTGCACTTGTATTTAAGACAGTTACTATATTTACGTTATTCTCTGGTAAAATGCTCATGCACTTGTGACACCAAGGTCTGGGATAATTATGGGGTATCTTGTATTAACTTTTTAACATTCATATACGATTTGAAACGATTATCTTTTACTTGAAAAAATGAAGAAAAATTATAGTTTTTAAAATTATTAAAATGAGAATTTAATTAAGTGTTTTGGTTGGCTTACCTGACAGCTATGTCCAGATCCATCACGATCCTTAGTGGATTTTGGGTTGCGACAATATGGTATCAGAGCACTAGGTTCCCTTAGGTCTCACGAGTCACGAGTGAATCTAGTAGATACTTGTAGATTGGTACAGAGACGACTGTACTTATCTTCGAGAGGCTATTGGGCTGTGAGGAGCACTTCCCTTCTTGATTCCTCATCGTGCAGTTTGATTCCTTTGAGGCTTATGCCTTTATTTCCTTCTTATTCGATCTTATGGGACATGAACTGCTAATTATAAATCGAGAATTGAAGAATTATAATGGTACTACAGATGTGGTGCGGGATGTTTCTCCCTGCAAAGTTGATTGGGTTATTGTCGTTATATTGCATAATGATATCTTGTCATTTCAGCTCAGTAATAGTATTCCCGAGAGCTTTGATTCTATGCTCAGATTTATACGATTGCTCATGATCGGTTGTCGCACAGTATAGACGTGTTTGTAAAGTTCTTGCCTATATGATGAGTAGTGAAAATTTTGGAAGGGGGTTCTCTCAGTGCATGATTATGAGATTCGGTATTTCATTTTCGGCGAGGAAAAAGCAATTGGCATATGAATGTCTTGATTTGGATCGATGGAGTAACGAGACTTGGTGTTTTCAAGTGTGGTGAAATTTTCATCTGTGACGTGGTATCGTCATCCTCGATTGAATATGCTACGTATACTAGTGCTATGGTCTTCTGCGATTCGCATTTGGGGTAAGATATTATGAAATAATAATAGAAAAGTGACTTTGAAATATCACGGGGTGTGATGGTTCATGGTTTAATGTGTATACTATTTTTGACGGCTCAAGAACGATGATCTTCCGAAAGGTTTAAAATTAGTTGTGACTGGTGGGTTCAAGTGTTACGAAGATAAATTTTATTTAAGGTAATAACCGAGCAATAAAGGATGAGGAAAGACGTGTGGTAAGTTTCATGCAATGGTTAAACTTCTAGAAGACCGGGTGCAAGAAGTGGAAATCAAGAAGTTACTTAAAGAAGTGGGTCTACCCAAAGCGGGAGAGTGGCAGAGTTTTATGTGGATTCGGTTGCTGGGTCTACGGACTTGATTTGAAATATCGACTACTATACGGCGAGAGATTTGATATGACGAAAAACAGTGGCTTGATATGAAGGAGGTTATAACATAACTTTGAATTGGAGGATATTGTTGCATATTTAGTTGATGTCCCTGAGGAGTGAATGGATTTGTGCAGTTGGTGAATGAGTACAGGCTCAGGTGGGTCATCTCCTGTGAGCATATCAATGGTCGTGTGGTTGGCGAAGCCTTTGCGAAAAATCCTACTGGCTATCAGGTGAAGGGGTCGGACATGTGAACATGGTTAATGATTACAAGAACTCGGCGGGATGGTTGTGCTAGATCTATGTCAATGTGAGATAAATAATACTGGTGAATTCTAGAGATTGTGTATTAGTTGCTTCAAGCTAAGTGGGAGAGTCCCACTACCTATGATTGGGTTGCATTATTAACTACTTGCACGATTTTTGGTTATTAGCATATTGATGGGTTATTTCAGCTACGGAAAAGGAACATAAGTGGTAATTCGAGCAAACAAATTGCTGAAGGTGTGCTATAGTTAGCCTTATTGGCTCATATTCAAACTTGGAGAAGGATTCATGAATTATGCCTTGTATAGATGCGGGTTTCAAGGGAAGTGATTTTGCCAGGTGCTTCACCGAGAGGGTATTTATGTGCTAGAAGATTCATGGAGTTGATTATATTTGGGCGTTAGTCAGAGCGGGTGGCTCTCAACAACAGTCCTAGTGTATTCAAAGGGTAAAATGCAGTGCCTAATGATTTCGAGCCTATGGGTACAGTTAAGAATCAAGCTTGTGTAACAGCTTATGAGAAGAGACCTAGAATGTTCTATGATGTTTTACTTGCAGTGTAGCATTTGGGAGGTACGAAATGGTTCGTGGGATATGAGACAACATAGTCTCGTGATTCAAGTTACTCGAAATGAGTGCGGATGGAGTATGTTATGTATTGAATGGAGTTATTGTTATTTCTAAGGCAATCAAGGATAAATTGGGAGAAGATAGATTGATTAACCATAGTTGAATTGGCATATTGATGGTCGTGATCAGTTTATTCAACGTAATCAAGTTATGCGAATGGATTGTGACGGTATGTGCGAGGCTTTTTAGCTGCCGTAATTGATGTTACTCAGAAGTATTCTACTGTTATGGCCTGTTACGTGTAGTCAGATCCTAAAATGGTCATGGTGGCTTAGAAAACTACTTAGAGATTTGCATATTCTACGGTTATGAGAATTCACCTAAGTGTTGCTATGGTTCTCCTGAAGTAAGTTAAGTAAAAAGCTTTTATATGATGTAGTGTTAATCTATTAGTTGTTCCGGAGTTATGACAGAAATCGTATTCTATGGTATATTGGCATACTGGGTGCAGCGAGTGGTATGGAATTTGAATTAAGGATCAAGGTTGCTGTTTGGTATTGACAAGGATGTCAAGAGATTGGATGAGCAGGAAAGGAGTTTGGATGTTTAAAGTAAGTTGGTATTTTCTTCAGCGTCACCTGAAATCGGTGTTTTGTGAAAAAGGCTTTGCATTATGGTTAAGGATTCTTGATCACTTTTCAACGTGAGTGCGGTAGTGGTTTGGATGAACAAACTTATTATCTGTTACGGAAGGTTGTAGGAGTGTGCCCTACGGGAATGTTTTATAAGTGTGGCGTATAGTCACTTGATTGATTGAGGAGTTAAACCAAGTATGAAGATTGTGGTGATGTCGTTAAATTGAGAATTGATGCTTGGAGGGCACTCGATTTATTGGGTTGTGGACTGTGGAGGATTATTCCGGCTATGATGGTTGTTCTTATGTGTTATGAGAAGAAAAGGAGTTATTATGGACCTTTGAAAGGTTATTAGCCTAGTTCAGTGCGATCAGAATTAGCTTGAGGTATGTGGATGGATTTAAATGTGAATATAGGCCTTATATCAGGCCGAATTTGTTCATTTCAGCATAGCTCTCCTTGAGGAGGAGTATTCAGACATAGGGTGTTATTTCATCGTCGGCTATTTCATGTAATGCTATATTGTGTCGCGTGAGTTGTGAACGGATCGATAATTTTCTTATGTATTGAGGTTCCGCGTAGCGATAGTGATATGTGAGCAGGATGGCTCTTTAGCTTCAGAACATATATCGCACCCCGGTTGTGCTTGAGTTGTTAGCTTATGGCGCTATATGTCTCCCGATGATGGTATTAAGCACTTAGCCTGCTTGTGACTGATATTCGGTATTTTTTGTTGTAATGAGCAATTTAACTTGGTATGTATCTCCTTATGTGAATTCTATGTGTGGATTGGGTGGCACGCTGCCATGGGTATGTCATTTGGATAGGGTTGCGCGTCGCAACAGTTTGATGTTGAGTACAGTTCCCTATATCTATCTTATGTGTTTTGTTTCCCATTTTTCTGAGGAAAACTCATATAAGCTATGTGCCCGTGTCGCATATATGATTCGTGAGCAGGGTAATTGTATTTACTTTTCCAAGATTATTTTCCTTTTGTATCGCGTTCGAATTGGTAGCCTATTGGACGATTGTGGCATCATATGAGACTTTGATCATGTACGATGTGGCTTATTGCGTGAGCAGTCCGTACTAGGTGAGACGAGATCATTGGATTTAGGATCAGTGCAATCTTATCTTATGAAGTACATTAAGAATCTAAGACCATTATTTGGTTCAGAGTGAGGTGTTGGTTATGAATTTCTACACATCTCTTCCGTTGTGGCGATATTGTAAGAGTTAGAGCAAGACCTATGTATTTCATAGGGTGCAATGGGAGCATCAGATTAGTGGAATTTATACTAAATTGATCAGAGAATGTTATTGTGGTCGTCTGAGTAAAGTGGTGCAAGGTGTGTTGAATTCAGCTAAGATATGCAGTCACATTTTGGTACTACTTGTAGTTATTGATTTGGTGGGCTTATGTTGGTACTGGTCTGGCAGAGAATTCCGGATGATGGAATTGGGATCTAAGGAATATTTGCTTAAGAGAAAAAGGATATCTTCACTGAGTTGTGGTAGCTCGGGTAGGTGCTCGAGGTGTTAAACAGTGACTTCAGACTACTTTAGTCTAGTTCTCGGCATGTTCGTAAAGTTCAGAATCAATTTGGAAAGAGAATTTTTATTTCGGAAGCTTTAAGTTGAAAGAATTGACTAAGATTAGATATTTGAGTAAACAATCTTGGAATCGGGATTCGAAGGTTCCAACATGTTCGTATGATGATTTCGGACCTGAGCGCATGTCCGCATCAGGTTTTGGAAGACCCGGGAATATTTTGGCGCCTATTATGGAAGTAAGCATTTTGGAGGAATTTCATAAGTTTGGGTTGAAGTGCATTTCAGGGTTATCAATATCCGTTTGGTATTCTGAATATGGGAATAGATCCGTATGGTGAATCTGGAGTTGGGAGTGCGATCAGAAGTGAATTCGGAGGTCCGTAGGTTATTTTGACGTTATTTGGCTAAAGATAAAAATTTGAAGGTCTTTGAGAAGTTTGACCGCGAGTTTTACTTTTTGATATCGATGTCAGATTCAAATTTCGATAGTTGGAGCAGGTTCGTAATGTCGAATTTGACTTATGTTCAAAATTTAAGGTCAACCGAACGTGATCTGACGGGTTTTGGCATCAAATATAGAATATTTAATTTCGAAGTTCATAAAATTTGGATTGGAGTATGATTCATTATTTCGACGTTGTTTGATGTGATTTAATGCCTCGGCTAAGTTTGTATTGTATTTTGGGATATGTTGGTATAATTGGTTGAAGTCCCGAGGGTCTCGGGTGGATTTCAGAAGGCTAATAGATTGATTTCTTAAATTTGAAGCTGCTGAAAATGTGCTGCTTTTCTTCTACAACAACTATTTTGGATAGCAATGGTACAACCGAGGAGGCTATTTTGGAAGCTTATATCTCAAAATATATAAAGAATTTAAAATTTTGAAAAACATAAAAGTTATGTTTCTTGCATTCTAATTTCTATAAAGTTAAATCATTCATGATATGAACTTTTATCAGAAAGTTATGATCGATTGAAGATGACCGGTGGAGCAGTTTCGACAAATTTTCTGATGCATGGATCTGACTTCAGAAGCTCATATCTCAGAATATATAAATATTTATATGGTTTGCAACCTATCAAATGAAAGATCTTCGAATCTAGTTTCTAAAACTTTAAACCATTTGTCATTTGGTTATTTTCACAAGACGTTATAGGCGTTTTAGTAGAAGGTGTACAACATGAGAAAATGGTAATAGGATGTACAACCTGAACAACGCAAGGTATAACTCGATGAAGCCTGGGCAGATTGTTTTAAACACGAGTTCTGGCCCATTTTTTTCATTTGGCTTGGATTATTTTTGGGAGCTCAATGAGGGATTTTCACCAAGCAACACTAGGTAAATGATTTCTTCCTATTTTTATTTAAATATGTGATCTTACATGGATTTAGAAATGGAAAATTAGTATAAATTTGAATTTTCGGAGAAGACCTAAAATTTAGAATTTTGGACTTTTACCTTGAATTTGAGTATGAAAATTTAAGCAAATTATATATTTGAGTTAGTAAAGATATGGGTAGGATTTTTCTTCGAGAAATTTCGGAATCCGGGCACGTGGGCCCGAGGGTATTTTGGTCAACTTTTCGAGCGGAGTTGGGAACTTATATAATTTGAATTATTACAAGTATTAGAGTAAATTTTTATTAGTTTTCCCATTATTTGAATAGTTTTGGGGCGTTGTGCATCAATTGGAGTTGTTGGAAGGGCTTGGAAGCCGGTTATGAAAACTTCGGAGTGAGGTGAGTCTCTTTTCTAACCTTGTAAGAGGGAATTGTTCTCGTAGGTGAAATAATTGGTTATGTGCTCTTATTTGTGGGGGATATATACGTACGAGGTGATGAAAGTCCGTGAGTAGCTACTATTATGTGTAAGCCCTGGTAGTCTAGGATCCAAAAGCATGCTATACTTGGAATATCTGGAATATTGTTTGCAGTTAAATTGCTTAAATCTTATCGAATTGGTAAATAAATATCTAAAAGGGATTAAACTTCATTTTCTTAAATCGCTAAAAGAGAAATTGCTTTTATTTGGATAACTGTTCCTCGATAAATTCTTAATTTTCTATTTGAGCATGTATTTCTATGATTCGCGAGCAGGGTGTTTGTTTATTTATGTTGATCGCGTTGCATATATGATTAGCAAGGGGGGGTAATAGATACATCTATGGTTCGCTCCGTTCAACCTTCAGCGGTGCACATTTTATATTTATGTTGGATCAGACCGTACGACCTCAACATGTTTTCCGCATGCTTGTATTGCTTGCCTTGATAGTTATTGATATTGATATTTTCTCTCCCCGACTTGAGATAATTGATAATTAATGTATTATGAATCTAGAGACTTTTAATAAAAAGGAACTCTTACATGTTTGGTGACTTATTTGAATTTACTGTTGTTCTTAATAAATTCGTGATTCATAGCATTAATAATAGTACTATTGGAATAAAAGCAAGTATCGAAGTCGATCTCTCGTCTTTACTTCTTCGAAATTAGATGGGATACTCATTGGGTACACGTTGTTTTCGTACATTTGCTGTGCATTCTTATTGCACAGGTTCATATGAGGCTAGTGGTTTAGTGGCGGTATGGTTGATATGGAGACTTAAGTGAGCTGCAATTATAGAGACGATCTATGGCAAGCAGAGTCTCCTTCAGAGTATTGTATTGTATTTTCATTTTTGCCTATTTGTATTTCGGACAGTTACTGTATCTTACGTTATTCTCTAGTAAATGTTCATGCACTTGTGATACCGGGTTCTGGAATGATTATGTGACATCTTGTATTAACTGCTTAACATTTATATTCGATTTGAAACGATTATCTTTTACTAGTAAAATTGAAGAAAAATCATAGTTTTCAAAATTATTAAAACGAGAATTTAATTAAATATTTTACTTGACTTATTTGAAAGCGATATCCGACGCCATCACGATCCTTAATATTTGGGTTGTGACACTTTACTCAAGTAATTGTTGAAATATATCAATTCCCCGACTATATGGTTCCATATGTTACCATGTTTCACTTATAAGTGCATATATAAACTCTTAGTTACACCCCGCAGAAAATATTTGGCTAAAATTGCTTGTAGATACTTTTAATAAGGTGTGATTTTATTTATTTTGGACTAAGTTTAAACAATTCTTTTCAAAGGCCTCACATCATCAAGAGATTCCTATATTTTATATGTAGGCTCCTAATATTTTTAACTACTAATATAAATCTTTATTTGCATATTCAACAGAAAAAACCAATATATGGTATACTCTGATTTGCTTGTGAATAGGGAGACTAAAGACTTTACCTTGACATCATCCATATAAATATTGAGAAACAATATATCTTGGTAAGTAAAACCCAATTCATCCATACTAGGGATTAATCTCCACAATATACACTTACCCATTTCTATAATTAGAGAACCTTATTAAGTCAACACAAGGTTTATATAAATTTAAGTTTGTTAATTTAGTGAAATGACCATGGCCCACAAATTTGTTTATCTTATTTCAAATTGGAGGTGAAATAGAACTTAATATTTGGATTTCAATAAGCGAGATGGAAGGCAGAGGGATGGGTTCTTCTTAGGTCCCTTTGTTTAAGAACTTATGAATCATAATATATATCTGATTGTTAAATATTGTCTCTAAATTATTGATAATTGTAGTAGAAACACTTAGACACATCTTTTAAGTTTCAAGGCAATGCTATGTGTTGAAACACGTTCTCAAGGTACTAAACTAAACGTGTGTTCATATTTGTAGGTTTTGATAAATGACAAACGACGCGCAATTGACATATGACGAGGTCCAAGCACAAGCGCGCAAGTGACACATAACGAGGTTCAAGCAAAAGACGAACAAAGATCATGATCAAGCAAAGAAATAAAGTTATACATGAGTCGTTCTTTAATTGTGATCTTGATCCGACAATTAACTCAAGACTTGGCTTCTCTCGTAAAAACATTTTTATCAAATCATGCATATTTAATTTAAAGCAAAATGATTTTCAAACATTTTATTTTAACAAAAATGTTTTTTAAACATGCCTCTCAAATCTGGACAAAGATAATCGATTATGTACTTTATGATAATCGATTATGTTAAGACAATGTACACCAGATTTACAAAGCTGAACAATAATCGATTATGTACCTTATGATAATCAATTATGTTAAGGCAATGTACATTAGATTTTTCAAAGCTCCAAGATAATCGATTATGTACCTTATGATAATCGATTATGTTGAGGCAGTGTCCATCAGATTTTTCAAAGCTATAAAATAATCGATTATGCACATTATGATAATCGATTATGTTGAGGCAGTTTCTATCAAATTTTACAAGACTGTAAAATAATCGATTATGTACTTTATGATAATCGATTATGTTAAGACAGTGTTGTCCGAAGTATACAAAATATAAAAGATAATCGATTATCCTTATAGCATAATCGATTATGCAAATGACCGTTGCCAAAGTATTTTTAAACTCTGAAAGATAATCGATTATACACAATCTGATAATCGATTATGCTAAGTATAATCTGCATATGATTTTTTGAACGTTGTCAGGTAATCGATTATACACAATCTGATAATCGATTATGTTATGTAAAATCTGAATATGATTTTTTGAACGTTGTCAGGTAATCGATTATACGATTTGGATAATCGATTATTCTGCTTAAAATCTTGGATTGATTTTTGAACGATTGGAAAATAATCGATTATGCAAATCAGATAATCGATTATATTAGCACAAAATCAGCAATTCTTGATTGGCGATTAGGCAACGGTTGTGGGGGTTTTGAACACTATAAATACAACTCAAAATCAGTCATCTAAGTACAACAACTGATTATATTCTTGCTAAAGCTTGCATACTCTCATATTCATCATTTTCTATTCATTTAATAAGTTTTTGAGAGCCAAACTCTTGACGAAAGTTATTGTGTTCTTGAGCGTATTTATTTTACTCATATCTACTCTTAATGAGAGTCTTGTCTTGAGTGCTAAGTGTTTGTATACACTTGAAGGGAAGTATTAATCCCTTGTGGTTGTAAGAAGGAACGTTTTCATTCCTTCGGTTGAAGTCTTGAAGTGTGGTATCTTCGAGCAAAGGTTGTTGAGGCTTGTGTGACTCAAGTTCTCAGTTTGTAACGGTTTGTTAAGCATCCGTAAGCTTAACGAAGTTAGTGGAATCTCGAGAGAGTCTCTCGGGGCTGGACTAGCCACAGGTTGTGGTGAACCAGGATAATTTCGGTGCGTTCGTTCCTTATTATTTACTTACCGCACTTATTTCAATCCTGCAATTTTTAATTCCGCAAGTTTATATTGTTTTTTATTATAACGCTATTCACCCCCCCTCCCTCTAGCGTTAAGCGTATATTCTAACAATTGGAATCAGAGCCCAACTCTCTGGAAGACTTAACCGTTTGAGAGAAACAATCCATGGCTTCTACTCGTGACTTTAATGCAGGAATAGGTGAAGGACAATGCTCCACCAGACCACCACTGTTCGACGGCACAAACTATACGTACTGGAAGGAGAGGATGAGAATATTCATCCAATCGAAGAATTTTCATCTATGGAAGGTTATAACGAAGGGAGAACAAATTCCAACCAAAAAGGTTGAAAATGAATGGGTTCCAAAATCCGAAGATGAATACGATGCAGATGATATCCGAAAAGTGCAGAACAACGCTAGAGCCATCAACTTATTATATTGTGCTGTAAATGCTGATGATTACAGAAAAATATCATGTTGCACAACGGCTAAGCAAATGTGGGATAAGTTGGAAATCACGTACGAAGGTACGGACCAGGTAAGAGAAGCTAAAATTGATTTTCTAACCCATGCATATGAAATGTTTCACATGAAGGAAAGCGAGAGGATCGATGACATGTTCGAACGATTTTCAAAAATCGTCAATGACCTACATGCTATTAAGAAGACCTTCACGGATAAGGAACTTGTCCGAAAAATTCTCCGAAGTCTCACTCCGCAATGGCGCTCCAAGGCCGACGCTATTCAAGAGTCTATCGGCGTTTCAAATGTCACCATCGACGGACTAAGAGGTAATCTTAAAACCTATGAATCTACTATTCTTAATCCTCCGTTTAATGATCAATGGAAACAAAGAATCGCCCTCAAGGCAAGCACGACTCAACCTCAAAATGATGAGGACTCAAACAACGGAGATAACGAGTTCGGACTCGTTATTAAGAGGTTTCAAAAGTTCATGCGAAAAGAGTATGAACATAAAAGAAAACAACAAGGAGATGAAGTAAAGTGCTATGGATGCGGAGAAATCGGGCACATTAAATCAAATTGCCCAAATGTCAAAAAGGAGAAGAAACCCTTCAAGAAACAACGACCATACATATCTTGGGGAAGTGACTCCGGAGACGAATCAAGCGACGATGAAGAAGACGAAGCCGCAAATCTATGTCTCATGGCACACGAAGACAATCAAGAAGAAGTATGTCAAATTTCTTAAAAAATTTTCTTTTCTCTTGAGGAAATGCAAAATGCTTTTGATGAATTGTATAGTGAATTCATTAGAGCTTCCGAAACTGTTAGAGACGTAAAGAAAAATTCCTCTTTGAAAGAAAAAGATTATAAAAAACAACTCTCTTTGAAAGAATAAGATTTGGAAAAATTGATTTTGGAAAATGAGAAGTTGAAAGAAGAAAACAAATTTTTCGGCAAGAGAAGCGCCGACAAACCCGAGAGTTCTAGTAAAAATTGTATTTCTTGCATGCATCTAAAAGATGAAGTAGAAAGACTTAAGGGCACCCTAGATAAGTTCAATTCTTCTCATAAAAATTTTAATGATGTTCTTGTCAATTTGAAATCGACCAAACATGGCATAGGCTTCAAAAACGAGCCTAAAGAAAAAGTTGAAGCCATCCCCCAACAACCCAAGGCTCAACCTAGGATAAATAAAATAAACATTCATCCTAAAAATAACCAACCTAGAATCAACATGCATCCTAGACCAAACACTAGAAGAAACTTTGAACATTTTAGAACGCCTAGAAATGACCTTCAACAATCGCAACCTAGACATACTCGACCTAGAAACAATTATTCTAGAAACGCTGCATATCCTAGAAGAAACAGTAGGAGAAATGATTTTCAAGGATTGCGCAATAGCCACATTGTCAAAAATAGAGCAAACGATTTTCGTACCTCCAACTACTACCAACCTAGAAGAATGCATAATCCTAATGTCATTTGTCAGTATTGTAGTCGAATAGGACATATTGCTCCTGCTTGTTTTACTAGACACAGACACTTAACTGCATGTCAAGAACAACAGCATTTTACACCTAACTCTCAAGGACCCAAAACAGCTTGGGTACCAAAAACTCATTGATTTGTTTTGTAGGTATGTTTGAAGGGATCAAGTGTACTTTGGTACCTTGATAGTGGATGCTCCAAACACATGACCGGAGACGCATCCAAATTCCTTCAACTAGAACACAAGGAAGGAGGAAAACGTTATTTTTGGAGATAACAACAAGGGAAAAATTATCGGCATTGGCTCGGTCGGTAAGAATGAATCTTCTTCCATTAAGCATATATTGCTAGTTAAAGGTCTAAAACATAATCTCTTGAGCATAAGTCAATTATGTGACAAGGGAAATCTTGTTTTGTTTGATTCGGAAGAATGCTTAGTTTTTCGTCGTAGTGATTTTAAAATTATCCTTCGTGGTTTTAGAATTGATAACATCAATATGGTTGATCTTGAAAACTCTTCATCAGAGTATGTGAATTGTCTTATGAGTAAAGAAGACGATATGTGGATATGGCATAGTAGAGTAGCTCATATCAACATGCATCTTTTAAAAAAATTGGTTTCACAAAATTTAGTTATTGGTCTTCCAAATTTGAAATTTGAAAATGACACTATTTGTGATTCTTGTCAAAAAGGGAAGCAAACAAAAGCATCTTTTAAATCTAAGAATATTGTTTCAACTACAAGACCTTTGCAACTTCTTCACATAGATCTCTTTGGACCATCTCGCATTGAAAGTCTTCGTAGAAATCGTTATGCTTTTGTTATTGTTGATGATTATTCTAGATTTACATGGACACTATTTCTTGCTCACAAAAGTGAGGCTTTTCAAAATTTTAAATGTTTTCTTAAACGTGTTCAAAATGAAAAGAACACAACCGTCACTTCCATAAGAAGTGATCATGGGGGAGAGTTCGATCACAGTCTCTTCACGGACTTTTGTGACGAACTCGGTATTGAGCACACCTTCTCTGCTCCACGTACACCACAACAAAATGGAGTGGTGGAACGGAAAAATAGGTGTCTCGAAGAGATGGCTAGAAACATGCTCGATGAGGCTAAGATTCCCAAACAATTTTGGGCGGATGCCGTGAGTACCGCATGCTACGTTTTAAACAGAGTAGTCATAAGGCTAATACCCATGAAAACTCCCTATGAACTCTATAAGGGAAGGAAACCTAATCTCTCCCATCTTAGAGTATTCGGTTGTAAATGCTTTATTCATAACAACGGAAAAGATAATTTGGAAAAATTTGATGCCAAATCGGATGAAGGAATTTTTTTTGGTTATTCATCACGTAGCAAAGCATATAGAGTATTCAATAATAGAACCGACACTGTTGAGGAATCCCCTCATATTGTGTTTTCCGAAAATAATGCTCGCTTGGCGAGAAAGGATTCTGGTTTTGATCTTGCAGGTATTTTAAACACAATAAGTCCTCAAGACAAAGTACAAGAGGAAAACCCAAAGGAAATTCAAGATGAAATCTTGGAACAATCATCGGAGGTAGCGCCACCACTGGAGAAAGAAACGAAACTGCCTAACGCGTGGAGGACAATCAAAGACCATCCTCTCGACAAGGTAATTGGCGACATTGAACAAAAGGTAAGTACTCGAAACACTCTTAAGAACACCTTAGGACACACTTCTTAAGAGATCACGTTTTTCAATTGGTCAACATCTTCACCAAGCTCTTAGAGAAAGAATTCTTAATTCTTGACTCCACAGTGATCTAAGTCATACATTGCATTTTTTTTTCATTACTAACTTGAGCGTCGGAGGCGCCTAATTCTCTTTTGCAGGTATCGCCCTAAAGGCAGGGGGAATTATAAGGCGATGGTGGAGAATAATCGATTTCTCTAAAGTCGATAATCGATTATCACTTCTTTTTGTCTTATGCTTACTATGCCTGAAAATCGATTAGCAAGTATCACTAATCGATTATTCACGTTTTATGTTTATTATGCTGGAAAATTAACATAATCGATTATGCAACACTACAATCGATTATCTAACAGTTTTTGCTTTGCAGGTGTTTGGATGATGGATATAAAAATCGATTATCAATTTTTTTAATCGATTTTGTTGACATTATTTTTCAGGTGTTAATTGTGACAATAATCGATTTCTTAAAACTGTTTAATCGATTACCGTCTCGGCTATTCATTACTGCACTTCCTAAAATAATCGATTATCTCAAAAGTATAATCGATTATCTCCCGAGTCAGAAAATTACTGTGCAGTCTGTGTCAGAATAATCGATTACCATAATTCAATAATCGATTATCGCCAGTCAGTATTTCAAAATTGCTACCGTTTCTGACCGTTTTGTCTCTTATATTTCTGCAGATTTTCATCTTCAATGCAATGTCATCTTATATTTCTGCAGATTTTCATCTTCAATGCAATGTCATCCTTCTCACTATAAATAGGTGCTATAAGTCTTCAATTTCTTCACTCAAACATCAAACTCATCTCCCAAACTCTCAAAATTTCTCAAATTTCTTTCAAAGGCTATGACTACTTATTCAAAATGTCGGGCAGAAACTCCAAACGTGCTCGTGCCGGCAAAAATGTTGCCTCCTCTTCCGCCACTCGTCCACCAGTTTATTGTTATAAAGATGGGTCCTTCTTACGATTCAACAGTGAAGAACAACTTATGCGCTTCATTGAAAAGTTTGAAAATCGAGAAATCCTCCCTCCTCGATTTTCCACTAATCGATTTCTTACTCAAAGCGCCCCTCCATCCACAACAAATATGCTCCTACAAAGCCAACTCCTTGATCTCCTATACCTTCACACCCCTTACATTCATCCTTCCTTAATTCAGGCCTTCTATTCAAACCTCGAGAAAAACGAAGATGATGAACTCTTCTCGACCGTCAACGGAATTCACATCCCCGTATCTGAGGCAAATATTCAAGCCATCACTAAACTTCCGCGCAATGGGGAAGACATTTTATGCTATACTAGGGAAGAAGGCGCTCTGTTTGATGAACAACTTCTTTTTACTCAAATCGGCATCGGTGAATTTTCTCCAACTCCGGACCATCGTCGTCCCACCATCACAAACATGCTCCCCGAATACCGTTTAATTTTTTATTTTATCACCCGCGTTCTAAAACCGCGGAAATTCAATCATACAACTATATCTCATGAGGATTCAAAACTCATGCATGCCATCATCACCGGAGCTCGCATCAATTGGTGCAAGTTCGTCAAGACTCATATGTTTGATGCTATTAGGGAAGATAAACCTCTCCCTTATGCTTTTGTCGTTATGACCCTTCTTGTTGCATCCGGTGTCGACACTTCCGTCGGCCCTCACAAAAAGGCAACGAAACATTGGGAAATACAAGAATCTTCATTTCCCAATATCGGTGAGCATCCACCTTCTCATCCAACTCAGTGACGTCGGCCTCCGGCCCCATCCGATGTATCCCTCAATACCATTTTCGAGCAAATTGCGTCTCTGTCCACCTCCATGAATCGCATCGATATGAATGTCACTCGTCTCTCCCATGAACTTCATGGATACTTTGACCATGTCAATTATCCATATGCCCAAATTGTCCTTCGGGAAAATATACCGGATGCCGAGCCAGAAATTAATAATGATAATGAATAATTTCTTTCTTTTTGTTCTACGTTTCATTGTCTCTTTTTATGTACTCAGATTTTTGGTTAATCAATAAACAAGTTATTTACTACTTTTTTTTGCTAATGTCAAAAGGGGGAAGAATAAGGGCTATGCACTTAATATTTATTGGCATAAATTGAGGGGGAAATCATATGTTGAGGGGGAACTAATTGCATATCTATATACTTGTCTTGGATCGTCATTATGAATTATCTAATATGCATATCCCGGTATTGGTTTGCCATTATCAAAAAGGGGGAAATTGTTGAAACACGTTCTCAAGGCACTAAACTAAACGCGTGTTCATATTTGTAGGTTTTGATAAATGACAAATGACGCGCAATTGACATATGACGAGGTCCAAGCACAAGCACGCAGGTGACACATAACGAGGTTCAAGCAAAAGACGAACAAAGATCATGATCAAGCAAAGAAATAAAGTTATACATGAGTCGTTCTTTAATTGTGATCTTGATCCGACAATTAACTCAAGACTTGGTTTCTCTCGTAAAAACATTTTTATCAAATCATGCATATTTAATTTAAAGCAAAATGATTTTCAAACATTTTATTTTAGCCAAAATGTTTTTTAAACATGCCTCTCAAATCTGGACAAAGATAATCGATTATGTACTTTATGATAATCGATTATATTAAGACAATGTTCACCAGATTTACAAAGCTGAACAATAATCGATTATGTACCTTATGATAATCGATTATGTTAAGGCAGTGTACATTAGATTTTTCAAAGCTACAAGATAATCGATTATGTACCTTATGATAATCGATTATGTTGAGGCAGTGTCCATCAGATTTTTCAAAGCTATAAAATAATCGATTATGCACATTATGATAATCGATTATGTTGAGGCAGTGTCTATCAAATTTTACAAGACTGTAAAATAATCGATTATGTACTTTATGATAATCGATTATGTTAAGACAGTGTTGTCCGAAGTTTTCAAAATATAAAAGATAATCGATTATCCTTATAGCATAATCGATTATGCAAATGACCGTTGCCAAAGTATTTTTGAACTCTTAAAGATAATCGATTATACACAATCTGATAATCGATTATGCTAAGTAAAATCTGCATATGATTTTTTGAACGTTGTCAGGTAATCGATTATACACAATCTGATAATCGATTATGTTAAGTAAAATATGAATATGATTTTTTGAACGTTGTCAGGTAATTGATTATACGATTTGGATAATCGATTATTCTGCTTAAAATCTGGGATTGATTTTTGAACGATTGGAAAATAATCGATTATGCAAATCAGATAATCGATTATCTTAGCAAAAAATCAGCAATTCTTGATTGGCAATTAGGCAATGGTTGTGGGGGTTTGGAACACTATAAATACAACTCAAAATCAGTCTTCTAAGTACAACAACTGATTATATTCTTGCTAAAGCTTGCATACTCTCATATTCATCATTTTCTATTCATTTAATAAGTTTTTGAGAGCCAAACTCTTGACGAAAGCTGTTGTATTCTTGAGCGTATTTATTTTACTCATATCTACTCTTAAAGAGAGTCTTTTCTTGAGTGCTAAGTGTTTGTATATACTTGAAGGGAAGTATTAATCCCTTGTGGTTGTAAGAAGGAACGTTTTCATTCCTTCGGTTGAAGTCTTGAAGTGTGGTATCTTCGAGCAAAGGTTGTTGAGGCTTGTGTGACTCAAGTTCTCAGTTTGTAATGGTTTGTTAAGCACCTCTAAGCTTAACGAAGTTAGTGGAATCTCGAGAGAGTCTCTTGGGGACTGGACTAGCCACAGGTTGTGGTGAACCAGGATAATTTCGGTGCGTTCGTTCCTTATTATTCACTTACCACACTTATTTCAATCCTGCAATTTTTAATTCCGCAAGTTTATATTGTTTTTTATTATAACGCTATTCACCCCCCCCCCCCCCTCTAGCGTTAAGCGTATATTCTAACACTATGTCCATTCTAAAGTCTTTCTTCTCCATGGTTGAAACTCAATTCAACACTGAAATTAAACCCATTCGAACAGAAAAATGCTTTAGAACTTGGTACCAGTCATGAAGCTAGACAATTTTTTTAGTCCAAAGGTATCTTACACCAAACATCTTGTCCTTACACGCCTCAACAAAATGGATTTGTTGAAAGAAAACATAAATATTTGCTAGAAACAGCAAGATGTTTACTTTTCCAATCCAATCTCCCTATTGCATTTTGGGGAGATTGTATTTTAACCGCCACATACTTAATCAACATATTCCCTAGTAACATCTTGTCTAGCAAGACTCCTTATGATGTTTTAATTTGGGGAAAACCTTCTTACAATCATTTAAGAAGCTTTGAGTGTTGGTGTTATGCAATGATTCCTAAACCCCATAGGAATAAGTTCTCTCCTCGGTCTGGTGCTAGTGTTTTGTTGGGTTATCCTCCTAGAAAAAGAGCATACAAGCTTCTACGACTTTCTGATTAGAAAATCATTTTTTCTATGGATGTTGTTTTTCATAAAGACATTTTTCCTTATTCTGACACCCCTTCTTCAAATTTTTTATTTTCTACTATGCACACCTTCCTTGACTCCTCTCAACCACCTCACTCATCTATTGAGCATTTACCTATAGAGCATTGTCCTGTTTCTTTCTCCCCATCTATTCGTCTTATTATTACTTCTCCACCACACTTGAATTCTAGTCTTCCACCTTCTGAACCTGTGGCTTCCCTAGCACACCATCTATTGAACATGTTTCTTCACCTCTCTCACCTTATACACTTTCCTCCTTACTTCTTTTCACCTCGAGATATTCTTTTAGAACACATAATCCTCTCTCTTACTTATCAAATTACTTTTGTGGTGCTCATCTTCCTACCACTCTAATTTTTATTCATGTTTCACCTACTTCTATTTTCTTCAGTAGTCTAAGTTTAGTCAATAAGAGTTTAGTTCAAAAACTAGACATTGTACATGAACCCTCCAGCTTTCATCAGGCAGTGTTGCATCCTGCTTCGCAGGATACAATGTTGAAGGAGTTTGATGCTCTTGAGCTCAATAAAACCTGGATATAGTCCTCTCCCTATGGGAAAGAAACCAATTGGTAACAAATGAATTTATTAGATAAAACATAAGGCTGATAGTAGTATAGAGAGATTGTTATGTTGGTGGTACGGGGTGATACCCAATTAGAGGGAATTCATTACAATGAAACTTTTTCTCCCGTAGTCAAAATGACCACTATTAGGGCAATCATAGTTGTGAAAGTCAAAAATTGTTGGCCTATGGACCAATTGGACGTCAATAATGTCTTTTTATACGGGGGCTAAGAAGAAGAGATATATATGACAATACCCCAGGGCCTGAATGTTGTTGCACCTAACATGGTTTATAAATTGAACAAATCCTAATATGGCCTAAAGCAAGCTTCGAGACAATGATATTCCAAATTAAGTGATTCTCTTATATCTAAGCGCTACTCAGTTTTAAAAAATGATTACTCCTTGTTTATCAAGTCTATTGGTTCTCATATTACAATTATTGTTATTTACGTTGATGTTACTCTCTTAAGTGGTAATGATGAAGAGGAGATGAGTTCTCTCAAACTATTTCTAGATGCTCAATTCAAGATAAAAGATTTAGGGCGTTTACATTATTTTTTGGGTTTGAAAATTCTCTCTGAATCTGGTGGTGTTATCATCTGCCAAAAGAAGTTTGCTTTGGACCTCTTATCTAAATTCAATTGTCTAGATTGCAATGCTGTTGCCAACCCCTTATATGTGAATCTGAGACTCTCTACTGAAGATGGGGAACCCTTATCTAACCCTTTCTTGTATAGGAAGCTCATTGGTAAGATAAACATTCTCACTAATACAAGACCTGATTTGATTTTCTCTATACAGTTTTTAAGTCATTTTATGCATGCCCCTACTTCATCTCATCTTTCTGTAGCTTATCATTCTCTTAAGTATGTCAAAGGTACCTTGGGGCAAGGATTGTTCATGTTTTTTTCTTCTAACTTCTTGTTACATGCTTATTGTGATTCGGACTTGGTTTCTTGTCCTAGTTGCCGGCGATCTGTTAGTCATTATTTCGTGTTACTTGGTGGTTCTTTCCTCACATGGAAATCTTAAAAGCAGCGCACTATGTCCTTATCCTCCGCCGAGGCCGAGTATCGTTCCATGCACTGAGTTGTTGCTGAACTTGCTTGGTCACCAGGCTGTTACATGAACTTTTTGTTACCTTAATTGTTCCAGTTCCTTTACACTGTGATAGTCAGTCCGCCATCTACATTGCTCGTAATCCGGTGTTTCATGAGCGTATGAAACATGTAGAGTTAGATTGCCACTTTGTTTGTGAGAAACTCCAAGATGGTCTTATTTCTTTATCCTATGTTGCCGGAACTGGCCGATATACTGACTAAATCACTCCCATGTGTCACTCACAGGTCTATCTTGAGCAAGTTGGGTGTGGCTAACTAGCCTCCAACTTGAGGGGGTGTTGGATTTATATTTCTATTTGGGCCTTGTATTTCTGGGCTTTGTATTTATTGTTAGAAAGGTTATTTTAAGTTTCAGAGTGATTTTTAATTTGGTCTTTCGATTTTGACTGTCTTGACCCATTTAGAATTGGACTTGTATATAAACATGAGGTTTTTACATATATGTACCACTTTTACTAAATTATTACAATCATTGTCTAACTTTTGATTTAATTACAATTCCTAAACTTAATTACTAACTATATACCATAATTCATATTAACCACATTATTAGTGGGTCCTCTTAATTGGACACAATTATAATCAAACACAGTCCACACAAATAAAATACTAATATATTTTATCTTTTTTTTTACTAAATACCCATCCCCAACGTGCTACCATCTCTTTTCCTCCCTCATTTCTTTCTCACACTCTCTCTCCTTCTTTTTCTCTTTATGTATTATTATTTCTCTCTCTCTCTCTCTCATTCTTCTCCATGTTGCTTCTGAAGATGAGGCATTTATGGCTTTCAACCGAGAAATCGACGCTTATTCACTGCAAAATGAAAGGAGATCTGCTTCATTGTTGTCTGATACACCAGACTAGAAATGCGTGGAAGCCATGCATTTGGCTGGAAATAATATGAGCGAGTGGATGCCGGAGTTGGATTCCATTGCAAGGGAAGACGAGGCGGAGCTAGTTCCAAGAAATATAGGAAGTTGAGGCAGAACTAGTTCCAACTACTAGCCTTGATCAATCGAGGTGGAGAACTCAAAACGAGCAGCAAATCTACTCTTTCTTCAATTGTAGTTTAGTAGTCTTAATATTGTAGATTAATTGTAGTTGATATTATATACAGTTTATATTTGTAGTTATTTCGTGGTCATGTAAATTAGTTGTGTTAATTATGTGTATAAATTGTAGTTGCTATTCTACAACTTATAAATGTAGTTATTAGTTGTAAAAATATATATATTAATTGGTTATTAAATTGTAGATTAGTAGTTTTAATTTTGTAGATTAATTGTAGTTGATATTATCCACAATTTATATTTTTGTAGTTATTTTATTGTCATGTAGATTAGCTATTTTTTTGGAAACAATATATCAGCTAAATACATTTAATTGGTTGATAAATTGTAGTTTTGTAGTCTTAATTTTGTAGATTAATTGTAGTTAATATTATCTACAGTTTATATTTTTGTAGTTATTTTATAGTCATGTAGATTAGCTACTTTTTTGGAAACAATCTATCAGCTAACTACATTTAATTTGTTGTTAAATTGTAGTTTAGTAGTCTTAATATTGTAGATTAATTGTAGTTTTTATTATATACAGTTTATATTTGTAGTTATTTTGTGGTCATGTAAATTACCTGTGTTAATTATGTGTATAAATTGTAGTTGCTATTATCTACAACTTATAAGTGTAGTTATTAGTTGTAAAACTATATATTTTAATTGATTGTTAAATTGTAGTTTAGTAGTCTTAATTTTATAAATTAATTGTAGTTAATATTATCTACAGTTTATATTTTTTGTAGTTATTTTATAGTCATGTAGATTAGCTACTTTTTTTGGAAACAATCTATCAGCTAACTCATTTTATTGGTTGTTAAATTGCAGTTTTAGTAGTGTTAATTTTGTAGATTAATTGTAGTTGATATTATCTACAGTTTATATTTTTGTAATTATTTTATAGTCATGTAGATTAGGTGTGTTAATTATGTCTATAAATTTTAATTGCTACTATCTACAGCTTTATAAATATAGTTATTATGTAGTCATGTCGATTAGTTGTCTTACTTTTATAGATTAATTGTAGTTGCTATTTTCTATATTTTTACAAATATTGTTATTTTGCATTTTAATTAACACAACTATCTATATGACTACAAATATAAACCATAGATAGTATCAACTACAATTTATCTACAAATCGTGAACTTCAAGAATCACATTCAGCAACTTCAATTTGAAAGCTGATTGCAATTAAATACGTATATCATGGCTAACATGAAATTAAGAGGACACTACAAATAATACAAACAAGAACTGCAAATATGAAATACCAAGAAAAATGTATGACAAATTTACCGGAGAGCCTAAAACATTAATGCTTCCGCCAATAAAATTCGGATATTTGGTCAAGATAATACTCAAAAGGTTTCGTTCACATACAACGTAATAACCAAAAGAAAAGAAATGTCTCACAAAAACTCACTCTTACTTTTTCCCATTTCAATTATATGAACAACAAATATGAAGCTTCAATGTAGGTTTAATTCAATTGTAGGCAATGTAGATCTATGAAGTAGATAGAATCATTTAAGAAATTGGTTCTCGGCAGTACAAATATTCCCCCCAAATTTTATTCTTCAATTGTAGTAAGATCCACTCTTACTTTCCCCTTTTTACTTTAATATCCATAATTAAAGTCAAGCCCAACTACAACATATTTCTACTTTAACTAACACAAAAATTAAATATATTCCTTCCTTTTTGGGTTGATTGGCGGGTGGGGTTCACTTGGTACATAGAATGAAAAAAAACCATGAACAAGAAATGTAATATAGGTAACATGAACATTTTTGGTAATATAGTTTTAAATTTGGTACATATGTGAAAAAATCCCTATAAACATTGTGGGTTCCGGGTTTGAGGACCACGATTTTGTATTTGTAAAACAGGTTGTTTTTATAACTCGAAACCGTGACCTTCTGGTCACATGGTAACACTTCTACCAATAACGCAAAGGCTCCCTAGGTGCTGTCTTTCATGTAATTAAAGAGGGGGACTAGGCCGAAACCTCTGAGTTACAACAGAATACAACACCAGAATGGTGTACCAGATCATTCTTCAAAAAAGGGGTGGAGCCGAGCCTATGACAACATGACTCCTAAACTCACTATATTAAACTTACAAAAAATTGACTTATCGTATCTACTTCTAAAATTTGGTAATTGCCATTTATGTAATTGAAATGGACCCTTTGCGACACCAGCTAATTGTTGGAGTCTTTCATAGAAGGTCGAATTTTCTATTGTTGTTGCATATTTTGTCAAGGCATCTGCCACTTGGTTTGCTTCTCTGTAACAGTGAGAAATCTTTACTCGATTTTGGTCTTAACATATGTATGATCTCCTCATCTTGGCATTTTTATTTTCTCTGTTTTGCAACATATCCACAATGAGTAGTGAGTCCATCTGTAGCTCAAAATTGTTAAAACCTTGGCTCAGACATAGCTGAATCCCAGCTCTTGCCGCCAAAGCTTCAGTCATATTATTACTGCTACAGTGCATTGGTAAATCACTGTAATATTTAGAAATTTCTTCTGGTCTTCTCTTAATTTTTGTAAATCACTGATTATCTACCCATGCAACTTAGACTTGATGTATTCCTGGAGCATAGGGAGGGACTGGTTGTCATCATAATTGTACATAAGAGGGACCATTCTTGCAAAATTAAGTAAAGCTTTTGTGAATGATCCTGAAGATGGACTCAGACGCAAATGTTCCTTGTTAAGCTGCTTCCATTCATCTTCTATTAGCTTAAACACATGATTTCTTGCCAATTCAAAGGAAGAATTTTTTTGTCCCTTCATGTAATATTCTATGTATGACCCATCATTCCCTTCTTGATTCTCATCCTGCACGCATTGTTTATATTATTCTAAAATATACAGACAGTAAAGAATTAATTTAGCTATAGAATTTTTACCCAATTTATAATGTGAAAGTGTACTGTGAATGCTTATTGACTAACATGATTCATTTTTGGTTACCTTAGCGCTTCCAAGATCATCCCAAAGACGAAGAATCATAGCTCCAGAAGACGCCATGGCTAATGTATCTTCCAAATGAATAGAGCTTTCATTATTGTTTACACCAAAACCTAAGAGATAAAACATGTGAGCTGAGAGCACATGCACTCCTGAACTAACAACCCCATTTTTCAGGTACTCATCTGCTGTTGGTATGCTCCCATAGGCAAACCATTTTGCTTCTTTTAGAAATGCATTGCATAGATTTCCCCACTGAAATCATATCACATAAAATGCTAAACGTATTTAATTTTGCCGACATGCATGTTGAAAGGATATTTTTGATAATTATCAAAATATTTTTTCTTTTTAAACCTAGTGTTCAATTTAACGCGTGTCATATAAAAATAACAAATATCGCCTGACTAGGTTGATGTAATAGTTGGGACAACATTTAAAATCTAATGTGAAAAGCGTGTAAATATATACCGTCTTCCGAAGGTTTTCTGTGGGATTCCATCCATATATTTTGTAGATATTGTAGCCAATAGCATTAATAGTATCATAGAGGGCCCTATAAGGTTTTCTCATGTATTCTGGTAGACCGACAATGACATCCAATTCCCACCTGCAATTAATATCCCTTTAAAATGTATGGACTATAGACCAAATAAAATTCAAGAAGGTGTAGGAAAAGAAATTGAGATTTAAGTTACATACATTGCGTGTATATATTTCTTTTGCTGTATCACTAATTTTGCACTAAGACACATCACCAAACTCATGGTGCACAGGTAAGTAATTCTATATCATTAATTGTCTCGAATTTAAATTTTGAGTATGTAACCATCTTTAATAAGAAACATTTTATCCCCTAAATTAGGACTTAATGTCTAAGGGCGATTTAAGCCGTTTTTACGTGCACGTGAATTCATAAAATTTTATGTATTATTTCGTAAAATTTATCTAATATTAGTTATTGGCCTTCCATGCTCCAAAAAATAAAGTTGAATGGTGCAACTAATCGAATGCTGAGTTATTTATTCAAAGGAATATGGATTAATTCTCACTTGATTTATTCTTTTTTTGTTTTTCTTACTTTTTCGGTAGTGCACCCATTTTCCAGAAATTCTAGAGCTGTCTCCGTTCAAAGCGTGAATCCGTACTAGATGGGCTGCAATACTGAATACGGAGTGAAAAATCTTACACACGACAGCGTATAAAACTTAAACTCACAAAAACGTTTTCAAGAAATTACCTATTAACGGCTTCTGTGAAGAGGGTTAATTCTTCAACTGTCCCATAAACATCGAAGATGTCATCTATAACATAAATGAAAGAGATGCACTTTGCTAGCTCAACCCTTTGCAGTGACATTCTTGGATCTGTAAAGAGTGCCATTGGCCAAGCATACCATTTTAATGGTTGGTCTCTCAAAAGCTTCAACTCTTCAGCTAAACCAAGACTTTTCCACCACCTATATTTAGAAATTGCTTCATGAGTTTTAGTTCCAAACATAATATTGTTGAAAAATTTTTACGTTTTCAAGTCACCTGATTAATAGTTATTGGTAACTGTTCATAAGAAGTAGGATTAATCTATTTTTTACACTATCAAATATAGTTAAACTCAACTAACTAAGTTACCTGTCAACTTGAGACAATTCATGGTGATGAATCTCTCGGGCTATGGAGAAGTTAATATCTGCCAATTCTTTCAAGATGCTTCTGCCCCATCCATTAATTCCTCTGAAGTTAGTGATGAAATTTTTAGCCTTGTAACTTGCTAAACTCTTGTGGTAGGGATACTTCAATGTGTCTCTAATAATTGTAGCTTGAACAAAGTCATTATTATGTGCAAGATATGCACTGAGGTGCTCCTCACTGAAATTTGCAACTTCATCTAGTATATGTTCACCTTCTACACCAAGTTGTGCTGCTTCATATAGACCTATTAACCCACTTATGTCTTGGCTCAGCTTCAATCCAAAAATACCATTATATTTGTTCTTGAATTTTTTAAACACATCTGTTCAAACAATAGAAGGTTCTTAAAAGTGATTCCTCCAATAATTGATATATGAAGTTTGGAGAGAAATAAAGGTAACTAGTCAAACAATCCTTGTGATTAATGTTATTCAATGATTTTCTTCAACGGATATATCAAAATTTTAGAATTTCTTTTATGGAAGGGACTAGTAACCTCCTTATAAAACAAATAAAAATCTACTAAACCGATACGCATATGTTATAAAATTTTCACTGAAGAAAAAACTAACCTGCAGGCACATAGTAACCTTGTTGTCTCGAGAGCCGAAAACAAAGAGAAACCTCATAAGGAGTTTGATACTTGAGAAAACAAGCACTTTTAACGTACTCTTCCTCTAAAACTGATTCAATTTCTTCTTGAAAATGATAATCAATTCCCATACGTTGAACGGCGTCGATTAAGACAAGATTATCCAACTGATTATGATTTGCATTTGTCCTAAATTCATTCTTAACATCCTCCACTAGTGCAAATTTACTGTGAAATCCATCCTACAATAAGAATTCTCTTAGTATATATAAAAAGAAAAACGGCGAACATCTTAAGATGAAAACAAACCTTAAAATCTTTATAGTTTCTTAATATATACTGACAGTGTAACGAAAAATTTACATTATCACTCTATGTTAACATTTCATGGTATGTTATCAGCCTTATTTTTCAGGTTACTAATCATGAAGAGTTACTGTAGTAATTTAAAATTTCTTTCTACAATCAATGTATGTATAGATATGAAAGCTTCACTTTAATGTAGTTCGTAGTTGTTCGGAGAAGATCTTCTTGAACGGCCCATTTATGAGGTCTTCCGCTTGAAACCTCAATAAATTTGCTGCTTCCATTTAGACAACTGCTGGTTATGTGCATACAGAGATAAGAAGGGAAGAGAGCTCCAGTCATTGCCATGAAAACATAATTTGTGGTATTAACAACTACTTGCTCCTATCTATTTATAGTGGGAGCTTATTTTGTGGGTATTTTTGAAGCCTTATTTTTTTAAATTTTGATAAGTTTCCTTAAGGGTCAATTTGATTTACCATGGGAAAATGCATTGATAGTCGATTTTGGGGGCATAGTCGTAATTTACAAATTTTATGAATTACGCAATTGAAGTACAAAAATTATCTAAAATTTGGCATATTAGTTATGCAAGCAATCTTCAGATATTTTTGTTTGAACTTTAGGCATGCACTATTCAAGCCGAATAAGTAATAATCACGATGATAACTTTTCAAAACAAACTTTATTATTTTGTATTTTATACCATTGACACTAGTTATGCTTGAAGATAGTCACCATAACCTTATCAGTCAAAGAAACTTGATATTGTTCTTTTTTAAATAGACTAAATTGACCGAAAGGAGTAGATTTTAATTAAAGGGTTGTAATTGATAGACTTGCTGTGTAGATTAAAGTTAAATGATATGATCCGGTAGTTATTTTCTGAAAACTAATTACTTATAACACGTTTACATCGTTTTTGCACTTAGGGTCCCATTTAAAGCTTTTCTCTCAGAATGATTGAATGCGAGATGGTCAAATCACATCACACTGTATGTAGCTAGCGATAACCATAAATCTTCTAGGATCATCTTCAATCTGTTTGGTGGTATCATTTTGTATACGGTTGAAGAATTCAGGATGATGAGTTCGAGTTCGAGTTTTATGGACCAAGCTCAAGCCCGATAATAGAATATAAGGTCTGAGAACCGAAAGAATATCGAAGTCGAGTATGTCCAATCCCAAAATGATGCCATTACGAGATTGTACCAGAAAGAGCAAGATTCTTACAATGTCCCCAAAATCACGGTGTAAATTTCGGAATAGGAATTTGTACGAATTGGTACGAATTCGTACTAGGCGGTTAGACATCTGTCCCAATAAGATTCCTTATTTTAAATAGAAATGTACTTTATTTAGGATTTCCCTATTATATAAGGGGGACCCAATCATTTGTAACTATATTAATAATTGGCAAAAGAATACACTCTCTTACTTTCTCGCTCATTGTTCACGAGAATTGTTCTTTAACTTTATTGTTCTTACCTTACTGTTCTTGACCTATTCAAGTTCGAGACAGGCACGCACACTCGTTTGATTTTACTTATTTCCTTAACTTATACGTTAATTTTCTTGGTTATTAATTAGTATTGAACTAAATCACGTATCTTTTAAACCATAAATCAAGTTTAATTGTTACTGTATTTTCGAGGTAAACAGTTTGGCCTACCGTGAGGGTAAAGATAATAGTGCTTATTTCAATATTGATTCAGATAATTCACGTTATTTTACACTTGTCCTTGTGAAGAATTTTTGTTTTCAGGTTAAAAAATGTCAAACTCGCAGAATGCACCTGTACACAACAACGATGGTCTTGAATTTTGATCACACCCAACTATGCCTTATAAAACGGACAAGCGGTCCTTGCAAATATAATCCGGGTATTTATCCCAAAGTTGAATCCCATAGGGAATTAACCTACCAATTACTTTTGTCAAACTCACTGAATTCTTTGTAATAAACTTCCTAGATATTTTAAATAATACTTGGTGATATTTCTACTAACTATAACTGAATAAAATTAAGTAAACTAAAAGCTAACCATGAGTGGGTTATAAACAATTAAGAAGGATCTAAGGTTATGATTTCCCCTATTGAAGGAAGCACTTCATATTATATTCTGCATAGATTTGCCTAATCGTCTATATCAACCATGATCAGTCTTACTATCGTAGCTCTCTTCCGAGTAATTACAACAATTTACTAGACGCACTTTCCCGATTAACGCTAGCTGACTTTTATTACAACTAACTTAGATTGCACACAAGATTTCGTTATCCCTAATACCACCTTTTATCGCTCGTTAATTGATTCCTCATATATTTTGGGAGTGGTGTTGTTCAACAACTACATAGATATGCACTCTGTCCTGAGTAATACAAATTAAATTGGCACAACTAATTGACGATCCTATCATTTAACTACAACAAAGACGTAGTTGAACAAACAGACATTAAACGAGGAAAATTATTTTAATACAACAAGAAGTTCATCCCTCAATAGGCCGCTCTAGTAGCTGCGCATATGGCGTTCTACACTATCCCGTTTCTTTTATTATAGTGTGGCTGCGCTAAAGCCACACTAGAGTGGATTATGGCTGTCCAACGGGACGGGCCGGCCGATCCCGTCCAGCTTCCCGTCCCGTCCCGTCCTGTCTTGCTTCAAGTTAAATGGGATGGGCCAATGTTAAACGGGACACGTGATTGGATGGGATGGCCATTTCGTCCCGTTTGTTCCGTCCCAGTTTGTCCCATTTCATCCCGTCTCATCCCGTCCCGCATCCCGCCAGAAAATAATTTTTTTTTAAAAAACTAGCCATTGGGCAGTCTAGAGATTTCCATATTATTCAGAGATTGGATTAATACAGAAAGAAGAAATTTTGGTTTTGAAACATTAACCACTAAGGAAGAAGAAGAAGAATACAATAAGATACTAACCATTGGGAGCGATGACAGCATGGAGTTCATGGAACATCAATCAATATTGCTAATTCCAATAGAATGTCCGAGAGATATTATTGATAAGTTACAAAGAAGCTATATAGGAGCTTACAAATATTAGTACGATAATTTGTAAGTGTCTACTAAGAGGCCTAGTTCAAACAGAACCCTTCCTAGAAGGTGGCTGCATAAATTAGGTGCTCTTCAAAAGAATTATATTTGTACTTGACATTTGAAAGTTCTATTAATAAAATAAAAGGCTCTAAGCGTTGAATTATTTTTAAGAATTGTCTTAAATAAATTATAACTAAATTGTAAATTTATATTTACTAGAATATTTCATTACAAGTCTTTTATTTTAATATTTTATAATTCTTTACTTAGTTTTTTAATTTTTATTTTAACATAGTAACATTTAAGTTTATTAAATAAGTCAAAAATCTAGTCGTTACAAACTTTAAAAACATAGTAATTTTCAAAAAATAGACTTTTTTTATTAAAAGTAAACTTAAGGCCCACAAACCCCTTCCGTTTCACCCCGTCCCATCCCGTTTGCTAGCGGGACGGGATGGGATGGGACGATTGTTTCGTCCGATTTGTCCTGTCCTACTTCGTCCCGTCTCGTCACCGTCCCTCTTGAATATCGTCTCATCCCATCCCGTCCCGTTAATTTCGTCCCGTCATATCCCGCTGAACAGCCCTAGAGTGGATCAACTATTTCTCCCTTCTTTTCTTTCTTCTTTCACACGTACTTAACTATGAGGGGCTTCCCTTGCTTTAACTTAGCTTCAAACACTGTCCTAATTCCTCATAAGCACAACTTGCTCATGCAAAATATGAAATTCGCACTTAGTGCCATTTCATCGTCATTTAACCTTCCTAGGACAGTGAAGCATAATCAAGGTGGGACATAAATAATTGCCAAACTACATGAATCTAGCATATTATCAACACCATACACTTAAATTATTGCTAGTCCCCGAGCAATCTACCATACTCTATAAGGGTTCCTTCACTAAGCTTTTTCCTCACGTATCACACCAAGAACATATCACCAAAGTTGCTTCTAATAGTGTAACATCTTTTCCTCAAGAGTCTCACGTGTCGTGCAATATTTATATTTACTCAAATTACGCTATACAGAGTTCAAGACTTACCTTTCCTTGATGAATCAAATGCCTTCACATCACACAAGAGAGTAGTTCCATAAGTCATAATATTAAGAACAATTAGGAACTCAGATAGACAAAATTCACTCACTCTTAGAAAGATTATTCATATGCCACAAAGATGCACCATAGGCTTGCCCGTAGTGTACTACTCTACTAATTGAGCTCATTCAGTCTAAGATCAATCAGGACTTCATTTGGTTGTAACGTAGGCTAAGGGAGGGGGTAGGATATATTTGGATACAATGACTAACCTCCCTAAGCACTTTCAATACAATCACTTTTGCATTCAGAAACACACTTATGTCATACCAGACATTCCACCACACTTCTATTTATAATACCCCAAACTCCATTAGGTGCAATTATATCAAGTCACCAGTTATCAATGACTATATTTACTTATTTTCTTTTCTCTTTTTTTTTTGTCTCAAGTGGCGCTTGTTCTTTCATTTTTGAAAACACTGCTCCCTTTTTCTCTCTCTATTTCATTGGTTCCACTCAAAAACCAAAGCACCACTCCACGCTTTAACTTTTGCATATTTCATAGCTATTCAAGTATACATAGGAGGTAAAAGGATTCAAACAGATGAACTGTTCAAACAATTGGGTAAGGTTTTTAATGTAGTTGCCAAAGAAACATGCTTATTAGCTCAACGGGGTTAACTACAATGTATCATATTTAGGTGGGTCTACTTTGTATGTCTGGTTTAACAAAGAAACGCCTATAGCACTTCTAAGCACTACTAGAAATTAGTCCTATGGTGACCGTTCCAAAACCATTGCCGTAGAGTTATAGTGATGGTTTTGTGTAACGGTTTCATAACCAATACATAAGATGGCCTATTGCAACGGTTGTTCTATGATTGATATTGCAACGGTTCTTTATTCTATAGAACAGTTAAAAACCATTGCAATAGAGTTCATTATTAACTGTTGTTCAGGCTATTGCTACAGTTATTTTACAATATTGTAGTGGTTACTTGATATTAATGCGACAATTGCGTTATACTATTGCGAAGGTCACTTTTAGCTTATGCGATTGGGGCTCATGATATTGCAAGGGTTATAGTGATATATTGGCGAAGGTTATTTTCCGGGCTACTGCAACGCCTATCATATCTTTATTGCAACAGTTCTACAAACCAATAATATGTAACATACCTTGAAATATTTATATTTTACGAGAAAAATTCATTTTTAAACAAAATCAGAATCCATATTAGGTGTAATATCTATAAAAGCAAAATATTTAATAATATATGTCAGTAAATTGGAACACATAAGTTTTCAAAGTGTACAAAACTAAAATATTTTTAGTTTCATCATGAATTAACCTAATACTCCTAAATAAGATCTTCATCACTTTGGTCGCTTACTTCAAGTTCTCCACCTACAAACAATCAAAAAACAAACAATTTAGCTAAAGTTCTATAAAAGGATTTCATTTAAAGATATGTATATTAATGTCACGACTCATAGTAAGATTAAACAAATTGACAAATACACAAGTCCAAACCCATATGCGGCCCCTCTAACTTGACGCCAAAATTCATATGGACACCTTAACTTAGATATGTTTCATTTAAATACTCCAACTATATTTTAGTTGTTCCACTTAAAGACAATTTTGACAACTCTAAGAAAAGCTAAGTGCGTGAATGCCAATCAACCAACCCACAAACTCCAATAACCACAAACTATTTCTAGATCAAAATCAACCAACCTACATCTATGAAAATCAAAAACAAATTAAGTGAGAATGAAAACGCAATAAGATAACCTCTAAATTCTTCAATTCTAAATTTATAAATTTTATTAGTTTAGTGAATCAGCTTTTTGTATGAATTTCAGACATATGCGACTCAAGCGGAATAAGTGACAATCACAATGATGTCTTCTTAGAACGAAAAAAATTATTTTATGCTGCGTACAATTAACACTAATTATAAGAAAAATATTATTTGAAGATGTCACAATTAGCTTTTCGGTCAAAGAAATCATCATCTAGCAAGTCTCCTCGCAGGGAAAGCAAGTAAAGCATAAAGCAGAATATTAAGTCTTGTATATCCGTTAACTATTCTTTCAGATCTTATCACTATTTCTTTCGTTATATTTTAAAATAAGAGTAAAAATTATTTACCTTCTCTAATTTGTACTAAAAATTAAAATTCCCTTTTAATTTTGAACAATAATTATTCTCCTTCTTTTATCTACACAATACTGTTTTGTCCTTGAATTTTTAATTTCTTTCTCAATTCAATACTTTTTTATTATATTATTTTTTAATGATTTTAGCTATAACTTAAATTATGTGATACTTATTATAAGTTATAATTAGAGTTCATTAAAACTATAAGTAGAATAAATAATTAGAGTCAATTAAAATTACCTTATCTTTATGGTTATTATTTTAATGTCATGCATATTAAATATATATTTAAGCTATATTTTCTTAGTAACGGAGCTAGAAATTCATATAAGAGGATTGAAAAATACCCCGATTATTTCTTAATTTCGGAATGAACTTGTGAGTTAAGATAATTTGGGGTGTTTTCAATACCCTTATATGAAAACTCGGATTAAACTTGTGAGCTAAGAAATTAATAAACTCTTCTCTCTTAGCTCACAAATTTTAATTTGTTAGCTCACAAGTTCAATCTGAATTTTTCATATAAGAGGATTGAAAAACACCCCAAATTATCTTAGATCACAAGTTCAATCCGAAATTTAAAAAATAAGGGTATTTTTCAATCTTCTTATATGAATTTCTAGCTCTGTTGCTAAGAAAATTTAACTATTATATATATATATATATATATATATATATATATATATATATATATATATATATATATATATATATATATATATATATATATGTGTGTGTGTGTGTGTGTGTGTGTGTGTGTGTGTGAGAGAGAGAGAGAGAGAGGGAGAGAGAGAGAGAGATGCATTATATTTAAATAACAATCACAAAGATAATGTAATTTTAATTGCCTCTGATTGCTTATTCTACTTATAATTTTAATGAATTCTAATTATAATTTATAATAGATATTACATAAATTAAGCTATAGCTAAAACCATAAAAAATATTACATAATAAAAAAGTATTAAATTGAGGAGAAAAAAAAAATTCAAGGGCAAAAAAGGTATTATGTAAGATAAAAGGGGAAGAATGATTATTGTTCAAAGTTAAGGAGGGAATTTGATTTTTAACACAAAATTGAGAAGGACAAATAATTTTCACCCTGTAAAATAATAGCATTATCGTTATCTGCAGCATCAAATGATTCCTTTCCTGCAACTTGGCATGCTCGCTCCGTTTTAACTCATGTGAATATATAATTAGATACAAAATTTAAAAAATAAATAATGATTTTTGAAATGTGTAGTTTAAATAAATTATAATATTTGTATGGATATAATTTTTTTTTAATTAATGGTAAATTGAAAAGCTTAAAATTAAGTACACTAATTATTTTCGAATTTAGAAAAATTTATTCTTACATAGACTAAATTGAAGGAAAGGAGTACATGTTAATTAAAGGGTTGTAACTGATAGTACTTACTGTGTTATGACCGGAAAACAAAATTAATTCATTAAAGAGGAATTTCATAAATCATTATTGTTGGGATTATAAATTCGACTAAAACATAATAGCCTTCATATCGAATTATTTGGAATAACAACATAAGCGAAAGCGTACCTGAATCAATAAGTGGAAATCCTTAGTCCTTATGAAGATTGTCCAAATGTTTGGCTTTGAAAGCTCTTTGATCCTTCTTGAAGATTGTCCTTCTTGAAGTATTGGCTTTCACAAGAATTTATCTAAGACCAAAATTGGAGAATGGTTTTCCACTTGATATGCAAGACAACAATGGTTCTCTCTCTCAATGGGTGGACGAAGAAGAGAATGTCTTGCATTCTTATGGTATGGGAACCATAACCCCCACTTATAACACATGAGTTATGAAACTCAAAAATCATAAGCATGTAACCATGGTTACATATATGTAACCTTAGTTAGCCCATCATTAACTAAGGTTACCCTTTTGTGTATCTACACATTAGTCCTATACTTTATATGACAATATATTGGCCCCCTAAACAATATCCATAAGACCACCAATTTAGGCCAAACCAAAAGATAGCACATAACATATAATTAATCCATATATTGTTCATATGTATGTAGATATAAGTCCATATATCTAACAATCTCCCACTTGGGCGTCATACATATGTACAAACCTTAGCATTATATGTTACAATATAACCTTATGAGCTCAAAATTGCTATCATAATAAAATTGTCATGAACAATCCGGTCCATCAATCATACAAACATAGGAACTAAGAGCTCTTAGTTACTCTTTCGCAGCTAGAACCAACATAGATCACGTATATCAATATAACCAACGACATGGATCAAGTATATGTGTGTAGCATGGAAATAACATAAAGTGTGGTCTGAAATAGAATGTCTATTTCCAACTGGTTCTCTTTATTGAGATCAATCATAAACTTTAAGAGTACAAAAACTTTAAAACTGAATATCTGCAGATATAACCTTAAAACTGAATTACTGAATATAATGGACAATACATAATTGTATAATACAAACTCCCACTAAAATGCATAATCCTTAACTGATTTGACACCCATGCAAGCAATATGCTCATGAAATACTTTTGGTGTCAATCCCTTAGTGAGCGGATCCACAATTATGGAGTTTTTACATATGTGCTCTATGCACAATTGTCCATTCTGTACTCTTTCTTTAACAACCCGAAATTTGACGTTCACATGTTTTGCTTTCGACAAACTACTATTGTTGTTAGCAGCAAAATCGGAATCGGTGTACCCGATGATCTCAAGCTGGTCCGATTTCCGATATGTAAGCATGTAATCCTTTGTTCTCTGTAAGTACCTCATGACCCTTTTGGCTGCCTTCCAATGGTCCATTCCCGGATTTCTTAGATATCTGCCTAACATCCCAACAATGTATGCTATATCAGGTCGTGTACATACCTGAGCATACATCAGACTACCTACAGTCGAAGCATAAGGTGTCTTCTGCATTTCCGAAGATTCATAATTATTATTTGGGCACTGTTTGAGACTAAACTTGTCTCCCTTAGCAACAGCGGTGTTGCCTGGTTTACAATCCTGCATGCCCAATCTTTTAAGAACCTTATCGATATAGCCCTTTTGTGACAGTCCGATAACACCTTTTGAGCGATCTCGATGTATCTGAATTCCTAATACAAAAGAGGCATCACCAAGATCTTTCATTTCAAATATCTTTGAAAGAAATTTCTTAGTTTCATGCAATAATGTTATATCGTTACAGGCAAGTAGTTCATCGACATATAAAACCAGAAAAATATACTTACTCCCACTGAACTTATGGTATATACAGTCATCAGCAATATTAGGTTCAAAACCAAAAGATGTAATGACTGCATGAAACTTATAATACCATTGACGGGAAGCCTGCTTGAGCCCATAGATGGATTTCATTAATTTGCAAACCATTTTCTTTAATTCATCCGAAACAAAGTTTTCAGGTTGCACCATATAAATTGTTTCCTCAATGTCACCATTGAGAAACGCTGTCTTAACATCCATCTGATGAAGTTCAAGATCAAAATGTGCTACTAGTACCATTATAGTCCTGAAAGAGTCTTTCGATGAAACTGGAGAAAAAGTCTCTATATAATCAATGCCTTCCTTTTGAGTGTAGCCTTTTGCGACAAGACGAGCTTTATACTTAATAACATTGCCCCTTGAATCGCTTTTGGTTTTAAAAATCCATTTACAACCAATTGGTTTAATACCTTCGGGCAATGTAACAAGCTCCCAAACGTCATTATCGCTCATAGACTTAATCTCATTATTCGTGGCATCAATCCACTTTTGAGAGTTAGAACCCTTAATGACTTGACGGAAGTTGATTGGATCATCTTCCTCAAGTCCAATGTCACTTTCTTGTTCTTGGAGAAATACAACATAATCATCCAAAATTGCATTTCTCCTCTCTCTAGTGGATCTCCTTAATGGCACTTCAATTTCTTGAGGTTGTTGAGTTTGATTTTCATTAGTAATATCAGGAACTTGATTGGGGAGATTTTCAATATTGTCTTGAACTGGAGTTGTGTGATCCGTGTCAAGAATGAGAACACCCTGACCAAGATCAACAACTTGAGGGAAAGACACATGTTCTTCCTCAAAGACAAAATATCTAACAACTTTATCTCCCCACCCCCCAAACTCAATATCCTAAAAAAACATAGCATTACCCGTCTCAAAAATAGTTCTAGAAGTGGGATCATAAAACATAAACCCCCTGGATCTTTCAGAGTATCCAACAAAATAACTACTAACCGTTTTAGCATCCAGTTTCTTTTCTTTCGGCCTATAAGGCCTTGCCTCAGCTGGACAACCCCAAATGTGTAAGTGCGTAATACTGGGTTTATGCCCAGTCCAAAGTTCATATGGGGTTTTGATTGTACCTTTAGTTGGAACTCTATTAAGAATATAAGCTGCGGTTTTTAATGCTTCTCCCCAGAGTGAGTCTGGCAAAGTAGTACGACAAATCATACTTCTTACCATATCCTTAAGGGTCCGATTTCGTCTCTCAGCTACACCATTCATCGTAGGACTGCCTGGCATAGTATACTGAGGGACGATCCCACACTCATCTAGGAATTTTGCAAATGGCCCTGGACGTTGTTCACCTGAACCATCATATCTACAATAGTATTCACCACCACGGTCAGATCTAACGGATTTAACCATTTTGCTTAGTTGATTTTCAACTTCAGCCTTATATGATTTGAACACGTCTATGGATTGGGACTTTTCATGAATAAGATATAGGTACCCATAACGAGAGTAATCGTCTATGAATATGATAAAGTATTGTTGACCATTCCTACAAGGAGTAGAGAATGACCCACAAATATTCGTGTATCAATTCTAAGACGTCCGAAGCTCTCTTAGCACCTAATCTCGTCTTGTTTGTTTGTTTACCCTTGATACACTCAACACAAATATCCAAATTTGAGGAATCAAGAGAATCAAGAATTCTGTCTGACACGAGTTTCTGAATTCTTTGAATGGATATGTGACCCAAACGTTTGTGCCAAAGTGATATAGAATTCTCATTAGTTAATTTTCTTTTGGTACTACTTGAACTTGTATGCAAGGTTTCATTATGTGAGGTTATTATGTCAACCAAATATAGGCTATCATATGTTGATAAAAGACCAGTACCGATAAGATTTGAATTTTGAAAGAGACTAACTTTATTGTCACCAAATGAACATGTATAACCGGATATGTCCAATTTGGGAACAGAAATCAAATTCCGTCTAAAAGACGGTACAACAAAAGTCTCATTCAAATCTAAAGAAAATCCAGTCTTAAACAACAGCCTAAATTTGCCAATAGCCTCAACTTGCACCTTTTTGCCGTCACCCACATAGATGTATCTTTCACTATCATTTGGTTTTCGGCAGTTCAAGAAACCTTGCATAGATATACTTATGTGAGTAGTAGCAGCCGAATCTACCCACCAAGTATCCTTAGGTACCGAAATTAAATTAACTTCAGAACAAACAAGAGAAAGAGATGTACCTTTTTTCGCACGCCAAGCGTGGTACTTGGTACAATCTTTCTTCACATGATTAGTCCCCTTACAGAAAAAGCAACATGATTCTGAAGTTTCAACCTTAGGTTCCTTATTTTGCTTCTTCTGGGGCCTTGCAACCGCAACTTCCTTACCTTTCCTCTTCTTATTATTTATAGAAGAGGATGCCAAATGAGCACTTTCAGTCTTATCTTGCTTTATCCTTTCCTCCTTTTGCACACAATGTGAAATGAGCTCATTAAGAGTCCATTTCTCCTTCAGGCAGTTGTAACTGACCTTAAACTGATTAAAGTGTGCAGGAAGAGATATCAAAACTAAGTACACAAGCAGTTCCTCAGGTAATTCTAGCTTGAGTGACTTAAGTTTCGAAGCAAGATGAGACATTTCCAAATGTACTCCCTTATGTTTCCCTTGCCTATATACCTCATGGAAACAAGTTTACTCAAAAGAGTACTTGTTTCCGCCTTTTCGTTTTGGGCAAAACGCTTTTCAAGGTTTTCAAGGAAAACTTTGGCATTACCTTCATCATTCATAGTGCCCCTGAATGATTCTGGAATTGCACGTTTCATGATCATTATGTTAGATAATACACTTAACGCTAGAGGGGGGGGTGAATAGCGTTATAATAAAAATTAGCGTAAACTTGCGGAATTTAAAAATTGCAGGAAATAAATAAGTGCGATAAGTAAATAAATTAGAACAAACGCACCGATACATCCTGGTTCACCACAACCCGTGGCTAATCCAGTCCCCGAGAGACTCTCTCGAGATTTCCACTAACTTGTTAAGCTTACGGGTGCTCAACAAACCGTTACAACTTGAGGACACAAGCCTCAACAACCTTTGCTCGGAGATACAACACTCCAAGACTTCAACCAAGGAAACACAAGTTCCTTCTTACAACACAAGGGACAAACACTTCCCTTCAAGTGTACAAAAACACTTAGCACTCAAACAAGACACTCCTTTAAGAGTATATATGAGTAAAAAGAATACGCTCAAGATCGCAACAACTTTCCACAAGAATTTGGCTCTCAAAAGCTTATGTAATGAATATAAAATGATAAGCAATAAAATATGCAAGCTTTAGCAATTGTATGATCAGTTGTTGTGTGTTGTTGTACTCAAAAGACTGAATTGAAGCTGTATTAATAGTTGAAAAACTTTGTATTACCGTTGCCTAATTGCCAATCAAGAATTGCTGATTTTACTCAGTGACAATCGATTGTCAAAATGCCCCAATCGATTGTTTGCCAGTTCTTCCAAAAATTAATCCCAGATTTTACGCTTAACAATCGATTATCTAAGATCAATAATCGATTACTGGCAACGTTCAAAAAATCATTTCCAGATTTTACGTAAAACAATCGATTGTCAGAAATCTACAATCGATTACTCAGCAACGTTCAAAAAATCCTTTCCAGATTTTAATTAAAACAATCGATTATAAGAAATCAATAATCGATTACTTAGCAATGTTCAAAAAATCCTTTCCAGATTTTAATTAACACAATCAATTATAAGAAATCAATAATCGATTACCTGACAGTATTTGAAAACATTTTGGCACCGGTCAGTTATACAATCGATTATACTAAGTTAACAATCGATTATATATCAGTCTTGAAAAATCAATTTAGACACTGCCTCTTGACAATCGATTGTAATTGGTTCACAATCGATTATTTGATAACTTTGAAAAAGTCTGGAAGACACTGTCTCAACATAATCGATTGCCATAAGTTCACAATCGATTATTTTGTGACTTTGAAAAATCTGATGGACACCGTCTCTTCACCATCGATAGTCATTAGCTTCACAATCGATTATTTTGAGCTTTGAAAAACTTTGATGGACACTGCCTCATCACAATCGATTGTCATAAGGTTCACAATCGATTGTCATGCAGATTTGAAAAATCTGATGCTCACTGCCTTAACACAATCGATTGTCATAAGTTCACAATCGATTGTCAAGCAGCTGACTTAAACATAATCGATTATCATAAGTACATAATAGATTATCTTAGTCCAGATTTTAGAGGCATGTTTAAAAATCATTTTGACTAAAGTAAATATGCATTATTTAAAATCATTTTGCTCTAAATTAAATATGCATGATTTAAAAATATTTTTACGAGAGAAGCCAAGTCTTGAGTTTAAGTTGTCGGATCAAGATCACAATTAAATACCGACTCATATAAAACTTAATCTCGATCTTTGTCTTGTGCTTGAATCTCGTTATATATCAATTTTGCACTTGTGCTTGGATCTCGTCATGTGTCAATTTGCGCATAGTTTTTCATTCATCAAAACCTACAAATATGAACACACGTTTAGTATAATGCCTTGAGAACGTGTTTCCAACAATTTCCCCCTTTTTGATAATGGCAAACTTTAAGCGGGATATGCATATTAGGCAATTCATAATGACGATTCAAGACAAGTAAAGATATGCAACAAGTATATAGATATGCAATTTGTTCCCCCTCAATATATGAATTCCCCCTCAATTTATGCTATTGAGAGTGCATACCCGTTATCTTCCCCCTTTTGCCATTCGCAAAAAAATAAAAACATATAGAATAATAAAAAACTTGTTTATTTATTAAAAAAACGGTTACATAACGGGAACAATAAAAACATAGAACAATAAAATAAAAAAACAAATAAAGAAATTATTCATCATCATTTCCCGCCTCATCATCCGGCACTGCTTCATAGGGAACAAGACCGGCATATGGATAATGAACATGGTCAATATATCCATGGATCTCATGTGTCAATTGACCGACAGAGGTGGCCAATGAAGCAATTTGGTCGGAAATGGATTGAAGAGTAGGTTCTTGAGGCTGACGCGATCGACGAGTTGGAGGAGGAGCAGGAGCTACATGATCGCCGTCATGGGGAAAGGAGGATTCTGAAATTTCCCACTTCTTGGTGCTCTTTTTGAGAGGACCGATGGAAGTGTTGAACCCGGAAGCTTCAAGCAAATTCATAATAAGGAGGGCATAGGGAAGAGGTCTATCATCTCCGATGGCATCACGCATGTGAATTTTGACGAACTTACACCAATTGATGTGAGCTCCGGTTATAATGGCATGCATGAGCTTAGCGTCCTCTTGGGAAAGAGTGGTATGATTATGCTTCCGAGGCTTGAGGACTCGGGTGATGAAATAGAAAATCAAACGATATTCGGGGAGCATTCTCGTGATAGTAGGACGCCGAGTGGATAGATTAGGATCATAAGATGTAAGACCTATTTGGTTTAGGAGAATTTTCTCATCAAATAAGGCACATGCCTCTCTAATGTAGTGAGTAATGTTTTCGCCATTTCGAGGAAGATGGGCAATGGAATGCAAGTTTGCATTGGACAAAAGAATTTGAACACCATTAATATTTGACACAAGCTCACCGTCGTCATCCTCATGAAGGTTTGAGTAAAACGCTTGAATCAATGGAGGATTAATATAAGGATAGGTAAGATATAAGAAGTCAAGAAGTTGACATTCCTTAAGCATGTTTGCAGCGGGGGCATATGATTCAAGATACTTGCTTGTTGAAAAGTGATGAGGAAGAATGTCACGCTTTTCGAATTTTGTCAAAAATCTAGTAAGCTCGGTTTCAGTATTGAATTGTAAAATAGACCCATCTTGATAAGGGAAATTTGGGGGTGGAGGAGCAGAAGAAGATGCACCTTGTCTACCTGAACGGGAACGTTTAGAGTGTCTGACCGACATTTTCAAAAAGTAGTAATGAACTTTGTAAGAAACTTGGAAGATTTTTGAAGGTTTGGGAGCAAAGATTGATGCTTGAGTGAATAAAATTGAAGACTTATGATGCCTATTTATAATGGGAAGAATGGCATTTCATTTATGATGAAAATCTGCAAAACTTTATGAGCCAAAACAGTCAGAAACGGTAAAAATAAATTGTACTGACCGTTAGACAATTGATTGTTGAAACGAATAATCGATTGTTGAGCAGATTTTGACTTGAACTCGGAACTGACACAAAATTGATTGCAGGGCCCAAACGGTAACAAATATTTGAATTTCTGACAAAAAATAATCGATTGTTGAATTATGATAATCGATTGTTGTGATACAGTGAGCACGGTGATTTTCAGACTCGGAAAGTAATCGATTATATTTATGAAACAATCTATTGTTTTAGGAAAGCAGTACTGAATGGCTGAGACGGTAATCGATTATACAGTCAAAAAATTGATTATTAAACACAAATGCATAATAAGCATCAAACATAAATAATCGATTAGTGATACTTGCTAATCGATTGTCCGCACAGTAAAATAATCGATTATTTGCTGTAACAATCGATTGTTCTATGCCATTTCTTTATAATTCCCCCTGCCTTTAGGGCGATACCTGCAAAAGAGAATTAGACGTCTCCGACGCTCAAGTTATTAATTTGTAACGAAATAATGCAATGAGAACGTGATCTCTTAAGAAGTGTGTCCTAAGGTGTTCTTTATAGAGTTTCGGGTACTTACCTTTTCTCCGACGTCGCCAATTACCTGTTCGAGAGGGTGATCTGTGATTGTCCTCCACTCGTTAGGCATTGTCGTTTCTCTCTCCAATTGTGGCGTTTCCTCCGTTGATTGTTCCAAGATTTCATCTTGAATTTCCCTAGGAGTTTCCTCTTGTACTTTGTCTTTTAAACTATTTAAAATACCTGCAAGATCAGAACAAGAATCCTTTCTCGCCAAGCGAGCATTATTTTCGGTGAACACAATATGAGGCGATTCCTCCACAGTTTGGGTTCTATTATTAGATACCCTATATGCTTTGCTACGTGAAGAATACCCAATAAAAATTCCCTCATCGGATTTGGCATCAAATTTTCCCAATTGATCTTTTCCATTGTTATGAATAAAAACTTTACAACCGAATACTCTAAAATGTGAGATATTTGGTTTCCTTCCCTTGTAGAGTTCATAAGGGGTTTTCATGAGTATTGGCCTATGACTACTCTATTCAAAACGTAGCATGCGGTACTCACGGCATCCGCCCAAAAATGTTTGGGAATCTTAGCCTCTTCGAGCATGGTTCTAGCCATCTCTTCGAGACACCTATTTTTCCTTTCCACCACCCCATTTTGTTGTGGTGTTCGTGGAGCGGAAAAGGTATGCTCGATACCGAGTTCGTCACAAAAGTCCGCAAAGAGATTGTGATCAAACTCTCCCCCATGATCACTTCTAATTAAGTGACGGTTGTTTCCTTTTCGTTTTGAACACGTTTAAGAAAATATTTAAAATTCTGAAAAGCATCACTTTTATGGGCAAGAAATAAAGTCCAAGTAAATCTGGAATAATCATCAACAATAACAAAAGCATTACGATTTCTACCAAGACTTTTAATGTGAGATGGTCCAAATAAATCCATGTGAAGCAATTGCAATGGTCTAGTAGTTGAAACAATATTTTTCGATTTAAAAGATGCTTTTGTTTGCATCCCTTTTTGACAGGAATCACAAATAGAGTCATTTTCAAATTTCAAATTTGGAAGACCAACAACTAAATTTTGTGAAACCAATTTGTTCAAAAGATGCATGTTGATGTGAGCTATTCTACGATGCCATAACCAAGAATCATCCTCTTTGCTCATTAAACAATTCACATATTCGGGTGAAGAATTTGCAAGATCAACCATATAAATGTTATCCATTCTAAAACCACGAAGGATAATTTTAAAATCACTACGTCTAAAAACTAAGCATTCATCCGAATCAAATAAAACAAGATTTTCCTTGTCACATAATTGACTTATGCTCATGAGATTATGTTTTAAACCTTTCACAAGTAATATATGCTTAATGGAAGAAATTTCATCCTTACCGACCTATCCGATGCCGATAATCTTTCCTTTGTTGTTATCACCAAAAATAACACTTTCCCCTTCCTTGTGTTCAAGTTGAAGGAATTTGGATTCGTCTCCCGTCATGTGCTTGGAGCATCCACTATCAAGGTACGATAGTACACTTGATCCCTTCAAACATACCTACAAAACAGATTAATGAGTTTTAGGTACCCATGCCATTTTGGGTCCTTGGGGGTTAGGCAAATCATAGTGATGTGATTGAGTGTTATGTCTATGTCGTGTAAAACAAGCAGGAGCAATATGTCCAATTCGTCTACAATAATGACAAGTCACGTTAGGATTATGCATCCTTCTAGGTTGATAGTAATTGGACGGACGAAATTCATTTACTCTATTGTTGACACTATAGCTATTGCGCAAAATCATGAGAATCATTTCTCCTACCATTTGTTCTAGGATATGCATCATTTCCAGAATAGTTGTTTCTAGGTTGGAAGTCATTTCTAGGTTTCCTAACAGGTTCAACATTCCTTCTAGTGTTTGGCCTAGAATGTGCATTATTTCTAGCATGATTATTTCTAGGTTGCGATTGATGAAAACCATTTCTAGGTTTGTTGTATCTAGGATGAGCATTTGTTTTATTTATCCTAGGTTGAGCCATAGGTGGTTGGCGGTTGGCTTCAACTTTCTCTTTAGGCTCGTTTCTAAAACCTATGCCATGCTTGGTCGACTTCAAATTAACAAGCACTTCATTCAAATTTTTATGAGAAGAGTTAAACTTATCTAAGGTGCCCTTAAGCTTTTCTACTTCAATTTTGAGATGCATGCAAGAAGTACAATTTCTAGAACTCTCGGGCTTGTCGGCGCTTCTCTTGCCAAAAAATTTGTTTTCCTCTTTCAACTTCTCATTTTCTAAAATCAGTTTTTCCAATTCCTTTTCTTTGAAAGAGAGTTGTTTTTGAAAATCTTTTTCTTTTAAAGAAGCATTTTCTTTTATACTCTTAACAGTTTTTGAATCATTAATAAATTCGCTATACAACTCATCTAAAGCATTTTGCATTTCTTCAAGGGAAAAGAAATTTTTGGAAGAGATTTGACATACCTCTTCTTTGTTGTCTTCTTGTGCCATAAGACAAAGATTTGCGGCTTCGTCTTCTTCTTCCTCACTTGACTCGTCACCGGAGTCGCCTCCCCAAGATATGTATGCTCGTTGCTTCTTGAAGGGTTTCTTCTCCTTTTTAGCGTTTGGGCAATTTGATTTAATGTGCCCGGTTTCTCCGCACTCATAGCACTTTATTTGATCTCCTTTATTTTTGCCCTTTCGTTCATACTCTTTTCGCATGAACTTTTGAAATCTCTTGATAACGAGTCCGAACTCGTTGTCTCCGTCCTCATCATTTTGAAGTTGGCTTGTGCTTTCCTTGAGAGCGACTCTTTGCTTCCTTTGATCATCAACAAGAGGGTTAAGTATAGTAGATTCATAAGTTTTAAGATTACCTCTTAATGCGTTGATGGTGACATTTGAAATGCCAATGGATTCTTGAATCGCGTCGGCCTTGGATCTCCATTCCGGAGTGAGACTTCGGAGAATTTTTCGGACAAGTTCCTTATCTGTGAAGGTCTTTAAGAGCATGTAAATCATTTACGATTTTTCAAAATCGTTCAAACATTTCATCGACCTTTTCGCCTTCCTTCATGTGAAACAATTCATATGCATGGGTTAGGAAATCAATTTTGGCTTCCCTTACCTGGTCCGTACCTTCGTACGTAATTTCCAGCTTGTCCCACATTTGCTTCGCCGTTGTGCAACAAGATATCTTCCTGTAATCATCAGCATTTACAGCACAATATAATAAATTAATAGCTTTAGCATTATTTTGCACCTTTCGGATATCATCCGCATCGTATTCATGTTCGGACTTTGGGACCCATTCATTTTCAACCTTCTTGGTTGGAATTTGTTCTCCATTCATTATAACCTTCCAAAGATGAAAACTATTTGATTGTACAAATATTCTCATCCTCTCCTTCCAGTATGTATAATTTGTACCATCGAATAGCGGTGGTCGGGTGGAGCATTGTCCTTCACCTATTCCTGCAAAAGAATCACGAGTAGAAGCCATGGATGTTTCTCTCAAACGGTTAAGTCTTCAGAGAGTTGGGCTCTGATACCAATTGTTAGATAATACGCTTAACGCTAGAGGGGGGGGGGGGGGTGAATAGCGTTATATTAAAAATTAGCGTAAACTTGCGGAATTTAATAATTGCAGGAAATAAATAAGTGCGATAAGTAAATAAATTAGAACAAACGCACCGATATATCCTGGTTCACCACAACCCGTGGCTAGTCCAGTCCCCGAGAGACTCTCTCGAGTTTTCCACTAACTTGTTAAGCTTACGGGTGCTCAACAAACCGCTACAACTTGAGGACACAAGCCTCAACAACCTTTGCTCGGACATACAACACTCCAAGACTTCAACCAAGGAAACACAAGTTCCTTCTTACAACACAAGGGACAAACACTTCCCTTCAAGTGTACAAAAACACTTAGCACTCAAACAAGACACTCCTTTAAGAGTAGATATGAGTAAAAAGAATACGCTCAAGATCGCAACAACTTTCGACAAGAATTTGGCTCTCAAAAGCTTATGTAATGAATATAAAATGATAAGCAATAAAATATGCAAGCTTTAGCAATTGTATGATCAGTTGTTGTGTGTTGTTTTACTCAAAAGACTGAATTGAAGCTGTATTTATAGTTGAAAAACTTTGTATTACCGTTGCCTAATTGCTAATCAAGAATTGCTGATTTTACTTAGTGACAATCGATTGTCAAAATGCCACAATCGATTGTTAGTCAGTTCTTCCAAAAATCAATCCCAGATTTTACGCTTAGCAATCGATTATCTAAGATCAATAATCGATTACTAGCAACGTTCAAAAAATCATTTCCAGATTTTACGTAAAACAATCGATTGTCAGAAATCTACAATCGATTACTCAGCAACGTTCAAAAAATCCTTTCCAGATTTTAATTAAAACAATCGATTATAAGAAATCAATAATCGATTACTCAGCAACGTTCAAAAACCCTTTCCAGATTTTAATTAACACAATCGATTATAAGAAATCAATAATCGATTACCTAACGGTATTTGAAAATATTTTGGCACCGGTCAGTTATACAATCGATTATACTAAGTTAACAATCGATTATATATCAGTCTTGAAAAATCAATTTAGACACTGCCTCTTGACAATTGATTGTTATAGGTTCACAATCTATTATTTAATAACTTTGAAAAAGTCTGGAAGACACTGTCTCAACACAATCGATTGTCATAAGTTCACAATCGATTATTTTCTGACTTTGAAAAATCTGATGGACACTGTTTCTTCACAATCGATTGTCATTAGCTTCACAATCGATTATTTTGAGCTTTGAAAAACTTTGATGGACACTGCCTCATCACAATCGATTGTCATAAGGTTCACAATCGATTGTCATGCAGATTTGAAAAATCTGATGCTCACTGCCTTAACACAATCGATTGTCATAAGTTCACAATCGATTGTCAAGCAGCTGACTTAAACATAATCGATTATCATAAGTACATAATCGATTATCTTAGTCCAGATTTTAGAGGCATGTTTAAAAATTATTTTGACTAAAGTAAATATGCATTATTTAAAATCATTTTGCTCTAAATTAAATATGCATGATTTAAAAATATTTTTACGAGAGAAGCCATGTCTTGAGTTTAAGTTGTCGGATCAAGATCACAATTAAATACCGACTCATATAAAACTTAATCTCGATCTTTGTCTTGTGCTTGAATCTCGTTATATATCAATTTTGCACTTGTGCTTGGATCTCGTCATGTGTCAATTTGCACATAGTTTGTCATTCATCAAAACCTACAAATATGAACACACGTTTAGTATAATGCCTTGAGAACGTGTTTCCAACACATTAGACTCATGCGATTTGAGCGTTCCCACTTCTCCATCTATTTCTTTTCATCAGAAGAAGTTGTATCCTCAAGAGAAGCAGGTTGCTCAATCCGAAGTGCAAGGTCTAGATCCATGCAACCGAGAACGATCATAATGTTCTCTTTCCATTCCTTAAAGTTTGTGCTGTTAAGCACAGGGATGCTGTTTATATTTGCAGATATCGAAGCAGCTGAAGAATTCACTGAATATAGAACAAGGATAACTTACTACATGCTTACAATTACTTGAACTTTAACTTTAGTTTACATATTCAAAATAGGCAAATCACATTACAAGATACCTAGCACAACATAGATTTTTGTCTTTGGACAGAAAATCAACTTGTAAGTGGTACTCTTGGTGTAGTAATCAAATATTGACAATAAACTCCTGTCAAATATCAAGCCTTCCTTTGGGCCGACTTAATATTCACATGGAAAACCGAATAATTGTCACATATTTATTACCACAAGCATGTTCGAATTCCTGCCAAATAACAACCTTCCTTTGGGCCGGTGTTAAACGCATGGAAGACTAACATCCACAGTTATCTTATATTTCAAGATCAATCTATCTACACAAAAGAGGTTACTTTGGCAACATAATGCTTCAATTGACTAATTTAAAATATTAGATGCTAAATAATTTAGTTCCTTAAGCCATATATTGAATCTTGACTGAATATGTTACGTGTTTTGACATGTAACAATCTGAATATTAATTGTTTTAGTCTTAATTAGATAATACCAAAATCTGAAGCATGATGGATTAATCAACAATTAATATTAAAAACTGAATATTAATGTATAAAACATTAATAATTTAAAAACTGAATATTAATTGACATATTATTAATGTACAATTAAAAAATCTGAAAACTTAATACTTCAAATGTTTCATTAATTATGAAAAACGTTTCTTACATTATGTCCTCATTAAAAGCCAGAAAACAAAACATTTCTGCAATTTATGGCCAGATAATCGATTATCTGAGCAGATAATCGATTATCTGGGCCTACTAGAATCTCAAACTTTGCTGAAAAACTAGGATAATCGATTATCCTTTTAGGATAATCGATTATCTTGGCTTTCTGGAATTTCCAATTTTGCTGAAAAACTCCAGATAATCGATTATTTTAACAATAATCGATTATCCTCAGGTTCTGTTTCAAAAATTTTTGATGAACCAAATGCAATAATCGACTATTTCAAAAAAATAATCTATTATTCTCTGTTACTGTTTTGCAAAATTTTGGTGAACTTTAAAATTTATTCCAGGACCTTTTGCGGCGATGAACGCTGCCACTAAACCCATAGAAGTCACCGCTAAATGTATTAGTGGCGACCATGTATTGAAACTGGAAACTGGAGTTGCCGTCATTGAAGGTTATTTGTAGCAACAATTCCTTGTTTAAGTTTCTTGTTGTTCAACAACCAAAATTTTGCAAACTTCAATATTTCAATTGATATAGAGATAAGAAGATATTGAAACACCAAAGTTCATCAACAACATAACATTCATGAAATCATGCTATATCATGGTACTAGAATTTCATAATCAAAATTCTATCTTAATTTAAACATGAAGTTTTATATAACATGGATTTCATGAACTTCCAAATAATCCAAATATGAAGGAGGCTCTTAAATCATTATTGTTGGGATTATAAATCCGACTAAAACATAATAGCCTTCATATCGAATTAATTGGAATAACAACATAAACGGAAGCGTAACTGAATCCATAAGTGGAAATCCTTTGTCCTTATGAAGATTGTCCAAATGTTTGGCATTGAAAGCTCCTTGATCCTTCTTGAAGATTGTCCTTCTTGAAGTATTGGCTTTCACAAGAATTTATCTAAGACCAAAATTGGAGAATGGTTTTCCACTTGATATGCAAGACAACAATGGTCTCTCTCTCAATGGGTGGAAGAAGAAGAGAATGTCTTGCATTCTTATGGGAACCATAACCCCCACTTATAACACATGAGTTATGAAACTCAAAAGTCATAAGCATGTAACCATAGTTACATATATGTAACCTTAGTTAGTCCATCATTAACTAAGGTTACCCGTTTGGGTATCTACACATTAGTCCTATACTTTATATGACAATATATTGGCCCCCTTAACAATGTCCATAAGACCACCAATTTAGGCCAAACCAAAAGATAGCACATAACATATAATTAATCCATATATTGTTCATATGTATGTAGATATAAGTCCATATATCTAACAATTATTGCTTAGTGGCTATTAATTTTGTATAGCTATTATGTACATAATTACTTCCTATTGCTACTATTGAATTGCTAGGATAGTGTATTCGCGCTGCTGTATTCATAAATATAATAGTAAAAAACACTTAAAATCAGGCAGTCCAGTTGCATGCGCATGTATTCACATGTATTTGCGCCTTGTATTCATGAATACAGTAACGACGGTCACCTTAAAATAAGTATGTCCAGTAGCTGTATAAGAGAGGAAAAATATAAATAGCTTATTGCCTTAATAGTAGTATACACCATAAATACTTATTTTTCAATAAAATATTAAACGTAGCTATAGAAAATAATCTTTTAATATAACTTTAATTTATAATAAATAGGGTATATACTTTTGCTAGAGGTAAATTTTTCAAAATCATAAATGATATGATCCGGTAGTTACTTTCTAAAATCGTTTTAATTTATATGAATTTATTTGACTGTGAACGAAATTTAAGAAAACAAAGAAAATTTTTGATCTTGTGATTTAAAATAAAATATATATATTTTTTATGTAACTATAAATTATTATGTAAAAATAAATCATTTTCAAATAAAAAGAAAGATCATTATTTTAGATACAGATTAAAAAAGAAATAAATTCATAGTATGAGAAAGTAATTATTAAGAAAGCGAATGTGGAAAAAAGGTGGTGGAAATTACATGGTTACAACGTTTTTGCACTTAGGTCCCACTTAAAGCATTTCTCCTCAAAATGAACGTCTGCGAGAGGGCCAAATCACATCAAACATTATTTAGATAACGATAACCACAAATCTTATATCATCATCTTCAATCTGTTTGCTAGTATCATTTAACTGGACGAAATTTAAGAATAAAATAGATCTCGTAAACAACGGAAAAGGGACAGGTGAAATGCATTGCTTGAAAAAAAAAATTAAAAAGAGCGGAGATTTTTTTAAAACATAGATTTTAAAGTTCACCTAAAGGTCATCTGTATTGTAAATAAGAAAATCGAACAAAAAGAAAATTGAAAGAACAGTACGTATAACTTACTTGAATAATTGGTAAAATAAAAAAGGATCAGATTTACCTATGTATTTAGTGTCAGATCGTTGCTCCATTAGATGGAGGTATGTGATCCAAAGACTATGGTGAGGGTAAATTTATTCGAAAATTTGAATGGCGGATAAATTTAAAAATTTGAAGTAAATAAGTAAATTTAACCTTTTTCCTTTTTAACAATAAATGACTATGAGGAAGATAGCATATCTTTTAATTAAATTGTACTTCCTCCTTATGTATCTTAGTTTGATCACACAAGAAGTTAAGAGGATAAAGATACGGTCTTAATTAAATTTGTGTATCAACAACCTCAAAAATATTATTTGAATCTTGTGATATTAAATATGTCGTGTCATTCTTATATAAAAGTGTCGTTAAGGGCAACATAGAATTAGAATATATCAAATATAAAATTGCACTTGTTGGCTCGATTAAAAGTTAGCTTTGAAGAGTGAATAAGAAACTCAGGATGAACCAGGTTCATCACTCTGGTGCAATAAACCGGGAAGATTCGAGCATGTGGATTGCACGTGAAGGACATAAGCTTAACTTGGTATATTTAATATTTTCTGATCGAAAAGGTTTCATAACTGATAAGGAGAATGAGTCCTTAATCAAAGATAACACTATCCAAGTTAGGAAAGGAGTTAGAAGTTGAAATTAACTAGAACTCTTCCATAAAGAAAGAATGGCATAAGAACTCTAGTTATTTCTTCATCTACTAACTTTATAAATTGCAGAATGTTCTCACATTACAAGTGTTACACAAAAATGCAGAAGTTAAACGTGAATTGAGACCAAAATAGCAAGGGTTTTTGCAAGCAGTTCGTGTGTGATTCAAGTGTGAAAACCTGAAGGTACATGAACCAGATTGAAGAACAAGCTCCATAAAGAGTTTTATGTGTTTTTCTTTATTTTTAGTTCAATTGTAGTAGGTGTTTTCATATTGTACCTTTCAACTTTCATAGAAGCAATTCTATTAGGTACCTAGAGTGTTCAAGTTAGAGTTAAATTGAAATTGTCGCAATAGTTAGAGGTTGGTTGCTAAAACGGGATTAGAGGTAATCCTTAGGTTTACAAAGAGTTTTGTAAATGCATTTTTGGCTCAGTGATTTAGTAAAGTGTTGGGAAAAATCCTACTGAGTAGTAAGTCGTGGTTTTTTTCACCTTTTGAGCCGGGTGTTTTTCACGTAAAATCTCAGTGCTATTTATTTTCTGTATTTATTATTCCACAACAGTAGTAGTTGGAACAAATAGAAGAACCAAGTCCTTCCATAGGCAATTTAAGCGAAAAATTAGGTACCACACAAATCATCCCCTCTTGTATGGTATTGATGTATAAAACAACATTTGGTATCAAAGAAGTGTGTACCACATGGAAACAGGGAAGGGCAATCTACTGATAGACCTCCACTCTTTAATGGCCACTACTACTCTTGGTAGAAAAACAGGATGAGAGTTCATACAATCAAAGAAGACTATCAGCTATGATACATTGTCACTGATGGTCCCCCAGCTACCACGAAAAAGAATGCTGAAGGAGTAAATATGCCAAAAACAAGACTTGACTGCAATGTTGAGGACTTGAGAAAATGGGAAGAGAGTGCTAAGGCCAATAAATGGCTTGTGTGTGGACTTTGTCAAGAAGAATACAATAGAATTTAAAGTTGTACCACTGCTAAGGAAATTTGGGACACGTTGCAAGTGGCTCATGAAGGAACACCTCAAGTGAAGAGGTCTAGAGGAACACTACTGTATTCTCAGTATGAGAATTTCACCATGAAGGAAGGGGAAACCATCCAGGAGATGTATACAAGGTTCAATATGCTAAAAAATGAACTTATGTCTCTTGGAAGAGTTATTCTTGAAAAGGACTAATTTGAAATTTTTTTGACAAGAGTTCTTCCTGTCACTTGAGAAAGAAAAATCACTGTCTCAGGAATCAAATAACATTACCACTCTTATGTTGAATGAGCTAATTGGAAATCTCACAGTCTATGAACTTAGAAGGCAAACCTTGAAGATGGATGCACCCAAGAAAGAAAGGATCCTCGCATTCAAAATCACTGAAGGTGCTAATCTAGATGAGGATGAAGTGACCATGATCACAAAGGACTTCAAGAAGTACCTAATGAAAGGAAATGGTCCTTCAAGAAGTGGAAGCTATAGAAAACCAAGGGTTCCTGAAAAATAAACCAAAGAGGGGTGTTACAAGTGTAGAAAGACTGATCACCACATCAAAACTACCCTCAATAAGAAATTGAATGGAAGAAGGAAAGAGCTGAACTAATGAATAGGAAGAAAGAACAGGTTCATCCCAAGAAGAACAAGGATCAACAAAGGTTATGGTTGCTGCTTCGGGTGAAAGCTCAGATGATGATTTAGAAGATGAAGATGGAGATGAACAAACACTTATGGCAATTGGAGAATCCGATGATGAATATGAGGTAAGTATAATTCATCTCAAATACAAGATAAATTTTTTGTCTAAAGAAAGTCTATCTGAATTACTTCTAGATTTCATTGAAGAATTTGAGGTTATAAACAATGAAAAGGAACAACTGTCTAAGGATTGTGTGATTCTGAAATCTAAGTGCAAAAGCCTGGAACTTAGGACTAGTGAAAGTGATAGTAAAAATACTTAGTTGAAGAACCAGGTTCTTGAACTTTACACCACTGTCCTAGAGCTTAGATCTGAAAATCTAATACTAAAATTAGGAACAGGTAAAAAGAAAGTTGATCACACACAACTCACATTAGAAGAAAATATAGGAAAAATGTAAGATGAGATGTACAAAAGAGATGAGAAGATAAGAGTCCTTAAGGGGGATCTAAACAAGGTTAATCATGAGCTAGACAAAACCTGTAAATGGAATAGGTCATCCGATGCACTTTCATGGCTACAAATACCATAGTAGCAATAAACGAGGACTTGGCTACTGGACCCTGCACCTAAATGGGATCCCAAAAGCAAGTACCTTATACTTTCTGAAAACATAATTTGCACACACTGTGATAAAACTGGTCACTATAAATCTGAATGTATTGCAAAAGAAAATATTAGTTAAAAGAATAAAGAATTTTTTCAAGTAAAAAATAGGTTACCAGGTTGGTCTAAAAAGAATCTGATTCACCCTTTTACCTATAGAAAGGGACCCAAACTAGTTTGGGTTCCTAAGACTAACCCCTGATTCGCTTTTATGGTTCCAAGTGAAAGGGAGCAGCTAAATATGACACATGGATAGTGGCTGCTCAAAGCATATGACAAGAAGCAAGAACCAGTTCCTTTGAATTGAGGACCTCAAAGGAGGTAATGTCTCATTTGAAATGGGAAGAAAGGTGAGATCATTGCTGTTGGAAAGGTGGATAAGACTGATTCACACTCTATTGAGAATGTTTACTTGATAGATGGCCTAAAAAATAGCCCAATAAGACAATCACAATTGTGTGATAGAGGTAATTTGGTAGGATTCACCTCTACCAAATATTTTGTGACTAATCTTACCACTGACAAGATTGTTTTGCAGAGAAAAAGAGTAAACAATACATACATTTTAGATTTGTCCTCACTTTCAAAAAATGAACTCACTTGCTTATATTTATTGAACAATGATCCCCTCCTTTGGCACAAGAGACCTAGACATGAAAGTTTGAGTCAACTCAAAAAATTAGTCTTCAAGGACCTCGTGATAGGGCTGCCTAATATCATGTTCAAGGAAGACAAAGTTTGTGAGTCTTGTGCGGGGAGGAAGCAGGTTAGATTCCTTTAAATGTAATAAAGTGGTAAGTACCACTAGAATGATGGAGCTGGTCCATACGGATATTTGTGGCCCAATGAGAACATTAAGTAGAGGTGGTAAAAGATATATGATGGTGCTTGTTGAGGATTACTCTAGGTTTACTTGGAGATTATTTTAAACATAAAAAAGATGAAACATTTGACATGTTTACTTCTTTTGTTAGAAAAACTCAGAAACAACTAGGTAATCAACTTGCATCAATTAGGTCTGATCATTGGAACTAAATTTGAAAAATCTAAGTTTGCTGAATTTTTGTATGCTATATCATAAATAGTTGCATGACTAGACGTCTTATTAAGAAGATTTTCTATGAGTCACTTAAAGGGAGAAAGCTAATTATATCCCATCCTAGGTCAATTAGATGCAAATACGTTGTTCGCAATAATGAAAAAGATTCCCTAGGTAAGTATGATACCAGAAGTGATGAGAGAGTATTCTTGGGTTATTCTTTACATAGTAAAGGTTGTAAAATCTATAATAAAAGAACTATGTGTGTATAAGAAAGTTTACATGTAATTTTTAATAAAACTAACTCTTTCTGAGAGGCAAGAACAAGATAATGAAGAGATTGGGCTGATAAATATCTCAAATGGTGAAACAACAGTCCAGCCTAAAGATGCATCACAGGAAGGAACATGTGAGGGAACGTGTCCTTCCACCAAGGGCAACATGACAGAAGGAACTAACTAGAGAGGAACTGATCCTCAAACCTTGAGGGAACCTGTGTATGAACCTATTCCTCAGTAACAAAATCAGGAAGAAACATCCAAAGAAATTGACACTCCTATTGTACACGAAATTGGATATAAATGAACTTAGTTCATCTGTTGATCATAATTTGTATGGGGAAGGATTGTTTCTCTTTTATATATCACTGCTAGCAAACCTACGCGCTGTATAGGTTTTTGTGCTCGATTTCATGAAAATCCAAAGAAGTTCCACTTGACTATTGTCAAGGGAATATTGAGATACTTGAAAGGCACCACTGACTTTTGCCTTTAGTATCTAAAAGGTAGTGATTTTAACTTAGTGGGATATGCTGATGATGATTACGCAGGGTTCCTTGTGGATAGGAAGAGCACCTTAGGTATGACACACTTACTTGGTTCATGCCTTGTGTCATGCGCTACTAAAAGAGTAAAATTTAGTGGCCTTATCTACTGCCGAAACTGAGTATGTTGCTAGTGCTTCATGATTGTGCTCAATTGTTGTGGATAAAGCATCAGTTGATGGATTTTGGTATTGAAATTAGTTGCATCCCTATTTTTTGTGATAACACCAGTTCTATTAGTATGACGAAGAACCAGGTTCATCATAATTAGAACTAAGAACATAGATGTTAGAAACTATTTTTTAGGGACACTATGAGAAAAGTTTGATCACTGTGGAGTTTTGTGGTATTGATAAGCAATTGTTGACATCTTCACAAAATCCTTAAGTAGAGATCACTTTGAGAGGAATATGTTGGATTTAGGGATGATTAAGATCACCTAAAAAGACCAATTCAAGGTTAAGCGAAAAAAATGAAAAAGTTGAAAAAACAATTTGGTTAGAAAGTCTGTAAATTGTGTATAATTAGATTAAATATTGCTTAGTCTCATACTTTCCATGGTATACTCTTGTGTCATGTGTTAAAATGACTCATTAATCTCTAATGATATTTTTTCTATTTTGGCAAATTTAGACTTACAGAAGAGAATTATCAGTGAAGAACCTAGTTCATCAAGATAACACAGTATGTTTTCTACACTCTGCATTGAAATAACTATATTAAGATCATGAGCAGAGTACTCCAAATACCAAAGTTCTTTTGATCTTATCCATCACAAGTGAACTAGTTAAGTTCAACACTCCTGACCGTATTAGGTAAATTCTTTTAAGTCTGCTACTCACAGGGAATAAAATGGTTATTCCGAAATTCAATAGGTATCTTCTGATTCTAACATTTCTCCCAAGAAAATTTCTAAAGTTACTCTAAATTTGAAGAATAGATTTTTAGGATGTATATCAGGTGTTGATACTACAAAATCTGGAGAAGTTGGTGGTAAAGAAAATAAGAGCAAGGGTGCTAGGAGTACTGTAAGGGGAAAGAGGACAAGATTGGTTGATTCTTCACCCCTCATGTGAGTTTAACCAAAGATGCAGGTGCAATGGTTGTTTGGGGACCTGGTTCATTTGTAGAAAAAGCCTCACAGACCTGCAGAAAAAGTGTCTGAAAGCTGTAATCCAGCTTCTTGATAGAGTTATTAATGGCATGAAAACTCATACCATTCCCTATGACTTCATTCTCACAATTGTGCTTGCACATTTCAATGTACCTATGAAAAAGTGGGAGGCTAGTACAAGCATGGATCATTTTGGGTTAATACCCTACTTGCTTGGGATTATGAAGTCAATGTCACTCCTAAAGAACCTAATTAATCCAAAAGGTACAAAGGAATAGTAAGGTCAGAGCCTTGGTGCAAGAAAGTGAGGCTCTGGATGCTGAGATTGAAAGGCTAAAGAAGAGGTTGTTGAGGTGGAGACTAAGAAAGATACTCTAGAACTGAGCTGGCAAGAGAAAAAGAGAAGAATGATGGTATTCTTCAAGGTATGCTGAAACTCCTCCAAGTAAAAAAAACCAAGCACCTAGTTCTTCCCATACATAATCCTCTTATCCTAGTGTAGATTAACCAGTGACCCAGTTCGGGATATTTTATTTCTTTTGCTCATGTTTTCAATATTTATTTCTTCTTATGCTTTGTGGTAGAATCTTATCAATCATAAATGAAATTCATTATTTTTGCTCTAACTATTTGTTCATATTACTTTGATGGTTAAAATTGTTAGCTTGATATGATTAATCCATAATTTTATTTGAAGTAGCCCCAGTGGCCATGAGGTCTATTTAAAATCTGGTTATCTCAAATTTTTTATTCAACTTTTCGATGATGTCAAAAGGAGGAAAAAGGTTGTCCTTTAAACAAGTGATGCTTACACTTTGAACAATGATGTTTATAACCTAATATACCCGATCCTTGTTGATAAGTGATAAAAAAAGAAAAATATTTCTAACATTGTAGTGATGTTGAGCGACTGAAGCTTATGAAAAGCATAGAGTTTGTCATCATCAAAAAGGAGGTATTTGCTGGCCCAAGTAAAGGTTAGTTTTGAAGACTAACAAATGAACTCAGGATGAACCAAATCCATCACTCAGGTGCACAAAAACAGGCAGATTCTAGCATGTGGGTTGCACATGAAGGAGATAAGCTTAACTTGGTGTATTTAATATCTCCTGATCGAAAATATTGCATAATTGATAAGGAGAAGGAGTCCTTAATCAAAGAGAACACTATCCAAGATAGGGAAGGAGTGAGAAGTTGAAATCAACTAGAACTCTTCCACCAAGGAAGAGTTGAATCAAAGCTCTAGTAATTTACCATCTACTAACTCTATAAATTGCAGGATGTTCTCACATTACAAGTGTTGCACAAAAACGCAGAAGTTAAACGTGAATTGAGAGCAAAATAGTAAGGCTTTTTGCAAGCTATTTGTGTGTGATTCAAGTGTGCAAACCTGAAACTACATGAACCAAATTGAAGAATCAGCTCCATAAAGAGTTTTATGTGTCTTTCTTTATTTCTTGTTCAATTGTAGTAGGTGTTTCCATATTGTACCTTTCAGCTTTCATAGAAGCAATTTTATTAGGTACCTAGAGTATTCAAGTTAGAGTTAACTTGAAGTTGTCGCAACAGTTAGATGCCGCGTTTGAATGAGTAAATCTACTTGATTAGATACACAATTAAAGATATAAATAAGGATTTTTGAAATTTATAGTTTAAATATATTATAATATTTATGAGGCGATAAAAGCTTTTTATTAATGATAAGTTTATAAGTTTAAAATTATTATAATGATTATTTTCGAATTTAGAAATAAATTATTTTTTTATAATGGACTAAATTGACCGAAAGGAATACATTTTAATTAAAGGGTTGTAATTAGTAGTACTTACTGTGCAAATTAAAATTAAATGATATGATCCGACATTTATTTTCTGAAACCTAATTAATTACGAAACCAAATGTAGAAGAAGGTGGTGGAAATTCTATGTTTACACGTTTTTGCACTTAGGGTCCCATTTAAAGCTTTTCTCCTCAAAATAATTGTATACGAGATGGTCAAATCACATCAAACTTTATTTAGGTTGCGACAATCACAAATCTTATATCATCATCTTCAATCTGTTTGGTACTATCATTTAATTTGACGAAATTTAAGAAAGAAATAGATCTAAATAACAGAAAAGGGCCAAGTAAAATGTATTGCTTGAAATTTAATAAAAGACCGGGAGATTTTCTATAGGTACGTTTAAGTTTAATAATATAAAGAAAGCTTTTGGTTCTTATTGTGTAACGATCCGATCGATCGTTTTGAGCCTCTGAGTATATAATTTTTGTCTCGCTTGAATTATTCCTATAGAATTCTTAAAATTAGGATTTTCCTTTTATTATAATTTTTAGGATTTAATTGCGTAATTTTGGTATGTATTTTATTTGTGTGTGCATAATAATTCATAAAACATATAAAAGTATTGCATGAGCATTTAAGATTTAATTTTGCATATTTTTAGACTAATTAGTAGGCTTTACAAAATAAAAAAAATCATAAAGAAGCTTTGATTTGTTTAGTTTGGTTTTAATTTTAGTTTTTAGGTTTATTAATTTCCTTTAAATTGTTATTAGTTTAACTGTAGCTTATTTAGGTAGTTTGAATTAATTTTGAGGTTGGATTATAGTCTAGTTTTAAAATTTAAAAAAAAAAAGAAAAAAGGAAAAAATCAAATAAAAGAACAGAATTAATTGAAATAGAAATTAAAAAGAATAAAGGGGAGAGAAATAGGCTGGCCAGTTAATAGCATTGGGCTAATATTATTTCCATTCCAAACAAACCCCTGAACAAAACCCGTTTCAACCCAGCCCAAAATCACCCCAACACGGTCCAGTGTCTTAACCCCTCAACCGACATCGTTTTGTAACAGCCAATCAAAGTCGTCCATTTTCTCTTGATCAAATGGTAATGAAGCCGGGTGTCACTTCGTATATAAGTATTTCAAATACCCCCACCCCTAATGGAATCTCGTACCTTGTCTCTCCAAGAAACCCGAATACCGCCTCCTTCCGCTATGCGCCGCTGGCCGAAAATTACCTCCGTCGGCGGTGACTGTCCAAATGCTCCCAAAATAACACCAACCACTCCCCTATCCATCCTCTTTTCAAATATACCATTACCAGCCCTCAAATCATAGCCAATCCCGTCAAATATTCAATTGAAACGTCGGCTGGTCCGCCGTGTACGGCGACGCCGACGCCAAATGGTCTCAAAGTTACACCGCCTCCTCCCCTCAACCTCCTCTATCCAAATCCGTGCCTGGTGTCCCTCGAATATCAGCCAAACATCTTGAGTATCCGTTTGAAACACAGACCCCGCCGGCGTGCAAGGCGGTGCCACCGCCAAACCCTACCAAAGATACACCATAGACTCATTGTGACTCCCCAATCCCAAATCCACAATTGGATTTCCTAGAATATCATTCAAATGGCTCAAATATTGGATCGAAATTTGGCCTAAAAGCTAAATGGTGCATGAAGATTTCTAGAGTTCGATTCAAAAGAGTTAAGCTAAGTGTTCTAAATTCCTTTTCTAATTTCTCTTCACCTCACCTCTTTGTGTTAATTTGAGTCTAAATAGGTTTAATTTGATATTACAAAATTAGACTCAAATGGTGTTAGTCGGGTTGGCTTTAATATGGTGGTGCAAGTTTCCTATTAAATTGATAAATTTAAATTAATTTTGATTCGAGTTGTGTTAGTCTTTTCCAGTTGAATTGATGTATATGTTGAAATCCCTGAGTTTAATTAGTATAGATTCAAATTGTTTTAATATTTCATGTTGATTCCTGATTCAAATAGGCTGTATAGTTCGCTCACAGATTAGCTAATCTTAGTGTTGAGCTAAAATTTCTGAGCGTGATTGGAAAATTAGTTTAAGTTCAGGGGTAAAATGCAGTAACATTTAACTAAGGGTCTTAAACATGGTTGTAAATAATTTAAAATTAGGACAGTGGGCAAAATTGAAATACCCAGCGATTGAAAGGGCAAATGAGGGAGTAAAACCTTACAGAATCTTAGCATAACAATAATTGAAGTTTCTAGTAGGGGTTCCCCTGTCAATTATAATGCTATAACTTGGTTAAGAAGTTAAAAACTGAGGGACCTAAGTGAAATAAAATACTTGAAAATTTGCCCTACCTAATTGCCTATAAAGGCATCAGGAACTTGCCTTGCAAGAGGGATTATTTATTAGAGATTGGAGAAATTAAAAATCATACAAATATACTCTGAAAAAAAAAACTAAAACTTGAGGCGACCAAAACTCCCAAAAATCACCATTCCATTGAATTTTTTGGGTAATCTTAAAGCTCTAAGTCCTACATTGAAGTTCTAGCATGTCTAAGGTTAAAAATGGCTTGAATTTTCCTTGTGTTCCAGCAATTGACGTTTTCAGAAGTTCCTAGAGTCATTATCAAATTTAATTGGGTTCACTCGAGTTGGTTTTTGGGTGTTTACTGGTAATATTCATTTCTAACTAATTATTGGGTTGCTTGGTGTCATTTATGGGTTTGAAGTTGGTTCAAAGCTGTTGCTGATTGTTATTGACTGGTGCTGACTCTCTTCAATTCTTCTTTTCCTTAATTTCCAGGTACATTTTGGCCTCGAATGATGTATGAAGTTTGAATCGAATGTGTGATCAAATGTTAAATGGAAAACTGTTACACATATCTCCTTTTAAATTCCGTTTCATAATATAACATTCATGTTAGATTTACTTATTTTACCTAGTGTATCTTCAAATACGTGCAAACATGTCTGTTTAATCTAGGTTCCATAGAAGTGTGAAAGTTATATAGCTTGGACAGATTGTTATTTGTAATATGAGGACTGTGAACTCATGAACGCCTATTCTAGTAGTGTTAATTTTGGCTTACTGTAGTTGTAGTAGTGTTAGCAGTATTAATTCGTACATGTTAGATATTTGACAAATTTAGTATTGTAGTAATTAGTTCCATGGGTTTAGACTCGAGATCCCTGAATTTGAAATCTGTGCATCTTATTTAGTTAAAATGTTAATCACTTTACTTTTGTTACTAAATTTCAGATATTATTATAGTAATTTATTAGTTTTAATAAGATCAACATAGAAGCATGAAATTTGAATTAACATGAGTAGGTGTCTGATTTGGACGAGTTTGAATTGTCCATTTTCTTATAAATTGTTAAATTTAACTTTTGATTTGAAATCAATGTCGCGAGGTCCAATTTTAAAAAAATAATATTTGATTTGGGCTCATATTTGGGCCAAAGCTTAACAGCTTGCTGGAAGAATGTTTGAGGCCTTTTGAACTGGGCCTAATGTGGCCTAGTTATATAATAAGAATCCCAATGTTACTAGCCCTTTTGTATTGGTCCACGTGTTCTAAGTGGTGGACTAGCCTGGGATTAAACCTTGAGTCCCAATTTATAGCTTGCCTTCAATTTGGGCTTGTGCAGAGGCCCAAAAATTGGACAGCTTCTAATAAAGCTGAACGTATTTTTCATCTTTCTGGGCCGACTTCAAAGACCAAAAAATGTTGAAGGCTAGACTTCATATTAAGGTTATTTTGTTTGAATTTGCAATGCATGCTTTGAGCTTTTCAAGTTAAGTAGAAAATTTGAATTAAGAGGTTTTAATAATGAAGATCCTCTTGTTTGAGTTTGGACTTGATCTTGAGGCCCGAATTTCTTGAATGCTTTTAATAGTAGTTAAGACAAGAGGGGTTACTCTGATTGTAAGCAACCCCCACTTCCAACCGAGAGGTTGTGAGTTCGAGTCTCCCCAAAAGCAAGGTGGGAAGTTCTTGGAGGGAAGGATGCCGGGGGTCTATTTGGAAACAGCCTCTCTACCCAAGGGTAGGGGTAAGGTCTGCGTACACACTACCCTCCCCAGACCCCATTAAGTGGGATTCTACTGGGTTGTTGTTATTTTAATAGTAGTTAATTAATATTGCCAATCATTAAGTTTTATAGAGGCAATCCTTAATAGATAATATTAGCTCATCTTCAGGATGTCCTTTTAAAATAAATTGAGATGCGCCGCCGAATAAAATTCATAAATTGCGTGGCCGTCTTTAATTATTTTTTTTTAAAAAAATCCTTAGAACTTGGGACATTCCATTTAGCGAATTTTCATGGCCTCCCACAAACTTAATAACACGCTAGTTGTTTTAGACGCGCTCTTTAATAATTTTACCTTCCTAAATTCGGATGTGCATTTCATGTGACCCAAATCCAAATCCCAAAATGTTGAATAAAATGTATTCCAGATCCGGGTGCATTTCATGTGACGTGACCGAAAAACCTGTGTTAAATAATATTCAATCTTACTTCAAATTAAATTAGAAGTGGTATATAATTTTTTAAATTGCACTATAGGTTAAACATGTTCAAAAATTAGATATTAGGCCAATCATGATAGTTTAAGCGACTGTGCTAGAACCACGTGATCCGAGGGTGTCTAACTCCTTCCCTCGGGTCAATAGAATTCCTTTTTCAGAATTTCTGGTTCGCAGACTTCATTTGAAAAGTCGAGAATTTTCTCGATTTGGGTTCAAATTAAACCGGTGATTGGGACACCCAAAAGTCAAACCTATCCCAAGTGACGACTCTGATAAATAAATAATCCAAGTTGGAATTAGGGGTGTGTATTTGAATCGGTTTATCGATAAATCAAACCGATTATCTGTTATCAAAATCGAAATTGAAAACTTATTGAAACGATAATGATAAGCATATGTACAAATTGATAATCGATAAGGAATTATCGATAAGGGTCAAAATCGAATCAACAAATCGAATGCACACCCCTAGACTGTAGACACTTGTTAAATGAGTAATTACCTATTTGTGGAGATTAAAATAACATATAGAATGTATATACATTCCCCTACTATTTTGAAAGCAGCTACACAAGATTATTTTCCCTAATCTGTACCCTTTCCTTTATCGTAAGTCCCTTACCCTATTATTTCCTCTACCACGTTTAAGGAATGATCATATTTAAAAATCAAGGAAATGAAGTTTAAATTAATGGAAAACAAAATTAGCGATGATGATGTGTTTTATTTTGTTTTGTTTTTTATACCATTGGAGTGTTGGTGGCATACATTTGATCCCTTACTTTAGTTTTGTTGCATGTGCTTGTTGACATAATTTTTATATTATAAATGGTGTTCGTCTTATTTTAACTTATTTTTGTCCATATTAGTTAGGCGTATTTATAGCGATATACTTTTCGTAGAATCATGCAAATTTTCTTATTGGTGTAGATAACTGAATCGATCAGCCCCCAAAATAGATAAATCGAAATCGAAAAAATTAAAATCTTATTGAAATGATAATGTAAGCGTATGTATAAATCAATAATCGATAAGTAATTATCGATAAGGGTCAAAATCAAATCGATAAATCGAATGCACACCCCTAATTCGAATAATGTCGCTTAAATTCGAAAAACTCCCTTATACATTATCCTTCATGGGGTGATGTGTAAAAAGGAGGTGTGACAGAGACCTAGTGCATCGTTCATGAGTCTGAGGTTATGAACAACTTTATTTTAGGTCTTATGACTTGTACACATGATCGGAATTGAATTTCGGAAAATTCAGGGTTGATCTGCGAAGAGAATTCTCATTTTGGAAGCTATAAGTTGAACGGATTAACTAAGATTGGATATTAGAGTAAACAACCTCGGAGTCGGGATCTTAAGGTTCCAGCAGGTTCGTATGATGATTTCGAACTGGGCGTATGCCCGGACCGGGTCTTGAATGACCCGGGAGCCTTTTGGAAGAAATTTTATAAGTTTGGCTTGAAGTGCATTTCAGTGTTATTGATGTCCGTTTGGGACTTCGAGTTTGTGAATAGCTCTGTATGGTGATTCTGGATTTGGGAGCGCGATCAAAAGTGAATTAAGAGGTCCGTGGGTCATTTTGAATCATTTGGCTAAAGATAGAAATTTGAATATTTTTGAGGTGTTTTACCGGAAGTATACTTTTTGATATTAGAGTTAGAATCCAATTCCAGAAGCTGGAGTACGTCCATAATATCGAATATGACTTGTGTGCAAAATTTGAGATCAATCAGACGTGATTTGACAGGTTTCGACATCGAATGTAGAAGTTTAAAGTTCTAGAGTTTATTAAGGTTGAATTGGGGTGCGATTCATGATTTTGATGTTGTTTGATGCGATTTGAGGACTCAAGCAGGTTCGTGTTATGTTATGGGACTGGTTTGAGTGATTAGATGGGGTTCCGGGAGCCTCGGGTGTATTTCGAGGAGTGGTTTTGGATCATTTCGGGCTGTTTTGACGTAGGTGATGCTGGTATCTAGTGTTGTTCTTCGCGTTCGCGAAGAAGGATTTGGCTTTAGGGAGTATATTCTTCGCGTTCGCGTAGAAGGAAATCTCTGCTGCACAGTTCTGACTTCAGAGGCTCATATATCACAATATATAAAGAATTTAGAGATGATTCAGGATGAAAGTAGTAGCTATTTATGTCAAGTTTTTTGAAAAGTAAATTTGTTAGCATTTAGATTTGTGTACGAAAAGTTATGGCTTATACACTACAGGATGTCCGCAAAGATGAAGAAGAAATTTGTGTTGCACAGGGCTGACTTTGGAAGTTTACATCTCAAAATCTATAAGGAATTGGAAGATAACCAAAACATGAAAATTATAGATCTTAGTTTTTAGTTTTCAAACATTAAACCATTTGTTATTTGATGTTTATTACAAAATTTTATGGATATTATACTAGAGGCTGTCTGAGAAAAGTTTGGAAAATGGTTTTTTGGAATTTTCTTCTTCGCGAACGCAATGGGGATCTCGTGAACGTGAAGAAGACTTGTGAGGATAGTGCATATGTGTAAATAAATTGGTCCGGCTCATTTCATCTCATTTCCTCCATGGGAGACGACCTAGGAGCGATTTTGGAGCTCCATTTTCATCCTCCATGTCATAGCAAGCGATTCCCACCTATTTCAAGTTAATTTCTTCGATTATATCTATATTTTAACATGGAAAATCATGTAAATTAATATAAATTTTTGGATTTTAAGGAAAACATAGGTAATTTATATTCTTGGAATTTGACCACGTTTTTGGATATCAAATTGAGATCCAATTATATATTTGAGTTCGTGAGGTTATGGGTAAACTTTATCTTCAAAAAATTTCAAAATATGGGCATGTTGGCCCGAGGGTGATTTTGTCTACCTTTTGAGCAGAGTTGAGATTTTACAAATTGAATTGTTATGAGTATTAGGGTGTAGTTTCATTGATTTTCATTTTATTTGGCCTGTTTTGAAGTGTTTAGCAACAATTCGATCTTCGGAAGGGCGTGGGATGCCGATCATGGATCTTCGGAGTGAGGTGAGTCTTCTTTCTAACCTTGTAAGAGTGAATTGTCCCCATACATGAAATAATTGGTTATGTGTTCCTAATTGTGGGGGCTACGTACACATGAGGTGACGAGAGTCTGTGCGTAGCTACTATTATGACATAGTCCGAGTAGTTCGGAATCAAAAACATGCTATGCTTGGATTAATTGTAAACTTATTGACAGCTTGACTTTCTTAAATCACAATAAATTAGTAAACGAATTTCTAAAAGGATTTAAACTTCACTTTCGTAATTTATTAAACGAGAATTGGCTTTTCTTCGAAAATTTTTTCCATGATGACTTCTTGATTGACTGGCTGTGTGTGTTTATTTACCATTAGAGGGGGAAAAATGCCTCGGCAGATTAAATAGGTGCATCTATGGTTCGCGTAGTTCGACCCTTGGCAGTGCACAATTTATTTTCTGTTGGAGTGGGCCGTCGACCTCCTCATGATTTGCGCATGCTTGTATTTTTGCCTTGAACTTATTAAAGTTGTTGTTGCCTCTTCATGGCTGGAGAATATCTGGATAAAAATGAAAAGAAATTTTGGAAATTTCCTATAAATGAATTAATTGTTTACTTATTTCCTTTTAGTGGATTAAAATCAAGTTTATAGAAATCCACTATTTGATGTGTTATTGATATAACATTAATGGACATTTAGTAAGTTTCAAAGTCGACCTCTCGTCTATACTTCTTCAAGATTAGATGGGATACACATTGGGTACACGTTATTTTCGTACTCATACTACACTTCTCTGCATTTTTGTTGCACAGGTTCATGTGTTATTAGTGGCCTATTGGGCATAGTAGCACGGATGATTCGGGTACTAGGTGAGTTGCATTGTCCGAGGCGGCCCGCAGCTAGTATAGCCCTTTCCAGTATAATATGTTTGCTTTCTGTCCACCGTATTCTGGATGGATATTTTATTTTATTTTGGTCTTAGTAAATGCTCATGCACTTGTGACACCGGGTTATGGGATGATTTTAAAATATTTTGTATTAATTACCTATTATTTAATTCGAACTGAAGCGGTTATCTTTATTTTTATTTATAAAAATTGAAGGAAAAACTTAGTTTTCAAGATTGTTAAAAGGAGAACTTCAACAAGTAATTTGGTAGGCTAGCTTGACAGTAGTGTGCGGCACCACCACAAACCTTTAGGGATTTTTTGTCATGACAACATGGTATCAGAGCACTAGGCTCCCTTAGGTCTCACGAGTTATGAGGAAGTCTAGTAGAGTCTCACGGATCGGCACGGAGACGTTTGTACTTATCTTCGAGAGGCTACAGGACTGTTAGGACTACTTCCCTTGTTGATTCCTCAATCGTGCGATTTGATTCCTTTGAGGCTAGATTGAGTAGGAAAGAAATAAAGGCATTTGATCCCTTACTTTAGTTTTGTTGCATGTGCTTGTTGACATTATTTTTATATTATAAATGGTGTTCGTCTTATTTTAACTTATTTTTGTCCATATTAGTTAGTCGCATTTATAGCGATATACTTTTCGAAGAATCCTGCAAATTTTTTTATTGGTGTAATCGATAACTGAATCGATCAGCCCCCAAAATAGATAAATCGAAATCAAAAAAATTGAGATCTTATTGAAATGATAATGATAAGCGTATGTATAAATCAATAATCAATAAGTAATTATTGATAAGGGTCAAAATCAAATCGATAAATCGAATGCGCACCCCTAGTTCGAATAATGTTGCTTAAATTCGAAAAACTCCCTTATACATTATCCTTCATGGGGTGATGTGTAAAAAGGAGGTGTGACAGAGACCTAGTGCATCGTTCATGATTCTGAGGTTATGAACAACTTTATTTTAGGTCTTATGACTTTTACACATGATCTGAATTGAATTTCGGAAAATTCAGGGTTGATCTGCGAAGAGAATTCTCATTTTGGAAACTTTAAGTTGAACGAATTATCTAAGATTGGAATTTAGAGTAAAAAACCTTGGAGTCGGGATCTTATGGTTCCAGCAGGTTCGTATGATGATTTCGGACTTGGGCGTATGCCCGGACCTGGTCTTGAATGACCCGGGAGCATTTTGGAAGAAATTTTATAAGTTTGGCTTGAAGTGCATTTCAGTGTTATAGATGTCGATTTGGGACTCCGAGTCTGTGAATAGCTCTGTATGGTGATTCTGGATTTGGGAGCGCGATCAAAAGTGAATTTGGAGGTCCGTGGGTCATTTTGAATCATTTGGCTAAAGATAGAAATTTGAATATTTTTGAGGTGTTTTACCGGAAGTATACTTTTTGATATTATGGTTAGAATCCAATTCCGGAAGCTGGAGTACGTCCATAATATCGAATATGTCTTGTGTGCAAAATTTGAGATCAATCAGACGTGATTTGACAGGTTTCGACATCGAATGTAGAAGTTTAAAGTTCTAATGTTTATTAAGGTTGAATTGGGGTGCGATTCATGATTTTGATGGTGTTTGATGCGATTTGAGGCGTCAAGCAGGTTTGTGTTATGTTATGGGACTGGTTTGTGTGATTAGACGGGGTTTCAGGAGCCTCGGGTGTATTTCGGGGGGTGGTTTTGGATCATGTCGGGCTGTTTTGACATAGGTGATGCCGGTATCTAGTGTTGTTCTTCGCGTTCGCGAAGAAGGATTTGGCATTAGGGAGTATATTCTTCGCGTTCGCATAGAAGGAAATCTCTGCTGCACAGTTCTGACTTCAGAGGCTCATATATCACAATATATAAAGAATTTAGAATGATTCAGGATGAAAGTAGTAGCTATTTATGTCTAGTTTTTTGAAAAGTAAATTTGTTAGCATTTAGATTTGTGTACGAAAAGTTATGGCTGATACACTACAGGATGTCCGAAAAGATGAAGAAGAAACTTGTGTTGCACAGGGCTGACTTTGGAAGTTTACATCTCAAAATCTATAAGGAATTGGAAGATAACCAAAACATGAAAATTATAGATCTTGGTTTTTAGTTTTCAAACATTAAACCATTTGTTATTTGATGTTTATTACAAAATTTTATGGATATTATACTAGAGGTTGTCTGAGAAAAGTTTGGGAAATGGTTTTTTGGAATTTTCTTCACGAACGCAATGGGGATCTTGTGAACGCGAAGAAGACTTGTCAGGATAGTGTATAAGTGTAATAAATTGGTCCGGCTCATTTCATCTCATTTCCTCCATGGGAGACGACCTAGGAGCGATTTTGGAGCTCCATTTTCATCCTCCATGTCATAGTAAGCGACTCCCACCTATTTGAAGTTAATTTCTTCGATTATATCTATTTTTTAACATGGAAAATCATGTAAATTAAAAAAAAATTTTGGAGTTTAAAGAAAACCTAGGTAATTTATATTCTTGGAATTCGACCACGTTTTTGGATATCAAATTGAGATCCAATTATATATTTGAGTTCGTGAGGTTATGGGTAAACTTTATCTTCAAAAAATTTCAAAATATGGGCATGTGGGCCCGAGGGTGATTTTGTCAACCTTTCGAGCAGAGTTGAGATTTTACAAATTGAATTGTTATGAGTATTAGGGTGTAGTTTCATTGGTTTTCATTTTATTTGGCCAGTTTTGAAGTGTTTGGCAACAATTCGGTCTTCGGAAGGGCGTGGGATGCCGATCATGGATCTTCGGAGCAAGGTGAGTCTCCTTTCTAACCTTGTAAGAGTGAATTGTCCCCATACATGAAATAATTGGTTATGTGTTCCTAATTGTGGGGGCTACGTACGCATGAGGTGACGAGAGTCTGTGCGTAGCTACTATTATGACATTGTCCAAGTAGTTCGGACCCAAAAACATGCTATGCTTGGATTAATTGTAAACTTATTGACAGCTTGACTTGCTTAAATCACAATAAATTAGTAAACGAATTTCTAATAGGATTTTATCTTCACTTTCGTAATTTATTAAACGAGAATTGGCTTTTTTCGAAATTTTTTTCCATGATGACTTCTTGATTGACTGGCTGTGTATGTTTATTTACCATTAGAGGGGGCAAATGCCTCGGCAGATTAAATAGGTGTATCTATGGTTCGCGTAGTTTGACCCTTGGTAGTGCACAATTTATTTTCTGTTGGAGTGGGCAGTCGACCTCGTCATGATTTGCGCATGCTTGTATTTTTGCCTTGAACTTATTAAAGTTGTTGTTGCCTCTTCATGGCTGGAGAATATCTGGATAAAAATGAAAAGAAATTTTGGAAATTCCTATAAATGAATTAATTGTTTACTTATTTCCTTTTATTGGATTAAAATCAAGTTTATAGAAATCCACTATTTGATATGTTATTGATATAACATTAATGGACCTTAAGTAAGTTTCAAAGTCGACCTCTCGTCCATACTTCTTCAAGATTAGATGGGATACCCATTGGGTACATGTTATTTTCGTACTCATACTACACTTCTCTGCATTTTTGTTGCACAGGTTCATGTGTTATTAGTGGCCTATTGGGCATAGTAGCACGGATGATTCGGGTACTAGGTGAGTTGCATTGTTCGAGGCGGCCCGCAGCTAGTATAGCCCTTTCCAGTATAATATGTTTGCTTTCTGTCCACTGTATTCTGGATGGATGTTTTATTTTTTTTTGGTCTTAGTAAATGCTCATGCACTTGTGACACCGTGTTATGGGATGATTTTAAAATATTTTGTATTAATTACCTATTATTTAATTCGAATTGAAGCGGTTATCTTTATTTTTATTTATAAAAAGTGAACGAAAAACTTAGTTTTCAAGATTGTTAAAAGGTGAACTTCAGCAAGTAATTTGGTTGGCTAGCTTGACAGTAGTGTGCGGCACCACCACAAACCTTAAGGGATTTTGTGTCATGACAACATGGTATCAGAGCACTAGGCTCCCTTAGGTTTCACGAGTTATGAGCAAGTCTAGTAGAGTCTCGCGGATCGGCACGGAGATGTTTGTACTTATCTTCGAGAGGCTACAGGACTGTTAGGACCACTTCCCTTATTGATTCCTCAATCGTGCGATTTGATTCCTTTGAGGCTCATGCCTTTATTTCTTTCCTACTCAATCTAGACGCTAAGTGCTTGTTATAAACCGAGAATTAAAGATTCATAATGGTACTACAGATGTGGTGTGGGATATTTCTCCTGGTATAGTTGATTGGATTATTATCTTCACCTTGTGGAAGGATATTTTATTGTTTCAGCATAGTAACGGTACTTCTAAGGGCTCTAAGGCTAGGCACAAGTTGCCATGATTCGTATAAATGATTGTTCCGCAGTATTGATATGATCGTAGGATAGTTTCCTACTTGTCGAGGCAGTGAACGACTTGGAGGGAGGTTGACTCAGTGGATGATCTAGAGTATTTAATTCCCGGCAAGGAAAAAACAATCGGGCTAAGGATGTTTGTAGAAAATCATTCTATCTATGATATGTGCGCTTTGGTTGGATTAGCATGATTTTCAGGTATAGGTTTTGATGAATGACAAACAATGAAGTCAAGTGTCAAACAACGATATTATATGACAAACAATCAAGAGTTAATGCCAAGAAGCATATTGATGACGGAATTGCATATACAAGCCAAAGACGAGTTCAAAAGTTCAAGACCAAAGACTCAAGGCGTAGGTCGTTAGCTAGAACAAATGTAAGAGCAACATTTAAAGTTATCTCGTCTTTTGGCTCAACATAGGTCATTATAAATATGCATAAAATCATTTTATCAAATCATATTTATCATAACATATTTTAAATACTTCAAACAAAATGATTTTAACGTTTTCATTTTAACCAAAATGGTTTTTGAAGAAAGTTTTCAATTCTGGTATATTACATAGGTCATCATTAATATGCATAAAAAGGAGAATATTATATCATATATATCATAAAAAATTTTAATATACTTCAAACAAAATGATTTTAACGTTTTCATTTTAACCAAAATGGTTTTTGAAGTAAGTTTTCGATTCTGGTATACTCTGGTATATTTTGGTATACTCCAGCTTTGATTCTGGTATACTGTGGTATACACAGTGTATATCAATGGTATATAATCGATTGTAATTCTTAAATAATCGATTATATTGCATCTGTTGCAAAAGTTTTGAACACTGGAACAAAATAATCGATTATGCCATCCAAATAATCGATTATTCTTGAGCAGAATCTCTTCAGATTTTGTAACGGTAAAAGGATAATCGATTATGCAAATCAAATAATCGATTAGTCTTGCATAAAATCAGCATAATTGATTGCCAATTAAGCAACGGACATCCACCCTTTAACCCCTATAAAAAGAGGTCTTTTGAGATGTTTTTAAACGCACAACACCTCCCAATATTGATATACATTTGGACATTATTTGAGCATCATTTTAGAGCTTTTGTTGAGCCATTTGAGAGACAACTTTGAGTTGTTCATAGAGCTAAATTTGTATCTCTTTATCTACTCTTTTGAGAGAGTTATTGTTGTAAAAGAGAAAGGTGTTTGAGAAGAACATATCTTCTCATTGATTGTCGGGTTCGCTAAGTACCCTAAGTCTTAGTGGTTGAAGTCTTGTGGTGCGGTATCCACGAGCAAGGTTGAAGTCTTGAGGTGCGGTATCCTCGAGCAAGTTGAAGTCTTGTAGAGTGTACATCTACGAGCAAGTGTAACGGTTTGTTAGGCACCCGAAAGCTTAACGGAGTTAGTGGAATCTCGAGAGAGTCTCTCGGGGACTGGACTAACAACAAGTTGTGGTGAAACAGGATAAATTCGGTGTGTTCTTTCCTACCTATTTTTATTACCAAATTTATTTTATTCCTGCATTTTTTAATTCCGCAATATTTATCAATATTCTCGTGTCGCACTATTCACCCCGCCTCTAGTGACGGGCATAAATCCTAACAATGTTTAGATGCGGGTTGATAAGGTAATGAGACTTGGTATTTGCGAGCTTGGTAGAACTTTCACCTGCGATGCATTGTCATTGTCCTTGATTGAATGTGTTAAGTTCGCTGATGTTATGGTTTTCGGCATTTCGCCTTGTGATAAGGCATTGTAAAATAATAATATAAAGATGATTGTTAAATGTCCCGAGGTGCGGTGGTTCAGATGGAATCGGTGATCCCAATGTTGACGGCTCGAGAAATATGATCTTCAGAAAGGTTTAAAGGTTAGTAGCGATTCGTGGGTTCAAGTTCTACAAGGATAGATTTCATTTAAGGCACAACTGAGCACTAAACGATGAGGAAAGACATATGGGAAGTGTCAAGCGGTGGCTAAAATTTCTAGAAGGCCAAGTATAAGAAGCAAAGGTCGAGTAGTCGATGAAAGGGATGAGTTCCGCCAAAGTAGGAGAGTGGAGAAGTTACATATAGGAATTGTTGTAGCATAACAATGTACTTTAAGGAGAGTTTAAAACGATTTGGGAGTTTCAGAGATTTGTGATTGGAGCGTACGGATTTAATTTGAAGTATGGGACATTATGCGACAAGAGATGTGATATAACGAGAAGGAGGTGCTTGAATGAAGAAGGATACAACATAACTTCTAATTGGAAGGTTATTGATACACATTTAAGTGATGTCCATGAGAGAGGAATGGACTTGTGCAACTAGTGAGTGAGCTCAAACTCAGGAGGGGTTATTGATGTCATAATGATTGTACCCCGTGCAAACAGCGTTGGAACATGTCGGGAAGTGATTTCTGTAGGTGGATTATTTCTGGTGAGCAGGTTAGCGGTCGCGTGGTTGTCGAAGCTTCTGCAAAGAATTCAATTGGTTATACAGCAAATAGTTCGGTCGTGCGAATGCGATTGATGATTCATATTATGAAAATGGGGGTTTTACAGAAGGATTCCGATAATTCTAGCGGTTGATTGCACAAGGTTATGTCAATAGGAGATTAAGAATCTTAGTGAATTAGAGAGTTGGGTAATAGTGGTTTCAAGCTAAGTGGGAGAGTCCCATCGCCTATGTTTGGGTTGCACAGTTAACTACTTGCGCGGTTTCTGGTTATTAGCATGTTGATGGGTTATTTCAGCTTTAGGGAAAAGAATATAAGTGGTAATTTGAGCAAAGGGATTGTTAAAGGTATGCTATGGTTGGCCTTGTTGGCATGGTTAAGACTTGTGGGAAGGATTCAGGATTTATGCCTTGTACAGAAGTGGGTTTAAAGTGGAATTATTTTTCCAGGTGCTTCGTCGAGAGAGTATTCATGTGCTAGAAGATTCATGAAGGTTATTATATTCGAGACTAAGTTAGAGCGGATGGCTCTCAGCAACGATCCTAATAGATTCAAAGGGGTATGGTATGGTGCCTAATAATTCGAGCCTATAAGTACAGTTAAGAATCAAGCTTTGTAGCAGCTTATGAGAAGGTGCCCAGAATGTTTTATGACATTTTGACGTGTGGTGTAGCACTTTAGAGATACGAAATGGTTCGTGGGATTTAAGACAACATGGTCTCGTGATTCAAGGTCACTCAAGATGAGTGCAGATGGAGTTTGGTACATGGTGAATTGAGTTATTATTATTTCCAAGGCAATCAAGGATAAATTGGAAAGAAGATAGGTTGGTTAGCTATAGTAGAATTGGCATAATGCTGGTAGTGTTAAGTTCCTTCAGTGTGATCAAGTTATGCACGTGATTGTGACGCACCGCGTGAGGCTTGTCGGCCGCCGTAATTGATGTTATTTAGAAAAATTCTATTGTTATGGCCTGTTATGTGTAGGTGGATCTTGAAAGGGATATGATGGTTTAGACCACTACCTAGAGATTTTCATATTCTAGGGTTACGATAATTCACCTGCGTGTTGCTATGGTTCTCCTGAAGTGAGTTAATTGAAAAGCTTTTATATGATGAAGTGTTCGACTATTAGTGGTTCAGGAGTTATGATAAAAGTCGTGTTCTATCACATATTGGTAGGATGGGTGTAGTAAGTGGTATGCAAAATTGAAGTAAGGATCAAGGTTGTAGTTCGGTGTTGACAAGGATGTCACGAGCTCGGATGAGCAGGAAGGGAATTTTGATGTTTAAAGTAAGTGGGTATTGTCCTCAGCGTCACCTGAGATTGGTGCTTTTTGAAAAAGGCTTTGCATCCTGGTTAAGGATTCCTGATCGATTTTCAGCGTTAGTATGACCGATGGCTTGGATATACAGGCTTGTTATCTGTTGCGGAAGGTTGTGGGAGCATGCCCCATGAGAAGGTTATATTAGTATGGCACGTTGTTGAAACACGTTCTCAAGGCACTAAACTAAACGTGTGTTCATATTTGTAGGTTTTGATAAATGACAAACGATGAGCAATTGACATATGACGAGGTCCAAGCACAAGCGCGCAAATGTCACGTAATAAAGTTCAAGCACAAGACAAACAAAGATCAAGATAAAACAAAGTTATACATGACTCGCTCTTTAATTGTGATCTTGATCCGACAATTTAACTCAAGACTTGGCTTCTCTCGTAAAAACATTTTTATCAAATCATGCATATTTAATTTAGAGCAAAATGATTTTAAATCATGCATATTTATTTTAGCAAAATAATTTTTAAACATGCCTCTAAAATCTGGACAAAGATAATCGATTATGTACTTATGATAATCGATTATGTTAAGGCAGCTGCAAGACAATCGATTGTGTACCTTATGACAATCGATTGTGTTGAGGCAGTGTCCATCAGATGTTTGAAATCTGCATGACAATCGATTGTGTACCTTATGACAATCAATTGTGTTGAGACAGTGTCCATCAGATTTTTCAAAGCTACAAAATAATCGATTGTGAACCTTACGACCATCGATTGTGTTGAGGCAGTGTCTATTAGATTTTTCAAGACTGAAAAATAATCGATTGTCCATATAGCATATTCGATTATGTAAATGACCGTTGCCAAAATATTTTCAAACTCCGTCAGATAATCGATTATAGGATTTTAATAATCGATTGATTGAAGTAAAATCTGAAAAAGATTTTTTGAACGTTGCCAAGTAATCGATTGTATATTTCTGATAATCGATTGTTTGAAGTAAAATCTGAAAAAGATTTTTTGAACGTTGCCAAGTAATCGATTGTATATTTCTGATAATCGATTGTTTTAAGTAAAATCTGAAAATGATTTTTTGAACGTTGCCAGTAATCGATTATACGTCTTAGATAATCGATTATGCTGCGTAAAATCTGGGAATGATTTTTGGAACGATTGGATAACAATCGATTGTGCCAATTAGACAATCGATTGTCGTAGCACAAAATCAGCAATTCTTAATTGGCAATTAGGCAACAGTTATGCATGTTTTTGACACTATAAATACATCTTCAAATCAGTCTTCTAAATACAACAACTGATCATATTATTGCTAAAGCTTGCATACTCTCTTATTCATCATTTTCTATTCATTACATAAGTTTTTGAGAGCCAAATTCTTGACGAAAGTTGTTGCGTTCTTGAGCGTATTTATTTTACTCATATCTACTCTTAAGGAGAGTCTTGCTTTGAGTGCAAAGTATTTTTATACACTTGAAGGGAAGTGTTAATCCCTTGTATTTTAAGAAGGAACGTTGTGATTCATTTGGTTGAAGTCTTGAAGTGTTGTATCTTCGAGTAAAGGTTGTTGAGGCTTGTGTGACTCAAGTTCTTAGTTTGTAACGGTTTGTTAAGCACCCGTAAGCTTAACAAAGTTAGTGGAAATCTCGAGAGAGTCTCTCGGGGACTGGACTAGCCACGAGTTGTGGTGAACCAGGATAACATCGGTACGTTTGTTCCTTATTATTTACTTATCGCACTTATTTCATTCCTGCAATTTTTAAATTCCGCAAGTTTACGCTGTTTTTTATTATAACGCTATTCACCCCCACTCTAGCGTTAAGCGTATGTTCTAACAATTGGTATCAGAGCCCAACTCTCTGAAAAACTTAACCGTTTGAGAGAAACAATCCATGGCTTCTACTCGTGATTCTTTTGCAGGAATAGGTGAAGGACAATGCTCCACCCGACCACCACTATTCGATGGCACAAACTATACGTACTGGAAGGAGAGGATGAGAATATTCATTCAATCGAATAATTTTCATCTGTGGAAGGTTATAATGAAGGGAGAACAAATTCCAACCAAAAAGGTTGAAAATGAATGGGTTCCAAAATCCGAAGATGAATACGATGTGGATGATATCCGAAAAGTGCAGAACAACGCTAAAGCCATCAACTTATTATACTGTGCTGTAAACGCTGATGATTGCAGAAAAATATCATGTTGCACAACGGCGAAGCAAATATGGGATTAGCTGGAAATCACGTACAAAGGTACGGACCAGGTAAGAGAGGCTAAAGTTGATTTTCTAACCCATGCATATGAACTGTTTCACATGAAGGAAGGCGAAAGGGTCGATGACATGTTCGAACGATTTTCAAAAATCGTTAATGACTTACATGCTCTTAAGAAGACCTTCACGGATAAGGAACTTGTCCGAAAAATTCTCCGAAGTCTCACTCCGGAATGGCGCTCCAAGGCCGACGCGATTCAAGAGTCTATTGGCATTTCAAATTTCACCATCGACGGATTAAGAGGTAATCTTAAAACTTATGAATCTACTATACTTAACCCTCTTGTTAATGATCAAAGTAAACAAAGAATCGCCCTCAAGGCAAGCACAAGCCAACCTCAAAATATTGAGGACGGAGATAACGAGTTCGGACTCGTTATTAAGAGATTTCAAAAGTTCATGCGAAAAGAGTATGAACGAAAAGGCAAACAACAAGGAGATCAAGTAAAGTGCTACGGGTGCGGAGAAATCGGGCACATTAAATCAAATTGCCCAAATGTCAAAAAGGAGAAGAAACCCTTCAAGAAACAACGAGCATACATATCTTGGGGAGGCGACTCCGGAGACGAGTCGAGTGAGGAAGAAGAAGGCGAAACCGCAAATCTTTGTCTCATGGCTCACGAAAACAATCAAGAAGAGGTATGTCAAATTTCTTCCAAAAACTTCTATTCTCTTGAGGAAATGCAAAATGCCTTTGATGATTTGTATAGTGAATTCATTAAAGCTTCCAAAACTGTTAAAAACATTAAGGAAAATGCTTCTTTGAAAGAAAAAGATTTTGAAAAACAACTCTCTTTGAAAGAAAAGGATTTGGAAAAACTGATTTTGGAAAATGAGAAGTTGAAAGAAGAAAATAAATTTTTCGGCAAAAGAAGCGCCGACAAACCCGAAAGTTCTAGTAAAAATTGTACTTCTTGCATGCATCTAAAAGATGAGGTAGAAAGACTTAAGGGCACCTTAGATAAGTTCAATTCTTCTCATAAAAATTTGAATGAAGTTCTTGTTAATTTGAAATCGACCAAACATGGGATAGGTTTTAAAAACGAGCCTAAAGAAAAAGTTGAAGCCAAACCCCAACCACCTAAGGCTCAACCTAGGACAAATAAAACAAATGTTCATCCTAGAGATAACAATCCTAGAATCAACATGCATGCTAGACCAAACACTAGAAGAAACTTTGAACATTTTAGGACACCTAGAAATTGCTTTCAACCTAGAAATAACTATTCTAGAAATGCTGCATTTCCTAGAACAAATAGTAGGAGAAATGATTTTCATGAAATGCGCAATAGTCATATTGTCGAAAATAGAGTAAACAAATTCCGTCCGTCCAACTACTATCAACCTAGACGAATGCATAATCCTAATGTCATTTGTCATTATTGCAATCGAATTGGATATATTGCTCCTTCTTGCTTCACTAGACATAGACACTTAACTGCATGTCAAGCACAACAGCATGTTACACCTAACTCTTAAGGACCCAAAACAGCTTGGGTACCAAAGACTCATTAATTTGTCTTGTAGGTATGTTTGAAGGGATCAAGTGTACTTTGGTACCTTGATAGTGGATGCTCCAAACACATGACCGGAGACGAATCCAAGTTCCTTCAACTAGAACACAAGGAAGGAGGAAGCGTTATTTTTGGAGATAACAACAAGGGAAAAATTATCGGCATTGGATCGGTCGGTAAGGATGAACCTTCTTCCATTAAGCATATATTGCTAGTTAAAGGTCTAAAACATAATCTCTTGAGCATAAGACAATTATGTGACAAGGGAAATCTTGTTTTATTTGATTCGGATGAATGCTTAGTTTTTCGCCGCAGCGATTCTAAAATTATCCTTCGTGGTTTTAGAATGGATAACATCTATATGGTTGATCTCGAAAATTCTTCATCTGAGTATGTGAATTGTCTTATGAGCAAAGAAGATGATATGTGGTTATGGCATCGTAGAGTAGCTCACATCAACATGCATCTTTAAACAAATTGGTTTCACAAAATTTAGTTATTGGTCTTCCAAATTTGAAATTTGAAAAAGACTCCATTTGCGATTCTTGTCAAAAAGGGAAGCAAACAAAAGCATCTTTTAAATCGAAAAATATTGTTTCAACTACTAGACCATTGCAACTTCTTCACATGGACCTTTTTGGACCATCTCGCATTGAAAGTCTTGGTAGAAATCGTTATGCTTTTGTTATTGTTGATGATTATTCTAGATTTACATGGACACTATTTCTTGCTCATAAAAGTGAAGCTTTTCATAATTTTAAATGTTTTCTTAAACGTGTTCAAAATGAAAAGGACACAACCGTCACTTCAATAAGAAGTGATCATGGGGGAGAGTTCGATCACAATCTCTTCGCGGATTTTTGTGAAGAACTCGGTATCAAGCACACCTTCTCTGCTCCACACACACCACAACAAAATGGAGTGGTGGAAAGGAAAAATAGGTGTCTCGAAGAGATGGCTAGAACCATGCTCGATGAGGCTAAGATTCCCAAACATTTTTGGGCGGATGCCGTGAGTACCGCATGCTACGTTTTAAACAGAGTAGTCATAAGGCCAATACTCATGAAAACTCCCTATGAACTCTACAAGGGAAGGAAACCAAATATCTCCCATCTTAGAGTATTCGGTTGTAAATGTTTTATTCATAACAATGGTAAAGATAATTTGGGAAAGTTTGATGCCAAATCCGATGAAGGAATTTTTATTGGTTATTCTTCACGTAGCAAAGCATATAGAGTATTCAATAATAGAACCGAAACTGTGGAGGAATCCCCTCATATTGTGTTTTCCGAAAATAATGCTCGCTTGGCGAGAAAGGATTCTGGTTTTGAACTTGCAGGTAGTTTAAACTCAATGAGTCCTCAAGACAAAGTACAAGAGGAAACTCCTAAGGAAATTCAAGATGAAATCTTGGAACAATTATCGGAGGAAGCGCCATAACTGGAAAAAGAAACGAAACTGCCTAACGCGTGGAGGACAATCAAAGATCATCCTCTCGAACAGGTAATTGGCGACATTGAACAACAGGTAAGTACTCGAAACACTCTTAAGAACACCTTAGGACATACTGCTTTCGTTTCTCAAATTGAACCTTCAACCATCTCCGAAGCAATTGGGGATGAATTTTGGACCTTGGCAATGCAAGAGGAGCTTAACCAATTCAAACGAAATGATGTTTGGGATTTGGTACCAAGACCCAATAATCATACCATAATTGGTACGAAATGGGTTTTTCGAAACAAACTAGATGAAAATGGCGTAATCACTAGAAACAAAGCTAGGCTTGTAGCAAAAGGCTATAATCAAGAAGAGGGAATTGACTATGAAGAAACATATGCACCCGTAGCAAGGTTTGAAACTACTCGTTTATTGCTTGCTTTTGCCTCTTCTATGAATTTCAATTTATATCAAATGGATGTAAAAAGTGCTTTTCTAAATGGTGTTATTCAAGAAGAAATTTATGTAGAACAAACCCCGGGCTTTGAAGATTTTAAATCTCCCAATCATGTTTTCAAACTTAAAAAGGCGCTTTATGGTCTCAAACAAGCTCCCCGAGCTTGGTATGAACGATTGAGCAAATTTCTTTTGGAAAATGAATTCATTAGAAGGAAAGTTGACACCACTCTATTTGTTAAGCATAAAAACAATGATATTTTATTAGTTCAAATCTATGTGGATGATATTATTTTTGGTGCTACTAACAATGCTTTGTGCAAGGAATTTTCTGATTTAATGACAAGCGAATTTGAAATGTCTATGATGGGTGAGCTAACCTTCTTTTTGGGGCTGCAAGTAAAGCAAATGAAAGAAGGAACCTTCATTTGTCTAGCTAAATATTGCAAAGAATTGCTAAAACGATTTGAAATGAGCAACGCAAAAGCAATGGCAACTCCCCTGAGCACATTCGACCATCTAGACAAAGACGAGAAAGGTGAGGAAGTCGACACCAAGAAGTATCGAGGTATGATTGGATCTCTCCTTTATCTTACTGCTAGTAAACCGGACATCATGTTTAGCGTGTGCTTATGCGCTCGTTATCAATCATGTCCTAAGGAGTCTCACCTAACTGCGGTGAAACGGATATTGAAGTATCTTGTTGGTACTGTAAATGTGGGTCTATGGTACCCCAAAGGTTCTTCATGCCAACTTGTTGGCTATTCCGGTTCCGATTTCGCTGGATGCAAATTGGACCGCAAGAGCACTAGTGGCACTTTCCATTTGCTCGGTAGCTCTCTAGTTTCTTGGTTTAGCAAGAAACAAGTAAGTGTTGCATTGTCCACAGCCGAGGCTAAATATGTAGCCGCGGGGAGTTGTTGCGCTCAAATTCTTTGGATGAAACAGCAACTCTTGGACTATGGCCTAAGTATCGATCATATCCCTCTTAGATGAGATAATACTAGCGCCATATGCTTGACGAAGGACCCCGTTCTTCATTCAAGAACAAAACACATTGAAATTAGGCATCATTTTACAAGAGATCACGTTCTCAAAGGTGATGTCGAAATTGAATTTGTTGAAACCAAAGATCAATTGGCCGACATCTTCACAAAACCTTTAGAGAAAGAGTCCTTCTTCCGAATTCGTAGTGAACTCGGGATTCTTGACTCCACATTGATCTAAGTCATGCATTGCATTTTCCCTTTCACATGATTACTAACTTGAGCGTCGGAGGCGTCTAACGTATTTTTGCAGGTATCGCCCTAAAAGCAGGGGGAATTATAAAGACTGGTGTAGAATAATCGATTCCTCTTTAGAATAATCGATTTCTCTTTAGTATATAATCGATTATCAAGTATCAATAATCGATTATGTTGACATTATTTGCTTTATTATCCCTTTTATGAAGTTGAAATTTTTGATTAATCAATAAACAAGTTATTTACCAATTTTTTTGCTAATGTCAAAAGGGGGAAGAATAAGGGCTATGCACTTAATACTTATTGGCCCAAATTGAGGGGGAATTCATATGTTGAGGGGGAACTAATTGCATATATATATACCTATCTTGGATCATCATTGTGAATTACCTAATATGCATATCCCGATTAAGGTTTGCCATTACCAAAAAGGGGGAAATTGTTGAAACACGTTCTCAAGGCACTAAACTAAACGTGTGTTCATATTTGTAGGTTTTGATAAATGACAAACGATGCGCAATTGACATATGACGAGGTCCAAGCACAAGCGCGCAAATGTCACGTAACGAAGTTCAAGCACAAGACAAACAAAGATCAAAATTAAACAAAGTTATACATGACTCGCTCTTTAATTGTGATCTTGATCCGACAATTTAACTCAAGACTTGGCTTCTCTCGTAAAAACATTTTTATCAAATCATGCATATTTAATTTAGAGCAAAATGATTTTAAATCATGCATATTTATTTTCAAAATGATTTTTAAACATGCCTCTAAAATCTGGACAAAGATAATCGATTATGTACTTATGATAATCGATTATGTTAAGGCAGCTGCAAGACAATCGATTGTGTACCTTATGACAATCGATTGTGTTGAGGCAGTGTCCATCAGATTTTTGAAATCTGCATGACAATCGATTGTGTACCTTATGACAATCAATTGTGTTGAGACAGTGTCCATCAGATTTTTCAAAGCTACAAAATAATCGATTGTGAACCTTACGACAATTGATTGTGTTGAGGTAGTGTCTATTAGATTTTTCAAGACTGAAAAATAATCGATTGTCCATATAGCATAATCGATTATGTAAATGACCGTTGCCAAAATATTTTCAAACTCCGTCAGATAATCGATTATAGAATTTTAATAATCGATTGTTTGAAGTAAAATCTGAAAAAGATTTTTTGAACGTTGCCAAGTAATCGATTGTATATTTCTGATAATCGATTATTTGAAGTAAAATCTGAAAAAGATTTTTTGAACGTTGCCAAGTAATCGATTGTATATTTCTGATAATCGATTGTTTTAAGTAAAATCTGGAAATGATTTTTTGAACGTTGCGAGTAATCGATTATACGTCTTAGATAATCGATTATGCTGCGTAAAATATGGGAATGATTATTGGAACGATTGGAAAACAATCGATTGTGCCAATTAGACAATCGATTGTCGTAGCACAAAATCAGCAATTCTTAATTGGCAATTAGGCAACGGTTATGCATGTTTTTCACACTATAAATACATCTTCAAATCAGTCTTCTAAATACAACAGCTCATCATATTATTGCTAAAGCTTGCATACTCTCTTACTCATCATTTTCTATTCATTACATAAGTTTTTGAGAGCCAAATTCTTGACGAAAGTTGTTGTTTTCTTGAGCGTATTTATTTTACTCATATCTACTCTTAAGGAGAGTCTTGTTTTGAGTGCAAAGTGTTTTTATACACTTGAAGGGAAGTGTTAATCCCTTATATTGTAAGATGGAACGTTGTGATTCCTTTGGTTGAAGTCTTGAAGTGTTGTATCTTCGAGCAAAGGTTGTTGAGGCTTGTGTGACTCAAGTTCTCAGTTGGTAACGGTTTGTTAAGCACCCATAAGCTTAACGAAGTTAGTGGAAATCTCGAGAGAGTCTCTCGGGGACTGGACTAGCCACGGGTTGTGGTGAACCAGGATAACATCAGTGCGTTCGTTACTTATTATTTACTTATCGCACTTATTTCATTCCTGCAATTTTTAAATTCCGCAAGTTTACGCTGTTTTTTATTATAGCGCTATTCACCCCCACTCTAGCGTTAAGCGTATATTCTAACACATGTATCCACTTGATTGATTGAAAAGATAAATAAAATATGAAGATTTTAGGGATGTCGTTAAATTGAGTGTTGATGCTTGGAGGGCACACGATTTATTGGGTTGCAGACAGCAGAGGATTACTCAGGTTATGATGGTTGTTCTTGTGTATTATGAGAAAAAAGGAGTTATTATGCACTTTTGAAAGGTTATTAGCTTAGTTCAGTGTGATCAGAATCAGCTTGAGGTCTGCGGATAGATCTCAATGTGAGTACGAGCTTTGTATCAGGCTAGATGTGTTCATTTCAGCAATACGCTCCTTATGGAAGAGTAGTCGGGGTATTATTCTCCGCTAGTCATTTCATGTAATGCTATATTGTGCCGTGTGAGTTGTGAATGGCTCGATGATTTTCTGATATGTTGAGGTTCCACGTAGAGATGATGTCATATTAGCAGGATGACTCTCGAGCTTCAGATCGTATATCGCACCTCAGTTGTGCTTGCGTTTTGTAGCCTATGGAACTATATGTTCCCTAGGGATAGTATTATACACTTAGCGTACTTGTGACCGATATTCTGTATTTTGTTGTAATGAGCAATTTAGCTTGATGTATATCTCCTTATGTGAATTCTATGTGAGGATCGGATGATATACCGCCATGGGTTTATTTTTTGGACCGGGTTGCACACCGCAACAGTGTGATGTAGAGTATAGTTTTCTATATGCTATTTTTTATAGCCTTGCTTTCTATTTTCTAAGGAAAGTCCGAATTACTGCATAAGTTGGAAAGTACCTTCTAGAGTTTATTTCCTTTGTATAACGTTTGAATTTGTAGCCTATCGGCACATTGCGACATCATATGAGGCTTTTGATCATGTCCATGGTGGCTTACTACCTGAGCAATTCGTACTGAGTTAGAGGAGGTTATTGGATCTAGGAACATTGCAATTATATTATATGAAGTAAATTAAAGAGCAAAGACCATTATTTGGTTCAAAATGAGGTGATCGCTCGGGTCAAGAGTATAGATCCAATGAATTGTTGATTTAGCAGTTGCTTATAAATCTCTACACATCTCTTCCATCGTGGCGGTATTAGCAGAGTTATAGCAAGACCTATGTATCTCATGAGGTGCAATGGAACATCAGAGTCATGGAGTTTCGACTAAATTGATCAGAGAACGTTATCGTGCTCCTATGAATAAAATGGTGCAAGGTGTGAATTCAGCTATGGTACGCAGTCATGTTTTGGTGCTGCGTGTAGTTATTGTTATGGTGAGCTTATGTTGGAAACAAGTTTGGCATAGAATTTCGGATGTTGAAATTGGCTCTAAGGTTTATTTGCTCTTTTTCAGAATTGAACGAGCTAATGTGCTCAACTGAGTTGTGGTAGCACGAGAAGGTGTGTGAGGTGTTAAACAATAATTTCAGACTACTTCAGTGTAGTTCTCAGCATATTCGAGGATGAACATATGTTTCAGCGGGAGAGAATGTAACGACCCGATCGATCATTTTGAGCCCTAGCGCGTCGTTCAGCAGTTTGAGGCCATGAGCAGCTTCATTTTTGGTGTTATGACTTATACGCATGGTCATAATTGAATTTTGAGAAGTTCAGAGTTAATTTGGGAAGAGAAATCTCATTTCGGAAGATTTAAGTTGAAATAATTAACTAAGATTTGATATAAGAGTAAACGGTCTCAGAATCCGGATCTGAAGGTTCCAGCAGGTTTGCATGATGATTTTGTACTTGGGCTAGTGCCTAGATCGGGTCTTGGATCACCCTGGAGAATTTTGATGCCTATTGTGGAAGTTGGCATTTTGGAAGAAATTTCATACGATTGGCTTGAAGTGCATTTTAGTGTTATCGATGTCCATTTGAGATTCCGAGTCTGTGAATAGATCTGTATGGTGATTCTGGAGTTGGGAGCGTGATCGAAAGTGAATTCGGAGGTCCGTAAGTCATTTTTGAACCATTTGGCTAAAGATAGAAATTTAAACGTTTTTACGAGTTTGATTGGAAGTGGATTTTTTGATATCAGGGCCGGAATCTAATTCCGGAAGTTGGAGTAGGTCCATAATGTCGAATATGACTTGTTTGCAAAATTTGAGATCAATCAGACATGATTTGATAGGTTTCGAAATCGAATATAGAAGTTTAAAGTTCAAAAGTTCATTAAGCTTGAATTGGGGTGTGATTCATGATTTTGATGTTGTTTGATGTGATTTGAGGCCTTGAGCAGGTCCGTGTTATGTTATGGGACTGGTTTGTGTGATTGGAGGGGGCTCGGTTGGCCTCGTGTGTATTTCGTGGTAGTTTTGGATCATTTCGGGCTGTTTTGAAATAGTTGATGCTGGTATTTTGTGTTGTTCTTCGCATTAGCGAGGATCCTCTCGCGTTCACGAAGAAGGATTTGGCATAAGGGACTCTGTTCTTCTCATTCGTGAAGACGGAAATCTCTTCTGAACAGGTCTGACTTCTGAGGCTCATATATTGCAATCTATAAGGAATTTGAAGATAATCTACAGATGAAATTTGTAGCACTTTGTGTCTAGATTTCAGAAACGTAAACCATTTAGCATTTAGATTTGTGTATAAAGAGTTATGGCTGATATACTACAGGCTGTCTTGGAAGATAAAGAAGAAATTCGTGTTGTACAGGGCTGACTTTAGAAGTTTATATCTCAAAATCTATAAGGAAATGAGAGATGACCAAAACATGAAAGTTGTAGATCATGATTTCCAATTTTCAAAATATTTATCTATTACTTATTTGGAGTTTTGTACAAAATTATGGCTATTATACTGGAGACTGTCTGAGAAGAGTTTGGAAAATGATTTTTGGAAATTTTCTTCTTCAGGAACGCGATGGGGATCTGGCGAACGCGAAGAAGACTCGTCAGAGTAGTGTATAAGTGCAAAGAAATGGGTTTGGCTTATTTCATCTCATTTCCCCCATGAGAGCCGACCTAAGAGCGATTTTGGAGCTCTATTTTCATCGTACATATCACGGTAAGTGATTCCCACCTATTGTAAGTTAATTTCTTTGATTATATCTAGATTTTAACATGGAAAATCATGTAAATTAGTATAAATTTTGGGATTTTGACGAAAGTAGAAAATTTATATTCTTTGATTTTGACCACATTTTTGGACATGAAATTGAGAGCCAATAATATATTTGAGTTCGTCAGGTTGTGGGTAAACTTTATTATCGAAAAATTTCGGAATCCGGGCACGTGGGCATGATGGCGAGATTGTCAACCTTTCGAGCGGAGTTGAGATTTTATATCTTGAATTTTATAAGTATCAGGGTGTATTTTCATTGGTTTGCCCGTTATTTGGCTAGTTTTGAAGTATTTAGCATCGATTCGGGTCTTCGGAAGGGCATGGAGTACCGGTCATGGATCTTCAGAGCGAGGTGAGTCTCCTTTCTAACCTTGTAAGATGGAATTGTTTCCGTACATGAAATAATTGCTTATGTGCTCCTAATTGTGGGGGCTACATACGCACGGGGTGACGAGAGCCCGTGCGTAGCTACTATTATGCCATTGTTTGGGTAGTTAGGACCCAAAAACATGCAGTACTTGGATTAATTGTAAACTTATTGACAGCTTGACTTTAAATCACATTAAATTAGCAAACGAATATCTAAAAGGATTTAAACTTCACTTTCTTAAATTATTAAATGAGAATTGGCTTTTCTTCGAAAAAGTTTTCATGATGACTTCTTGATTGTCTGCCTGTGTGTGTTTATTTTCTGTTGGAGCGGGCAGAACGACTAGGAAGATTAAATAGATGCATCTATGGTTCGCGTCGTTCGACCCTCGGCAATGCACAACTTATTTTTTGTTCGAGCGGACCGTCGACCTCGACATGATTTGCGCATGCTTGTATTGTAGCTTTAAACATATTAAAGTTGTTGTTGCCTCTTCATGACTTGAGAATATTTGGAAGCAATTGAAAAGAAAATTTTGAAAATTTCCAATAAACAAATTAATTGTTTACTTGTTTCCTTCTATTGGATTAAAATTATGTTTATAGAAATCCATGATTTAATGTATTATTGGCATCACATTATTGGACCCTTAGTAATGATTGATGTCGACCTCTCCTCTCTACTTCTTCGAGATTAGATGGGTTACTCATTGAGTACACGATATTTTCGTACTCATACTATACTTCTGTGCATGTTTGTTGCACATGTTCATGTGTTATTAGTGGCCTATTGGGCATAGAAGCACGGATGATTCGGGTACTAGGTGAGTTGCATTGTTCGGATTTCCACTCATAGAAAGCCTGAAGTTCGTCCTCAAGGTGGCCCACAGCTAGTATAGTCCCTTTCCAACATAATATATTTACTTTCTCTCCACTGTATTCCAGACGTATGTTATCTTTTATTTCTGTCTTAGTAAATGCTCATGCACTTGTGACACCAGGTTCTGGATGATTTCGAATTTTCTTTATATTAATTGCCTGTTATTTAATTCGAATTGAAGTGATTATCTTTCTTTGTATTTTATAAAAATTGAAGGAAAAGCTTAATTTTCAAAATTGTTAAAAGAAGAATTTTAACAAGTAATTTGGTTAACTTATCTGATTGCGATAGCTGAGGCCACCACGACCTTGAGTGAATTTGAATCGTGACATATAACATCAAAAAGTACCACTGTGATATTAAACAATGTTGTACCATTCTAATATGAGAGTGTCATTAAGGGAAAACAAAAATTATCAGAATTAGAGTATATCAAATGTAAAAATGTGATATTAGACTAGAAAAGAAAAAAGTAAGATACATCAATTGAAATAAATGGAGTAGCTCTTAAGTAGGATATTTCATTGGTGATCACTTAACTATATTTTAATTTTATAAAGTGAATCGATTATTTTTTGTCAATTAAAAATATTTAAATTTTCACATTGTCACTTAAAAATCATTTTGGCTCAAAACCTTAACATAAAAATGATATGGCATAAAATTTAATGTGAAAGATCCAAAAATAAATGCCACATAAACTTAAATGGGCCATATCCACTTTACATAAATTTTTCCTTAATTAATGTAATTTGACACATAACCCAAATGTGTTCAATAGGGAAAAAACACACACCCTAATAAAATTAAGTCTTTTGATTTTTTTTGTGTGAGAGTCTTACCGTACAATTAACCCAAATGAGTTTCAATAGAGGAAAAAAACACACCCTAACAAAATTAAGTCTGTTGATTTTTTTGTGAGAGTTTTATCGTACAATTACAATATTTTTTTGTCTAAACAATTGCAATATGTTTTTGTAATTACATGTTCATCATGAAGATAGACTCTTATTAGTCTTATTATTATTCTTGTATGCTTGTGATACAATAATATGTTATGTAAGATGAATATAATTTTTTTTAATTTTAGTAGAAAATTATAAATATGTTATGCGAGTTGGATATAGTCATATTTTAACTTCATTAGATATTTTAACTTCATTAGATTAATAAAATGACTCGTACAAGCATACAAACAAGATAAGAATTTTTTAGTATAGAATAATTATAAATAGACATAAGTATGGCAAGAATTTTATAGTATAGGATAATTATTTTAAATTAATGTATAATTTAATATTTTCTTTATTGAAAGCATTTGTGTTATGGGTTAAATCACATTAAGGAAGAAATTGATCTAAAGTGGATATAATCTATTTTAAGTTATATGGCATTTATTTTTGGATTTCTCTAATTAAATTTTATGACATATCAAAATGTGATAATGTAAAGTGTGAGTAAAAATGAGGGAATAAGAAGCACTAAATAGTAACAAATGACATATAAGTAAATAGAGAGAACACATAACCCAATAATTAGGGAGATAGATGATTGTTCCCTCTAACAATGATCAATGACAGACAAGTCCTAGAATATTTGAACTATTTTTGGATTTGATAGAAAAGTATGGAATAATGTGCGTATGCACATTGATGAAAATGTAAAGATTGTATTTTTTTTAACATAAAAGCACGATATTTATATTACTTAAAAGACAAATTACATAAGCAAAGACATAGTCTTAAGGGCATTACTATTACCCATAGTTGCTAGGAAATTGCAAACATCAGTAGAGGCAGTTCTTATATTATTACAAGATTCATGTTTGTTTTCTAAATTTCTTCTTCAGCAAAAAAAAAGTGAACAAGCATGGTAAAAATATTTATTACTGGAGGGGATGCTTCATAGCTTCTTTAGCCAGTTGATGAGCCACTTCATTTCTTTCCCTAAAATTGTGCCTCAGTATTATGAGCTTCAATTGATGTATTAACCATCTATATTCAAAAATAATATTTTGAAAATTAGTACAGTCCTCATGCATTAGTTTTATAACATCCGTGCTATCAGTTTCAATTTTCTTATTTGTCTGTTTAAAGTCCACTCCAATTCTTAGTCCTTCCAGAAGGGCCAGTAAGTCTACATTAATTGGAGAGGAAGCACGTATTGCTTTATGATATCCCATAATCCAATCGCCATTGCTGTTGCGGAATGATCCACCGATTCCTGCTACATTGTTAGTAGAAGAGAAAGTACCATTACCGTTTAGTTTAATAGCATGTTTAGGTGGTTTATACCACCTAATCTCAATGGAATTTTCTTTGTGATAAAAGGGTTCTTTTTCCGTGAATAAGACATATTTAGATGCAAAGTGCATCAGTTTTACCTCCACAGCTAAGATTGTTTAAATTATTGTTAGTTTTATTTTCCAAAGTTCCCAAATGCAAAATAGGAGAGAGTTTCTCAACAAATCTTATGAGAATTTTGATTGATGAAGGCATCACGAAGGTCCCTGAGTCAATTAATTTCGCCCGAAGTGTTATGGTAGCTGATGCCCATGAATTTTCAGAATTGTTGGGTAGAAACACAGTTATAGAAGATGTGTTGGATGCTTTCATTGCCTATTCTGCATGTAGTGCTTTTGGCATCAATATCCATACCAATTTTGTGAAGGTAAGCTCTACACCGAACACGTTTCTGAGAGCATTTTAAGAGAAATGTTTTTATTTTGTTTGGACAACGTAGATCCTATGATTTGACGGTGGGCAGGGACTACCGAGGAGATTATAACAAGACTTTGTGGAGAAAATGCAATTAGAGCTTAGCTTCAAACTAAATTCATCAACTTTGGGATTATTGGTGGGAGTTGGTGTAATACTAATATTATGGAGCATATCGGGGCGTAGTTCAAAGCCAATTTTGTTTATGTCCTTATTATTATCCCTAGATAAATTTTCTAGAGAAAGATCATACTCAGTTTTGTTAATTGGGACCTCAGTAGAGCTACTAAGGGAGGCGGAATTATAAATCAAATTATTCTACCAAATGTTTAAATATGAATTTCTTGAGGGGTGCAAAAAAATTCCTTTATTGCATAATTTCCATCCTAGGAGAATTGATTTCCAGATGAAGGAAGAGTTTGATAGATTTTGAGTGAGCATATTTTGACATGATGAGGTGACACCAAGAAGTTAATGGATTTTTTTACGAGTCTCCATACAAGGCTTGATAGGGTAACAAAATTCTTATGTTTTTCCTGGTGAATACCAAGCCACCTTCCTTTAGATCCTTGGTTATAGTATCGCAACTGATTAAATGAAGCTTTTTAGTAGTACTTGTAGAGGCCCACGTAAAATCCTTTTGAAGTCTATCATTGGATTTTAGTGTTTTGGAAAGAAGGAGAGTGTATTGCATTATGCTTGAGGAGATTCCTCCTAGAGTACTTGTTGCTAGGGTAGTACGCCCAGCCATATTAAGAAAAAAACATTTTTAGTGAGAGAGTCTAGTATGTATCTTATCGAGGATGAACAGGAAGTCCTTGATTTTCAGATATTTACTAAGGATTGGGAATCTAATGTATTTACCAAACTCAGTAATGAATTTTATGCCAAAAAGAGAGGTTAGGAAGATTGATTGACCTTTTGAGCAATTAGGAGGGATAACAAATCTGGACTTAGATTTTGTTTATGGTTAGTCTAGATTCTATAGAGAAAAAATGCATGCATCCTTTTTTTTTTTTTTTTGCATAGGCCTTCTTTTATTATCTTTTCCTATAAGAGTTAAGTCATTCACAAATAGTATATGGGAAAAGGAAGGGCCCCTATGGTCGATTTCCATGGAATCCAAATTCCTAAGGTTAACTTGGAGATTGATAAGTCTAGAAAGAAGTTCAATACATAATATGAAAATGTAGAGGGAGAAAGAATCACCTTGGCGAATACCCCTACTAGGTTGGAAGAAGTTTGTTCTTGACCCACTGACTAACACCCCTATTGAGCTAATAGTAATACAATGCATAATGAGTCTAGTAATCTCAGGAGGAAATTTAAAGTAATGAAGTATCTTATGGACAAAAGACCATTCTACTCTATTGAAAGTCTTTTCTAAATCAAGTTTAATGAGCATATCAAAGATAGAGCTTTTTGAATGTCTAAGGCTATTCACAATTTTCTGAATTATTTTAGCATTATCGCTATTTCTGTTATTTTAATGATACGAGATTGCATAGGATTAATAAAGAGGGGTAGGAAAAATTTCATATATTAGCGATAATTTTAGTGATAACTTTGTAAGCAATATTATTCTATCAAATAGGTCTAAATATTTTGAGATTGTTAGTATATTGAAATTTCCGAATGAGACATAAATATATATCATTGATTCCACTAAGAAAGGATTGGGTAGAGAAAACTTGGTGACAATAAGAAGTGAAGGAGTTTTTCAAAATGTGGCAATACTTTTGATAGAAAAAAAGGATGGATGCCCTCCAGACTGGGAGCTTTAAAATGTTTGAAAGAAAAAATGGCCTTAGTGATTTCTATATTGGTAAGAGGGTTGTCTAGACAATTTAAGTCAAGCTTACTAACAGTAGAAGGATCAGATATAGAATTTTTTTTATTGGGGAGGCAATTTTTGCATTTTGAAAGGCCTCTCTAGAGAAGGTTAAGGTGTGATCTAAAATTTGATTTAGGCCAGTTATCCATTCTCCTTATCATTTGGTGAAGTACATAACGGTATTACGACGTTTACAATTAGAAGCTATAATATGAAAAAACTTTGTGTTGGCTTCTCCATTATTTAGCTAATTGCTCCTAGACCTTATCTTCCAAAAGCCATGTTCCATATGGAGGATATTGTTGTATTCTAATTGGAGGGTGGACTCAAGGTTTTGTAGGAAGTGACTATTGTGGTAGTGGGGGGGAAGGATGGATTCTATTTAGTCTATCAAGGATTTGTCTCTTTTTTTTAAAGATATCCCCAAATGTAGTATTTTTTCAATTAATACCCTACTTAGTAAAATGTTTTTGAGCATCAACTAGGTCTTTTCCTAACCAACTTTGTTTAACTATATTAATCAAGTTTGGATGTCAACACCAAATAGTTTCTAATCAAAAAAGGTTTATCCCTACTATTTTCATTCCTAGGTTTTAGGTTTAATAGAAGAGGATTATGGTTGGAATGGATTTTTGGAAGATGAATGACTATGGCCTTAGGGTAAAGGTCAATCCAATCTTTGTTCACAAAGATTCTATCTAGTTATTCCATAATTAAACCTTTTGATTTTTTTCAATTTGGATAAAGTGTATTTACAACCCTTGTAGCCTAAGTCCAAGAGATTACAATGATTAATACTTTTCCAAATCTCTTTTCTATGTCTACGATTAATGGTGTTACCTCCAAGCTTATCACTTGAGGTAATGACACCATTGAAATCCCCCCAGTATCCATGGACCCTTAACATTGTTGCTGATTTTTTCTATGTTATTCCACATTTCTACCCGTTTAAACAATTTAGTACTAGCATAAACGGGAGAAAAGAGCCAAGTAACTTTTAAGGAAAGTACCTCGATTGTAGCATGAATTTCTTGATTGTTTCCAACAAAGTCATGAAACTTGATCACATTTGCATCACATAGAAGCACAATACCACCTAATTGACCCTCACTAGGAGCTTTAATCATTCGAGAAAATTAAAAATCACTTAGAAGGGACATATGATTTTCCATTCTAGTTTCTAGTAGAGTGACCATGTAAGGTCAATGAGTGTCCAGCATTTTCCAAAAGTTAGCCCTAAAGTTCTCACTGTTACCACCCTGGATGTTCCAAATCATCACATTGGTATGCCTACACATATTTGCATGGTTGGTTGGTGTACTATTTTCCATCTATGCTTGAGGAGCTAGGTTTCTCCTTAAATAAAGAACTAAAATCATTGCACGATTCCCCACTGTTGGGTCATAAGGGGGTCTCACATCCATTGAGAATTTGTATAGTGCTACTAGGCAGCTTAGGAGATATCTTTTCTCTCTTTAATCTTTGAAGAGGTAAGAGTACTTTTAGCTCGTTATTCTTGAAAATTCTAGGACTGGACCAGATCCTACTTCTTCCTCCTCCTCCATCTCTACATTTTCTGGTTTTGGTGCTTCGGGATGGACCTAAACCTGAGGGTTCATTTGAGGGATCTAAAGTGGTGCATGGGGATCCTATGGGGGTGGAGGTTGTGCATGTTGTGGAGGTGGTGCATGGGGTTGTGTCTAGTTGTTTTGTGGGGCTACTATGTCGAAGAGAGTTATCCAAGGGATGAAGATGGGATTCATGTTGTTGATCTCCCCTGGATGGAAGAATGAGATATCAACTGGGACTTGTTGAGATTGAATAGGGTTGAAGTGGGGTGGTAGACTCCATTGAGTTCTCGTTTGGGTTTGACTGAGGTTTAGGGATGGGCTAGTGGATGGAGGATGTTGTTCATCCACACAGGATTAGAATAATTGTTCATAGCCATGTTCATCCCCTCCGAAATTTATTGATATAGGAAATGAGGGTATTGTAGCACTATGATTGTTTCTTGACCATTGAAGACCATGCTAAAATTTATTGCATGGACTATTAGGGCTTGCTTTACCCATGAAAGGGGTTGATTATCCTGTGGTAATGGTGGTTGGATGAAGAAAATTTGGTTGCCCCTTGCTTGAGTTTAGGGAAGATGAGCGTTGGACATGTTTAGGGCTCATTGGTGCCTTAGTATTTGCACTAGACAATATCTTCTTCTTCGAGTGGTTGGGATTCTTCGCATTGTCAAAAGGATAGGTAGGATTTATATAAATGTTAGGAGGGTAGTGGTCTAGGTTTTTGCTGTGAGTAGTCAAGATAGAGAGACCGACAGTGTTGATATCTATAGGGATATCTTTTAGGTTACTTGGAGAAATGGTGTTCAAAAGATTTTTCTTGGATTTTGTTAGAGAAACATTGTATGATTCATTTTCCATTTGGGACTAGGAGAATAATATTTTGGCCCCATGGTTGAGTAATAGAGGTGGAGTATTACTTGCCATGCAGTTAGATAATCTTGCATTAGTGAGGGAGCACGCCATGTTAGTAGAATTAGTAATGTTTGTGTGTGACATACGATTAGGTTTACGAGGGGTTAGGGCATAATTAGTAGTAAAGGAATAATTATGACAATGCATGTGATTTAATTATGTTGTTTTTAGTCAGCCAAGTGGATGTCTATTAGCTCATTGATTGCCACGTCAATCACTATGCAGGAAGTGTTGCTACTTCCTAGGCTCTTTGTGGTTTTATTGGTTTAATTGGCGGATTGTCCATTGCATCAAAGAAGTTGTTTATGTCAACTGTATTTTCTTTTAGTTTCCACAGGTCCTGAATATTATTTTTGAGTAATTGATATTAGATTCTCATTCTTTGTAGCTTTATAATTATTGCGTATTTCCATGGAGAGTAAATGTGGTGTAGGTCTTTCAAAGATAGATGAAATAGGTGATCATACTTTGAGAAAGGGATTGTATTTTCAAGGCCATTGGAAGGAGATGGATGATATTGATTATGTGAATCAATGATCATGTGGATCTCCCCATCTTGAATTCCATCAATTAGTTTGGCCTTGAAACTTGGGATTGAAGGTGTAGGAGTTCTTGAGCACTGCATTTGATCAATGTCAGGAGTCTTAGGAAGAATTAAGTTAGATATTTTTAAATTGTTCTTGGTCTCGGATTATAGTGAGAAGGAAGAGGTTCTATCTCTTCAATACTAACTTATACAATACTTTTGGGTTTTTGACATTGGAACTTATCATCTACTAAAGTTTGTATCTTTGCTAGAGAGAGAGAATATTCTTTTGAAAAGTGTTCTTATCAATTAAATATTACATTCCTTATCATCTTTTCTCCTTTCTATTTATACAAGACATATCCCTAACAAACTCTAATAGTACAAGTAAAGGGACTCCAAAATATTCTTTTTAACATCCTATTTCAAACACTAGTTTTTATAGTCCTCCATAATAATCGAGCTCGGTCACGGTTGAATCCTTGACCATGGACCATGCTTCTTCCTGGTCGAGCCCGACCAATACTTTCCTTAGTTCCATACTATACTAAACATTCTTAGAGCGAATTTTGGCCTTTATAGTTAGTCCCTTCACTTATTGAGGCCATCCCCATGCGGCCTTGATGAGCAGCTTCTATTTATAGGATTAGACTATTTCAAACAAGTGATCAGTAAATTCATGAAGGTGAGAGGGAAGCAAGTCAAAGAAAAGTAATTTTCATCCAAGTTCGGCATGTTGGGATACAATGCAAAACATTAAAAACTAACAGTAATAGAAAATTTGATAACATATGCCGCTCGGCATATACAATAACTAGCTCTCAAAATATACACACAATTTCCCTACGACCCAGAATATCATAAGTCACAAGCTTCTATGAATTTGACTAACTGTTTCTATACTTCAGTAACTAGAAGAAGTAAGGAGGAACAACATAAAAGGGATAGAGGGGGACTCCGAGATATGCAGACGCGGGTTGTTCCTTTGAAGTCTCCAGAGCAGCAACAAATACACAACTAATAGCGGGTCTAGTAGGAGGTACCTAGATCTGCACATGAAAAAATATGCAGAAGAGTAGCATGAGTACACCATAATGATACCTAGTAAGTGCCAAGCCTGACCTCGGTCGAGTAGTGACGGGGTCAAGTCGGGGGGATTTCTCGGGATACCGTCATGTAATCCCAAAGTAAATATGCAGAGGATATACCTGGATACCATCCTGTAATCTTAAAGTAAAACATTATGTGTAATACCTGTTGTCGGACGGGGGAGTAGGTCACGCCGCTTGATCATTGGTGGTATAACACAAGTCCTTGCATTTTCTGCAACCGGGTTTTGAGTGGGCTTATGGAGGATGCCGGGTAACATGTAAGTTAGAAGCCTCAATGAGCTTTTTTATTGTTGCTAACGTATGCTACACCACTGATGTGGAAGCTTCTTTCAGAGAGATATGATATTGTAGTGAGGAGGAGATGATCCGCCTCGCCTGGGAGAAGCATTGGGCGTTGTATCCTATCCCTCTGCTTCACATGTCTTATTGATGGTGTTCAAAAGATTGGTTGTGAGGTCGCCCTTTATCCTCATTCTTTCTTCTCTGTAGCATGCCATATCAAATTTGTGCATACAAGGAAAATGGGGTCTTGCTTTTGGTGTTTTTACCAATCTGTGTTAGTTGAAGATCTAAAGGAAATTAAAAGTCTAACAAGGAAATTACTACAGACGGTGCCAAATTATTGGACCAAAAAGTGTAAACTTTCAGTTAAACTATTTAATTTTATGTAATGGGGGGGGGGGGGGGAAGGTTAAACTTAGTTAATGATAATATCTCTAGATATGATGTTTGACAACGTGAATAACATAAGATCACATCAGTGTGAAATCGAATGTAATGCACATTAATTATTCAAAAAAAGGTGTGAGTAATAATGTCACAACCAATTTTGGCTCTCCGTGAGATCTCGTGACGATACCTAGTCCAACTAGGTAAGCCTAACATTTTGGAAATAACCCAAAATGAAAGAAAAACCTTAACAACTAACAGTTATAGAAAATTTGATAACTGATGCCACTTGGCATATACAATAACCAGCTCTCAAAATATACACACAATTTCCCTACGACCTAGAATATCATAAGTCACAAACTTCTATGAATTTGACTAACTATTTCTATACATCAGTAACCAAAAGACATAAGAAGGAACAACATAAAAGGGATAGAGGGGGACTCCGAGATATGCGGACGCGGATAGATGTACCTTGAAGTCTCCAGAGCTGCAACAAATATGCGACTAATAGCGGGGTTGGTAGGAAGTACCTGCATCTGCACATGAAATCATGTGCAAAAGAGTATAATGAGTACAACATAATGGTACCCAGTAAGTTCCAACCATAATCTCGGTTGAGTAGTAACGAGGTCAGGTCAGGGGATCTCTCGAGATACTATACTGTAATCCCAAAGTAAATATGCAGGGGGATCTACCGGGAAACCATCTCGTAATCTTAAAGTATACATGAAACTCAAAATAACAGAAATAACAGTTACAACATGAAATCCAACAATTTAGACTAAGTACAAGTCAATGTGTAATGAGCCAATATGTCATCTTATGTCTTAGAACCTAATTCTCCACTTTTAAGCCTGGAAGCATTTATGTTAAAAACTGAGAATATTAGAACGTTTTGCGTTAAAGTCCATTTGAGTTGATTTTTATCAACATTTTGAATAAATGGTCTTGGATTCGTGTTTTGACGGTCCCGGTAGGTTCGTATCGGGATCTCGGACTTGGGCGTATGCTCGAAATCAAATTCAAAAGTCCCTAGCCTGAGTTATCGCAGTTTGTTGAAATTTGAAAATTAAAAGTTTATTGACTGTTAAATGTTTGACTTTCTGGATATTGGGTCTGTATTTTGGTTCCTGAACCCAGTATAGGTCCAATTCTATATTTATGACTTTTCTGTCTAATTTGGTGGGAATCAGCGTTGGTTTGACATGATTCAGATGTCCGGTTGTGAACTTAGAAGTTCATGAGTTTTCTTGAAAATTTCCTTTGATTGTATGCTAAAAGTTTTAGTTTTATAGCAAGTTAGTATGATGTTTTTACACTTGTTTGCATAGGTTGCTTAGATCCCCGACAGGTCAGGTGAATTCCGGATAGGCTATGGAGTGAATTTCTTATGCAAGTCTCATAACTTGCATTTACGATATGGTAGCGGACCTGTCAGGTGCACATTTGCAATCATAATCTTCTCATTTGCAAAGAGACCTAGTTGTCCAATTGCGACCAAATCTTTGCTTTTGTGATGGGTATTGGGGGATGGAGTCACTTTGCATTTGCGATCAATAGGTCGTGATTGCGATCAAGTCCAGTTCGCATTTGTGAACATTTCATCACATTTGCGATATAAGCAGAGATGGGAAGGACTTCGCATTTGCAATGGTTTCTTCACATTTGCAGGGTTCGCAAAGGTCTCAAATGTGACATCTACAACAGATCAAAATGGGAGTTAGACGGGAGTTTTTTTCATTCTCTCTAACTTTCAAACTTAGAAACCCTAGAGGTGATTTTTCAAAGAACTTTTATTCCCCAATTCATTGGTAAGCGATTCTAAACTTGATTCTTTCAATATTTCACTTCATTTCCTAACATTTCAACCAAAAATCTTGTGTTTTCATGGTGGAAATTTGGGGTTTTGGTAGAATTACGAATTTTTTGTAAAATAGGGATTTAGACCTTAAATTGAGGAAGTATTCAAAAAAAAAAAAGCTACACAACCGAGCTCGGGGGTGAATGGATAATCAGGTTTTGGTTAGAATTCCGGGTTTGGACCAGGCGGGCGTTGGTTTTGAATTTTGTTGACTTTTTTAATAATGACCTAATTTGAACACTTTGAAATAAGGGTTAGTTCCTAAGACTTAATTTACAGCGTTTGGTTGGTAATTTTCTAGATTTTATTGGTTTGGAAGCTTGTTTGAAAGGCAAAGCCGTGGTTGAGCTTTGAATTTATCCTTTGGAGCGAGTTAAGTTTTATGGTTAACCTTGAGTTAAGGGATTAGGACTTGTTTGTCTATTTGTTCCATGTTTATATTTTGGATACAACATATATGTGAGGTGATGAGTACCTATGCGTTGTTGTCGAGTTATACTATGAGGACGTGAATTGTTCTTTGCAATTATTTCTTTCTTTGATCATGTATCCATGCTTATACTAGTTGTTTGTTAAATTTATCTTTTGTACCATGTTTATGGGTGTTCGTGATAATTGAATATTGGTTCCAAAGTTGATATTGGAAATGTGGACCCATTATTGAAGTAAGACTTGTTCTTGTTGATCATATCTCCTTGTAATTACTTGTTCATTGTTATGTGGTAAGGGAGAGTGTTAAAGAACGAAGTGTGAGGCCGTGAAATATCGTGAGTATTAAAGCACAAACGATGATTTCGTGCCATATTGTGAGTGTTAATGCACGGAGGGTGATGTCGTGCGATATTATGGGAGTTAATGCACGAAGGGTGATGTCGTGCCGTGTCTATTGATCTATACTGTGAGTGAGAGTAAAAGCACGAAGGGTGATGCCTTGTATTATTATTGTTTCATTGTGAGGTTGAGAATAAAAGCACGAAGGGTGATACCATGCAATTAATTATTTTTACTCGTTAAAGGCATGTTGACTGTTCTGGTTATCATTTTCGATGTACCTCTCGTATCATGTATCCCCTTTAGCATGTCCCCTCCCAATAGTCCGTGTTTAGCTTTTATTTTTGGTTACTTGTACATATAATATTATTTATTCAGATTTATCATGTAGGTAACTTGTCATAGCTACGTCACTATTTTGTCGAGGTTAGGCTCAGCACTTACAAGCACATGGGATCGGTTGTACTTGTCACACCTCCTTTTTCTACCCGAAAGGGGTAAAAGGGAGTTGTTTTTCAATTTAACTGACAATCGAAATGAAATTATTCATTTATTTGGAGCTGCCACATGGGATAATTTATGTTGTCCCTAGTCACTAGTTTAAAATCGCGAATCGAGGAGTGATTGACTATGTTTTACAGGTCGTGAACACAGAATTCCGGATAAGGAATTTTGTTAACTCGCCAGAAGGTGTTAGGCATTTCCGAGTTTCGTGATTTTATCACGGTCGCTCAACTGTTAATATTAGCTTATTTATTTGATTTTAAAACATCTTTGAAAGTAATGTGCATTTTAATCCTTTTAAACCGCTATTAATAATCCAATTATTATACAACTAATTATTTGATTACACGTTATGAATCATGTCACGAGAACCCTACCCATGATCTACAACATATTTATTTTATCAACAAGATTAAATTATGGACGAGTCACTTAAATGTACATCTGGATTTTAGAAATTAAGCGTCACAACTACGTAACAGGAACCGTACTCGTAGCTATGAAAATTTATTTAATTAAATAGATTAGATTCAATTGTATAGATGGAGTGCCTCAGTTTTCTTAAAGGGGAAATGTTCAACTACATGAACTACGAATATTCATATTTAAAACTAATTTTGAGATGTAGTATCACAACCACGCCATGGGAACCATACCCGTAGTTGTGATGATTTAATTACGTACCTAAAAAATGCCTACCCAAGTGGCTGGCCTAAACATGATACTAGCGGGTCGAGCAACTTAGATAAAACAACTAAAATGATAAACGCGATTTTTCCATCAACCTTTTAACTACCCGAATTAATTCGAACCTAATTCGTATATCAAGCAACATAATTCCACATTAATGTTTCATAACGTGTAAGGATTTACTCTTATCTAAAAGTCCTTGAAACAGCTCAAACCAACAGATAGATATATGCTATCGTTGATGTCACGACCCAAACTGGAGGACCATAGTCTAACCTTCTTTATTATCTTTTAGGGCTAAGAGATGTATATAAATGGTAGACATGGATCATGGACAACCAACAAAAAAATATGATGGCATAAATATACATAACATGGGATGACTAGACAATCAAGAAACTATATATAAGATACGAGCTACAACGCTACCATGAAAGACTATACAACAAAATGTAGCCGACAAGGCATACCAAATTATACATGAGTCGACGCCTTTCTATGAGCCTCTAAGGAACATAAGTGCTGCAACATAGCTACAACAGGGCCCAGACATACACATAATATCTATAACAAAAATGCATACCAAAACCATGGCAACTTCGGAGAACGGATCTCGCCAATCACCGCTAAACTGGACAGCCTACTGTGGTGGGGGAGCTACACCTACCTGTCTATCAGGACCTGCAGCACGACATGCATTATCCAAAAATAAAAGGACATCAGTACAAATAAAGTACTAAGTATGTAAGGCAAGGAAACATAAATACGAACAGTAATGTAAGCAGGGATAGAGAATATACAACCTATAATATCTAGGTACCTTTGAGGGATACTAACATGAAATGCATGATTCATATGTATAAATACACAAGCTTTTAAAACATACGCTTCTGTGGGCATCATCATCATCATATCGTACCCGGCTGTTATATGCTCGGTAAAAAAATGTACCCAGCCATCATATGGCTCAGTAGAATCATATCCGGCCACGTCAAGCTTGGTAAAATCAAAACTGATCGGTGATTGCACAGTAGGTGCCATATCCGGCAAAATATAGCGTGGCTCGATAGAGTAAAACAGATACATATATAATGCATGCTCGACTCATGAAATAACGTTCTAAACCTTTAGGAGTGATGTAATATAGGTATCCTCTATACATGTGATTAGGACTAACTCTTCACTATGAACCTTATAAGAATCAGGAAGTACCAACGACATTGATAACTTAAGAATAAGAGAAGTAACATTAACATCAATCCTTTCATAAGAGGGGAAACAATGTAAGTACTGCTAGCTTCTAAGAGTAGAGTATCTTAAGAAGCTCGTTCATTACATTATTTACAATCGGAGTCATGCAAAGAAGGAAAGGGATAGCCTCACATACCTTTTATACACTGTCCCAATCTCAAACTATGCAATTATCATAACTCCCGAGTCTACGATCAGAGAAACGGTACTATCATTATCATTTAAGAGCCATAAGTATTATGTATCGACCACAACATATTTTACGATGAAACGGACAGCACCTCCCCTATATATGACTTCACACAATTAAAAACAATCACCAAACAGCGCAAAAAACATCAATAATAATCATATTGAGCCTCCTAAAATAGTCCACCCACAACCTAATCACTTCATACATATGACGACTGACGTGGTCGTGTCAAATGACCCAAAATTGTAATGAAGAACTATCATACCACAACCCTACATATATATGGTGTTTTTCCACATCCTTCCTCCTCCAAAACTCCACTAAACAGTAGTAAAACACGTAGCCCAACAGCAACACAAAACAGTCAACAAAATAGTCCGCTATAAGTGAATAACTATAATTCACGGCTTCCGATTACTGTCCCGTGAGTTCTTACATGTATAGAACGAATTACCATGACTTCATAGTAGAAAAAATGTATGAAAGAGGGAATTAACTTTCCTTTTTGGATAACTCGATCCTTCCGTTGGTTCTTCAAACTCTAGGTTTTCCCCTAATTAGAATTTGAAAGAGGGAAAATCGATTAGGGTTTGTGTGGGAAATTTTTAGGAAGAAGTTGCAGCGGTTCAATTTGGTTTTGAAGGTCTGAAATAAGGGTGAAATAACTGAGTTTATAATCCCTTAAAAAAGTCCTCTCTTGGTCGACTTTGGAAATGTTACTTTTGTCCTCTCATTTTGGCAAGTAGGTGATGCACCTGCTTGTCACCTACCAATCTGCGCAGGCTTGTAAAAATACAAATATCTCTACACTTCGAGATTGTATTGAAAAAATGGTTTAGTGCAGTAGAAACTAGACTCATAGATCTATAATTTGGTAGGTAGATCAACCCGTATATCTTTGTAAATCGATGGAAAATCTTTGAATTATTTCACCTAATATTTAAGTAAATTATGAACCTAAGTTGTGACAATTTTTGTCGACTTTTGTTTTATAACTCGTTTGACTTCAAGACTTATGATACAGATATTATATGATTCAAATACCTTAATACATGACCTTTTGAGTATATTAAGCACCTGTAGGTTTACCTGAAAATATGAGTTACAACATCCTTGATAAATTTAACTTCTAATACTTGTTAATCACCCTTCTATTACTTAAGACCAATATGATTAACTACTTATCATCTCAAAGATAATTTCTTCTATGATTTATGTTAAATAACATATGCCATGAACTAATGCATGTGCATATGGGGAGTTTAAATGATCATGGATTCCTGCCGAGTTTCTCCCATAAATAGAGAACGATCTTGCAAGAAGTTAACTCAACGTATGGCCTTACAAGAGTATGTAAAGCATTACGGACATGTACATTATCCGCATATCACCATTTTGTATTAAGGAAGAGTATTTTCAAGCTATTGCTTACCTCATAGAGTTGTTCCACCTTCTAATGCATCCTGTGTTCCCCTAGCATCCTCGTTTTCTTTATTCTGGAACAGGTAAGGGTATTTAAACTTCATCTCCTCTTTTGCTTCCCATGTCATTTCTTCCATATTCTATTTCTTGCACAATACTTTGATGGAAGCTACATCTTTTGTTTTCAACTTGCGGATTTGTCGATCTAATATAACCACTGCCACTTCTTCGTATGATAGATCTTCTATGACATGTATATATTTGATAAGGACGACTCGAGAAGGGTCTCCAATACATTTCCTAAACATAGATACATGGTATACCGAATGGACAAATTCCAATACGGATGGCAATTCTAACTCACAAGCAACATGTCCAATTCGTCGAAGAATTTTATATGGACCGATATACCTTGGACTCAGCTTATCTTTCTTCCCAAAAATCATAATACCCTTCATTGGTGAGATCCACAGGAAAACCCAATCACCATCCTCAAACTCCAGATCACGATGTCGAACATCGAAATAAGACTTTTGCCTATTTTGTGCTGTCCTTAATCGTTCCTGTATCACCTTCACCTTCTCAATGGCTTGGTGACTCCTCCCTTATAGTGCCTCGTATGGGGCCATTTTAATACTAGAACTGTAGCTATTATTATAGGCGAATTCTATGAGTGGAAGATGGTCATCCCAATTTCTCTTAAAATCTAGAACACATGCTCGTAGCATATCTTCCAGTCTCCGAATGGTACGTTTAGCCTGTCCGTTAGTCTGCGAATGAGATGCAGTGCTGAGATTCACTTGTGTGCCTAAACCCTTCTGAAAAGACCTCAAAAAGTTAGTCGTAAATATAGACATGTGATTTCTAATCCTCCCCAAGTCTTTTTATATTTTAGCATATAAATATTTAATTTAGCCATAATATAGCTATTTTAATTAATTTTGACTCTTTTATTTTATTTTATAAGAAAAATGACAATTACAAAAAAATAGTTTCATTAATATTTTTGTATTCATTTTTAATTTTGAAAAAATACCAAAAAAGTTTGTTTTAATAGTCAGTCTTATTTTAACAGTTATTTTACTTAAGTAAGGCTAATTGATATTTTTAGTAATATTTCTATATGGATAGATTTCAAGTTAATTAGGGTAGTTTTAAGCTAAGCTAGTTATAAAAGCTCAAACTTTAAGTCTATAACTCCTAAACCTATACCCCTAATCTAATCTCTACCCCAATATTATAGTATCTAATCCCTAAACACTCCTACGCCCAAAAAGTTATCATTCGCCGCTTCTTCAACAAGAACACACAACAGCGAAAATACAAGAATAATGCTAAGGACCTAAGAACTAATGGGGACACAAAATACAAAAACTTTCAAAAGCTAAAGGAAAAAAGGGCTGAGGAATAGAAGATAGATTTTGGACCTAAGAAAAAAGAAAAGAAAGAGCCTAGATTTTAGGAGTCAGAGCCGCAAGACAACAGGACCAACCCCCACCGGTCGTCTTCTTCACTTCATCTACAAAACGAGGCCCCTCCCCGTTGATCATCGTCTTCAATGGCTGAATACCAAAAACGACCAACCTGACCCCTTCTTCCTCCGGACCGATGACCACTAATCTCCCAAAAAACCATTCAGAAAAGATTGCAAAATGTTCCAGCAGTTGGTTTTAAACGAGGTCCAGTCAAGTCGAATGTTTCCGATCGTGAGTCTGTCTTTTTCGTTAGCTGCTGTTCAAACTTCTGTGAGTTCCCTCTGTCATGCTAAAGATACTTTTGTATTAATGAAGGTCCAGTTGCTCCCTCTTCACCATTTTATTCTCCGTACACTTTTCTTGCTATGTGTTGTATTTGTTTTAATTGTTTTTGGTGAAAGCATGTTAGTTATAATAGCATTTTGGATCAGTTGAACCCTTGAAGGTCAGAAATGAAGCAAGTGATAAGAGCCTCAATTTGTTCTCACTTTTCGTTTTTTTGTTCTGTGTCCTTTCCTTTGGCGATCTCCGTTGAAGAAGGGAACATGGGAGGGGTCTCTTGGTTGAAAACGTGGGACATGGAGCTTTTCGGGATCTGTTTGTTTTTATTTAAAACACCCCATTATCCTATATGCTTTAATGTTTATGAATAAAATCCAAAAGCATTGGACAAAATCACAGCTGCCTTTATCCCATATGCTTTAATCTTTAAGCTTTTAATGTGTTTAGATCTAGTTTTAATTCATAAGGAGTGAGCCACCACAGTGATTAAAAAATGAATGTTTGGAATGGATTTGATCTAATTTTCAATGCACGAATTGATGTGTATATAATCTTCTTTAAGAGTCAAATTGTCTAATGCTTTAGGTACGGTTAGTAAATCATCGTTTATATGAGTATGATTCTCGTGACATAGTTATAACGCCTAATTTTCAAAATTCGGGGGGAGGGGAGGATGGGTGCATTTCATGTGACCCAATTATAATAACTTCGAATAATAAAACCTCTTTTTTTTTAAATAATTTGAGACGTGCCATGCCATATAAAATTTATAATCCATGGCCCTCATAAGACTAGATTCAAGAACTAGCACTTATAAAAAAATGTTTGAGGTGTGCCATGCAAAATAAAATTTATAACCCATGGCCCTCACTTAATTTAAATCTTTAGCAATCGAGGTGTGCCATTATTTGAATTTTTCATGGCCCTCAGAAACTCAAAAGTGCGCAGTTAATTAAGGTGCGCTATTTAAATTAATTTCCTTAATCTTGGGTGTGCAGTTTATGTGACCCAACTTCAATTATCAACAACGTTAAATAGAATGTGTCATAGACCGCGAGTGTATTGCATGTAATGTGGTTCAAGGCATGTTTTAAATAATGTTGAATCTTCCTAAATTAAATAAAAGCAGTTAATAAGTCAAAAAATATACCATAGGCTAATTCATGTATAAAATCAGATAATAAGCCAATTATGATAGTTTAAGTGACCGTGCTAGAAAAACAAAATCCGGAGGTACATAACTCCTTCTCTCGGGTTAACAGAATTCCTTATCTAGAATTTCTGCTTTGCAGACTTCAAAAGGAAAGTCGAAATCTTCCTTGATTTGGGATTTAAAATAAACCGGTGACTTGGGACACCAGAAAACAAACCATCCCAAGCGACGACTATGAATAAAATTGAATAAGTAATCACATTTCGAATAATATCACTTAAAGTGGAAAAACTACCTTATATATAACTTCAGGTGTGTAAAGAAGGAGGTGTGATAGTAAATTGAGCTCTTAGTATGATATCATAGATACCGGCACACCATGAAGCCTAATATTCTCCTTGATATACAACTTCGCATAATCTTCAGACATGTAAGTAGTCTTGACTGGCAGAAAATGGGCACATTTTGTAACTCGATCGATTATCACACAGATGGAGTCAAACTTATGATAAGAGCGAGGTAATCCAATAATGAAGCCCATCTTGATCACCTCCCATTTTCAGGTCGGAATCTCTATATTCCGAAGCAATCCACCAGGTTTCTGATGTTCTATCTTTACGTGTTGACAATTAGGACACTGGGCTACAAATTTGGCAATAGACTTCTTCATGTTGTCCCACCAATAATGTTCCTTCACATCATGATACATCTTTGTCGAGCCGGGATGGACGGAATATCGGGATTGATGAATCTCATTCATAATCTTCTCTCGCTACCCTGCCACATTAGGCACACATAATGGGCCCTGGTATCTCAGTGCCCCATCTCCTCTTATCTCAAAAGCCGTAATTTTACACTGCTGAATGTTCTCTCTTAATCGTACTAAGATAGGATCTTCATATTGCCGTGCTTTTACCTCGGCTACCAAAGGTGATTATGACGTATTATGTACAGTAACACCTCCATCATTAGAGTCTAATAATCTAATTCTCATATTGGCTAGCTGACGAAGCTCTTTAGTTTACCCCTATCTACGTGCTTCAATTGTACTAAGCTTCCTATTGACTTACGGCTGAGAGTGTATGCCACAACATTGTATTTACCGGGATGATACAACATCTCGATGTCATAGTCTTTCAGTAATTCAAGACACCTACATGCCTCAAAGTCAACTCTTTCTACTTAAAGATGTATTGTAAACTTTTGACATCTATGTAGATGTGAACATGGATGCCGTATAAGCAGTGCTGCCATGTCTTCAAAGCATATATTACTGCAGCCAATTCCAAATCATGGGTTGGATAATTCTTTTCATGCTTTTTCAATTGTCTTGATGCATAGGCAATCACTTTCCCAGGCTGCATCAATACGCACCCCAAACCTATACCTGATGAATCACAATATACCACATAACCTTATGTTCCTTCAAGGAGAGTGAGCACTGGTTTGGATGTCAATCGATTCTTTAGCTCATAAAAACTACGTTCACAAGTGTCAGACCACTAGAACTTCGTATCTTTCTATGTTAACTTAGTCAATGATACTAATATAGAGGAAAACCCTTCTATAAACCGCCTATTATATCCTGCTATCCCCATAAAGCTTCGGACTTCTGATGGTATTGTAGGTCTTGGCCAATTCTTTACTAGATCGATCTTTTGAGTGTCGACACTAATACCATCATCAGATATCACATGGTCAAGAAATGCTACTGGGTTCAGCTAGGATTCATATTTGGAGAGCTTAGCATATAACTTACGATCCTGAAGCATCCGTAATACTATCTGCAAGTGTCCCGCATGTTCTGCCTCCGAACGAGAATACATCTAAATTTCATCAATGAATACAATCACAAACACATCACGATACGGCCTGAATACAGTATTTATGAGATCCACAAAAGCTGCTGGGCCATTTGTAAGTCTGAACAACATCACTAAGAATTCAAAGTGCCCATATCCTGTTCGGAAGGCCGTCTTTTGAATATCCTTCTCCTTAACCCTCACATGATGTTACCCTGAACGTAAGTCAATCATAGAGAAATACTTAGCACCCTAGAGTTGGTCAAATAGGTCGTCAATTCTTGGAAGTGGATAGTTGTTCTTTATAGTAAACTTATTCAATTGTAGATAGTCAGTACACATCCGTAACTACCCATATTTCTTCCGCAAGAATAGGACTGGCGGAACCCAAGGTGAAGTGCTAGGCCTAATAATTCCCTTATCCAGCAAGTCCTTCTACTGTGCAGTCAACACTCGCAACTCTGCCAGGGCCATTCTGTATAGAGGGATAGAGATCGGTTGAGTTTCAAGAAACACATCAATTCTAAATTCAATCTCCCTTTCAAGAGGAAGGCCTAGGAGTTCATATGGGAAAACATCTGGAAATTTATTGACCACGGGGATTGATTATTGAGTAGGCGGCTTCACCTCCACATCCCTAACGTGAACGAGATGATAAATGTAACCTTTTGAGATCATTTTCCTTGCCTTAAGATAGGAAATAAACCTACCTTTCGACGTAGCAATGCTCCCCTTCCATTCAATGATGGGTTCACCAGGAAATTGAAACCTAACTATCTTCTTACGGAAGTCAACATTTGCATAGCATGAGGCCAACAAGTCCATTCCCATTACCACATCGAAATTAACCATTTCTAACTGAAATAAATTTGACGAGGTTTGAAGAGTACAAATTATATATGTACAACCTTTATACACCCTTCTACCAATCACATAATCTTCTATTAGAGTAGATACCACAAGGGTTTTACTTATCAATTCAGGTTTAATGCCAAACTTATTAGCCACAAAGGTTGTAACATATGATAATGTAGATCCTAGATCAATCAATGCATATACATCATAAGAAAATACAGACAATATACCTATAACAACATCTGGAGAAGACTCGAGATCCTGTCGACCTACTAGAGCATAGGTTCAATTTTGAGCACCACTCAAATCGGCACAGCACCTATACCTTTAACACGACATGTTGACTGCTGAAAACCGCATGCTGGAGGTCGAATTGATAAGGAAGAACCGGACACAGATTCAGTCGACTGAGACATACCATCACCACTTCCATTAGGACAATCCCGCATCATATGGCCAAGATGTTCTCAAGAATAATATGTATCAAAACCTCGATGTAACAGTCCAAAGTGGGCCTTAACGCACTTATCACAACATGGTCTCGGGGGGTCTTGTCTGACTAGTATCCTTGTGATGTTGCGATCTTGATGCATGTAAACTCTGACATGTAACATAATAGGTAAATCAATCATATCGAGGCCTCTAAAACTATGGAGGAGCACTAGCTAAAGGTGGCGCCAAACTCCTCGAAGGCTGGGGCCTAATACTGCCTCTGAAGTCATCATAATACCTTGCAAATCTCGCCCTCTTATGCTGGGCCCTATCCTGCTCCCTATCTGCGCTCTGCTCGCGCTTACGATACTCTAGGGTTAGGGCATAAGCCTGATATGGGTAATATCCATGCCCTCCACCAAAGAGGCTGTCGTGCCCTCATTTATCAGATGTGGTCCCAACCTGTTCACGAACAAATTAACCCTATCATTCATCTCGTCCACCATATGGGGAGCACACCTTGCTAACGAATAAAACTGCATATTGTTCTCTCGCACACTTATATTACCTTGTCTAAGTTCAAGAACTTATTTGCTCGAGCTCGTCTTATCTCAACTTGCAAGTAGTGACAAAGAAAGGCCTCAGAAAATTCCTTCCATGCAGTTGGAGGAGCATCGGACCCCTGGATCTCTCCCAACTATCATATTGAGAACCGCTAAATCTCGTAGCCGATAAGAAGCCAACAATACTGCCTATGTATCACTAACATGCACAACCTGTAGTGTACAATGAACCTGGTTAATAAAAGTATGCGGGTCCTCCTTGGGGTCTGACCCGGTAAATATTGGAGGGTCTAAATTCTTAAAATCGTGAACTCTCATACTAACTTGTTTATCAGCAGAACTTGTATTCTACCTCTGAACTTTATCAACTACCAATCTAGTCAATAACTGTAAAGCACTGCACATATCCTGGTCTGTAGTGCCAGAAAAAGGAACCGGTGGTGCTGGGTTCCTCCTAATATCCTCTAGAGGAGACACAGTAGATGAGTATGAGAGGACATCTCACTTTGAGGCTCACTTTGGCCTGCTTTGGCTTGGAGCACCTGACTGGTACCTTTTCCCGTATCTATATCAAGCCGTCTACTAATTGTTTGCTTCCTAGTTGAAGGCATCGCTTAAAGAAAACAAGGTGAATATAGAGATGAACACTTACAACTCAACTCTATGCACCATCTCGATTGAAGAAGAAGGTAACAACCTTAGATGTCATATAGCCTCCTGATTATAAATGTGGCGCGCTATACATCCATAATCAAGACTCTACCAGACAAGGCTTATAGACAATCCCTAGGACAGACTTGCTCTAGTACCAAGTTTGTCATGACCCAAACTGGAGGGCCATAACTAGCATCTCACCATATTTGCCGAGCACCAACGTACTTTTTATCTAACATTCTTTATTATCTTTTAGGGCTGGCGAGATCAATATAAATGGTAGACATGGATCATGGACACCCAACAATAAAATATGATTACATGAAAATACATAGCATGGGATGACCAGATAATCAAAAAACTATATATAAGATATGAGCTACCATGCTACCATTAAAGACTATACAATAGGAACCAGCCGACAAGGCATACCAAACTATACATGAGTCGACACCTGTCTATGAGCTTCTAAAGGAACATAAGTGCTGCAACATTGATGAAATAGGGCCCAGACATACCTATAATGTCTACAACAAAAATGCATACCAAGACAATGGCAAGTCTGGATATGGGATCTCGCCAATCACCGCTGAACTAGATAGCCTACTGTGGTGGTGGAGTTGCACCTACCTGTCTATTAAGACCTGTAGCACGATATGCGACATCCAAAATAAAAGAACGTCATTACGAATAAAGTGCTGAGTATGTAACGTAGGGAACCATAAATACGAACAGTAATGTAAGCAGGAATAGAGAATACATAACCTGTAACATATGGGTACCTCTGAGGGCTACTTACATGAAATGCATGATACATACGTATAAGTACATTAAATTTTAAAACATACGCCTCTGTGGGAATCATCATTATCATATCGTACCCGGCTATAATAGGCCTAGTAAAAAATGTACCCAGCCATCATAAGGCTCGGTAGAATCATACCGGCCACATGGAGCCCGGTAAAATCCAATTGATCAGTGATTGCATAATAGGTGCCGTACCCGACGGACTATAACACGGCTCGATAGAGTAAAATACATACATATATAATGCATGCTCGACTCATGGAATCATGTTCTAAACATTTTGGAGTGGCGTAAGGTCGGTATCCTCTATACAGATTATTAGGACTAACTCTTCACTATGAACCTTATAAGAATCAGGAAGCACCAACAACATTAATAACATAATAATAAGTGAGGTAACATTAACATCAATCGTTCCATAAGAGGGGAAACAATGTAAGTACTGCTCGCTTCTAAGAGTAGAGTATCTTTAGAAGCCGGTTCATTACATTATATATAATCAGAGTTGTGCAAAAGAACGAAAGGGATAGCCTCACATACCTTGTATATACTACCCAAATCTCAAACTATGCAATTTTCACAAGAAATGATACTATCGTTATCATTTCAGCATCATAACTATTATGTATCGACTACAAACTATTTTAAGATGAAATGGAAAGCACCTCCCTATATATATCACTTTACACAATTCAAAAGAATCACCAAACATACCAAACAACATTAATAATAATCATATTGAGCCTCCTAAAACAATCCACTCACAACCTAATCACTTCATATATATGACGGCCACTATAGTCTTGTCAAACGACCTAGAAACCATATGAAGAATTATCAGACCACAACCCTACATCTACATGGTGTTTCTCCACACCTTTCCCCCTCTAAAACTCCACAAAACAGTAGCAAAACACGCAGCCCATAAACAACACAAAACAGTCTACAAACAGTCCAATTGAAGTGAATAACCCGAACTTATGGCTTTCTATCACCGTCCCGTGAGTTCTTACATGTATAGAACGAATTAACATGAATTCACAATAGAAAAAAATGTATGAAAGAGCACAGTAACTTACCTTGTTGGATAACTCAGCCCTTCCCTTGGTTCTTCAAACTCTAGGTTTTACCCCAATTAGAACTTGAAAGAGAGGAAAAGTCAATTAGGGTCTGTGTGGGATTTTTCTACAGGGGTTCAATTTGGTCATGAAGGTCTAAAATAAGGGTAAAATAACTAAGTTTATAATCCCTTAAAAGTCCTCTCTTAGCCGACTTTGGGACTTTTACTTTTGTCCTCTCATTTTGGGAAGTAGGTGATGCACCAACTTGTCACCTACCAATTTGCGTAGGCTTGCCAAAATACAAATATCTCTGAACTCCGAGATTTTATTGACAAACAATTTAATGAGTTGAAAATTAGACTCATAGATCTTTAATTTGGTGGGAGATCACCCCGTAATTCCTTGCAAATTGAGAGAAAAGCTTAGAAACATTTGACCTAATGTTTAAGTAAAATTATGAACCTAAGTTGCGACGACATTTGTCGACTTTGGTTTCATAACTCGTTTTACTTCAAGACTTATGATACGGATATTAGATGATTGAAACACCTTAATACAAGACCTCTTGAGTGTATTAAGCACCTCTAGGTATACCTGAAAATACGAGTTGCAACATCCTTGATTTGCTTAACTTATAATACTTGTTAATCACCCGTATACACCCTTGTGTAACTTAAGACCAATATGATTAACTTCTTATCATCTCAAAGATAATTCCTTCTTGGATTTATGTTAACTAACATATGGCATGAACTAACACGTGTGCATATGGGTTGTAACAATTGAATTCAACAAACTAACTTAACTTGTTAAAACTAATTCATTCCAACGATAGCAAGCAATTATCAGAAAACAATCATTCGACATTCTTAATCATAAGAGATAAAGCACGAACAGAAAACTTAAAAAAACAAGCTAAAAGATGGACCTTAAAATGATGCCTTTCCGATTGCAATAACACTATGTCAATAGGAACAAAAGCCGAAACATGGCCGGAAAACCTCGAAGGCAACCTCGATAGAGAACTCTCTTATTTTTTACTCGCACGCAAAGAATCTGTGGTTAGTGGCTGTCGACTGAACTCAAAAAATGGGTACGAACAATTGTTTTGGATTTAGTGATGTTGCTGTTTGACGGATCTATGTGAATCAAAAGGACTGACAATCTACTGGTTTGTAAGAGTTTTGAGTAGATGAACTACTTCTGTGGCCATTTATCACGCCCATTCGTCATGTCCGGCATGTTTCAGGTGGTGCGTGTTCTTGTGTGTGTATATCTGCTGTGGACGGCTATTTTGGTGGTTGCTGAATTTACGGCCACTCGCGGATGAGGTAGTAGCGGAATGAGAGGGGTGAGATGAGTGAGGTCGGCAGATTCCCGGCGAATTGGGTGGCATTGTTGCTTCTTAGGTATTCAGTAGAAGGGGTCGTTTATTTGGTCTTCATGGAGCTGATGATATGAGGCTATTTCTCCAGATCCCCCAAAATGACTCCTCCCTCTTTTCTACGTCTAATAGCTTAGGTCTTGTGTTCTCTGTCAAGAAAAAGCTGATGGGTTCCTTAGTCCAAAAATGGCTGAAGCTAGTTAAGGTCTCCTAGGGTTTTTTTTTTTTTTTTTTGGTTTTTGTATCTTGTGAAGAAGGAGACCTAAAATCTGATTGGAGGGGGGGGGGGGGGGGGAGGGGTCGCTTTGGTAGGAAAATGGCTGATGCTTTACTTAGAGTTTAGGGGTATTTTAATGCCTACGTCTAGGAATTTATAGGTATTGGACTTGGGTTACTATGGGATAGGTCAAAAAATCAGGTCTAAAAATGGGTCGTTTGAGTCTAAATTTAGTTATTTCTCCGTGAACCATACTAAAATACTACCTTATTTACTAACTAATCCTACTTAAATAAAATAACTATTAAAATAAGACTAACTGTTAAAACAAAACTAATTTTTTGTTATTTTCAAATATTATATTAAAATTAAAATAAGGTACTATTTTTATATATACTGTTTTTAGTTTTTGAAAGTTAAATAAAATAATTTTTTTTATAATTTTTATTTTTGCGACGAAATAAAGTAAAAGAGTCAAAACTAGTTGAAATAACTATATTAGACATAAACTAAGTATTTAAATGCTAATATATATAAAATCTTGGGGAGGATTAAAAATCACATGTCTACAGCTGACCTTCTTTGACCGGAACACAATGAGTTTTCAGACAAAGAACGACTAGAAAGTTACCCGGAATTCCTAGCAAGGACTTTGCCTGCTATTCATTCCTAAATCCCTTTCACCCTTAACTAGCTAACTCGATGGGACGTCAACAGCGGGAATGCCAAATGCAAGACCTGGACCTGGTTCACACAGTCAAGCAGCAAAGACCTCTTTCTCTTCGGGAGCTTTCGTAACGGCTATAAAGAATGGGTCAAGTTTTTTGACCTCACACTATGACGACCCGATCCGTCTTCACATGAGTTACCGCTTTTTTCCCCCGTTTTCAGCTTCTTTATGCTTCACTATCCGTATCTTATGCGGTTGAGTTGGTTCGGAGAGGTTTTGGTGGGAAATGAGACACTTAGTCTCTTTAAGAAAGGTTTGATTGGAAAAGTCAACCAAATGTTGGCTTATGAGTTAGAGGGTTCGGATGTGATTTTCGGTAATTCAGATAGCTTCAGGAGATGATTCGTGACTTAAGAGCATGATCAGAATTGATTTTGGAGGTCTGTTGTTGAATTAGGCATGAATTGGTGAAGTTAGTATTTTGGCGAATTCCGGTTGATAAGTGATATTTTGATCCGAGGGCTGGAATAGAATTTTTGTAGTTGTTGTAGCTTCGTTAGTTGATTTCGGATGTGTGTGCAAAATTTCAGGTCATTCGAAGGTGTTTTGGTTGGGTTTTTCATCAAATCGTATTTTGGAAGTTTTAGAAGAACTTAGGCTTGAATCTGATGTAATTTGATGGTTTTAGCATTTTTTGATGTGTTTTGATGATTGAAACAAGTTTGAATAATGTTTTAGAATCGTTGGTACTCTTGGTTGAGGTCCTAGGGTCCTCGGGGTGATTTTGGATGGCTAACGGAAAGTTTTTGAGACTTAAGGATGTTGCAGAAATTGCAGGTTCGGTGTTGTAGACTTTTGTTCTCTGCAATCATAGGAGGTGCTTTGTGATCAATAAGAGGATTTTGAGGGGGTGTTAGGTTGTTCAATGCGATCGCAGAGAGAGGCTTGCGATCGCACAATGTGAAGTTGATCTAGGAATTGAGTAGAAAATTGTTCAATGCGATCGCAGGTGTAGGTGTGCGATCGCATTGTTTAAGGATCTTGTGCATTGCGATCACATCTGTATATTCGCGATCGTATAATGTTAAATTTGGAGCTGGAATTTTTTTGTATTGCGATTGCAAGTGTGGGGCTGGGATCACATAGAGGAAAAAGGAACCTGGGCAGAAGGGTTTTAAAAACATTTTTGTTCCGCGAGGTTAAGTTAATTTCCTCCATTGTTGAGCATCCTTGAGAGCTTTTGGACGAGAATTGAAGAGGGTTTTGACTGATATTGATTGGGGGTAAGTCCTATGACCTAAAAACATGATTTAATGGTGGAATTAACCTAGAAATTTATGGAATCTTAGCAAAAAGGGGAAGAAATAGGGCTCGAGTTTTGATATTTCAAATCGGGATTTGAGGGGGTCATTTGGACTCTGATTTTTGTGTTATTTATATGTATAGATTCGTGGCGAGATAAGGAACCCGGTGATGTGAAAAATTCTTAGTTTCGAAAAGTGGGCCTGGGGCTTGGGTTTTGCCAATTTCGGGAGTTATGATGTTTTTCAATTATTTTTGATTGGGTATTGTTTCTTTAGCCCATTGTGACATATTCGTAATGGTTTTGGTCAGATTCGACGTGCGAGGAGGCCGATTTGAGAGGCAAGGGCATAGTGAGCTAGAGTTTTGGCCGGCTTGAGGTGAGTAATGATTTAAATGATGTCCTAGGGGTTTGAAACCCCGAATTTGCACAACGTAGTGCTATATTGAGTTGAGGCACACGCTGTGTGATGAGTGTGGAGTCCGTTACTACTGGGGATATTGACTTGGTCCATCTGGTTGGTAATTTTATCGTGTTTTTGAATAAGGCTTGTTTATTATTATTATGATTTGGCCAGCCGCATGTTTGGGGACTTTGCCGACCTGTAGAATCCTTAGGGGCATTCCTTTACTGATTATCCTCACTTTACTTGTTAAAAATCATATCCTCAGTCATACTCCTAGCTGTTTAACACAATACGAACTGGTTTTGAAAAGTTAATAATAAATGAAAGTAATATGTAGGCTGAGACCCCTTTTTTGTATTAGTATGCCCGAGAAGTTGTGATTATATTGACTGAGAGGAGTTGGGAACCTAGTAGTGAGGATGTTTTATATGTTATGGACCGAGCTGCACGCCGCAACAAATATAAATATGCTTATATGGATCGGCTGCACGCCGCAGCAAATGTGTATATATATGGATCGGGCTGCACGCCGCAGCAAATGTGTATATATATGGATCGGCTGTGCGCCGCAGCGATGTAGAGCTTGGGCAGTAGGAGCCCTTTCGGAGTGTGCACACCCCCAGTTATAGCAGTTGACTACTGATATGGACATCGATATTCGAATTGGGCTGCATGTCGCAGCTGTGTATTTATGATTTTTGCTGTTGTGAAAAGTATATGAATCGAGTACCAAGGAAAAATAATAAATAAGTGAATAATATGCTTAAGGAGCAAATTTTTTACTTGATTAATACACTGAGCTACCCGTTCTACCTGGTCTTAAGAAATTTCACTTCACACCTTCATTATTTGCTGCTTAAATGGTTTTACTGCTTGACATGGAATTACGTAGTGCCTTTTCGTGATTTCATACTGTCAACTGTGAGCATGTAATTTTTGCCCAACATGAATTACTCATATAAATTCAAACAAAATAATTTCTTTTTTTATTTGCAATTTTATGTTTTTTTTGCATTTTTGTTTGGGCATTTTAATTAGTTAAAATTACAAAAATATGTTACATATGCATTTAGAAGTTGATTTAACATTTCTCAATAATTAATTAGCAATTAGTCATTTAATAAAAAAAATCAAAAATAGTTTAATTTGCACTTTTAATTTAAATTTTTAATTTTTAGGTGATGTTTCTTTTAATTTTTTTGGAATTATTTTTTTTATTGATTATATAGGATTAATTAGTATTTTTATAGATTAAGTGAGGATTTATAATTTAATTTAGATTTTAGTTAAGTTTGAAAATTAAAAAGAAAAAAAGAAGAAAGAAAAAGAAACTTGAAAATTAAAAGAAAAGAAGAATAAAAAAAAATTGGGCCAATTCCATTCCCAAAAAACCCCCTAACCGGGAACAATACACACCCCCATAACCCGGTCCAGTCCCCTCCCCCCAATGCAAAACGACGACATTTTGTTTAAATCAATCTGAGCCGTCTAGGATTCAACATCCAACGGCTGAGAACTGATGAGTATCTAATATATATATATATATATATATATATATATATATATATATATATATATATATATATATATATATATATATATATATATATATATATATATATATATATATATATATATCCCTACCCCACCCCAAAAACCCCTCGTCTCTAACCTCCCCAAGTAAACCCTAGAGACACCCTGCCGTCTCCGCCGTCCACCACCACGAGTCGCAGGCCAGAAATCGCCTCCCCCGGCGGCGGAGCTCCAATCGCTACCAAAATAACACCCTCGCTTTCCCCCTCTCCCCTTTCCATATCTCCTAACATCCGCCCTTAAAACCAAACAAAGCCTTTCGAATATTAGCAAGAAGTATTGGTTCCTCCGCCGGACAAGGTGCTGCCGCCGCCATTCCACCCCAAAATCATACAAAAGGACCCCCCCTCTCTCCCTCATCCCAAATCTGCACTCATAATCCTTCAAATGCCCTTGTAGCTCTTCGAATTTCAAATCGAAATTTTTGACAAGTGCCGGAACTTGGGTCAAGACCTTGAGAGAATTTCAAACCAAAATGAGTTAAAATCCATGGTAATCAACTATTCTATGTGAGAATTAGAGATTAGAATGGATTTTGGCTCATTTCGAGGTTCATCAGCCCCATGAAAAACCAGTTAATTTGTCATATCATTTTAGGTAAGTGATACAGTCCAGTTTTGGTTTTCAGATCTTCTTGTGATTTCAATTAGTTTCAGTATAATTAAAATAAGTAGGTTTCATATTTGTATTTAGTTTAATTTCTATTATGTAATTAGATTAGTACTTTGTTCGAGTTTGCATTTTATTTAATTTGGGATTCCTGCTTAATTGAGTCAGGCTTCATAACTACTTTAGGTTTTTTTATTATCTTTTATTAATGGTTACCAAGATGATTCGTGGTTAATTCTTGGGTTAGTAAAGTAAATAACACGAGTTAAAAAAGGTAATTTAGACAATTGGAGAAGGGAATATTGCAGTAGCAGAATAGGAAGTCCTTAGAATCTTCTAGCAAGGGCCTTTAAGTAAATTTCAAGTTTAACTTGGTGCACAAGTAAATAAACAAGGGACTAAAAGTGAAATAAAAATCTAAAGTGTGCCCTAGTTTGTTGCTTGTAAAGGCATTCCTTCTTGTCTTAGGAGGAAGGGATTAAGAACTGAAAATTCCAATAAATTCAGACGGCTAGAATTTAGGATAAAAAGACTGTTCCATCGAGGATCATAAAGTAAAAAAAGAGTTTTGAAGAGATGAAGTTCAGAAAAAGTTTGGAGAGATTTATGGGATAAAAATAGAGAAAAAAACAAAAACGGCTAAATCTGAGTAGGAAGACACTGTTTCATTGAATTTTTATGGTCTTAGACCTTGAGTTACTGAATACTGCTAATCATCTTTGGGGTCAGAAATGGATTAAGTTGGGATTCTGAAAGTGCTGGTTCAAGTCTTTGTTTTTTGCTGTGTTTATTGTTCCATTGTTTGATATCTAGCTGTTTTTACTGGTGATTTCGTATTGCTGGGTACGTTGCTGTTTCTTCCTGCTGCCGAATTTTAATTTTTCTGCTTCCCTTTTCCAAGTATCTTATTTAAATCCCTGGATTGCAAAAACGAGTTGAAGATGTATATGTGTTGGAGTTGATGCCTCAATCGAGTTTATTTTATATTCTTTGTGTAATATTAGATCTTCAAGTAATTACGTTGTGATTCCAATTATTATATGTTAAATTCAGTTAAATGCAAATTTGGGGTTATCGATTGAATCTACCAATTATGGGCAGTAAGTAGTAGTTATTCTTTAGTCAGAATATTATGGCATCTATGCCTGTTGAAACACTTGATTATGTTGGGCTAGTTGGTTTGATCAATCCGTGTATTTTCAACCACATATGGGGTTGTTGGGATTAAGTCCAAGTTCAAGAAAATTGAAAGTTAAATCTCCATGTTTCTATCCGCAGGTGGTCACATTAATTAAATATCATGTTTAACTATATTAAAGTTTGGAATGTGACTTTTAAACTCTGCTTATGTTGTTGAAATCCAAAATGCATATTGGTGTTTAATGTTGTTATTGAGTCAAAAATGGTAAAAGGACCCTATAACGAATGACCTGAGCTTCAAGAACTATTTGGGTTTTTTGAAGCTGATCCATCTATGTCCATCTGACTTCCCAGTCCTTGACCCTGTTCTTTGCTTTGTCATTGCTTTATAACATGTTAAGTCTCTTTGGTTCCTATTCTGTTAACTCGTTAAACTAGGTGTTTAACTAAGCTTATTTAAAGAAATTTGTTAGCACACCCATTTCATACTACATTTCCATTCCTTCAAGTATTGCTTTGATTAGATTGTGTTCTTATTGTAATTCATATGTAACGCATCTCTGAAAAGTGAAGAAGTTATTTTTCCAAGTAATTCCATAATTTATAGATTCTCGCACTATGTATGGTATCCTTGTTGCAATGTGAGTTCTCTGTGAATTCAAGTATGTACTAATTCTTACAAATATGAGTATGATTTCAATGGCATGGCCGTGTCATCCAATTTCGAACTAGTTTAATATGAATCTCCATAGTTTATTATTGAATTTAGATTCGAGTTGTGTCAATGCTAAATAAATTATTAATTGCATAGATCTCCTTTAATATTTTTAGAACTCGAGGTACCATTTAGCAAATTCCATGATCCTCGCAGAGTTAAACAACCCGTAATTGCTTTAGGCGCGAGAGTAAAATAATTTACCTTCCTAAATACGGGTGCATATTTATTTGACCCAAATCCAAATCTCAATATTAGATAAAATGTGTTGCGAATTACGGGTGCAATTATGTGATGTGGTTCAAATGCATTTTAACAATGTTGCAATCTTCTTTAAATAAAATAAAAGCGGTTAAAAGTTAAAATTTCCACGTAGGTACAAAATGTATTAAAATCATATAATTAAGCCAAATATGACAGTCGAGCGACCGTGCTAGAACTACGAAACTCGGAAGCCTAACACCTTCTCCCGGGTTAACAGAATTTCTTACCCGGATTTCTGGCTTGCATACAGTATTACAAAATCAAACCTTCCTCGATTCGGAATTTTAAACCGGTGACTTGGGACACAATTAATTATCCCGAGTGGCGACTCTGAAACTCTTAAAATTCCATTTCGATTGTCCTTTAATTAGAAAAACTACATTATCTACGCTCTTTCTGGGGTGTAGTGGTAAAAGAAGAGGTCTGACATCAGTCATTATTTATTTCTATTGCTCATTGGGTCGGGGTACTCCCATTACTCCCTGCACCGTGTGTGCAGATTCAGCTATCTCTGAGGTGTAGTGCGAGCTCTTCAGCAGTTCATTTTCCGCTGGAGTTATCGAGGTATCTGCATGGCGTCCGCAGACCCATTGTTCTTCCTCTATCTTTTACATTTCTGCATTTTGATATATCTCTGTAGTAGACTTTTAAATCTTGTAGTTAGAGGTTCAAACTTCTGACACCGGATCTAGTGGGCTATTATTGAGATATTTTTTTAGTTTTCCGTAGATTTCACATATGCGGTTTAAACTTTTATTGTTATTAAATTGGCATTTAACTCTAATAGCTAATAAAAAATTCTATATAAAAGGGGTTGTGAGTGTTTGATGGTCGGGCTTGCCTAGCATTGTGTTAGGCGCATTACGACTGGGGTTGGGGTCCTGACAAGATGGTATTAGCCGATTTGATAGAGTCTCCCGGATCAGTACGAAGATGTTTGTATTCATCCTCGACAGGCTACATAACCCTTAGGAAAACTTCATGTTCTTGAAATTCTTGTGGTGCTCCTTTGTCGCTTCGAGAACTAAATTTCTGCTATTCTATTCTCTCGCAGATGGCGCCCTAGTTTTGAACCTAGAATAACTTAACCTCATGCTGGAGCCCTAGTAAGAACCCTTATTTGCATCATACATTTGACTTAGGGGACTCAACACAAGAGTTGGGTTCGTCTAGGACAGGTACAGAAAAAATAATGGACCATATTGATGCATCTTGCGTGGTACTTGTGCATTTATTCCGGATTTGCATACCAACCAGCTTTTGAATAAAGAAAGGAAAAAGAGTAAAAAAGAGAAAAAAGAAAAAGTAAAAAGAGAGAGGATAATTTACAGTTTGTGGGGTGAGGAAGGAATTTACCTATTTCAAATACCACTATGAAATGATGCCGAAATTTTCAAAAACAAAAACAAACAAAAAAAGGAGGGTTTGTTTTCAAAAATAAAGGAAAAAATAGAAAGGTATTTTATTTACAAAAATAGAAGTTGATTTTTAATTCTGTCAGAATTTCTCGAACTATGCTAGTTTGATTCTCACAGGGCATGAGATATGTAGTGAACCCCCATCGGACCTACTTTAATTTTTTTGCAAAAAAATAGCCAAAAAAGAACCAAATTTTGTTTGTGATTAGTAAATAAAACAGTTATCTCAAAATTAGCCGGGTGTCCGCAAAAGGGCACAGGAAGGCTGTTTTTGCAAGAACAGCCGCATTGGATTATTTTTCTCATTTTGGCTGGTGGCAGGAACAGCCTTAAAATCTTCCCTCGGAAGTGCTAAAAGGTTGTATTTGCAAAGCCTGAGTTTTATTTTTAAATATGGTAATTTGAAAAAAATCACTTTTGTTTTTGAATCCAATAAATCATGATTTTGCTTAATCATCCTAATAAATGTTCAGAATGAGGACGAATAAAAATTTTCCAATAACAGTCATGAACAAGATCTCTTTGCAGGTGCACATATGGTGGAGATTTAGGTAGGTTGGGGAAAAACAAGTTCAATGTGCACTTGGGAGGACTCACGGGTTGTTGAAAATTAATCCTAGAGGAGATATCATAAAGGTATTGGTTACTTTCTGGGACCCGACCTACAACGTATTTTATTTCCCGGACTTTGAACTCACCTAACCCTGAAAGAAATAGTAGGATATATCGGGAGCCCCAAAATCTCTCTGAGACATTAGTATTTGATTGTGCCAAGTACCGTCGTTGTACACAAATTCTTGGATTCCCTAAAGATAAACAGGGGGATTCACAATCCAGATCTGTCAGCTGGTTTCTGTATTCCACAGTTTATATACCAAAGATATGGTTATATAAGGGGGGTTTAACGACCTAGAAAATAAAATTTGTAGCAAGAAAAACCGACTCAAATGGGAGGAACACCGGTGTTTCGCATTTATGGCATTCTTCCTGAGCTTCTTGGTGCATTCATGGATAGACAGGAATATTGATATACGGATAGCATGGGTTGTCAGCATTTTGCTCACTCCGGCGAAGGGCACCCTCGCACCTATGATATTAGCTGAAATCTTCTGTTCCCTCACACCCTGTAAAGCCGAACGAGATTTCTTTGAAGGATGTAATTTGCTGTTACAGATACAGATGGTTGAACAGTTGTTCCATCGACCTCAATTCATGAGTTATGGGTCATTGGAAAAGAGCTACATAGAGGAATTTTATGCCAAAATTGATGGGTTTAGGTTAACATAGGGGGCTAAAAAATAGGTATCATATCTCCGGACCATAAGTGCAAGTCAGATAGAGTGGATGTTCGGGTTGCTCCCCATTGATGAAATTATATATATGCCAGCTACCATACCTAATTTTCTTTTAATAGGTCTCCGGAGCATTCAACCTTATGCTCCGTACAGGGTGCTGAGATAGTTAGGGAGGTTCCAAATGGTTCCCATGGATGAAGACATTAGTCGCCATGGGGTCGAGATTGGTCCCAATGGTCAGTTTCACGAAGCAGCAGTCCGCTAGATTTGGAGCAAATGTTAGTACTTCATGGAGAAAAATTGAATACGAGACTTGTCTAAAGCAGAGGTTGCACCACGGTACATGACTTGGTATAAAAAGGAAAGAAAGTTAGGAAGGCCGGCTAAGAGGCCACCTCGTTAGGAGTTTGCTGAGGCGTTACAAGAATAATTGAATTGGTTGGCCAAAAAAAATAAATACAGGGCCACAATAGGGAAATTGGAAAAGCAAGTCAAAGACCTTCAATTCGAGAATGGTTTGCAAGCTTCAGCAGACGAGGGGAAAGGAAAAGACTAGCCAAAGAAAACGAAGCTTTGATAGCCCAAATTCAGAAAATGAAAATAGCCTTAGAGAATCCCGCTAGAAGTGCGAAGGATGAAAAACTCATAGACAATCTGAGGCAGAAAGTAGGAGAATATGGTTTTGACTTGAACAAAGCAGTGGGTGAACTGGTCAGAGCCCAGAAACAATTGGCCAAAAATGCAGAGGAGTGAGCACGCATGATTAGACAATTAAAAGAAATGAATGACAACGAGGTTGCGGGGTTGAGGAAGAGGGTCATCATGGTTGAAAAAAAAATGTGCAAGCAAGCAAAGGACTTCAAGGCTGAAAGAGAGAATTTTTATACAACAATAGCTTTGTTGGAGAGATATTTGCAACAATTCCAAGACTAAATCATGTAGCTGAACAAACTTTAGTGGCCGTGGCCCATCAAATTGGACGATTGTTGCAAGAAAAAGGTGCTATAAGAGAGAGGGCACGGATGATCACTGATTACATCACCATAAAGTGTAGCCACTATGAAGATATGACAAGATCCATGTTTTTTGCTACCGCCATGACCTTTGTTCATCAAGTGATGGAAGACCTCCACCACCTCCAAGGGGATTTAGCACACAGGCCTACAGCGAGACTGAATGACGTCCTGCAGGCCCAGAAGCATTATAAGCCTTAATGTATTCATGATTTTCAAAGTTGTTCCATTTTAGAAGTCTATATTTTTTTCTATTTTGAGTTTGTAGTAGGTTGTCAAGTCAGTTATTATCATCTGTCTGTCCAATTCTGTTGGTACCGTTTGAGTCAGAGTTTGTTGATTTCTTTTATTAAAGTCTGTTAGTAGTTGTATTCAAGTGTTTTATTTTATGAAAATTGAAAATTTTCAAAATATTTTTCGTATTTATTTGCTAGAACTATTGTCGGTGTAATTCATTCTGGGTCATAATACCTAGGCAATCTCCATAGGATTCGACCAAACCAAAATAAGAAAAGAAGAAAGGAAAAAAGAGAGAAAATCATGAGAGAAATAGTGGTAAAATAAAAGAGAGAATAATGAAATAGAAGAAGGTAGGGAAAATAAGTTGAGCAAAAGAAAAAGGGAAAAAGGAAACATGAGAGAAAAGAAACGCGGTATAGGATAAAAGTTGGGAGGACGCAAGCAGCCAATCCATGTGCATAATAGAAACCGGTAACTACTTAGGTGCGGTCATCCCCGAATATGTGGCTACCTATGTGTTGAAGCCTAACCCTAACAAGTTTTGGTGTTGCTTTGCCATATCCAGACAGGTGGTTAGATATTGCAGCATTCTAGCAACTCACTCCTATAACACTCGGTCCAAAAGCAAGCTGACTATGGCCAACCAAGAAACCGACGGAAGTATCATTGATCCCCAAAACAAGGTAGAAGAGTTGGATGTTAACTCAATAAAAGAAGAGATGTACAAACTAAAGCATCAGATGGTTGAAATGTATCAGGCATGAGTGAGAGGGCAGCCACCACCAGCTTATCCTGCTAACCCGACCTTCATCCCATAATTAGCCCAGTCACATGACCACCCTGCCACTGATCCTCCCCCAAGCTTCCCCATCTACCCACAACACCAGGGTACAACTTCTCATGCACCCCCAGCTCCACCACCCAAAGCTGTTCACCATCCCCCTCCACCAGTTTCTCCCATTATGTGGTACCTCCGCCCGCCACACTCCACAAATCATCCTGTGAGCCTTTGCTCCAAATGCATGACAATAATTATTAGCCACTAGAAACCACCTTCAAAGGTCACTAACCGTACTCTTATGCTTCATTTATTGAAATCCCTGTTAAGGCTGAAAAACCAGTAAAAATCCTGAGTAAGAGGAGGTGCTCAGGAAAGTTAAAAGATTAGAGCAATCGTTCAGAGATATGCGAGGGTTGAGAGGTCTAGTGAGTATGGAATTCAAAGACCTTTGTTTGTTCCCAGATGTACAATTACCTCCAGGCATTAAGATTTCCAAGTTTGAATTAGATGAGGGGCATGGTGATCCAATGGCACACTTAAGGGGTTTCTGTAGCAAGATGAAAGGGGCAGGTGGAAAGAATGAATTCCTGAAGGCATACTTCAGTAAAAACTTGAGTGGTTGAGCACTGGAATGGTACACCCGACAAGATCATGCTCGGTTATACACATGGGACAATCTATCACAAGCATTTACCTGTCATTTTCAGTATAATCTTGAAATTATTCCGGATCGCTTGTCTTTGACAAAACTCGAAAAGGAGCACAATGAGAGCTTTAGAGAACATGGCTTCCATTGGAGGGAGCAGGCAGCATGGGTTGATGCACCAATGAAGGAAATGAAATGGTAGATTACTTCATGGAAGCTTTGGATCCTACATATTTTTGTCACTTGGTATCGACAGTGGGTAAATCCTTCAATGAGGTGGTAAAAATAGGGAGTATGGTCGAAGAGGGACCTAAATCCAACAAGATTATAAGCTATTCAGCAATCAAGGCAACCACCCAGGCTATCCAAAATGGGACTGGGGGAGCAACTGGAAAGAAGAAGAAGGAGGAGGTAGCAACAATTGACTCAGGAACATGGTTCGGGCCCCGCGGCCTATCCCATAACAACCATCCCTGACATCATCGTCAAACCTATCCACACACTCAATATAGTCCACCACAATAGTATTACCCACCTCTTGATCCCCATTTTTCCGTCCATCAAGCACAAACATAAACTAAACTTCCCGCCCAAGCACAATGGCGTGCGCCAACCCCACAAAACAATTACCCAGTTCTACAAAATAACTACCCTCCATGAGCCTACCAAAAACTCCCAAGACTAGCTTTCAAGGACAACCAAGTTTTAAAAACTACAAGAATGCAGACGAGGAAAACCTGCACTCCACAGGAATAGTCATACACCAGCTTATTCCACAGATTGAGACAGTTAGATAGGTTAAGGCCGATTGAAGCAAAATTGCCAAATCCTCCTCCAAGGAATTTGGACTATTCTGTCAATTGTGGGTATTTTTCTGGTGCCCCAGAACATGACATTGAGAAATATTGGCATCTGAATTGTGCTACTCAAGAACTCATTGATTCACATCGGCTTGAGGTGCAAACTCCGGAAGCACCCAATATTAATCAAAACCCAATGCCTGCTCATCAAGAGAAAAATATGATTCAGATAGTGCACATAGAGGGAGAGCCCAAAAAGCCTTCACAAACTGTCATGATGATCTGAGCCAATGAAAGGAAGACGGTTGAGAAATTAGTAAGGGAGATGTCGACACTTAAATTGAGTGGAGAAAGCAGTGAGCCTTTTGTTGTATTTAATAAGAAATCCCCGAAAGACGGGATGGTGAGACAAGAAATGCAACAGTGGTTGTACTAGGGATGGCCCGCAAGCCTATGGTTGCTGTAGAAGGCGCTCGCCCAGAGCCTGTCATTATCAAATCTCTAACTCAGCTTCCAATGATCAGCAGTAAGGCCGTACCCTGGAATTATGACCAAGTAACAGTGACTTACAAAGGGAAAGAGGTTAGAGAAAAAGTTTGTCAGACATACGGATAGACCCGATCGCGGAGGTGCTTTGCCCCCGAAAAATGGAGAAAATCAATACCAACCAAGGATAATTCTGTGCTGGTGAAGAAAACCGTGAATGAAGAGGAGGCAGAAGAGTTTCTGAAGAAGATTAAAATGCAGGATTATTCTATTGTAGAACAATTGAGAAAGACGTCTGCTCAAATCTCGTTGTTATCATTGTTGATTCGTTCGGACGAGCACCGTTGAACGTTGATGAAGATCCTGAACGAGGCCCACGTTTCTGATAAAATCAAGTCAATCACTTGGAGAAGATAGCCAATAAGATTTTTGAGGTGAACAGAGTCACTTTTTCGATGATAAATTACCAATAGAGGGCACCGAGCATAGTAGAGCATCTATCTCACAGTGAAGTGCAAGGATACTATAGTTACTCGAGTATTGGTCGATAACAGTTCATGCGCAAATATTTTCCCTCTTTCTTCGTTGAACAAGTTAAACGTGGATGATGAAAGAATTCACAAGAACGACATTTGTGTGCGAGGGTTTGATGGTGGGGGAAAAGATTTAAGGTGACATAGTACTCGAGCTGAAAATCGAACCAGTTGATTTTACCATGGAATTCCAATGGTTGGATGTGGCTGTCTCTTGCAACCTGCTGTTGGGACGACCATGGATCCATACTGCTAGAGCAGTTCCCTCTACTTTGCATCAAATGGTGAAATTTGAACGGGATCAACAAGAAATAGTTGTGCACGGTGAGGACCATTGTATGCTTATAGTGATGCTATTGTACCATTCATTGAGGTAGATAATGAAAAGGGGCCCTGGGTATATCTGATTCATGACACGATGTCAGTGAGAAAAGTTTCAGAAGAAGAGTGTGTTCCAACGCCAAAGCTTGTTGCTGCGTAAGTCATGGTGGCTGTTGAAATGTTGAAGAACGTGGTTGTTCTAGGAAAGTCTTTGAGGGAGTCACTTCAGGGTATCATACAACCAGTATCTCTCCTATGAACATGGACACCTTTTGTTTGGGGTTCAAGCCTACAATTGTAGATATAAAGAGAGACAGAAAGATGAGAAAGAAAGAATGGGCCCTCCCCAAGCCTCTGCCTCGTCTCTTCAAATCATTTGTGAAGCCTGGCAGTAAGAAGGGCCTAACAACCACAAGTTCTTATTCTGTGGTTGATCTGGATAAGGAATTGATTGAAAGGTTTTAGAAGTTGTTCGAAAATGTGAATGTGGTAGAACCCGGAGAAGGACTCTAGCAAGGTAGATGTGAAATTTGTTGGGCCTCGTGCAAATATCAACAATAAGGAAGCTACTCCTCTCTCGACCAGGAAAGAGTTTTTGTAGTTTGCTTTGATTTTTCTTTCAACTTCTCTGGATTATTCCAGTTTTGTGATTCGGAGTCTATGCTGCATCTGTTTGGTTGTGTAAAACCTTGTTATCTTTTAATTTCAATGAAATGCAATTTCCCTTTTCGTTAGTGCTGATAGTTTTCATTTTTCTTTGCTTTTCTTTTCCTTTCTTGTACAACTATTTTTATGCTGGCTCCAATGATATGACATGCATAAGGACTCTTCGACCCAGTCTTGAAAGCCAGTCTAATTCAGAAGTAATAATTCAAGAGATATAATAAAAGGATGGACCAGAATATGATGAGGAAATGGCGTTTGAGCAAATTAGTAAAGAGTTAAGCCACTTTGAGGAAAAATCCAAGCGAAACCTTAGCGGTACAGAATAAATTAATCTAGGGGACCCGGATAATATCAGAGAAACCAAAATAAGTGTCCATCTTGAGCCGTAGCTTAGGGAAGAAATAATCGAAGCACAGCTTGAATACAAAGATCTTTTTGCATTGTACTCTGAAGATATGCCAAGGATGAGCACTGACTTGGTGGTATACAAATTGCCTACAGATCCAGCCTGCGCTCCTGTCAAACAAAAGTTGAGGAAGTTTAAAATTGGTGTGAGCGTAAAGATTAAAGAGGAATATACCAAGCAGTTTGAAGCAAAGGTCATTCGAGTCACACGATACCCCACTTGGTTAACCAATGTCATGCCTGTGCCAAAGAAGGATGGTAAAACCAGGGTGTATGTCGATTATTGTGACCTCAAAAATGTGAGCCCAAAGGATAACTTCCCTCTACCAAACATCTATATATTGATTGACAATTGTGCAAAAATGAGATTGGTTCATTCGTAGATTGTTACGCAGGATATCACCAGATTTTGATGGATGAGGAAGATGCGGAGAAGACAACATTCATCACACTATGGGGAACATACTGCTACAGGATCAAGCTCTTTGTTCTGAATAATGCTGGGGTAACCTATATTAGGGCGATAACAACCATATTCCACGATATGATATATAAAGAGATTGAGGTCTATATGGATGATGTAGTTGTGAAACCTAGGAAGCAGGCTGACCATGTCCTGCACATGTACAATCTCAAACTAAAACCTGAGAAATGCGTATTTGGTGTGCCATCAGGGAAGTTTCTAGGATTCATAGTCAGCTGCCAAAGCATTGAGCTATATCCATAGAAGATCTAAGCCATACAAGAATCGCCGCCCCAAGGAAAAAAACAAAGGTGATGATTCTATTAGGGAGTTTGAATTACATCAGTAGATTTATTGCTCAGCTCATGACGACTTGTAAGCCCATCATTAAGCTATTTAACGGATGTCGCAGTCAAATGGATGGGGGAATGCCAGGAGGCTTTTGACAAAATAAAAGGGTAACTATCGAACCCAACGGTATTGGTCCAACGGAACCAGGCAGGCCATTGATCTTATATCTGACAGTCTTGGACAACTCATTTAGATGTGTGTTGGGTCAGCACGATGTCACCGAGAGGAAGGAGCAGGCCATATACTACCTTTGGCAAGAAATTCACAACTTATGAGGATAAGTAAATCTTGAAAGGATGTGCTATGCCCTAACTTGGGTAGCACAAAAGTTGAATCACTACCTGACATCATATACTACTTACCTCATCTCATGCCTGGACCCGTTGAAATACATCTTTCAAAAGCCTATGCCCACGGGGAGGCTTGCAAAACTGCAAATCTTGATCACCGAGTTCAACATTGTCTACGTGACTAGGACTGCAATGAAAGTGTAGGCATTGGTTAATCATCTGGCCGAAAATCCGTTGGATGAAGAATATGAACCTTTAAAGACATACTTCCCAGGCAAGGATTTAATGCATATTGATGAAGGGGAGCAGAGCAAGAAGCAAGGATGGAAATTGTTTTTCTATGGGGCCGCCAACATGAAAGGTGTCGGGATAGGAGCAATACTCATTTTGAGGTTAGCTGCAGACTGGATGTCCAGGAAGTCTTGATCTTGGGGGACTTGGACCTTCTGGTGCACCAAATTCAAGAGGATTGGGAAACACGAGATTTGAAGTTCATACCATACCGAAAAAGCTTGTATGGTCTTTGTCAACGGTTCTGATCAGTAGAGTTTAGGCATATCCCAAGAATTGACAACGAGGTTGTTGATGCCTTGGCCACTTTCGCGTCAATGTTGCATCATCCAGATAAGGCTTATGTTGACCAGCTGCTTATCTAAGTCCGTGATCAACATGCTTACTGCAACGTGGTGGAAGAGGAGCTTGATGGTGAGCCTTGGTTTCATGAAATCAAAGAATATATCAGTATTGGGGTGTACCCGGTACAAGCCACAAGTGACCAAAAGAGAACAATTCAACGCTTATAAAGCTGGGTTTTCTTCAGTTGAGGGATGTTATACAAAAGAACACCAGATCTTTGGTTGTTGAGATGTATATATGCAAGACAGGCCATAACCATCATGACCGAGGTACATTCTGGAGTTTGCTGACCTCATATGAGTGGGTATGTTTTGGAAATAAAGATCCTCTAGTTAGGTTATTATTGGCTCACCATGGAGCGAGATTGTATAAGTTTCGTGCGCAAATGTGATCAATGTCAGCTGCATGGAGACTTGATTCACTTCCCGCCGTCTGAATTACATAAAATGTACGCACCATGGGGCATGGATGTTATCGGGCCCATTGAGGCAGCAGCTTCCAATGGACACAAGTTCATCCTAGTTACTATTGATTATTTCACCAAGTGGGTCGAAGCTAAAACTTTCAAGGAAGTGACCAAGGAAGCCGTGTTCGACTTTGTGCATTCAAATATCATTTGCCGGTTTGGAATCCCGAAGATAATCATCACTAAAAATGGATCAAATCTCAACACTCAGTTGATGAAAGAGGTATGCAGCAGTTTAAAATTACACATTGCAACGCCACCCCATACCGCCCCAAGGAGAATGGAGAAGTTGAGGCAGCCAACAAGAATATAAAGAAGATACTGTGAAAAATGGTGGAAGGATCCACGCAATGGCATGAGAAGCTACCCTTCGCATTGTTAGGCTATCTCACTACTGTTGTCACTTCAGTAGAGGCAACTCCATACTTGTTGGTGTATGGCACAGAAGCAATAATACCGGTAGAAATTTAAATCCCGTCCCTCCGGGTTGTTGCCGAAGCAGAAATCGATGATGATGAGTGGATCAAATTCTGCCTAGAGCAATTGAATCTGATTGATGAGAAAAGATTAGGAACGGTGTGTCACGGCCAATTGTATCAACAGAGAATGGCCAGAGCATATAACAAAAAGGTTTGCCCAATAAGGTTTGAAGTGGATCAGTTGGTATTGAAGCACATCCTCCCTTACCGGGCACAGGCAAAGGGCAAGTTCGCCCCAAATTGGCAAGGGTCGTTCATCGTGTCAAGAGTATTGTCTAACAGAGCATTGTATCTAACAGATGAAGAAGTCACATGCGTAGTAATGTCCATCAATTTTGATACATTTAAGAGATATTATGTATGAGTTTCTTCAATTAAATCATATTTATGTTTTGGATATTGAAATGACGAAGTCATTTTATTCGTCTATTTAAACACTTTATCCTTTCTTAACCCTTTTAAGATCTAATTATTTTCTTTCATACCCCTCTTTCGGAATCAGTAACAAAACCAGAAATGCAACTGTGAGAAATGAAAAAGAAGAGAAAAAAAAAAAAGATAACACAACAACAAAACAACAAAACAATAAAAGAAAAGAGGAAGAAACAAAATAAGGCAAAGAAGAAAAGAGAAAACTACAACAACAAAGGAATCTGATAAAATACGTTTGACCTGATTCCTTTTAAGGATAGGTAGGCAAGATCAGGGTTTGGTCACATTAAAATAAGAATCTAAAGGCCCCAAACAAGAAACTAGGAAGAAGTTGTGGTTGTTGTAAGAAAATTTGATTCTGAAAGTTGTAATTTTTGGAACCCATTTGAATTATTTTGAGCCTTTAATACCCTTTCTTTCTAACCATATCCAAGCCTGCATTACGGTCCAAAGAAAGACATTTCGATCTGTCATTAAGAAAGTCCAAGTCAAGCAAGAATAGGTGATTCATGCTCGGGGCAACACTCTTGTTTGAGCAAGAAAAGAAGGAAATAAGAGAGTATTATTAGTCAAAACCCTTACGGACACCGTAAGGCGACAAGAGCCGAGAGAAATGATAATGAGAGAGTCTTATCGGTAAAAACTCTCACGGGCACCATAAGGAAAAGGCAAGTTGAGAAATGAACAACTGGAAAATGGATGTTGGTGGAAATCTATTCAGAACACTGCAAGATAAGCAAGGTCAGGGTTTGGTAAAAAACATTGGAGTTAAGGAAGGGCACAACAACAAAGCATGGAAAATGAAGGCTGAACGTTTGGACAGACTAGGTCGACTAAGCTGAAGTGCATGTCCTGATCTTGGGAACCAGCTGTTCCTCCACAGATAAGTTTCTCCTCTTTTCCCCTGAGTAGTCACCCAATTCAGAATTCTTTTATTCTAAAACAAAACAACTCAGAGTCGGTGCATTTCATTTTCTTTCGGGTGTCCATTCTTCTAAGATATTTTGAGAATCAATTTTGTTGAAGCAAGAAGAAGAAAAATTTCGAAGCTTACTACCAGCTCCCCAAATAGCAAAGCACATGCCGGCTAAAACATAACAAAGGCAGCACAAGTTAAAGTGGCAAAGGGAATAATCGATAACAGTTTCGTAATGAACTGATTCGGTAATTTCGAGAAGGAGGTAAATATTCTTGCAAGAGGGTCAAGAAGGTAATGCAACGTTGGGTATAGAACACTCAGTTCATCTAAGGCCACCAGATTTAAGGGTAAGCTGACAAAACAGGCGGATCACAGTTAGTTCGTGAAAGTTTACCACAACGGAGAGTGACAGCAGGATAACCATTTTTAGAAAAAAATGTTGTAAGCTAACCACCACCTTTCAAATTGACAAGATTTTCTTTGATTGAAACAGGGGCAGAAAATTTCGAAGATATCAGGCAGGTCCTCCATATAAAAAGCAAGCACCTGGTAGGTATGACTGTGAACTTCAGGACCCTCATGGAAAATGTGACTCAGTTTAAAAGTCAAACAGTCACGGGAAACATGATCTGGCATAATCATCCCAATAGGAGTCGTCAAGACACTCCTAGATAATGGGACATAACTTTAATTAGCAACCCTCAGCAGAGACAATGGTGAGTTACAATCAGCATTTAATTTGAAATTCTCAGGACCCTCCTGGAAAATGGGACCTATATAAAGGTGGGAGACAATCATGAATATCAAAGAACATAAAGTGACTTGAAAGAGATAGGACTCACATATGAATTGTCAGGACCCTCCTAAATAATGGGATGCAACTATAATTAGAAATCCGAAGCATAGACAATCGACAGTTTAAAACTTGTATTTAATTTGGAATTCTCAAAACCCTCCTGGATAATGGGACCTAACTTGAAATTCTCAGGACCCTCTTAGAGAATGGGTTTTAATATTAAAAATGTTTTCAAGACCCGCCTGGATAATGAGATTTAATTGTAGAAGCTTTCAGGACCCTCCCGGATAATGGGTCGTAGCTCTAAATACTAATCCCCAACAGACATGATTTGGATTTAAAATTGGTCTTAATTAGGAGTTGTTAGGACCCGCCTGGATAATGGGACGCAACTTTAATATTCTCTAAGATAAGAACACAGAGGGAAAGTAATACTTCTAGAAGCACAACCTAGTTTTAGATTTGTCGTTAGTTAAGAATTGTCAAGACCCTACTGGATAATGGGATATAACATCAATTACCGGTCCCCGGTAGGTATAACTTAGATTTATAACTGTCATTTAATTAAGAGTTGTCAGGACCCTCCTGGATAATGGGACTTAACTCTTAAATTTTCAGAGATATTTGGTAACAAGATTTAAGTAACACTCATAAATGCTCCCAGCACCAGACTAGAGCAGTATAATTTCTTTCGTATTGTTTATTTTGTTGTAATCAGATTTAAAGGCAGCAGTTTCAGGAAATACATTTCAAGTTTTAGTATATGGTAATCAAGCTCCCACCTGGAGAACAAGGAATGCATTGCAAGTTTCAAGTTTTTGCAATAAGGCGCCCACCTAGATAACAAGGGAATATATACATTTCAAATTTTGGTAATCAGGCGCCCACCTGGAGAATACGGGAATATGTTTCAGGTTTTAGTTTTTGGTAATCAGGCGCCACCAGGAGAACAAGGGAATAAATTTCAAGTTTCAAATTTTTGCAATAAGCGCCCACCTGGATAACAAGAGAATACATTTCAAGTTTTAATTTTGGTAATCAGGCGTCCACCTGGAGAACAAGGGAATACATTTCAAGTTTCAAGTTTTGCCAATTAGGCGCCCACCTGGATAACAAGGGAATATCACAAGTATTAGTTTTTGGTAATCAGTCGCCCACCTGGAGTATAAGAGAATACATTTCAAGTTTCAAGTTTTTGCAATCACGCACCCACTTGGATAACAAGGGAATGCATTTCAAGTTTTGGTTCTTGGTAATCTGGCGCCCACCTGGAGAATAAGGGAATACATTTCAAGTTTCAAGTTTCTGCAATCAGGCGCCTACCTGGATAACAAAGGAATACATTTCAAGTTTTTGTTTTTGGTAATCAGGCGCTCACTTGGAGAACAAGGGAATACATTCAAGTTTTGACAATCAGGCGCCCACCTTGAGAACAAGGGAATACAATGCAAGTCCAACAACCATGCATCAACATGGAGAAAAAGAAACATAGCAACAAGGCTATAAGGAGTTTCACCGGGAGAATGCAAGACAACAAAGCCACAAGGGTTTCACAGGAAGATATACAAGGTAACAAGGTGACAAGGATCGGGATCAAGTTTGAAGACATAGATAGGTTCTTTTGTAATCCTAGTCTAACTTCTTTTTATTTTTGCACGGTGTAATAAGGGGTCTAGCAAGCAGTAGTAGCAGCAACAACAACAATGAGATCACGGCTTTGGTAGTCCCAGCTACCAAACACTCCTGAACTACACAGACCTGATTCCTTTTCAGCCGAGAATATGTAGGCAACCTCCGAAACAGAGTGCGGCCAAACTTTCCAAATATTCTTCTCATGGAGTATTTGAACGAGCAAAAATCGCTCGTATACACACACTTATCTTTGCACGAAAACTCTTCGTGTTTCTGGTCAAAAAGGGGCAGTTGTGAGCATGTAATTTTTGTGATACACGAATTACCCCTATAAATTCCAACAAAATAATTTCTTTTGTTTATTTGAAATTTTACAGATTTTTATGGCATTTTTCGTTAATTGTTTGCATTTTAAGTTTGTGCATTTTAATTAGTAAAAAATACAAAATATGATACATGTGAATTTAGAAGTTGATTTGACTTTTTCAAGAATTACTTAGCCATTAGTCATTTTATAAAAAGGAAAAAGAAAAAATCGTTTAATTTGCACTTTTAATTTTAATTTTTGATTTTAGGTAGATTTTCTATTATTTTTTTAATTATTTGTTGTAATTATTATGTAGGATTAATTATTTTTTTAATAGGTTAAGTGAGAATTTATATTTAAATTTAGATTTATGTTAAGTTTGAAAATGAAAAAGAAAAAAAAGAAGAAAGAAAAAGAAACCTGAAAATTAAAAAAATTGAGAATAAAAAACAATTGGGCCAATTCCCATCCCAAAAAACCCCCTAACTCGGTCCAATTCCTGCCCCCACAACCCGGTCCAGTCCCCCCCAATACAAAATGACGACGTTTTTTTTGGATCAATCTCAACCGTCTAGGATTCAAGATCCAGTGGCTGAGAACTGATGAGTACTTATATATATATATATATATATATATATATATATATATATATATATATATATATATATATATATATATATATATATATATATGTCCAAAGCCTACCCCACCTCCAAAATCCTCGTTGCTAACCACCCCAAGTAAACCCTAGAGACACCCTCCCGCTTCTGCCGTCCACCGCCACGAGCCACATGCCGAAAACTGCCTCCGCCGGTGACAGAGCTCCATTAGCTACCAATATAACACCCTCGCTTTCCCCCTCTACTCTTTCCAAATCTCCAAACATCCGCCTTAATAAAAAAGCCAAACCCCTTTAATATAAGCAAAAAGTACTGGCTCCTCCGCCAGACACGACTGCACTGCCACCAATCCACCCCCAAAATAACGCCAAAGGATCCGCGTCTCTGCCTCATCCCAAATCTGCACTCATAATCCTTCAAACATCCTTGTATCTCTTTGAATTTCAAATTAAAATTTGAGTTCAGTGCCGGTTCTTGGGTCATGACCTTTCCTGGGACATCAATGAGTTAAAACCCATGCTAATCAACCATTCTATGTGGGAATGAGAGATTAGCATGAATTTTGGCTCATTTCGAGGTTCATCTGCCCCATGCAAAATCAGTTGATTTGTCATATCGTTTAAGGTAAGTGATACAGTCATGTTTTGGTTTTTATTTCATCTTGTGAGTCGAATTAGTTTCAGTATAATTAAAATCAGTAGGTTTCATATTTACGTTTTGCTTAATTTCAATCATGTAATTAGATTAGTGCTTTGTTAGAGTTTGTATTTTGTCTAATTTGGGATTCCTGCTCAATTGAGTCAGGCTTCATAGCTACATTAGGTTTTCTATTAGCTTTTTTATAAATGGTAATTTAGGCAATTGGAGAAGGGAATATTGCAATAACAGAATAGGAAGTCCCTAGAAGCTTCTAGCAAGGGCCTTTAAGTAAATTTCTTGGTTAACTTGTTCCATAAGTAAAAAACTAAGGGATTAAAAGTGAAGTAAAAATTTAAAGGGTGCCCTAGTTTGCTGCCTAGCATTCTTTCTTACTTTAGAAGGCAGAGATTAAGAATTGAAAATTCCAAAGCTCTAGACGACTAGAATTTAGGCTAAAAAACACTGTTCCATCGAGGATAATAAAGGAAAAAAGTGTTTTCAGGAGATGAAGTTCAGAAAATTTTTTGAGAGATTTAAGGGATAAAAATAGAGAAAAAAACAAAAACGTCTAAATCTGAATAGGAAGACACTAATTAAATTTTTATGATCTAAAACCTAGAGTTACTGAATACTGCTGATCATCTTTAGGGTAAAAAATGGATTAAGTTGGGATTCTGAAAGTGCTGGTTCAAGTTCGTTTTCTGCTATCTTTATTGTTCCATTGGATGATTTAAAGCTATTTTTGTTGGGGATTTCGTATTGCTGGGTCTGTTGCTGTTTTTTCCTGTTGCTGAATTTTGTTTTCTTTGCTTCCCTTTTCCAGGTATCTTATTTAAATCCCTAGATTGCGAAAATGAGTTAAATATGTATATGTGTTGGAGTTGATGCCTCAATCGAGTTTAATTTATAACCTCTTATGTAATTTTAGATCTTTGAGTCATTACGTTGTGATTCCAATTATTAGATGTTAAATTCACTTAAATGCAAATTTTGGATTTTCAATGAATTTGCCAATTATGGACAGTAAGTAGTAGTTATTCTTCAATTAGAATATTATGGAATATATACCTGTTGAAACACTTGATTATGTTGGGCTAGTTGGTTTGGTCGATCCGTGTATTTTCAACCACATATGGCAATATGGGGATTAGGTCCAAGTTCAAGAAAATTGAAAGTTAAATCTCCATGTTTCTATCTGCAGGTGGTCACGGTAATTCAATATCATGATTAGATATATTAATGTTTGGAATGTGACTTGCAAACTCTGCTTGTGTTATTGAAATCCCAAATGCATATTGGTGTTTAATGTTATGATTGAGTCAAAAATGGTAAAAAGGCCCTATAACAAATGACCTGAGCTACAAGAACTATTTGGGTTTTTGAAGCCCATCCAATTATGGCCATCTAACTTCCAAGTCCTTGGTCGAGTTCTTTGCTTTGTCACTACCATATAACATGTCAAGTCTCTTTGGTTCCTATTCTATTAACTCGTTAGACTTGGTGTTTTAACTATGCTTGTTAAAAGAACTCTGTTAGCATACCATTTAATAGTACATTTCATTTCCTTCAAGCATTGCTTTGATTAGATTGTGTTCTTATTGGAATTCATATTAAAGGTGTCAACCGGGCCGGGTTGACCCGGGACCGGCACGGACCGGCCCGGTCAAAACCGGCCCGGACCGGACCGGTTTAGCGCGGGGGGAGGGGGGGGGGCCGGGCTGGGTTAGGGGGGGGAAGGGGGTTGGGACGTAAGGCCTTACCGGGCAATTAACCCGGACCGGCCCGGCCCGGGAAGAGAAATACCGGGCGAACCGGCCAACCCGGACCGGCCCGGACCGGTTATAACGGTAAAATTTGTTTTTTTTTAAAAAAAAAAATTTTTTTTAACTGCTGGGGCCCACTTGCTACAAATATAGATTTCCAATAACAGAAGTTGCTAATGCACATTGTACTGATCCTAGGCGTATGTTAACCGGTGATACCTGGGAGGTCATTAGTGATGTGATTAAATTTTTACATAAATTTTATACTGCTACTGTTGTGTTTTCTGGGGCATATTACCCAACTATTACTTTGGCTTTAGTGATGTGAACTGCAATTTTACTTGCAGAAGCAAAAGGAGCCTCGCACCAAGGAATTTTCACCGTTAGGCTGGTGGCAGGAAAATTCAAAGCAATTTCCCGTTCTTTACGCTATGGCGCGGGATGTCCTGAATGTCCCAATTTCCACTGTTGCATCCGAGAGTGCATTTAGCCAAGCAAGACAACAACTTGGAGACACGCGGCACTCATTGGGAAGCAATGCTTTGGAAGTCTTAGTGTGTCTAAGAGATTGGATAAGATCTGAACGAAGAAATCAAGGAAAGGAAGATCTTGATAGCCCGGAAGACGAAGAACTTGGAGATATATTAACGCACAGAAACCCATCCGAATTTAACACTCCAGAAGAAGGTCCAGAGGTTCATATTAATATGGAAGAACTTGCTATTGCAATGCAAGCCATTTGATGTAAATTGTAAACTAATTATGATACATTTTAGTTTTTCAGTTTGAAATTTTGAATTTAAGAAATAAAGTAGCACTTGCAATAAGTGCAATTTTTTCCCCATCTTTTGTTGTGTTCATTCAATTATTACAAAGTATTAATATAACTTAATGTTTATACTATACGTAATTCAAAAAAAAAAAAAAAAGATAAACCCGGCCCGGCCCGGCCCGGCCCGGACCGGATCAACCCAGCCCAATTGCAACCCGCCCCCAATTGAACCCGGACCGGACCGGCCCGGACCCGGACGGGTCATAAAATTTGGACCCGGACCCGGCCCGGCCCACCCGTTGGTCACCTATGATTCATATGTAATGCATCTCTGAAAAGTAAAGGAGTTATTTTTCCAAGTAATTCCATAATCGCACCGGGTATGGGATCCTTGTTTCAGCGTGAGCTCGCGGTGAATTTAAGTATGTACTAATTCTGACAATTATGGGTATGATTTCCATGGCATGGCCGTGGCACCGTATGTACTAATTCTTAAAATTATGGGTATGATTTCCATGGCATGGCCGTGGCAACCAAATTCGAACTAGTTTAATATGAATAGCCTTAGTTTTTATTGAATTTAGATTCGAGGTGTGTCAATGCTAAATAAATTAATAATTGCATAGATCTCCTTTAATATTTTTAGAGCTCGAATGTACCATTTAGAAAATTCCGTGGTCCTCGCAGAGTTAAATAACGCGTAATTTGCTTTAGGCACGATAGTGAAATAATTTACCTTCCTAAATACGGGTGCGCATTTGTGTGACCCAAACCCAAATCTCAACATAATATAAAATGTGTTGCGAATTATGGGTGCATTTATGTGACGTGGTTTAAAATGTATTTAGGAACGATCTTCTTAAAATAAAATGAAAGCTGTTAAAAGTTAATATTAGCACATAGGTACAAAATGTATTAAAATCAGATAATTAAGCCAAATATGACAGTCGAGTGACCGTGCTTGAACCACAGAACTCAGGAATGCCTAACACTTTCTCCCGAGTTAACATAATTCCTTAGCCAGATTTCTGGCTCGCAGGCTGTATTACATAGTCAAACCTTCCTCGATTCGGGATTTTAAATTGGTGACTTGGGACACCATTAATTATTCAAAGTAGCGACTCTGAAACTCTAAATAAATAAATCATGTTTTGATTGTCCTCTGATTGGAAAAACACTATTATTAACGCCCTTTCCGGGGTGTAGTGGTAAACAAGGAGGTGTGACATCATTCATTATTTATTTTTATTACTCACTGGGTCAGAGTACTCACATTACTCCCTGCACCATGTGTGCAGATCCAGGTACCTCTGAGGTGTAGTGTGAGCTCTTCAGTAGTTTATTTTCTACACAAGTTATTGAGGTATCTGCACGGGCGTTCGCAGACCTCATTTTCTCCCTCTATCTTTTACATTTCCGCATTTTGATATATCTCTGTAGTAGACTTTGAAACCTTGTACTTAGAGGCTCAGACTTGTGATACTGGATCTAGTGGGCTATTATTGAGATGCTTTTCTGGTTTTCCGCAGATTTCACATATGCGGTTTAAACTTCTATTGTTATTAAATTGGCATTTAACTCTAATAGCTAATAAAGAATTCTATATTAAAGGGGCTGTGAGTGTCTGATGGTCGGGGTTACCTAGCATTGTGCTGGGCGCCATCAGGACCAGGGTTGGGGTCGTGACAAGATGGTATCAGAGCCTAGGTTACTTGGTCTCGCAAGTCATAAGCCAGTTTTGTAAGGTCTTGCGAATCGGTACGGAGACGTCTATATTCATCCTCGAGAGGCTACATAACCTTTAGGAAAACTTCATGTTCTTGGTATTCTTGCCGTGCGCCTTTGTTGCCCTGAGTACTACCGGATGAGGTGGATGACCACCAGTGCCACCCACTGAGACCAACAGAGGCAGTGGACGCAGTCATGGTCGTGGCAGAGGCAGAGCAACGAGGGAAACATATATTGATCCACCAGCTGCCCCAGCTCCTTATCAGACTCCAGAAGCAACAGTTCAGACACCAGCTGTGCCCATCGTGGTTCTGGGTCTACATGAGACCTTAGCTCAGATCTGATAGCCTGCACTAGCCTAGCTCAGGCAGTTTCAGCTACCACCACAGCAGCTACTTCACAGGTCGGGAGAGGCAATCAGACTCCCGCTGCTCGCACAACTGAGCAGGTAATGTAGGGATTACAGGCTCCAGAGGCACCTCTAGCTCAGCTGGTTACCCCCGTGCAGGAGTTTAGTGTTCCAGCTATGCCTGAGGATGAGCAATGTCTCTTTGAGAGGTTTGGTAGACTCAAGCCTCCGACGTTCAGTGGTGCCGAGGGCAATGATGCCCAGGGTTTTCTTGACAGGTGTCAGCGGATACTCCGTACAACAGGGATTCTTCAGTCTACTAGTGTGGTATTTACCAACTTTCAGTTTAGTGGGGCTACCTTCACTTGGTGTGAGGCGTATGAGAGGCGTAGGCTGGATGGTGCAGCACGCCTTACTTGGCAGGAGTTCTCCACTCACTTCTTGGAGAAGTATGGACCGTAGTCCCGCAGATAGGAGCTGCGTAGGCAATTCGCGTTGTTGACGCAAGGGTATATGACCGTGACCCAGTACAAGATGAGGTTTTCGGAGTTGGCTCGTCATGCCACGTGGATGATTTCGTCAGATTGTTAGAGGATTAGGAGATTTTTTGATGGCCTTAACTACCATCTCCGTATTTTTATGACTACAGAGAGATTATTGGGTGCCATGTTCGAGAAGGTGGTGGATATCGCTCATGAGATCGAGTCAGTTAGTCCTCGGGAGCAAGATGAGAGAGAGGACAAAAGGCCTCGAGGTTTCTGGTAGTTTTAGTGGCGCTTCCTTGAGAGGTCAGTCTCAGCAGGGTAGAGGTCGTTCTTTCAGGCATGCCCAGTCGGCCAGTCCAGAGAACAGAGGGGCATCTTTAGGTCATGTTCATCAGGGGTTACGCAGGGCCAGTCTTCAATTAGTGCCCTCCCAGCTCAGAGTTCATATCATGCCCCATCAGCTCAGGGTTCTTCTATGCCGAGCGCATTGTCTGGTCACTCCGATGCGAGGGGCTCCCATTAGTCCCATCTCTGGCACCGGGTAGTTTTTATGAGTGTGCAGAGTTTGGGCATATGAGGAGGCAGTGTCCTCGACTTCGTGGTGCTCAGTTCCAGAAAAGGGATCAGCCCTCGACTTTTGCTCCAGCTACTTCACCACCCGCCCAGCCAGCTAAGGGTGGGGGTCAGGCAGCTAGGGGTCACCCTACAGGGGTAGGCCATTCAGGCGATGGACAGGCTCGTTTCTATGATTTTCCAGGCAGGTCAGATGCTATTGGTTATGATTTTATCATCAGAGGTATTGTCTTAGTCTGCCATAGAGATGCCTCCATATTATTTGATCCTGGTTCCACCTATTCTTATGTGTCCTTATATTTTTCTTGCCATTTGGGCACTACCCAAGAGCTTCTTGCTTTGCATGTCATGTGTCTACCCCGGTGAGTGACACCGTTATTATAGAACGTGTGGATCGGTCATGTATTGTGACTATTGAGGGTCTGGAGACCCAAGTTGATCTATTGCTCCGGAGCATAGTGGACTTTGATGTTATTTTGGGCATGGATTGGTTATATCCGTGTCATGCTATTCTTGACTGTCATGCTAAGATAATTAATTTGGCTATGCCGGGTGTACCGAGGATCGAGTGGCGTGATATGACTGATTATGTTCCTAGTAGAGTGATTGTTTTTCTTGAAAGCCCAACGTACGGTTGGGAAGTGTTGTGTGTCATATCTAGTTTTTGTGCGAGATCTTGGAGCTATGACTCCTAGTATTGCTTCTTTCCCAGTTGTAAGGGATTTTCATGGAGTATTTCCTACAGACCTACGGGGCATGGCGCCGGACAGGGATATTGATTTTGCTATTGATCTGGTGCCAAGCACCAAGCACATTTCTATTCTGCCATATCGTATGGCACCAACAAAGTTGAAAGAGTTGAATAAGCAACTTCAGGAGCTCTTAGATTAGGGGTTCATTCGGCCTAGTGTGACAATGTGGGGTGCACCGGTTCTGTTTATGTAGAAGAAGGATGGCACAATGAGAATGTGCATTGATTACAGGCAACTGAACAAAGTAACAATGAAGAACAAGTATCACCTACCTCGATAGAGGATTTATTTGACTAGCTATAAGGAGCGAGGGTGTTTTCCAAGATTGATCTGCTTTCGGGCTATGACCAATTGAAGATCAGGGATTCAGATATTCCTAAGACTACTTTCAGGACTAGATATGGTTACTATGAGTTTCTTGTCATGTCTTTTGGGCTGACCATTGCTCCAGCAGCGTTCATGCACTTGATGAACAGTGTATTTCGGCCTTATCTGGATTAATTTGTTATCGTATTCATTGACGATATCCTGGTGTACTCATAGTGAGGAAGAGCATGCAGAGCATTTACGAGTAGTATTGTAGAGATTGAGGGAGGAGAAACTTTATGCAAAGTTATCCAAGTGTGAGTTTTGGCTCAGTTTTGTAGCTTTCCTAAGAACACGTGGTGTCCAATGCGGGTATTCACGTTGATCCAAAGAAGATAGAGGCAGTGCTGAGTTAGTCTAGGTCGTCCTTAGCCACAGAGATTCGTAGTATCCTTAGGTTGGTAGGCTATTATCGCCATTTTTTTCAAGGATTTTCATCCATTGCTATGCCCTTAACCAAATTGACTCAGAAGGGTGCTCCATTTGTGTGGTCGGATGATTGTGAGAAGAGCTTCTACAAGCTCAAAACAGCCTTGACCACAATCCAATATTCATTTTGCCATCAACTTTAGGTTCTTATACAGTGTATTGATGCAGGAAAGTAGAGTTATTGCTTATGTGTCTCATCAGTTGAAGCCCCATTAGAAGAACTACCTTATTCATGACTTAGATTTGGCTGCCATAGTTAATGCTTTTACGATTTTGAGGCACTACTTGTACGGCGCAGCTTATGAGGTATTCTCCAATCATCGCAGCCTTCAACATTTGTTCAAACAGAAGGATCAAAATTTGACGCAGCGGAGGTGGCTAGAGTTGCTTAAGGATTATGATATCACTATTCCATATCATCCGGGAAAGGCCAATGTAGTGGCCGATGCTTTGAGCTGAAAGGTAGTAAGTATGAGGAGTTTGGCGTATACTCCAGTTGGTGAGAGGCCCCTTGCAGTGGATGTTCAAGCCTTGGCCAATCAGTTTGTCTGATTAGATATTTTGGATCCCAGCCGGGTGTTGGCTTGCATGGTTTCTTGGTCTTCCTTATATGAACACATCAGAGAGCTCCAGTATGATGATCCGCATTTGCTTGTCCTTAAGGACAATGTATAGCATGGCGATGCTAGAGATATGACCATTGGCAATGATGGTGTGTTGAGGGTGCAGGGATGGGTATGTGTGCCTAATGTGGATGGGCTTAGAGAGTTGATTCTGGAGGAGGCCCATAGCTCGCGGTATTCTATTCATCCGGGTAGCGTAAAGATGTATCAGGATGTGAGGCAACACTATTGGTGGAGGCGAATGAAGAAAGATATTGTGAGATTTGTAAGTTGGTGTCTCAACTGTCCGCAGGTGAAATATGAGCATTAGAGACCGGGTAGCTTATTTCAGCAGATGGTTATTCTCGAGTGGTAGTGGGAGAGAGTTACTATAGACTTTGTATGTGGTCTTCCTCGGACTTTGAAAAAGTTCGATTTGATTTGGGTGATTATGGATTGGCTGACCAAGTCCGCGCACTTCATTCCGGTGTGCACTACCTATTCTTCGAAGTGGCTGGCAGGGTCTTTATTCGGGAGATTGTTAAGTTGCATAGTGTTCCATTGTCTATTATCTCAGATAGAGGTACTTAGTTTACTTCTCAGTTTTGGAAGACTTTTCAGCGAGAGTTCGGTACTCAGGTGGAGTTGAGCATAGCGTTTCACCCTCAGACGGACGGGCAGTCCAAGCGTACAATTCAAATATTGTAGGACATGTTGCATGCATGTGTTATTGATTTTGGGGGTTCTTGGGATGAGTTTTTACCGCTCGTAGAGTTTTCCTACAACAACAACTATCAGTCTAGCATTCAAATGGCTCCGTATGAAGCGTTGTATAGGAGGCAGTGTAGATCTCTAGTTTGTTGGTTTGAGCCCGGTGAGGCTAGACTATTGAGGACAGAGTTGGTACAGGATGCTTTAGAGAAGGTAAAGCTGATTCAAGAGAGACTTTATACAGCTCAATCATGTCAGAAGAGTTATGCAAACCAGAACGTTTGCAATGTGTCTTATATGGTTTATAAGAAGTTTTTCATGTTGGTTTCCCCCATGAAGGGTGATATGAGATTTGGGAAGAATGGGAAGTTGAGTCTGCGGTTCATTGGGCCTTTTGAGGATTGGGGAGGTGGTTTATATGGTTTCTTTGCAACCCAGCTTGTCGAGTGTGCATCCGATATTTCATGTTTTTGTGCTTCGAAAGTATGGTGGAGACCCGTCCCATGTTTTGGATTTCAGCATGGTTTAATTGGTTGATGATTTGACCTATGATGTGGAGCCGGTGGCTATTTTGGGTTGTCGAGTCTGAAAGTTGAGATCAAAGGATATAGCTTCAGTGAAGGTGCAGTGGAGAGGTCGGCCCGTAGAGGAGGCTACTTGGGAGACCAAGCGGGAGATGCGGAGCAGATACCCTCACCTTTTTGGAGATTCAGGCATGTTTCTTGACCCGCTCGAGGACGAGCGTTTATTTTAGTTGGGGAGGATGTGGTGACCCGACTCGTTGTCACGCGACTTACCGCTTTGTTTTCCCTATTTTCAGCTTCTTCATGCTTCATTATCCGTATCTTATGTGGTCGAGTTGGTTCAGAGTGGTTTTGGTAGGAAACGAGACACTTAGTCTCTTTAAGGAAGGTTTGGTTGGGAAAGTCAATCGGATGTGATTTCCGATGATTCAGATAGCTTTGGGGGATGATTTGTGACTTAAGAGCGTGATCAAAATTGATTTTGGAATAGTAATTGATACAAACGTAAATTCTGAAGCTTCTCAAAATGATGGTGAAGCTAATGTTGAGGGAGGAAGAGACATAGAAAATCAATGTGATTCCAAATAAGATAGGTGGAACTTATAGATTTTTTTTGCAAGTGTTATTTAAGAACTTCTAAGGGTGTTATCTTTTTTACTTCAGAAGTTTTATATTGGATGTTTGAGTGAATTCGTTGTGCTATCTTTTACTTATATTTTGCTTATTATATCCACTTGGAAAACTGAGATTAGGCCCAAGAAAAAGATAGAACGGCGAGGTAGAACGTCTTTCATAATAACTTCTGTTGTAACTATAATGTTATAGAATCTGTAGTAGATTTGCCTGAAGCATTACAAATATGTTTGGCTTTATATTATAATGCATGCGACTCATAAACTTAACCTAACCAATACTTTCTAGCGAGTCCTGAAAATTCTTCACAGATTGCTGGAAATATTGATGATATTCATGAGTTGAGTCCTAATACCAACAAAGGGAATCTGTTACATATGATATTCACTAAGTATTTCTAGTAAGTGCTGAATCTGTAACAAATTATATTTGGATTTGTAGCTATTTTCTTTTGAAGTATCAAGTACATATCCAACACCTTTAGCTATAGGAGTGTGTCCAGCCGCTTGCATATTTCGTTTGAGTAGCAAAAACAACCCACTTCGATTAAGAATTATGTCCTAGTCATGTGCTTGCCATAATTTCCAATGATATGTCATAGTACTGCCCATTAGTATCATGTCAAGTGCATGTCCCTGTGTGCTTATTTGTTGCTATCACTACCCTGATCCATGATTCTATGTTAACTCTGTTGTATGTGTATCCTGATATAGTCTTCTAGATGTATGTGTTATGTTCCTGCTTTTAAGAATGTGTATATCACCTAGATCCAGTTAAAATGCGCTGCCTCATCCACAAGCTAAGAACTTCTCCCTTGTGCCTCATCCACAAATGGTCTAGCATATCATGTTGTTTCCATGACCTTTTTTGTGATGTTTTATGTTGTAATTTCCAGTTGTTTCTGTATCTCCACTTAGTACCTAGTGTTGCTTTAATTACTTTCCTCTTGCCTTGTTCCCTGTATGTATTGCTAGTATTAAAATCCCTCTTCCAATAGATCTGGCCTGAAACTTTGTACCAGTTCATGATACTGATGTTTTTGACATTAGCTGCATGTGAGGTCTTAGCTTCTGATTTCAGCAGCACATTCCCTTAGCACGAGATTTATTCCACTTTCCATTAGATTCGTAGATCAATCCGAAGAGCAGTACTTAGTTTCTGTAAAACATTTACATTAAGTAGCTTTCCAGTAGCTTCTCTGAGGCTTGGAATTTTAGAGTTAATTCAAATGAGAGTTACTTTGAAGGCATATATACATTTATTAATTAATTGAAGATAAACACTTACCTTTTGGTATACATTTAGTGTTGACCATATATATGCTTTTGCCATTTGATGACCTTTAAATCTTCCATTCTAGGTAATTTGGAGCCAAGAAAGGTTTGTGGGCCTACTTTACTGAAAGATGTTTGGAAACTTCCTCCGGGGAATGTAGTTGATTTGTCGTTTAATAATCTTAACCAGCTATTGGTGAAAAAGGTCGAAAGCTTTCTGATTTTTTAGGAATTATTGCGAGAACTCCTTCAAGAGGGAGGAGCATTTGGTCACTTTCAAGAGTTCGGCAGCGAGGACTCAGATTGATTACCTCCTCCTCAAGAGGAGCGATAGAGCTATGTGAAAGGACTGCAAGGTTATCGCGGGAGAGTCCCTTTCGACTCTTCATAGACTCCTAGTGATGGATGTCGGTCTCTGGGTGAAGAGGAAGAGGGGGGTGCTCGGGGACAACCGCGGATTAGATGGAGTATTTTGACTAAGGAGAAAGCTCAGGAGTTGGAGAGGAGGTTAGCTGACGGAGGAGCTTGGAGAAGTTCTGGGGAAGCGGAAGCTATGTGGTCAGAGACGGTGAACTTGGTTAGGGAGGTAGCACGGGATGTGCTCGGGGTAGCCAAGGTCTATTCAGGCAGACATCAGAGTGACTGGTGGTGGAACGATGTAGTCGAAGGAAAAGTGGAGGTGAAGAAGGCGGCGTTTGCTAAGTTTGCAGGGAGCACAAGCGAGGAAGAACGGAGAGCAAACATGGAAATCTACAAAGTGGCGAGGAAAGAAGCAAAGCTGGCGGTTACGGAAGCTAAAAATGCAGCGTTTGGTCGCATGTACAAGGAATTAGGGGAGAGAGACGGGGACAGGAAGTTATTCAGGCTAGCTAAAACAAGGGAAAGGAAGGCACATGATCTTGACCAAGTTAGGTTCATCAAGGGCGAGGATGGTAGGGTTCTGATGGGGGAGTCTCAAGTCAAGCAGAAGTGGCAGGCGTACTTTCGAGACTTACATAATGAGGAGGGGGATCTTAACATAGAGCTAGGGGAGTTGGGGCATTCAGAGCAATATAGAGACCTTGGGTACTGCAGGCGCATTAGGGCGGAGGAGGTCATGAGGGCTTTGCGTAGGATGAGTAGGGGTCGAGCGACTGACGCGATCCCGGTGGAGTTCCGGAAATGCATGGGTAGGTCAGGAGTGGAATGGCTCTCCAGGTTGTTCAATGCGATCTTCAGGACCAAAAGGATGCCGGAGGAGTGGAGGTAGAGTACAGTGGTGCCCTTGGGAGCGGGTGATCGAGGCGAGGGTCAGGGAGATGACATCTATATCTGTGAACCAGTTTGGTTTCATGCCGGGTCGCTCTACTACAGAAGCTATCCACCTTGTCAGGAGGTTGGTGGAGCAGTTCAGGGATAAGAAGAAGGACCTGTACATGGTGCTTATCGACTTGGAGAAGGCGTAAGACAAGGTCCCAAGGGAGGTGCTATGGAGGTGCTTGGAGGCGAAGAGCGTGCCGGAAGCCTACATCAGAGTAATCAAGGACATGTACGATGGATCTAAGACTAGGGTTAGGATGGTGGGTGGCGACTCAGACCATTTTCCAGTGGTTATGGGGCTCCATCAAGGATCGGCGCTTAGCCCTCTCTTGTTTGCCTTGATGATTGATGCTCTAACCCAACATATTCAAGGGGATGTGCCTTGGTGTATGCTATTTGCTGATAACATAGTCTTAATAGACGAGACGAGGGTTGGTGTTATTGAGAGGTTAGAGGTATGGAGACAGACGCTCGAGTCTAAGGGTTTCAAAATAAGCAGATCTAAGACAGATTACCTGGAGTGCAAGCTTAGCGCCGAGCCGAGCGAAGTAGGCAGGGACGTGATGCTTGGTTATTAGGTCATCGCCAAGATGGGACAGTGTCAGATATCTTGGGTCGGTAATTCATGGGGACGGAGAGATTGACAGGGACGTCACTCATCGTATAGGAGCGGGGTGGTCAAAGTGGATGCTTGCATCAGGAGTCCTGTGTGACAAGAAAGTTCCGCAGAAACTCAAGGGGAAATGTTATAGAGCTGTGGTTAGACCTGCCATGTTGTATGGGGCGGAGTGCTGGCCAGTGAAGAGCTCTCATGTTCAGAGAATGAAGGTTACGGACATGAGGATGCTCAGGTGGATGTGAGGGCTCACCAGGTTAGATAAGATTAAGAATGAAGTTATTCGAGAGAAGGTGGGGGTGGCCCCGGTGGATGAGAAGATGAGAGTAGCGAGGCTGAGGCGGTTCGGGCATGTGCGGAGGAGAAGTCCTTATGCCCCGATGAGGAGTTTTGAGCGGCTGGCGATGGTCCGCGTATGGAGAGGCATATGGAGGCCTAAGAGGTATCGGGGAGAGGTGATTAGGCATGACATGGCTAGAATACGGGTTTCCGAGGACATGGTCCTTGATAGGAAAGTCTGGAGGTCTAGTATCAGGGTTGTAGGATAGGGGCTCCTAGAGTTTTTCGTACTCATCACTCGGGGTTGGGTGAGGCTAGGCAGGGCTATCCATAGATGATTTGTGTATTGGATTGTGTCTCCCTTATGATAGTTATTTATGGTAGTTACTGTCTGATATTATTGCATGCTATTTTATTTATGGTTCTTATGTTTGTATAATTATTTATGCAATTTCTGCTAGAGTTACTAATGCTCTTTTGTTTTTGTTTTTGTTTTGTTTTCTTTCCTTCACCGAGCCGAGGGTCGATTGGAAACAACCTCTCTGCCCTTTCGGGTAGGGGTAAGGCTCGTCTACATATTACCCTCCCCAGACCCCACTTTGTGGGACTATACTGGGTAGTTGTTGTTGTTGTTATTGCGAGAACTCTAGGACTAACACCTTTACATGTAGATGATTTGATAAATTATTACAAGGAGGAAAAGAATAAATTGGTGGATTTTGTAATGGCATGTAGTAGTAGTAGATTTTGTTATTATTATTATTAGTACAACTATTATTATTATTATTATTATTATTATTATTATTATTATTACTATTATTATTATTACTATTATTATATTATTATTATTATTATTATTATTATTATATGAACGAGTTCAATATTTTATACATGATATTTTCTTCTAAATGTTGGCTTTAGGTTTTTAGAAGAAGTTCCGTATCCCAAGACGGGGATTAGTTTATATCCTAAAGTCACTAGGAAAGAAATGTAAAGATTACAAGTGCAATTTAAAAGGTGGATATCTGCCAAAATATAAGACTAAAGATGCTTTGCTGAAAAATCGACCAAGTCGCATACGAGGGATTAATGGAGTGGTCTTGTCTCCTATTGGCTAAGCTAAGGTATTAAAACATCTTTAAAACACCTCTACTTCATTATTTTCAGTGTTTTGATTTTAGTTATGCTTAATTTTTATATATAATTTATAATATATCATTTTGATATTTCAATGAAAGAGGCGTACCCAAGAAAATAGAAACAATAGGGCCAATCAAAAGATGCCTCATAAAAGAAGATCCAAAAGTATTGCTACCTTGATGAATGAGCAGGTAAACTCTTAAAAATTGCTAATTATAATATTTTAAAATCCTTTTTTTCAGGTATATTTGACATCAATTTTATTGCATTAGGCTGTAAATGGGGTAAAACCTATACGAGCAAAAATTTTCTTATTACCTCATAAACAACGTATGGATGGTAGACCACTGGATGTTGATTCTGCCAATGTGATCGTAAGATTTCTTTTTTTTTTATTTGAATTGGGGAATAGTTTAGAAAAAAACATAAAAGCAAATAAATGAATTCCAACTTGGATTTATGTATTGTGTGATCAGGAAATGATAAATGAAAGGATGACTAATGCTGAGAGATCTACTAATCAACTTCATCGGAGTGTTTCTTGGGAAGTAGATGTGTATTCCCAGGTGTTCGGAAATGACAAAAAGTGGGTATGTTCATGGTTTAGGACTTGGTCAAACTCTTTCTGTGCTATGGGGTAGTAGATCTTCCTTAGGGAATATTGTTGCAGAGGATTCGTCAAATGAGGCCGTACAAAGGTTAACACAGGAGATAACCGAGTCAAAGGATAAACACAATGAATAAATGAATCAGATGAAATAAAATCAGGAGAAGATACAATAAGAATTACTCCCAATGAGACAATTGGTGCACAAATATGTTTCTAATGAATCTATGCCTCAAAATATCAATGGCACCTTAAGTGAAAGGTAACTCGATTTTCAGAAGTTATAGGCATTCTTAATGAAGTTTCAATACTATAAAAGAACCGTAATCTAATGTGTTAATATTTATTAGGTCCTTGACGCCAACAATGGCTATGAACGAGTACCACAAACATCAAGGATACCCAATGTAGCTGAAAATACTTTATCTCAAGGTACTGCTCATCTTTATCCTTCAGTGCTACTATTTGAGTTTTCTATTATTTGAATTTTCCTCCAATTTTTTTATCATTAGAATCCCGATTTCATGTAAACTTGCAAGAAATGGAAACAAGATATAGTTTTGACTTACATGCTTTCATAACTCGATTGTAACTTTATCAATGTTAGTTCCATTTACATAAGAGAGAAATAGATAATAAAATATCACTCATGAAACTGAGGTCTTCATTGACCATTTGATGCACCACCATGTTCTGTATAGTAACACAAAATACAGATGACTTTCTACCGAGTATAATGCTACGATATATTACAAACAGGGCAGCTCGTGTTCCTTATTCGAATTGTGATTCCCCTGCGACTTGTTTAAGTTGACGAACTTATGGTTGTTTATTTCTGCTTGGTTGAATTGAATGTGATTGACCTAAAATCTAGTGTCTATTGTTGCTATAGTTCTATTGGTCTTTTCTACAAATTTTGAGTTGACTTGCACACTGAAAGCATTAAAAACAATTAATGATCTTAGAACCAACCTTAATGTGTTTGAATTGCAATCGTCTAATAGAAACACCAAATATTCCTACCAACTTGTTCCTTATAGCTGCTGTAAACTGGCTTGAGCAGAACTCTAGTGATTCCAATTCTGAGGAAGAAGATGAGCACCAATGTCATCTTGTCACCAGGTTATTTATTCCAAATTTTGATGTATGAGTTTATAAATTGAACTTCTAATCAATCGTCTGAGTCAATTGAGTTGGATTCGTATGATTGGATCGAGTTCCTTATTCGAATTGTGATTCCCCTACTTCTGGTTCAGTATAGACTTGTAAACCATCTGCTTCTGGTTTAGTATGCACATGAGAACCATCTGCTTCTATTTCTTGTTTGTATTTTTCTTCATACTTGTTTTGGTAACATGAATCCCTTGAGTATCTTGTTCAAGATCACACAGTTTGTAGTGTCTGTCTATTGCTGTTGAAGTTCTGACTACTATCTATTATGAACTTGAGGAGATGACTCAAGTTTGAGTCTGCTTTGATGATTGAGATTTTTGGTCTCAAGTCTGTTGTGAACTGAAATTTGAGCATGGTTTTCTGAGTACTTGAAGTCTGTCTCAAACTGACTCAAACTGCAAATAGTCAACCAGTATATGCTTCCTTTTGTGATGGTAACATTGGTGTGTTTGATGCTGATAGCCTCAGACTAAAATGTCATATTTCTCCCTCTGCATATTTGTGTCAAGCAGTGTTGGTTAGGTAAGAGCACATCTATTCTTCCAGAATATCTTCTAAACTGGACTTGAGCATGCATAGAGTGACTGGAATTTATCTGATTATATTACCAATAATCCTAAATTTTATTGCATTTATTGGATCAACAATGCTTGTTTATTCATTCTAATCAACAAGGAGTAAAGACAAGAGCAAAAGAAAGAGAGAGAGAGAGAGAGAAAGAGAGAGAGAGAGAGAGAGAGAGAGAGAGAGAGAGAGAGAGAGATCTATACAGGTTTATATGCTTCTTTTTGTGTTTGGCGTACAGACACATACTATAAGTCTCATCATCGACGATAATGATTTACTTTGTCCATGATTGCATTAATCCCTGTTACCTCCTTTTTTTGGAAAGAGCCATCATCATTTCCTAGTAGTGTTACAACTTTCTTCCATATCACTTGCTCATGTTGTTTCAGTAGTGTCAAGTAGTTGTAAAAGATGTGCTTTGTAGCTATTTTTTCCATTAAGGTTGTAATTTTATGTTTTCTTGGGTTTGTCTGTCATCTAGGAGATTGATGCTTGGAGTCCTACTGGAAGCTTTTTGATAAGCATTGTAAAAAGGCATGTTGAACATGGGGGACTGGTTGGTGCTTTTTCTCTTAAGCTGCAAGGAGAAAATTCACAGATGGAGGATCTTCATCCATTGTTCTTTTTGTAATCAAATTCTTCTCCTACTTTGTCCTGCTTTGTCCGGTCCTAGCACCAGCTGCCTTCATAATAGTATCAATTGGTTCTTCTCCTACTTTGTCCAGTCCTAGCACTGCTATGCTGATTTACCAGCTGGTTCAACAACAGCTTGATCACCAACTGCCTCCATACCCCTACCATCCCTAGTATTAATTTATAAGGTGTATTCACATCCATATGAAGCCTTGCCAAAGTTGTAGCAGCAGGGACATCAGCTGCGCATTTTAAATCAGCATCAATAACAACAAAAATTGACAGCCTAATTGCCCTCATTTTGAGGAGTGTTTGAGCAGTAAAACCAACAAATTTTGGATTATGAATTCAACGGTGTTTCTGCATTTGTGAGCTAATTAAACCTGAAGCTTTGCACTAGCATTAGAGCAAATAAAATCTGTATGTTTCTGCAGTTTTTGTTGACTATTTTAAGCGGAAGTTTTCTATAATTTATGGTTATTCTGCTTGATGGTTGTTGTTTTGTTAATAACAATGTTTTTTCTGTTTATGAATCATGATAGTGATCGAATTTTGAAGATGTTTTTCCCCATTGTATTTAATCTTCTGAAACAATTATTTTATTATTTCAGGTCATACAGTTTGATGCTCGATAATCCAGCTGATGGAAGATTTCATAATTATGAAAAGTTGCGAAAATTGTTTGAAGAATATCATTCATTTGGATTAGTTATATAATGACATTAGCTATTTAGTTCAAACAATATAAATTTAGTTATTGTGATATCAATATTTTTGATTGGTGATTCCTTTAATTTGTTAAGATTTAATAAGATATATATATATATATATATATATATATATATATATATATATTTTTTTTTTTTTTAATTAATATTAATTTATTTTCTTATTTGTGTCATATTTTGGATAAATGTAGTAACTATAATTAATAGTGGCTACAATATTACTATTAGCGCTTGTGGCTTTTAGCGCTAATTTAGTTGGATATACCAGCTATATAAATGGACGATAAATGGGCAAATTAAGATATTTTACAAGGGATATTGAAGTTGTTATAATTGCTGTAAGACAATTGCCGTTAAAAATATTGACTTTTAATGGCAATTTATTTAATCATATTAGCCATGAAAATGGCAAACTAATATATTTTCAGAAGGGATAATATGGCCATTTTAATTGCTACAAAATAATCACCGTTAAATATCCGAACAATTAGCGGTTGCATTTTTTTTTGAGTTTAGCGGCTATAAAAATGGATGCTGAAGGAGTATAATTATTCGATTTAATATCTATTATAGTTTCCGTTAATAATGTGAACTTTTAGGGGAAATTATTTTTAATTTAGTAGCTATAAAAATGGTTGCTAAAGCAATATAATAGCCGTTATGGATTAGATTTAGTAGACATTATAATTGCCGCAAATAATTGCCGTAAAAGATGATAATCTTTAGCTACAATAAACCATACCTTTTACCTGATTTTGTGACAATAGTCGCTAAAGGTTTTAGCGACCCCAACATCAGCGGCTAAACACCGGTAAAAGCTATAGCGACTATTGTTATTGCCGCTAATGCCATTTTTAATTCCCGCTAAACACCTTTTTGGTTGTACTGGGAAGACGATGATATGAATTGTTGTGTCATCTTCGAGGAGGAGGAGGAGGAAGGCCCTTCCATACAGGATGTAGGCAGAGGAGCATGCCTCAATAACAAGACTATCAGATCCACGAAAGAAAAGCGAGCCTCGGGGTAGCAAGGCTGAAAAACCATCATGCACTATTTTATTTTACTAGTTGAATTTCCTTTTGCATTTTTAAATTTCGCAAGAAAGAAGCTCCAATGTTCAAAATAGATATGGAATTTATCAAAGCATTTCGGTTTTCTTATAAATCTTACTTTTATTATTTTCTCTCATTACTTTACTTATACAACATTACTATTACTTATCTTGATGAACAAATGATTGTGACGTGCAACGAGACAACCCAACAAGCGAACATAGATTCAGAGGATGATATACCAGAAGAGATTGTTAAAGAAGTTGAGATTTTTGAGGACAATACAAAGTCCAACCTGGATAACACTGAGATTGTTAACCTAGGCAACATAGAAAATATCAAAGAAACACAAATCAACGTTAAATTATCACTGCCAGAAAAGAAGGAATACACAGAGTTTTTAAGAGAATATGAGGACATATTATCCTGGTCGTATGATGACTTCACTGGGCTGAGTACATCTATGACTGATCTGATATGTCCACCAGTAAAATAGATACTTAGAAAATTCAAGCCAGATATGAGTTTGAAAATCAAGGAAGAAGTCACTAAGCACGTCAAAGCTAAGGTTCTCAGGGTAGTGGAACATTCAACGTGGTTAGCTAACATTGTGCCAGTGACAAAGAGAGTTGGGAAGGTTAGAAATCTGTGTCGACGACCAGGATCTCAATCAGGCCAGTCCAAAAGACGACTTCCCCTTGCCAAACATACACATCCTAATTGACAATTGCGCCAACCATAAGTTGCAATCATTTATGGATTGTTTCACTGGTTATTATCAGATCTGGGTGGATGTAGAAGATGCTAAGAAAATGGCTTTCATTGTGCCATGGGGAATGTACTACAACAACATGACGTCGTTTGGGTTAAAGAATGCAGAGGCCACCTACATGAGGGTCATGACTACCATTTTCGATGATATGACGCACAAGAAGATTGAAGTATATGTAGACTATTTCATCATCAAATCCAAGAAATCCACTCATCACATGGAAGATCTGAGCAAGTTCTTTAATAGATTGAGAAGGTACAACCTGAAACTGAATCCCGCAAAAATGTACAATCGGGGTTCTGGCTAGAAAATTACTTGGGTTTATTGTGAGTCACCAGGGAATAGAACTGGATCCATCAAAGATCAAAGCCATACAAGAGTTTCCACTACCAAGGAATAAGAGAGTTTCTTGGGGAGACTTAACTACACTAGCCGGTTCATAGCACAATCTACAGTTATCTTTGAGCTAATCTTCAAGATGTTAAAGAAGGATGCCGCCACCAAATGGACTGATGAATGCCAGAAAGCTTTTGACAGGATCAAGGAATATTTGTCAATACCACCAGTCTTAGTCCCGCCTGAACCAGGTAGACCTCTGTTACTCTACATCGCAGTGTTAGATGGTGCCTTCAGTTTCATCCTGGGGTAGCATGATGAGACAGGAAGAAAAGAACATGCCATTTACTACCTCAACAAAACGTTCACTCCATACGAGGCCCAGTATTTTCTGTTAGAACGCACCTGTTGTGCTCTAACTTGGTGGCCTAGAAGCTGAAACACTACTTCTGTGCCTATGCTAAATATCTCATATCAAGGATGGATCATTGAAACACTTCTTTTAGAAGCCCATGACCACTGGCAAAATCTCCAAGTGGCAATTCCTTTTGAGTGAATTTGACATTATCTACGTAACTCATAAAGCAATCAATGGGCAGGCACTGGCAGATCACCACGGTGAAAACCCTGTGGATGGAGAATACGAACCCTTAAAAATGTATTTTCGTGATGAAGAGGTGTCATTCATATGAGAAGATATTTGAGAATCCTAGGTGGAGAATGTTCTTCGATGTAGCAGCAAATTTCAAAAGAGCCGGCATAGGAACGGTCTTAGTATCAGAAACAGGTCAGAATTATCTGGTGTCTGCCAAACTCAGGTTTCCCTGCACCAACAACATGGCAGAATACGAGGCCTGCATCTTAGGGCTCAAGATGGCCATTGACATGAACATTCCAGAGTTGCTAGTAATTGGGTATTCAGACTTTCTTATACATAAACTCCTAGAAGAATGAGCGACCAAGAACTCCAAGATAGTCCCTTATCTGCATCATATATAAGAGTTGAGAAAGAGGTTCACAAAGACAGAGTTCCAGCATGTTCCTAGAGTCCAGTATGATTTTGCTGATGCATTGGCTACCCTATCATCCATGATACAACATCGGGATATGAACTTCATTGATCCTATTCTGGTGAAGATCTATGATCAGCTAGCTTGATGTGCTCATGTCGAAGAAGAAGTAGATGGAAAACCTTGGTTTCATGATATCAGGGAATATTTGACAGAAGGAGAATACCCAGAGCTTGCAAACACTACTTAAATGCGCACACTTCGAAGGTTGGCCAACAATTTCTTTATCAGCGGAGGAATCCTATATAGGAGGACTCCTAATTATTAAGGTGTGTCGATGCAGAGAAAGCATCTAAACTGCAAGAGGAAATCCATGCCAGGACTTGCGGCCAACATATGAATAGTTTTGTCTTAGCTAATAAGATACTCCAGGATGGTTACTTTTGGATGACATGATAAAGGTACGTTCGAAAATGCCACCACTGGAGGAAATCTAGTACGTTCTAAAATGCCACCACTGTCAGGTACATGTAGACATGATAAAGGTACCCCCAAACGAGCTTAGCACAACAAGCTCACCATGGCCGTTCGCCTTGGGGAATGGATGTTATTGGACCAATTGAACATGCCGCTTCAAACAGGCATATATTCATCCTAGTGGAAATTGACTATTTTACAAAATGGGTCGAAGAAACATCTCAGAGAGCAGTAACTAAAAATGTCGTGGAAGACTTTATTTGCGACCATATCATTTGTCGATTCGGGAATCCGAAATCAAACACCATTTATAACGGTTCCAACCTCAACAGTGAGTTGATGAAGGCCATCTGTGAAGGCTTCAAGATCAGACACAAGAATTCCATAGCCTACAGACCTCAGATGAACGGAGCTGTAGAAGCCACCAACAAGAATGTTAAGAAGATACTAAGGAAAATTATAGAAAAGCATAAGTAGTGGAACGAGAAGTTATCATTTGCTTTACTGGGTACCGCACCACAATCCACACATCAACTGGGACAACTCCCTATATGTTGGTTTATGGTACATAAGTTGTCCTTCCCACTGAAGTAGAAACCCCTTCCTTAAGAATCATACAAGAAACTGAGCTCGATGACATAGAGTGGGTGAAGAGTCATTATGAGAAGCTAGCTCCTATAGATGGAAAGGGTTGAATGCAATTTGTCACTGTTAGCTTTATCAGAATATAATATCCAAAGCTTTCGACAAGAGAGTCAAGTCGAGACAGTTTACACCGGGTAGTTGGTTTTAAAGAAAATCTTCCCGCATCAAGATAAAGCTGAAGGAAAATTCTCTCCAAATTGGCAAGTTCCATACATGATTCACTGAGTTTAAACACGAGGAGCCCTTATACTTGTAGAAATGGATGGAGAAATTTGGCCAAATCCAATGATTTCAAATGCGGTCAAGTGTTACTATGTGTAGTCTTATTCTTTCCAATATGATGTAATGTGAACTATGTCTGACATGATTCTCGTTTAAGAGGGTATGTAGGTAGCCTTACCGATTTGGTCAAAATTCAATAAAATTTTCGTTGCCTCCCCCCCCCCCCTAACATTAGAAACTAGGGCCCTCAAAATTCAGAAGTAATTTTAGCTGGTCATCGCAAGCAGCCTTCAGAAGCATCAACCCATTAAAATGGGGTAGAATTTTGAGGACTCTCAAAATTCCATAGCAAGAAAGGTTGCAATATCTTGAACCACGTCATAGTCATCAGATCGTCTAAAGATAGATATTCTTAATGATGCATTTATGTTATATTTGTGCTAAATCATGTATGTCTATTTTTAAAATTGCTTGTTTAGCAATGCTACCCTAATGATTCGAATAGTATTAACCGATCCAAACCGAGCCGGTGAAGCAAAGCCAGCGGGAACACGAACTAACCTTTCCCATCTACTAACTCACGATTTTTCTTTAGATGGAGGCATTCGAATTGAAAAATCATCAAATATACTATACATCTCAGAAGCGTTGCACTTACGAGCTGCTATCCGCATGGAGAGTCCTCAGCAGACAAAATATCCCCAGCAGTGGCAATATCGCAATTTACTATCAGCTAAGAGAACTCTATTATCATCTACCCCTATACTTCTTGCATAAGGCCACCATTTTGCTTTCCGAGACTAAGCTTTGTGTCCATCTGTATTTCATGCATTGCATAAGACTATCATTCTGCCTTCCGAGACTAAGATCTATCTCCATCTGCATTTCCTGCATTACATAAGGCTACTATTATACCTTCTGAGACTAAGCTTTGTTTCCATCTGCATTTCCTGCATTGCATAAGGCTACCATTCCGCCTTCCTAGACTAAGCTCTGTCCCTGTCTGCATTTCCTCAATTGCATAAGGCTATCATTCTGCCTTCCGAGGTTAAGCTCTACCTCCATCTGCATTTCCTACATTGCATAAGGCTATCATTCTACCTTCCAAAACTAAGCTCTATCTCTATCTGCTTTTCTTGCATTGCATAAGGCTACTATCCTACCTTCTGAGGTTAGGCACTACCTCCATCTTGCATTGGCTGAAAGATCTCCACCTCATTTACTTCTTGAGTGGATAAAAAATTTCCACCTTACTTACCTATTGCATGGTTGAAATATCTCCACTTTATTTTACATTTGCATTGGCTAAAATATTGCCAGTTTATTTTTACACTTGCATGGCTGAAATATCACCAGTTTATTTTGTACTTCCATGGATGAAATGTTCCCACTTTATTTACACTTTCATGGTTGAAATATTGCCACTTTATTCTACATCTTTGCATGGATGAAAGATTGCCTTGTTTACATTTGCATCAGCTGAAAGACCGCCACTTTATTTACTACATTTGAGTCGGCTTAAAGATCGCCACTTCATTTACTGCATTTCATCGGCTGAAATATCGCCACTTTATTTATGCTTGTATGGTTGAAAGATCGCCACTTTATTTTCACACTTGCATCGACTGAAAGATCGCCACCTCCTGCATCTCCGGGCTAAAAGATTGCAAAACTATCCAAAGGCGTCATTGTTCGGAGGCACCATTTTCATAGCCTGAGAACGCCATGCCATGGCTTGAGGACCCCTTTTCTCCTTTCTAAATCATTATTCAATGGCATCATAGTTGAGAGGCATCATTCTCGTAGCTCAAAAGCATAATTTCATAGCCTGCAAATCCTTTATTATATGCTTCATGGCCTAGGACATCATGGTCTAAGGACATCATCCTAAACGTCCAAATATAGCATTCATGGTCCAACGGAAACTTGCAACATATTTAAATTTATGCACAAATATACATGTATTATTTATTTGCTGGTAAACCGGAGAGCAAACGTCTTCTCGGCAGGAACATTCCGCTCCAATCCCCGCAACCCTACTAAAACTATTATCCCAACCTAAATATTGTGTCCGTTCTTGAAAAGTCTCCCTCGACATACTCCATCGACTGATCTTGAACTACATATGGCCTGATTTCTGTAAGAGTAGGGATATGTAGGTAGCTCAGGAACCAGAGCATGGCCAAATCTCGTAAAACCATTTCATTCGTCAAAATTGGCGATCGTATCTTTATGTGACAACTCTTTCATCCTTCCCGGGTAAAGAGAGGCAGTTGTTGAAAATCAATTTTTCCCTATATATTTTTATATATAAAATACCTTTCAGATATCATTGGTATGCATATATAAGCATGTCCAAGTTTTCCTATTTTTTCTTAATTTTTAAAGGATTTTCAAACCAATTTTATTGCCCTATTTTATCAAGAAACACCCCGTAATTACTCCCAAAATTATCATCTTTACAATTTACTTATTGGATTCTAATATTTATATCAAAATGTGGCTAACATAATGTTCGCATATTCTTACAAATTTATTTAGTATTTTTAAGGTAAATCGCATATAATTGCAATGTTAGCCTATTTTAAGATTTTATTGTATTTATAGTTTTAAAATTTACTCCAGTCGTTTTATTTAAATATTTGTATATTATTAATTTTTAGCTTCCTTAATTTATTTATAGAAAGTATTTTATTATATTTAAAAAATAAATAAGGGAAATGGCTATTTAAGTGCCAACCTATTTTAAATTCTATTTTAGCCAGATTTGGCACTCTTAATTAAACCCAATTTCAATCTCAATTCCCCAACCCAATTATAACTCAAACCCACCCCTGACCCAATCAAAACCTACCCAACCTAGACCCCCTCTTATCTTGGCTGTTGATCTCTGAGATCAATGGCCCCTATTCACTCTTGCCTTTTTTAATCCAAACGGCCACCCTAATCTCCCCATTTATCATCTATCAGCCGCCTCTAAACCCTCCACTCTCTCAAACTTTCTTGAATATTCTTAAACCTTAATCGCCTCCTACTACCTCTGCCTGAAAGCTACTAGATTCTTTGGCTTCCATGGCTTTGAAGGTCCTTCACCGGCCTCCTATGGCTCCCACGTGCCTAGTTTCTGAAGATTGAAGGCCTGACCTTGAAAGTCTCTGTCGATTCATGCTTCCCTAGTAATCTCCGGCCTGGCTCCGGCGTACCATGGTTGCTCAAGCCTGATTTTAACATCTCCGACTTAGATCTGTGACCTTTCAAATCCTTTCTGACTTCTAGGATTCTTTTGAAACCCTAGCTCTCCGAGGTTTTCTCCAATTCTTTTAGAACCACCGTGTATCTATGCTTTCCTAAGTCCTCAAATGATTTCTATCGCTTTTCTTTCAAAAATTCCTTTCAAAACTATTTTTATTTTCCGATCTAGGGTTTTCTGAGAAATTAGTTAAGTGTTTTCTGACTTTCTTTACCTTTCATGTGTATTTCCCTCTACTGTATTCTTATATTTTTCTCTACCATGTTCTTGTATGCTTCTCCTACTATGTTCTCCTATACTATGTTCTCGTATGCTTTCTACTGTGTCCTTGTATTTTTTACCATATTGTTTTGTATGCATCTCTTACTGTGCTTTCCTATGCTATGGTCTCAAATGCTTTTGTACTACGTTCTTATGTGTTTTACTATTTTTTCTGCTACTGAGCTCTCTTTAAGTTCCTTCTAAAAAAAAATTCTTAAGCATGCTTCTTCTACTATTCTTATTGGTCCCTTTTCATTATGCTTCGAATTAGTTTCTTTCACTCTTTTTACTTGGATCCCTTCTACCGTTTCTGCATGTTAATTTTCTATCATGTTTCTCATGAGTTTTGTTGTTGAAAGAAGCATGTTAGAAGGTTCAGTTCTTTTCTAATACCTCTAAATATGTTTCGATTCAATTGCTTACCTTCTCGTCTTTGATTTGTGAGTTGCTTGAACTAGGATTTTTTATTTTGGAACCCCTAACTCTTTTAGACAAACTTGAGTCTCAAAACTGAGTTTGGACATCCTTGTTTCTAATGTTTTTCTGAACTCTTCTAAATTGGAATTTTCTACTAATTTTACAATGACCTGACAATCTCCTTTCGTGCATAATATGTTTCTATGCTCCTTGTATATGATAAAATTCCCTCTAAAGTGGCCTTCAAATTTGTAGTCAGTTCATATTCTCCTCTGAATATAGTCCGACTGATTTCTTTCCATTGCTTGTTTATTTCTTTATGACTCGACCCAAACTACACCCATCTCAGCTTTTGCGACTTAGTTCATTCATGGGTCAGTAATTACAAGATCATTGGCTTTGATTTACTCGTTGTTAATTTATTTTCTTACCTTATTAATACAATTGTGTACTTTAAAAACCCTTTCCTTAAATAGCAATTTATATATTGGCCCTTAATTACACGATTTGCACATAGTGCTTGTTAAATTTCTTTGTTTAAATTGCTTTTATCCGTTTGAATCTGAATCTGTTAAATTAAGGGAAGTCTTGTGTAATTGATTGATAGTCAATTCCTTGACTACTTCTTACCTTATTTCCTCATGATTTTTACACTATAAATGCATGACTCATAAATGCATGCTTCCTTAAGACACAACACACGATTAACAATCCTTCACTTCACAATTCAAAATCTATTCTATACTCATACTTACTCATAATAATATTCTTTCTTTGCCTGAACTGTGGCTTTTATAAGACCACTTCTTTTTCTCTATTTGTTTCTCCAAAACTTTGTCCTAATTTAAGCTTCAACATCATCACAATGTATTTATTTACAACTTTTTGTATCCATGTTTACTTTACTGCTTCTGTAAGTTAAATGTTTATACTAGCATGTTGATCTCTTTCTGTTTGTTTCTGCAATAAATCATTGCTCCTTACCCCCTTATGTGTTTTGAGTTGCAGTTTAAAAAATGGAATATGTAAGTTATTATTTATGGATTGAACTTGATCCCTTAAAGGATCCTAACATCTAAACAATGTGTTCTAACATGCTTATGGGTATGCCAACACTTCTCATTATTGAGTATCCCTACTAGCCTGTCTTTGCCTCTTTACTAACTCTCATTCCCTATACCCCTATGTGTATTAATGTGAACTGTTTCCCTTTCTCTTTCCCCTTTTAAAAATCATGCACTTGCACTCTCTCTTAGACTCTAAGTTCTGCCCCCCTCTTGTGACTCTGGCCTTAGGACCTTGATTTCTCTCTGAACTTGGACACTTGTAGGTTGGCCCTTGCACACTGCAATATGTCTTAATCTGATAATGCATTCGGGTGTATGCACTACCCGGAGTTTCTGTGAGACTCATAAGGAACTTTTACACACCCAAAATAGGAGAAAGGCTTTGAAATCTTACGTCTTTGAGTTGGTTTACTTCATATTTCAGAGAAGAAGTCTAAATCAGACTTTCCTTGGTTGTACTATTAGTTTCTGATGTATTTTACTTTACTTTACTTTCTTTTCTGGGTTATAATGACTTTTTAATAAAACTCTTAGGTATGGCTAGTGAAAAGGGAGGGGCAACTATGTATGCTAAAATAGGTAGATATCATATCTGTAGGAATTTCTGCATTTTGTATGTAGATAACATGTTTATAGGAATCCTGTATTCTCATATAGCTACAATTACTACAGTATTTTTTGCATTCAAACATAGATACCATGTCCATAGAAATACTTACATTCTCATGTATAGATACCATGTCTATATGAATTTCTGCATTCTCATGTATAGATACCATGTCTATAGGAATTTCTGCATTCTCATGTATAGATACCATGTTTATATGAAATTTTGCACTTTCACATAGATACCATGGAAATAATTATTTGAAGTCTGAAATCTGCATATGCATGTAGAAAATATGCCTATAGAATTTTCTGAATCTAGCACATCCACATATCATTAGGCAAATATGATTATAGGTCTTAATAACCAGCTGCAATTAGATTGCATGTTCATATAAAAAATACGGAACCTGGTCACCATGTTTGTAGGATTTTTGCGTCTCACTATATCCACAAAGGTGTCTAAAATCGGCGACACATAGAAAGCATGCGTATAGGAACTCTAATCACATATGAATCGCCTCACTAGTTTATAAGTCTAAACCTAGCAATAATAATGCATTGTCAGTCGCAGAACCTGTGAACTTTTGCCAAAACTCACTTTTCTTTCTTTAGTATGTAATCCATTCACTTCATTGTTTTCTGAAATCAGTAGATATCATGCCAATAGGTTTTCGTCCAACACTATGGCAAGCCATAGAATGATTTTATAAACTGAATCGGATTTTATATGCTACAACTAACAGACAGGCCTGATTAATGCTTTTTATCTGAACTATGTAATAAATCAGTCTACCTTAACCACTTAAGTTTTAATCAGACTTTAAACAGTATGTGCAAGACGTGAAAATTATATGCTTCTCTGTTCACAAGAGGTGTATATGAGCCTTTTACTTGTTTATATGCTTTACCCCAAACTTGTGATATGTGTTTTTGCCTGGAGCCTTAGTATTTTACCCTTTTGAAACCACAAATAAGCCTAAATCAGGATTAGTAGTTTCAACACCTCGGGAACTTATAGGATTGGGGCGAGTAATAGCATGCACTAAGTAAACGAGACCATTCTGCTCTTTAATAACTTAAAAGGGGTGGAAAAGGGTAGATATGGATATGATGACCGGAGCATTAATACCACGTGTAGCCCCTCTCTGAGGAGTGATTACCAGGTTGAATTGATGTGATCCATATTATTAATAAACCTATGACCTTCTTTCCTTTTTGTTTCTTTATTTTAAATCTTTTAAACTATCGCTTCATAGTCAACCCATTTAGCTTCCTTTTCCTACCTTTGTTTATTTGTGACCATTATATGAAAACCCCCTCTTATATGAAACTATTACTGGCCTATGTGCTATTTGAAATTAAGTCACAACAATAGCTTGGTCGGGAACCACACTAGTGGATCCTGAGAGGTGCCTAATAATTTCAAGCCCTTACCCAGTCTCTTATTATTCAAATTGAACCCACATTAATGTCCTAATGCACTTAAATCACTAGGTGGAGACTCTTCAATTCTAACACTCAATTCCTAAAAGGGAACGAATTGTCTTCCCAAATGTCATAAATTTGATTTTGGGAGAAAATGGGGACGCGACAACCTATTATGCCCGACATACGTTTACTACGAAAATATCAAAGGAAAAACTACTTATCTAGATGAAATTAATCCTTACTTGTAAATCACATAGTTTTTCATGCATATTTGCATGATATAACCATTTTCCATTTATGGGAGGAATTGTTGGGTTTAAGCGTATAATAGCTTAAAATAGAGTGAATGAGAAATAGAGGGAAAAATAAAAATTTTGAATTTTCCTCTTCGACAAAGGGTCATTGTCCCATATTGGAGGAAAAATATTTATATGGGTATATATACAATCACACTTGTTCTAGCTTATAAAGAGTTGGGAAGAATGCGAGATTTACACTATCGCTGTCACTCTCTCCCTCGGTTTCGGTTCTAGATTTGGTCAAATGATCTGATTGCTTGATTAATTTTTTGGACAAAATTTATTTGTTAATATTAAGATTAATATAATATTATTTTAATCCAAATCAACAGTTTCAGTAACGGTAAATTGATTTTCCTCCGTATCAATGTTTATGTTAGAATTTGAATTTGGCAGTTTGCATGAATAGCCATTTTATAAACAATCATTTTGAGTTGCAGCTTGAAAATGAAGAGTTCACCTCTTCGGTACCACCCAATTTTTTGGCTATTAGTACATGATCTTTCCCATAGATTTTTCTTACGAAATTTTGATTTCTTCTTCTTCCTTATGTATTATTTTAACATACAGAAAATAATAGTAAGTGTGGAGTTCGCCGGGCAGTGAATTTAAAGTACCGCTACATCAATGAAGGTAATTTATTCTATCGTGGGAGAAAATAATTTTATGCCTCGAGTACTAGGAAGGTATTAACTTCTTTATGGAAACACTGTGAATTCAGTAAGCTCAGATTAATTTTCTTCTTCTTCTACCTTTCTAATTTTACTTTGTTTCTGTTTTTGTAAATATATTTTCTAATACAGATTACTAATAATTTGGACTTGCTGCAAATCTTAGCAAAAGCTTTGTCTACTATGGGGTGGTGTGTGGGTATAAAATGAGGTTCAAACTAGGGGTTCCAGGAAGAAAACCTTAACAGATGTTCCAGGAATTAGACATTGTATGTACTAATTTGTACTAGAAATAAGCACATCATTTTCTTCCAGCTTAATTGAATTTTTTAATTGATCGAGGTTCATCTCTTATAATGGCAACTTACTATCGATATCTTTAACCTTCTTAGTTTACAAAGCATTCCACTATTCTTGTTGAGCATTATTGAACTTAGTTAATAATATATCATCTCTAATTTTCACATTACCACGTTACCTAATAGCTAATAGTTACTTGACATTGCTTTTAATAAATTTATATGAAAAATATTGACATTATAAGTGAAATCTACCAAACAACGAGTAAAACACAAGCAGAAGTTATTGATGTAAGTCGTAATAGTCTCTAAGCATAAGGGAGGCCACTAGGCGCTAAAGGATTCGGGAATTAGGGGGCTTAGGTGTTGGACTTAAGCTTATTGGGCTGGAAAATAGAAGTAGAGATGTGCTTGGATTTAATTGTTTTTGTTATGAAATAATATAAGAACAAGAACAATAATACAAGAACAAGAACAGTAGAGAGAAAAGTAGAGAGAGGAGTATTCTTATTGATACTTTGGGATGGTTTACAATGGAATAGAACCCCTTTATTTATAGGGACGTGGTGACTTAGCCACCAAGAAGTAAACCCTAGAATCTCTTTAAATATGGACATTCACCTAAAATAGAATATTTTATAACACTCCCCCATGAATGTCTATTCAATAATGTGCCTCGTTAAAACCTTAACTAAAACAAAACCCAATGGAAAAAAATTAAAGAAAAGGAAAAAGTACACATGTTTGAATATGCGCCTATTGGTTGCCTCGTTAAAAACCTTGCAAGGAAAACCCATTGGGACAAAACCTTGTAAGGGAAAAAGAGTGCAACGCTCATTAACTCCCCCTGAAAAGAGCATGAATTCATATCCTTGAGTCTTCGCATTCCGATCTTGTGAACCAGCTTCTTGAAGGTTGATGTTGGTAGAGATTTTGTGAACAAATCAGCCATATTATCGCGTGAACGAATCTGTTGCACATTGATATCACCATTCTTTTGAAGATCATGTGTGAAAAATAACTTTGGTGAAATATGCTTTATTCTATCTCCTTTTATGAATCCTCCCTTCAATTGAGCTATACATGCTGCATTCTCTTCATACAAAGTCGTGGGTAGTTTGTTACACTTCAAACCACATTTGTCTTGAATATGATGTATTATAGACCTCAACCACACACACTCCCGACTTGCTTCATGAATAGCGATTATCTCGGCATGATTAGATGAAGTAGCCACAATTGATTGCTTAGTCGATCGCCAAGATATGGCGGTGCCTCCATAGGTAAACACATAACCCGTTTGAGATCGAGCCTTGTGTGGGTCGGATAAATATCCAGCATCAGCATAACCAACAAGATCAGGACTGCAATTATTGCTATAAAATAAGCCCATATCGGTAGTCCCTTTTAGGTACTGCAATATATGTTTGATCCCATTCCAATGTCTCCTTGTGGGAGCCGAGCTATACCTTGCTAAGACATTAACTGAAAAGGTTATGTCAGGCCTTGTAGTATTTGCAAGATACATTAGTGCGCCAATTGCACTAAGATATGGTACTTCAGGACCAAGTAGCTCTTCATTCCTTTCTTGCGGTCGGAATGGATCTTTATTCACATCAAGTGATCGAACAACCATCGGAGTACTTAAAGGATATGCTCCATCCATGTAAAACCGTTTCAGTACCTTTTCTATATAGGTAGATTGATGAACAAAAATTCCGTTTGCCAAATATTCAATTTGCAAACCAAGACATAATTTTGTCTTTCCGAGATCTTTCATCTCGAATTCATTCTTTAGATAATCAATTGCCTTTTGGAGTTCGATGGGGGTTCCAATAAGGTTTATGTCATCGACATATACGGCAAGTACAACAAATTCCGATGTTGTTTTCTTTATAAAAACACACAGGAAAATGGCATCATTTACATAGCCTTCTTTTAATAAATACTCACTAAGACGATTATACCACATTCGTCCTGATTGCTTTAGACCATACAAGGATCTTTGCAATTTGATTGAAAACATTTCCCGGGACTTTGAATTATGAGCGTTTGGCATTTTGAGTCCATTGGGAATTTTCATGTATATCTCATTATGCAGTGAGCCATAAAGATAGGCAGTAACCACATCCATTAAATGCATGTCAAGCTTTTCAAGGACAGCAAAACTAATGAGATAACGAAAAGTTATGGCATCCATTACAGGCGAATATGTCTCTTCATAATCGACACCAGGCCTTTGAGAAAATCCTTGTGCAACAAGGCATGCCTTATATCTTTGTACCTCGTTTTTCTCATTTCTCTTGCGTACAAAGACCCATTTATAGCCAACAGGCTTAACACCATTGGGTGTTTCAACTATAGGGCCAAAAACTTCACGTTTTGCCAGTGAATTCAATTCTGATTGGATTGCTTCTTGCCATTTTGGCCAATCATGTCTTTTTCGGCATTCTCCAACAGATTGAGGTTCAAGATCCTCACTTTCTTGCATAATGATAGATGTGACATTAAAAGCAAAGACATAATCCACCACTATATCCACTCGATTAAAATTTGCCTCAATATCGATTGGATTTATCGATAGTTCCTTATTTTCTTGAGTCTCGGGCTCAATGGATTCTTCATGAATCTCAGAATTTATTAAATCATGAATTTGCTCATGAGATTCTTTCGTAGTGTCATTTTGATCGTTTGCTTTCCTCTTTCTAGGATTTCGATCTTTGGAACCTAATGGCCTGCCACGCTTCAGGCGTGCATTCGACTCATTGGATATGACCCTAGATGATTGTCCAACAGGGACATCAATACGGATTGGAACATTCTCTGCGGGGATGTGGGATTTTGTTATCCTTTTCAAGTCCATAAATGCGTCAGGCATTTGATTTGCTATTCTTTGCAAATGGATAATCTTTTGCACCTCTTTTTCACAAATAGAGGTATGTGGATCAAGATGAGATAATGATGCATTTTTCCACAAAATTTCCCGTTTGGTTTCACCAACTTCTCCCCCTAATTTTGGGAAAAGTGTCTCATCAAATTGACAGTCTGCAAATCATGCAGTGAACAAATCCCCTGTCAATGTTTCGAGGTAGCGAATAATGGAGGGCGATTCAAACCCAACATATATTCCTAACCTTCTTTGCGGACCCATTTTGGTGCGGTATGGCGGTGCTATAGCCACATATACTGCGCATCCAAAGATTCTTAAATGGGATATATTGGGTTCATGACCCAAAACCAATTGCAACGGGGAATATTTGTGATAATTCGTCGGTTTGAGACGAATTAGAATTGCTGCATGCAAAATGGCGTGACCCCATACCGAAGTGGGCAGCCTCGTTTTCATGAGTAATGGTCTTGCAATCAACTGCATGCGTTTAATTAAAGATTCTGCAAGACCGTTTTGAGTGTGAACATGAGCTACAGAATGTTCCACTTTTATCCCAATTGATAAGCAATAATCATTAAATGCTTGGGATGAAAACTCAGCAACATTATCCAGTCTAATAGACTTGATTGGATTATCAGGAAATCGTGCTCGTAGTCGAATTATTTGTGCCATTAGTTTTGCAAACGCAAGGTTGCGTGATGACAACAGGCACACATGAGACCATCTACAGGATGCGTCTATTAAGATCATAAAATATCTAAAGGACCCACTAGGTGGGTGAATAGGTCCACAAATGTCCCCTTGTATACGTTCCAAAAACGTAGGTGACTCAGTCCCAACCTTTGTTGGTGATGGTCTAATAATTAACTTGCCTTGATAACAAGAAGTGCAAGAAAATTCATTATTTAAAAGAATCTTGAAATTCTTTAACGGATGCCCATATGAGCTTTCTATAATCCGTCTCATCATGATTGATCCAGGGTGTCCCAATCGATCATGCCAAAGTACAAAAGTATTGGAATCAGTAACCTTTTGGTTTACTGTTGAATATGCCTCAATTGCACTAATTTTTGTCCAATACAGGCCACAAGATAAATACGGGAATTTCTCAATAACCCTCTTTTGGCCAGAGACATTCTTTGTAATGATGAGATATTCAATATTATTCTAATCTATTGTCTCAATATGATAGCCATTCCGGCGTATATCTTTAAAACTCAACAAGTTTCTCTTAGACTTGGAGGAGAACATTGCATTCTCTATGATAAACATTGTTCCTCTAGGCAGAGTTATAGTTGCTCTTCCGGAGCCTTCAATCAATTTACTACTACCAGAGATTGTAGTAACATCTGCCTTACACATACTTAGTTGAGAGAAATATTTCTTTTCTTTGAGTATCGTATGTGTAGTACATGAATCAACTAAACAAATATTTTTACAGTTGGACGTTGATCCAAGCTTGCTTTGTCAGATATCCATATTTGCTTTCCCATGGTTTGACATACAAAAGAAATACACGAACATGAGAATAAACAAATTCAATCCATTTGTTTCACATTTAAACAATATTTTCAAAATCTGCTGAGGTTAGTCGATTAACTTAGTTGATAGTCGACTATCTTGGGAAGCAGTCATTAGGTTGGTCGACTAACTAAATCAGATAGTCGACTATCTTGCCTTGTGGAAAAGTCCAGTTTTAATGCGAAATATTAGTTAGTCGACTAACTAAGTTGATAGTCGACTAACTTAGTAAACAGTCATCAGGTTAGTTGACTAACTAAATTAGATAGTCGACTAACTTAGCTTGCGGAAAAGTCTAGTTTTAATGCGAAATATTAGATAATCGACTAACTGTTAGGTTAATCGATTAACTCTACTGGAAAATAAAAATATCTTTGAAATTTAAGCATATTGAAACATTCTAAAAAACTAATACTAACATTATATCATAAACTAACTAATACGAGCTGATACTAATGACTATTAGTTTATTCACTAACTAATACAAATAAGTAAAATAAAATCAAACAATTCCATCTTCCTTCATCACAGATCCATCACCGATTAAGTGGTCTATTTTCCCCTCAGGTTGCTCAAAGAAGTCTGCCACATCCAGGTGGGTGATTTCAAAATTGTCGTCAGAGACAAAATTTGTTTCAGGGCCTTTATTCTTTAGAGATGCTTGATAAAGATCAACCAAATGTCTTGGTACATGGCAAGCTTTTGACCAGTGCCCTTTTCCACCGCAACGATAACATATAGTTTCTGAACTATTTGCCTTTGGATCCTCATAATCCCGTTTCTGCTTTTGGTGGTTATATCTCTTTGGGGGGTGACGGACATCAGGGAAATTTCTTCCTTGTCTACGTCCACGGCCATGACCCCGATTACGACCACGACCATGATTAAAGGCCTTTTCCATGCTTGGCATAATGAGAATACACCTTATCTGCTTCAGGCAATGGTGTAGACCCAGTGGGTCGATTTTTGTGATTTCTCATGAGCAGGTCATTGTTTCGCTCAGCCACAAGGAGAAGAGAAATCAGTTCAGAGTACTTTTTGAAACCTTTCTCTCTGTACTGTTGTTGCAGTACCATATTGGAGGCATGAAACGTTGTAAACGTTTTTTCAAGCATATCATAATCAGAGATATTATCTCCACAGAGTTTCAATTCAGAAGTAATTCTGAACATTGCATAATTATATCCAGAAACAGACTTAAAGTCTTGGAGCCTCAGATGAGCCCAATCATATCGTGCTTGTGGCAGAGTGACCAACTTCAGGTTGTCATATCTCTCCTTTAAGCCTTTCCACAAGATGAGTTGATCTTTGACTGTGAGATATTCAATTTTCAAACCTTCATCAAGGTGATGGCGCAAGAAAATCAAGGCCTTAGCACAGTCTTGGGTGGATGCTTTATCTCTGTCTTTAATGGCGTCTCCAAGACCCATAGCATCTAAGTAGATTTCAGCATCCAACACCCATGTCATATAGTTCTTGCCCGAAATTTCAAGGGCAACGAACTTTCTTTTCATAATATCAGACATAATTAAAACCAAATTCGGAAGAAGGGAAATACCTTAATTTTCTCAAGAGGATTCTTGAGACGGTAGAGTCTCGTGCTGATAACGTGTTATGAAATAATATAAGAACAAGAACAATAATACAAGAACAAGAACAATAGAGAGAAAAGTAGAGAGAGGAGTATTCTTATTGATACTTTGGGATGGTTTACAATGGAATATAACCCCTTTATTTATAGGGAGGTGGTGACTTAGCCACCAAGAAGTAAACCCTAGAATCTCTCTAAATATGGACATTCACCTAAAATAGAATATTTTATAACAGCTTTTGTATTTTCGTATACCAAAATATCAAAATTCAATACCGAGTACTATACCGAAATAACGCAATATCTGTACCGAAATATCGAAATACCAAATAAATTCGCAATTATGTCCACCCCTAGTTCAAACAGAGATCCTGGACATCTTGGAATTTTTGTAAGAAGGCAGATAAATATTGAGTTAGGTGCATTCACTACTATTATGGGAAGAACGGGAACATCCTTAAAGATATTCCTAAGCAGGCTTCTTGGGTTGTTCAGAAAATACTGAAGGTCACCAAATATTTAGATGAGGCAGGTTACATGATGACAGATGTGCAGAATATGGAGCATTTCTATACTAAGAATTTCTACATAAAGCTAAGAGGTGAGTTCTAGAAATGCCATGGAGGAAATTAGTGTGTAACCAAATAGGTCTACCTAAATGGATCTTTACTCTAAAAAATCTTTGCACATGAGAGGCTCTATACTAGAGATAGGTAGTGGCGTAGGCAGGATCTCCATGAAGGGGTTCAAAAAAAATTTTAGCTAGTAGAATTAAACCTTAACGTTATGGAGGTTTTGAATCCCCTTAACAACTAAATTGTAGCTAGTCGAGTTGCACGCCACAACAGTGTGATGTTGAATTCAGTTTCTATATTTTATCTTTTGTGTGTTTTGTTTTCCAGTTTCTTGGGGAAGCTCATATAAGTTGCATGAGTTAAGTAGTCCCTTCCAGAGTTTATTTTATTCATGTATCACATTCAAGTTGTAGCCAACTGGCACGTTGTGGCATCATATGGGACGTTTGATCGTAATCAGGGTGGCTTATTGCCTGAGCAGTTCATATTGGGTAAGACGAGATTATTGGATCTTGGATCAGTGCAGTCGGATTATATGAAGTATAATAAAGAGCAAAGATTACTATTTGGTTCAGAATGAGGTAATAGTTCTTATCAAAAGTGTAGACTTAATGATTTGTTGACTTGGAAATTGGTTATAAATTTCTACACATATCATTCGTCGTGGCAGTATTGCAAGAGTTGGAAGACTTTTATATCATGAGGTGCATTGTGAGCATCAGATTCAAGGAATGTTGGTTATTATGTTCATAGAATGTTATTATGATCCTCTGAATAATGTGGTGCATGGTAAGAATTCGACAAATGTATGCAGTCATGCTTTGGTATCTCGTGTGGTGATCGATACGGTGTTCGTATGTTGGAAACAAGCCTGACAGAGAAATTCAGATGTTGGAAATGGGCTCTAAAGCTTATTTTCCTAATTGAAAGAGAATATCTTCACATTTTTCTCGAGCTAATGTGCTCAATTGATTCATGGTAGCACGGGTAGGTACTCGAGGTGTTAAACAGTGATTTAGAAAAACTTCGACACAATTCTAAGAACGTTCGAGGACAAACGTATGTTTAAGTGGAAGAGAATGTGACGATCTGACTGATCATTTTGAGCTCTAGCGTGTCATTCAGTAGTTTGAGGCTATGAGCAGCTTTACTTCAGGTATTATAACTTTCACGAATGGTCAGAATTGAATTTCGGGAAGTTCGGAGTTGATTGAAAAGAAAATTCTCATTTCGGAAGCTTTAATTGAAAGAATTGACTAAGGTTTGATTTTTGAGTAAATGACCTCGGAATCGGGATTCGAAGGTCCCAACAGGTTTGTATGATGATTTTGGACTTGATCGTAAGTTCGGATCGGGTTTTGGATGACCCATGAGCATTTTAACGCCTATTGTGAAAATTCACTGTCGATGCCCCCTTTTTCTCTCGAAATCGGGTTTATGACACTTGGGAGTACAACTCGTTTCCTTTTGGAAATTGGATTTAAGTAGTCACTACCTTATGATTAAGTGCATTAGGACACTAAGAAGAACTTTGACTTAAAAAATTAGAGATTGGGTAAAGGCTTGAAATTATCCTGAGGGGAAGGTATTAGGCACCCCTCAAGATCCAATCGTGTGGTTCTCGGCCATACTATAATTGTGACTTTAAGTCCAACAAAAAGTGGACAAGTAAAAGTTACAAATATTATGGATTTTCACATAATTATTGCAAGTAACTTAAAGTTAAAACGAAGATAAAGAAGCTGAAATAGCAATTTTGAAACTCAAAATCTGTGGGATTATACTGGGTAGTTGTAGTTGTAAAATAAACGGATAAGAAAGAAAGAAACTTCACATAATTGCTGCAAGTAATTGAATTCAAAAGCAATCGAAGAAACTAAATTTTGAGAAAAATAGTTTTTGAAATTCTGAATAACACAAACAGGTAAAGAGGGGGGGGGGGGGGGTCCTAGGTTTATAAATAATATGGATCACCTCACACAACACCCGGTAACCATTTATGCATTTGGAATTATTGTGTGGTCATCATATCTATATCTACCATTTCCTACCCCGTTAAGGTATTAAGTACGGAATGCTTTCGCTTTACTTATTGCACGCTATTACCCGCCCCATCGTATTAGTCCTAGAGGTATTTGGGCCTACTAATACTAAAGGGAAGAGTGTGAGGTTTAATAGTTTTAAAGGACAAAATTCTAAGGTGACAATCAAAATACATATGTAACAAATATGGGGGAGAAGCATATACAAATAGAAAGGCTCAAAAAACCTCCTTAAAACAAAGAGAAGCATATAATTTAGCATGTCTTACACGTACTAATTAGGGTCTGATTAAGCGTAAGAGTTGTGACAGACTGATCTATTACATATTTCAGATGAGAAGCCTGAGTAAGGCCTGCTTGCTGGTTGAATCAGTTACCTTATGGCTTGCCTAAGTGTTAAACGAAAACCTATAGGAATGATATCTATTAGATTCAGAGAAGAAGTATATTGATTTTAAGGGAAAGAATTGCCAATTACAGGAATATAAATTCTGGAATCATTATTAATACTACTGATTATAGACTTATAATCGACTGGACGATTCTGATTTCATTGATTTCTCCTATAGGAATTCTTTCTAAGCGTGGTTGATTTTAAGCACTTTTTATAGTCGAAATAAGAGTGTAGAAGTCATATATGCATTGTATCTAGAATGCTGCTTGTGGTTTAAACATATTAACATGTTTGCCTAGTGATAGATGAAAATATAAAATTTAAGAAGTCCTATAGGCATTATATTAAAAATGTCGTTCATTATTTTAACCTATGAAAAAGTTTTCCTAGTAATAGATACAGATGCAAAATTCAGGAAGTCCTATAGGCATATTATATATATAATATGCAGCATTTTAGGAATGACTTATAGGCATGGTCCATATATAATGCAGAAGTACAGGAACCTATACACATGATCTCTTTATGAGATGCAAAAGTGCAGAAGCCTATCGATATGGTCCCTATATGAGATGCAAAAGTACGAGCTGAAACAAGATACATGAGTGTAGAAGTGTAAATATTCCCTATGAACATGATATTTACGTTTTCGCATGCATGATTGACCTTCCCCTTTTCACTAAGAGCCCAAATAGTTATTACAAGTTATTATTACAGCCCAGGATGAATAAGAGAAGTAAAATTACATAAGAGAACTAAAATTACAACCAAGGAGAGCCTGATTCAGACTTCCTGTCTAAAGCATGAAGCAAACCAATCTACAAAAATCAGATTCCAAAGCCTTTCTCTTATTTTGGCGGCCTTCATTATCTTCTGTCGATTGTATATGTTATTGCTACCGTCGCCATGGATGATCACTTCTTGGAGGTTCCACTCAAACTTCACCACCTGATGTAATGTTGATGATACGAACCCCGCGGCGTGAATCTATGGTCGTCCCAACAACAGATTAAAAGATCCCGGCACGTTTATCACTTGAAAATCAACATCAAACCAAGTAGGCCCCATTTGCAAATGTAAGCTAACCTCCCAATAGTAGACCTCTGAGAACCGTGAAAAGCTTTGACGTTGATGGCCTTATCTTTGATTTCATGCAGCCCTTTTCCCAATGTCCTGAGTGTTACCAACGGACAAATGTTTAAATTGGACCCTCTATTGACTAGGATCCTGGTGATAAAATTATCTTCGTCCTTCACAGTGATTTGCAATGCCTTATTGTGACTGAATCTCTCTGGTGGTAGCTCATCTATATGGAAAGTGATCTTGTGACTTTCCAACACGTGACCCACCATGTTTTCCACTTCTCCTCCAGTGGTGTTTCTTGGTACATACACCTCACTTAGTGCTCTTAACAAGGCATTCTTATGCGTATCAGAACTCTTTAGCAAAGCAAGGATAGAAATTAATGCCAGTGTTTTGTTCAGCTGATCGATTACTGAGTATTCTTTCGCTTGTATCTTTCTCCAGAGGTCATCGGGCCTGGTTTCAGTGATGTTTGGCCGAGTGAAAGCTGCTTTCTTGATTTAGCCAAATACTCATGAGTATAAACCCTGACAGTTCTTGTCATGCTCTGTGTTGCACTGCTTCCCCGGACATGGTTTTCTCTTTCCTTCTTGCCTCAGCTGTGTAGTCCCAAAGGATGGCGTTTATGTGGAATGGCGCTAAGGCTTTCATTGCTACTGGAATGGGAACTCTTGCTTTGGGAGGTAATATAGAAACTTCAAATGGTATAGGTGCCTTTAGGGACCCAAACTCAACCTCAATTGGTGCTAGCGTCAGAGATTGGTGTTTCAAACTACATTGGTATGGACATGTTCATCTCGTTGTCTCCAGAAGGCTGAATCTGGACCACAATCAGATTGAGGATAACTACTAGCTTTTTTGGATTTTCACCTTCTGTGATTAAATCGATTAATCCCTTGGGGTCCCAGCCATCCTCTATCTTGATCATGTGAACGTCTCCACCCTTGTGGTCTGGCAGAGGGTTATTGCAGGCATTCGAAGCGGGCTCCTTTTCTACAATGATCTTGTTGTCAATCAAAGCCTGAATCTTATCCTTCAGGGAGCAGCATTCATCAATGGTATGCCCTTTCATGCCAGGATGGTAGACACATGTTTTATTTGGGTTTACCCATTGGGAAGGGTATTCAGGGCATATATCAGGGATGAGGGTGACATAACCAACATCTTTGAGCCTTTTGTACAGCTGGTCGATTGGTTTAGTAGTGGTGTTATACTTTTTAGGAAGTATGCGATCGAAACTTGATCGAGGTCTAGGGAAATTTTGACGTGGGTGAGGTGATTGATACAGGGATGGTTGTGTGTCATAAGCTTGGTAAATATGTACTGGTTGGGAGTATTTGGGTGAAGTGGGCTGATATACGAGAGATGGAGATGACTGATAAGTTGGTGTGGAGTATACTAAGAGGGTAAGAGTTCTTGGTAATTTGAAGTGGGATTATATATGATTTGAGGTATCGAGTATGTTTTGTATTTGATAGGTGATTTTGGTCCTTTGTGCAACCATTACAGTATTTACGTCGATTTTCTTGGACGTACTACCAGACTGTAAAGCCTTATTGGTAGCTGGCAAGGCTTCAAAGTTCGTAACCATACCGCTCTTCATGCCTTCCTCGATCCTCTCACCTAGCTTGATGATGTCGAAAAATTTTAGATTCTTAATGAGCATCAGTCTTTCATAGTATTGGGGGTCCTGAGCCCAAACGAAAAACTTGTTCATTTGTTCTTCCTCTAAGGCCGGCCTGACCATAGCAGCTTCTGATCTCTAGCGAGTAGCATACCCACGAATGGTTTCTGTGGGTTTCTTCTTCAAGTTTTGGATATGGAACACATCTGGCACGTTCTCCGTGTTGAACCTGAATCTATCCATGAAATTAGAGGCCATGCTTAACCAGTTTGACCACCTTCTTGTATCTTGGCTAATGTACCAAGATAAAGCATCTCCTTTCAAGCTCCTCATGAAAAGGCTCATGCGGACCTTCTCGTCTCTTTCTACTCTGACCAGGTTGTTGCAGTATGTTCTTAAGTGAACCCTGGGATCCCCTGTACCATCAAACATTTTGGACTTGGGAGGTTTGTACCCCTCGGGCAGTTCAACATCGGGTTGTATGCATAAATCTTCATAGTTTAGCCCCTTGCTTCCCTTACAACCTTCAACACCTTGAATTCTGGTGGTCAACCTTTTAAGCTCTTCGGCCAAATTTCCAACGAGAGAGTCCTTATCATTGGACTCGATGTGCTTGAGATAGGCTGTGTGGAGTGTGGAATAGTCTCCACGTAGGTGGGGTTGTTGTGTTGGGTATGGCTGTGGTCATTTATGGAGTTCAAAGGTTCCGGGATGGTATTGCTGGGAGTATGGCAAGTATTGTAGCAGCAGTGAGGAGCGAGATGGTTTTGTTGCTTCGAGTTATTTTGTGGAGATATGAGATTCTGAGTATCTGGGAAGACAGACTTGCCAAATTCCGGACTTGATCAAGTTCTTCTTACAACTTCAATAGTTTTTGTTCCAATTGAGAGGTATTTTCCTTAGGGACCAGAGCACCACAAGTGACCTCTAGCCATTCAGTTGATTTGTTTTAATCTTCCATTCATATTTTGCTTTTGTGTCTGACATGACTAGGAGGAGGGATGGGTGGAGAGCCCCTGGATCTTGTAAAATATGCTGACGTTGCCAAAGTTCACAAACTAACCCTTTGGGGAGGGGAATAAATAAAAGTAAAAACAACAAGATAACAAGTTAGTGAGGATAATATGAGAAGATTTTGCGGTATTTAAACACATAGTGCAGGAATATAAATTGTGTCCTAATTTGGGAGCCTCTTTTTGCCTGAGGTAGGCCTAGCGATAAGTTGATTTGGAGAACTTATAATGCTAAATGCCTCATTTTATTGGTACAAAAAAGACGCACCCCAAAACGACACTAAATAACAGGAAATAAAAATGTCACTAATGGTCGTTGGCCTTATTACATCCATAAAGGAAAAGGTAAAATCCTATCTATTTGGTCCTAGAAGGACCTTACCCAGACTCGGCATCTTTGGCTCCCTCGAACAGCTACACCAGCTCACGAAGTCCCAGTAGCAAGTAGCTTCTGTCTAGGTGCTCATCTTCAATTTCGCCAGCATTCTGGCAGTCCTCGACCCTTCTGACGAATTTCCTTTATAGCTCTACTAAACCTCGCTCCAAGTACCCCAGTCATTTGTTGGCATTCACAGCCATGTCCTTCCATTCTTCAATCAGCTTTTTGTTGGATTCTTGAATTTCACGGTGCTCATTTTTGCATTACCGAATCCTTTTGCGCAATTGGTTGTGCTTGACTTGTGCTTAAGCCTTTTTATTGATGATCCTGTGACCTCAAGAAAACCCGGGTTGACCCAGACCATTATGATTATCTCCTAACCAGTTGGGGTAGTATGTAGTATAACCAGCATGGCACCTGTCTGACTCAATAGTTTCCCTTCCCATAACGATTTGTACTGCCACATGTGCAGAGCTTGGCACTTGTAAGGGCTATCATCCTCTTGAAACTCGGCCCCAAAATGACTCATCTTGCCAACCCTTAGTATAACCTGCTTCCTACCAGCCTGTCTCATAACTAGAAGAGTGATATAAGGGTAAGTTTCTCTCAAACCAATAAGTATTAGAAACGCTGCATCCCGAGATCTGGCAATGAACTCTTCAGTAGCGAACAATTCGAACATCCATTTTACTCGTTCCTCTTTGAGATTTTCAAATAGTTCTACCCATCCTTTGGTATCTTCTGACTAAGAAAACATGTTAGGCATGTAGTTCATCCTCCTTGGCTGATGGAAGGTTATATGATCCTCCCAGTCCTTATGCTGAATCTCTTGTCGATACTTACCCTTTTGGAGGTGCTCCATGAGCCAGAGTTGGAGTAGCAAGTTGCAACCCTCGAAGTGTTTGGACCCATGTTGACATTTCTCCAGGGCGCGGTATATTTCTGTGATGGTCATGGGCACTATGCTAAATTGTTGCCTATCAATTCTGTCCATTAAGGTTTTGGTGACCATGGCTAATCGGATTTGGATCCTCTCTTTCTTCATAGGATATACTATCATCCCCAAGAAGCAGAACATAAAGACAAGACCCTCTGATAGATATGCCTTAATTATGTGAGGGCAAACTCATCAGGATAAGTACGGTAAGATTTGTTGTGATCTTACCTCTTGTAAAAATAATAAAAGGGAATGTACGACTCTTTCAAGCAAGTTAAGTTTGGATTGTTCTTTTGCCCCATCATCTTGAGAAAACCTTTACCCTTGCGATTTTCTGGCATTAACAAACCCAGAGTTTCCCACGGTATACCAGCTAGTCCCTCCTATTTGCTCTAGCAGGGGTGTCATCTCAATGTCTACAAAGCGGAACACAAACCTATCACAATCCCATAATAGAGTGGTATTTTCTATAATTTGTGATTGGGTTGAATTTCTAGGAGAGAAGGTAGATTCCTAGATATTTTCCGACAAGAGCCTGATCACTGGAGTGAATATCCTCTCACCATCTCAGCAATTTGGGGTGGATATTGGTGACCGTGCTGAATCTGGGGACTTCGTGCCTCATATTTCTGCAAGACAATACTGGTAGGCCCTTACCCCTACCGGACTCGACTATAAAATACCAATAACTGGCATAAAAGCATTTAGTTCTCCAAAGAAATTCATTGAATGTGGTAGTGTCCATTTAGGTTTCCAGGAAACCCAGTGGAATTTAGAGAAAGCTATCTAAAAGAGTCATTATGCGGACAACAAAACTGATTCGGGTAAGATTGGCCATAATGCATGCACAATTAAACGGAGTAGGGTTTCTATTGGGTATTAGACTGGTAGCCTTGAGCGGACAACTCAAGAGGGAAAGGCACGGAGCCGTTGACTAAACTGTTGATTGACTGGTTTTACAGCAAATTTGCCTTTGTCGTATTTAGGGGTGATAATATCGTAAAGGCGCAACCACTCAATATAAGCATTGCTATGGTATTTTATTTGGCACAAGTGGAATATGATGTTAAATCTGCAGTTGAAATAATTATAACAAGTTGTCACATATTTACATGTTAATAAAGTAATAATTACAACAGTTTCAACAGTATTAAAGGAAAACGATAAAGGAACGCACTAAAAGAAATAAAGAAAAGAAATAAATAGCTAAGTCAGTTTCGTTTCGAGCTACAAGAGGAAAAATACTTAAAGGCATTTCAACAAATAAAGATATATAAAGAAGCATATAAACACACATAGCATGAAATTGTAAAAGCCTTAAAAAATTCCCAGCAGAGTCGTCACGCTGTCGGAGCCCCTTTTTTCTCACAAAATCGGGTTTGTGACACTTGGGAGGACAACTCGTTTCCTTTTGGGAATAGGGTTTAAGGAGTCTCCACCTTATGATTAAGTGCAATATGACACTAAGAAGAACTTTGACTTAGAAAATCAGAGATTGGGTAAGGGCTTAAAATTATCCCAAGGGGAAGGTATTAGACACCCCTCAAGATCCACTAATGTGGTTCCCGGCCATACTATAATTGTGACTTTAAGTGCAAACAACAAGTGGACAAGCAGAAGTCCATACTACTAACATAGGAATGTATTGTACATATTTTTTGAAATCAATGAAAATGACAGTTTGAATAAAAAAAAAAACAAGTGGACAAGTAAAAGTTACAAATATGAAGGGTTTTCACATAATTATTGCAAATAATTTCAAGCTAAAATGAAGTTAAAGAAGCTGAAATGGCAATTTTGAAACTCAGAATAAACGGGTAAGAAAGAAAGAAATTTCACATAATTGCTGCAAGTAACTAAACTTAAAAGCAGTCGAAGAAATTGAAATTTGAGAAAAAAAAGTTTTAGAAATTCTAAATAAAACAAACAAGTAAAGGGAGGGGGTCCTAGGTTTATAACTAATATGGATCACCCCACACAACACCCGGTAACCGTTTATGCACGTGTATTATCACGTGGTCATCATATCCATATCTGCCATTTCCCACCCCGTTAAGGTATTAAACGCAAAATGGTTTCGCTTTACTTATTGCATGTTATTACCCACCCCCGTCCTATTAGTCCCGGAGGCATTTGGGCCAACTAATCCTAAACGCAAGGATGTGAGACTTTATAGTTTCAAAGGACAAAATTCTAAGGCGACAATCAAAATACATATGTAACAAATATGGGGGAGAAGCATATAACACATAGAAAGGCTCAAACAAACCTCTTTAAAACAAAGAGAATCATATAATTTAGTATGCCTTACATGTACTGATTAGGGTCTGATTAAACTTAAGAGTTGTGACAGACTGATCTATTATATACTTAAGATGAGAAGCCTGAGTCAGGCTTGCTTACTGGTTGAAATTGATAGAATCTGATTCAATTTACCAGTTACCTTATGGCTTGCCTAAGTATCAAATGAAAACCTATAGGGATGATATATATTAGTTTCAGAAAAGAAGTATATTGATTTTATGAGAAATAAATTGTCAAAAACAGGAATATAAATTCTGCAACCATTATTGTTACTACTGATTTTAGACATATAATCGAATGGACAATTTCAATTTTATTGGTTGGTGCTGTAGGCATTGTTTCTGGGCGTGGTTGAATTTAAACACTTTTTATAGTCGAAATAAGAGTGCGGAAGTCCTATAGGCATGGTATCTAGAATGATGCTTGTTGTTTAAATCCATGAACATGTTTTCCTAGTGATAGATGCAGATATAAAATTCAAGAAGTCCAATAGGCATAATATCTAGAAAGTTGTCCATTATTTAAACCTATAAACAGGTTTGCCTTGTGATAGATAGAGATGCAAAATTCAGGAAGTCCTATAGGCATATTATCTATATGATATGCAACATTTCAGAAATGACTTATAGACATGATCTCTATAAAATGAAGAAGTACAGGAACCTATAGGCATTGCCTCTACATGAGATGCGAAAGTGCAGAAGCCTCTTGACATGGTCCCTATATGAGATGCAAAAGTACAAGCTGAAAACAGGACACATGAGTGTAGAAGTGTAAATATTCCCTATGAACATGATATTCACCCTTTTGCATGCATGATTGACCCTCCGTGTTTCACTAACAGCCCCAATAGTTATTACAAGTTATTATTACAGCCCAGGATAAATAAGAAAAGTAAAATTACATCAGATAACTAAAATTACAACCAAGGACAGCCTGATTCAGACTTCCTGTCTGAAGCATGAAGTAAACCAATCTTTAAAGATCAAATTCCAAAGCGTTTGTCTTATATTGGGATGTGTCAAAGTTTTCGAAGAGTCTCAAATGGACTCCGGGAAATCTCACGCCCAAATCTATTGCAGAATTAAATCATAGTGCAGTATGGAAGAGCCAGCCCTCAAGTGTCCAAGTTCAGAGGGAACTCAAGGTCCGAAATCATGGGTCATAGGAGGGGGCAGAACTTAAAAGCTAAGAGAGAGTGTAAGTGCAGAGAGAGATTTTGAGAGGAAACAAAGAGAGGCTAATGGTCATACCTAGCAATTGAAGTGTTGGCACACCCCCACCAACCTATTAGGCCACATTGCTTAGGAGTCAGGATCCTAACATGGGATCAAGTCCAAACATAGGCAACAACATGCATGTTGTCATGTTCTAAACTTCAACTCAAAGCACATAGAGGGGAACAAAGGTGCAGGGATTCATAGTAGAAACATATGCAAAGAAATTTACATGACAATCAACATTGAGCATAGACAGTAGACATAAGTGTAAAAATAAACACATCAGGATAAGGCTAAAAAACAAAACTAGAACATACCAGTTTCAGGGGAACAAGAAAAAGGAAGCAGTAGTCTTGTAAAGCAAAAGTGCAAGCAATAGTCAAAATGCTATGATTAGAGAACTATGATAGTTGAGTAGTGTAAAAGTGTTAAAGTGAAAGTTGTGTAATTGAAAGTGTAGTCGTGCCCTTTTTGTAGTGTAGAAGGCAAGCAGAATAAGGTAGGAGAATAATTTCAAATCAATTACAAAAGTTTCCCTTTAGGGATTCTGATTTCAACCGGTAGAAATGATTAAGGAAAAATATTGATCAAAACCTTTTCCAAAGCAGTACAAGAAGGGTAAATGCACAGAGATTTATTTAAGGAAAAAGTCTAATAGCACACAGTTTGTGAAAATAAGGAAAGGAAATCAATTAAAAGCCAGTAAATCACAAGGTCTGAATTTTGGTATGGATGAATCCAGTCAGAAAATGTGAAGAAAGGTTTTGCTTAAGGAAAATCAGTAACAATCAATCAAACCCTAAAAACGATTCTAAATCAATCATAAGTTGGAAAACCTCTTCGGCAAAAAGAATTCATTATACATATAAAAACATACAGCCATGCTTAATCATGGAGAACTATCATGCTAATCAGTAGGAGAGTCTAGCATAGAAAAAGTTCAGAGTCGTAAACAAAGAAATTAAAATTTAGCTCATAGACTCAAAATGAGTCTAAAAGAACCAAGAGTTCCAAAATAGAACCCAGTTCAAACATCTTACTGAACCTTGTCAAAAAACCCCCAAATAGAGACGAGGAGGCAAGTAACTAAAACGGGCTCAGAGATCTCTTTCAAAGACTCGGGAGAAAGCAAACTGATAAAATAGTAAGTTCAAAACAACAAAGTGAAGAAACTGATTTGAAGCATAGTGATTGTATAAGGAACATGTTTAAGAAAAAACCTGGGGATTAAGCAAGTTCATAAGAGAAAAGAGATAGTATAACACTTACGAAAACCGTAGGAGAAATATGTCCAAGGGGAACTCAAACAAGGTCTAGTAGAAGTAAAACAAAGAACCAAAATCTTAATAGAAAATGTAGTAGAGGAACACAAGGATATCGGAAAATCCTAGCAAAAGAACACATAGGGAAACATAGCAAGATAAACATGCGAGCATGGTCTAGTAACATAGTAGAAGAAGAAAGCACAGAAGAATCATGTATGGTACAAAAAAGCATAAGAGAACAGTTGGAGCACATGGGTGACAAATACACACAAATAAAGGAAATGAAAGGTCGGAGAAACATTTTGAACCTTTCAGAAAACCCTAAATCGAAGAGAAGAGGTTTTAAAGAATAATTTTGAAATAAAAATTGGCAAAAATGTTTAAAACTCTGGTAGTGCATAGATATATAACAAATCTGAGAAAAATCAAAGAAAACCTCGAGTAGCTAGGGTTTCAGAAGAACCCTAAAACGAGAAAGGCTTTAAAAAGGTCAGATCTTTGTCGAAAGATCAGAGATAGGCTCTTAATGTTACGATACATCGGAGCAAGGCCATACAGGCCATAGAACCTTGAATAAAAGAAGATCCGAATGGACACCATTGAGGTTTGACCTCAAAACCTCTAACACCAAGTGTTAAAGAGTAGAGAGAGATAGGTTCAAGCCATCCATGCCCATAGAGTCCATGGATTCTGGTGAGGTTGTGGTTGAAAATGGTGAGAGAGGCTAGGGTTTCAAGAGCTGTCGATAGAGTTTGAGAGAGGGGGAGGGCTGTTTGGAGGCAGCTGAGAGATGAGGAAACAATTTGGTTATAATTGAAATGCAAATGCGCCTAGATTTTAAATAGTCAGTTTTTTACCTTTTTATTTTATAAAAAAGGTAAAAATGACTTTGAAAATATATTAAAGGTATTGAGTCACTTAATAATATATAAATATTAATTTTAAAATATTGGAACCAATTTTATAATTATAAAATGCTATTAATTCGTAATATAGGATAAAATTGTAATTACATGCAATGTATCTTTTAAAATACTAAAAAAATATAAAAATGTATAAAAATTAAATTAGTTATATATTGGTACAAATATTGAGATAAAATAAATTATTCACCAAAAATGATAATTTTGGCAATAATTATTGGTTTTTGTACTGCTAAAAATGGACAATAACAACAACAACAACAACTACCCAGTATAGTCCCACAAAGTGGGGTCTGGGGAGGGTAATATCTAGACAAGCCTTGCCCCTACCCCAAAGGGCAGAGAGGTTGTTTCCAATCGACCCTCGGCTTAAAATGGACAATAAATTGATTTAAAAATTCTATAAAAATTACAAAAAATGATAAAACACTCGAGCATACTTATATATTCTATTTTGAAAGTATTTGCATGTAAAAAAATACACAGGGAAAAATTGGGTATCAACATTGATATTTTGGAAGAATTTCATAAATTTAGGTTGAAGTGCATTTCAATTTTGGCGATGTTCGTTTGGGATTTTGAGTCTAGGAATAGCTCCGTATGATGATTCTAGTATTGGGAGAACATATGGAAGTGGATTGTGAGGTCTGTAGGTCATTTAGGGGTCATTTGGCGGAAGTTAGAAATTTGAACGTTTTTTATAAGTTTGACCGGAAGTGAACTTTTTGATATCGGGATCGTTTTTTCCAATTTTTGAAAGTTGGATAGGTATGTAATGTCGAATATAACTTGTGTGCAAAATTTGAGGTCAATCAAACGTGATTTGATAGATTTCGGCATCGAATATAGAAGTTTGAAATTCTAAAATTCATTAAGCTTGGATTAGAGTGTGATTCTTGGTTTTAACGTTGTTTGATGTGATTTTAGGCATCAACCAGGTTTGTGTTATGATATGGAACTTATTGGTATGTTTGAACGGGCCTCGGGGGCCTTGAGTGTTTTTGGGATAGTTTTGGATCATTTCGGGTTATTTTACAATAGCAGATGTTGGTGTCTGGTGTTGTTCTTTGTGTTCACGAGAATCATCTCGCGTTCGCGAAGAAGGATTAAATTTGTTTTTCGCGTTCGCGAACAGATCCTTGCATTCGCAGAGGAGGAAGTTTCTATTGCACATGTTTGACTTCGGAGGCTCATATCATGCAATCTATAAGGTATTTGGAGATGATCGAAAAATAAAAGTTGTAGTCCTATGTGTCTAATTTTCTTAGGGGAAAACTACTTAGCATTTGTATTTGTTTACATAAGGCTATGGATGATAAACTATAGGTTGTCCAAAAAGATAAAGAAGAAATTTGTGTTGCCCAGGGATAACTTTGGCAACTTATATCTCATAATCTATAAGATATTGGAAGATGACCAAAACATGAAAGTTGTATATCTTGGTTTCTAGATTTTTAAACCATTTGTCATTTGGAGTTTCTTTTACAAATTGTTATGACCATTATACTGAAGTATGTCTAAGAAGAGTTTGGAAAATGGTTTTTGGTAATTTTCTTCTTCTCGAACATGATGGTGGTCTCGCGAACGCGAACAAGAGTCGTTTGGGAAGTATATAAGTGTAAAGAAACATGTACAAGTCGTACGGTCTCGAAATCCGTGCACGTGGACTTGAGGGCAATTTTGGTAACTTTTGGATCGGGGTTAGAAATTATTATGACTTGGATTACCATGAGTAATTTAGCATAAATTATTGGGTTTGCATAATTATTGGCTAGTTTTGGAGCATTGTGCATTGGCTTGAGCCTTCGGAAGCGCGTGGAATGCCGGTGATAGAACTTCGGAGCGAGGTAAGTCTCCTTTCTAACCTTGTAAGAGGAAATTGTCCCCATAGGTGTAATAATTTGTTGCGTGCTTTTATTTGTAGGGGTTAAGTACACACGAGGTGAAAATAGTTCGTGCATAGCTACTATTATGTTTACGTCTGGGTAGTCTAGGACCCAAAAGCATGCTATACTTGAAATATCCTTAACCTTATTGACAATGTAAATTGCTTGAACCATACCAAATTAGTAAATGAATTTTCTAAAAAGGGTTGACCTCATTTTCTTAACTATTAAAAAGAGAAATTTCCATTTCTTTAGAAAATTGTTCCCTGATGACTTCTTGATTGACTGTTTGTGTGTGTTTATTATTAGAACAGGTTGAACGCCTCGGTAGATTAAATAGATGCATCTATGATTCGTGTCATTCGACCCTCTAGCAGTGCACAGTTTAAATATTTGTTGGATTAGGTCGTACGACCCTGGCATAATTTGCGCATGCTTGTGATGCTTATTTGAGATTTACCAAATTGATGTTGCCTCCCTCGTCGGAGATAAATTGATAAACATGATAAAATAAAAATCTTTGGAAATCTATTATTAGTAAAAAGGAATTGTTTACCTACTCCATGAGTTATTAATTTACAATTGCCCTAAAAAATTCATGATTATTCACATTATAAAAATATTATTATTGGACCACTAGTAAGTGCCGAGGCCGACCTCTCGTCACAACGTCTTTGGGGTTAAATGGGATACTTACTAGGTACACATTATTTTTATACTCATACTATAGTTGTTGTACATTTTTATTACACGTGCACATGTATATCTAGTGGCCTAGTTGGGCGCATCGGCATGGTTGATACGGAGACATAGGTGTGTTGCACCTCTCGAGACGGCCTTCAACAAGTAGAGTCTCCTTCAGAGTATTATACTATATTTTCTTTTCCATCCAATTTATATTCTGGACAGTTGTTGTATTACGTTATTTCCTAGAAACTGCTCATCCACTTGTGACACCGGATTCTGGGATTGTTATGGAATTGTTTAATTCTAAATTGTAAACATTTTAAATTATTCTGTAAATATTACCTTTTATTTGTTAAAGTGAAGAAAAATTATTTCAAAATTATTAAAATGAGAATTTAATTAAGTATCTATGGTTGGCTTGTCTGACAGCAATGTCCGGCGCCATCACGACCCTTATTGAATTTTGAATCGTGACATATATTTTGTTTCTTCTTTTCTATTAGTGGCCAAATATGAAAAAATAATTTATTGGCACCATCTTCATTTAACCACAAGATTCTAGACGTTAATTTCCAATAATCTTATTCTATTATTAGGATATCATTGTATTCTTTTTTTAGATTATTCTCTAGATTACAAAGAAAATTATTGGTAGTATAGCTATTGGAATTTTGGATCCCTTGAAGTCTAGCATGTAATTTTTTCCCATAATGTTACCAAAGGTATTGTTTTATCAGGGTTTTAATTTTTCCATAATGCATAGATTGGCTTTAAAGCAATCAAATCCATACTAATTTTTTCTGCCATTGATTGGAATTCATGATGTTTACACCAAAAGATCTTGAGCCTAAATGGTATATTATGTGTCAACCTATTTTTTAGAATTGATTCAACAAGAGTAAGGTTATGATCTGAGTAAGTTTTGGGTAAGTGGATTATAGAGCTTTTGGGAATAGCTCAATCCATTCCTTATTCCCTAATATTTTATCTATTCTTTCTATTATAATCCTGTTATTCTTATGTTTGTTATTAAACCAAGTATGCTTACACACTTTACACCCTAGGTCTATTAAATTGCGCCTATGAATGACCAAATGTACCTAGCTCTACTGTTCTTAACAGCTCTTCCACCAAAAATTTTATTCGAGGTTAAAATAGCATTAAAATCCCCCTACCAACCAAGGCAATTTGTAGGTATTTCTAATACATTCTAAATTCTCCAATATTATATTTTTTCATGAACATCAGTACTAGCATAAATTGAAGTGAAGAGCCAGGGTTTACGAATAGGGAGTACCTCAACTGTTGTATGGATTTCTTGATTCATATGGACTGCATTTTGGACACTGGTCACTTTATGGTTCCACATCATGACCATAGCTCCTAACTTCCCTTCCACTGGCACCTCTATCATATTCGTAAACAAAAGTCATAAAGCATTTTACCATGATTACACATTCTTATTTCCAACAAGGTCGCCATGCAGGGTCTATGTGTATCTATCATTTCCCTAAAATTCCTCTTAAAATTGTCATTATTCCCACCCTTATGTTCTATATAATGATGTTCGTAGGATGATTCATGGCGATGTTAAGGTTTTAATTTCTCAGTTCCCCATTATCCCTTACTCCCCCTAGTAGGCCATGATTCCTTCTTAATGATGGCACTAGGTCATGGCTCTGTTGCCCATTGTTGGATCCTGTGGTGTTCTTATGTCCATCAAACATTGGTAGAGCGCCACTGGGCAGCTGAGCACATACCTCTTCTAAAGCATGTCATTGTAGATAACACGTATGCGGCCGCGGTCAGTTTTGTGCAGACCGTACTGGTTCTGTCTGGCCACGGTCAATTTTGTGCGACCCGCGAGGGTGGAAATCCTGGGGTTACTCTATAAATACGAGCTTTTGGGTTTTATTTGATATTTTACCTAGAGAGCTCGGATTTTCGCAATTTTTCGAAGGTTTTCCAAGAAATTCATCGGGGTAAGTGATTCTAACTCAGATTTGGCAAGGGTACATGAATCTATCATTTAATTTGTGATTTTGAATGAAATTTGGGAATAAAATTGTGGAATCTTTCAAAAATATAAAATGATGATTTGAAGGACCAAATAGTGTCGGAATTGGATAAATTTCGTATGGTTAGACTCGTGAGAGTATAGGGATTCTAGTATTGTGAATTTTTGTCAATTCTCGAAATGTGGGCCCCAGGTCGGGTTTGACAAATTTCGGGAATTTTTTTGGTAATTTGATTATTTTCAAGTGGGCTTTGTTCCCTTAACATATTTTGATGGTTTAGTACTAATTTCGGCAAGATTTGGAGCATCCAGAGGCTGATTCGAGAGGAAAAGGTATCACGGGGTAGAGTTTGCACCGGATAGAGGTGAGTAATGATTATAAATAATGTCATGAACGTTTAAAACCCCGGATTTGCACAACTTAGTGCTATATTAAGTTGAGGCACACGTTGTTTGATGAGTGTGGAGTCCGTTACTTTTGGGGATTGTGACTTGGTTTATCCCGTTGATGATTTTATCATGTTTTTAACTAAGGCTTGTTTATTATTATTATGATTTGTCTAGTCGTCATGTTTGGGGCCTTTTGCTGACCTGTAGAACCCCTACGGGCATTCTTTTACTGATTATCCTCACTTTACTTGTTAAAAATCATATCCTCAGTCACGTTTCTAACTGTTTAACATAATACGAACTGGTTTTGAAATACTAATCCTAAATGAAAGTAATATATGGGCTGATATCCCTATTTTGTATTAGTATGCCGAGAGGTTTTGATTATATTGACTGAGAGGAGTTGAGAACCCAATAGAGAGAATGTTTTATATGTTATGGACCCGGCTGCACGCCGCAGCAATATACTTATGTGGATCGGCCTGCACGCCGCAGCAAATGTTGATATACTTATATAGATCAGGATTCATGCCGCAATAAATGTATGTATGTTTATATATATATATATATATATATATATGTGTGTGTGGGGGGGGGGGGGGGATCGAGCTGCGCGTCGCAGCAATGTAGCGCTTGGGCTTTAGGAGCCCCTCCGGAGTCTACACACCCCCAATTAGCGCAGTCGACTATTTTTATGGATTGGGTTGTGCGCCAAAGCGATATACGGATTGGGCTGCACGCTGCAACGGCATATTTATGATTTCGGTTATTGTAAAAAGCATATGAATCGAGTACTGAGGAAAAGTAACAAATAAGTGAACAATATTCTGAAGGAGCGAATTTTATACTTGATTAATACCTGCTAAACTACCTGTTCTACCTGGTTTTAAGGAATTCAACTTGACATCTTCATTATTTGTTACTTAAATGGTTTTACCGCTTTGATATAGAACTGCTTAGTGCCTTTTCGTGATTTCATACAGTCAGTCATTATTTTAGTTTTATTACTCACTGGGTCGAAGTACTCTTATACTTCCTGCACCGTATGTGCAGATCCAGGCACCCCTGCGGTGTAATGAGAGCTCTTCAGTAGTTCAGTTTTCGCCAGAGTTATCGAGGTAGCTGTATGGCGTCCGTTGACCCTATGTTCTCCCTCTATCTTTTACATTTTTCATTCTATACATATCTTTGTAGTAGACTTTTGAAACCTTATCTTTAGAAGCTCAGACTTGTGACAACGGATCTAGCGGGCTATTGTAGAGATGTTTTATGATTTTCCGCAGATTTCAGATATACTGTTTAGACTTCTATTGATATTAAATTGGCATTTAACTCTAATAGCTAATAAAGAATTCTACATAAAAATGGTTGTGAGTGTTTGATGGTCGGGCTTGCCTAGCATTCTGTTTGGTCCTACCAACTTGTTGGTCTCAAGTATTCCACGCAGTGATATAGAAGACATATTGAGAAATCTAAAATATAGGAAAGAAAAGGCAATAATATAAGAACATATTTGCATATATCATAAAGACATGGTCTTTTATCTAAATGATATTTCCACTAATTATTTTAAACTATTTACCCTCATTATAGTTTACGAAATCTTTATTTCTTTTAGTGGAGTAAAGGAATCCTTTAACAATATGTATGAGCCCCTTGGTAATCAAGTCGTTTCTCACTTATATTTTAATGGTAGGTACTCTTACCAATTGTATCCCCATACAATTTCCTTAAATGGCTCTATGTCAAATAGTCCCCTGGTAGTCAGGTCGATCCTATTGGCATAGTTGAGTTCAACCATCATGATAGCAAAGAACTTATAAAATTTTATATTCCCCCGGGTAGTCCAGGCGTTTAGTGTAAAATTGAATAATTCTTTCAATCCATACATCTAGTGCAATAAATAATTTTAATATATTCTCGAACTATCAGTCTCCTGGTAGTCAGGCCGCTCCTTATAAACAAGAAATAAGTAAAATTAATTACCTTGATGGATAGCTTTATAATAAAATATCTTATATTTTATTATTTAAGAACTCAAATTTTTTTTTAATAAGAGGGAATTGTCACAAAACTATTTTTAATAACACGAAGATCGAATCTTTTATAGCATGTGAATTTAGTTCAATTGTTTACATGCTTAGCCCTAAATTAATTTACATCACATGTAATAAATAATTCAAAATTATGTAATGAGCATGCACATGGCATAAAACAAAATTCAACATCCTCTAACATATTTATCTTATATATCACATAAAAAGAATTCATGCTAGAATATTATTATTAACTAACATCTCATGAACTAATAACAATTAAATTAATAATAGAATCATTTAACCTATTATAGATTCCAATTGTATCTAATACAAAATTTCAAATTCAAGTTTTAAACGATCTCAATAGTTATATGAATGCATATTTTATCCACAATAAAATAATATCAACATTCAAACGATTTGACTATTGCAAAAGGCACATCTATTATGGTATGAACTCTTCAAGTATAATATTAAAATATTTCGTAAATAAATTTTAGACACAATAAACCACGGCTCTGATACCACTGAAGGATTGCGTATGGGTGTTCATAACACGTAGCGGAAGATAATAACAATCCTAGGTAGAATTTCTCATGTTTAATATTTATTTACATGTCAAAGATCGGATCTAAGACGTACCTGGTGAAGAGAGTCTCGTTTCAAACTTCTTCGATAGTGCGAAAACTCTATGCGTATCCACACCGAGACCGATCCTTGCTATCAACTCTTTGATCAATGAAACCCACGAAAAAATTGAACGAAGAATATTGTGTTGAAATTTTTCTCAAAAATCTCAACTCAAATTAGAAGAAGAAGAAACATTTTTCTTGTAACTGTATTTTCTCTCTTGGCTTTGTATTGCACTCTTACTTTCACAAAGTAGGTTTCTTCTCAAGAAAAATTGAAAAACTAAAAAAGAAAAGAACCATGCAAATTTTCTCCACCACCCTTAATATAGCATCACATACAAACCCTTTTCCTATTTGGTTGAGGTAATAATTTTCCTAGGGTAAAAGTTTATTCCAAAAATAAACTTATGGAAAATTTTTGTATGGAAGAATTTTGTATGAAAACTTTCGAAATTTTTTCTTCTCTGTCAATGGACGATAAGTTTAGTACTTTTTTTGTGTCCAATTCTAAATTGGATTCTAATTTTTTAAACTTTTTTTTTAATATAATATTTTCCTATTGAAAATATTAATCCCATTCCAAATAGGATAAAACTTCAATTAATAATCCAATTCAAAATTAGATTTATTAACAAATCTTTATTAATATTATATTTTATATACATCTATTATATAAAATAATGTTAATTATATATATCACATATATTTCAACCAAGAGATATTATTTAATTTCTATTTTAAATAGAAACTTCAATTTATTCACAATAATAAGTTAATTAATCTTTTCGCAAAGATCAGAACAATCGTTAGTGTGCGACCTCACAGGTGCAATACTGAACCGGTAGAAAATTGATCATATCAATATACTAATCAAGGGTGGCGTCTAGCAACACTCCTTAACGACCGGATAGCATGACGTATACAATTTACTCTCAAGAACCAGTAGAAGAATAATGTAGTAATTCCTTCTGTCCTTATAGCTTTGGATTACCCTAGGATATGGTTCAACTGTCAAATCCTAATAAGCGATCAACTATGTGTTCACGTCAAAAATAATCGACCATTGAATGACATAAGAAACTCATTTCTTCTTTCATTCAATTGCCCTGACCGAGGTCTTAGTTTGGTCCTTTATAATTCATGACAACATGGAGCTTAAACTCATTACCAAGAGTTGACAGATTCTGTCTTGATCAATCACTAATTCTACAAGTATTTAATCGTACCCAATATCCTTTCAACTATCGCCCTAGGGCCATAGGTGTCTAGTATCAAAGCACAATAAATAACTTGTCAATTACTATGATGAACTCAAGTCAAAGGAACAGTTACATCACATTCTTCAAGAAAATATCCTATTGACAGTTTATGGTAATTCTAACCATTAGGAATTATCCAATGAGTCGGTTCAATGATTATATCTCTATATGCATCATCTATCTATGTGATTTAGTTAATGAGATCAACTAATCTTTATCCGATAAAGATGATCACATAAATATTGATCTAACCGGATTACTAATGTCCAAATTAATAATCCTACGATCAAGAACAAATTTCGATTAAATTGTAAAAAACTTTGCTCTCATTATCATGATCTCTATCACGATGACAAATCTCAAAATTTAATCTAGGACTTTATCAAAATAATCAAACAATTGATAATAATGATAAAAGAATATCAAATGCCATATATTTTATATCAAATGACATTCATAAAAATATGTTCAAGTTATCAAATGTGATATTTGAGCTAGGGCATATCTACTATATCCCTAACAATCTCCCACTTGCACTAGAGCCAATCGCTCTTGTACTTCATCCCCAATTTCCACTTATGCTTGTCAAACTCCTTTGTGGCAAGCGCTTTAGTGAATGCGTCTGCACCATTTTCCTTTCCATCAACCTTGAATCTCGACGTCTCCACGTTCAGTGATTTCTCTTGTCAAGTGATTCCTTCGCAGAACGTGTTTGGACTTTTGGTGTGATCGTGGTTCTTTTGCTTGCGCAGTGGCTCCAGTATTGTCACACAACAATGGAACCACACCTTCTATTGAAGGAACCACACCAAGTTCAGTTAAGAACTTTTTCATCCATACAGCTTCCTTAGCAGCTTCACTAGCTGCTATGCATTCTTCGTCAATCACTGAATCAGCTACTGTAGCTTGTTTGGAACTTTTCCAACTCACTGCACCACCATTTAAGGTGAATACATAGCCAGAAATAGATTTGCTATCATCCCTATCCGAAGAGAAACTTGCATCAGTATAACCTTCACGTTTCAACTCAGATTCCCCATAGATGAGGAATTGGTCTTTAGTCCTTCCTAAGTACTTAAGAATGGTCTTCACCACCTTCCAATGTTCCTCACCAGGATTTTCCTGATATCGGCTAGTCACTCCAAGTGCATAAGCCACATCATGACGTGTACATGTCATGGTATACATGATAGCTCCCACTGCACTAGCGTATGGGATCCTACTCATGCGTTCTCTCTCTTCAGGTGTTTTAGGACAATCCTCCCTACTGAGAGAAATTCCAGTGCCTATCGGTAGATAGCCTCTTTTGGAATTATCCATGTTATACCTCTTTAAGATAGTATCAATGTACAAAGACTGGGAAAGTCCAAGCAGCTTCCTAGATCTATCTCTATAGATCTTTATTCCTTATATATAAGCTGTTTCTCCCAAGTCTTTCATGGAGAACTGTTCAGATAGCCAAACCTTGGTATTTTGCAATGCCGGTACGTCATTCCCTATGAGCAATATATCATCAACATACAACACTAAAAATATAATTATGCTCCCACTAACCTTGTTGTACACACAAGGTTCTTCTTCGCATCTAACAAAATTGAACTTTTCAATTGTTTTGTTAAATTGAATATTCCAACTTCGAGAAGCTTGATTTAATCCATAAATAGATCTTTGTAGCTTACAAATTTTATTATGATCAGACGAATATGTGAAACCTTGAGGTTGTGTCATGTACACATCCTCTTTTAGCTCACCATTAAGGAAAGATGTTTTCACATCCATTTGCCATATTTCATAATCATAGTATGCTGCTATAGCAAGAAAAATCCGAATAGATTTGAGCATTGCCACGGGAGAGAAAGTCTCGTCATAGTCGACTCCTTTTTTCTGACGATATCCCTTGGAAACAAGACTTGATTTGTAGGTCTCCACCTCTCCGTCTGCTCCAATCTTTTTCTTAAAAACCCATTTACAACCTATAGGTTTTATATCCTTCGAAGGTTCAACTAAAGTCCATACTTTGTTTCCCTTCATGGATTCCATTTCGGATTCCATGGCCTTTTGCCACTTCTCATAATCAGAACTTTGTATAGCCTCTTCATAGGTCTTAGGGTCATCATCATTATGATCAACTTCATTTGATAAATCATCATGTACCAACTAGATTAAATTTATTGGTACATGACGTTCTCGTGTATACCTTCGAAGAGGTACTTGTACAACCTGTTCACCTTGTGTTGGATTTCGTTGTTGCTCAATTTGGTTTGGAACTGGTTCATTAACCTGTTCTTGAACTTCATTTAGTTCTTGAACTTCAACCGTTGAAGATGGCAATTTCCTTGGCAACTTCAAAACATCCAATAAAGGTTCTTCAACTTGGGTCTCATGATCTTTATATTGTGTTGATTCATTAGTTTCTTGATCTTCATCAAGTTCTATTTCTCCATTATAATTTCTTTCCAAAAGAAATTCCCTTTCCAAAAAGGTTGCTCCTCTGGCCACAAACACTTTATGGCCAGAAGGGTGATAGAAATAATATCCCCTTGTTTCCTTGGGATACCCAATGAATCTACACTTATTAGATCTTGAGTCAAGTTTATCAGACTGTAGTCTCTTAACATAAGCTGGACAACCCCAAACCTTAATATATTTACGGTTAGGCTTACATCCTTTCCATATCTCATATGGTGTTGTAGAGACTAACTTAGTGGGAACTTTATTAAGTAAGTATGTTGCTGCTTCCACAGCATATCCCCATAAATTTATTGGAAGATCAGTGAACCCCATCATAGATCTCATCATATCTAATAAGGTTCTATTTCTCTTTTCAGACTTGAAATATGCATAATCGATTAGCATTCACACTAGGTAAGACATAAACATCATGTTGGAGATAGCCATTCACAAATAAACTATCACTATAATAAATAGAGCAAATACCATTGCCTGTATTAATGCGAAAACCATGTTTGTCTAACATAAAAGCTGAAATTATGTTCGAAACAAATTTAGGAACGTAATAACAATCATCCAACATAATTACTTTGCTCGTATGCATTATTAAAGAAATTGATCCTACAGCTATGGCCGCAACTTTTGCACCATTTCCAACTTGTAGATTAATTTCTCCTTTCTTCAACTTTCTACTTATTAGGAACCCCTGCAACACATTGCAGATTTTATAACCACTGCCAGTATCTAATGCCCATAATGAAGAATTAGTAGTAGTTAAAGAAACCTTGAAAACATTTTTCATTAAAGTCATACCTTGTTTCTTCTCCTTTAAAGTTGCAAGATACTCTTTGCAATTTCTCTTCCAATGTCCTATTTTCTTACAATGGAAATATACAGCATCAGATTGGTCAGCTTTGCCTTCTTTGCCTTTGGGTTTGGTCACACCACCCTTGGGTGCAGTAGGCTTTTTCTTGGGTTTACTTTTACCGTTACCCTTATTCTTAGAAGAGTTTCCAACCAACATGATAGTTCCTTTCTTCTTCTCAGATACAAGTTGATTCTCATAATCAATCAACATGTTAAGCATCTCATGAAGATCACAATCCATTTTATTCATATTAAAATAATAACAAATTGTGAAAAGGATTCTGGTAGAGACTGCAAGATCAAATCTTGAGAAAGCTCTTTACCCAGTTTGCACCCCAACTTCTCAAGTTCTTCAATAAGATCAATCATATGATTGACATAGAGTCCAACTGGTGAGTTTCCAGTCAATTTGGATCCAAATAAAGCCTTAGATAGTTGGTATCTAGCTGTCCTGCTTTGTGTACCAAACATCTTCTTAGGATGTTCAATAATTGCAGTTGAATCCATATCCTGATGTTTCCTCTGCAGTTCACAATTCATAGAAGCGAGAATGATGTATTTGGTAGTAAGACATTCTTCCAAGTATTTCTGATAAATCTTGGTAGCATCATCATCATTTACATCTGGGACTTCCTTGGAGGGCTTATCGATCACATCAATAAGTTTTTCATGCATGAGAACAATTCTCAAATTTCTGTACCAATCATCAAAGCTTGGTCCTACCAACTTGTTGGTCTCAAGTATTCCACGCAGTGATATAGAAGACATATTGAGAAATCTAAATATAGGAAAGAAAAGGCAATAATATAAGAACACATTTGCATATATCATAAATACATGGTCTTTTATCTAAATGATATTTCCACTAATTATTTTAAACTATTTACCCTCATTATAGTTTATGAAATCTTTATTTCTTTTAGTGGAGTAAAGGAATCCTTTAAAAATATGTATGAGTCTCTTGGTAATCAAGTCGTTTCTCACTTATATTTTAAAGGCAGGTACTCTTACCAATTGTATCCCCATACAATTTCCTTAAATGGCTTTATGTCAAATAGTCCCCTGGTAGTCAGGTCGATCCTATTGGCATAGTTGAGTTCAACCATCATGATAGCAAAGAACTTATTAAATTTTATACTCCCCCGGGTAGTCCAGGCGTTTAGTGTAAAATTGAATAATTCTTTCAATCCATACATCTCATGCAATAAATAATTTTAACATATTCTCGAACTATAAGTCTCCTGGTAGTCAGGCCGCTACTTATAAACAAGAAGTAAGTAAAATTAATTACCTTGATGGATAGCTTTATAATAAAATATCTTATATTTTATTATTTAAGAACTCAAATTTTTTTTTTAATAAGAGGGAATTGTCACAAAAACTATTTTTAATAACACGAAGATCGAATCTTTTATAGCATGTGAATTTAGTTCAATTGTACATGCTTAGCCCTAAATTAATTTACATCACATGTAATAAATAATTCAAAATTATGTAATGAGCATGCACATGCCATAAAACAAAATTCAACATCCTCTAACATATTTATCTTATATATCACATAAAAAGAATTCATGCTAGAATATTATTATTAATTAACATCTCATGAACTAATAACAATTAAATTAATAATAGAATCATTTAACCTATTATAGATTCCCATTGTATCTAATACAAAATCTCAAATTTAAGTTTTGAACGATCTCAATAGTTATATGAATGCATATTTTATCCACAATAAAATAATATCAACATTCAAACGATTTGACTATTGCACAAGGCACATCTATTATGGTTTGAGCTCTTCAAATATAATATTAAAATATTTCGTAAATAAATTTTAGACACAATAAACCAGGGCTCTGATACCACTGAAGGATTGCGTATGGGTGTTCATAACACGCAGCGGAAGATAATAACAATCCTAGGTAGATTTTCTCATGTTTAAAATTTATTTACGTGTCAAAGATCGGATCAAAGACGTACCTGGTGAAGAGAGTCTCGTTTCAAACTTCTTCGATAGTGCGAAGACTCTATGCGTATCCACACCGAGACCGATCCTTGCTATCAACTCTTTGATCAATGAAACCCGCGAACAAATTGAACGAAGAATATTGTGTTGAAATTTCTCTAAAAAATCTCAACTCAAATTAGAAGAACAAGAAACACTTTTCTTGTAATTGTATTTTCTCTCTTGGCTTTGTATTGCACTCTTACTTTCACAAAGTAGGGTTTCTTCTCAAGAAAAATTGAAAAACTAAAAAAGAAAAGAGTCATGCAAATTTTCTCAATCACCCTTAATATAGCATCACATACAAACCATTTTCCTATTTGGTTGAAGTAATAATTTTCCTAGGGTAAAAGTTTATTCCAAAAATAAACTTATGGAAAATTTTTGTATGGAAGAATTTTGTATGAAAAATTTCGAAATTTTTTCTTCTGTGTCAATGGACGAAAAGTTTAGTAATTTTTTTGTGTCCAATTCTAAATTGGATTCTAATTTTGTAAACTTTCTTTTCTTTTTTTTTAATATAATATTTTCCTATTGAAAATATTAATCTCATTCCAAATAGGATAAAACTTCAATTAATAATCCAATTCAAAATTAAATTTATTAACAAGTCTTTATTAATATTATATTTTATATACATCTATTATATAAAATAATATTAATTATATATATCACATATATTTCAACCAAGAGATATTATTTAATTTCTATTCTAAATAGAAATTTTAATTTATTCACAATATTAATTAAAATCTTTGTGCTAGCAAAAAATATAATAATATTTTATTTTGGACTAATAACTAAATATATCTAACTAATTAAATTCTTTAATTTAATTATCAAATAATAAGTTAATTAATCCTTTAGCAAAGATCAGAACACTCGTTAGTGTGCGATCCCATAGGTTCAATACTAAACCGGTAGTAAATTGATCATATCAATATACTAATCAAGGGTGGCGTCTAGCAACACTCCTTAACGACCGGATAGCATGAAGTATACAATTTACTCTCAAGAACCAGTAGAAGAATAATGTAGTAATTCCTTCTGTCCTTATAGCTCTGGATCACCCTAGGATATGGTTCAACTGTCAAATCCTAATAGGCGATCAACTATGTGTTCACGTCAAATATAATCGACCATTGAATGACCTAAGAAACTCATTTCTTCTTTCATTCAATTGCCCTGGCCAAGGTCTTAGTTTGGTCGTTTATAATTCATGACAACATAGAGCTTAAACTAATTACCAAGAGTTGACAGATTCCGTCTTGATCAATCACTAATTCTACAAGTATTTAATCGTACCCAATATCCTTTCAACTATCGCCCTAGGGCCATAGGTGTCTAGTATCAAAGCACAATAAATAACTTATCAATTACTATGACGATCTCAAGTCAAAGGAAACAGTTACATCAAATTCTTCAAGAAAATATCCTATTGACAGTTTATGGTAATTCTAACCATTAGGAATTATCCAAGGAGTTGGTTCAATGATCATATCTCTATATGCATCATCTATCTATGTGATTTAGTTAATGAGATCAACTAATCTTTATCCGATAAAGACGATCACATAAATATTGATCTAACCGGATTACTAATGTCCAAATTAATAATCCTACGATCAAGTACAAATTTAGATTAAGTTGTACAAAACTTTGCTCTAATTATCATGATCTCTATCACGATGACAAATCTCAAAATTTAATCAAGGACCTTATCAAAATAATCAAACAATTGATAATAGTGATAAAAGAATATCAAATGCCATATATTTTATATCAAATGACATTCATAAAAATATGTTCAAGTTATCAAATATGATATTGGATATAGGACGTATCTACTATATTCCTAACACTTCGGTTAGAGATATTCTTTTAGTACCATTTGCATTGAAGTTTGATGCATGCTCGAATTCTTCCTCTTTTAGGGTGATTTTTGTCAGATCCATATCTGGTCCAGATTTGAGGTGAAAGTCATTTGGCTAGAGGTAGTTAACATATCTTTGAATGGAGATTTGTTCTTCTACTCATTTTGAGTCGAACAATATCTGGAAGTTTGGATGGAATATTGGTTTCAGCTTCATAGGATTGCGAATTCATGGCAAGGAACTAGAGAGTTGGCTTCCAAAAGGGAATCCATGTCCCTAACATTAAATGCACATAATTATGAACCATGTTCGAAGGTAGGAACGATTTACCCAGATAATTTATTCATGATTGTAGTTCATGCATCTCAAAGCATCGTTGTGAACAAATGGACAAAACACATCGTGAATATACATCGATTTAATAAGATAACACAGTGTCTCTATAGTTATACGCGAGACGTTTTATTTAGCATATATAAACTTGAAAATTTTAATAACTAATACTAATATGTAACGAATTCGAAAATAAAGCCATTACCTTTTCTTCTCAACGAAGAAATGGAAAAGGAAAGGTTGGTTGCACTTCTTTTTGGACTAGTGCCTCCTTTATCTCTCCTTCGAGGACGTAGGACTAACCTGTCTAACTGACCGATCGGTCCGGTCCGGATCATTTTTTTACCTGTTCGGGTTCCGGGTCGGATCGGGTTTCGCATTACCGGGTTCATAGCGTACTGGGTTAGTTCGGGTAAAAATTGAACCATACAGGTTTAGGGGGCCGGGCAGGGCCGGGTTTAGTATATTTTTACTTTTTTTTTGGAATTATGTATAGTATAACTATTAAGTTATATTAATACTTTGTAATAATTGAATGAATACACGCAAGATGGGGAAAAATGGCACTTATTGCAAGTGCTACTTTATTTCTTAATTTCAAATTGAAAAAGTAGAAAATGAAATATTTACATTTTTCTAACAAGTAAACTAGTAAAGTAGTAATTTCAAATGTTTTGCATCGCCCTAGCAAGTTCATCATAATCAAAATGAACCGATTGACCTTCTTCTTGCGTGTTAAATTCGGATGGGTTTCTATGGATTAATATATCTCCAAGTTCCTCGTCTTCTGGGCTATCAACATCTTCCTTTCCTTGATTTCTTCGTTCCGATCTAATCCAATCTCTGAAACATACTAAAACTTCCAAAGCATTGCTTCCCAATGAGTGGCGGATGTCTCCAAGTTGTTGTCTTACTTGGCTAAATGCACTCTTCAATGCAACAGTACAAATTGGCACATTCAGCACGTCCCGAGCCATAGCGAAAAGAACAGGAAATTGCTTTTCATTTTCATGTCACCATCCCAACGGTGAAAATTCCTTTGTGCGAGGCTCCTTTTGCTTCTGCAAGTAGAATTGAAGTTCATCAATATTCTTGCTACTGGTTTGAGTGTTTGAAAATGTAGAAAAAATATTAAAACTATCAAGGCCTTCTTCATCATCCACATTAGCAGAACTGCTACATTGCATAGCGGGATTAACATTGCCAATCATATAATCACATAAATTTAGGGTTTCAGTTTCTCCAATCTCCATATAAGTATATAAAGCATTCATTAATTGGTGACAATCAGACATTTTAATAGAAGGATTTAAAACTGCACCAATTATGTAAATCGGAGGAATTGGAAAGAAATATTTTTTGAATTTTACTTGTTTTTTTCAACAAAATCCTTATATTTGCTTTCTTCTTAAATTCAGATAGTAGAAAAGAAATTTCAGCTATATGTACTAAAGCCATAGTAACAGTGGGGTAATATGCGCCAGAAAACACAACAGTAGTAGTATAAAATATATGTAAAAATTTAACAACATCATTAATGACCTCTCAAGTATCACTTGTTAACATACGCCTAGGATCAGTACAATGTGCATTAGCAACTTCAGTTATTGGAAATCTATATTTGTAGAAACATTTTAAAAATATATATGTATAAATCCATCTAGTAACAATTTCGTCTGGCATGAATCTAGGTGTAAGGTTATATTGGATACACTTAGTCTTAAATTCTTTTATTCTAGATTGTCTATTATTTCCTTGAATAACACCAACTGCTCTTCTTGTTGGAAACATGTTCTCAAGGCTTTATACTAAAACGTGTGTTCTTATGTGTAGGTTTTGATGAATGACAAACAAGCGCAAATTGATATATGACGAAGTTCAAGTACAAGCGCACAATTGGTGGATAACGAGATTCAAGCACAAGACAAAGTTTTATAGTTTAAATGAGTCGCTCTTAATTGTGATCTTGATCCGACAACTTGACTCATGACATGGCTTCTCTCGTAAAACTATTTTTACAAAATCATGCATATTTAATTTAATGCTAAATGATTTTAAATCATGCATATTTACTTCAGTCAAAATGATTTTTAAACATGCCTCTAAAATCTGGACTAAGATAATCGATTATGTACTTATGATAATCGATTATGTTAAGCCAAGACTGAATGACAATCGATTGTGAATTAATGATAATCGATTGTGTTAAGGCAGTGAGCATCAGATTTTTCAAACCTGCATGACAATCGATTGTGAACCTTATGACAATCAATTGTGATGAGGCAGTGTCCATCAAAGTTTTTCAAAACTCAGAATAATTGATTGTGAAGCTAATGACAATCGATTGTGAAGAGACAGTGTCCATCAGATTTTTTAAAAGTCACAAAATAATCGATTGTGAACATATGACAATCGATTGTGTTGAGGCAGTGTCTTCCAGACTTTTTCAAAGTTATTAAATAATCGATTGTGAGTATATAACAATCGATTGTCACGAGGCAGTGTCTAAAATGATTTTCAAAGTCTGATAAGTAATCGATTGTTAACATTGCACAATCGATTGTGAAGCTGACCATTGTCGTAAAGTTTTCAAATACCGTCAGGTAGTCGATTGTTGATTTTGTACAATCGATTGTTGATATTAAAATCTGGAAAAGATTTTTTGAACGTTGCTGAATAATCGATTGTTGATTTTGTACAATCGATTGTTGAAATTAAAATCTGGAAAGGATTTTTTGAACGTTGCTGAATAATCGATTATTGATTTGGTATAATCGATTGTTTTACGTAAAATCTGGAAATGATTTTTTGAACGTTGCCAATAAGTGATTGTTGATCTTGGACAATCGATTGTTAAGCGTAAAATCTGGGATTGATTTTTGGAACGATTGGCAAACAATCGATTGTGGCTTCTTGACAATCGATTGTCACAGAGTAAAATCAGCAACTCTTAATTAACAATTAGACAACGGTAATGCCAAGTTTTTCAACTATAAATACAGCTTCATTTCAGTGTTTTAAACACATCAACACACAACAACTGATCATTCTATTGCTATAAGCTTGCATACTATTGTTTATCATTTTATATTCATTTCATAAAGCTTTTGAGAGACAAAGTCTTGTCCATAGTTGTTGTGATCTTGAGCTTACTTCTTTTACTCATATCTACTCATTAAGGAGTGTCTTGTTTGAGTATTTAGTGTTTTGTACACTTGTAAGAGAATTGTGATTCTCTTGTTGTAAGGAACTTGTGTTTCCTTGGTTGAAGTCTTGGAGTGTTGTATCTCCGAGCAAGATTGTTGAGGCTTGTGTCCTCAGATTGTAAAGGTTGGTTAGGCACCCGTAAGCTTAATAGTGAAGTCTTGGAGTGTTGTATCTCCGAGCAAGGGTGTTAAGGCTTGTGTCCTTAAGTTGTAAAGGTTGGTTAGGCACCCGTAAGCTTAACAGTGAAGTCTTGGAGTGTTGTATCTCCGAGCAAAGGTGTTAAGGCTTGTGTCCTTAAGTTGTAAAGGTTTGTTGAGCACCCGTAAGCTTGACAAGTTAATGGAAAATCTCGAGAGAGTCTCTCGGGGACTGGACTACCCACGTGTTGTGGTGAACCAGAATACATTGGTGCATACTTTATTATTTATCGCACTTATTTACTTCCTGCAATTTTTTAATTCCGCAAAGTTTACGCTAATTTTTATTACAACGCTATTCATCCCCCCCCTCTAGCGTTAAGCGTATTATCTAACAATTGGTATCATAGCCCAACTCTCTGAAGACTTAACAGTTTGAGAGAACCATCCATGGCTTCTACCCGTGACTTTTTTGCAGGAATAGGTGAAGGTGATTTTAACATGTTGCCTCCAATATTTGATGGAAATAATTACTCATATTGGAAATATCGGATGAGAATTTTCATCACGGCCAACAACTTTTATCTATGGCAAATCATCAAGCATGGTGATCAAATGACAACGAAAGTTGGGAAAGCCAAGGTAAGTGAATACAACACTAATGCAATAAATATGTTGTATAACGCCTTGAATCAGGAAGACTATCAGAAATTTTCCCACTAGAAAACTGCCAAAGAGATGTGGGATAAGCTGGAGGAAATGTATGAAAGCATGCCTCAAAAAGCGGACAGCTCATATGATGAATCAACTGGCCAATGTCTCATGGCAAACGAAGAAGAAGAGGTAAGTACGTCCAACTCTCACTCGCCTGAAGAAATGCAAAATGCTTATAATAAATTACATAGTGAGTTTGTTGATGCTTCCAAGACTATTAAAGATTTGTAGAAAACTCTGTCGTTGCAAGAAAAGGATTTTCAAAAACAACTCTCTCTAAAAGAAAAAGATTTTGAAAAACTGGTTTTAGAAAATGAGAAGTTGAAAGAGGAAAACAAGTTTTTCGGAAAAAGAAGCGCCGATAAGCCCGAAAGCTCTATTAGAAAGTGTACTTCTTGCTTGCATCTCAAAAATGAAGTAGAAAGGCTTAAAGGCACATTAGATAAGTTTAATTCTTCGCACAAAAATTTGAATGATGTTCTTGATAATTTGAAGTCAACCAAGCATGGCATAGGGTTTACGAATGAGCCTAAAGAAAAGGTTGAAGCTAAACCCCAACAACCTAAGGCTCAACCTAGGACTAATAATAAAAATGCTTATCCTAGAAATATCAATCCTAGAACCAATATGCATGCTAGACTAAATGTTGAACATTTTAGAAGACCTAGCAATGACTTACCACCTAGAAATAACTACCCTAGAAATGATGCATATTATAGGCCAAATACTAGAAGGAATTTTGAACCCTTCAGAGCACCTAGAAATGATTTCCAACGTAGAAATAATTATTCTAGAAATGCTGCTCATAGTAGGAGAAATGATGTTCATAAAGCGCGCAATAGTCATAATGCTGAAAATAGAGTAAACCATTTTCGTCTGTCAAGTTACTATGAACCTAGAAGGATGCATAACCCCAACGTGACTTGTCATTATTGTAGACGTATTGGTCATATTGCTCCTGCATGTTTTACACGACATAGACATATCACTCAATCGCATCATTATGATATGCCTAACCCCCAAGGACCCAAAATGGCATGGGTACCAAAAGATCATTAATCTGTTTTGCAGGTGTGCTTGAAAGGCTACAGTATTGTAGTAGATGCACCGAGCACGACACCTCATTGCATCAAGAGGAAATTTCGGTTAGTTATTCTTTTTGACAAAAAAAACCAAAGTGTTGATATGTGCTAGCAACCAATATTAACTTATTTGTTGTTAATTTGGTTCCCTTATTGTTGAATCTTTGATTAGCTTAGTCGTAATAGTTGATGTGCGTTAACAATTGAGATATCCTTGTCAACAATCAATATCAATTAGCTTTGTTGATTCATATGTTGAAAACGTGTTAAATGACAATTGGTGTCAATTAGTTTACTTGTTAGTTATCTGCTTTTAAAAGATCAAAACTGTTGATATGTATTAACAGTTAGCTTGATAAAATCATTTCATTCATGATTTGATAAATTGCTATCTGTGGTTTAAATAACTATTAGTATACTGTGTGATGTGTATTATCTATTAGCATATTCTTCAAAAAGTTTTCACTCACGTTTTTGATGAATGCTATCCTCAGCTTTGAAAAATAATTGAGATGTCTCATGTTTCTAACAATAGACAAAAATCCTTCTGTTAAAAATCATCTCTTGATGAACACATCCTTTGGTCTGGATAATGGTTGGTATGTTCTTCAAAATTCGATGTATGGTTGATCTGTTATCAGTCAACACTCGTTTGTAATATGCTTTACTAAAAATAACAATTTGTATCACTGTTAATAAAATAACTTTTGGTACACTTGTTATGTCATCCAACAAATGGGTTTATCATTATTTTATAACAATTGGTATATCTATGTCTTGTTGGTATGTCTTGATAAATTTCTGATTAAGGGGAAATAGATTGCATGAAGTTTACTATCTTTTTGATGACAGAATTTCAAAATAACTCTCTATATTGGCAATGTTATTTTCTTTAAACTCTCACGCCACTAATATCTTGCATTCCAAATCTTGTGGAAAATGATATCTTAGAAAATATTTGTATTACTTTGGAGCAACTAATAAGTGTCATGCAAGGAATCTGTAAATGGCATTTGAGATATCATTGATAGACAAGCTTAATTTCTTCTTGGAGCTGCAAATTAAGCAAATGAAAGAGGGAACTTTCATTTGTCATCTAAATGTCGCAAGGAGTTGCCAAATCAATTCGAAAAGAGCAACACCAAACCAATGGTCACTTCAATGAATTTAGATGACAATCTTGACATAAATGTGAAAGGTAAGACGAGCAATACCAAGAACTACACATGTATGATCGTTCCTCAATTTACATTATTGCTAGTAGACTTGATAAAATATTTAGCGTTTAATGTCGTGCTAAATATAAATCATGTCCAAATGAAGTATTGAATGCGGGTAAACGTTGATCTAATTGCATACATTTTAGGTTGCATTTATATTTTAATTACTGACTTGAGCGTCGGAGACGTTTAATTCTATTTTGCAGGTATCACCCTAAAGGTAGGGGGAATTATTAAGTTTTGGCACAGAACAATCGATTATTCCAAGCAAATAATCGATTATCTTACTATGCAGAAAATCGATTAGTAGTATCACTAATCGATTGTTTGTGGTTTATGTTTATTATGCAGTTTTGTTAAATAATTGATTCTTTAACTGCAAAATCGATTTCCGTCTCAGCCTTTCAGCAATGCTTTTCCAAAACAATCGATTGTTTCAAAATATAATCGATTATTCTCAAAATCAGAAAATTTCTGTGCTCACTGTAACATAACAATCGATTACCATATTTTGATAATCGATTATTTCATGTCAGCAATTCAAAATTTGTTACCGTTTGGCTCTGCAATCGATTTGTGTCAGTTCCGAGATTCAGTCAAATCTTAATGACAATCGATTATTTCATTCCAACAATCGATTGTCTAACGGTTAGTGAAATTTATTTTTACCGTTTCTGACTGTTTCAGCTTTCAATTTTCTGCAGATTCTTCCATAAATGAAATGCCTTTCTCCCCTCTATAAATAGGCTCCATATATGTTCATTTTTATTCACTCAAGCATCAACTTTAGCTCTCAAACTATCAAAATTCTTTCAAGTCTCTTGCAAATTCCAGCAATACTCAGTGAAAATGTCGGGCCGTCACTCAAAACGTTCCCGTTCTGCTAGGCATGGTACATCCTCCTCTGATGCTCCAAACTATCCTTACCAAGATGGTTCCGTTCTATATTTTAATTCTGACATCGAGCATACTCGATTTTTAACAAAATTTGAAAAACGCGACATTCTTCCTCCCTGCTTTCCAACCAACAAGTATCTTGAATCTTATGGCCCTGCTACAAATATGCTCAAAAATTGTCAACTTCTTGACTTCTTACTTCTTACCCATCCTTACATCAATACTACATTGATTCAAGCATTTTACTCCAACCTTCATGAGGATGATGACGGTGAGCTTGTGACAAATATAAATGGTGTTCAAATTCTTCTTTCCGATGAAAACTTTCATACCATTGCCCGTCTTCCTCATAATGGTGAAGACATTTTTCGGTACATCGGAGAGGCCGGAGCCCTTTTTGATGAAACAGCCCTCCTACATCAAACCGGACTTACTTCTTATGATCCAAATCTTTCTTCCCGTCGTCCTACAATTACGGGAATAGATCCAAATTATCGGTTGATTTTCTATTTCATCACCCGAGTCCTCAAGCCTCGTAAGTATAACCATACTACCATTTCCCAAGAGGACACCAAGCTCATGCATGCCATAATAACCGGAGCTAACATCAATTGGTGTCGGTTCGTCAAACTTCACATGCGTGACGCCATCGGAGATGATAGGCCTCTTCCTTATGCTCTCCTCATCATGAATTTTCTTGAAACCTCCGGATTCATCACTTCCAACGGTCCTCTCAAAAAGAGTACCAAAAAGTGGGAAATTTCAGAATCCTCCTTTCATCATGACGGTGATCATGCAGCGCCTGCTCCTCCTCCAACCCGTCGAACTCGCCCGCCTCAAGAGCCTACCCTCCAATCAATTTCCGACCAAATTGCTTCATTGACCTCCTCTTTTGGTCAATTAACTCATGAGATCCATGGATATTTTGACCATGTTCATTATCCATATGCGGGTCTTGTTCCATATGAAGCAGCGCCGGATGATGAGGCGAGAGATGATGGAAATGAATAATTTCTTTGTTTGTTGTTTTTAAGTTTGTTTTTATATGTTGCACTGTTTTCCTTGTTACTGTAATCTTCTTTCCAATAAATAAACAAGTTTTATTTACATCTTTGGCATCTTCTTATATTATTTTTGCTAATGGCAAAAGGGGGAAGATAACGGGTATGCACTCTCAATATTTATAAGCTTAAATTGAGGGGGAATTCATATATTGAGGGGGAACTAATCGCATACTTATTGCACATCTTTACTTGTCTTGAATCGTCATTATAAATTGTTTAAGTTGCATATCCCGCTTAACGTTTGCCATTATCAAAAAGGGGGAAATTGTTGGAAACACGTTCTCAAGGCTGTATACTAAAACGTGTGTTCTTATGTGTAGGTTTTGATGAATGACAAACAAGCGCAAATTGATATATGACGAAGTTCAAGTACAAGCGCACAATTGGTGGATAACGAGATTCAAGCACAAGACAAAGTTTTATAGTTAAAATGAGTCGCTCTTAATTGTGATCTTGATCCAACAACTTGACTCATGACATGGCTTCTCTCGTAAAACTATTTTTACAAAATCATGCATATTTAATTTAATGCTAAATGATTTTAAATCATGCATATTTACTTCAGTCAAAATGATTTTTAAACATGCCTCTAAAATGTGGACTAAGATAATCGAATATGTACTTATGATAATCGATTATGTTAAGCCAAGACTGCATGACAATCGATTATGAACTAATGATAAATCGATTGTGTTAAGGCAGTGAGCATCAGGTTTTTCAAACCTGCATGACAATCGATTGTGAACCTTATGACAATCGATTGTGATGAGGCAGTGTCCATCAAAGTTTTTCAAAACTCAGAATAATCGATTGTGAAGCTAATGACAATCGATTGTGAAGAGACAGTGTCCATCAGATTTTTTAAAAGTCACAAAATAATTGATTGTGAACATATGACAATCGATTGTGTTGAGGCAGTGTCTTCCAGACTTTTTCAAAGTTATTAAATAATCGATTGTGAGTATATAACAATCGATTGTCACGAGGCAGTGTCTAAAATTATTTTCAAAGTCTGATAAATAATCGATTGTTAATATTGCACAATCGATTGTGAAGCTGACCGTTGTCGTAAAGTTTTCAAATACCGTCAGGTAATCGATTGTTGATTTTATACAATCGATTGTTGATATTAAAATCTGGAAAAGATTTTTTGAACGTTGCTGAATAATCGATTGTTGATTTTGTGCAATCGATTGTTGAAATTATAATCTGGAAAGGATTTTTTGAAAGTTGCTGAATAATCGATTATTGATTTGGTATAATCGATTGTTTTACGTAAAATCTGGAAATGATTTTTTGAACGTTGCCAATAATCGATTGTTGATCTTGGACAATCGATTGTTAAGCGTAAAATCTGGGATTGATTTTTGGAACGATTGGCAAACAATCGATTGTGGCTTCTTGACAATCGATTGTCACAGAGTAAAATCAGCAACTCTTAATTGACAATTAGACAACGGTAATGCCAAGTTTTTCAACTATAAATACAGCTTCATTTCAGTGTTTTAAACACAACAACACACAACAACTGATCATTCTATTGCTATAAGCTTGCATACTATTGTTTATCATTTTATATTCATTTCATAAAGCTTTTGAGAGCCAAAGTCTTGTCCATAGTTGTTGTGATCTTGAGCTTACTTCTTTTACTCATATCTACTCATTAAGGAGTGTCTTGTTTGAGTGTTTAGTGTTTTGTACACTTGTAAGAGAATTGTGATTCTCTTGTTGTAAGGAACTTATGTATCCTTGGTTGAAGTCTTGGAGTGTTGTATCTCCGAGCAAGATTGTAAAGGTTGGTTAGGCACCCGTAAGCTTAACAGTGAAGTCTTGGAGTGTTGTATCTCCGAGCAAAGGTGTTAAGGCTTGTGTCATTAAGCTGTAAAGGTTGGTTAGGAACCCGTATGCTTAACAGTGAAGTCTTGGAGCGTTGTATCTCCGAGCAAAGGTGTTAAGGCTTGTGTCCTTAAGTTGTAAAGGTTTGTTGAGCACCCGTAAGCTTGACAAGTTAGTGGAAAATCTCGAGAGAGTCTCTCGGGGACTGGACTAGCCACGTGTTGTGGTGAACCAGAATACATCGGTGCATACTTTATTATTTATCGCACTTATTTACTTCCTGCATTTTTTAATTCCGCAAAGTTTACGCTAATTTTTATTACAACGCTATTCACCCCCCCCTCTAGCGTTAAGCGTATTATCTAACACTTCTAACATGAGTAATCTCAACTGAAAATAAATCAAGGCCACTTTTAACAATTAAATTATAAACATGACATGCATACCTAACATGAAAAATATCATCAAGAGGTAGTTGCGAATGCAATTTTAAAATTGAAACTGCGGCACTATTGTTTGAAGCATTATCAAAAGACATACACAAAACTTTTTGGTTTACATTATAAAATTCAACAACTTCAACAATAGTACTACTTATAAATGTAGCAGTATGACTCTGATCTTCATCATATTTAAAAGCGATAATACGTTTTTTCATACAAGTATTATCATTTATCCAATGGCATGTAATTGTCAAATAATCATTTCCATTAACAGCATGGCCAATATCAGAAGTTAGACATACTCTAGAAGGAAGGTGGCTAAACAAATAACGTATATATGTTTGATATCGTCCAGGAAGTTTAAAGATATCTGCTCTACAAGTACTTCTAGGGATACCTTTAAATAAAGGATTGTAAATCCTTTGAATATACATAATAAGATACGATGAAGAAGCAAAAGAAAAAGGTAGACAACCCAAAGCAATCATTTTTGCTAATTCCTCACGATCCCTCATTTTACATATTTTACTAGACCTCCAGTAGTAGGGTTAATAGTTGTTTGATTTCCATCCCATTATTGCCCCATTCTATGGGATGGTCAGATCTCATATGTCTACTAAGTGTCCCAGTCCCCCGTAAATTTCCTCCGGTCAAATGTTTAAAAGTTTTGTTACAAAGTTTGCACTTAACTCTATTAGTACCTTCTATTATTTCAAAAAAAAATCCATACCGGACTTCTTCTTTTACGATTAGAAGTCGGAGTCACTGGTGGTATACCCCTTGTAGCACTAGCAACTCCAACTCCAACACTACCAATATTTCTACTAGTAGGTGTATGTGGTATCTCATCTTCTATTCCAATTTCGCTATCTTCTATTCCAAAATCTTCTTGTAATTGTTCATAATCTATCTCTACATTATCATTAGACGATGATTCAGAAACATGTGTTATTGGGTCAATTCTATTACTACCGGATGCTACAGGACTACCTCTTTTTTTATTTCCACCCCTACCAGTAACGTTTCTACACACTCTTTTAGCAGCACTAAACATATTGTAAAAATTTAAGTATAAGCTAAAATTAAATATGCAATTAAAATATTAAATAAGAGAAAGAGTTGGAGGGGGTGCACCGAATTCGACAATAAATTGAGCACTTGATTACGCAATTCCGGTGTTGCCACAAACAAACGTCAACCAAGTATATTAACTTTGAACTTCAAACTTCGAATTTCAATTTCCAAATGACAATTTTCGGTAAATTAAACTCAAAAAAAGATATCCAAATAAAAATTATAAAATTAGAATATGAAATCTTGCAAATTGAAGGGAAGAGAGAAATTGAGAATTTGAGAATTGAGATTGAGATAAGAATTTTGAGTGAAGAAATAAAGAAGAGGGGGAGGGTATTTATAGAATTTAAGAAGGGTTAATATTGTAAATTAATAAATACAACAAAATAACCAAAAAACGGCCAATTTTGCAAAAATGTCCGTTGACCAACGGATCTGAAGCAATTTTGACCGTTGGTTGTGGGCCCCACAAAGTGAGAAAAATAAAAAAAATTACCGTGGTATCGGGCCGGTCCGGGTCGGGTTATCCCTTACGATCCACTATGCATGCATACCGGCCGGTCCGGTCCGGTTACAACTAAAAAAAACAAACGGACAAACGCCCTCCCCCCACGAACCCAGCCCACCCGGCCCCTTAGTAACCGGGTCGGTCCGGTCTCGGTTTACCCCGGTTCGGTTCGGTCCGACCCAGCCCGTTAGACAGGTTTACTTCTGACCCGTTCGATTATAGATTTTGTTAAAACAAATTTAGTTTTTATTTGACAAACACATATTTGATGATAAATTTTGCTTATATTTTGGCAAAATTCCAAAACCAGCTCAATAGCTGGTATTGGGCCAACATTTAACCATAAATTCCAAATTTATTTTTAAAATTTTGATTTGGGTGGATATTGGTTGAAGATGTGTTTGAATGTACGTTCTCAAAAAATATTTTTAACTGTATTTTGGAAATATATATATATATATATATATATACAATTCCCAAGTTTTAGGATTTTGGCACAAAATAAGCTCAATAGCTAATTTTGTGATTTCAAATTTGGGATTTGGCCAAAATATAGAAAAAAATTATTCCCAAACATGAGTTTTGAAAATAAATCCCAAATTTATTTTAGCAAAATTCACGGCCAAATGGAGCCTAATAATACACATGTTTTTTCAAAATATTTAGTTTTGAAAACGTATGTCCAAACACATTTTCATCTTCAAACCAAATTTCACCCAAATCAAATTTTTCAAAACAAATTTAGGAATCTATGGTGAAATGCTAGCTTAATCTTTAGGATATTTACCAACAGATAGAAATTTTGTCTTTGTCGCTGCAAAGAGTGATCTTCTTCGATATATCCAAGTTCAATAGGCCATAATTTACGTTCTATGATTGAGATATTGAACTTTACTCGAGAGATTCACAAGAGAAAGAAACTTAGGATTAATGTTCCTACAAAGACAAGAGGAGTTTTAGAGAGAGGAGAGAGAAGCTTTGGCACCTGGTAAGCGAGACGCCGCCTGCCGCCAGCCACCACCCGCCATAACCAACCGACCTTACTAATACTTTCCCACTGTAAATATAACGAGAGTGATAACCCCGGAAAGCGAAGTACCACAACAGTTAACCCCAATACCCCTGCTACACTGGTTTCCCGGTATGGGGAGTGCTCTTACAGTCATGCAAGAACCGCCGGCGAAGGATGATGCAGGTGTGATGACGATGGTTAGGAAACTCACGTACTCAAATGAAACCCAGAAGCAAACAATGGCTGAGGTAGTCAAAGGTAATAGGGTTCAAAATCAGGGCATGCAGCTTAACTTCTATCCTCCGATGATGAAGGATGGAGTGAAAATCGCAAAATTGAACCCTAAGGAGATAGAGACTCAGAACCAGAAGTGGAGGAATGCTTTAATCGGCTATGTCTTAGGAGGTATCCGTCATTTAAGGAAATGTTTAAATATGCTTAAGGAGTCTGGAATGAGGTTACAACGCCTACAGTGCTTTTGCAAGATGATGGGTACTTAATCTTCAAGTTTGAATCTATGGAGAATAAGAACCTAATAATGCAAAAAGGGCCATATACTTTCAATGGTAGGCCTATGATTCTGAAGGAATGAGATCCTAATTTTAAGATTCAGAACGAGTCGATGAGAATTATCCCAATTTGGGTCAGTTTTCCTGGGCTGCCAATCCAATGCTGGGCTGAAGAGAACTTAGGCAGAATAGCTAGGTTGACTGGTAGGCCTTTATGCACCGATAGATTAACTGCTGAACGTGAAAGAATCTCATATGCTAGAGTTCTTGTGGAAGTTGATATCACCCAACCTCTGCCTTAGAATGTCTATATTGAGATACCAGATGGAAGAAACTAGCTACAAAATGTGGAGTATGAATGGAAACCAACCTTTTATCTAGAATGCAAATCGTTTGGGCACAAGAATGGCGATTGTCAGAAAGAGGAACAACAGACTGAAGGGATACAAAGGCAGAGAAAGAGGAAAAAGAAGACAGCTAGATTGCAATGGCAACCAAAAGCTGTAACTGGGGAGAAATTAGATGAGCAGAAGAATGAAAAACCATAAGAGCTACCTGCAATAGAAGTTCAAATGAATAATAAAGGCAAACAGATTGCAATTGTCCAAGGACCAAAAGATAGAAGACAAAATAAAGAGACCAGCTATGCTGAACTAGCCAGGAGAAATACATTTGAAGTACTAACTATAATAGAGCCTCCTGAAGGGAGACAACAGAAGGGAGAATGCATCCTAGATCCAGGTCTATTAGATCCAGGAGGCACTATATCCACTATTTCCCCATGATTATTGTATCCTGGAATATTAGAGGACTAAAAAAGTCCTACAAACAAAGAGAGTTAGTCAAATTCCTGAGGACTAATATAGTAGATATAATATCTTGTCTAGAAACTAGAGTGAAACAGCAAAACTCAATGGCAATCTATAAGAAGCTGGGAGGTGAATGGACAATAGAGAACAACTATGCATATGCTCCTAATGGAAGGATATGGATAATGTGGAAAGAAGCCAATGTTCAGGTGGTAATTCTGGAAAGCACTGATCAACTGATCCATTGTCAAGTGAAAGATAAGAATTCAACTTTTGCTAGCTACATCACATTTGCATATGGCCTACATACTACTCAACACAGAGCACCACTATGGAGAGATTTGAGAACCGTCCAACATAGTGGCCCTTGGCTTAGAATGGGGGACTTTAATAGTCTGTTAGGGGTGGAGGATAGGATAAATGGTCAGATAGTGCATCCCTCAAAGATAGCTGATTTTCAGAGATGTATTGATGACATTGGAGTGGGGCAACTTACCAAAAGAGGTAACAACTTCTCATGGAGCAACAAAAAGAATGTTGAAGCCAGAGTCTATAGCCATATAGACTGGGCCTTTAGAAATGATGAGTGGTTCAATTCTTACACAAGGGTGGAAGCAATATACATGATAGACACTGAAATAATTAAAATTAAATTGAAGAGACCATACAGGCTACTATTAACAGTTATGCAACAAAAAGAATACAAGGAAGCAGTTCAAAGAGTGTGGAGTCAACAAATCAAAGGATACACTATGTATTCTATTTGGAGCAAACTGAAGAAAATTGAGCCGGAAACCAGAACCATTCATCAGGAGCACTCATCTGTAGATAAGAAGCTGCAACAGATGAGAGAAGCTCTTAAGCTAATTCAAGGAAAACTGAATGAAGATTATTTCAATAAAATAGTGATTGAAGAAGAAAAGAAATGGTTAGAGAATATTGAAAAGTGGGAAGCAATTCAAGAACAAATAATGAGACAGAAGTCGAGAGCAAACTGGATCCAACTGGGTGACAGCAATATAAAGTACGTCCATGCATATATGAAATCCAGACAAGCAAGAAACAGGTTGAGCAGTATTCTAAATGATAACCAGATTAAGATTACTGACCCACAGCAGATCCAACAAGAGTTCACTCATTTCTTTTACCAGTTACTGGGCACAGCAGCAGATCAGCTTCATGGAATAGACATTAATGTGGCTAGAGATGGGCCATGTCTATCATTGCACGAACAGCAACAATTGTTAACTCCAGTAACAAGGGAAGAGATAAGCCTGATAGTACATCACCTTCCAGGCTCCTGGAATAGATGCTTACCCTGCAGAATTCTTTAAAAAGTTTTGGTCAACTATGGCAGAGGAAGTTATAAAGGCAGTGCAGCAATTCTTTCAGACTGGAAAATTATTGAAAGAGATTAACTGCACAACTGTTACATTGATTCCAAAAGTGAAAAATCCCAACTATGTCAAAGAATTTAGACCCATTTCTTGCTGCTCAACATTGTACAAAGTCATTGCAAAGATCCTTACTAACAGATTCAAACTAGTTGTGGATTATCTGGTGGGGCATGCACAATCAGCTTTCATAGAGGGGAGAAACATTCTAGACAATGTTATTATGGCTTATGAACTGATAAGAGCCTACACCCTAAAGGTATTATATCCCAGATGCATGATCAAAGTGGACATTAGGAAGGCTTATGACTCTGTTGAATGGGAATTTCTGAGGGCAGTGTTGCTGGAATTTGGTGTACCTTACAAAATGGTCACTTTAATTATGGAGTGTGTCTCCACAGCAAGCTACTCTCTACTAATCAATGGAAGACTCACCAGAAAGTTTGCAGCAATGAAAGGATTAAGACAGGGAGACCCAATGTCTCCTTACTTGTTTGTCTTAGTCATGGAATAACTCAATAGAGCGTTGAAGAAACTAAACTGGAACCCAGACTTCAATTTCCACCCCAAATGCTCCAAATTACAAATCACTCATATATGCTTTGCAGATGCTCTTTTTATGTGCTGTAGAGGTGAAGATATCTCAGTGAAGTTAATGCTAGATGAATTTGATAACTTTTCTCAGATGTCTGGACTGCAAGCAAACTTGGAGAAAAGCTCTTTGTACATACCAGGTGTCTCAAAGGAAGTAAAAGAGAAGTTACTGGCAGACTTTCAACTAACAGAAGGGAATTTCCCTTTCAAATACTTCGGAGTTCCCTTATCAACAAAAAAAATCACAATCACACAATGCTTCCCTTTGGTTGAAAGGATAGTGGACAGAGTTAGATGCTGGTCATCCAAGGTATTATCCTATGCTGGAAGACTCCAACTGATCAAAAGTGTTCTATTTGAAATGCAAACTTATTGGGCCCAAGTCTTTCTCATTCCAAAGAAGGTCATCAAACTGGTTGATGGAATATGCAGGAATTATTTGTGGACTGGCAATCATTAGACAAGTCATAGGGCTCCAATAGCATGGGAAACAGTATGCAAACCAGAGGCAGCTGGAGGTTTGAATTTCATTTGCTATGAGAGGTGGAATAAACCAGCCTTGTCTAAGCTGCTATGGGCTTTAATATTAAAGAAAGACAAGCTCTGGATCAAGATCCACTGTCACTATATAAAGTAGAAAGCAATTGATACCATGGAAACACTAAAGCAAGCTAGCTGGCTGGTAAGGAAATTATTTGGAGCAAGGGAATGGTGGACCAATGATATTGCAGATATGCAAGCATGCTGCCAGAATGGAAGCTACAACATCAGGAAAGCATATATACACTCTACTCCACAGTATCCCATAGTTCGCTGGAAAAAATTAGTGTTGGTGCCTAGACTGCTGCCAAAACAGAAGTTCATATTATGGATGACATTGCATAGACGTTTGGCAACAGTTGACAGGTTAGAAATACGGGGTATCCACACTGATCAGTCATGCACACTATGTGGGAGAGACATTGTAGAGACACACGACCACCTGTTCTTTGAATGTTCTTATTCCCAAAAACTGTGGCAAGGATTGTTAAAGTGGCTGAACTTCAATAGATGGATAAACAACTAGGAGCTAGAGGTGCAATGGGTTTCTGCTAGAGTAAACAACAGAAAGCCAAGGAAAACCATTCTAGGAGTGGTGCTTGCAGCAGTTGTATACAATATTTGGATGGAAAGGAATGAGAGAAGATTTCGACATTCGAGCAAAGAAGCTACAAACAGAGCAAGGCAGATCGCACTCCAAGTGCACATCACTGGACTGAAGAAGCCAAAAATCGCAGCCTACCCTGCAGAACATAATTTGCTACCCTCAATATAATCCTTAACTATATTTACATTTTGTATGTTAGGAGTTAGTTAAACAACAATAGTTGTAGAGTAGCTAGTTGATCAAATTTTGAAATTTGTTCTATTGTCCCAAAGAACAATTGATACTGGTTGAAATACAAATTTTCTTTTCGACCAAAAAAAAAGATAGTGAACTTCACTCTAACAAATTATTCCAAAATTACTTTTCAAATACAGCCATATTGAGAATTTATTTTTATCTATCATTAATATTGCCACAATTAATATACAACTCTTTATTGAATCAACAAATAAATTAATTGATAAATATATTCTCAATAATAAAATAAATCAGGAAAAAATTAATAATCAACAAAAAGGGCAGGAATGTGTAGGAATGGAGCGAGCTACTACTACTAGAATAAGTCTTTTCCATGTGTCAAGTTGAACCTAAATGAAAAATATTTATTTTTTCAACTTCTTACTCGGTATTTGACACATATTGAGAAAACATAAATTCGAATTTATAAAAAAATATTTTTATGTCCAACACCTAGGTAGTCTAAAGCAAATTATAGATTGTGCGGCTATATATTATTTCATTAAGGTATAATGAGAAACCTTAATTTAAATATCGCTCTTTTGTGAATATAACGAATTAAAAAGGAAAGAGTATGACACAAATTAAAGCAAATGAAATATAATTTAACTTATATATATTAGTAGTGTAAAATTAATTCTAATTTCAATTTAGCTTAATATGTTATTACAAATTTCATCACATCGTTTAATATTTTTGTCTTTCTCGTTGGATCCTCAGGTCAAAAGCTTTAAACTAATGATTAAGATCTTTAACCAACTCATCTACTATTTCGCTATCTGATTTACAAATAAGGAAAGTTGGCTTCTTTTCCCTTTAAAAGTTAAAACCGCCCTTTACTATTAAATTCGATATTTGTCCTTTATTTCAAGTAAGATGTTGACCACTTTCTTGCCCTCCCGATATCAATAGTTGAAATTATTAGGTTTTGACTTTCATAAAAATAAATTATTAACACTCTTGGTATAACATCTACTGTAGCCTCCTAATTTAGTCTGTAATAAAAGAAATTAAAACTACAAATAATTTCATCTCGTATTCTAAAATTAGTACTACTAAAGTAGTAAAGTACTAATCTAAAATGTTAAAGTAACCCTTTAATATTTTAGTCCAGATTAAGAGCAAGTCCCAACTGTAACGGAGCCATTTAACTATTAACGCTTTTAAGTAATTTGACAATTTGACTCAACGATAGGTTTTTTTTTAAAAGAAGAAATACACTTTGTACTCTGAACATGACACCATGAATTAAGAGAGATGAGCTTCTAATTGTGCAGAAAATTTAATAATCAATATGCAATGCGATTTTAAAAAAATAAATTATATATGTTAGACTCAACTATCTCCATATATTATATTAAAACTCTATTATACGTCATTTTCATAATAATGCCACTCATTATGCATACTCTCTGTTTGATTTTTTTATTGTTTGTCTGCACATAAAGTGTTTCTTTTTTCAAAAAGACAGTCCTTTAAAACTTGTGCATTTACACAAATGGAGTAAAGTCCAAACTTGAAATAGTATGTTAAATAATAAAATTATAAAAAAGTTCAGAAATATTTCTAAACTACATAACAATAAATATTTTTATGTAGTAAATATGCAATGTTATTTAAAAAAAATGGACAAATTTTATATATGTTAGACTCAACTATCTTCATATATTATACTGACATTTCAAATAACGCCACACGTTATGCATACTCTCTCCTATTGATGGTTTGACTTTTTATTGTTTGTCTATAAAAACAAAAGGGACAGTCCATTAAAACTTGTGCATTTATACAAATTATGGCTATAAATCATATATATGATATTAAGGATAAAATTAAAAATCTAAAATTTATTTTAAATATAACAAACATGATTTTTAATAGATTAGACAAATAAAAACTGTCTGGGACCAACATCTTTTGCTGTTTCGTAAGTTTTGATATCTCCGCTATAATCATTAATGATTGACCCAAAAAAAACATTAAGAAAATTCATAATGTTATGAAATCTCCTATTTAAGGTGAATGTCTATAATTAGAGAGATTCTAGAGTTCTATTCTTGGTAGATAAATCATCCCCCCTATAAATAAAGGGGTCTTCTACCATTGTAAATCACTCCTAACATTCTCTAAGTATCAATAAGAAGAACTCTCTCTACTCTTCTCTCTATTTGCTCTTGTTCTTGAGTTATTGTTCTTGTCTTTATATTATTTCATAACACGTTATCAGCACGAGACTCTACCGTCTCAAGAACCATTCTCGAGAAATCTGAGGTATTTCCCTCTTCCTAATTTAATTTTCGATTGTCTTAACTTTTGTTTGTGCAAGGTTTTGCTTCAAAGAAAGAATGAAGAAAGAAGGAAAAGAAACGAAAAAAGGGAGGAAAAGAAACGAAAAACAAAGAGAAAAGGAAGAAAACATTGAAAATATAATTGGTATACCTTAAAGGTAAGTAACTTATTTTTCCCTTTCAAATTCTTGGAATTCTATAATCTAATTTTATATACAAACATAGACAACAAAGTTTGATTATAACTCTAATGGAGTTTGTAAGAAATTATAACCACATGAAGTGGCAAAATCTCTATGTCCTGGCATGATTAAATTCATGTATGATTGTGGGCAAATAATTGAAAATCCGTCCCATTGAATTTGCTCCATTCCCTTTAGAGAATGTGGAAGCAGTATATGATAAGTCTGAAAGAAGACTAAAATATTACCATGAAGGTATCAATGAATGTGGACGTGGCAAAGAATTCCGTCCAATTGAATTTGCTCCATTCCCTTTAGAGAATGTGGTAGCAGTATGTGAAAAGTCTGAAAGAAGACTACCGTAAAGGTATCAATGGATGTGGACATGGCAATAGACGAAGTTATAATCGTCATTATTGTGGTAATGAGAACAATAAGGATTCTCAAAATAATCTTTCACTTTATGAAAGTAATATTTGACATGAGATTGTGTAAAGCACATGATTTTGATCCATTCCCTGAAGTGAATGTGATAATTGTAATAGAGCCCGTAAGTATGAACACGCTCTTGATGTAAATCTGTTTTATGTCTGACATTATGAAAAGAAAGTTCGTTGCCCTTGAAATTTCGGGCAAGAACTATATGATATGGGTGTTGGATACTTAAATCCATTTTGGATGCTATGGGTCTTGAAGACGCCATTAAAGACAGAAATAATGCATCCACCCAAAACTATGCTAAGGCCTTGATTTTCTTGCGCCATCACCTTGATGAAGGTTTGAAACTATGCTAAGGCCTTGATTTTCTTGCGCCATCACCTTGATGAAGGTTTGAAGATTGAATATCTCACCGTCAAAGATCCACCTATCTTGTGGAATGGCTTAAAGAAGAGATATGACAACCTGAAGTTGGTCACTCTGCCACAAGCACGATACGATAAGAAACCAAAAGCAAATAGTTTATAAACTATATATTATCGTTGCGGTGAAAACGGGCACTGGTCAAAGGCTTGCCGTATACCATGACTTTTGGTTGACCTTTATCAAGCATCTCGAAAGAGTAGACGCCCTGAAACGAATTTTGTCTCTGACGACAACTTTGACATCACCCACTTGGATGTGGCAGACTTCTTTGAGCAACCCGAGGGGTAGATAGACCACCTAATCGGTGATGGATCCGTGATGAAAGAAGATGGAGCTATTTGATTTTATTTTACTTGTTTGTATTAGTGAATGAATAAACTAATAGCCATCAGTATTAGCTCGTATTAGTTAGTTCATGACATAATGTTAGTATTAGTTCTTTAGAATGTATCAATATGCTCAAATATCAATAATATTTTTACTTTCCAGTAGAGGTAATCGACTAACCTGAAAAACTAGTCGGTTATCTCATATTTCGCATAAAAACTGCAAAACAATCGATTGTCAATGATCAACAATCGATTGTCTTTAAAACAGTGTGATCTGGAATTTTACAAAAACAGTCAACAATCGATTGTCTATGATTAACAATCGATTGTCTTTAAAACAGTGTTCTGGAATTTTTCAAAAACAGTCAACAATCGATTGTCAATGTTTAACAATCGATTGTCGTTAGACAGTGTAATCTGGATTTTTTCAAAAATCATCCACAATCGATTGTCTATGTCTAACAATCGATTGTCGTTAGACAGTGTAATCTGGAATTTTTCAAAAATCATCCACAATCGATTGTCTATAGTTAACAATCGATTGTCTTAAGACAGTGCTCTGGAATTTTTCAAAATTAGCCAACAATCGATTGTCTATATCTTACAATCGATTGTCTTAAGACAGTGTGATCTGAAGTTTTTTCAAAATAGCAAATAATCGATTGTGTGTGTTTAACAATCGATTGTCAATGTTCAACAATCGATTGTTTGTAAGTAACAATCGATTATTTGAAGAAAACGTTTAAACTGAAATTTTCAAACTGCAAAGTAATAAATATCTGATTTTGTTAGTCAACTGTTAGCAGCAGATTTTGAAAATATTATGTGACACAAACGAATTGAACTTGTTTATTCTTATGTTCGTGTATTTCTTTTGTATATCAAACCATGGGAATTAAATTGATTCAAGGCTCCGGAAGAGCAACTGTAACTCTGCCCAAAGGCATGACGTTTATCTTAGAGAATGCAATATTCTCCTCCAAGTCTAAGAAGAACTTGTTGAGTTTTAAAGATATCATTCAAAATGGATATCATATTGAGACAATAGATGAGAATAATCTTGAATTCTTCATGAAAACGAGGCTGCCCATTTCGGTTTGGGTTCACGCCATGTTGCATGCAGCAATGCTAGTTCGTCGGCTGCCCACTTTGGTTTGGGTTCATGCCATTTTGCATGCAGCATTTTAGTTTGTCGGCTGCCCACTTCGGTTTGGGGTCACGCCATTTTGCATACAGCAATGCTAGTTCGTCTCTAACTGACGAATTGACACAAATATTCCCCGTTGCAATTGGTTTTGGGTCATGGACCCAATATATCCGATTTAAGAATCTTTGGATGCGCAGTATATGTGCCTGTAGCACCGCCATCTCGCACCAAAATGGGTCTGCAAAGAAGGTTAGGAATATATGTTGAGGTTGAATCGCCCTCTATTATTCGCTACCTCGAAACATTGACAGAAAATTTGTTCACTGCACGATTTGCAGACTGTCAATTTGATGAGACACTTTTCCCAAAATTAGGGGAAGAAGTTGGTGAAACCAAAACGGGAAATTTTGTGGAAAAATGCATTATTATCTCATCTTGATCCACATACCTCTATTTGTGAGAAAGAGGCACAAAAGATTATCCATTTGCAAAGAATAGCAAATCAAATGCCTGACGCATTTATAGATTTGAAAAGGATAACAAAATCACATATCCTCGAAGTGAATGTGACAACATCTGATTCACGAATACATATTCATTATTGGAAGAATATGAAGATGAAATTGGTATTAAATATACCACACTCACCCCTAGAAGGAGGTTTGAGATGATACCACACTCACCCCTAGAAGGAGGTTTGAGATGATATATGGCATGAATGATCGTTGGTCACGTACCTATTGTACGCCAAAGTATTTTGGAAATATGACTATTAAAGGACAACGATAATGCAAGAAACATATCTTGCATATAAGTTTGACATGACCATAATGGTATAACTTTCTCTTTAAGAAAGATATTCACCACATGGATGTTGATGAATCTGTGGTAGTACAAAATTAATTGAGAGCTCTAGAAGAGGCAATTACTACTATGTTGGAGAAACACAATTGAGTATTGTGCTGTAGTAAGTCTCAAAGAAACTTATTCAGTTTCCAAAGTACACGCGAAAGCGATTGATTATATTGAGACTATAAATAAAGGAAGGCTTTGATATCTCCTATTACTACAACTTGTAGCGGGGTAATTTGTATATGAAAAGCTACCCGCTTTGTTCTCCAGTTTGTACTACACAAACGAAATAATGCCACAATAAAGTGGATATCTATTGGTATAAAACCCATGTCATAATAAACCTGAAGTTTATTGATAAGTGCACATGTCATGGTTACCAATATTGATAATTTATTCAGTTGGCATTCGTGTTAGCCATCTCATTTTAAGTATGATGTGCAAATTCACATAGGTGAATATTAAAGAACTAGAAAGTTCTTTACGAATTCTCTTGTATCACTTGTTCTCATTAATGAACTGACCAACTAAAGAGTTCGGGTTGAAGCCCATAAATTCTGGAAATATCAAAGGTGAATACGGGCCCATTCACCTGCCATGTATACCACATATGATGCATCTATGATATGGTTACATGCGCAATTGTTATTAACCCGCAGCCTGGCCGGTGCTTGCGAGGTAAATTGCTCAGTAATCTAACTTCGAGCATAATTTCCAGATTCTCTACTCAAGATAGTTCATCTTGATAAGTTGGTTTATATCAAAGTTGGTTTAGCAAGATAATTATTGAGTGCTTCCACTTAATAGCTAAACTGTTTCTTATGAGAACAAAGTTATATATATCAATTTGATATAAGTTGTATACGAGAGTATATTCTCCCCTCACAAGAGGTTCAAGGTCAGGAACCAAATAATTTCATCTTATTATTAATGTGCCATGTATATTGACATGATAATGCACAAAGATGATTTCCCAAAGTTGAGGAAACAAGTTAGCTTTACTAACATGAGGGGGAGACATGATAAACACTTGAGAAAAGGTTACATGGGATGAATTATCATTTGTATATGTATATCCCCGAATATCATGATATGAACCTGAAGTTCATAAAATGATAATTCAATTGCAACATATTGCAAAGCATGCTATACGCATTTGCTGACCCAAAGAAAGTAACTAAATGAAAGAGATACAATTCAAGAAGAATTGATTCCATATGAAAGACATGTAGTTTTGAACCTATAGTTCAAATGCTTGAAAGTATAAAGTCAAAGGTATGTATAGTCAGTTTTCGATATCTTATTTGTCTAGCATGACATGGAAAACTTGATATGCATCTAAAGTCTATTATATGGCTTATATGACTTAACTTGAAAGATTTAAGTTGCTTGAAGCATATGCAATTCTTGGTCCTGAAGTACCACATCCCAAGTACAATTTGTGTACATATGTATCTTGCTATAACTATAAGCATGATGGCATTGAGAATGCATCTATGAAGATATTGAAGAGTTATTCCACGACATTATATGAAGATGTTCATATCTATCAAGAATGATGATTTCAAGGTGCGGAATATTTATTTAAGTCAATATGGTTGTTTTATTTATCAAATCTCTATCAAAGATCGTTTTGAAGATGATGCACAAGATTGGAATGCAAATGCTCAAGGATATAAATTGATGTACTCATTAGGGGGAGTCAATGCGCGTTGCACTCTTTTTCCCTTACAAGGTTTTTTCCCACTGGGTTTTCCTTACAAGGTTTTTAACGAGGCAACCAATAGGCGCATATTCAAACATGTGTACTCTTTTTCCTTTCTTTAATTTTTCCCATCGGGTTTTGGTTTTAAGGTTTTAACGAGGCACATGTTATGCATACTCTCTCCTATTGATGGTTTGACTTTTTATTGTTTGTCTATAAAAACAAAAGGGACAGTCCATTAAAACTTGTGCATTTATACAAATTATGGCTATAAATCATATATATGATATTAAGGATAAAATTAAAAATCTAAAATTTATTTTAAATATAACAAACATGATTTTTAATAGATTAGACAAATAAAAACTGTCTGGGACCAACATCTTTTGCTGTTTCGTAAGTTTTGATATCTCCGCTATAATCATTAATGATTGACCCAAAAAAAACATTAAGAAAATTCATAAAAGATTACTAACTAAATTGCACTTCACATTTTTCTTTAAATACCTGGCTGTCAACGCCAGTGTTCACACTCTCCTAATAAAAGCTACATCAAGATCCTGGTCGTTGATAAGTCCACACTGTAGAATAATAATTCAATCTCATAGTTTTTCACATTACATTCTTTATTTCATATTTAGATATTTTACAACTCCAACCTCCTCATCTTCTCCTTTCTTCTGAATTTCAGTTTAATGCCATTTACATTCCCATTAGTAGTGGGAAATATCTTTTAGTATTATTCCCATTAAGCTGTAGATGATTTCTTGAATTTTTGTGTATAACAGTTCGAGTAATTCTGCGCACCAAAGTCTTAGACGGGAAGAAATAAATTCGTGATTTTTGTCTTTGTTGGGAATTGTTGATGTAAAATACTTTGTTCAGCCATGTCTGTTGCTGATTCAAGCCGAATTTCAAGTCCAACCAGGCTAGAGGTTTATTTCAGATACTCAATTTTTGTTAGCCTTATTACTGTTAATCACAAAAATGGAATTGCAATTTAAAGTTGTGTTATTTACTGAGATATGTATCTGAATTTTCAGGGGAAATATAGTGGAATGGTGGTATGTTGGATTCTTGGCCTTGGGTCACTTGTTGCTTGGAATAGTATGCTAACAATTGGAGATTACTATTATGCAATTTTTCCAGTGAGTGTCCCTTTAATCATCTTTTTGTTTTATCTATGCTTCCAATGGAGTTGTAATTTGTACACATTTGGGTCTATTAGAAACTTTTCTCGTGGTAGGAGTAATGTCTGCCTACATATTACCGACCCCGCTTGTGAGAGTACACTATGTTTGTTTGTTGTTGTAACCTGAATATATACAAAGGAGAGAGAAGGGCAAAAATCTTCATTGAATCCTTCAACATATATTGTTTTTTTTTTAAAAATATTTGTTACATTGGGGGAAGGTGGAAGGGGGACAGTGAGAATTAAACACACACCTATTGTATGAGAGACTACCACCATTTTAGGTGGAGCTAGGTTACCGACATGGGGTTCGATTATTTGTGACATATTATGCTGTATAATAGTGCTAAAACAATTTTTTTGGTTATATATACACTATTAAGGGAAGATTCTATCTAGTGGCAAAAGGGTTACTTTTGCATTGCAGGTTCATATCCTAAACGTATTAGTATATTTTTGGAATACGTTGTGTAAGTTCCTGGCTCTGCCACTACCCACCAGTACCACTAGACTGTAAGCTGTTGGAATTGATTCTATTAATTGACTTTCATTTGGCGAGTTAGGCCCTTTTTGTATGGATGAAAGGTGAGAGCAAGGTTGCTGTGTGAGCGTATGACCTCCAAATAGTGAATATTTTGTAATTAGATGGGTTAGTAATAACTACGTTACAGTATAATCATAGAAAAGTTGAAATGATGCAATCCCGGATGACTTGATTAGTTTTTCAAATAAAATGGCCCAAAATTTCAGATATCTGCTAACTGGTTTTATTTTGTCATGTGCAACGAAGAAATACCATCCTTCAAGGGTTCTTACCCTCGTATATCAGCCATTTGCGCTTGCAACAATGGCAATTCTTGCATATAATGAGGCAAGGATTGATACAAGAAAGCGCAACCTAGCTGGATATACTCTTTTCTTCTTAACCACATTCGCGCTCCTAGTGGTATGTTCTGATGATTTTCCTAGTCACTTCTTTTTTTTTCTTATTTTTGTTTATCTAGGCTTGACTTTACTTTTCACTTCTTGAACTAGTTGGATTTGGCCACATCAGGGAAGGGTGGTCTTGGAAATTATGTCGGTATATGTGCTATAGTCGCTGCTTTTGGAGTTGCAGATGCTTTTGTTGAAGGTGGTATGGTAGGAGATTTATCCTTCATGTGCCCTGAGTTCATCCAAGTAAGATTCAAAATTCTATTTTTCTTCTACATGGTAAGTTGCTATTATAATTCTTGAATCACATTTGCAAAATGTTTTATTGCTATTGTTATGAATTTGCAGTCGTACTTAGCTGGTTTGGCTGCCTCTGGGGCTCTCACCTCTGCTTTAAGACTAGTTACTAAAGCAGCTTTTGAAAAGGCTAGTAATGGTCTTCGCAAAGGAGTTAGTATGTGTTCTGAAATCCTGTCATTAGATAGCAAATTAAGAAAGTGAAATACTTATAATGTAGTCTATTTGAAAAATTGGTCCATTTCTTTTGTCAGAATCTTGTGGTTGTTGATTTTGCAGTGTTATTCCTGGCTATCTCCACATTCTTTGAATTTCTATGCATTCTTCTGTATGCATTCATCTTTCCTAAGCTACCAATCGTTAAGTACTACCGCACAAAGGCAGCAGCAGAGGGATCAAAAACGGTTGCAGCGGACTTAGCTGCAGCAGGCATCCAGACTGAAGCAACCAAAAGAGTACATATCTTATCCTTAACTAAAAACTTTATTACTGATTTCTTGACCTTAATGTTCGATATGCTCCTTCCAACTGAACAGGCTGATAATGGTGCTAAACAATTGGAGCGTCTGAGCAACAAACAATTGTTCTTTCAGAACATTGATTACTTATTAGATTTGTTCTTGATTTATGTCCTGACTTTGTCAATCTTCCCTGGATTCTTGTACGAGAATACTGGTACCCACAAATTAGGCTCATGGTAAGTTTGCTTGTCTCTTCTCAACTGGCGAGTTTGTTATGTCCTGCATTCAGTTCTTGCTTATTTTTTTGATACATCTTTCAGTTTCTCGCTCTAACTGTTTCCCTTCATAATAGAGTAGGCTTTTTAAGCAAATATACAGAGAGAGTACAAAAAACATGTGTACACAACTATTTCGATCTGAAGTAGTATTCTTGTGTAAATACATTGGACTAACATGCTATTGAACTTGAAATCTTAAATAGCACACCATTTAATGGATGGCCGGAGCGAACGTGTGACATACCGTTCAACGGTAGCTTTTGCATAGACCCTGTATTTGTATTAAAAATTTCACTGGTTATGTAAAAATATTTGATTGCTAACCTAGTAACTAAGATGAGCTACGGTTTCGATGATAAATTTAGAACCCATAAACTTCAAATACTGGCTCTACCTCCGATTTCATGGTCTAAATTTTGAGCGCGTGCAGAATCAACTAGGTTCCTAGGAGTCTCAGCAGAAATAGATAAAAGCTGCTATCGAGATCAACTTAAGTCGGTATAACTACAACTTGAATAATAAATGGAGTACTAGAAGAAGACACTTCGAGGAGAAACTATTACTTTGTGGAAAACTCATGCGTGCAATAAACAATCAATTACATAGAGTATATGAACGGGTTGATCTGCTAAATGAATTATGTTAGTAAAATGAAAGGTCTTTTTGTTTCAGGTATGCTTTAGTCCTAATAGCAGTCTACAACATGTTCGATCTGATAGCAAGATACATTCCTCTGATCGACAGAATCAAGTTGAAATCACGAAAGGGCCTAATGATCGCAACACTATCTCGTTTCTTTTTCATTCCTTGTTTTTACTTCACTGCAAAGTATGGTGATCAAGGATGGATGATAATGCTCGTATCTGTCCTAGGGTTGACCAACGGTTATCTCACTGTTTGTGTCCTCACTGTTGCTCCTCAGGGATACAAGGTCGGTAAAACTTGCTTCCAGAGCTTTATACTAAACGCAAACAAAAACATTAATGCCTTCATTAGTTAGTCTTTACTAAAAGTTTTGAACTTACTAGATTTTGCTTCAACAGGGGCCTGAGCAAAATGCATTGGGCAACTTGCTGGTGTTATGCCTACTGGCTGGAATATTGTGTGGTGTTGCACTGGATTGGTTATGGATTATTGGTAATGGGACATTTTAAACGACCAGATTCTTTAAAATTTGATAGAATCATATGGCTAGCTGCATCCTGGTATGTATATAGATGTTGATAACAATGTCATACACAGTAGGTGTGCGTTCAATTCTCTCTGCTCTTCCCCGTCTTCCCTTTCCTGTTCCCTAATCCCCTATGTAAAAGATTTTTTTTTTCAAGAAAAAGGAATATAAGATCATCTCTGTTTGATAAGTTAAACCAAACAAGGGATCGCAAACGTTATCCCTTAGTGTCCTTGTGGGTGCGACACTTGTTTGACCTGAGGATTAATGATATATGCCTATGCTCCAACTGGTGTGATGCATATGCAACCACCCTACCGTTCTGCAACAACATACACCCAAGATCAACACGCGAAGCATCACAATAAGCTGTATACAACCCTGATCCTAAAGGCAATACCAAAACTGGAGCCATAGTCTGAGCAGTCTGGAGCCTAACAGTTGTCTGTATAAGAAAAACTAATTCATGCATAATTTTATTTCAGTGTCTGGTTGTCAGCATTAACAGGATACATCCTTCTGCATAAATTAAATATAAAGGATAGCCCGGTGCATTAAACTCCCGTTATGTGTGGGGTCTGTGGAAGGTCCAGACCACAAAAAAAAACTCTGACAGTAGAAAGGGTAACAGGAGATCCAGCTGTGGGGATGGGTACTAGGAAATAAGGCCACAATATCTTTTCTGAAGGATCCTTAGCTTTCCGCTGAAAGTTTCAGTACATTATGAAAGAAAACAAGAATCAGTATTCTTGCAAATTCTCTTCCTGGACATATTTTGTGTCCTCCACCAAATGGAACTGATGTACAAGGAACTAACTGTCCATTTCCTTCAAATCTAGAAGGATCAAACTTTGTAGGGTTTGGAAAGTATTCACCATTCTTCTGTGTAATTCCAAAACTCAAATATATCTGCAAATTTTGATAGCATACTTAGAAGCAAAGAACGCTCAGAAAGTCAATAAAGAAAAAGAACATGAGTTTCTAAAATGGGATACTAAAACTTTTAGGGGTCGTTTGGTACGATGAATAAGCAAAAATAACTGTAGAATAAAAATTTAATACTGCCTTATCCCTTATTTGGTTATTAATCATGGAATAAATTATCTATGATTAAAAATAGTACCGGGATAAGTTATATCTTCTAAAGGGTGGAATAATAATTTAGGATAAGCTATCCCAGGATATAGCAGTAAATTAACAATCCGAGGATCAATATGACATACCAAACAGTCAATAAAAATTAATACCAATATAATTAATTCTCACCATAACTAATTCAAGTATAATTTCAACATAACTAATCCCAGCATAAATTTTCTTCAAACCAAATGACCCCTTAGTTATATACACTGAGTGTAAAGAATCTACCATGATTTAACATGTTATGCATGTTACTTACCATTTAATTTAGGTTATTAAACATTATCTATCACTTGCCGGAATTCATTTGTGATTGATGTTGATCTGTAAATGGGATCGAGTGTCACGCCACTACGGAAATATATGAAATGGAAGCAGGTTGCACGCCTGCAACGAGATATATGAAATGTGAGCGGGTTGCACGCTTGCAACAAGATATATGAAATGGGAGCGGGTTGTACACCTGCAATGAGATATATGAAATGGGAGCGGGCTGCACGCCGCAACAGGATATATGAAATGGGAGCGAGTAGCACGCCTGCAACAAGAAATGAAAGTAAATACTGTGTTTGTTTTCCTTATCCTTGTTACCAATTGAATTTTGGCTTCTTCACATTCCTTTTTTTTAGCATCCAGTTGTTACCTGATACTCCCCGCTGCATGCTTTCCCCTTCCCATTGTTAACCGTAAATATTTTTTTTTTCATTGTATATGATTTAACTACATAGGTTTATTTGGTAGTCTATTCCTAGCCTCGTCACTACTTCGCCGAGGTTAGGCTAGGCACTTACCAGCATATGGGGTCGGTTTTGCTAATATTACACTCTGTACTGTGTCAAGATACTAGTATCAGAGTTTTTGTACCCAGTGAGATTGCTGCCTTCAGTCTAACAGGCGACTCGAGGTAGTCCTGCATGCGTCCGCGGGCCTTGGCGTCTCCTTCTACCATTTCTGTTCTGTTTTACTTATTCACAGACAAATTCGTGTATTTCTATTCAAACTTTATTGTAGAACTCTTAGACAGTCTGTGAAATTGTGGCACCAAATTCTAGGTAGAGTTATATTTAGACTTTCACAATTTGTATTAAGTTAAATTATCGGATTTCGTCTTCCATTTTGTTATTGATATTATTATTTCCGCTAATTTGATATGTTGTTTTGAAATTATAAGGACTTAAAGTCTTGAAAAGGATAATTAAATCGGAATAGTTGGCTTGCCTAACTTTCATTAGTAGGCGCCATCACGACACCCGAGCGTGGAAAATTCGGATCGTGACAATTCTGCATAATTAATTTAAAGAACTTGAACTCTACCATTAATATATATATTAAATGACCTTGTTAGTACCTAGAATTATAATCCTAGTAGTGTATTATATTCATCACATTGAGTGTATTGACTAATTTGACAATTAGAAAATAAGTTACAGGCTACAATATTAATGGTAGAGTTCAAGTTCTTTAAATTAATTATGCAGAATTGTCACGATCCGAATTTTCCGCTCGGGTGTCGTAATGGCGCCTACTAATGAAAGTTAGGCAAGCCAACTATTCCGATTTAATTATCCTTTTCAAGACTTTAAGTCCATATAATTTCAAAACATCATATCAAATTAGCGGAAATAATAATATCAATAACAAAATGGAAGACGAAATCCGATAATTTAACTTAATACAAATTGTGAAAGTCTAAATATAACTCTACCTAGAATTTGGTGCCACAATTTCACAGACTGTCTAAGAGTTCTACAATAAAGTTTGAATAGAAGTACACGAATTTGTCTGTGAATAAGTAAAACAGAACAGAAATGGTAGAAGGAGACGCCAAGGCCCGCGGACGCATGCAGGACTACCTCGAGTCGCCTGTTAGACTGAAGGCAGCAATCTCACTGGGTACAAAAACTCTGATACTAGTATCTTGACACAGTACAGAGTGTAATATTAGCAAAACCGACCCCATATGCTGGTAAGTGCCTAGCCTAACCTCGGCGAAGTAGTGACGAGGCTAGGAATAGACTACCAAATAAACCTATGTAGTTAAATCATATACAATGAAAAAAAAATATTTACAGTTAACAATGGGAAGGGGAAAGCATGCAGCGGGGAGTATCAGGTAACAACTGGATGCTAAAAAAAAGGAATGTGAAGAAGCCAAAATTCAATTGGTAACAAGGATAAGGAAAACAAACACAGTATTTACTTTCATTTCTTGTTGCAGGCGTGCTACTCGCTCCCATTTCATATATCCTGTTGCGGCGTGCAGCCCGCTCCCATTTCATATATCTCATTGCAGGTGTACAACCCGCTCCCATTTCATATATCTTGTTGCAAGCGTGCAATCCGCTCACATTTCATATATCTCGTTGCAGGCGTGCAACCTGCTCCCATTTCATATATTTCCGTAGTGGCGTGACACTCGATCCCATTTACAGATCAACATCAATCACAAATGAATTCCGGCAAGTGAACAAGATATAACAACAACAATCTCGGAAAGGGAAAGAATATCGTAAACAATAAAATTCCAGCAAGGGAGACAATGTCGTAACAATAATATCCCGGCAAGAGAGAAAACATCACAAATAATAACATCCCGGCAAGGGAAACAACAATGATAATCAATATATTAAGCATGAATAAATCTCAACGGAGTCACAACAATTACAACACTAGACCCACAGATATGCTTGACACTGACGTATAGAGCCACTGGAGGAGACTCTCAAGGAGCTTCTGGACAACCAGAAGAAGCTCTTAGAGAACCAAGAGTTGACATTGGAGGCTGTAGATACTCATGGGAAAGCATTGAAGCAACTGACAAAGAAAACAAAGAAGTTGAGAAAGACTCGAGCATCAAAGGAGTCTGTAAAGGAGTTGAGGGTAGAATTAGAGAAGATAAAGGTTACTAATCACTTGCCATTGGAGCTGCTATTTTATAATCTGATTCCAGGAGCCCAGACTGAGCTAGAGTAGGAGTTAGACACGACGCCAAAGAGGAGGAGGGTGATCCCCCGAGCTGATGATGCAGTGATTGTTGGAGGACCCGCGGGAGGTTCCTCTAGCCATCCTCAGGTCTCATAGCAGCCACAGGTCCCAGTGCAGGCACAGGTTACAGGGGTCGAGTCATAGGTTCTCGAACAGTCCCAGGACCCAGAGACCAAGGCTCATGATCCCATGCAGACCCATGACCAATAGGGAGTTTTCTTTGCTCTCTATCTTTTCTTGAGCTATTTTTGGTTAGTTAGCATTGAGGACAATGCTAGCTTTCATTTGAGAGGGTAGCCCTATTTTGATGATTTTGGGTTGTTTTACTATTTTCATTTTATTATGCTTTTTCACTTTTGGTATGTATATAATTTTACCATTTTATTTCACTTTTCGTACGTTGCAACCATGGTCTACATATAAAGTTACTTTCTTATGTATATATTCATTCCCTCTTATGTGTATTCATGTAAATCCCCTATTGTACATGTTCATTTTAGTTTCCGCATTTTCTTTCATAGCTTCTTATTTTGAGTTTTGCGTTTAATAAGCATTGGATTTTCTTAATGCCACGGTTCTTTCTAATGGTGGAATTTGTGTGAATTGGGTGGTTCTTCCCAATGATGGATGGCATAACAACCTTCTTAAGGGTTTGAGTCTGTTTTCTTTTTGTTTTTGTGTAATTAGTAGCGAGTGAGCAATAGTGCCTTAAACAAAGCTTCACTTGGTCCTAGCACATTTGTCTATTATCATATGGTAAAAAATAAATTGATGTGTATAGGATGGTGACAATTGTGACCTTGAGACTCTTGTGTTGGCCGACAATCATCAAGTTATTTTTCGGGACAATTTGTGTTGCTCAAATATTAGCTAAGGTTGTTGTGGGCCTCCGACTCTGTCTCTTTAGCAATTATATAGCTTGTGTGGTGAGAATTTGAATTGCAAGTCTATGTCCCGTTCCATTGAGTCTAGAACTTGCCCTGAATGTTTGTTTAGGCAAAATCCTAAGTGTTGTTTGACTTGAGAAGTGATTATAGGCTCTCCTTTATCCGAATGATATCTTGAATACATCTACATAATATCCCAAGTCAACCCTTTTGAGCCATAGCCCTTTTCCTTCAAAGACCGTGATACAAGCCTTCACCCGTTTTAAAAGAACCTCTATTGGAACACGATCTTTTCTTAGCGCAAGGAACAAGCATAAGTTTTGGGGTAGAGACGGGGAATGCAACAAAGTGGTAAAAGGTACAAAAACGAAGAAAGGGGCAGACAAAAAGAAAAGAAAGAAAATCAAAAAGTAAAAAAGAATGAAAAATAGAAGAAATGAAGGGATTCAATAAAAGTAAAGTGATGAAAGGTGTGGAACATTTAGAAAGGAGAAACTGTTTTGAAATGATCAAGAAAGAATGACAATGTGTCTTTTCGACCCCTAAGCAAGAAACAAAATGACTCAAAGAGTCAAGATACTGTGTGACAAAATGAAGCAATGAAGTATTTAAGGGAAGATGAAACCTTCTTTGACCAAATATGTCCTACCCTGAACCAAAAGACTTCAATTGTATCCCCATAAAATTCTTATATGATCTTGAGTTGAATGAAGCTTACATTAGTGGTGACTCACATAAGGGGCAAGCTTATGGTACTTAGAGCTGGACTTGTAACCTTCCTTTGAGAGAGATGAATGTGTTTCCACAATGCTGGTTCTGAGTGCTCCAATCTAAAAGTGACGTTTGCTTAAATGAGAGTGAGGAGTATGAGTTTGGATTCCACATGACCAAAGTTGTAGAAAGATTTTCCTTGACGAGTTGAGTCAGTTCTTGATGCTTTTGTGTCGCACTAAACCATGGTGTTTAAAAGGTTGAATGTTGTTAATGATTCATTTGAACTAAGGAAAATTTCTAGTTCCAATTGACGCTTGATGAGGTCACTTTAGGTCAGCTGCATTTTTTTGGCTTTATTCTTAAGGAGGTGAGACTTATTTGTTTGCTTGAGGACAAGCAAAAGCTTAAGTTTGGGGGAGTTGATAACTAGGGATTGTAGTTCATTTTATACTCCTTTTTACTTGAGTTTGGATTAAAAATGTATACAAATAGTCCAAAGGTTTACATGTTGTATTTGCTTACAGGGTTTGGTCAAGAAAGTGATAAGAAGTCAAAACCAGCTCAAAAAAGAGTGAAACCTGCTCAAGTACCAAGAACAAGTCAAAGCACTACAGCAGCATAAAATCCACTGCAGCTGCAAAAGACACATCGCGACCGCGGTCCGTATAGTAGTCCGCGGTGAGGAGATTTAGAGTGGTGCAATCTTGGTGGTGTTAGGCAGTGCTTCTGTAGAAGATTCTTTGCGGTCGCAGTAGCCTCACCGTGGCTGAAGACCATTTGTTGCGGTCCGCAGAGAGAAGATTCAGAGAGCTCAGGACTTTTAAAGTTTCAAGACACCGTGGCCGCAGTCCTTTTTTACGATCTGTGGTGAAGCCACCACGGCTACAGTGCATTTTATGCGGTTCATGGTGGCCATACGAAGATAAAAAGTCAAGCCAAAAAGCCTCACCACAGCCACGGTGCATTTTGTGCGGTCTGTTATACCTCATCCGAGATATTTTTGTCCAAAAAATTTGGCCTTGTATAAATACTTCTTTTTCAGCTGTTTAGGTTATCTATTTCATAGTTGAGCACGTGAAGGCCGTTTTGGGACCTATTTTGAGTAGTTTTGTAGCTATTTCAACATTGACTTTTTAATTCTTAGATTGTAAACATATTATATGGGTTATTCTTTATCTAAATATCTGATTTCTTCTATTATTATGAGTAGCTAGACTCATTAGCTAGGGTTGTGGCTCAACCCTATTGTGAGTATTTGATGGGTCTTGTGTTTTAAGGCGTAGATTTTTATGTGTGGTCGATATCTAGACTAATTTGTGTTTTCTATGTTAAATTAGTAGTTGCAAACACTAATTTGTGCTTTTTTGACTTGGGCTCTTCTTGAGAAATAAAGCTCTAGTTTAGGAAAATTAGTTCAAGAAGGAATTGGGGTATATTCAAGATATTAATAGCCCCAATTAAAGGGTTAAACCTAGAGATAGTAATACTCGACTTGAGCCTATATTGCTTGCATAAATTTTGACACCTTATTGGTCTTGAGAAAGTCAATTAGGGTAAAGTCACTCAAGCTATCGAGAGGTATAGAGTGAGTAGTTTTTTGCATTGGTTATATCGTCATCCCCAACATAACAAATTTGCCTTAGGCTTTAGAATCTATTAAGTATTCACCTAGGAGAAATTCACTTTCCTAGTGCCTCACTATCCATTTAGAAAACCTTACAAGCATTTATTCTTAATTTAATTTAGTATCTCATCAGTATAAAATTTGAAGTAACAAACAAACAATTATGATTGGAAGTGTAATTAAGAGCACTACACACTGCTAGTTTATATAGGAATCCAAATATCAAACAATCTAACTCCTTGTGGATTCGATCCCGACCATCTCGGGTAAAAGCTGCATAAGACCGCTCTTGCCACTTTGTAATGATATAGGGTTGGACCTGATCAACACATTCCATATGGTGTAGGGCTTTCCCCAGATTTAAGAGGGGTGCACCTCCATAGACTTCTCAACCAGAACGCGTTCCGCTGAATTTTAGGCTATGATCACAATAGCGATTGCTATCCCACCTGCTCAGCCAGCTAGAGGTGGAGATCGGGGAGGTAAGGGTCTCCCTAGAGGGGGAGGCTAGGCCAAACTTGAAATAATATGTTAGTTTCGAGTCTTATTCGATTAGGTATTATCTTAGTTTTTCATACAGATATGTTAGTTTTATTCGATCTAGGCTCCACTTATTCTTATGTGTCTTCTTATTTTTTCGCATTTGGGCATATCTAGAGATTCTTTGAGTTCCCATGTTTATGTTTCTACTCTTGTGGGAGATTCTCTTGTTGTGGAATGCGTTTATTAGTTGTGTTTGGTTGCTCTTAGTGGTTTTAAAACCAGAGCTGATTTATTATTGCTCAACATGATAGATTCTGATGTTATCTCGGGCATGGAATAGTTGTCACCCCATTATGCTATTCCTGATTGCCACATGAAAAATAGTGATGCTGGCTATGCCAGGTGTACAGTGAGTAGAGTGGAGGGCTACATATTCCCAATAAAGTTATTTCTTTCCTTAAAGCTCAGTGAATGCTTGAGAAGGGGTGTGATGCGTATCTGGCCTATATGAGAGATATTAGTATTAATACCCTTACAGTTGATTCAGTCCCAGTAGTATAGGATTTCCCTGATGTGTTTCTAGTTGATCTTTCGAGCATGCTGCCTAATAGAGATATTGATTTTGGCCTTTATATGTTGTCGGGCACTCAGCCTACTTCTATTCCTCCATATCGTATGGCTCCTCCTGAGTTGAAGGAGTTGAAGGATTAGTTATAGGAATTGCTTGATAAGGGTTTTATTTGGCCTAGTTTATCACCTTAGGGTACTCATGTCTTGTTTCTGAAGAAAAAAGATGGTTCTATGCGTGTGTGCATTGATTATCGCCAGTTGAACAAGGTTATAATGAAGAATCGTTATCCTTTGCCTCGTATTGATGAACTATTTTATTGGTTACAGGGTGCTCGCATGTTTTCTAGTATTGATTTGAATTCAGGCTATCACCAGTTGAAGGTTTGAGAGCCAGATATCCCGAAAACTGCCTTTAGGACTTGATATGGTCATTACGAGTTCCTAGTTATGTCATTTGGGCTGACCAATGCCCCAGCAGCCTTCATACATTTTATGCACAGTATGTTTCGGCCATATCTTGACTCGTTCATCATTGTCTTTATTGATAATCTTCTGGTATACTCATGGAGTTGGGAAGATCATGAGCAGCACCTGAGGATGGTGCTTTAGACTTTAAGAGAAAAGAAGTTATATGCAAAGTTCAAAAATGAGATTTGGTTGGATTCCATGGCATTTTAGGGTCACGTTGTGTCGAATGAACGGATGAAAGTGGATCCGAAGAAAGTGTATGCAGTGCAGAGTTGGCCCAGACCATTCTCAGCTACAGAGATCCGCAGCACATATGACCAAGCTGACCCAGAAGAGGCTCCGTTCTAGTGGATGGAAGTCTGTGAGGCAAGCTTCTAGAAGCTTAAGGCAGCTTTGACTACAGCCCCAATTTTTATATTGCCTACAAGTTCAGGGTCTTATTCAGTCTATTGTGATGCCTCGAAGATTGTCCTTGAAGTTGTATTGATGTATGACGGTAGGGTGATTGCCTACGCATCCAGACACGTGAAGGAACATGAGAATAATTATCTTGTCCATGATCTCGAGTTGGCTGCCATTGTTCACGCCTTGAAGATCTAGCATCATTATTTGTACGTGTGCCTTGTGAGATTTATGCTAATCATCGGAGTTTGCAGGATCTTTTCAAGCAGAAGTACCTTTATTTGCACTAGAAGGGGCGGTTAGAGCTGTTGAAGGACTATGATATCACTATTTGTTATCACCCAGGCAAGGCCAATGTGGTAACCGATGCTTTGAGTCGGCGGGCGGAGAGTTTGGGGAGTTTGGCTTATTTACTAGCAGCGAGAGGCCCATGGTGATGTACATTCAGGCCTTAGCCAGCCAGCTTGTGAGATTGGATCTTTCAGAGCATAGTCGGGTCCTTACTTGTATGGTTTCTCGGTCTTCCTTGTTTGATCGTATCCGGGAGATTCTATTTGATGACCATTATTTGGTTGTCCTCAAGGACAAGGTCCTACATGGCGATGCCAAAGATGTGACTATTGGTGATGACGGAGTATTGAGGATATAGGGTCAGGTTTGTGTACCTAATGTTGATGGGCTTCGAGAGTTAATTCTATAGGAGGCCCATAGTTTCCAGTATTCCATCCATCTGGGTGCCGCGAAGATGTATTAGGATTTGAGACAACAATATTAGTGGAGGCGGGGATATTGTTGGGTTTGCAGCTCGGAGCCTCAATTGTCAGTATGTGAAGTATGAGCATGAGAGACCGAGTGAGTTGCTTCAACAGATAGAGATTCCAGAGTGGAAGTGGGAGAGGATCACCATGGACTTTGTAGTTGGACTCCCACGAACTTTGAGGAAGTTCAATGCCATTTGGGTGATTGTGGATCGACTGACCAAGTCTGCACACTTCATTCCTGTGTGTACTACCTTTTATTCAGAGTGTTTGGTGGAGATTTATATTTGGGAAATAGTTCGTCTACATGGTATTTCGGTTTCCATCATTTCAGATTGAGATACTTAGTTTACATCACATACCTGGAGGGCCGTATAGCATGATTTGTGCACTCGGGTGGAGTTGAGCATATCTTTTTACGCCCCAGATGGACGGACAGTCTGAACACACTATTTAGATTCTTGAGAATATGCTCGTGCGTGTGTGATGGAGTTTACATGCTCTTGGGATTGGTTCTTGCCATTGGCGGAGTTTGCCTACAACAATATCTATTAGTCCAGCATTCAGATGGCATCGTATGAGGCCTTGTATGGTAGGCAGTGTAGATCTTTGGTAGGTTGGTTTGAGCCAGGCGAGGCTAGATTATTAGGTATAAACTTGGTACATGATGCTTTGGAGAAGGTTAAGATTATTCATGATAGACTTTGTATAGCCTAGTCTAGACAGAAGAGTTATGCGGATCGGAAAGTTCGTGATGTTTCCTACATGGTTGGAGAGCAGGTATTGCTTCGGGTATCGTCTATGAAGGTCGTTATAAGATTTGGGAAGAAAGGGAAATTCAGTTTGAGCTTTATTGGTCCTTTTGAGTTATTGAGATGTGTTGGGGAGGTAGCCTATGAGCTTGCCTTACCTCCCGGTTTGGAAGGAGTTCATCCGATATTTCATGTTTTGATGCTCCAGAGGTATCACGCTGATCCATCCCTTGTGTTAGATTTCAGTTCATTCCAGTCGGACAAGGATCTATCTTACATTAACGAGCCAGTGGCAATATTGGACAGGTAGGTTCGGAAGCTGAGGTTAAAGAGTATTGTATGCATGAAGGTTCGGTAGTGGGGTCAGCCGATCGAAGGTGACTTGGGAGACCAATCAGGATATGCGCAGTCGTTACCTTCATCTTTTTACTACTCTAGGTATGTCTCTATACTCGTTCGAGGACGAATGAATGTTTTAAGAGAGGGAGGATGTAACAATCCGACTGGTCGTTTTTAGAATTAATTCCCCTACCCCATATTAAGTGCTTTTTGTGAGTTGCCAGGAAGATTTGTTTGGAGTTTTAGAGAGTTTAGGGTACTTAGTCCCCTAAATGAGAGTTTATGTTTTAGAATTTGGACCGTAGTTGGAGCAGTGTGAATAAGGCCTCAAAATGGAATTCTGTTGGTTCTGTTAGCTCTGTTAGGTGATTTCGGGCTTAGAGGGCATATTCGGATTGTGTTTTGGAGGTCTGTTGCTTAATTCGGCTTGAAATGTCGAAAGTCAAATTTTTGAAGTTTCGGTTCGATAGTGAGATTTTGATATCAGGGTTGGAATGGAATTCCAAAAGTTTGAGTAGGTCCGTTGTGTTATTTGGGACGTGTGAGCAAAATTTCATGTAATTTGGACTAGGTTTGATAGGTTTTTTGATCGAAAGAGGAAATTTAAAGTTTTGGAAATCCTCAGGCTTGGATTAGAGAGTGATTTGTGGGTTTAGCATTGTTTATTGTTATTTTAGGGTTGGAATAAGTTTGTATGATGTCTTAGGATTGGTTGGCATATTTGGTTGAGGTGCTAGGGGCCTCGGGTGAGTTTCGGGTGCTTAACGGAAGTTGAATTGGGCTTAGGAAAAATCTAAAATTGGTTGAACCTGTCATAACTGTACCTCCGTGAATAAGACCTCAAATGTGGCTGTATTGGGAAAAATTAAGTTCATATATAGAACTAATTGCAAGGCGAAACGTCATGACACGTGGGCTGGTCAAAAGATGATAGTTGGCAAAGAACAGGCACGAGCTTCAATAGGCATGAGTAGAAATTCAACACAAACATGAAAGATAGGTGCTAGAAACTCTTTATATTCGAAGGTCTTATTAAGAGGATGAATCTTATAGCAAAAAAGGGTACGGATACTCATTGTTCGTAATTAATAGGCATTAAATACAGAAAACATTAGGGAATATGAATTAGATAAAAATGATTACCAATTATAATGTTATATTAAATGTCATTAATTGTCAATAATGGCTCTATTATGATTGAAACAAAATAATGTTGGAATATACTGATTTACTTTGCTTTCTATTGAGCTCTTTTTTACATCAATTATACTTATTTCTATTTGGTTATCAGTAACCCGAGTTCTTCTTAAATTTAATGAACTAACTGGATGTTTTGCCTTTTAGAACCCCATTCCCATAGATAAAACTTTCCGCACTTGCTTTAGCTAATTCATGACTTGCGGGGACGGTTGATTTGGGATTGGGAAGAAGTTTGGGTTGAAATATGCTCATTTGGTTCCTTAAGATTTTCTTAAAACGCCAAGTTTGACCTTGGTAAATATTTTGATCTAACGGATCCAGATTCATGATTTGACGATCCAGGAGGGTCCATAGGAAAATATGGGACCTGGGCGTATGTCTAGAATCAAATTACGAGGTCCCTAGCCCTAGTAATGAATTTTTATTAGAAACTGTTAATATGAAATACTAAGGATTTAAAGAAACAAATTAATAATTGATTCCATGGGTATCGGGCTTGTATGTTGGTCCCAGAGCCCGGTACAGATCCGGTATAACATTTAAGCACTTCCCGCAAAATTTAGTGTCAATCTGAGAAGTGTAAGTGTGTTTCGACTCTTTAGAGAAAAACTAAGAACTTTAAGTTCATAAGTTTGATTCATTTGTTTTTAGGGTGTTATTCTTGAATTTGGCATTAGTTCGAGCATTCCGAAGGTTCGAGTAGGTCTGTCTCATGATTTCAGACTTGTTGGTATATTCGGGTGGGGGGGGGGGGGGCTCGGGAGCCTTGAGCGTCAATCGGAAAAGCTCGAGTGGAGTTGGAATTTTTAAGAAGTGTTGAAGATCCTGCTTTTGTCATAACCGCACATGTGGTTGGTTGACAGCAGGTGCGAGACTCCATAAACGGTCCGTCTATCGCACATGTGGCCCTGGGTAGGCCAGGCCAAACCGCAGAAGCAGCTTTGAGACCGCAAAAGCAGTCCCGCCCGCTTAGCCATTTTGGCAGATGCGGTCTCTTTCTCACAGAAGCGGGACTGCAGATGTGGAAATTGCTGAAGCAGTGAGCTTCATTTAATACGTGTTCTAAGTTATTTTTTGACATTTTCCACTCTTCCACTAGTAAATTTGGGAGCTTTTGAGAGAAAACTTCTACCTAGCATTTTGAAGTAAGCTTATCCCACCTAGTTCTAGTTTAATACTTGTATTTTAGGTAGAGTAACCACTAGAATTAAGGTAAAATCATGGGGTCAGAGCAAAACTTAGGGTTTTGATAAAAGTTATATTGAACCACGAATTTTGCTAAGAAATGAATTAGAAATCATATATAATTGATCCTTAGGTTATAGAGAACAACTTTCTTTGAAAAATTTTAGAATCCGGGCGCGTGGGCCAGTGCTCGGATTGTTTGTAAACTTGTGGTAAATGTCAAAAAATTGCTTAAATAGCTAGAATACAATAATGGGAACTTATATTGATTATTTCCTACTTCATTTAACTAGTTTTGGATCGTTCGGCTCCGAATTGAGGGTTTGGGCTCATTTTTTTGCATTGAAAGTGCACTTTGGAGCGAGGTGAGTCTCGTTTCTAACCTTGTAAAAGGGAATTGTCCCCATAGGTGTAATAATTGAGTAATTTGCTGTTAAATGTGGGGCGCTACGTAAGCATTAGGTGATGAGAGTACGTGCATAGCTACTATTATGTTAATTGTCCGGGTAGTCTAGGACTCGTATTATGCTATATTTGTGAATGCCTCTATATTTTCTTGTTAATGTGATCACTTAGCATATGCTAGAGATTTGGAAATAAATATGAGCGGTATACACTTGTTGGACACTTGTATGAATTTAGTTGGAAATAAATGCGCATTTCTGACACGTCCCTCTAACAGTGCACAATTTAATTTTTATTGGATTGGGACGTCGACCACGGCATATATATATATATATATATATATATATGTGTGTGTGTGTGTGTGTGTGTGTGTGTGTGTGTGTGTGTGTGTGTGTGTGAAATCTTATCCTTGACTTGTTCGGCTAAATACTTGAAATGTATACTGTTAACTGTAAAATTGTTAAGGACATGACTTATTACCTCTTACTACAAACTATTGATTATTTGTGACTATCATGCCTGGAAGAACACTTTATCATATTATTTAACCCTCGTACGTGTCTAGTCGACCTCTTGTCTCTACTTCTTCGAGATTAGACGGGATACTTACTGGGTACATATTGTTTATGTACTCATACTACACTTCTGTACTTACTTGTACAGGATCTGAGGTAGGTGTATCTGGCTACCAGTTTGGTGCACACCACTGATTCATAGTTCGAGACTTCCACAGTGAGCTGTTCCCTTCCTGTTCCATTTACCTGCTTGATGGAGTCTTCATTTACTTTTGTTGTCTATTTCTATCCCGGAAAGTAGGATAGTTTTTGTTCTTTTGTATGTTCTACTAGTCTCTCATTACTTGTGACACCAAGGTCTTCCTTTACTTGATCAAGATTTTGATATCGGATTAGAATAATTTTGGTATGCATGAACTCATGAGAGTGTGGGGATTCTGAATTTTCAAATTTTACCCGATTCTAAGATATGGGCCCAGGGAGCAATTTTGGGCAATTTTCTAATTTCTCGTATTAGCTTCGAATTGATTAGTTGAATTAGTAACTTGAAGTTTTATTTATATTATGAAATTACTTTGAATAGATTTGAGTCATTTGGAGTCGGATACTCGTGGCAAGAATGTGGTATCAAGTTAATTGATTTGGTTCGAGATAAGTGGCTTGTCTAACCTTGTGTGAGGGAACTCCCCTTAGAATTTGGTACTGTGATATATGAAATACCTTGTACGTGAAGTGATGAGTGGATACATGTGTTGATTGTTGAAAATCCAATTTTTCATTAAGTAATTATAATTGGGTATTTCTTCCATGTTTACACTACTTGAAACTTAAGCCTACTTTTAGATTAGGAAATCATGCCTAAATGAATCAATTGTTTACTTGATCAAATTGCTTTATCTGAAATCTATGCATGTGACGACCCGGCCGATCGTATTAATAATTTACGCCTTGATCCCTTATTAACTGCTTCCCCAAGTTTATTTCTGCTATTTTAATTTGCCGGGATGTTCGGTTTTACGTTTCAGAGAGTTTTGGGACACTTAGTCCCTAATTGAGAGCTTAAGTGTTGGAAAGTTGATTGAAGTCAGAACAATGTGAAGACGGCCTCGGAATAGAAATCCAATGGTTCCGTTTGCTTCGTTGGGTCATTTCAAGGTTAGGAGCGTGTTCGGATAGTGTTTTGGAGGTCAGTAGCTAATTTAGGCTTGAAATGTCGAAGGGGTCGAATTTTGAAGTTTTTGGTTCGATAGTGAGATTTTGATCCGAGGGTCAGAATGGTATTTTGGAAGTTGGACTAGCTCTGTAGTGTTGAATGTGACGTTTGTGCAAAATTTCAGGTTGTTCAGACAAGGTTTGATAGGCGTTTTGATCGAAAGTGTATTTTTGCGGATTTTGGAGTTCTTAGGCTTAAATTCGTGGTTAATTTAAGGTTTTGATGTTGTTTTAGGTATTTTAAGGATTGGTACAAGTTTGGGTAGTGGTTTGTGACTTTTTGGTGTTTGGTTAAGGTCTGGGGGCTCGAGATGAATTCAAATGGTTGACGGAGGAAAATTTTGGAGTTTAGGTTGCTGCAACAATTGTTCTTCTGGTATTTTCGCATCTGCGGTTAGGGGACCGCAGATGCGGAGCCGCAGAAGTGGCGTAGAGGACCGTAGAAGTTAAATGTGGGATTTCCTCAGGAACCATAGATGCGGCAAAATGTCCGCAGAAGCGAAACCGTTCTTGCTGTTATAGTCCGCATATGTGAAAGCAGGGTCCTTAAGTGAAAGTCGCAGATGCAGCACTTGTTCAACAGATGCGGTCCCAGGGCCACAAATGCATAAATCGTAGGGCAGAACATATAAGTTGTTACCTTCGCGAATTTGAGGGATTCTTTCACCATTTTCATCCGGGTTTAAAGCTTTTGAGAGATTTGTTGAGGAAAACAAATGGGAATGACTTTGACGTAATGTCTTTGACTTCATAACTCATTTTTATGAAATTAAAGACCTAACTAGTGATGAGAGTATGAGATTTCTGAAAATGTGAATTTTACCTGATTCCGAGATGTGGGCCTGAGGGGCATTTTTGTTATTTTATATAATGTCACGTATTTGCTTAGACTTTAAATGTAGAATCAGTTATTTGAAGTGTTATTTACGTTGTGCAATTGAATTGAGTAGATTTGGGCCATTTGGTGTTGAGAACTCGTGGCAATGACGTGTTGTCGGGTTAATTTTGAGCTGGTTCGAGGTAAGTGGCTTGTCTAACCTTGTGTGGGAGACCTTCCCCTAAGGATATAATATTTGATAATTGAAAGGCGTCTACGTGAGGTGACGAGTGCGTACTTGAGCTAATTTTTGAAAACTCGGTTTTACTTTGCGTATTTAAACTGAGTTCCTTTCCTTCCGATTTTATTCTACTTGCAAACTTAGCTTGTTATTAGTTAGAAAAGCATGCTTAGTTGACTTATTTGCCTATTTGTTTGAACTGCCTTAATTTCATTATGTGAAGCATGTTAGGCTTTACATTTACAAAGTTAGCATTTAATTTAATATTGTTGTGTTGTTGCTGTGTACTTTTAATTTAGGATTAGGGGACGGCATTCCGGGAGACCCCCTACATGAAATTATGTTTTGGACTGAGGTGCGAGATTCCAAGATATCCTTGGCACGTATATTGAGTATACTGAGAGATGCTTAAGATACTAAGAGATCTCTGGCACATATTGAGGATACCAAGAGATCCCCGGGATACCAAGAGATCCCTGGTGTGTATATTGAAGATACCAAGAGATCCTCGGGATTAAGAGATCCCTGGTATATATTGAGGATACCAAGAGATCCTACTATGTATATTAAGGATATTAAGATATTCTCAGGATACCAAGAGATACCCGGTTATTTTCCATGTTGTGAGTGGTACTTCCTTGGTGTTTTCCTTTATTTCTATTTCCATTATTGCACTCTTATTATGATGTATAGATTCTTACCATTGATTCTCAATTTCACTTCTTATCTTGACCTGTCACTTGATTATTTTTTAACCTCAGTACGGCCTTGACTTTTCTCGTTACTATCGTATCAAGGTTAGGCTTGACACTTACTGAGTACCGTTGTGGTGTACTTAGGCCTCTTCTACGCATGTTTTTATGTGCATATCCAGGTACCGCTGATCAGGTCTATCATCCTTGTGGAGGCGACTGCTTAGAGACTCCAAGGCACATCTGCCGCGTTCGCAGACCAAGGAGTCCCTTTCTATTCATGCCTTAGTATTTAGCCCTTCTATATCTTTCCGTTTTTATTAGACATTCCGAAGTTAGAGTTGTGTGGAATTTATCTCAGCTTGTGATTCGTGGGGTTCCGGGTCTTGGATTCAGATATTAGTTTTTTTAGACTTATATATATATATATATATATATATATATATATATATATATATACACGGTGTATGTGTGTTTTTTTTGGACTTATATATATATACACGGTGCATGTCGAGTGGTACATTGAACACTATTATTGCTCTAATCTTGTTTTTAAATCATTTTATTTCTGCAAGTTAGGTTTTCTTCAAGCGTACCTTGCCGTAGAGACTAGGAGCGATCACGATGGTTCACAGAGGGCAAACTAGGGTTGTGACAAGTTGGTATCAGAGCTCCAGGTTCATAGGAGTCACGGATCACAAGACGATTTACTAGAGTCTCGCTGATCAATGCAGAGACGTCTGTACTTATCTATGAGAGGCTATGTAACTGTTAGGAAAATTTCACTTCATTTTATTTCTTTGTCGTTCTAGATTTTGATATCATAATTCTAACTTCTGCCTTCTATTATCTCACAAATGGTGAGGACACGTAACTCGAGATGATCCGGCAGCCGCGCCCCCTACAACAGCCGTCAGAGGCCGGGGCCGGGGTAGAGGCATAGACGTGCATGTGGTGCAGCTAGAGCACTTGCACGAGGTGTCGTCGAGGTACCACTAGCAGTTCCAGCAGGAGTTCAGGCACCTGACACGCCTACTACTGCTACTACTATTCCAGCTCTTCATGAGACTCTAGAACAGTTCATGAGCATGTACACCATTTTGGCTTAGGCAGGGTTGCTTCCCCTTCCTGTAGCCACATCCCAGGCTGAGGGAGGAGCACAGACTCCTGACACCCACACTCCTGAGCAGCGAGTGAATATTGAGCAGGTCCCCGAGATTATTCATGTACCACCTGCAGTGCCAGTTTAGCCAGAGGATAGGGCAGCGGCTTCCGAGGATGAGCAGCTGAAGCTTGAGAGGTTCAAGAAGTACAAGCCTCCTATATTCCATGGTCTAGCATCGGAAGATTCTTTGGTATATCTTGATGAGTGTTACCACATTCTACGTACCATGGGTATCTCAGGATCTAGTGGGGTTTCTTTCACTACCTTCTAGCTTCGAGGGGTCGCCTATGAGTGGTGGAGCACCTATGAGTTAGATGGTCCAGATGAGGCTACTTTACTGACTTGGGCTCAGTTTTAAGATCTTTTCTTGAGGGAGTACTCAGAGCCTTAGGGACGCATGGCGTACAGAGTTTGAGCATTTGCGCCAGGGTGCTATGACCGTTTCAGAGTATGCTATCCACTACACCAGTTTGGTTAGGCATGCACCAGCCTTGGTTTCTAGTATACGCGAGAGGGTTCACTATTTTATTGAGTGCCTTATTCCCATCATAAGATCTAGCATTGCTCATGAGTTGGAGATGGATATTTTTTATCAGCAGGTGGTCAACATTGCTAGGAGGATTAAGGGTATGCATGCTAGGGAGAGAGAGGAGAGGGAGGCCAAGAGGTCCCGAAAGTTGGGCCATTATTCCGGTGCTCGTACCCAAGATGTAGGTCATCATGGAAGGGGTTATATGAGTGTGGTGCTCCAGCTCCTCCTAAATCTCAGGAGCCTTATTATGCACCTTCGGTTTCTAGCGAACCTCCTACGCAGGGTACTTTCAGACGTCAGTCGAGCAGACCTAGCCCTAGCCAGTCACAGCTACCACGTCCCACTAGAGCTTGTTTTGAGTGTGGTGATGCACGCCACATGGTGAGGGATTTCCCTATACTCTGGAGGGGTGCACCTTTACAGACTTCTTAGCCACAACGTGCCCCACAGAGTTCTTAGGCTATGATTATAGATCTAGCTTCTACACCACCTTCTCAGCCAGCTAGAGGTTGAGGCCGGGGAAGTAGATGTCGCTCTAGAGGGGGAGGCCATGCCCGATACTATGCCATTTTTGCCCGTATCGAGGTTGTTGCCTCCAATTCCGTCATCACAGGTATTATATTGGTTTTCCACAGAGATGCATCAGTTCTATTCTATCCAGGCTCTACTTACTATTATGTTTCTTCTTATTTTGCTCTGTATTTGGGTGTACTCATGATTATTTGAGTTCCCCTGTTTATGTTTCTATTCCTGTGGGGCATTCACTTATTGTACACCGCGTTTATCGGTCGTGTTTTGTTACTCTCTAAACTTTTGAGACCAAATCCGATTAATTGATACTCAGCATGGTTGATTTAGATATTATCTTTTGTATGGATTGGTTTTTGCCCCATTATGTTATTCTTTATTGCCACGCTAAAATCGTGATGCATATTATGCCATGTGTACCACGTGTTGAATGGAGGGGTACCTAAGGTCACACTCCCAGTAGAGTTATTTCTTTCCTTAAAGCTCAGTGTATGGTTGAGAATGAGTATAACGGGTATCTAGCCTATGTGACAGATGTCAGTATTGATACTCCTTCAGTTGATCCAGTTCCAACGGTTCCGGACTTTTTCGATATGTTTCCAGGCATGCCTCCTGATAAAGATATTGATTTTGGTATTGATTTGTGGTCGGGTACTCAGCCTATTTCTATCCCTCTATATTGTATGGCTCCTCCTGAGTTGATGGAGTTAAAGGTTCAGTTATAGGAATTGCTTGATAAGAGTTTTATTCGGCCTAGTGTTTCACCTTGAAGAGCTCTTGTCTTGTTTTTTAAGAAAAAGATGGTTCTATGCGTATGTGCATTGATTATCTATAGTTGAAGAAGGTTACAGTGAAGAACCGTTATACTTTACCTCGTATTGACGAACTGTTTTACCAGCTTCAGGGCGCATGGGTATTTTCTAAGATTGATTTGCTCTCTAGTTACCATTAATTGAAGATTCAGGAGCCAGATATCCTGAAGACTACTTTCAGGACTCGGTATGGTCATTACGAGTTTCTTTTTATGTCATTTGGGCTGACCAATGCCCTAATAGACTTTATGCATTTGATGCACAATGTATTATGGTCATACCTTGACTCTTTCGTCATTGTCTTTATTGATAAAATCTTGGTGTATTCCCGAAGTTGGGAGGATCATAAGCAACACTTGAGGACAGTGCTTCAGAATCTAAGGAGAAGAAGTTATATGCAAAGTTTTCAAAATGTGAGTTTTGGTTGGATTCCGTGGCATTCTTAGGCCACATGGTATCGAGTGAGGGTATTCGGGTGGATCCGAAGAAAGTAGAGGTAGTGAGAGTTGGCCCAGACCATCCTCAGCTATAGAGATCCGTAGTTTCCTTAGCTTGGAGGGTTACTACCGTCGTTTTGTGGAGGGGGTTTCATCGATTGCAACCCCTATAATTAGACTGACCCAGAAAAGTGCCTCATTCCAGTGGATGGAAGAGTATGAGGCGAGATTTAAGAAGCTTAAGATAGCTTTGACTACGACCCCAATTCTGATATTTCCTATAGGTTCAAGGTCTTATACTGTCTATTTTTATGCCTCGAGAGTTGGCTTTGGAGCGGTATTGATACAGGACAGTAGGGTAATTGTCTACGCATCTAAACAATTGAAATACATGAGAAGAATTATCTTGTCCATGATCATGAGTTAGTTGCCACTGTTCATGCCTTGAAGATTTGGCGTCATTATCTATATAGTGTGCCTTGTGAGATTTATACTGACCATCGGAGCTTTCACTATTTGTTCAAGCAAAAGGATCTAAATTTGTACCAATGGGGATGGTAGAGTAGCTGAAGGATTATGACATCACTATTTTGTATCACCCGGGCAAGGCCAATGTAGTGGTTGATTCCTTGAGTTGTCGGGCAGAGAGTGTGGCATATTTACCAGCATTGGAGAGGCCTATGGCGATGGATGTTCAGGCATTAGCCAGTCATTTTATGAGATTGGATCTTTCAAATCCCAGTCGGGTTCTAGCTTGCGTGGTTTCTCGGTCTTCCTTATTGATCGTATCAGGGAGTGCTAGTATGATGACCCTCATTTGATTGTCCTCAAGGACAAAGTTCAGCATGGTGATACTAGAGATGTGACCATTGGCGAGGAAGGAATATTAGTTGATGGGCTTCAGGAGCTGATTCTAGAGGAGGCCCATAGTTCACAGTATTCCATTCATCCGAGTGCCACAAAGATGTATCAGGACTTGAGGTAGCACTATCGGTGGAGGCGGATGAAGAATGATATAGTTGGGTTTGTAGCTCGGTGCCTTAAGTATCAGTAGGTAAAGTACGAGCATTGGAGACCGGATGGATTGCTTCAGCAGATAGAGATTCCGAAGTGGAAGTGGGAGCGAATCACCATGGACTTTGTATCTGGACTCGCACGAACATTGAAGAAGTTCGATGCCATATGGGTTATTGTGGACCGACTGACCAAGTCCTCTCATTTCATTCCTGTATGTACTACTTTTTCTTTGGAGCGGTTGGTGGAGATTTATATCCAGGAAATCGTTCATCTGTATGGTATTCCAATTTCTATCATTTCGGATAGAGGTACTCAGTTGACATCATGGTTCTAGCGGGTCGTTCCACATAAGTTGGGTACTCGGGTAGAGTTGAGTACAACATTTCACCCTTAGACGGACGGGCAGTCCGAGCGTACTATTAAAATTTTTGAGAATATGCTCCGTGCGTGCGTGATCGAGTTTGGAGAATATCGGGATTAGTTCTTGCCTTTGGCGGAGTTTACTTACAACAACATCTATCAGTCCAACATTTAGATGGCACTGTATGAGGGCTTATGTGGTAGGTGGTGTAGATCTCCAGTGGGTTGGTTCGAGCCGGTTGAGGCTAGACTATTGGGCACAGACTTGGTTCAGGATGCTTTAGAGAAGGTTAAGGTGATTTGGGATAGGATCCGTACAGACTAGTCTAGACAGAAGAGCTATGCGGACCAGAAGGTTCATGATATTTCCTATATGGTTGGAGAGTGGGTTTTGCTTCGGGTTTCACCTATGAAGGGCGTTATGAGCATTGGGAATAAAGGGAAGCTGAGTCCGAGGTTTATTGGCCCTTTTGACATGTTGAGGCAAGTTGGAGAGGTTGCTTATGAGCTTGCCTTACCTCCCAGCTTGGCAGGGGTTCATCCAGTATTGCATGTCTCGATGCTCCAGAGGTATCATGGTGATCCATCGCATGTGTTGGATTTCAGCTCAGTCTAGTTGGACATGAATCTGATTTATATTGAGGAGACAGTGACAATATTGGACAGGCATGTTAGAAAGCTGAGGTAAAAAAATATTGCATCACTGAAGGTTCAGTGGCGGGGTCAGCTAGTTGAGGAGGCGACCTGAAAGATCGAGCAGGATATATGTAGCCGGTACCCTCATCTTTTCACTACTTCAGGTATTTTTCTATGCTCGTTTGAGGATGAACAAATGTTTAAGTGTAAGAGGATATGATGACCTGGTCGGTCACCTTAAGAATTTACGCTTCGATCCCCTATTAACTGTTTTCCCAAGGTCATTTCTACTATTTTGATTTGCTCGGATGTTCGGTTTTAAGTTTCAGAGAGTTTTGAGACCCTTAGTCCCTAATTGAGAGCTTATGTGTTGGAAAGTTGACCACGGTCGTAACAGTGTGAAGACAACCTCGGAATGGAAATCTGATGGTCCTGTTAGTTGGGTGATTTCGGGGTTAGGAGCGTGTTTAGATTGTGTTTTGGAGGCCAGTATCTAAGTTAGGCTTGAAATGCCAAAAGGGTCAAATTTTTATGTTTCCGGTTCGATAGTGAGATTCTGATATGAGGGTCGGAATGGAATTTCGAAATATGGAGCAGCTCTATAGTGTTGAATGTGACGAGTGTGCAAAATTTCAGGTCGTTCGGACGAGGTTTAATAGACCTTTTTTTTTATCAAAAGTGTATTTTTGAGGATTTTGGAGTTCTTAGGCTTAAATTCATGGTTAGTTTGAGGTTTCAATGTCGTTTTAGGTGTTTTAAGGATTAGTACAAGTTTGGGTAGTGGTTTATGAGTTGTTGGTGCCTTGGTTAAGGTCCTGGGGTCCTCGGGATGAATTCGGGCGGTTGACGGAGGAAAATTTTGGAGTTTAGGTTGTTGCAGCAGTTATTCTTCTGGTCAGCCGCAGAAGCGGCATAAAGGACATCATAAGCGAAATGTGGGATTTCCTCAGGAACCGCAGAGGCGGCGAAATGTCCGCAGAAGTGAAACTGCTCTTGCGGTTAGAGTTCTGTAGATGCGAAAGTTGGGTCCTTAAGTGAAAGTCGCAGATGCTACACTTGTTCCGCAGAAGTGGGACCGCAGATGCGGTCAAGGGCTGCAAAATGTGAAAATCACGGGGCAGAACATATAAATAGTTGGCTTCGCAAATTTGAGGGATTCTTTCACCATTTTCATCCGGGTTTGAAGATTTTGAGAGATTTTTTTGAGGAAAACAAAGGAGAATCACTTGGAGGTAAGTTCTTTGACTTCATAACTCGTTTTTATGTAATTAAAGATCTAACTATTGATAAGAAATTTGGGAAGAATGGGTAATTAGGGCTTGAATTTAAGATGACTTTAAATGAGGATTTGAGGGGTCATTTGGACTCTGATTTCAGTGTTCTTGCTATGTATAGACTCACGAGAGTATGAGTTTTTTGAAAATGTGAATTTCACCCGATTCCGAGACGTGGGCCTAAGGGGCATTTTGGTTATTTTACATAATTTCGCGTATTAGCTTAAACTTTAATTGTAGAATCAGTTAATTGAAGTGTTATTATGTTGTGCAATTGAATTGAATAGATTTGGGCCATTTGAGTTGAGTACTTGTGGCAAAGACGTGGTGTCAGGTTGATTTTAAACTGGTTCGAGGTAAGTGGCTTGTCTAACCTTTTGTGGGGGACCTTCCCCTTAGGATATGATATTTGATAATTGAAAGGCCTCGTACGTGAGGTGACGAGCACGTACTTAAGGTAATTGTTGAAAATTCGATTTTACTTTACGTATTTAAACTGAGCTCATTTCCTTCCGATTTTATTCTACTTGAAAACTTAGCATGTTGTTAGTTAGAAAAGCATGCTTAGTTGACTTATTTGCCTATTTTTTTTAAAATACCTTAATTGCATTACGTGAAGCATATTAGGCTATAATTAACTGTTTACTTGTACAAAGTTGGAATTTAATTTAATATTTTTATGTTGTTGTTGTGTACTTTTAATTTGGGACTACGGGACGGCATCCAGGGAGGACCCTTGCACAAAATTATGATCAGGACTGAGCTGCGGGATACCAAGAGATCCTTGGAACGTATATTGATGATACCAAGAAATCCTCAAGATACTAAGAGATCCCTGACATATATTAAGGGTACCATGAGATCCTAGGGATACCAAGAGATCCCTAGTGTGTATATTCAGGATGCCAAGAGATCCTCAGGGATACTAAGAGATCTCTGGCATATATTGAGGATACCAAGAAATCCTCGGGATACCAAAAGATCCCTAGTGTGTATATTGACGATACCAAGAGATCCTCAGGATACCAAGCGATCCCCGGTTATTATCCGTGTTGTGAGTGGTATTTCCTTATTATTTTCCCCTATTTCTATTTTCGTTATCACACTCTTATTATGTTGTATAGATTCCTACAATTGATTGCCAATTTCGCTTGTTATCTTGCCCTGTTACTTGATTATTATTTAACCTCAGTAGGGCCCTGACCTTCCTCGTCACTACCCGACCGAGGTTAGGCTTGGCACTTACTGAGTACCAGTATGGTGTACTCATGCCTCTTCTACGAATGTTTTTCATGTGAAGATCCAGGTACTGCTGATCAGGTCTATCATCCTTCAGGGAGGCGACTTCTTAGAGACTCCGAGGTACATCTGCTACGTCCGCAGACCAAGTAGTCCCTTTCCATTCCTGCCTTTGTATTTAGCCCATTCGTATCTTTCTGTTTTTATTAGACATTCCGGAGTTAGAGTTATGTGGCATTTATCTCACCTTTTTATTCGTGAAGTTTCGGGTATTGGATTCAGATATTGGTTTTTTAGAGTTAAATATATGCATGGTGTATGCCGAGTGACACATTTAATACTATTGCTTTAATTCTATTTTTAAATCATTTTATTTCCGCAAGTTGGGTTATTTCTGCAATTTAGGCTTACCTAACCGTAGAGACTAAGTGCCGTCATGATGGTTTACGGAGTGTAAACCGGGGTCGTGACAGTGCAACATGCTAGGTTTGAATTACCTGTTTACCTTGGTACAAAATTGGGTTGAATCGATTATTCTTCAGTTGTTGTTGTGCTTTTACATTGGGACTACGCCCAGTTTCCCGGTAAATCCCCCTTGCCTATTTATTTGGGATTACGGATTGATATTCCGAGATCTCCCTACACATATTGGAACTACGGGACTGCACCCGGAAGATTCCCTCAATACTGGGTATTTACATTTAGGATAACGGATGTGGTATTCTGGTAGATCCCCTGCACATTATGAGTTGGACTACGGGACTACACCTGGTAGATCTACTAGATATCGATATTTGGGGACTACAGGACGATATCCTGGTAGATCTACGGTTGCTATCTCTGTAGAGTTACGTTTTTTGTATGATTTTTTTCTCTGTTGCATTTGTTGTTATTCCTATTATCATGTGTTACTTCATACTGCCTCATTTCATTATATATATATATATATATATATATATGGTAGGGCCCTAACCTTCCTTGTCACTACTCAGCCGGGGTTAGGCATGGCACTTATTGGATACCGTTGTTGTGTACTCATGCCCTTTTCTGTATATGTTTTTTGTGTGCAGATCCATGTTCTTTGACTAAACTCTACTATCCCCGAGGTGAGGCAATTTCTTCAGAGACTTCGAGGTATATCTTCCGCGTCCACAGACCGAGGAATCCCTCTCCATTATCTCTCATAGTTATAGTCCTTCTGTATTTATTTTGATTTAGACATTCTGGAGTTAGTTTACTATGTAGTATCCATAGTTTGTGATTTTATGAGATTCCGGATTTTAAGAGTTCTTCAGTTTTGAGATCTTGTATTGGTATATGTCGAGTGACATCTTAAGCATTGCTATATTTGCTTATCTTCAGTTTTTATTAGTTTTTAGCATTTTGTTTTCTTTTCTGGAATTGTTAGGCTTACCTAGTCGTAGAGACTAGGTGTTGTAACGACAGTTCATGGAGGGCGAACTTGGGTCGTGGTACCATGTCTACTTGAAGAAATGTGAGTTATATCCATCACATCTCGGTTCTTTATTATCATCAATGTCCAATATTGCTTTCTTTATTTTCTCTATAGTAACTGGCTTGATTAGCTGTTACTTTTGCTGCCTACTCAACATATAATCACTCTGCATGATCTCTAGGATGACCACTGGTAATTGTGAAGTTGTTGTACCTAGTAGATTTTTGTAGAAATTCAGTATGTTCTCTTCTACTTCATTTGCACTTTGGAGTATTTGCCCTACACTATTGATTAGTTTGCTAATATGATTCTTTGATTGCCTATTTTTCACACAGGTGTGAAAGTATGATATGTTTGAATCCCCTAGTTTGAGCCATTTGATTCTTGATCTCTGCTTCAGTACACTCTCCTCCACCTCCAACCATTTAGCTAGTTCGAGTTTTACAGCCTTTTCTTGTAATATTGCCTCATTGTCATTCCCTGGAATTGTCATTTACGACTGGATACCTTCTGATTTTTTCCTTGATACTTGAATCCTTTGCCTAATACTGCTAAATGTTTTATTGTTCAGCTGCTTTAGATCTCCTTATAGTATTTTGAGCATATTTTAGACCTTTAGCATTGCAGTTCCCCTTTGCCTCTTTTTCCAGCAGTGCTTAACTTTGTCATCAAAGTCTCTGTGACTTGCCAAATAGTTGAGAAACATGAAAGGTTGCCTTCTTTCTTGGCTAGTGTCATCAGTAAATAGGCTCAAAGGACAGTAATATAAAAAACCAAGGTTCATAATAATCTCCTCCATGGAAGTCCATATTTGAATACACTCTGCATTTACCAGTTGAAAATTTGTCCAAGTGAACTTTCTCCCCACTATTACAAGTTCATCTAATCTAGCATCCAATATGAAAATTTTGAAATCTCTGACCTTAATCTCTTGTACCGCATTCACCTGCACTTTATCCTCACTGGATAGAATAGTATTAAAATCACCCATTATTAAGCTTGGGCCACTAACTCTAGCAATAGTGATCTCCTCAGATCATCCCATAGTATCTTCATGTCTTGTATAGTATGCATTCCATACACAACCCCAAAGTTAAACTTGATTCTGTTCTGGTTCATGGTCACCTGTCCTACAATATATTGCTCATGTATTTGATATGCCTCAGACTCTATCTTTGTTTGATACCATACTACCCATATCATACCTCCTGAAGCTGTTTCATAATTTGCTACCATTTCTAGTTATTAAACACCTTCTTGATTATTGAATCAACATTAGGTTCCTTGACTCTATTCTCTAGAACATCCATTAGTACCACATTACTATCTCTACTAAATGTTTTGAGTTCTTTTTGCTTATATATGTTATATAGACCCCTAACATTCCATGATATTATATTCATCCTTATATAGTAGGTATTTTATGTTCACCTCTTCTATCACTTCCACTATGCTGCCCTCTTTCCTCTTGAGCTTCAGTAAGTTTCACAATATTTTGTACTGTATCAACTAGATCTTTGAAAGCATTTTCAGTGCTTACTTTATTCTCACTTATAGTTCCCATAGTCTTTTTTTATGCAAATTTTCCTCTAGCCAGTTGCCATTATTCTTATTTCTCTACTTGATAGGTACCGCATCACCTTCTGATTCCATTTGATCTGGAAATCTACCATGAGCATCAACTTTATCCACCTTAGGATCAAGAACCCTCACTATTATCCATTCTTGTTGTTGTTTCTGCTCAAAACCTCTTTGCTTTCTACCCTTCTAGTTCAGCTTCTTTTGGTGTCTACATAAATGGCCTATTTGGCAACATGTCTGGCAGTACTGAGGCTTTCAATCATATTGTATCATCTGCTTATTCATATTTCCTTTGGGGTCATATAATTTGATTGATCCTGGAAGTGGCCTAGTAATATCCATTTCGATTAACACTCTAGCACATGAGACTCTATCAGCCACGATAGTACATGCATCAGCATATAAAGGTTTTTTCAGACCACTCCTAATTTTTCTTAGGGCCTGGTTACTCCAATAGTTCAATGGTAGCTTGGGAAATTTGACCCATTGAGGAATGGTTCTAAGCAATTCCTCATAAAAATCATATCGTTCTGTCCATGGACTAAGTCTGATTAGTCTGCTATTCATAGTATACAGACTATTCATTAACATTCCATCCCTCTCGTCACAGTTATTCATTAAAATTATAAAATACCCATCATTATGGAATAGTACCTTAGGTTTTCTTGTTTTACTCCCTTGACTTGCTATGAGTCGTCAATTGCCCCAACAGTTGAGTATTTCCAACCACGTACAAGATTATTTCTCGATTCACTTATGATTTTCCTCTGCCGTGTCATCTTTCAATAATTGGACTACCAATTCCCGTCCTGTATCACTAATGAAATGTCTGATAGGTTCAGTCCCTTTGCTGCAAATTTGTTTTCATGGAATAAACTTGCACATAATCTTCCCCCATTTTCAATTTGTACTGCTTTCTTCTCATGTTTGTGTTTCTCAGTGTCGATCCCAGCATTTTCCTGTTCCTTTGACAAGTTTGCATTTACTGTCTCATTGCTCTATGATTTCCTCGTACTCGCACCACCAATTGAGGTCGCCGATACAGCTAATCTTTTCATTCCCGAGTTCACTTTAGGCGTTAATTGAGTGATCGGGCTCATTAGTGTTGCTAATTTAGTTCGAGTGCTACTTAGATCTGGCCAATTTAGATCACTATCACTTCCTAGATCCAGATCTTCCTCTTGCATTTTTTCTTTAGCTTTTGCAGTTTGTTTTCCTTGCTTTCGTGTGATGATGTCTGTTATTCTCATTCTACCACTGATGTTTTGCTGGTGTTTTTTTTTATCTCCCTCTTCCTTCCATTTTCGGCGAAGGCACAGGTTAGCTAGCACCTAAGACTCATATCTTGACTTTATTAAAAGGATAAAATCATACAAATTGTCAAATTTGCTTGAAGGAAGAAAGCTATTGAGCCAATCATTCAATAATATCCCTTGTTAGCCTTTGGTAATATTAACCTCGCCGTTAGAAAAGAATAGTCTTACTTTTACCTTTATACTCTAGTTTCCCTTTGACGTGACGGTAATTTCAAATCATTTTTGACCTTTTTGTTCCCGAAGAATTTGGAGGCATAGAGTTCATCCAATTCACGCAGGAACTATGTTAATGATAAGGAAATATATGAAACAATTTGTAACGGCGAGATATTAATAAATCCAAAGTGTAAGGACAAAAATATTAAGCAACTCAGATAGTACAATAAGCTATTTTGACATTTTCTCCGTTTCAATTGGAATTTACTAATACAATATTCTCACCCTTTTTGGTCCTCTTATTTAACTTTTTTAGAAGAATCCAGTATTCAATAAACACTCAGTTCTCATCTTACTTCACCATAAACTTAACCATCAGGGAATTGGGAGATGGAATAAATATTATAGCTGAGAGAAATTACAGCTACAGTGGAGTAAAAATGACATTTCACTTTTATTTTCTACCTTGAAGTCAAAGGTGGAGTCAAAATTTTAAGTGTATGAATTCTAAATTTTAAAATTAAACCGCGATCTCAGACTAATATATGCAATCGTAATACTAAGAAACGAGTACTAATTTTCTATATATTATTAAAATAGGAAGCCTTTAAGTAAAAAGTTAAATTACGAAATTATCCTTTTTTTTTTTTTAATAAAACGTTACGGTTTGGAAATTACTCCCTCCATTTCATGTTGTTTGATATAGTTTGACTCGGTACGGAATTTAAGAAAAAATAAAAATACTTTTAAAATATGTGATCTTAAAAAATTAAGGGGTAAAATGTTTGTGGGATCATATTATTTATGTGGCTATAAAGACTTTTCATTAAAGATAAAAGAAAGAGAATAAAAATTTAAAGTTAAATTGTTATCAAATTTAAAAATATATCACTTATTTAGATTTAAAAAAAAAGTATATCATTCGAAACGGACGAGTAGTAAATTACCCCTTGGCTATGGATTAGTTTGGAAAAAGAAATTATGTATAGACGCCCTTTCTGAATCTCCGCCTCCTTGCGGTCGTCGGCAACCCAAGTAGTCTTTGTTCTTCTCTTAAAACAACAGGGTTGGCATGTAAACACCTCGTTACCAAATTGTTAACATTTTTCATGAGTCATCTTCTTCTTATATTTTCTTCCAAATCTCTGGCAATCTCTCGCAAAGTCGAGTTATAAGTTGGTTGTCAATTTTACAACTGATTTTCTTATACCTAGCCAATGTTAGTCTGCAAATTTTTAAATTTATATATATTGTTTGAAATTATTAGAATTTTGAGATGATTAGCATTTTCAGTTTTATTTTCACGACTTTCGCCCTTTTCTATGTTTCTCTTTTTCTGTGTTTAATATTATTATTCCTGCAATTTGTTAGTCTAACTTGTACATACTCTTCATAATTTCTTCTTTTATTTATGATTTAAATTTAAATAGTTAGCGTTGTCTCTTCATGGAGTAGAAAAGAAAGGACTTGGGGCTAAAATTCCTTGGCCAAAATTTTGGTGTGACAAAAATTAGAATTCTTGCATTACATATTTATCGAAGTACAACAGCACTGATCAACTTCAGCTGTATATTTACTTTGTCGTACATTTTTGCTTTTTATTCAAGGTATTCAATAATTTTTTTAGCATAACATGAAACACCCACAAGACAAAACGATATTAATATCATGAATAATCATATATCTTATTGTTTGTCACACATCTTTTGGGTAAGAGGTAGTTTACAAAGAAGAGAAGGGGAATGAATAATCCTGAATACAATAAGATTTGAGTTTGAGTTTGTTATACATGTTAGCACTTTATTTTGTAACTGACTAGAGATACTGTTAATCATGTGGTTTTAAAGCGCTAATTATCTATAACGTTTCATATATCGAGGATTATGTTCACAATTTTTTATGTAACTCTATATTGTGAATTGTGTATAACTTCTCTATTGTCTTTGGTTCATGTGAATGATACTATACACTCTCCAAAAGATAAAAATAAATATTGAAACTCTTGAAAGGTCATTAATTTACCGTTATTTAGGGTATGATATATTTTTCAGACTTTGAAATTAATTATAGAACAATATCCCTCATGAAGAAAGAATTTATTGAGCAAGTTTGGTACTGCCAATTGGACTATTTGAGTTGGAATTTCTTTCGCACTTTGTTAAATTCAACTCATTATATAATTTCTAAAATTCCAAGTTGATATATTTTTAAATGTTCCATTAAGATTATAAAGTTGTCTAAAAACGTGCTTCTAGATATGTCAGCTGAATATTTCCATTCGTGAAGTTATACATGATTCTGTTTTAATACGAAGTTTGTTGTATAGCTAATGAGTTTGATCAAATCAAGTTAACTTCTAATTGGAAGGAAATTTGTACTATAATGGTAGTGGATAACTATATACCAAACATAATTTCTTTCCCAATATATTGGCTCACATAAGAGAATTAGTTAGGTTCGTCGGGGCTTTTTCTGGTTGTTCTATTGAAGTTCAGGTAAGGTAGAGATTATAAATCATTAGACGTGATACTCACCAGAAAATAGGATCGATCGAAAAAGACAATATCCAAACTTAAGATCAAGAGGAGATAGACAACGGATGTTTTGGAGATAGCGTTGGAGACAGAGGGTGTTAACTCTCGCAGAAATATTAGATTGAGATGAAAAACCAAATGTTTCTGCCACGCGTTCAAATTAGGTTAAGCTAAACCCCACGTGTTGAGTTATATAGACAGATAGCGATGGACTGAATAAGTACTAATATGACCTCAGATTGGCTTTTAATTCCAAGAAGCCCACATGTTGACCTTGAGGTACTTGCTATTCCCTCTTATTAATAAGTAGTAATTATTGTTTTAAACTTAATAAAGATAGTAGCTCAATGGAAAGGGAGAAGACTGCAGGTGGTATCTTTAGGGATCATACCACTATTGACAAACAATATTGATATTGAAGATGGACAATCTAGCAGAAGCAAGGACAACTAGCACTTATTGACAATGTGATATTGAAGATGGACTCCAAGATCATTGTTGATGTGATCAATAAAATTGGACTCCCTCATGAAAATTACTGGAATGGAAAAGATCCCAAGAAATTTAAGCTACTATACATGGTGAAGCCACTCATACTATAGAGAAGCTAATATAGCATCAGACTTGCTGAAGCTAGGTCAACACAAACACTTCAAGAGTCTATTTCAAGTTTAAACAACTCCCTTGAATGGTAAGAAGTGTTAAAATTAAAGTGTAACTTTTGGAAAATTATAGAATAGTGTAGAATATTATAGAAGTTAGGAGAGATATTTCTAGATTAGTGTAGGTGATAAAAATATCTAGATATTTTGTAAGAAAAGTGTGGAGTGTTCTAGAAGATGAATCTCCACCGTAGGATTAAATAGATCATGACCGTCCATTGAGGAGGTGGAAAGCCTATATATACCCACCCCTTCCTCCACATTTGTATCATCCAAAAAAATCCAAGTCTTCTTGAGTTAATAAAGTATTCTCCAAGTTATTCAAGTAAGTCTTCCACTTTCTTAGTTCTAGTATTTTTGGAGCTATATTTTCTTCTTCGTTCTTCTTCAATTGTGGTTGTGAGTCTTGGGCTAGTGAAGCATAATTCACTACTCTAAGAAAGCAATTTCCGGAATTTGGGAAGTAGTTTTTCTTCACATGGTATCAGAGCTACAAGGGTGTTAGGTTGGAATCTTGTCAAGTCACTCTTGGTGAAGAAGTTCGTTGGCGTTTCAAAAATGGATTCAAGTGGAAGAGTTGTTGGCCTTGGAATTGAGGTGCTTAATCAATCCAATTACAAGGTATGGAAGTCTTGCATGGAATCTTATCTTCTTGGAGAAGATTTATGGGAGGTTGTTGGTGGAGACAACAAGGTTGCCCCTACACCCACGGATACTAATGCCGATGCCGTAAAGAAGTGGAGGACTTCAAACGCAAAGGCGGAATTCGTGTTGAAGAGATCAATCTCTCACGATCTATTTGATCACATTGTTGAGTGTAAGTCTGCATCTCAGATTTGGGATACTCTAAGTGCATTGCTTAACAAGAAGAACGTTGCTCGGCTGCAATACTTAGAGAATGAGTTGGCACGAACTACTCAAGGTGAGCTCTCAATCTCCGAATTTTTCTTAAAAATTAAAAATATTTGTTCGGAAATTTCTGCTCTTGATCCGGAGGAACCTATTTCGGAGGCTCGAATGAAAAAAGGAATATTATTCGAGGATTAAACGAAGAATATATTCCTTTTGTCACTTCTATTCAGGGGTGGGCTAATCAACCCTCCCTTGTTGAGTTTGAGAATCTTCTCTCTTCTCAAGAGTCTATAGCAAAACAAATGGCTGGAGTCTCCTTATCCTTTCAAGGTGACGCCTTTTTCTCTGGAAAGAAGAATATCTATAGACCAGAGAAGAAGAATGAAAGAGAGAGAAGAAAAGATGAAGGGGGAGAGCCACCAAAGAGTGCCAACGGGAAAAGAAGCACTATTCGATGCTATCGGTGTAACTTGCCTGGACACATCAAGAAGAATTGTAAGGTGAAGCTAAAGGGAGGAAATGTTGCTGATAAAGCAGAACAAACCGAAGAGAATTGGGGTGGTTGCTTCTCAACGGAAACTACCTCGGTAAATGCTTACACTAGCAGCAACTTCAAGGATGACTGGATCGTGGATTCTGGTTGCGGTCATCACCTTACCGGAGATGACTCAAAGTTCACATCTCTTCAGAAACATGAAGGTAACGAAGCTATTCTCACCGCGGATAATACCGTTTATCTGGTAGAAAAGGAGGGTACAATAATTCTCAACAATGGCGGAGATCCTATCACTATGAAGAGTGTGTATCATGTACCTGGAATGAGGAAGAATCTTTTCTCGGTGGCTAACGCTGTGGATGCTGGGCACTATGTTCTGTTCGGGCCAAATGGAGTGAAGTTCTTCCGAAATATCAATAAGGTGGAAGGAGATGTCGTCCACACCGGTAAGCGAGTTAAAGATTTATTTGTTTTGTCAGCATCTACATCTTATGTTGACAAGATGAGTACGAATGATAATGCATCACTTTGGCATGCTAGACTGGGACACCTTAATATGGATAAGTTAAAAGTCATGGTAAACAAAAATTTGGTTGATGGTTTGCCTCATATTACTACTTTTGGTAGTGGAACATTATGCGAAGGGTGTCAATATGGTAAGGCGCATCGTCTTCCATTTGATAGATCCCAAACAAGATATGAGGCACCACTAGAACTCATTCACAGTGATGTGATGGGTCCTACACGTACACCTACCTTCTCTGGTTATCGCTATATGGTGGTATTTGTTGATGATTACACACGATATACTTGGGTATATTTCGTGGTGCAAAAATCTGAAGTATTTTCCAGATTTTTGGAGTTCAAGGAGAAGGTCGAAGGTGAGTTTCAGAGGAAGATAAAACGGCTGAGGACTGATAATGGGGGAGAATATACTTCCCGGGAGTTTAATCAATTCTGCTCGAGGCAGGGAATACGAAGGCAGCTCACATGTGCAGACACTTCTCAGCAAAATGGCATTGCAGAGAGGAAGATTCGACATATTACTGAGACATGTAAGAGCTGGTTATATGCTAAACATTTGCCCAAAGTTCTTTGGGCCGAAGGTATGGCTTATGCGGCATATGTGATTAATCGGGTACCACTCAGTACGATTAATATGAAGTCCCCGTACGAAATGCTCTACAACGAGAAGCCAAATGTGAAAGACTTTAAGGTCTTTGGATCGATCTGCTACGTCCACATTCCAGATTCACAAAGAACTAAACTAGATGCTAAGGCAAGGAAGTGCATCTTCATCGGTTATGATGAAAGGAAGAAAGGTTGGAAATGCATGGATCCCGAGACAGGCAAGTGTAAAGTATCTCGGGATGTAGTATTTGATGAAATCTCTTCCTACTACAGTCCCGGTGGTGTTCTTGGAGATGCTCCTTCACCAGCTATAGAACATGAAGAGATGCCCGTAAGTTTTCCGGTGACTTCTTCAGCTCCTTGCTCTAATATTTCATCATCGCCATCATCACCAATGACGTATAATAGTACGTCATCTTCCGAAGCAAGATATTCTGGTGATAGGGGGAGCAAGTTTACTTCTCGCGTGGATGAACAAAGGGAAAGTATCAACCTGGAGGAGACAAATGGTCAAAGAACAACTCGATATGGAAGGAAAGTCATCAAACCTATTCGCTACCGAGATGGAAACATGGTAAGCATCTATCATTGCTTCAGTGCCGGTCCTATTTATGAAAATGAGCCTTCTTCCTATAATGAAGCAAAAGGTGTTAAGGAATGGGAAGAAGCTATGAATGAGGAGATGCACGCACTTCTGAAAAATGAAACTTGGGATCTTGTGCCAAAGCCCAAGGATGTGAAGCCGGTATCTTGCAAGTGGGTGTATAAACTAAAGAAGAAGGCAGATGGGAGCATTGATAGATATAAAGCAAGGCTGGTTGCACGAGGATTCTCTCAAGTTTATGGAGAAGACAATGAGGAGACTTTTAGCCCAGTGGCGAAGATGACATCAGTTCGAGTTGTGATCTCCTTGGCGGCATCACTTGGGTGGAAGCTATGTCAGCTTGACGTGAAGAATGCTTTCCTTTATGGCGAGATTGATAAGGATATCTACATGGAACAACCTTTGGGCTACATTTCTCCTACTCATTCAGACTATGTATGCAAGCTGAAGAAAGCGCTTTATGGACTCAAGCAAGCTCCCAGAGCATGGTACGGAAAGATTGCTGAATACTTGCAATTTTGTGGCTATCTTGCATCAGACTCAGATTCTAGCCTGTTCGTGAAGAAGCAAGGTACGCTCCACATGATTGTGCTACTATATGTGGATGATATGATTATTATAGGTAATAACGAACAGGAGGTTGCAAAACTGCGAGCTGAACTCTCGATCAGATTTGAAATGAAAGATTTGGGAGAGCTTAGTCACTTTCTTGGTTTGGAAGTGAAATATGTGAAAGATGGAATATTTCTTTCACAAGAAAGCTATGCGAGGAAGCTTGTGGACAGGTTTGGAATAAACACAAGTAAGCATTGCTCTACTCCTCTTGAGCCTAACATAAAAATTAGGCGTGATGAAGGAAAGCTTTTACCAGATCCACGTCCTTATCGGGCTCTTGTTGGTAGCTTGATCTACTTGACTATTACAAGGCCAGACATTTCATTTTCTGTTGGACTTGTTAGTCGCTATATGCAAGAGCCACGGAAACCTCACTTTGAAGCGGCGAAGCGCATATTGAAATACGTGAACTCAACATATGACATGGGACTTCTTTACAAGAAAGGAGCTGATTTTTCACTACTTGAGTTCACTGATGCTGATCTAGGAGGTGACTTAGATGATAGAAGATCAACTTCCGGTTATGTATTCTCCTATGGTTCAGCATGTGTTTCTTGGTGCAGTAAAAAGCAAGACTCGATCTCGCTCTCTACTACTGAAGCGGAATACAAGGCTTCTACTCTGCTGCTCAGGAATGCACGTGGCTTCGTCGGCTTGTTGGGGATGTATTCTCACCAATTCATAAGCCTACAAAACTTCTTGGTGACAATCAAAGCGCTATAAAGTTGGCTACTAATCCGGTGTGTCACGCAAGAACAAAAAATATTGAGATTGCGCATCATTTCATCCGAGAGAAGGTTCTAGATGGTACCATTGAAGCATTGGAGGTTCGGAGTAATGATAACGTTGCAGACATCTTTACAAAGTCTCTTTCCAAAGGACCATTCGAGGATCTCCGTGGCGAGCTTGGACTTGTCTCCAAAAGTTCACTTTAAGGGGGAGTGTTAAAATTAAAGTGTAACTTTTGGAAAATTATAGAATAGTGTAGAATAATATAGAAGTTAGGAGAGATATTTCTAGATTAGTGTAGGTGATAAAAATATCTAGATATTTTGTAAGAAAAGTGTGGAGTATTCTAGAAGATGAATCTCCACCGTAGGATTAAATAGATCATGACCGTCCATTGAGGAGGTGGAAAGCCTATATATACCCACCCCTTCTTCCACATTTGTATCATCCAAAAAAATCCAAGTCTTCTTGAGTTAATAAAGTATTCTCCAAGTTATTCAAGTAAGTCTTCCACTTTCTTAGTTCTAGTATTTTTGGAGCTATATTTTCTTCTTCGTTCTTCTTCAATTGTGGTTGTGAGTCTTGGGCTAGTGAAGCATAATTCACTACTCTAAGAAAGCAATTTCCGGAATTTGGGAAGTTGTTTTTCTTCACAAGAAGAGCATATAAAATGGGAAAAGCACGGTTTAAGAACTATAGATATGGACTCAAAAGAACGGGAACATGAACTAAAAAATGGAAAATCTGCATTGCTTTCTATTAGTGTCTTCTTTTGAAACTTTTCTTTGAACATATGGTTTTATTAAGTGTCTCATGTGTAACGTACATGTCGAGAAATTAGTATATATATATATATCATTATAATTGCATTTGGCAACTCAACATGTTTTTAAAACAAAAAATGATCATATCATTAGGTAGGTGTTTAAGTTTCAATATTTTATCCTATGTATATCAAACTAAACAATCATTCAGAAAGTTTTCGCCAATGCAAAATTTTATAAAAGTAAAAGTTCTTTCCACTATTGTAGTAACCAATAAATACATCAAATTTCAACAAATAAACATGTTTCCATATTTCGTGAATATTTGTTTTCAATGTTCACTACATAATCAATACGAGATGCACAGAAACGCTTTTTCTAATTTTCTATTTTTTTATTTTTTTTGCTAATAGAAGGTTATCAGATGATGCAATGTTCCCTCACCGGCTTAATGGCAGCATCCTTTTCTTGCCTAAACAAATATTGCTCTAATTTATTTTTTCATTTTGAAAAAACTAGTTTGTAGCCGATCATTACAAATTGAACATCTCACTTTAATTTGATTTTGCACAATAAAATAAATGAAAATAAAATAGTTGAAGATTTTAATCGTTTAGTGTTTGTCAATGAAACTTTTGAAGCCATATATAAATATTATAAAAAATTTATAAGAAATGAAAAAGAACAAAATCTATGGTCAACCTTTCAATTAATACATAAATCATATTCACGTGGAAAAATTGAGAAAAGGTTAAGAGGTGGGTCTAAAATTTTAGGGGAAATAAACAAATAAAAATATAAAAAGCAAAAACGAAAAATTCAACCTTTGGAATAAAAAATTTAAAATCAAGTAACATTTACTTAAAAAAATCAAAAGATAAAAGAAAGGCAAACAAATAAAAGAAGAAAATAAGATAAAATTGCGGGGATGAATTTTGAAAGAAAAATATGACTAGTTAGTACTTTTGATTTTAAACAATGACAAAAACTTTTTAAAACCTTAACTCTTTCCCACACTTTTCTTTTGATTTTGACTAGTTGGAGCTTTTCTCTTTTCTTTTTTCGTCTTAGTAATAATAAGTTTGTGGTTTTTTTTCTTTCAAAAAATGAAAAGGAAACTTTGTTAAGAAGGAAACAAATCTAACTGCTTCTGGGAAGAATCAAACTCGCGTGTTCCGCAGTAAATGCGGACTCCGAACCCAGAACGATTATTACTGAACTGAAAGTTCTTTTGTTTTTGATTTTGTTGTTATATATTTATATATTTTTAATAAAAAATTTAATATAAATACAGAATCTAAGCAAAAATTATCGAATTCGCTTGAACCCACACTCACTATTATAGCTACGCCCCTGCTTGAGGTAGCGGGACGTTTGGCTAAGATTCCTATCTTACAAATTTAACAGAAAAGGATTAGATATGCCCTTCAATTATAGGAAATTGGACAAATATGTATGTTGTTAATAGACCGTCTCAACTGTGCCATTATCGTGCATTAGGTAATTCAAATTCGGGCTGCGTATAATTTGATAAATACTGAATTACCGTATTGAAAATGAAAATTTTTGTTTTGGTATACGTTATTTTGGTATTTGGTATGGTATTTGGTTTAAGAATGATATTTTGATATTTGATATGGTATTTGGTTTAAGTGTTAAAAAGATTGGTATTACGTTTGGTATTTGGTATTCTAAAATAAAATACCAAAATACCGATACAGTACCGAAATATATATTATATTACACAAAACATATATTATCAGTTATAAAACATATATAAAAATGGAGGACGTCACTCAGTGATTTAGGGGGACGGAGAGATTGACGGGGACGTCACTCATCGCATAGGAGCGGGGTGGTCAAAGTGGAGGCTTGCATCAGGAGTCCTGTGTGACAAGAAATTTCCACAGAAACTCAAGGGAAAATTTAATAGAGTTGTGGTTAGGCCTGCCATGTTGTATGGGATGGAGTGCTGGCCAGTGAAGAACTCTCACGTTCAGAGGATGAAGGTTGCGGAGATGAGGATGCTCAGGTGGATGTGCGGGTTCACCAGGTTAGATAAGATTAAGAATGAAGTTATTCGAGAGAAGGTGGGGGTGGCCCCGGTGGATGAGAAGATGCAAGAAGCGAGGCTGAGGTGGTTCGGGCATGTGCGGAGGAGAAGTCCTGACGCCCCGGTGAGGAGTTGTGAGCGGCTGGCGATGGTCTGTGTACGACGAGGCAGGGGGAGGCCTTAAAGGTATTGGGGAGAGGTGATTAGGCATGACATGGCTAGAATGCGGGTTTCTGAGGACATGACCGTGGATAGGAAGGTATGGAGGTCTAGTATCAGGGTTGTGGGATAGGGGCCCCTAGAGGTTTTCATACTCCACCCGGGGTTGGGTGAGGCTTGGCATGGCTATTCATAGATGATTTGTGTATTGCATTTTGTCTTATGCTAGTTACTGTCTGATATTATTGCATGCTATTTTATTTATAGTTTTTATGTTTTTTTATTTTTAGGTTTTTATGTTTAGATAATTATTTACGCTATTTATGTTGAAGTTACTAATGCTCTTTTGTTGTTTTTGTTTTTGTTGTTCCTTTCCTTCACTGAGCCGAGGGTCGATTGGAAACAGCCTCTCTGCCCTTTCGGGTAGGGGTAAGGCCCGTCTATATATTACCCTCCCCAGACCCCACTTTGTGGGACTATACTGGGTAGTAGTTGTTGTTGTTGTTGTTGTTGTTGTAAAACATATATAAAAAATTTAAAATTTTACTTTCCTTTATTCTCTAAGTTCATCAATTAATTCTAAACAAATAACAAGATATTTCTAATGATAAAATATTCTTTTATGTACAATTTTCTCTATATGGGTCGATATTTGCTAGTTGTGGACAAAATTTTTGTCAACAAATATTTTCAGTTTTGTATTTTTGAGTAATTTAATTAAGAGTATTAGAGTTTATAGCTCTATGCGTTGGTTAGTATTAAACCAAATAAACCAAAGTTACTGAACTAAATAAACCGAATCGAAAGGTGAAAAATTGAATCATATCGAATTTAATTAGGTACGGTATTGGTATAGGATTTTATGAAATCGAATACCAAAAATACTGAACCAAAATATCTAAACATCGTACCATATAAACAGAAGAACACCCTTAATGCAAATATGTCCTCGACTTAATAGAACTAATAACTATTAAATGTAACAACCTCATTAATGTAAATGACTAATTTTTTACCACATCCAAATTTTATGCTACTTTAATATAAATATTTTTTAGGTCTAATCTTAATATTTTAAATGTTAATCTTACTTTTAATAACTTTTATTTAAGAAAATAAAAAAACTACAAAAATATTAACATTCTTAGAATACATATTTTTATTTCTATATGTATTGAGAAAAATAAAACTTACAAATAACATATGATTTTTTTTTCACTATAATTTTAATAAATTTTGGTATTTTTTAGTAATATTTAAAGGATATGTGTGTCTATATATTATATTATATATTTTTTTGAGTATAACTGTTATATTTCATTAATCTCAAAGGAATGCACATTGTAGAGATCTATAGTAGTAGCTTGGACTAGCTGCTACTCATTTACAATCCATCATCTATACTAAAATAACTATCTATAAACAAATGCCATTACAGTATAGGGAAGTCTAAAGGCTATAACTAAGGAAAGCAATTAAGATGCCGCAAGCCAGTCTGTCATCGTTTGCATATTCTGCCTCGGATATGTATAAGTAAAGCAACTTCTCTGCAAATCTGTTCTTCCACAAATACTTTCCCATCAAATTGAATGATATTCCTCTCCCTCCAGATGAGAGCAACAGTAGTGACAAAAACAGAGGCTGTAATAGCATTGTGCCACATTCTGCTCCTTGCTTTACTGCAAATCCAGTGAAGTTCTGTTCTCCAGTTACCAACAGTTCTGGAGTGCCCCAGCCATCAACAGCTTGTGGTCCACAGTCTATTAGTAATTGAGCACTCAAAGAATAGATGGCTAAAGACTTCAACATTCTGATTGCAAAACACACATGTTGCTGGGACTTGTATGCCATAGTTCTGCAGTCTGTCAACTGTAGGAAGTCTGTGTTAAGCAGCTAGCCATACAGTGAACTTATGTCGAGGTTGAATATTTGTGATTAGCATCAGATTCTCCCATTCGACCTTATTAAAGCTGGGAAGCATTGTGAGGTATAATTTCTGAATGTGGAATTTATGCAGTCTATATACACTTTTCAACCTGCCAAACAGATCCCCTTGAAGCTTCTGGCTCTCCATTATCATAGTTCTGCTTTCCAGTATCTTCCTAACAACCCAAGAAGCTGATTTTGGTATGGTCATTGTTGCAATATCACCCTGTTTGATGTAGTAAGAGTGCACCAATCTAACCCAAAGACAATCTTTCTTTCTGGACAAGTCCCATAGCAGTTTAGTAATGGCTGCTTTGTTCCACACAATCAAATCTAGTATGTTGAGTCCTCCAGCTAAAAGTGGTCTGCATACCTTTTCTCAAGCAACCACTGCCCCTTTAGACAGATTAGCAGTGCCAGTCCACAGAAATGTTCTGCATATTGCTTCAATGGCTTTCAATACTTTTTTGGACAGAATGAATACTTGAGCCCAATAAGTCTGAATACCAAAAACAACAGCTTTGATCAGTTGGCATCTCCCTGCATAAGAAAGCAGCTTAGCTGACCAGCAAGTAATTTTATCAGTAATCTTCTCTATCAGAGGCAGGTAATGATGGATGGCCAGCTTTTTTGAGTCAAATGGTATCCCCAAGTACTTGAATGGAAGCTGGCCTTCAGTGAATCCGAAAGTCTCAATGATTTCTTCTCTGGCACTCTGTTGCACACCAGCCAGGTATACTGCACTTTTGCTGATATTAGCTTGTAGTCCAGAAGCTTCAGAGAACTTAAGAAAGCTTCCTGTAAGATCTGGATGGATACAATATCAGCTCGACAGAACATAAGGAGGTCATCAGCAAAACAGACATGAGAACAATTGAGCTTCTTGCATTTGGGAAGGAAGTTGAAGTTCCCATTCTTGTGCAACTGTTTCAATATCATGTTCAGGTACTCCATTGCTAGAACAAACAATTAAGGTGGCATAGGGTCACCCTGTCTAATACCTCTCTTAGCAGTGAATGGCTTAGTTAATCCACCATTCATTACTAGGGAGTAGGAGACAGAGGTGACACAAGCCATTATCCAGTGAATAAATTTTGCAGGGAATCCCAGGTCAATGAGAATCTGTTTGAGAAAGCTCCATTCCAAGGTGTCATATGCCTTCCTCAAATCAACCTTGAGAACACATCTGGGGGAAACTCCCTTTCTTGTATAACCCTTGAAGATCTCATGGCTAAGCAAGATATTATCAACAATACTTCTCCCTTCAATAAAAGCAGACTGAGGTTGCCCAACTAATTCACGAATGACAGTTTTCATTCTCCTAGTAATAACTTTGGAGATGATTTTATAGACAGTAGTGCAGCAGGCAATAGGTCTATAGTCTTTAACAGTAGCTTGTGCTTTGACTTTGGGAACAAGTGCAATAGCATTGGTGTTGATCATGTGAGGCATTTTGCATGTGGAGAAGAATTCCTTTATAGCAGCTAGAATATCACCCTTCACTATCTCCCAGTTTCTAGTAAAGAATTCCACAGGAAAGCCATCTACTCATGGTGCTTTATCCTTTGGCATCTCTTTTAATGCTTCTGTGATCTCTTCCAATGTAACCTCCTTAATTAGTATTCTTTGCTGTGCTAGAGTTAGACACTGTCCTTCTTTAATAATATCAGAGTTGACACAAGGCAGTTCAGCAGCACACTCCCCCATCAATGATTGGAATACCTTTATAAACTCATGCTCCATAGATAAGGGGTCAGTTAGTTTCAAACCGGTATCAGTATAGATAGATGTGATGTTATTCTGGCATGTTCTAATCTTCAACTGAGCACGGGAATATTTTGTGTTGGCATCACCACAATCAATCCAGCAAGCCTTGGATTTCTGCCTCAATATTTGTTCCTCCACACAACTCCACTTCTCAATTTCTTCAAGTGCTGTTTTTTCCTCAGCAAATAATGACTGTGCTAGTGGACTGTTCTGCAGTTGAGTCTGAATAATACCCAATTTCTCCCTAGCCTGAATAAGTTTCTGCTTGTATGAGGCCATATGAATATTTGTCTCCTTTAAGTGCTGTTTCATAACCATCAATTTATTCAATATCTGCTGTATAGATGTTCCTTCACATTCCTGTCCCCAGACTGTTAGAATTCCAAACTCTTCCACCGTCCATCTAGAAGGAGCACGTATTGAAAATGTGGGAATTTGACCATTCAAAGGTTGGTGGCATACCATGGTTGGTGGCACCTACCTAGCCGTATTTCTTGGACAAAATTTGCATTTTTTCACACTTCTTTTTATTACTATATATAGGAGTAGTGTTGTTTGAAATTTTATGAGAAGCAAGGAGAAGAAAAACAAAGAGAAAAAAAGAGAGAAGTCAGTTTGTACAAAGGGAGAATAGAGTGCCGAAGCACTTAGAGTGGAAGAAAACAAAAATAGTGTTTGTGTGTGTTTTTTGTTGTATTGCAAAATAATTTTAGAAAGTGGTGTGAGAGAAAAAGTGATTGTGAGATTTAAAATATTATATTATGTGGTGTGTTGTTTGTCTTATAGTCAATTTAATACAAAAGTTTCTTTTCAATTACCCATCATTTCTTTTATATTTCCAACAAGTGGTAACAGAGACACGTTCGATCAAAAATGGCAGATATGATGCAGCCACAAATTCCAAAGTTGTCAAAGACAAACTATGGAAATTGGAGTATTCAGATGAAGACTCTACTAGGTTCCCAAGATATATGGGATCTTGTAGAAGATGGATACATGGAGCCCGCTAATGCTGCAGCTGATGTAGCCTTATCAGAAGCACAACGAAAGACGCTTAAAGATTTACGAAAGAAGGACAAGAAGGCTCTTTTCTTAATTTTTCAAGGTGTTGATGAATCAACCTTTGAAAAAATCTCAGATGCAAAATCATCAAAGGAGGCATGGGAGACATTACAGAAGTCTTGCCAAGGAGTAGACAAAGCCAAAAGGTGCGGCTCCAATCACTTAGAGCCGAGTTTGAGAACCTGAAAATGCAAAGTGGAGAGCCTGTTTCAGAATATTTCTCAAGAGTGAAAAAGGTGGCCAAAGAGATGAAAAGACATGGAGAGATTCCAGATGATGTTAGAGTCATGGAAAAAATTCTACGCTCACTAACAAGAAAGTTCGATTACGTTTCACTGCCATTGAAGAAGCCAAAGATTTGTCAGATATATCAATTGACAAGCTTGTGTGTTCTCTTCAAGCTCACGAGCAAAGAATGAATCTGAATGAAGGCTCTAACAATTTAGAGCAAGCTTTTCAAAGCAAGTTGTCTCTTGATGGAAACCAAGCAAGGAGCAATTTTGCACGTGGCAGAGAAAATCGTGGTGGATACAGAGGAGGTTTCAATACCCGCGGAGGATTCAACACTCGAGGTGGACGTGGCGGACGAGGTGGTTATGACCAAACAATTGGAAAATTTCACACAGAGCAACATATGGACGTGGTCGAGGAACATATAATCGTGGCCGAGGTCGCAGTTTCATAACCCGAGGAGGAGGAAGATTTCAACAAAGAAGTGATAAATCCCAGTTGCAGTGTTATAATTGCAACAAATTTGGCCATCTCAGCTATGAGTGTAGAGATGCAGCTAACGTTGAGGAAAGGAGTAATTATACAGCAAACGAAGAAAAAATTGATGAATCTGTCGTCTTGTTCACTTACAAAGGTGAAGAAGATAGCAGAAAGAATGTCTGGTACCTTGATACCGGAGCCAGTAATCATATGTGTGGAAGAAAGGAGCTATTCACAGAATTAAATGAAGAAGTTCAAGGAGAGGTGACTTTTGGAGACTCATCAAAAGTTCCAGTCAAAGGCAAAGGGAAGATTATGATTTTCACAAAGAATGGAGGTAAGTCGTATATCTCGGAGTTCTGTTATATTCCATCCTTGAAAAGCAACCTTCTCAGTATTGGTCAGCTTTTGGAGAAAGGATATGATATACACATGAAGAATAATTCTCTTGTCATAAGAAATCAAAAGGGAGAGTTTATTGCAAAAGGTGATATGACAATAAATCGTCTATTCAAGTTAAATATCCAGACGGAAGCCATAAGATGTATGAAGGCCATCACAAAAGACAGTTCGTGGTTGTGGCATCTCAGATTTGGGCATCTTGGATTCACTGGATTAAAGTTGTTGTCAAAGGCAAATATGGTGAGTGGATTGCCACAAATAAATCAACCAGATCAGTAGTGCGAAAGTTGCATGAAAGGAAAGAAACACAGACAAAGTTTTGAAGTTGGAAAGTCATGGAGAGCCAGGAGACCATTGCAGTTGGTTCATTCGGATATTGCTGGTCCGTTTGACATTCCATCACTTGGAGGAAATAGGTATTATCTCACCTTTATTGATGATTTCAGTAGAAAAGCCTGGGTGTATATAATCAAAGAAAAATCAGAAGCCTTTGATAAATTCAAGGAATTCAAAGCAATGGCAGAAAAGCAAAGCGGTCAGTATCTCAAGATACTCAGAACAGATAGAGGAGGAGAATATACTTCCAAATTATTTGATGAGTTTTGCAAGTAGCATGGAATAGTTCATCAATTGACAGCTGCCTACTCACCACAACAAAATGGGATTGCAGAAAGAAAGAACAGTACAATTCTTGATATGGCAAGAAGCATGTTGAAAGAAAAGCACCTGCCAAGAACATTCTGGGCTGAAGCAGTTCAATGTGCTGCGTATCTCCTAAATCGATGTCCAACAAAAAGCGTGCAGTTCAAGACGCCAAATGATGCATGGAGTGGCAAGAAACCATAAATAAGTCATCTAAGAATTTTTGGTTGTATAGCATATGCCCACATTCCAGATCAAAGGAGAAAGAAGCTGGATGATAAAGGAGAGAAATGCATTTTTATTGGCTATGATCTTAGGAGTAAAGCTTACAGACTGTACAATCCTCTAACGAAAAAGGTGATCATCTCAAGAGATGTAGAGTTCGATGAAGCAAATTACTAGAGATGGAGCGAAGAAGAAAAGAAAGTGGAAGGCTTATTCTTTAAAGATGATGATGACTCAGAAGAGAAGACACTTCAAGAAGGAAATAACCAAAGTCCTCCACCAAGTCCTATGCCAACAACACCTGCAGCTACACCATCATTTTCAGGAAGCAGTACCAGCAGCAATAGTTCAGGGGGAGCACCAGCAAAAATGAGAAACCTGAGTGATATCTACGATGCTACAGATTCAGTACAAACTACACTTGACTATTCATTATTTTGTTTGATGGCTGAATGTGATACAGTAACATATGAAGAAGCTGCAGAAGATGAAAAATGGAGGAAAGCCATGAATGATGAAATTGCTGCAATCAAAAGAAATGACACGTGGGAGCACAACCTTGCCAGAAGGTCACAAGACAATCGGAGTAAAGTGGGTGTACAAGACAAAGACCAACCAAGAACGAAAAGTGGAAAAGAACAAGGCGAGATTGGTGGTTAAAGGCTACAAGCACAAATATGGAATTGACTATGAAGAGGTATTTGCACCAGTTGTAAGGATAGACACCATCAGACTTCTTATAGCAGTTGCATCACAAAAGCAATGGAAGATATACCAGATGGACGTGAAATCAGCTTTTCTCAATGGTTACCTTGAAGAAGAAGTCTACATTGAGCAACCACCAGGATATGTGATAAAAGGAGAGGAAGATAAAGTCTATCGCTTGAAGAAGACACTATACGGATTGAAGCAAGCTCCAAGAGCTTGGAACACAAGAATAGATGAGTACTTTCAGAAGAGTGGTTTTGTGAAGAGTCCATATGAGCATGCTTTGTACACAAAGAAAAATGAAGATGGAGATATTATGATCGTGTGCCTATATGTGGATGATATGATCTTCACAGCAAACAACTCAGGTATGTTTGATGATTTCAAAAGGGCAATGACTAAAGAGTTTGAAATGACAGATATTGGTGAAATGTCTTACTTTCTTGGAGTTGAGGTGAAACAAAGTGAAGAGGGGATTTTCATATCCCAAAAGAAGTATGCAGAAGAGGTTTTGAGCAAGTTCAGAATGAAAGAATGCAAGCCAGTATCAACACCAATCGAGGCAGGAATGAAGTTGAAAGCTGATTCAGATAGAGAGCCAATAAATCCTACACTATACAAGAGTCTGGTCGGAAGCTTAAGGTATTTGACTTTTACTCGACCAGATATTATGTTTGCAGTTGGCTTAATTAGCAGATATATGGAGCAGCCGAGACAAGATCACTTCAGTGCAACCAAGAGAATTTTGAGATACATCAAAGGAAGTGTTGATCATGGTTTATACTATACATGTTCTGAAGATTCAAAGTTAATTGGCTATTCAGATAGTGATTATGGTGGAGAGATAAATGATCGGAAAAGCACATCAGGATATGCATTTCACATTGGCTCAGCAATATTTTCATGGTCATCAAAGAAGCAACGGACAGTTGCACTTTCATCATTAGAAGCGGAATATATGGCTGCAGCAGCGTGCACATGTCAAGCAATTTGGCTAAAGAATATTCTGACTGAGCTACATCAGAAGCAAGAAGGGCCAGTCACTATATATGTGGACAATAAGTCTGCTATATCACTTGCAAAGAATCCAGTCTCCCACAGGCGAAGCAAGCATATTGATACAAAGTATCATTTTATCCGGGAGCAAGTGAAGAACAAGGTTGTGGAATTAATTTATTGCAGAACTGAAGAACAAATTGCAGATATTTTTACAAAGCCATTGAAGACAGATGTGTTCAACAAACTTAAAAGTATGATTGGCATGCAAAGTCGAGTTTGAGTTCCAAACTCTTCCACCGTCCATCTAGAAGGAGCACGTATTGAAATGTGGGAATTTGACCATTCAAAGGTTGGTGGCATACCATGGTTGGTGGCACCTACCTAGCCGTATTTCTTGGACAAAATTTGCATTTTTTCACACTTCTTTTTATTACGATATATAGGAGTAGTGTTGTTTGAAATTGTATGAGAAGCAAGGAGAAGAAAAACAAAGAGAAAACAAGAGAAAAGTCAGTTTGTAAAAAAGGAGAATAGAGTGCCGAAGCACTTAGAGTGGAAGAAAACAAAAATAGTGTGTGTGTGTGTTTTTTGTTGTATTGCAAAATAATTTTAGAAAGTGTTGTGAGAGAAAAAAGTGATTGTGAGATTAAAAATATTATATTGTGTGGTGTGTTGTTTGTCTTCTAGTCAATTTAATACAAAAGTTTCTTTTCAATTACCCATCATTTCTTTTATATTTCCAACACAGACCTGCTGTAGAATGGTATGAAACTGAGGATTCTCCATAATAGCAAGGTAGAGTCTGAAAGGTTTAGGATGCAGAGGTTTTTGATTTCCAAATTTGATAAGAATAAGGGAGTGATCAGAAACTGAGGGATTGATGAAGTCGGCTTCTAGGTGCTCATACTGCTGTATCCACTGAAAATTACCCAGAGCCCAATCAATATTACTGTAAACTTTAGTAGTAGTACCTTGCTTATTAGTCTAAGAGTAGTGCCAGCCTTTAACTCTAAAAGGAGTGAGTTGAAGGTCAGTAATAACATCTTTAAAACCTCTAACTTCAGCATCAGTAACAGGAGAGCCAATTCTATCATCAATACATAAGATAGAATTAAAATCCCCACTCAACAGCCAAGAATCAAGACTGGGCACATATACTGTCCTTATGTCACTCCACAGCTGATCTCTAAGGTTTGCAGTATTATGAGCATAGATGACACTTAAATGAGTTTTGATTTGGCTAGTAGAGTCTTCTAAGAAGCATTGAATGATCTGGTCAGTCACACAGGATATTTGGATCTGGATGTGAGGTTTACAAAGTAGCCATATTCTCCCATTTACAGCCTTTGAGTAGTTGCATTGAACCTTCCAACCCTTAGCAATCTTATCAAGTATCTTCTTTTCTTTGTGTTCCTTTACTCTAGTCTCAAGACATCCCATAACATCTACTTTACTTACAGCAAGAAAGTTTTTCAACTCCTTCTGCTTATGGGCTTGATTAAGCCCCCTAATGTTCCAAGTGACAATAATCATAGGACATTAGGGGGTAATCTCTGAGAAGGCCCCGGATCAATCTGTTGACTGCTTCTACCAGCATATACTACAACAATAGTAGCCTTTCCTTTATTGCAGTTATCAACCATGACTTCTCTGTTACCATTGGGTGCATTGACTACTGCCTCAAGCCTTTCCTCGATGTTAGGCCCTGGTGGTGCATTATGTTGAACAATAGCCATTGAAGAAATGTTCTCATTCTCCTTGTTAAGTTCTGGTTGTACAGGTAGGCTTTCCTGTGTATCTGCATTAGCTACAGGCTGTTTGACAAGCCATTCTTGTTTAGTAGTTTTTGCCTGCTTCTTCAATCTGGTCCTCTACCTCCTTGTCTTACCCTGTTCCCCCATATCCTTTTCTACATCATTATCAGCATAGTACCAACAATCAAAGGAATCATGTCAAAATTTCAGACAGTGATTACAGAAACTAGGCTTCCAATCATATTCAATCAACTGAATCTTAGGGCCAAATGGAGTCTCAATCTCTAACTGATCAAGGAGAGGATGTGCAGCATCAACCTCCACTAGGACTCGAGCAAAAGAAATTTTCTCATAGTGAGCTGTAAATTAATCAGTGTATCATGGTTTACCCACTGCACTAGCCATTTTGCTCAATACTTCAATAGACCAATAGCCCACCGGTAGTCCAGGAAATCGAATCCATACATGGATAGTACTTAGTATATCATTCTGAAAAGAGAAGTCAACTTCCCAAGGCTTCAATACCATTGGCTTATTCCTGTATGAATAAGGTTCAGATTGCATGACTAAATCTCTGTCCTCTATACTATAGAATCGGAAAATACAATAGCCTTCAGAATGAATCATGATCTAGGGTTTAGACACAAAATTTCACACATGCATCACAAAATTGTCCATAATTTTCTCATTTGGATTATCTCCAATTATGTAGCCAATTAAAGCATTATTCCAGTAATCCACTTGAGATTTCAAATCATCTTCACTAATTTTGACAACCTTCTTACCGTCTCTATCAGTAGGAGGCACGAACGAGAGTGGCTTACCCATTTGAGCATTGCGGTTACCTCGCACAACCTCAACTGCAGTCGGAATTGATTTCTCAGACCCACTAGCATCTGGGATCTGTAATCGTCTAACAGCGAGATTAGTAGGCACTTCAATTTTGTTCATCGGAGGTGGAAAATCATTTATATCACCATATGCATGCAACACCTCTATCGATTGGAATTTCTGGGGAAGAAAAGTGCCAAACGTCAGTGGTTCTAGCTCCTTAATAATACCATGAGCAGGGGTAACTATTTGCGCAGTAGTGAGAGTTGCATTTCACCGGCGACGAGCCATTTTTCCGGCCACAATGGCGATCCTGCTATCGTGCGCCAAGAGAGTTTAGGCTATCGTGCGCCGCCCCGTTTCCACTAGTTTCCATTTTTTATTATATTATATTATTTAGTTCAGAGTTAGTTCATTACTATTTTTTCTTAATAGATCAATTAATTTTTTTATTTAAAAATAAAAGAGCAAGCGACAATAATTCACATGACATTTAAAGTTAGAGAACAAATGTAACTTTCAAAAAAATAAAAAAATTCAATCCATCTAGGATTCTTGTAGAGTTTCGTTGCTTTATTTTAGGATAGTGTGCAAAATTTATTCTAATATGTTCTCTCAATCACCCTATGATCCCCTCTTTTCAAACCGATCAGATAATTAATTTTTCCATTTTTCTTACTTTACTCACGATTATTATTCATGATCACACATTTACAATCACATCTCCATATAACCGCCCCCATTCTTCTTTATAAAATAGGAAGAACACAAGAAAATGAAGAAGACAGACAGAGAAAAGGACGTAATAGTGAGGGAAAAAGGGATATAAAGATTAAAAAAGAAAGAAAGAAACAAAGGAGATTAAGAGAATTGGGGAAAACAGAATAGAGGAAGGGATACGGAGACACGCACACAAAAGAGGCTAAGGACTCAAATCTTGGGATTTTCCTGCACCTCTATCCTCCATTTTCATCATTTTGAAACAATCTTCTTTTGTCCCAAAATTCAATCCAATTAGTAAAAAGATTCTGCCATACGGGCTAAAATTCCAGTGAGTTTGAGTTTCGAGTTCGTGGTTGGAGGTTTTCCGGTCGCGGTCCAGATCGATTTTTCTCAAGTTTTTCGGCATCAATTTTTGGAATTTTTACTTCATTCTCACCGCTGCTTTGTTAGGGATTGGATTTTCATATTCTTATTAAATACAAAGGTTAGATTCTTTCTTTATCTTTTGGATATTAATTTTATTATTATTACTTTTAATCATTTTTATTCTTGGTCTTTTTGTTCACTCTCGTTTGTAAAATGCTTGAACTTAAATGATGTTAGCACTCCCTTGTTACAATTAATTTCATGTTCAGAATAATTAAGTGTGAAAGTTTGTTTTTGTTCCATTACTGTTTGATTCATAGATATCAAGATTTTCATTGGATAAATGGGTATGTACTTATGTGATTGAAGTAACTAATTCTTGAACCCAATTTAAATTTGATAATCTAGTTCATTTGTTGGTTGGTTTTTATATTGAGCAGTGAATTCATTTCGGTTTATTGATGAATCCATATGAATCTTGTTTGTATATGATTGAGATAAGCTTAAGAATAATGATATACACATATGACTTTCTTATGTTATCTTTATTCTCATTTAATTTGACAAAGCTCGCTAGAGAATAAGTAAGTCTCGATCTCTCCATATGAACACTTGAACAATTTTTAGGAATATTTTCTAAGAAACTTGTAATGTGTTTGGTCATGTAAATTTTTTAGTGATTTATATATATCCCTTCCTTCACAATAATTGCATGACTTATGGCATTCACAATAATTTCAAATTAGTTTAAGAAGAATAATTCTTAATAGTAGCTAGTATATTTTAGGCGCGTATTAATAAATAAATTATTGTAGTTATGTATACGTTCGCGTGACATAGTTAGGATATTCAAAAGGTCCATAATAATTGAAGGTACACGTTTGCACAACTTTGGCCCAACATTTTTAATATTAACAAAGCGTGATTAATTATGTAAACGTATGCATGATCTGATTTTTGACGCGCCAAATCTGTGTGACCTTAATGTGAATTACTTGTGTTAGATTCAAAATATTCGTAGTTGAACTTGTCTTATATAGTGTGTAAGCTATATTTTATGTTTTACTGAATTGAAATTCAAGAACTGTGAAGTAGACCACAAAAAGAAGAAAATCAGAAAATTACGAGTATTGAGATCGATTACGACGATTTGCAATAGTAAGATAGACTAGAAATATTAAAGACATTATGTTTATTGTTTGATTTGAAAATAAGGCTAAATTTTCAGAAAGAGTTGCATTTAGGATGAGTACTAGTAACTTGACCAGTAATAATGGAATGATAGAGAGAGATTTCCTTCTCTCTACCTTTACTGTTCCATTGCCTCATCTTCTCCGCCTGACTCGGCGCATGTTAGTTAACGTCGCCGAGCTGGTTTTCATGGCAAGAGGAAGAGGTCGCGGTAGGGGTAGGCCTCGGAAAATACCAATTACCACAATAGATCGCATCATCTCCACAATAAACCATCCAGCAACTGTTTCCAGTGAAGAAGGTTCAAATCTTACCACTGTTTCATTGACTACTGTTCCTTTGCTACAACAAGAGGTGGTTTCTGAAACTGTTACGGAGCTTCCTCAATCTCAGATTTTACAAGTTAATGGTGGTAATGACCACATGCAAACTTTAGTTCAACCATCTGACCCTGCAACAGTGAAGGTACCAAACGAAGGCACTAAAGTGTGGGCAAATTTGTTCCAGAAGAACAGGTTTGCCTCAAATAGTATGACACTGGAGTACATACCACCTACTCTGCTTGATGGTAAACCTGTAGGTCAGTTATTGAAAGAGGAAGTAGAAGAGGAAGAGCAGAAATGGAAATGTGCCATAGTTATTTTTGTGTTGGGGAATAGTCCTGGCTACAATGCTATGCGACGTTTCATTAACCTACACTGGTCTCATGTTCCAGAGCCAGATCTGTACTACCATGAGGAGGGTTACTATGTAGCTAAATTTCAAACCATGGAGGATGCTAAAGAGGTATTATGTGTTGGACCATATTCCATTGCTAACAGACCTATGGTCTTGAAGCAATTGACCCCTGATTTTGACTTCACTGCTGCTTTCCCTAATGATATTCCTCTGTGGGTAAAATTCCCTAGGCTTCCAATGTCATGTTGGGGTAGTAGGTCTATGAGTAGGATTGCCAGTGTACTTGGCAAACCTATTTTTGCTGATGAATGCACTACCAAACAGACTAGGATCTCCTTTGCACGCATGCTTATTGAGGTTAATGTATCTAAGCCTTTGCCAAATGAGATTGAGATTATTGATCCTAATGGAAAGAAATTTGTACAGGAAGTGACATATGACTGGAAGCCAACATACTGTGAGAAGTGCCTCATAGTAGGTCATAACTGCTTGTCCATTCTTAAACCCCCCCAACCTACACATAAGCCTAAAATTGCCCAGGAGTGGAGAGTTAAGGTGCCAATTCAATCAGATATACAACCTATGGAGAACCCCAACCAACAGGTAGTTCCAAGGCAGAATGTAATACCTCATAAGGATGCTGGTCCTTTGGAAGGCACTGAAGGCTTCACTTTGGTAGAGAAGGGTAAACAGGTGCAATCTCCAGTTTTCAACCTTGCAAATTTTCCCCCATTATCCCCAGTGGTATTGAGTAATAGATTTGAAGCTAGTGTCAGCCAATAGAACAGTTCAACCCCCTGATAAAGGGGGTCCTAGCTTTACAAAATGAAGCTGGTAGTTTGGAATATTAGAGGGATCAATAAGAGATATAAACAGAAAGAAGCTAAAGATTATTTTAGACAGAATAAATTTAGTCATGTTAGTTTGGTAGAAACAAAAGTAAAGGAGAATAATGCAGGAAGAATTTCTAATCTGGTGGCTCCAGGTTGGAGTATGCTAGCTAACTACAGAGACTCTCCAAGGGGCAGAATCTTGATTCTATGGGACCCTCAGAAGATTCATGTCACAAATATTCAGGAGGATGGCCAATTTCTTCATTGCAGTGTTCACACTCCTATAGGGGATCTGATCTGCCTGCTCAGTGTGGTTTATGGTTCCAATGGTCTGGATCAAAGAAGAACAATGTGGCAGTACATACAAAACCTTGCTACTGGTATTACTGATCCTTGGCTAGTTGCAGGTGACTTCAATGCTGTGTTATCTGTTAATGACAGACAGTCATGTCCTCAAATCACGTAAGCTGAAACTCAGGACTTTACTCAATGCATCCAACTGGCTGAATTATCAGAGCTCCCTTGGATAGGGGATTTCTTCACATGGACCAATAAACAAAATGGCAATGAGAGAGTCTGTAGTAGATTGGATAGAATTTTTGGAAACTATGACTGGATGATTAAATGGAGTCATGTACAGACAGTGTATGACCATCCTCTAATCTCTGATCATAATCCAATGGTGTTGACTATTAAGGAAGGTATTACTGTCAGGAAGGCTCCCTTTAGATTTTATAATGCATGGGCTAATCACAAGGAATTCTATCACATCATAAAGACACATTGGAGGAGTCCAGATCAGGGTACTCTTAAGATGATATGGAACAATCTCAAAGCACTTAAACCTGTTCTAAAATCTCTAAATGTTAGAGAATTTAAGAACATCACACAGAGAATTGAATCTAGCAGGGAGGAATTAAAAATCATCCAACACCAGATGAGTTTACAATATGCTGATGACTTGCAGTCTAAAGAGAAGGATCTACTATTGAAGCTGGAGAAATGGTCACTGATTGAAGAAAGTATTCTCCAACAGAAATCCAGAGCCAAATGGATACAATTGGGAGACTCAAACAACAAGTATTTTCATGCAGTGTTAAAAGAAAGGAATCAGTACAAAAGCATTATTGAACTGGTTACTGCAGGAGGCATCAAACTCACCAATCCAGATGACATTAGAGATGAAATCAGGAACTTCTATAAGTCCTTGATGGGTTCCTCAGCTGTATCCCTACCAGCAATCAATAGGGCATACATGGATAATGGTCCAAAACTTAACCACAATCAGCAGCAGCAGCTAGTTGCAGATGTATCTACTGATGAAGTTCTAGATAGCCTAAAATCCATTGGTGATCATAAAGCACCAGGGATAGATGGTTATAATGCTGTTTTCTTTAAACAGACCTGGGGAATCACTGGTGATCAGATTACCAGGGCAGTTCTAGATTTCTTTCAATCAGGTAAAATGTATAAACCAGTTAATTATGCCTCCCTTACACTAATTCCTAAAGTCCCTAACCCACAGTCAGTTAAGGAATTTCGACCAATTGCTTGCTGCTCAGTTTTATATAAAATTATATCTAAGATACTGGCCAACAGATTACAGAAATGCATGGCTAGTATCATCTGTGATTCCCAGGCAGGTTTCATTCCAAGAAGGAGGGTTGCTGACAATGTTATCTTAGCTCATGAGCTAATCAAGCACTATTCTAGAACCCATGTATCCCCTAGATGCATGATCAAAATAGACTTACAGAAGGCTTATGATTCTGTGAAGTGGATCTTTTTGCAACAAGTGATGGAATCCTTACACTTTCCAGGCAGGTTTATAAGTTGGATTATGGAATGTGTCCAAACAGTGAGCTATACAATCATGTTTAATGGGGGAAACTACTAAACCCTTTCAAGCAGCTAAAGGTTTGAGACAAGGTGACCCAGTCTCTCCCTTCCTATTTGCTATAGTGATGGAATAATTTAGCAGGGCTCTTGTGGAACTGAAGAAAGATCCAGATTTCTTATTTCATTCTGGTTGCAAGAGGTTAAATATCACCCATCTTAATTTTGCAGATGACTTATTGTTATTTGCCAAAGGAGATTTGAAGGCAGTCACAACCATGTTCAGATACTTCTCCCAGTTCACTGAGTCTTCTGGTATGACTGCCAACCTGAGTAAAAGATCTGTCTATTTTGGAGGAGTTCCTCCTGATGTACAACAACACATTATCAATCATCTTGGTTATGTATATGGAGAATTACCCTTCAAGTATTTGGGAGTTCCCTTATCAGCCAAGAAGATGTCATTACTACAATGGCAACTATTGGTGGATAAGGTTACTGCCAGGATCACATCCTGGACTGCTAGGAAACTATCCTATGCAGGGAGAGTTCAGCTGGTACAATCTATCATTTTTGGTATACAAGCATACTAGGCTCAGCTTTTCCTTATTCCTTCAAAAATATAAAAGATGCTGGATGATGTATGTAGATCCTATGTTTGGACATGATCAGCCAACATATCAAAAAAATCATATATAGCCTGGGATAAAGTCTGCCTGCCTAAATCTGCTGGGGGTTTAAATGTTATGAATCTGCTATTATGGAACAAAGCTGCAATCAACAAACTTGGGTGTGATCTGGCCAATAAGAAAGATGCTCTATGGGTGAAATGGATACATGCTGTATACATAAACAACAACAATTACAGTCCTTAACTATTCCTAACCAAGCCAGTTGGATGGTTAGGAAGATCATTGCTTCTACTGTTGCATTGCAACACTCACAGATACTGCAACAACCAGCTTGCTCTATCAAGAAGCTTTACTTGCAACAGATTGGGCAGTTACCAAGAGTAGTGTGGAAGAATCTAACTATCCAAAACTATGCTAGACCTAAGGTAGTCCTTAACCTCTGGCTGATACTACAGAATAGCTTGCCTACCATGGATAGACTGGAACAATGGAAACTCAATGTGGACAACACTTGCACATTATGCCAACAAGACAAGGAGAGTATGGATCATCTGTTCTTCTCATGTTCATTCACTGCTTTGCTGGGACACCAAACTTTACAGTGGATTGGAGTAACACAAGCCAATTACCAGAATCGGGAGCAATACATACAGTGGATTATAACCAAATCTAAAGGGAGATCAGGTCGAGCTCAAATGATCAAAATGGTATTTGCTGAAATGCTTTATAATATTTGGTTAGAGAGAAACTCAAGATTGTTCAACAACAAATCCTGTACCAGTGGACAGTTACTCAGAAGCATAGCTTATATATGTCATGTTAGGAGTCCCCCTAAAGTTAGTCTACACCTTCTGCATTCTCTTCTGTAATCAGAACTATAGGTATAGTAAATGTAGATGTCAGTTAGTTCTTTTAGATGATAGTCAGCTGTGTATAGCTGCACTATAGTTTTGTAAAGAGATACCTTTGGTGAATAATACAAAAGATTTAATTAAAAAAAAAAAACTTGACCAGTAATAAGTAGGGGTGTACATAGGCCGGGTTGGTTCGGATTTTACTATTACCAAATCAAATCAATTGTATCGGGTTATTAAATCTAAATACCAAACCAAACCAATAAAACTCGGGTTTTTCGCTCTATGATTTTACGGATTTTCTCGGGTTTTCGGGTTATTCTGGTTATTCGAGTTTTTTCTAATTTTTTCCCAATAAAATCTTCATTCAACAAAATATATAAATTATGCTCAAAATATTTCTTTAATCCTAGTAAGATACAACTATAGAAAGTATTTTCCAAGAAAATAATTCAAAATATGAGATGTGTCTTGGCATTATCCTAAAATATTCAATAACAAAGATAATAAAATTATGTAATATCAATATTGCTAATTAAAAAGCCATAATAAAAATAAACATAATCTAAAAGTACTAAGTCATGCTAAATTAAGTAGACTAGTAAGGGAATATTAATTACATGACTAAATGCTAAAGAAAAAATAAAAATAGGTTGTGCATTTTTATCTAAATTATGGCAAAACAAAAATAGATATTCAATACATTCCCGTTCATAATATTAAATTGAATGTCTTTTGTTAGCATTATTTGACTTTGGTTTTAATTTGGCTTTTATTGGCATTATTTAATTTACTTATGTTAATGGCTATAAAACTTATTGGTTCTAAGTCCAACCTTGAAATAATACATTAAAAGATAAAGTTATAATTTTTAAAGAAATATTTATAAATTACATCACAATAAGTATATTATATATTGAATATATCTAAAATTTCTATATATGTAATGTCAGGTTGGTTTGGTTTCGGTTTGACTTTCTTTAGTTAAAACCAAACCAAACCAATTATGGTCGGTTTTTTTTTTCAATACTAAACCAAATCAAACCAAACCATGGTCGGGTTTTTTTTCCCGGTTTGACTCGGATTATCGGGTTGATACGGTTTGGCGGTTTTCTTTGTACACCCCTAGTAATAAGCTTTCAGTATATAGTAGTTTCAATAATCCCTTTTGAAGTAATGTTACTTAAATTGAAAAAACTCCTTTTCTTTTCTTTCCCGATAAAAAAGGAGGTGTGACAATTAAGATAGTAATTAATACCAAATTCTGGAAGTTGTTAGTTCTCTTCTTCGATTTCGAACAACTTTTCTCTTTTATTTTACTTTTTTTTTTGTTGCTCTTTTATAAAATGTTGCAAATATCGAGCTCTTCTAACCGGATGTTCGGAAGGAATTGTGAATGTGAAAATGTTGCGCTTCTTCTCACATCGTGGACTCTTAAAAATCCTAGGAGACGCTTTTTAAGGTATCGTAAATCTGGTGTAAGTTATTCTTTTCGTTGACACTTTGTGTTTTTTGTGCAGATGTAGAATATTATTTTTTGAGTTGTAATCGAATTTAGTTGTGATGTTTATGTTTTGTTGCAGCCGATATCATATGGCTAGTGGGATAATGAAATTCATCCTAGAGCCAAATTTAAAACACAATTCTTTTATCTTCGATCGCATATATATGAATATGTTCTGAAGTGGCTAAACTTGTAATTTTTTTATACCATGTGTTACAAATTACATCAAAATCGATTATCTGTGTACTTTCCTCAATTGAGGATGCATATCTCTCATCCTGCCCATCTCGCCAACTGTAGCGGAATCCAGGTAGGACTAGTCCTGTTATAAATTTGACTTCTATGCTTTAAACAAATAAATACTAAAAATAAATTTTAAAAAAAAGGATTCAAAAAAAATGAAGAATTTATTTTTAACGTTGCTTTTAGACAAAACTGGATCGCTCAATTTTAACCTTATTTTTACTCTATCTTATGCTTGTAATATGATATGGTGGCAAAATAGTAATAATAAAAGGCAAGTTTTTTTCCCCTCCATTACACAATAGGATTATACAAGGCATGTTTCATAAACCACATAAAATTGTTATCCTATATACATTAAAAATGGGAAAACCCAGTTTTACTAGGAAAACATTCTCTAGTACCTTTTCCAAAGCCAATACGAAAACATCCCCTATAAAATCCTAAACACCTTTGCTCTCAACGTTTTACCACAATTTCTCTGTCTGTGAATTCAATCAATTTATCAAAGACTTCCATATTATAATGAAGAAGACATTCTTTTACAATTTCATACCATCAAAAGCAGAAGAAGAAATATGCAAAGCTAGCAACATGTTGAGTTGTTTCACATCGGAGGGATTTGAGGATCTTGATCTCCTTATATGGCTTGGGCAATCCTCACCTCATAAGCTAGCTTTTGGGGTTGAGTTAGGCCCAAGGTCCATTCTTTTCATGGTATCAGAGCCAGGCCCATCCCAATTATTGTTACCGATGTTGGGCCCCCATTTATGTTGTCCACGCTCCAGAGATCTGGGCGTGATGGGGGGTGTTCAGTTGTCCCACATCGGAGGGATTTGAGGTCCTTGGTCTCCTTATATGGCTTGGGCAATCCTCACCTCATAAGCTAGCTTTTGGGGTTGAGTTAGGCCCAAGGTCCATTCTTTTCATGGTATCACAGCCAGGCCCATCCCAATTATTGTTACCGAGCCCCCATTTATGTTGTCCACGCTCCAGAGATCTGGGCATGATGGGGGGTGTAGTTGTCCCACATCGGAGGGATTTGAGGTCCTTGGTCTCCTTATATGGCTTGGGCAATCCTCACCTCATAAGCTAGCTTTTGGGGTTGAGTTAGGCCCAAGGTCCATTCTTTTCATGGTATCAAAGCCAGGCCCATCCCAATTATTGTTACCGAGCCCCCATTTATGTTGTCCACGCTCCAGAGATCTGGGCGTGATGGGGGGTGTTGAGTTGTCCCACATCGGAGGGATTTGAGGTCGTTGGTCTCCTTATATGGCTTGGGCAAACCTCACCTCATAAGCTAGCTTTTGGGGTTGAGTTAGGTCCAAGGTCCATTCTTTTCATGGTACCAGAGCCAGGCCCATCCCAATTATTGTTACCGATGTTGGGCCCCCATTTATGTTGTCCACGCTCCTGAGATCTGGGCGTGATGGGGGGTGTTGAGTTGTCCCACATCGGAGGGATTTGAGGTCCTTGGTCTCCTTATATGGCTTGGGCAATCCTCACCTCATAAGCTAGCTTTTGGGGTTGAGTTAGGCCCAAGGTCCATTCTTTTCATGGTATCAGAGCAAGGCCCATCCCAATTATTGTTACCGATGTTGGGCCCCCATTTATGTTGTCCACGATCCAGAGATCTAGGCGTGATGGGGGGTGTTGAGTTGTCCCACATCGGAGGGATTTGAGGTCCTTGGTCTCCTTATATGGCTTGGGCAATCCTCACCTCATAAGCTAGCTTTTGGGGTTGAGTTAGGCCCAAGGTCCATTCTTTACATGGTATCAGAGCCAGGCCCATCCCAATTATTGTTACCGATGTTGGGCCCCCATTTATATTGTCCACGCTCCAGAGATCTGGGCGTGACAGGGGGTGTTCAGTTGTCCCACATCGGAGGGATTTGAGGTCCTTGGTCTTCTTATATGGCTTGCGCAATTCTCACCTCATAAGCTAACTTTTGGGGTTGAGTTAGGCCCAAGGTCCATTCTTTTCATAACATACCGTGGGTAGTAACTTGTCAGCTAATAGAAATAAAAGACATACCCTACTCCAGTTCTTGATTTAAAAAATCCATGGGAAATCAAGAAGATTGTCACGTATGACGAGGCAATGATCGGAAAACTAGTGCGGCCTTTTATGTAGCTTTTCGAGTATATTTTTCGATATTGGACGTTAGATATGGCTAACCTTGTAGTATTAGAGAAGAGAATAACCCTAAGAAGTATGATAGTAATTATTTTGAGATTTTGCCTAATGATGATTATGCACTCGTGTGTTTGGATTTGTATAAAGATCGAGGATTAAGTGTTGATGGTGAGATCGGATTATATTGGGATCCTAGGTCTTCTACGTTCGTGTTTAAGGAAATATTTTGATGATGATTCAGGAATTCGATCATAATGATTAATTGTAGATTTCTTTTTCTTCTTATGAGTTTTCAAATTATATGGAGATTGATAGATTAATGTTATGCTTATTAAATAAAAGAGTAGTGAGATGATATAGTGATAATGAAACTCTTAATTTGTTGTCGGTATATTTGGTTTGGATCATATTTTAATTTACTTAACTTCTGTTCCTATACTTTGCTGCAAGTTGATTTCTATTCTATTTTTCCTAATTTATATGATATTTTGGTTTCTCGAGAATTAATTTACTAATTTTCAAAGTTAAATTGAATTAGATCGATCATTAAATATTTTAAATGAAATTTAGGTATTCAAAAACTATACAGAAAGTACTATTATAAGCTGTAATTTTTTTCGTGTCAATATAATATTATATATTTAAAAGAATTAATCAAACTTCATATAATTTGAATTTCAAAAAGCTAAAATTGTCACATAAATTGAGATCGAGAAAGTAATATGTTATCTGCTTTCTTTTCAATACAAAAAGAAGAAAGACAATCTGCTAAGATAGCTTATCTCACATTGTAATAAGCTTAGTTGCTAATATCGTAAAGTTAGGGAGGAAGATAATGCCATCATACAGAGATCGAAGTAAAAGTGAGGTCATTCAAAACCTGCTCAATCCAGAACAGGGAACGCATCTCCAAAGGTTGCTGCCGCGGGCAGAAACATGTGTTTATGTGGTAGGTTTGGAGGGTGGGGGTAAGGGGAAGAGCTAAACAAATATCGTAAAGTTAGGGAGGAAGAAAATGGCATCATTACGAGATCAGGCGCGAATGCGTGTGTGGGGGTTGGGGTGGGGGGTCATCGACGTAGTAGCATCATAATATTAGTAGAAAGAGCATAAAACAGGAGCAAAACCATTTCCCTTGCTCAAGTGAAAGATGAGGGAAATATAGCCCCCAATACCCACCAGTGACCAATTTAGCATCTCGAGCTGCACGGGGAGGGATAAGGTTTCGAGTCAAGGGTCTTTCGAAAATTGGTTATGCATACACTCAAGAAATCACGGACGCATGTAGTGGTAAGCGGGTTCAACTGAACCTTCTTCGTCAAAAAATATACTGTGTATATATATAAATTATTATTAATCTGTATTAAGGTAAATAAATAAAACAGTAATCTTTCTGAAAAAACAGAAACAAAAAGTTAGTAGAAATAAATTATGAAAATAGTATTTGACCTTCACATGTACCTCGGCCAAACCGACAGTGCCTCAGCGTTTATACGAGTTGTGGGTTCATGTTGAGGCGCGATTCGATGTGTATAAGGCTCTTTATGCTGAAGGGAGGTTGTCTGAAGTGGAAGTTCATGGAGTGCGTGTCGAAGCTCGTTCAGCTCGCGAGGCATATAGGTATGATCCCCATACGCCCGATGGGGATGAAATCACCTCTGATGATGCAAACCTCCTTGCCTTCTACTCTTGGTGTGAGGAAACATACCCAACCGGGGATGATGTGTAGTTTTGGTGTGTATTTGTGTTTTGATTCGGGATTTTTGTAAGGGCGTGCTTGAGCCAATTGCAAAGATATACCTTAGTGATTTTGCTGTAATGAAGAAATAGTTTTGTTGTTTTGGTGGTGATCTTTATAACACTTATGGTAAATCGAGTACTTGTCGAACTTTTGGACGGATTTAGCTTTGGGTGAGGTCGAACTCGTAATTTTGTCGATGGACTTAGCCATTAGGATATTTCTTTTGATCTGGCGTCGAAGTAGAATTCCATCATCATTCGAGTGAAGTCGAATTCATTTGTCGTTGATGGCCTTAGCCAGTGGTATATTACTTTAGATGTAGCATTGAAGTAGGATCTCGTCGTAGTTCGAATGAAGTCCAACTTGTTTTTTGTCGATGGCCTTTGCCATTGCGATGTTACTTTCAATCTGCGTCGAAGTAGAACCCATCATAGTTCGAGTGGAGTCGAACTCGTCTGTCGTTAATGGCCTTAGCCATTGGGATGTTATTTTTTATCTGGCATCGAAGTAGGATACTGTCATGGTTCGAATGACTTACAACTTATTTTTCTTCAATGGCCTTAGCCATTGGGATGTTACTTTATATCTGGTGTCGAAGTAGGATCCCGTCATAGTTAGAATGAAGTCGAACTTGTTTTTCATCAATGGCCTTAGCCATTGGCATGTTACTTTAGATTTTTCATCAAAGTAGGATCCTGTCGTGGTTCGAATGAAGTCGAACTTGTTTTTCATCGATGGCCTTAGCTATTGGGATTTTCATTCTTACATTGGAATTTAATTACATTCATGTCGAAAATATATGTCGACTTTGTGAGTATAGTGAATGCAGTGGCTATCTGTATCTAGTCTATTCATTACTTGGCTTAGAGATCTTGTCAATGGACAGGGTAATTAACAATACTTGGGGGCCTCGAGACATCTACCTTACTGCCTCATTGTATCACATCAAGAAAACCTAATTCGAACAAAACCCGGATGAGGGTGAAAAAGTACAACTTAGGCGGCGTCTCCTTTTAGAAGTTATATCTGAGATTGGCGATGTTCCAATTATTTTGGAACAACTTTCCTTCCATTGTCTCTAACCGGAATGCTCCCTTGTTTGCTAAAGCCAAGAATTTATATGACCTGTCCCAGTTTGTACCTAGTTTTCCTTCATATGGGTCTTTTGTTGCTTGGATTTTAGCTTTGAGGACGTATTCTCCGACCTTGATGGGTCGTACTTTTGTATTCTTGTTATAGTACCTTTCTGCTTGTTATTTTTTGGCTACCATTCTCACGTGACCCGTATCTGTTCGCTCTTCGACTTCATCCAGATCTTGTAACCTGCTTTCATCGTTACTCGGTCCGCTCTAGTTTGACTATCTTAGGTTGGATCCTCCAACTTTGACGGGTTTGACCGCATCGGTCCCGTAGACTAGTTAATATGGTGTCTTGCATGTGCTAATTTTTGGCGTAATGTAATATGCCCATAGAACTTATGGTAGTGCTTCGGGCCATAGCCCTTTGGTGTCCTCAAGCTTCTTTTTCAGTATATTCAAAATCATCTTGTTGGATGATTCGGCTCGGCCATTGACGGTAGGTAGGGTATGGAGAGTATTCATTTAATGTGCCATTTCTCAAAAAACCCAGTTGTTTTCCTTCCAATGTATTGGGGCCCATTATTACAGCTGATTTGGGAATAATGAAGTAGCATATTAAATTTTTTCACATGAACGTGATAACTTCTTGCTCATAAATTTGTGTGTATGCACCTGCTTTCACCCATTTAAAAAAATAGTCAGTTAAACCAAAAAAAACGTACTTTATCTCGTCCTGTCGAGAGGGGTCTGCCAATATCCATCGCCCACTCACATGAGCCATATATGTTCGCTCTTCGACTTTGTCCAGATCCTGTAACCTGCTTTCGTCGTTACTCGGTCCGCTCTCGTTTGACTATCTTAGGTTGGATCCTCCAACTTTGACGGGTTTGACCGCATCCATCCCGTAGACTAGTTATTATGGCGTCTCGCAAGTGCTAGTTTTTTGCTTGATGTAATATGCCCATAGTACTTCTGGTTGTGGTTCGAGCCATAGCCCTTTGGTGTCCTCAAGCTTCTTTTTCAGTATATTCAAAATCATCTTGTTGGTTGATTTGTCTTGGCCATTGACGGCATGGTAGTAGGGTATAGAGAGTATTCATTTGATGTGCCATTTATGAAAAAACTCAGTTGTTTTCCTTCCAATGCATTGGGGCCCGTTATTATAGCTGATTTGGGAATGCCGAAGTAGCATATTATATTTTTTCATATGAACTTGATAACTTCTTGCTTGAGTGTATGAACGTGCTTTCACCCATTTAAAAAAAGAGTCAGTTAAACCAAAAGAAAGTGTACTTTATCTCGTCCTGCCGTGTGGGGTCCACCAATATCCATCGCTCACGTGAGCCATATCTGTTAGCTCTTCGACTTCATCCAGATCTTGTAACCTGCTTTCGTCGTTACTTGGTCCGCTTTCGTTTGACAATCTTAGGTTGGATCATCCAACTTTGACGGGTTTAACTGCATCCGTCCCGTAGACTAGTTAAAATGGCGTCTCGCATGGGGTAATTTTTGGCAGGATGTAATATGCCCATAGTACTTCTGGTAGTGGTTCGAGCCATAGACCTTTGGTGTCCTAAAGCTTCTTTTTCAGTATATTCAAAATCATCTTGTTGGATAACTTTGCTTGGCCATTGACAGCAGGGTAGTAGGGTATGGAGAGTATTCATTTTGATGTGCCATTTCTCAAATAACTCAGTTGTTTTCCTTCGAATGCATTGGGGCCCGTTATTACAGCTGATTTGGGAATGTCGAAGTAGCATATTATATTTTTTCATATAAACGTGATAACTTCTTGCGCATATATTAGAGTATATGCACCTGCTTTCACCCATTTAAAAAAATAGTCAGCTAAACCAAAAGAAAGTGCACTTTATCTCGTCTTGCCGAGAGGGGTCCGCCAATATCAATCGCCCACTCACGTGATCCATATCTGATCGCTCTTCGACTTCATCCACAACTTGTAACCTGCTTTCGCCGTTACTTGGTCCGCTTTGGTTTGACTATCTTAGGTTGGATCCTCCAACTTTGACGGGTTTGACCGCATCCGTCCCGTAGACTAGTTAATATGGCGTCTCGCATGTGGTAATTTTTGGCAGGATGTAATATGCCCATAGTACTTCTGGTAGTGGTTCGAGCCATAGCCCTTTGGTGTCTCAAGCTTCTTTTTCAGTATATTCAAAATCATCTTGTTGGATGATTTGGCTTGGCCATTGACGGCAGGGCAGTAAGGTATGGAGAGTATTCATTTGATGTGCCATTTCTCAATAAACTCAGTTGTTTTCCTTCGAATGCATTGGGGCCCGTTATTACAGCTGATTTGGGAATGTATAAGTAGCATATTATATTTTTTCATATAAACGTGATAACTTCTTTCTCATATATTTGAGTGTATGCACCTGCTTTCACCCATTTTAAAAAATAGTCAGTTAAACCAAAAGAATGTGCACTTTATCTCGTCTTGCCGAGAGGGGTCCGCCTATGTCCATCGCCCACTTACGTGAGCCATATCTGTTCGCTCTTCGACTTCATCCAGATCTTGTAACCTGCTTTCGTCGTTACTCGGTCCGCTCTCATTTGACTAGCTTAGGCTGGATCCTCCAACTTTGATGGGTTTTACCGCATCCGTCCCACAAACTAGTTAATATAGAGTCTCGCATGTGCTAGTTTTTGGCGTTATGTAATATGCCCATAATACTTCTGATAGTGGTTCGGGCCATAGCCCTTTGGTTTCCTCAAGCTGCTTTTTCAGTATATTCAAAATCATCTTGTTGGATGATTCGGCTTGGCCATTGACAACAGGGTAGTAAGGTATGGAGAGTATTCATTTGATGTTCCATTTCTAAAAAAACTCAGTTGTTTTCCTACCAATGCATTGAGGCCCTTTATTACAGCTGATTTGGGAATGCCGAAGTAGCATATTATATTTTTTCATATGAACGTGATAACTTCTTGCTCATATATTTGAGTGTATTCAGCTGCTTTCACCCATTTAAAAAACAGTCAGTAAAACCAAAAGAAAGTGTACTTTATCTCGTCCTGCAGAGGGGTCCGCCAATATCCATCGCCCACTCATGTGATCCATATCTGTCCACTCCTCGACTTCATCAAGATCTTGTAACCTCCGTTCGTCGTTACTCGGTCCACTCTCATTTGACGATCTTAGGTTGGATCCTCCAACTTTGACAGGTTTGACCGCATCTGTCCTGTAGACTAGTTATTATGGCGTCTCGCATGTGCTAGTTTTTGGCGTGATGTAATATACCCATAGCAGTTCTGGTAGTGGTTCGGGTCATAGCCCTTTGGTGTCCTCAAGCTTCTTTTTCAATATATTCAAAATCATCTTGTTGGATGATTCGTGTTGGCCATTGACGACAGGGTAGTAGGGTATGGAGAGTATTCATTTGACATTCCATTTCTCAAAAAACTTTGTTGTTTTCCATCCAATGCATTGAGGCCCGTTATTACAGCTAATTTGTAGCATATTATATTTTCTCACATGAACGCGATAACTTCTTGCTCATATATTTCAGTGTATGCACTAGCTTTCACCCACTTAAAAAAATAGTTAGTTAATCCAAAAGAAAGTCTACTTTATCTCGTCATGCCGAGAGGGGTCCGCCAATATCCATCGCCCACTCATGTGAGCCATATCTGTTCGCTCTTCGACTTCATCCTGATCTTGTAACCTGCTTTCGTCAATACTTGGTCCACTCCCGTTTGACGATCTTAGGTTGGATCCTCCAACTTTGATGGGTTTGACCGCATCCGTCCCGTAAACTAGTTAATATGGCGTCTCGCATGTGCTAGTTTTTGGCGTGTTGTAATATTCCCATAGTACTTCTGGTAGTGGTTTGGGCCATAGCCCTTTGGTGTCCTCAAGCTTCTTTTTCAATATATTCAAAATCATCTTGTTGGATGATTCGTCTTGGCCATTGATGGAAGGGTAGTAGGGTATGGAGAGTATTCATTTGATGTTCCATTTCTCAAAAAAACTCGATTGTTTTCCTTCCAATGCATTGAGGCCCGTTATTACAGCTGATTTGGGAATGTCGAAGTAGCATATTATATTTTTTCATATAAACGTGATAACTTCTTGCTCATATATTTGAGTGTATGCACCTGCTTTCACCCATTTAAAAAAATAGCCAGTTAAACCAAAAGAAAGTGCACTTTATCTCGTCTTACCGAGAGGGGTCCGCAAATATCCATCGCCCACTCACGTGAGCCATATCTGTTCGCTCTTCGACTTCATCCAGATCTTGTAACCTGCTTTCGTCGTTACTCGGTCCGCTCTCATTTGACTGGCTTAGGCTGGATCCTCCAACTTTGATGGGTTTGACCGCATCTGTCACGTAAACTAGTTAATATGGCGTCTCGCATGTGCTTTCGTCGACTTCATCCAGATTTGTAACCTGCTTTCGTCGTTGCTCGGTCTACTCTCGCTTGACTATCTTAGGTAGGATCCTCCAACTTTGACGGGTTTGACCGCATCCGTCCCGCAGGCTAGTTAATATGGCGTCTCGCATGTGGTAGTTTTTGGCTTTATATAATATGCCCATAGTGCTTTTGGTAGTGGTTCGGTCCATAGCCCTTTGGTTTCTTCAAGATTCTTTTTCAGTATATTCAAACTCATCTTGTTGGATGATTCGGCTTGGCCATTGACGACAGGGTAGTAAAGTATGGAGAGTATTCATTTGATATGCCATTTCTCAATAAATTCAGTTGTTTTCCTTCCAAAGCATTGGGGCCCGTTATTACAGCTGATTTGGGAATGCCGAAGTAGCATATTAAATTTTTTCATATGAACGTGATAACTTCTTGCTCATATATTTGAGTGTATGCACCTGCTTTGACCAAATTAAAAAAATAGTCAGTTAAACCAAAAGAAAGTGCACTTTATCTCGTCTTACCGAGGGGTCCGCCAATATCCATCGGCCACTCACGTGAGCCATATCTGTTCGCTCTTCGACTTCTTCCAGATCTTGTAACCTGCTTTCGTCGTTACTCGGTCCGCTCTCATTTGACTATCTTAGGTTGGATCCTCCAACTTTGACGGGTCAATAGCATTGAGGCACGTTATTACAGCTAAATTGGGAATGCCGATGTAGCATATTATATTTTTCCATATGAACGTGATAGCTTCTTGCTCATATATTTTAGTGTATGCACCCACTTTCACCCATTTCAAAAATAGCCATTAAAACCAAAAGAAAGTGTACTTTATCTCGTCTTGCCGAGAGGGGTCCGCCAATATCCATCGTCCACTCACGTGAGACATATCTGTTCGCTATTCGATTTCATCCAGATCTTGCAACCTGCTGTCGTCATTACTCGGTCTGCGCTCGTTTTACTATCTTAGGTTGGATCCTTCAACTTTGACGGGTTTGACCGCATCCGTTTCGTAAACTAGTTAATAGGCGTCTTGCATGTGCTAGTTTTTGGCGTGATGTAATATGCCCATAGTCATTATGGTAGTGGTTCGGGCCATAGCCCTTTTTCCTCAAGCTTCTTTTTCAGCGTATTCAAAATCATCTTGTTGGATGATTCGGCTTGGCCAATGACGGCAGGGTAGTAATGTGCCATTTCTCAAAAAACTCAGTTGTTTTCCTTCCAATGCATTGCGGCCCGTTATTACAGCTTATTTGGGAATGCCGAAGTAGCATATTAAATTTTTTCATATGAACGTGATAACATCTTGCTCATAAATTTGAGTGTATGCACTTGCTTTGACCCATTTAAAGAAATAGTCAGTTAAACCAAAAGAAAGTGTACTTTATCTCATCTTGCCAAGAGGGGTCCGCCAATATCCATCGCCCACTCACGTGAGCTATATATGTTCGCTCTTCGACAATATCCACATCTTGTACCCTGCTTTCGTCGTTACTTTGTCCGCTCTCATTTGACTATCTTCGATTGGATCCTCCATCTTTGACAGGTTTGACCGCATCCGTCCCGTAGACTAGTTAATATGGCGTCTCACAAGTGCTAGTTTTTTGCGTGATGTAATATGCCCATAGTACTTCTGGTAGTGGTTCGAGCCATAGCCCTTTGGTGTCCTCAAGCCTCTTTTACAGAATATTCAAAATCATCTAGTTGGATGCTTCGGTTTGGCCATTGACGGCAGGGTAGTAGGTTATGGAGAGTATTCATTTGATGTGCCATTTATCAAAAAAATCAGTTCTTTTCCTTCCAATGCATTTGGGCCCGTTACTACAGCTGATTTGGGAATGCCAAAGTAGCATATTATATTTTTTCATATGAACGTGATAACTTCTTGCTCATATATTTGAGTGGATGCACCTGCTTTGACCCATTTAAAAAAATAGTCAGTTAAACCAAAAGAAAGTGTACTTTATCTCGTCCTGCCGAGAGGGGTCCGCCAATATACATCGCCCACTCACGTGAGCCATATCTGTCTACTCTTTGACTTCATCCAGATTTGTAACCTGCTTTCGCCGTTACTCGGTCTGCTCTCGTTTGACTATCTTAGGTTGGATCCTCCAGCTTTGATAGGTTTGACTCCATCCGCCCCGTAAACTAGTTAATATGGCGTCTTGCATGTGCTAGTTATTGGCGTGATATAATATGCCCATAGTACTTCTCGTACTGGTTCGAGCCATACCCCTTTGGTGTCCTCAAGCTTCTTTTTCAATATATTCAAAATCATCATGTTGGATGATTTGACTTGGCCATTGACGGAAGGGTAGTAGGGTATGGAGAGTATTTATTTGATGTTCCATTTCTCAAAAATCTCAGTTGTTTTCCTTCTAATGCATTGAGGCCCGTTATTACAGCTAATTTGGGAATGCGGATGTAGCATATTCTACTTTTTCATATGAACGTGATAACTTCTTGGTTATATATTTGAGTGTATTCACCTGCTTTGACCCATTTAAAAAAATAGTCAGTTAAACCAAAAGAAAGTGTACTTTATCTCGTCCTGCCAAGATGGGTCCGCCAATATCCATCGCCCACTCACGTGAGCCATATCTATTCACTCTTCAACTTCATCCAGAATTTTAACCTGCTTTTGTAATTACTCGGTCTGCTCTCGTTTGACTATCTTAGGTTGGATCCTCCAACTTTGACAGGTTTGACCGCATCCGTCCCGTAAACTAGTTAATATGGCGTCTCGCATGTGCTAGTTTTTGGCGTGATCTAATATGCCCGTAGTACTTCTGGTAGTGGTTCGGGCCTTAGCCCTTTGGTGTCCTTAAGCTTCTTTTTCAATATATTCAAAATCATCATGTTGGATGATTCGGCTTGGCCATTTATGGAAGGGTAGTAGGGTATGGAGAGTATTCATTTGATGTTCCATTTCTCAAAAAACTCGGTTGTTTTCCTTCCAATGCATTAAGTCCCATTATTACAGCTGATTTGGGAATGCCGAAGTAGCATATTCTATTTTTTCATATGAACGTGATAACTTCTTGCTCATATATTTGAGTGTATGCACCTGCTTTCACCCATTTAAGAAAATAGTCAGTTAAACCAAAAGAAAGTGCACTTTATCTCGTCTTTCCGAGAGGGGTCCGCCAATATCCATCACCCACAAACGTGAGCCATATCTATTCACTCTTCGACTTCATTCAGATCTTGTAACCTGCTTTCGTCGTTAGTCGGTCCGCTCTCGGTTGACTATCATAGGTTGGATCGTCAAACTTTGACGGGTTTGTCCGCATCCGTCCCGCAGACTAGTTAATATGGCGTCTCGCATGTGCTAGTTTTTGGCGTTATATAATATGCCCATAGTACTTCTGGTAGTGGTTCGGTCCATAGCCCTTTGGTTTCCTCAAGCTTCTTTTTCTGTATATTCAAAATCATCTTGTTGGATGATTCGGCTTGGCCATTGACGGCAGGGTAGTAAGGTATGGAGAGTATTCATTTGATATGCCATTTCTCAATAAACTCAGTTGTTTTCCTTCCAATGCATTGGGGCCCGTTATTACAGCTGATTTGGGAATGCCGAAGTAGCATATTAAATTTTTTCATATGAACGTGATAACTTCTTGCTCATATATTTGAGTGTATGCACCTGCTTTGACCAAATTAAAAAAATAGTCAGTTAAACCAAAAGAAAGTGCACTTTATCTCGTCTTACCGAGGGGTCCGCCAATATCCATCGGCCACTCACGTGAGCCATATCTGTTCGCTCTTCGACTTCTTCCAGATCTTGTAACCTGCTTTCATCGTTACTCGGTCCGCTCTCATTTGACTATCTTAGGTAGGATCCTCCAACTTTGACGGGTCAATAGCATTGAGGCACGTTATTACAGCTAAATTGGGAATGCCGATGTAGCATATTATATTTTTCCATATGAACGTGATAACTTCTTGCTCATATATTTTAGTGTATGCACCCGCTTTCACCCATTTCAAAAATAGCCATTAAAACCAAAAGAAAGTGTACTTTATCTCGTCTTGCCGAGAGGGGTCCGCCAATATCCATCGTCCACTCACGTGAGCCATATCTGTTCGCTATTCGATTTCATCCAGATCTTGCAACCTGCTGTCGTCATTACTCCGTCTGCGCTCGTTTTACTATCTTAGGTTGGATCCTTCAACTTTGACGGGTTTGACCGCATCCGTTTCGTAAACTAGTTAATAGGCGTCTTGCATGTGCTAGTTTTTGGCGTGATGTAATATGCCCATAGTCATTATGGTAGTGGTTCGGGCCATAGCCCTTTTTCCTCAAGCTTCTTTTTCAGTGTATTCAAAATCATCTTGTTGGATGATTCGGCTTGGCCAATGACGGCAGGGTAGTAATGTGCCATTTCTCAAAAAACTCAGTTGTTTTCCTTCCAATGCATTGCGGCCCGTTATTACAGCTGATTTGGGAATGCCGAAGTAGCATATTAAATTTTTTCATATGAACGTGATAACATCTTGCTCATATATTTGAGTGTATGCACTTGCTTTGACCCATTTAAAGAAATAGTCAGTTAAACCAAAAGAAAGTGTACTTTATCTCATCTTGCCAAGAGGGGTCCGCCAATATCCATCGCCCACTCACGTGAGCTATATATGTTCGCTCTTCGACAATATCCACATCTTGTACCCTGCTTTCGTCGCTACTTGGTCCGCTCTCCTTTGACTATCTTCGATTGGATCCTCCATCTTTGACAGGTTTGACCGCATCCGTCCCGTAGACTAGTTAATATGGCGTCTCACAAGTGCTAGTTTTTTGCGTGATGTAATATGCCCATAGTACTTCTGGTAGTGGTTCGAGCCATAGCTCATTGGTGTCCTCAAGCCTCTTTTACAGAATATTCAAAATCATCTAGTTGGATGATTCGGTTTGGCCATTGACGGCAGGGTAGTAGGTTATGGAGAGTATTCATTTGATGTGCCATTTATCAGAAAAATAAGTTCTTTTCCTTCCAATGCATTGGGGCCCGTTACTACAGCTGATTTGGGAATGCCGAAGTAGCATATTATATTTTTCATATGAACGTGATAACTTCTTGCTCATATATTTGAGTGGATGCACCTGCTTTGACCCATTTAAAAAAATAGTCAGTTAAACCAAAAGAAAGTGTACTTTATCTCGTCCTGCCGAGAGGGGTCCGCCAATATACATCGCCCACTCACGTGAGCCATATCTGTCTACTCTTTGACTTCATCCAGATTTGTAACCTGCTTTCGCCGTTACTCGGTCTGCTCTCGTTTGACTATCTTAGGTTGGATCCTCCAGCTTTGATAGGTTTGACTCCATCCGTCCCGTAAACTAGTTAATATGGCGTCTTGCATGTGCTAGTTATTGGCGTGATGTAATATGCCCATAGTACTTCTCGTAGTGGTTCGAGCCAAACCCCTTTGGTGTCCTCAAGCTTCTTTTTCAATATATTCAAAATCATCATGTTGGATGATTCGTCTTGGCCATTGACGGAAGGGTAGTAGGGTATGGAGAGTATTTATTTGATGTTCCATTTCTCAAAAACCTCAGTTGTTTTCCTTCTAATGCATTGAGGCCCGTTATTACAGCTAATTTGGGAATGCGGATGTAGCATATTCTATTTTTTCATATGAACGTGATAACTTCTTGCTTATATATTTGAGTGTATGCACCTGCTTTGACCCATTTAAAAAAATAGTCAGTTAAACCAAAAGAAAGTGTACTTTATCTCGTCCTGCCAAGATGGGTCCGCCAATATCCATCGCCCACTCACGTGAGCCATATCTATTCACTCTTCGATTTCATCCAGAATTTTAACCTGCTTTCGTAATTACTCGGTCTGCTCTCGTTTGACTATCTTAGGTTGGATCCTCCAACTTTGACAGGTTTGACCGCATCCGTCCCGTAAACTAGTTAATATGGCGTCTCGCATGTGCTAGTTTTTGGCTTGATATAATATGCCCGTAGTACTTCTGGTAGTGGTTCGGGCCTTAGCCCTTTGGTGTCCTCAAGCTTTTTTTTCAATATATTCAAAATCATCATGTTGGATGATTCGGCTTGGCCATTTATGGAAGGGTAGTAGGGTATGGAGAGTATTCATTTGATGTTCCATTTCTCAAAAAACTCGGTTGTTTTCCTTCCAATGCATTAAGTCCCATTATTACAGCTGATTTGGGAATGCCGAAGTAGCATATTCTATTTTTTCATATGAACGTGATAACTTCTTGCTCATATATTTGAGTGTATGCACCTGCTTTCAACCATTTAAGAAAATAGTCAGTTAAACCAAAAGAAAGTGCACTTTATCTCGTCTTTCCGAGAGAGGTCCGCCAATATCCATCGCCCACAAACGTGAGCCATATCTATTCACTCTTCGACTTCATCCAGATCTTGTAACCTGCTTTCTTCGTTATTCGGTCCGCTCTCGGTTGACTATCATAGGTTGGATCGTCCAACTTTGACGGGTTTGTCCGCATCCGTCCCACAGACTAGTTAATATGGCGTCTCGCATGTGCTAGTTTTGGGCGTTATATAATATGCCCATAGTACTTCTGGTAGTGGTTCGGTCCATAGCCCTTTGGTTTCCTCAAGCTTCTTTTTCTGTATATTCAAAATCATCTTGTTGGATGATTCGGCTTGGCCATTGACGGCAGGGTAGTAAGGTATGGAGAGTATTCATTTGATATGCCATTTCTCAATAAACTCAGTTGTTTTCCTTCCAATGCATTGGGGCCCGTTATTACAGCTGATTTGGGAATGCCGAAGTAGCATATTAAATTTTTTCATATGAACGTGATAACTTCTTGCTCATATATTTGAGTGTATGCACCTGCTTTGACCAAATTAAAAAAATAGTCAGTTAAACCAAAAGAAAGTGCACTTTATCTCGTCTTACCGAGGGGTCCGCCAATATCCATCGGCCACTCACGTGAGCCATATCTGTTCGCTCTTCGACTTCTTCCAGATCTTGTAACCTGCTTTCGTCGTTACTCAGTCCGCTCTCATCTGACTATCTTAGGTTGGATCCTCCAACTTTGACGGGTCAATAGCATTGAGGCACGTTATTACAGCTAAATTGGGAATGCCGATGTAGCATATTATATTTTTCCATATGAACGTGATAACTTCTTGCTCATATATTTTAGTGTATGCACCCGCTTTCACCCATTTCAAAAATAGCCATTAAAACCAAAAGAAAGTGTACTTTATCTCGTCTTGCCGAGAGGGGTCCGCCAATATCCATCGTCCACTCACGTGAGCCATATCTGTTCGCTATTCGATTTCATCCAGATCTTGCAACCTGCTGTCGTCATTACTCCGTCTGCGCTCGTTTTACTATCTTAGGTTGGATCCTTCAACTTTGACGGGTTTGACCGCATCCGTTTCGTAAACTAGTTAATAGGCGTCTTGCATGTGCTAGTTTTTGGCGTGATGTAATATGCCCATAGTCATTATGGTAGTGGTTCGGGCCATAGCCCTTTTTCCTCAAGCTTCTTTTTCAGTGTATTCAAAATCATCTTGTTGGATGATTCGGCTTGGCCAATGACGGCAGGGTAGTAATGTGCCATTTCTCAAAAAACTCAGTTGTTTTCCTTCCAATGCATTGCGGCCCGTTATTACAGCTGATTTGGGAATGCTGAAGTAGCATATTAAATTTTTTCATATGAACGTGATAACATCTTGCTCATATATTTGAGTGTATGCACTTGCTTTGACCCATTTAAAGAAATAGTCAGTTAAACCAAAAGAAAGTGTACTTTATCTCATCTTGCCAAGAGGGGTCCGCCAATATCCATCGCCCACTCACGTGAGCTATATATGTTCGCTCTTCAACAATATCCACATCTTGTACCCTGCTTTCGTCGCTACTTGGTCCGCTCTCCTTTGACTATCTTCGATTGGATCCTCCATCTTTGACAGGTTTGACCGCATCCGTCCCGTAGACTAGTTAATATGGCGTCTCACAAGTGCAAGTTTTTTGCGTGATGTAATATGCCCATAGTACTTCTGGTAGTGGTTCGAGCCATAGCTCTTTGGTGTCCTCAAGCCTCTTTTACAGAATATTCAAAATCATCTAGTTGGATGATTCGGTTTGGCCATTGACGGCAGGGTAGTAGGTTATGGAGAGTATTCATTTGATGTGCCATTTATCAGAAAAATAAGTTCTTTTCCTTCCAATGCATTGGGGCCCGTTACTACAGCTGATTTGGGAATGCCGAAGTAGCATATTATATTTTTCATATGAACGTGATAACTTCTTGCTCATATATTTGAGTGGATGCACCTGCTTTGACCCATTTAAAAAAATAGTCAGTTAAACCAAAAGAAAGTGTACTTTATCTCGTTCTGCCGAGAGGGGTCCGCCAATATACATCGCCCACTCACGTGAGCCATATCTGTCTACTCTTTGACTTCATCCAGATTTGTAACCTGCTTTCGCCGTTACTCGGTCTGCTCTCGTTTGACTATCTTCGATTGGATCCTCCATCTTTGACAGGTTTGACCGCATCCGTCCCGTAGACTAGTTAATATGGCGTCTCACAAGTGCTAGTTTTTTGCGTGATGTAATATGCCCATAGTAATTCTGGTAGTGGTTCGAGCCATAGCCCTTTGGTGTCCTCAAGCCTCTTTTACAGAATATTCAAAATCATCTAGTTGGATGATTCGGTTTGGCCATTGACGGCAGGGTAGTAGGTTATGGAGAGTATTCATTTGATGTGCCATTTATCAAAAAAATCAGTTCTTTTCCTTCCAATGCATTGGGGCCCGTTACTACAGCTGATTTGGGAATGCCGAAGTAGCATATTATATTTTTTCATATGAACGTGATAACTTCTTGCTCATATATTTGAGTGGATGCAACTGCTTTGACCCATTTAAAAAAATAGTCAGTTAAACCAAAAGAAAGTGTACTTTATCTCGTCCTGCCGAGAGGGGTCCGCCAATATACATCGCCCACTCACGTGAGCCATATCTGTCTACTCTTTGACTTCATCCAGATTTGTAACCTGCTTTCGCCGTTACTCGGTCTGCTCTCGTTTGACTATCTTAGGTTGGATCCTCCAGCTTTGATAGGTTTGACTCCATCCGTCCCGTAAACTAGTTAATATGGCGTCTTGCATGTGCTAGTTATTGGCGTGATGTAATATGCCCATAGTACTTCTCGTAGTGGTTCGAGCCATGCCCCTTTGGTGTCCTCAAGCTTCTTTTTCAATATATTCAAAATCATCATGTTGGATGGTTCGTCTTGGCCATTGACGGAAGGGTAGTAGGGTATGGAGAGTATTTATTTGATGTTCCATTTCTCAAAAACCTCAGTTGTTTTCCTTCTAATGCATTGAGGCCCATTATTACAGCTAATTTGGGAATGCGGATGTAGCATATTCTATTTTTTCATATGAACGTGATAACTTCTTGCTTATATATTTGAGTGTATGCACCTGCTTTGACCCATTTAAAAAAATAGTCAGTTAAACCAAAAGAGAGTGTACTTTATCTCGTCCTGCCAAGATGGTCCGCCAATATCCATCGCCCACTCACGTGAGCCATATCTATTCACTCTTCGACTTCATCCAGAATTTTAACCTGCTTTCGTAATTACTCGGTCTGCTCTCGTTTGACTATCTTAGGTTGGATCCTCCAACTTTGACAGGTTTGACCGCATCCGTCCCGTAAACTAGTTAATATGGCGTCTCGCATGTGCTAGTTTTTGGCGTGATATAATATGCCCGTAGTACTTCTGGTAGTGGTTCGGGCCTTAGCCCTTTGGTGTCCTCAAGCTTCTTTTTCAATATATTCAAAATCATCATGTTGGATGATTCGGCTTGGCCATTTATGGAAGGGTAGTAGGGTATGGAGAGTATTCATTTGATGTTCCATTTCTCAAAAAACTCGGTTGTTTTCCTTCCAATGCATTAAGTCCCATTATTACAGCTGATTTGGGAATGCCGAAGTAGCATATTCTATTTTTTCATATGAACGTGATAACTTCCTTCTCATATATTTGAGTGTATGCACCTGCTTTAACCCATTTAAGAAAATAGTCAGTTAAACCAAAAGAAAGTGCACTTTATCTCGTCTTTCCGAGAGGGGTCCGCCAATATCCATCGCCCACAAACGTGAGCCATATCTATTCACTCTTCGACTTCATCCAGATCTTGTAACCTGCATTCGTCGTTAGTCGGTCCGCTCTCGGTTGACTATCATAGGTTGAATCGTCCAACTTTGACGGGTTTGACTGCATCCGTCCCGCAGACTAGTTAATATGGTGTCTCGCATGTGCTAGTTTTTGGCGTTATATAATATGCCCATAGTACTTCTGGTAGTGGTTCGGTCCATAGCCCTTTGGTTTCCTCAAGCTTCTTTTTCTGTATATTCAAAATCATCTTGTTGGATGATTCGGCTTGGCCATTGACGGCCGGGTAGTAAGGTATGGAGAGTATTCATTTGATATGCCATTTCTCAATAAACTCAGTTGTTTCCTTCCAATGCATTGGGGCCCGTTATTACAGCTGATTTGGGAATGCCGAAGTAGCATATTAAATTTTTTCATATGAACATGATAACTTCTTGCTCATATATTTGAGTGTATGCACCTTCTTTGACCCAATTACAGAAATAGTCAGTTAAACCAAAAGAAAATGTACTTTATCTCGTCCTGCCAAGAGGGGTCTGCCAATATCCATCGGCCACTCAGGTGAGCCATATATGTTCAATCTTCGACTTCATCCAGATTTGTAACCTGCTTTCGTCGTTACTCGGTTTACTCTCGTTTGACTATCTTAGGTTGGATTCTCCAACATTGATGGGTTTGACTGCATCCGTCCTGTAAACTAGTTAATATGGCGTCTCGCATGTGCTAGTTTTTGGCGTGATGTAATATGCCCATAGTACTTCTGGTAGTGATTTGGGCCATAGCCCTTTGGTGTCCTCAAGCTTCTTTTTCGATATATTTAAAATCATCATGTTGGATTATTCGGCTTGGCCATTGACGGAGGAGTAGTAGGGTATGGAGAGTATTCATTTGATGTTCCATTTCTCAAAAAACTCAGTTGTTTTCCTTCCAATGCATTGAGGACCGTTATTACAGCTGATTTGGGAATGCCGAAGTAACATATTATATTTTTTCATATGAACGTGATAAATTCTTGCTCATATATTTATGTGTATGCACATGCTTTCACCCATTTAAAAAAATTGTCAGCTAAACCAAAAGAAAGTGTACTTTATCTCGTCTTGCCGAGAGGGGTCCTCCAATATCCGTCGCCCACTCACGTGAGCCATATCTGTTCGCCCTTCAACTTCATCCAGTTCTTGTAACCTGCTGTCGTCGTTACTCGGTCTGCTCTCATTTGACTATCTTAGGTTGGATCCTCAAACTTTTACGGGTTTGACCGCATCCGTCCCGTAGACTAGTTAATATGGCGTCTTGCATGTGCTAGTTTTTGGCGTAATGCAATATGCCAATAGAACTAGTGGTAGTGGTTCGTGCCATCTCCCTTTGGAGTCCTGAAGCTTCTTTTTCAGTATATGCAAAATCATTTTGTTGGATGATTAGGCTCGGCCATTGACGATAGGGTAGTAGGGTATGGAGAGTATCCATTAAATGTGCCATTTCCCAAAAAACTCAGTTGTTTTCCTTCCAATGCGTTGGGGCCCGTTATTGCAGCTGATATTGGAATGCCGAAGTAGCATATTATATTTTTTCATATGAACGTGATAACGTCTTGCTAATATATTTGAGTGTATGCACCTGCTTTGACCTATTTAAAGAAATAGTTCGTTAAACCAAAAGAAAGTGTACTTTATCTCGTCCTGCCAAGAGGGGTCCGCCAATATCCATCGCCCACTCACTTGAGCCATATATGTTCGCTCTTCGACATTATCCAGATCTTGTAACCTGCTTTCGTCGTTACTCGGTCCACTCTCGTTTGACTATCTTAGATTGGATCCTCCAACTTTGACGGGTTTGACCGCATCCGTCCCCTAGACTAGTTATTATGGCGTCTCGCAAGTGCTAGTTTTTTGCATGATGTAATATGCCCATTGTACTTCTGGTAGTGGTTCGAGCCATAGCCTTTTGGTGTCCTCAAGCTTCTTTTACAGTATATTCAAAATCATCTTGTTGGATGATTCGGCATAGCCATTGACGGCAGGGTAGTAGGGTATGGAGAGTATTCATTTGATGTGCCATTTATCAAAAAACTCAGTTGTTTTCCTTCCCATGCATTGGGGCCCGTTATTACAGCTGAATTGGGAATGCCGAAGCAGCATATTATATTTCTTCATATGAACGTGATAACTTCTTGCTCATATATTTGAGTGGATGCACCTGCTTTGACCCATTTAAAAAAATAGTTAGTTAAACCAAAAGAAAGTGTACTTTATCTCATTCTGCCGAGAGGGGTCCGCCAATATCCATCGCCCACTCACGTAAGTCATATCTGTTCACTCTTTGACTTCATCCAGATTTGTGACCTTCTTTCGTCGTTACTCGGTCTGCTCTCGTTTGACTATCTTAGGTTGGATCCTCTAACTTTTACAGGTTTGACTCCATCCGTCCCGTAAACTAGTTAATATGGCGTCTCACATGTGCTACTTTTTGGCTTGATGTATTATGCCCATAGTACATCTGGTAGTGGTTCGAGCCATAGCCCTTTGGTGTCCTAATGCTTCTTTTTCAATATATTCAAAATCATCATGTTGGATGATTCGTCTTGGCCATTGACGGAAGGGTAGAAGGGTATGGAGAGTATACATTTGATGATCCATTTCTCAAAAACCTCAGATACATTTGAGGCCCGTTATTACAGCTGATTTGGGAATGCGGATATAGCATATTCTATTTTTTCATATGAACGTGATAACTTCTTGCTTATAAATTTGAGTTTATACACCTGCTTTGACCCATTTAAAAAAATAGTTACTTAAACCAAAAGAAAGTGTACTTTATCTCGTCCTTCCAAGAGGGGTCCGCCAATATCCATAGCCCACTTACGTGAGCCATATCTATTCACCCTTCGACTTCATCCAGATTTTTAACCTGCTTTCGTCGTTACTCGGTCTACTCTCGTTTGACTATCTTAGGTTGGATCCTCCAACTTTGACACGTTTGACCGCATCCGTCCCGTAAACTAGTTAATATGGCGTCTCGCATGTGCTAGTTTTTGGCGTGATGTAATATGCCCATAGTACTTCTAGTAGTGGTTCGGGCCAGCCCTTTCGTGTCCTCAAGCTTCTTTTTCAATATATTAAAAATCATCATGTTGGATGATTCGGCTTGGCCATTGATGGAAGGGAAGTAGGGTATGGAGAGTTTCCATTTGATGTTCCATTTCTCAAAAAACTCGGTTGTTTTCCTTCCAATGCATTGAATCCCGTTATTACAGCTAAATTGGGAATGCCAATGTAGCATATTATATTTTTTCATATGAACGTGATAATTTCTTGCTCATATATTTGAGTGTATGCACCTGCTTTGACTCATTTAAAAAAATAGTCGGTTAAACCAAAAGAAAGTGCACTTAATCTTATCTTTCCGAGAGGGGTCCACCAGTATCCATCGCCCACTAACGTGAGCCATATCTATTCACTCTTGGACTTCGTCCAGATGTTATAACCTGCTTTCGTCGTTAGTCGGTCCGCTTTCGTATGACTATCTTAGGTTGGATCCTCCAACTTTGACGGGTTTGACCGCATCCGTCCCACAGACTAGTTAATATGGCGTCTCGCATGTGCTAGTTTTTGGCATTATGTAATATGCCCATTGTACTTCTGGTAGTGATTCAGTCCATAGCCCTTTGGTTTCCTCAAGCTTCTTTTTCAGTATATTCAAAATCATCTTGTTGGATGATTCGGCTTGGCCATTGACCGCAGGGTACTAAGGTATTGAGAGTATTCATTTGATGTGCCATTTCTCAAAACACTTAGTTGTTTTCCTTGCAATGCATTGGGGCTCGTTATTTCAGCTGATTTGGGAATTCTGAAGTAGCATATTATATATTTTCATATGAACGTGATAACTTCTTGCTCATGTATTTGAGTGTATGCACCTGCTTTCATCCATTTAATAAAATAGTCAGTTAAACCAAAAGAAAGTGTACTTTATCTCGTCTTGCCGAGAGGGGTCCGCCAATATCCATCGCCCACTCACGTGAGCCATATCTGTTCGCTCTTCAACTTCATCCAGTTCTTGTATCCTGCTATCGTCGTTACTCGGTCTGCTCTCGTTTGACTATCGTAGGTTGGATCCTCCAACTTTGACGGGTTTGACCGCATCCGTCCCGTAGACTAGTTAATATGGCGTCTCGCATGTGCTAGTTTTTGGCGTAATGTAATATGCCCATAGAACTTATGGTAGAGGTTCGTGCCATCTCCCTTTGGTGTCCTCAAGCTTCTTTTTCAGTATATTCAAAATAATCTTGTTGGATGATTAGTCTCGCCCATTGACGGTAGGGTAGTAGGGTATGGAGAGTATTCATTAAATGTGCCATTTCTCAAAAAACTCAGTTGTCTTCCTTCCAATGCATTGGGGCCCGTTATTACAGCTGATTTGGGAATGCCAAAGTAGCATATTATATTTTTTCATATGAAGGTGATAACTTCTTTATCATATATTTGAGTGTATGCACCTGCTTTCACCAATTAAAAAAAATAGTCAGTGAAACAAAAATAAAGTGTACTTTATCTCGTCCTGCCGAGAGGGGTCCGCCAATATCCATCACCCACTCACGTGAGCCATATCTGTCCGCTCTTCGACTTCATGCAGGTCTTGTAACCTCCTTTCGTCGTTACATGGTCCGCTCTCGTTTGACGATCTTAGGTTGGATCCTCTAACTTTGATGGGTTTGACCGCATCCGTGCCGTAGACTAGTTAATAAGGCGTCTTGCATGTGCTAGTTTGTGGCGTGATGTAATATGCCCACAGTAGTTCTGGTAGTTGTTCAGGCCATAGCTCTTTGGTGTCCTCAAGCTTCTTATTCAAAATATTCAAAATCATCTTGTTGGATGATTCGGCTTGGCCATTGACGACAGTGTAGTAGGGTATGGAGAGTATTCATTTGATGTTCCATTTCTCAAAAAACTCTGTTGTTTTCCTTCCAATGCATTGAGGCCTGTTATTGCAGCTGATTTGGGAATGCCGAAGTAGCATATTATATTTTTTCATATGAACGCGATAACTTCTTGCTCATATATTTGAGTGTATGCACGTGCTTTCACCCATTTAAAAAAATAGTTAGTTAAACTAAGAGAAAGTGTACTTTATATCGTCATGCCGAGAGGGGTCCGCCAATATCTATCGCCCACTCATGTGACCCATATCTGTTCGCTCTTCGACTTCATCCTGATCTTGTACCCTGCTTTCGTCGTTACTTGGTCCGCTCTTGTTTGACGATCATAGGTTGGGTCCTCCAACTTTTGCGAGTTTGACCGCATCCGTCCCATAGACTAGATAATATGGCGTCTCGCATGTGCTAGTTTTTTGGCGTGATGTAATATGCCTATTGACTTTATGGCAGTGGTACGGGCCATAGTCCTTTGGTGTCCTCAAGCTTCTTTTTCAGTATATTCCAATGCATTGGGGCCCGATATTACAGCTGATTTGGGAATGTCGAACTAGCATATTATAGTTTTTCATATGAACGTGATAACTTCTTGCTCAGATATTTGAGTGTATGCACCTGCTTTGACCCATTTAAAAAAATAGTCAGTTAAACCAAAAGAAAGTGTACTTTATCTCGTCCTGCCAAGAGGGGTCAGCCAATAGCCATCGCCTACTAATGTGAGCCATATCTTTTCACTCTTCGACTTCATCCTGATTGTAACCTGCTTTCGTCGTTACTTAGTCTGCTCTCGTTTGACTATATTAGGTTGGATCCTCTAACTTTTACAGGTTTGACTGCACCCTTCCCATAAACTAGTTAATGTGGCGTCTCGCATGTGCTAGTTTTTGGCGTGATGTAATATGCCTATAGTAATTCTGGTAGTGGTTCGGGCCAGAGCCCTTTGGTATCCTCAAGCTTCTTATTTAATATATTCAAAATCATCATGTTGGATGATTCGGCTTGCCCATTAACGGAAGGGTAGTAGGGTATGGAGAGTATTCATTTGATGTTCCATTTCTCAAAAAACTCAGTTGTTTTCCTTCAATACATTGAGGCCCGTTATTACAGCTGATTTGGCAATGGCAAAGTAGCATATTATATTTTTTGCATCTGAACGTGATAACTTCATGCTCATATATTTGAGTGTATGCACCTTCTTTGACCAATTTAATAAAATAGTCAGTTAAACCAAAAGAAAGTGTACTTTATCTCGTCCTGCCAAGAGGGGTCCGCCAATATCCATCGCCCACTCACGTGAGCATATCTGTTCTCTCTTAGACTTCATCCAAATTTGTCAACTGCTTTCGTTGTTACTCGGTCTGCTCTCGTTTGACTATCTAAGGTAGGATCCTCCAACTTTGACAGGTTTGAGTACATCCGTCCCGTAAACTAGTTAATATGGCGTCTCGCATGTGCTAGTTTTTGGTGTGATGTAATATGCCCATTGTTCTTCTGGTAGTGGTTCGGGCCATAGCCCTTTGGTGTCCTCAAGCTTCTATTACAATTTATTCAAAAGCATCATGTTGGATGATTCGGCTTGGCCATTATCGAAAGGGTAGTAGGGTATGCAAAGTATTCATTTGATGTTCCATTTCTCAAAAAACTCAGTTCTTTTCATTCCAATGCATTGAGGCCCGTTATTACAGCTGATTTGGGAATGCCGAAGTAGCATATTATAATTTTTCATATTAACGTGATAACTTCTTGCTCATATATTTGAGTGTATGCACCTGCTTTAACCGATTTAAAAAAAGTCAGTTAAACCAAAAGAATGTGTACTTTATCTCGTCTTGCCGAGAGGGGTCCGCCAATATCCATCGCCCACTCACGTGAGCCATATCTGTTCGCTCTTCAACTTCATCCAGTTCTTGTATCCTGCTATCGTCGTTACTCGGTCTGCTCTCGTTTGACTATCTTAGGTTGGATCCTCCAACTTTGACGGGTTTGACCGCATCCGTCCCGTAGACTAGTTAATATGGCGTCTCGCATGTGCTAGTTTTTGGCGTAATGTAATATGCCCATAGAACTTATGGTAGAGGTTCGTGCCATCTCCCTTTGGTGTCCTCAAGCTTCTTTTTCAGTATATTCAAAATAATCTTGTTGGATGATTAGTCTCGCCCATTGACGGTAGGGTAGTAGGGTATGGAGAGTATTCATTAAATGTGCCATTTCTCAAAAAACTCAGTTGTCTTCCTTCCAATGCATTTGGGCCCGTTATTACAGCTGATTTGGGAATGCCAAAGTAGCATATTATATTTTTTCATATGAACGTGATAACTTCTTGCTCATATATTTGTGTGTATGCACCTGCTTTCACCCATTTTAAAAAATAGTCAGTTAAACTAAAAGAAAGTGTACTTTATCTCGTCTTGCTGAGAGGGGTCCGCCAACATCCATCGCCCACTCACGTGAGCCATATCTGTTCGCTCTTCGACTTCATCCATGTCTTGTAACCTGCTGTCGTCGTTACTTGGTCTGCTCTCGTTTGACTATCTTAGGTTGGATCTTCCAACTTTGACGAGTTTAACCGCATCCGTCCCGTAGACTAGTTAATATTGCGTCTCGCATGTGCTAATTTTTGGCGTAATGTAATATGCCCATAGAACTTATGCTAGTTGTTCGGGCCATATCCCTTTGGTGTCCTCAACCTTCTTTTTCAGTATATTAGAAATCATCTTTCTGGATGATTAGGCTCGGCCATTGATGGTAGGGTAATAGGTTATGGAGAGTATTCATTTGATGTTCTATGTCTCAAAAAACTCAGTTGTTTTCCTTCCAATGCATTGAGGCCCGTTATTACAGCTTATTTGGGAATGCCGAAAAAGCATATTATATTTTTTCATATGAACGTGATAACTTCTTGCTCATATATTTGTGTGTATGCACCTGCTTTCACCCATTTAAAAAAATAGTCAGTTAAACCAAAAGAAAGTGTACTTTATCTCGTCTTGCTGAGAGGGGTCTGCCAACATCCATCGCCCACTCACGTATGCCATATCTGTTCGCTCTTCAACTTCATCCAGTTCTTGTAACCTGCTGTCATCGTTACTCAGTCTGCTCTCGTTTGACTATCTTAGGTTGGATCTTCCAACTTTGACGGGTTTAACCGCATGCGTCCCGTAAACTAGTTAATATGTCGTCTCGCATGTGCTAGTTTTTGGCGTGATGTAATATGCTCGTAGTCATTCATGGTAGTGGTTTGGGCCATAGCCCTTTGGTGTCCTCAAGCTTATTTTTCAGTATATTAGAAATCATCATGTTGGATGATTCGGCTCGGCCATTGACGGTAGGGTAGTAGGGTATGGAGAGTATTCACTAAATGTGCCATTTCTCAAAAAACTCAGTTGTTTTCCTTCCAATGCATTGGGGCCCATTATTACAACTGATTTGGCAATGCCGAAGTAACATTTTCATATGAACGTGATAACTTCTTGCTCATATATTTGAGTGTATGCAACTGCTTTCACCCATTTAAAAAAATAGTCAGTTAAACCAAAAGAAAGTGTACTTTATCTCGTCCTGCCGAGAGGGGTACGCCAATATCCATCGCCCACTCACATGAGCCATATATGTTTGCTCTACGACATTATCCAGATGTTCTAACCTGCTTTGGTCGTTACTCGGTCCGCTCTCGTTTGACTATCTTAGGTTGGATCCTCAAACTTTGACGGGTTTGACCGCATCCGTTGCGTAGACTAGTTAATATAGCGTCTCGCAAGTGCTCGTTTTTTGCGTGATGTAATATGCCCATAGTACTTCTGGTAGTGGTTCAAGCCATAGCCCTTTGGTGTCCTCAAGCTTCTTTTTCAGTATATTCAAAATCATCTTGTTGGATGAGACGGCTTTGCCATTGACGGCAGGGTAGCAGGGTATGGAGAGTATTCATTTGATGTGCCATTTATCAAAAAACTCAGTTGTTTTCCTTCTAATGCATTGGGGCCCGTTATTACAGCTGATATGGGAATGCCAAAGTAGCAAATTATATTTTTCCATATGAACGTGATAACTTCTTGCTCATATATTTGAGTGTATGAACGTGCTTTCACCCATTTAAAAAAAGAGTCAGTTAAACAAAAAGAAAGTGTACTTTATCTCGTCCTGCCGTGTGGGGTCCACCAATATCCATCGCGCACAGACGTGAGCCATATCTGTTCGCTCTTCGACTTCATCCAGATCTTGTAACCTGCTTTCGTCGCTACTTGGTCCGCTTTCGTTTGACTATCTTAGGTTGGATCCTCCAACTTTGACGGGTTTGACGGCATCCGTCCCGTAGACTAGTTAATATGGCGTCTCGCATGTGGTAATTTTTGGCGTGATGTAATATGCCCATTGTACTTCTGGTAGTGGTTCGAGCCATAGCCCTTTGGTGTCCTCAAGCATCTTTTTCAGTATATTCAAAATCATCTTGTTGGATGATTCGTCTTGGCCATTGACGTTAGGGTAGTAGGGTATGGAGATTATTCATTTGATGTGCCATTTTTCAAAACACTCAGTTGTTTTCCTTCCAATGCATTGGGGCCCATTATTACAGCTGAATTGGGAATTCTGAAGTAGCGTATTATATTTTTTCATATGAACGTGATAACTTCTTGCTCATATATTTTAGTGTATGCACCTGCATTCACCCATTTTAAAAAATAGTTAGTTAAACCAAAAGAAAGTGTACAGTATCTCGTTCTGCCGAGAGGGGTCCGCCAATATCCATCGCCCACTCACGTAAGCCATATCTGTCCGCTTTTTGACATTATCCAGATCTTGTATCCTGCTTTCATCTTTACTCGGTCCGCTCTCGTTTGACGATCTTAGGTTGGATCCTTCAACTTTGACGGGCTTGACCGCATCCGTCCCGTAGACTAGTTAAAATGGCGTCCTGCATGTGCTAGTGATTGGCATGATGTAATATGCCCATAGTACTTCAGGTAGTGGTTCGGGCCATAGCTCTTCGGTGTCCTCAAGCTTCTTTTTCAAATTATTCAAAATCATCATGTTGGATGATTCGGCTTGGCCATTGATGGAAGGAAAGTAGGGTATAGAGAGTTTTCATTTGATGTTCCATTTCTCAAAATTCTCGGTTGTTTTCCTTCCAATGCATTGAGGCCCGTTATTACAGCTAATTTGGGAATGCCGACATAGCATATTATATTTTTTCATATGAACGTGATAACTTCTTGCTCATATATTTGAGTGTATGCACCTGCTTTGACCCATTTAAAAAAATAGTCAGTTAAACCAAAAGAAAGTGCACTTAATCTTATCTTTCTGAGAGGGGTCCACCAGTATCCATCGCCCACTAACGTGAGCCATATCTATTCACTCTTGGACTTCGTCCAGATTTTATAACCTGCTTTCGTTGTTAGTCGGTCCGCTCTCGGCTGACTATCTTAGGTTGGATCCTCCAACTTTGACGGGTTTGACCGCATCCGTCCCACGGACTAGTTAATATGGCGTCTCGCATGTGCTAGTTTTTGGTGTTATGTAATATGCCCATTGTACTTCTGGTAGTGGTTCGGTCCATAGCCCTTTGGTTACCTCAAGCTTCTTTTTCAGTATATTCAAAATTATCTTGTTGGATGATTCGGCTTGGCCATTGACGGCAGGGTGCTAAGGTATAGAGAGTATTCATTTGATGTGCCATTTCTCAATAAACTCAGTCGTTTTCCTTCCAATGAATTGGGGCCCGTTATTACAGCTGATTTGGGAATGCCGAAGTAGCATATTAAATTTTTTCATATGAACGTGATAACTTCTTGCTCATATATTTGAGTGTATGCACCTGCTTTGACCCATTTAAAAAAATAGCCAGTTAAACAAAAAGAAAGTGTACATTATCTCGTCCTGCCAAGAGGGATCTGCCAATATCCATCGCCCACTCACGTGAGCCAAAAATGTTCAATCTTCGACTTCATCCAGATTTGTAACCTGCTTTCGTCGTTGCTCGGTCTACTCTTGCTTGACTATCTTAGGTAGGATCCTCCAACTTTGATAGGTTTGACCGCATCCGTCCCGTAAACTAGTTAATATGTCGTCTCGCATGTGCTAGTTTTTGGCGTGATGTAATATGCTCGTAGTCATTCATGGTAGTGGTTTGGGCCATAGCCCTTTGGTGTCCTCAAGCTTCTTTTTCAGTATATTAGAAATCATCATGTTGGATGATTCGGCTCGGCCATTGACGGTAGGGTAGTAGGGTATGGAGAGTATTCACTAAATGTGCCATTTCTCAAAAAACTCAGTTGTTTTCCTTCCAATGCATTGGGGCCCATTATTACAACTGATTTGGCAATGCCGAAGTAACATTTTCATATGAACGTGATAACTTCTTGCTCATATATTTGAGTGTATGCAACTGCTTTCACCCATTTAAAAAAATAGTCAGTTAAACCAAAAGAAAGTGTACTTTATCTCGTCCTGCCGAGAGGGGTCCGCCAATATCCATCGCCCACTCACATGAGCCATATATGTTTGCTCTACGACATTATCCAGATGTTCTAACCTGCTTTGGTCGTTACTCGGTCCGCTCTCGTTTGACTATCTTAGGTTGGATCCTCAAACTTTGACGGGTTTGACCGCATCCGTTGCGTAGACTAGTTAATATGGCGTCTCGCAAGTGCTCGTTTTTTGCGTGATGTAATATGCCCATAGTACTTCTGGTAGTGGTTCAATCCATAGCCCTTTGGTGTCCTCAAGCTTCTTTTTCAGTATATTCAAAATCATCTTGTTGGATGAGACGGCTTTGCCATTGACGGCAGGGTAGCAGGGTATGGAGAGTATTCATTTTATGTGCCATTTATCAAAAAACTCAGTTGTTTTCCTTCTAATGCATTGGGGCCCGTTATTACAGCTGATTTGGGAATGCCAAAGTAGCAAATTATATTTTTCCATATGAACGTGATAACTTCTTGCTCATATATTTGAGTGTATGAACGTGCTTTCACCCATTTGAAAAAAGAGTCAGTTAAACAAAAAGAAAGTGTACTTTATCTCGTCCTGCCGTGTGGGGTCCACCAATATCCATCGCGCACAGACGTGAGCCATATCTGTTCGCTCTTCGACTTCATCCAGATCTTGTAACCTGCTTTCGTCGCTACTTGGTCCGCTTTCGTTTGACTATCTTAGGTTGGATCCTCCAACTTTGACGAGTTTGACCGCATCCGTCCCGTAGACTAGTTAATATGGCGTCTCGCATGTGGTAATTTTTGGCGTGATGTAATATGCCCATTGCACTTCTGGTAGTGGTTCGAGCCATAGCCCTTTGGTGTCCTCAAGCTTCTTATTCAGTATATTCAAAATCAACTTGTTGGATGATTCGTCTTGGCCATTGACGTCAGGGTAGTAGGGTATGGAGATTATTCCTTTGATGTGCCATTTTTCAAAACACTCAGTTGTTTTCCTTCGAATGCATTGGGGCCCATTATTACAGCTGAATTGGGAATTCTGAAGTAGCGTATTATATTTTTTCATATGAACGTGATAACTTCTTGCTCATATATTTTAGTGTATGCACCTGCATTCACCCATTTTAAAAAATAGTTAGTTAAACCAAAAGAAAGTGTACAGTATCTCGTTCTGCCGAGAGGGGTCCGCCAATATCCATCGCCCACTCACGTAAGCCATATCTGTCCGCTTTTTGACATTATCCAGATCTTGTATCCTGCTTTCATCTTTACTCGGTCCGCTCTCGTTTGACGATCTTAGGTTGGATCCTTCAACTTTGACGGGCTTGACCGCATCCGTCCCGTAGACTAGTTAAAATGGCGTCCTGCATGTGCTAGTGTTTGGCATGATGTAATATGCCCATAGTACTTCAGGTAGTGGTTCGGGCCATAGCTCTTTGATGTCCTCAAGCTTCTTTTTCAAATTATTCAAAATCATCATGTTGGATGATTCGGCTTGGCCATTGATGGAAGGGAAGTAGGGTATAGAGAGTTTTCATTTGATGTTCCATTTCTCAAAATACTCGGTTGTTTTCCTTCCAATGCATTGAGGCCCGTTATTACAGCTAATTTGGGAATGCCGACATAGCATATTATATTTTTTCATATGAACGTGATAACTTCTTGCTCATATATTTGAGTGTATGCACCTGCTTTGACCCATTTAAAAAAATAGTCAGTTAAACCAAAAGAAAGTGCACTTAATCTTATCTTTCCGAGAGGGGTCCACCAGTATCCATTGCCCACTAACGTGAGCCATATCTATTCACTCTTGGACTTCGTCCAGATCTTATAACCTTCTTTCGTTGTTAGTCGGTCCGCTCTCGGCTGACTATCTTAGGTTGGATCCTCCAACTTTGACGGGTTTGACCGCATCCGTCCCACAGACTAGTTAATATGGCGTCTCGCATGTGCTAGTTTTTGGCGTTATGTAATATGCCCATTGTACTTCTGGTAGTGGTTCGGTCCATAGCCCTTTGGTTACCTCAAGCTTCTTTTTCAGTATATTCAAAATTATCTTGTTGGATGATTCGGCTTGGCCATTGACCGCAGGGTACTAAGGTATAGAGAGTATTCATTTGATGTGCCATTTCTCAATAAACTCAGTCGTTTTCCTTCCAATGAATTGCGGCCCGTTATTACAGCTGATTTTGGCGTGATGTAATATGCTCGTAGTCATTCATGGTAGTGGTTTGGGCCATAGCCCTTTGGTGTCCTCAAGCTTCTTTTTCAATATACTAAAAATCATCATGTTGGATGATTCGGCTTGGCCATTGACGGAAGAGTAGTAGGGTATGGAGAGTATTCATTTGATGTTCCGTTTCTCAAAAAACTCAGTTGTTTTCCTTCCAGTGCATTGAGGCCCGTTAAAATAGCTTATTTAGGAATACCGAAGTAACATATTATATTTTTTCATAAGAACGTGCTAACTTCTTGCTCATATATTTGTGTGTATGCACCTGCTTTCACCAAATTAAAAAAATAGTCAGTTAAACCAATAGAAAGTGTACTTTATCTCGTCTTGCCGAGAGGGGTCCACCAATATCCATCGCCCACTCACGTGAGCCATATCTGTTCGCTCTTCAACTTTATCCAATTCTTGTATCCTGCTATCGTCGTTACTCGGTCTGCTCTCGTTTGACTATCTTAGGTTGGATCCTCCAACTTTGACGGGTTTCACCGCATCCGTCCCGTAGACTAGTTAATATGGCGTCTCGCATGTGCTAGTTTTTGGCGTAATGTAATATGCCCATAGAACTTATGGTAGTGGTTCGTGCCATCTCCCTTTGCTGTCCTCAAGCTTCTTTTTTAGTATATTCAAAATAATCTTGGTGGATGATTAGGCTCGCTCATTGACGGTAGGGTAGTAGGGTATGGAGAGTATTCATTAAATGTGCCATTTCTCAAAAAACTCAGTTGTCTACCTTCCAATGCATTGGGGCCCGTTATTACAACTGATTTGGTAATGCCAAAGTAGCATATTAAATTTTTTCATATGAACGTGATAACTTCTTGCTCATATATTTGAGTGTATGCACCTGCTTTCACCCATTTTAAAAAATAGTCAGTTAAACCAAAAGAAATTATACTTTATCTCGTCCTGCCGAGAGGGGTCCGCCAATATCCATCGCCCACTCACGTGAGCCATATATGTTCGCTCTTCGACATTATCCAGATCTTGTAACCTGCTTTCGTCGTTACTCGGTCCGCTCTCGTTTGACTATCTTAGGTTGGATCCTTTAACTTTTACGGGTTTGACCGCATCCGTCCGGTAGACTAGATAATATGGCGTCTCGCAAGTGCTAGTTTTTTGCGTGATGTAATATGCCCATAGTACTTCTGGTAGTGGTTCGAGCCATAGCCCTTTGGTGTCCTGAAGCTTCTTTTTCAGTATATTCAAAATCATCTTGTTGGATGATTCGTCTTGGCCATTGACGGCATGGTAGTAGGGTATAGAGAGTATTCATTAGATGTGCCATTTATCAAAAAACTCAGTTGTTTTCCTTCCAATGCATTGGGGCCCGTTATTACAGCTGATTTGGGAATGCTAATGTAGCATATTATATTTTTTATATGAACGTGATAACTTATTGCTCATATATTTGAGTGTATGAACGTGCTTTCACCCATTTAAAAAAAGAGTCAGTTAAACCAAAAGAAAGTGTACTTTATCTCGTCCTGCCGTGTGGGGTCCACCAATATCCATCGCCCACTCACGTGAGCCATATTTTTTCGCTCTTCGACTTCATCCGGATCTTGTAACCTGCTTTCGTCGTTACTTGGTCCGCTTTCGTTTGACTATCTTATGTTGGATCCTCAAATCTTTGATGGGTTTGACCGCATCCGTCCCATAGAATAGTTAATATGGCGTCTCGCATGTGGTAATTTTTGGCGTTTATGTAATATGCCCATAGTACTTCTGGTAGTGGTTCAAGCCATAGCCCTTTGGTGTCCTCAAGCTTCTTTTTCAGTATATTCAAAATCATCTTGTTGGATGATTCGGCTTGGCCATTGACGACAAGGTAGTAGGGTATGGAGAATATTCATTTGATGTGCCATTTCTCAAAATACTCAGTTGTTTTCCTTCCAATGCATTGGGGCTCGTTATTTCAGCTGATTTGGGAATTCTGAAGTAGCATATTATATATTTTCATATGAACGTGATAACTTCTTGCTCATATATTTGAGTGTATGCACTTGCTTTCATCCATTTAAAAAAATAGTCAGTTAAACCAAAAGAAAGTGTACTTTATCTCGTCTTGCCGAGAGGGGTCCGCCAATATCCATCGCCCACTCACGTGAGCCATATCTGTTTGCTCTTCAACTTCATCCAGTTCTGGTATCCTGCTATCGTCTTACTCGGTCTGCTCTCGTTTGACTATCTTAGGTTGGATCCTCCAACTTTGACGGGTTTGACCGCATCCGTCCCGTAGACTAGTTAATATGGCGTCTTGCATGTGCTAGTTTTTGGCGTAATGTAATATGCCCATAGAACTTATGGTAGTGGTTCGTGCCATCTCCCTTTGGTGTCCTCAAGCTTCTTTTTCAGTATATTCAAAATAATCTTGTTGGATGATTAGTCTCGCCCATTGACGGTAGGGTAGTAGGGTATGGAGAGTATTCATTAAATGTGCCATTTCTCAAAAAACTCAGTTGTCTTCCTTCCAATGCATTGGGGCCCGTTATTACAGCTGATTTGGGAATGCCAAAGTAGCATATTATATTTTTTCATATGAATGTGATAACTTCTTTCTCATATATTTGGGTGTATGCACCTGCTTTCACCCATTAAAAAAAATAGTCAGTGAAACCAAAATAAAGTGTACTTTATCTCGTCCTGCCGAGAGGGGTCCGCCAATATCCATCACCCACTCACGTGAGCCATATCTGTCCGCTCTTCGACTTCATCCAGGTCTTGTAACCTCCTTTCGTCGTTACATGGTCCGCTCTCGTTTGACGCTCTTAGGTTGGATCCTCTAACTTTGATGGGTTTGACCGCATCCGTGCCGTAGACTAGTTAATAAGGCGTCTTGTATGTGCTAGTTTGTGGCGTGATGTAATATGCCCATAGTAGTTCTGGTAGTTGTTCAGGCCATAGCTCTTTGGTGTCCTCAAGCTTCTTTTTCAAAATATTCAAAATCATCTTGTTGGATGATTCGGCTTGGCCATTGACGACAATATAGTAGGGTATGGAGAGTATTCATTTGATGTTCCATTTCTCAAAAAACTCTGTTGTTTTCCTTCCAATGCATTGAGGCCCGTTATTGCAGCTTATTTGGGAATGCCGAAGTAGCATATTATATTTTTTCATATGAACGCGATAACTTCTTGCTCATATATTTGAGTGTATGCACGTGCTTTCACCCATTTAAAAAAATAGTTAGTTAAACCAAGAGAAAGTGTACTTTATCTCGTCATGCCGAGTGGGGTCCGCCAATATCTATCGCCCAATCATGTGACCCATATCTGTTCGCTCTTCGACTTCATCCTGATCTTGTAAGCTGCTTTCGTCGTTACTTGGTCCGCTCTTGTTTGACGATCTTAGGTTGGATCCTCCAACTTTTTCGGGTTTGACCGCATCCGTCCCATAGGCTAGTTAATATGGCGTCTCGCATGTGCTAGTTTTTTTGCGTGATGTAATATGCCCATAGACTTTTTGGTAGTGGTTCGGGCCATAGTCCTTTGGTTTCCTCAAGCTTCTTTTTCAATATATTCAAAATCATCTAGATGGATGATTCGGCTTGGCCATTGACGGCAGGTTAATATGGTATGGAGAGTATTCATTTGATGTGCCATTTATCAAAAAACTCAGTTGTTTTCCTTCCAATGCATTGGGGCCCGATATTACAGCTGATTTGGGAATGTCGAACTAGCATATTATAGTTTTTCATATGAACGTGATAACTTCTTGCTCAGATATTTGAGTGTATGCACCTGCTTTGACCCATTTAAAAAAATAGTCAGTTAAACCAAAAGAAAGTGTACTTTATCTCGTCCTGCCAAGAGGGGTCAGCCAATAGCCATCGCCTACTAATGTGAGCCATATCTTTTCACTCTTCGACTTCATCCTGATTGTAACCTGCTTTCGTCGTTACTTAGTCTGCTCTCGTTTGACTATATTAGGGTTGATCCTCTAACTTTTACAGGTTTGACTGCACCCTTCCCATAAACTAGTTAATGTGGCGTCTCGCATGTGCTAGTTTTTGGCGTGATGTAATATGCCTATAGTAATTCTGGTAGTGGTTCGGGCCAGAGCCCTTTGGTATCCTCAAGCTTCTTATTTAATATATTCAAAATCATCATGTTGGATGATTCGGCTTGCCCATTGACGGAAGCGTAGTAGGGTATGGAGAGTATTCATTTGATGTTCCATTTCTCAAAAAACTCAGTTGTTTTCCTTCAATGCATTGAGGCCCGTTATTACAGCTGATTTGGGAATGGCGAAGTAGCATATTATATTTTTTGCATCTGAACGTGATAACTTCTTGCTCATATATATGAGTGTATGCACCTGCTTTGACCAATTTAATAAAATAGTCTAAACCAAAAGAAAGTGTACTTTATCTCGTCCTGCCAAGAGGGGTCCGCCAATATCCATCGCCCACTCACGTGAGCATATCTGTTCACTCTTAGACTTCATCCAAATTTGTCAACTGCTTTCGTTGTTACTCGGTCTGCACTCGTTTGACTATCTAAGGTAGGATCCTCCAACTTTGACAGGTTTGAGCACATCCGTCCCGTAAACTAGTTAATATGGCGTATCGCATGTGCTTGTTTTTGGCGTGATGTAATATGCCCATTGTTCTTCTGGTAGTGGTTCGGGCCATAGCTCTTTGCTGTCCTCAAGCTTCTTTTTCAATTTATTCAAAAGCATCATGTTGGATGATTCGTCTTGGCCATTGACGGAAGGGTAGTAGGGTATGCAAAGTATTCATTTGATGTTCCATTTCTCAAAAAGCTCAGTTGTTTTCATTCCAATGCATTGAGGCCCGTTATTACAGCTGATTTGGGAATGCCGAAGTAGCATATTATATTTTTTCATATGAACGTGATAACTTCTTGCTCATATATTTGAGTGTATGCACCTGCTTTCACCCATTTAAAAAAAATCAGTTAAACCAAAAGAATGTGTACTTTATCTCGTCTTGCCAAGAGGGGTCCGCCAATATCCATCGCCCACTCACGTAAGCCATATCTGTTCGCTCTTCGACTTCATCCAGATCTTGTAACCTGCTTTTGTCGTTACTCGATCTGCTCTCGTTTGACTATCTTAGGTTGGATCCTCTAACTTTGACGGGATTGACCGCATCCGTCCCGTAGACTAGTTTTTATGGCGTCTCGCATGTGCTTGTTTTTTGGCGTGATGAAATATGCCTGTAGTACTTCTGGTAGTGGTTCGGGCCATAGCTCTTTGGTGTCCTCAAGCTTCTTTTTCAATATATTCAAAATCATCATGTTCAATGATTCGGCACGGCCATTGACAGAAGGGTAGTAGGTTATGGAGAGTTATCATTTGATGTTCTATGTCTCAAAAAACTCAGTTGTTTTCCTTCCAATGCATTGAGGCCCGTTATTACAGCTGATTTGGGAATGCCGAAGTAGCATATTATATTTTTTTTATATGAACGTGATAACTTCTTGCTCATATATTTGTGTGTATGCACCTGCTTTCACCCATTTAAAAAAATAGTCAGTTAAACCAAAAGAAAGTGTACTTTATCTCGTCTTGCTGAGAGGGGTCCGCCAACATCCATCGCCCACTCACGTGAGCCATATCTGTTCGCTCTTCGACTTAATCCAGTTCTTGTAACCTGTTGTCGTCGTTGCTCGGTCTGCTCTCGTTTGACTATCTTAGGTTGGATCTTCCAACTTTGACGGGTTTAACCACATCCGTCCCGTAGACTAGTTAATATTGCGTCTCGCATGTGCTAATTTTTTGCGTAATGTAATATGCCCATAGAACTTATGCTAGTGGTTCAGGCCATATCCCTTTGGTGTCCTCAAGCTTCTTTTTCAGTATATTAGAAATCATCTTTCTGGATGATTAGGCTCGGCCATTGACGGTAGGGTAGTAGATTATGGAGAGTATTCATTTGATGTTCTATGTCTCAAAAAACTCAGTTGTTTTCCTTCCAATGCATTGAGGCCCGTTATTACAGCTTATTTGGGAATGCCAAAGTAGCATATTATATTTTTTCATATGAACGTGATAACTTCTTGCTCAAATATTTCTGTGTATGCACCTGCTTTCACCCATTTAAAAAAATAGTCAGTTAAACCAAAAGAAAGTGTACTTTATCTCGTCTTGCTGACAGGGGTCCGCCAACATCCATCGCCCACTCACGTAAGCCATATCTGTTCGCTCTTCGACTTCATCCAGTTCTTGTAACCTGCTGTCGTCGTTACTCGGTCTGCTCTCGTTTGACTATCTTAGGTTGGATCTTCCAACTTTGACGGGTTTAACCGCATCCGTCCCGTAGACTAGTTAATATTGCGTCTCGCATGTGCTAATGTTTGGCGTAATGTAATATGCCCATAAAACTTATGCTAGTTGTTCAGGCCATATCCCATTGGTGTCCTCAAGCTTCTTTTTCAGTATATTAGAAATCATATTTCTGGATGATTAGGCTCGGCCATTGATGGTAGGGTAGTAGGGTATGGAGAGTATTCATTTAATGTGTCATTTCTCAAAAAACTCAGTGTTTTTCCTTCCAATGCATTGGGGCCCATTATTACAACTGATTTGGCAATGCCGAAGCAACATTTTAATATGAACGTGATAACTTCTTGCTCATATATTTGAGTGTATGCAACTGCTTTCACCCATTTAAAAAAATAGTCAGTTAAACCAAAAGAAAGTACTTTATCTCGTCCTGCCGAGAGGGGTCCGCCAATATCCATCGCCCACTCACATGAGCCATATATGTTTGCTCTTCGACATTATCCAGATGTTGTATCCTGCTTTCGTCGTTACTCAGTCCGCTCTCGTTGACTATCTTAGGTTGGATCCTTAAACTTTGACGGGTTTGACCGCATCCGTCGCGTAGACTAGTTAATATGGCATCTCGCAAGTGCTCGTTTTTTGCGTGATGTAATATGCCCAGAGTACTTCTGGTAGTGGTTCAAGCCATAGCCCTTTAGCGTCCTCAAGCTTCTTTTTCAGTATATTCAAAATCATCTTGTTTGATGAATCGGCTTGGCCATTGACGGCAGGGTAGCAGGGTATGGAGAATATTCATTCGATGTGCCATTTATCAAAAAACTCAATTGTTTTCCTTCTAATGCATTGGGACCCGTTATTACAGTTTATTTGGGAATGCCGAAGTAGCATATTATATTTTTCCATATGAACGTGATAACTTCTTGCTCATATATTTGAGTGTATGAACGTGCTTTCACCCATTTAAAAAAAGAGTCAGTTAAACCAAAAGAGAGTGTACTTTATCTCGTCCTGCCGTGTGGGGTCCACCAATATCCATCGCGCACACACGTGAGCCATATCTGTTCGCTCTTCGACTTCATCCAGATCTTGTCACCTGCTTTCGTCGCTTCTTGGTCCGCTTTCGTTTGACTATCTTAGGTTGGATCCGCCAACTTTGACGGGTTTGACCGCATCCGTCCCGTAGACTAGTTAATATGGCGCTCGCATGTGGTAATTTTTGGCGTGATGTAATATGCCCATTGTACTTCTGGTAGTGGTTCGAGCCATAGCCCTTTGGTGTCCTCAAGCTTCTTCTTCAATATATTCAAAATCATTGGATGATTCGTCTTGGCCATTGACGGCAGGGTAGTAGGGTATGGAGATTATTCATTTGATGTGCCATTTTTCAAAACACTCAGTTGTTTTCCTTCCAATGCGTTGGGGCCCATTATTACAGCTTAATTGGGAATTCTGAAGTAGCATATTATATTTTTTCATATGAACGTGATAACTTCTCGCTCATATATTTTAGTGTATGCACCTGCTTTTACCCATTTTAAAAAATAGTTAGTTAAACCAAAGGAAAGTGTACTTTATCTCGTTCTGCCGAGAGGGGTCCGCCAATATCCATCGCCCACTCACGTAAGCCATGTCTGTCCGCTCTTTGACATTATCCAGATCTTGTAACCTGCTTTCATCTTTACTCGGTCCGCTCTCGTTTGACGATCTTAGGTTGGATCCTTCAACTTTGACGGGCTTGACCGCATCCGTCCCGTAGACTAGTTAATATGGCGTCTTTCATGTGCTAGTGTTTGGCATGATGTAATATGCCCATAGTACTTCAGGTAGTGGTTCGGGCCATAGCCTTTTGGTGTCCTCAAGCTTCTTTTTCAATATGTTCAAAATCATCTTGTTGGATGATTCGACTTGGCCATTGACGGCAGGGTAGTAGGGTATGGAGAGTATTCATTTGATGTTCTATTTCTCAAAAAACTCAGTTGTTTTACTTCCAATGCATTGAGGCTTGTTATTACAGCTGTTTGGGAATGCCGAAGTAGCATATTATATTTTTTCATATGAACATGATAACTTCTTGCTCATATATTTGAGTGTATGCACCTGCTTTCACCCAATTAAAAAATAGTTAGATAAACCAAAATAAAGTGTACTTTATCTCGTCCTACCGAGATGGGTCCGCCAATATCCATCACCCACTCACATGAGCCATATCTGTCCACTCTTCGACTAAATCCAGATCTTGTAACCTGCTTTCGTCGTTACTTTGTCCGCTCTCGTTTGACGATCTTAGGTTGGATCCTCCAACTTTGGCGGGTTTGACCGCATCCGTCCCGAAGACTAGTTAATATGGCGTCTCGCATGTGCTAGTTTTTTGGCGTGATGTAATATGCCTATTGAACTTCTGGCAGTGGTTCGGGCCATAGCATTTTGGTGTCCTCAAGCTTCTTTTTCAGTATACTCGAAATAATCTTGTTGGATGATTCGGCTTGGCCGTTGACGGCAGATTACTAGGGTATGGAGAGTATTCATTTGATGTGCCATTTATTAAAAAACTCAGTTGTTTTCCTTCCAATGCCTTGGGGCCCGTTATTACAGCTGAATTTGGAATGCTGAAGTAGCATATTATATTTTTTCATATGAACATGATAACTTCTTTCTCATATATTTGAGTGTATGCACTTGCTTTGACCCATTAAAAAAATAGCCAATTAAACAAAAAGAAAGTGTACTTTATCTCGTCCTGCGAAGAGGGGTCCGCCAATATCCATCGCCCACTCACATGAGCCATATCTGTTCACTCTTCGACTTCATCCAGATTTGTAACCTGCATTCGTCGTTACTCGGTCTGCTCTCGTTTGACTATAGTAGGTTGGATCCTCCAACATTGACAGGTTTGACTGCATCCGTCCCATAAACTAGTTAATATGGCGTCTCGCATGTGCTAGTTTTTGGCGTGATGTAATATGCCTATAGTAATTCTAGTAACAGTTCGGGCCATAGCCCTTTGGTGTCCTCAAGCTTCTTTTTTAATATATTCAAAATCATCATGTTGGATGATTTGGCTTGGCCATTGAAGGAAGGGTAGTAGGGTATGAAGAGTATTCATTTGATGTTCCATTTCTCAAAAAGCTTAGTTGTTTTCCTTCCAATGCATTGAGGCCCATTATTACAGCTGATTTGGGAATGCCGAAGTAGCATATTATAACCTGATAACTTCTTGCTCATATATTTGAGTGTATGCACCTGCTTTGACCCATTTAAAAAAATAGTCAGTTAAACCAAAATAAAGTGTACTTTATCTCGTCCTGCCAAGAGGGATCCGCCAATATCCATCGCCCACTCACGTGAGCCATATCTGTTCGGTCTTCGACTTCATCCATATCTTGTAACATGCTTTCGTCGTTACTCGGTCTGCTCTCGTTTGACTATCATAGGTTGGATCCTCCAACTTTGACGGGTTTGACGGCATTCATCCCGTAGACTAGCTAATATGGCGTCTCGCAAGTGCTAGTTTTTGGCGTGATGTAATATCCCCATAGAACTTCTGGTAGTGGTTCGGGCCATAGCCCTTTGGTTTCCTCAAGCTTCTTTTTCAATATATTCAAAATCATCATGTTGGATAATTCGGCATGGCCATGATGGAAGGTAGTAGGGTATGGAGAGTATTTATTTGATGTTCCATTTCTCAAAAAACTCAGTTGTTTTCCTTCCAATGCATTGGGGCCCATTATTACAACTGATTTGGCAATGCCGAAGTAACGTTTTCATATGAACGTGATAACTTCTTGATCATATATTTGATGTATGCACCTGCTTTCACCCATTAAAAAAATAGTCAGTTAAACCAATAGAATGTGTACTTTATCTCGTCTTGCCAAGAGGGGTCCGCCAATATCCATCGCCTACTCACGTGAGCCATATCTGTTCGCTCTTCGACTTCATCCATATCTTGTAACCTGCTTTCCTCGTTACTCGGTCTGCTCTCGTTTGACTATCATAGGTTGGATCCTCCAACTTTGACGGGTTTGAGCGCATCCGTCCTGTAGACTAGTTAATATGGCGTCTCGCATGTGCTAGTTTTTGACGTGATGTAATATGCCCATAGAACTTCTGGTAGTGGTTCGGGCCATAGCCCTTTGGTTTCCTCGAGCTTCTTTTTCAGTATATTCAAATTCATCTTGTTGGATGATTCGGCTTGGCCATTGACGGCAGGGTAGTAAGGTATGGAGAGTATTCATTTGATGTGCCATTTCTCAAAAAACTCGGTTGTTTTCCTTCCAATACATTGGGGCCCGTTATTACAACTGATTTGGGAATGCTGAAGTAGCATATTATGTTTTTTCATATCAACGTGATAACTTTTTGCTCATATATTTGAGTGTACGCAACTGCTTTCACCCATTTAATAAAGTAGTTAGTTAAGCCAAAAGTGTACTTTATCTTGTCCTACCAATATCCATCGCCCACTTTATGAATGGCGATAGCAAAGTGACGGAGTGCAAGAGTTCTCCTACTTGGTGTATCATAGGGGCGTATATTTGACATATTTCACGCTTTCCGACGTAGTCTATGGCTTTTTTTTTTCATGGTGGGCGAAGTAGTACCGTTCACGGATGAGGCATTTGATGAGGGTCCAGTTCCCATATGTGAACTACAGTGCCCCTCGTGTACTTCTTCTAGTGCTCGCCTGTGTCTGATTCGGGCCAAGATATTTGTCAAGGGGACCGCCAAACGTCCTTTTGTAAAGATCATGGTTCACGAGGCTATATCTAGTCGCTTGTATTCGAAGTTTTTTGGCTTCTTACCTATCTTGTGGAAGCTTCCCTTCCTGCAAATGTGTAAAAATACTATTGCGCCAGTCCCAAGTTAGGTTTATAGAATGCACCTCGACTTGGTTTATTAAAGAGTGGAGGGTGACCACATTTTCCTTGTTTATATTTATAGTGGTTGATGTAGGCTTGGCAAGACCGTCCGCTTTCATATTTTGCGCCCTAGGTATTTGGTCAAGGCGGCATTCGTCAAATTCTGGCAGCAGTTTGTGAATTTCTGACTGGTATCTTTGTAACCTATGTTGTTTGATTTGGAAAGTCCCAGTGACTTGGTTCACCACGAGTTCAGAGTCGCAATGGAGTATGAGCCGCCGAGCGTCATATCTTAGGGTTAACTTTAATCGTGTAATAATAGCTTCATACTTGGCCTCGTTGTTATCATTTCGTGGCACCATAAGGATTGGTGAATTACAAGAACTGGGACTCGTCCCCGTAGTCCCTACAGAAGGTGCCAAATGTTAGATAATACGCTTAACGCTAGAGGGGAGGTGAATAGCGTTATAATAAAATTTAGCGTAAACTTGCGGAAATTAAGAATTGCAGGAAGTAAATAAGTGCGATAAATAATAACTTACACACAGATATATCCTGGTTCACCACAACGTGTGGCTAGTCCAGTTCCCGAGATACTCTCTCGAGATTTTCCACTAACGTGTCAAGCTTCCGGGTGCTTAACAAACCTTTACAACTTGAGGACGCAAGCCTCAACACCTTTGCTCGGAGTTACAACACTCCAAGACTTCAACCAAGGAAACACAAGTTCCTTACAACAAGAGAATTACAATTCTCTTACAAGTGTATACAACACTAAAACACTCAAACAAAATACTCCTTAATGAGTAGATATGAGTAAAAGAAATAAGCTCTGGATCACAACAACTTTGGAGAAGAATATGGCTCTCAAAAGCTTTATGAAATTGAATATAAAATGATAAACAAAAGTATGCAAGCTTATAGCAATGTAATGATCAGTTGTAGTATGTTGTTGTGTTTAAAACACTGAAATGAAGCTGTATTTATAGTTGAAAAACTTGGCATTACCGTTGCCTAATTGTCAATTAAGAGTTGCTGATTTTACTCACTGATAATCGATTGTCAAACCCCAACAATCGATTGTCTGCCAGTCAGATCAAAATTCAATCCCAGATTTTACGCTTGATAATCGATTACTTACAATCCATAATCGATTATTGGCAACGTTCAAAAAATCCTTTCCAGATTTTACCATAAAAAATCGATTGTCCAGAATCAACAATCGATTACTCAGCAACGTTCAAAAAATCTTTTCCGGATTTTAATCAAAACAATCGATAATACAAAATCAATAATCGATTACCCAATAACGTTCAAAAAATCTTTTTCGGATATTAATCAAAACAATCGATTATACAGAATCAATAATCGATTACCTGACGGTATTTGAAAATTTTACGACAACGGTCAGCTTCACAATCGATTGCACAAAGTCAACAATCGATTACTTATCAGTTTTTCTGAAAAACATTTTAGACACTGCCTCTTGACAATCGATTGTTATATACTCACAATCGATTATTTCATAAATTTGAAAATCACTGGAAGTCACTGCCTCAACACAATCGATTGTCATTAGTTCACAATCGATTATTTTGTGACTTTGAAAAATCTGAAGGACACTGTCTCTTCACAATCGATTATTCTGAGTTTTGAAAAACTTTGATGGATACTGCCTCATCACAATCGATTGTCATAAGGTTCACAATCGATTGTCATGCAGGTTCAAAAAAAACATGATGTTCACTGCCTTAACACAATCGATTGTCATTAGTTCATAATCGATTGTCATGCAGTCTTGGCTTAAAACAATCGATTATCATTAGTACATAATCGATTATCTTAGTCCAGTTTTCAGAGGCATTTAAAAATCATTTTGACTAATGAAAATAAGCATGATTTAAAATCATTTAGCATTAAATTAATTATGCATGATTTTGGAAAATAGTTTTATGAGACAAGCCATGTTACGAGTCAAGTTGTAGGATCAAGATCACAATTAAGAGTGACTCAATTAAACTATAAAACTTTGTCTTGAGCTTGAATCTTGTTGTATATCAATTGTGCGCTTGTTTCTTGAACTTCGTCATATATCAATTTTCGATTCGTTTGTCATTCATCAAAACCTACACAAAAGAACACACGTTTTAGTATATTGCATTGAGAACGTGTTTCCAACACCAAATTGTTTAACTCAAAAGGTACTATAACCTTTTTGAATAAATCAATCGAAGAAAATGATAAGGTAAATCTTATCTAAGTATAATAATCTCTAGAACACAAGATGTATGAGATGTATGTGGCAAATGTCTTAGATACTAACTACTTTTCGTAAGAGAATATTACATTCAATACTCTGCCTTTTTTTCGAATGAATCGCCCGCCTTTACATGGTTTCCCCTACACATATATAAGGGATAGATCCCTTAGGAACCCTCGAAGACTTATTCTGAGGAATACTCGAAGAAATATTCCTAATTCCCTCTATTGGGCCTACGCTACTGCAAAGGTCGTACAATCTTTGTCCGCCTGTTCATTTTCCTTCGCAGGACACCGAGCAACGAGAACTTCGCCATTGGTCTTCTTCGTCGACGGTCGTGGTCGTCCAAATTGGAACCCATATAGTATTGTCATATAAAAACCATGGAAAAATAATCATATCAAAACAAAAAAGCAAACAACTAAAAGGATTTAGGAAGAAAAAAAGGTGACCGAAACATAAGCTGGCAAAGATAAAAAACCCTTCTTGCACGGAGTTTAAATTAATTTTTGTGGGTTCAATATTTAAAGTTATTAGTATATATTGAATATATAATATTTTTAAAATTATAAATTTATATTACTTTTATTATAGTTTATATGAATTTATATATTAATTTATGTTAAAAGTTATGAATTTAATTGAAACATTGCTTTCATACGGTATTCTCTTGGGCGAGAGTACGACTCTGCAGCTATGGTAGGTGCTAAGTCAAACCACTGAATGGATCATTTTGTTTTTCAACATTAATTGAATCATTTGACACCTTCATATCTTTAGTGTTCGTTCCGACTATTTTAAATGTCCTTTTCATGTTTCCATTAGTCCACAATTTAGAAAATTCAAGAATGTACTAATTTCTTTGTAAATCTACACTTTCTTTAATTAAAAAAAACTAAAATATCCGAGGTGCGATAAAAGGGTATTAGATTATGTAACAATCCTGAGGTGAAATGAGAAGTTACAATTAGAATATATTGTGTGTATCTTTTTATTATTGGTAGAATATTCTTTCATTATTGTACAGTCCTATAGTTGTAGGATTTGATTTCCTCCATTATTGTACAGTCCTATAGTTGGTAGGATTTGATACCTCTCTGTACTCTATATATACTTTTGTGAGCAATACAAGAAAATTAATTTCTCCCAAAACTCTCTACATGGTATCAGAGCCAGTGGCTTATCGCCAAAGAAACCCTAATTCTTCCCTACCCGCGCCACCGCCGCCACTGCACTAATCGGCAGCCCGCCGCCGTCGACCTTCTCGGTCCACCGCCTCTCTCCGGCGTCTTACCGCGCCACCGCTGTACTAACCGGCAACCCTCTCTCTCTCGACGTCATCAGCGCCTCCTCTACCTCGCGCTTCATGGCCGCTACGACATCCAACGATCTTCTCCAGCCGATTGCCATCAATGCATCGGCTCACATCCCACTTTAATTGGGTTCCACTAATTACCTAGCGTGGAAATTCCAATTTCGAACCCTTCATATGGGTTACGACCTTCTCGGCTTCTTGGACGGATCAAAGCCGTGCCCACCAGCCACTACCGTCGATAAGGAGGTAACTTCTCCCAATCCAGCATATCCTTACTGGATTCGCCAGGACAATCTTATTCTCAGTGCCATCATCTCGTCGATCACACCGACGATCATCTCCTTTATTGCCGCCGCGAAAACCTCTAATGAGGCCTGGGACATCCTCGTGCGCACATACGGCACTGCTTCTCGTGGTCGTATCATGGCTCTCAAACAGCATCTCCATAATCCGGTAAAAGGTTCTAAATCTGTTACTGATTATATGCACGGTATTCGCGTGATTGTGGATGAATTATCTCTCCTAGGTGTTACTGTTGATTCTGAGGATCTTGTCATTAAGATTCTAAATGGTCTAGATGATCAGTATATGGAGCTCTCTCATGCTATCCAAGCCCGTGAATCTCGAATCTCTTTTGCTGAATTACATGACAAGCTGTTAAGCATGGAGGCTCAGATTACTGCCACTGTGCCGGCACCTCCGCCGCATATGATTTGTCTCCGTCGGCTGCCTTTGTCGCCGGATAGAAGTCCGCCCGTAACCGCTTCGGTGGCCGCGGGGGTGGCCGTGGCAGCCCTGGTTTATCCTTCGGCCGCGGTGGTTCCTCCAACAATGGCCAATCTCGCGTTACAATGGGAAGGGCCAGCTCTGCAGTGAATTTGGAAACTTCGCGTGCCGCTGTCCGTCCTATCCTATTTCCGGCGCAAATCAGCTCCCTTACGGCGGACCTCTGCCGCGACCAGCATACGCCGCATCATCTTATCCGGCCGCTCACCAGCCCATCACTCTCCATCTGATTGGATCCTGGACTCTGGTGCCACTCATCACATAACCAATGATCTTGCCAACATGTCTCTCACAGTCCTTACACTGATTTCGATGATGTGGTTATTGGTAACGGTGAAGGTTTAGAAATTACACATACTGGCCAACTTTTAAGTTATTCATCTCTTTTATTGCCTGGGGCTCTCTATGTTCCACATATCCGTAAAAATTTGATCTTTGTTGCTCAATTATGTCGTCACAATAATGCTAATGTTGTTTTTTCTGATACTAATTTTCAGGTGAAGGATCGCCGCACGTGGGCAACACTCGTCAGCGGCCAACGTAGGAACGACGCCTACTAGTGGCCGGCGGCTTCCCGTCTACCGTCCGCCCTCACGGCACAAAAGCTCCCTGCGTCATTATGGCATTCTCGGTTTGGTCATCTGTCAGCTAAAATCCTACGTCATTTACTGTCTTCTAGCAGTATAGCGTCCAGTAGTGTGTCTGATTTTTCTTGTATCTCTTGCAAGCTTCATAAGTGTCATAAGTTACCTTTCTCTGAGCCAATTTTATCTTCTACTGCTCCGCTGGAGCTTATTTTTTATGATGTATGGACCTCTCCAATTATCTCTAATGAAGGATTTAAATATTATGTCATTTTTGTTGATCATTTTTCTAAGTACGTTTGGTTTTTCCCTTTAAGTCGTAAATCTGATGTTTTATACACCTTCCCCGATTTTAAGTCCATTGTCGAAAAATACTTCTCTACTAAAATCATTACTCTGTATACTGATAATGGGGGTGAATTCCTAGCTTTACGCTCTTTTCTTGCCTCTCATGGCATCTCACATCTCACTTCACCTCCTCATACACCTCAACACAATGGCTATGCTGAACGCCGTCACCGTCATATTGTCGATACTGGTCTCACTCTCCTTCATTATTCCTCTGTCCCTCTCATTTACTAGCCTTATGCCTTTGCCACAGCAGTCTATCTCATTAATCGTCTTCCCAAGACAAATCTCTCGATGCTCTCCTCCTTTGAGTCTCTCTTCCATAGGCGCCCCAACCTTGCCAAACTGCGTGTCTTCGGCTGTCAATGCTTCCCTTGGCTTCGGCCATACACCTCACACAAAATGGAACCCAGATCTCGTGCCTGTGTCCTCTTCGGCTACTCATCTACTCAGTGCATATCTATTCTTTGATCCCTCAAAGTCTAAAATCTTCGTCTCGCGTCATGTCACCTTCCATGAAGATATCTTCCCGTTCTCCAAATTACCTATCCCCGAGTCTCCACCCGTACCCATTCCGGTCACCCTAGAAGTCCTTCCGCTGCCTCCGCCGGTACCTGTCACCGCTCCCACTAGCGATCCTTCACCGGAAGCACTGACGGCGTCAACGCCCGAGCCACCAGCGCCTCTTACGGCACCGCCAGCGGCCCCCGCCACCGCTACACCCACTATGCCGCCACCTTTATCCTCTCAGGGTGGTCATCACATGCAAACTCACAGCAAAAATAACATCTGTATGCCCAACAAGAAGTTTGGTATGTCTGATGTATCCTCTCCAGCTGTTACAGAACCTCAGAATTTGTCTAGTGCTATGTCTGATGAGCGCTTCCGCGCTGCTATGTCATTGGAGTTTGGTGCTCTGCTACCGAATGGCACCTGGGATCTTGTTCCACCTGATTCTTCACAGAATGTTGTGGGCTGCAAGTGGGTTTATCGTATCAAACGAAAGCCTGACGGTAATGTGGATAAGTTCAAAGCCCGACTTGTTGCGAAAGGCTATCATCAGCGACCAGGTGTCAACTTCCAGGAGTTTCAGTCCGATTATTAAGTCGGCAACTGTGCGTTTGGTTCTCAGTCTAGCTGTATCCAAGGGCTGGCCTCTTCGTCAAATGGATGTGAACAATGCCTTTCTCCACGGGAGGCTTACAGAGGATGTCTATTTGGCACAACCACCGGGTTTTGTTGACAAAGCCTATCCATCTTATGCCTGTAAGTTACAGAAAGCTATTTATGGTCTCAAACAGGCACCCTGGGCATGGTACAGTGAGCTCCGCCAATGCCTTTTGGCCATGGGTTTCGTCAACACTACCTCTGACACTTCGATCTTCGTCTTTCAGCATTCTGGTATTACAGCCTATTCTTTGGTATATGTTGATGATCTCATATTGACTGGTAATGACTCTACCTTCTTGAACCGTGTGATTGACTCTCTTGGGACAAAATTTCTCTTAAAGACATGGGTGTTCTAAGCTACTTTCTTGGTGTTGAGGTACTGCGCAGCTCCAATGGGGTGTTTTCTTTCTCAGCGTAAGTATGTTGTTGATCTTTTGACTCGTCATAATATGCTGGAGTCCAACCCTGTTCAGACACCAACAGCGGCGTCCACTCGCCTTCATCTGGCCGACGGCTCGGCTCCTGCCGATGCATCCGCCTATCGATAGGCCCTTGGGGGCCTCCAATATCTCTTCTTCACTCGTCCTGATATCTCTTTTGCTGTGAATAAACTCTCACAGTTCATGCACGCTCCTACTGTCACTCATTGGGGTGCAGTTAAGCGCCTCTTCCGGTATGTGAATGGGACGCGTGACTTCGGAGTCTGGTTGCTTCCTTCATTTGCTATACCTCTGCATTGTTTCTCTGATGCTGATTGGGATAGAAACTGTGATGATCTCTCCTCAACTGGTGCCTATGTTGTCTTTCTGGGGCCTAATCCTATTTCCTGGAGCTCCAAAAAGCAGCATTCCGTTGCACGATCCTCTACTGAGGCTGAATATCGTGCCATTGCTTCTGCTGCCGCTGAAGTCCGTTGGCTTCATTACCTGCTGCGCGAGCTTCATGTCCCTCTTCCGGCTGCTCGTGTCATTTACAGCGACAACATTGAAGCCACTTACATCTGTGCCAACCCTGTGTTTATTCGCGCATGAAACACATCTCCATTGATTATCACTTTGTTCGTCAGTTGGTTCAGAATGGGTCTCTTCGTGTTGCTTACGTATCCTCTGCTGATCAGCTTGCTGATGCTTTCACCAAGCACTTATCTCGTCCTCGGCTTCTTCTGCTGATGTCCAAGATTGGCGTGTCCTCCGGCCCTCCATCTTGAGGGGGCGTATTAGAATATATTGTGTGTATCTTTTTATTATTGGTAGAATATTCTTTCATTATTGTACAGTCCTATCGTTGGTAGGATTTGATTTCTTCCATTATTGTACAGTCCTATAGTTGGTAGGATTTGATACCTCTCTGTACTCTATATATACTTTTGTAAGCAATACATGAAAATCAATTTCTCTCAAAACTCTCTACAGTTACTCCATAACCAGGGATGGATGAAGCCTTCAGGATACATGTTCTATAAATCCGGTTTCTTTTGTTCAAATTACGTATTTATTTTAAAAATTTATTAAATATTTATTAATATTTAATTATAAACCTAACTATTATTGTATGCATACTCAAGATTGTTATAGAAACACGTAAATTTTTAATTCTAAATTTATCTGTATCCACACCAATTAAATTTGGTTCCTTTTAGAGGAACTGACAAAAATGATTTACTTTTATGTTTCTATAAGAATAGTTGACAGCTGATTGTTGGCGTACGTATGGATGACATAAGTGTTTAGGGGGATATACTTAGGTATCTTAATTACCTTAACCTTATATGGTATTGAGGTCAGGTTGACCTAAATATAAGGCAATAGACGGTTTAGAGCTTTTGTGGCTATTATTTGTCTAGGCTATGTGGATGTGCTCTTCAATCTCTTACCCAAGGAATTGACTATTTGTGTACACTTTTCAAACCCAAGAATGAATTGGAGGCCATAAATTACCTTTCGTTTTATGTGACCTTTTGGGTTTGCATTGCGATATCTTTTATATAATAACAATTTACCAATAAAATTAAATTTTTATTGTATTAATTTTTATGATATATTATAATATATATTTTTTAAAAAATCTTTACTATAATACTCAAAAGATTCGGAAAAAAAGAGATTGTTATATTACATAAAAGTTTAACGGTATATAATTAGTCGTCTCAGGGATAAAGCTACAATATAAGTTATTGGTTCAGACTATCCCAACAACTTTTACATAGATGAAAATTATATTGTTTTGTTTGTTGGAAACACGAAATTGTTGGAAACAGGTTCTCAAAGTATTATACTAAAACGTGTATTCATATGTGTAGGTTTTGATGAATGACAAACAAGCGCAAATTGACATATGACGAAGTTCAAGTACAAGCGCGCAATTGATATATAACGAGATTCAAGCACAAGACCAAGTTTTATAGTTTTACATGAGTCGTTCTTAATTGTGATCTTGATCCGACAACTTGACTCATGACATGGCTTCTCTCGTAAAATTATTTTTACAAAATCATGCATATTTAATTTAATGCTAAATGATTTTAAATCATGCATATTTACTTTAGTCAAAATGATTTTTAAACACGCCTCTTAAAACTGGACTAAGATAATCGATTATGTACTTATGATAATCGATTATGTTAAGCCAAGACTGCATGACAATCGATTGTGAACTAATTACAATCGATTGTGCTAAGGCAGTGAGCATCAGATTTTTCAAATCTGCATGACAATCGATTGTGAACCTTATGACAATCGATTGTGATGAGGCAGTATCCATCAAAGTTTTTCAACGCTCAAAATAATCGATTGTGAAGTTAATGACAATCGATTGCGAAGAGGCAGTGTCCATCAGATTTTTCAAAGTCACAAAATAATCGATTGTGAACATATGACAATCGATTGTGTTGAGGCAGTGTCTTCCAGACTTTTTCAAAGTTATTAAATAATCGATTGTGAGTACATAACAATCGATTGTCACGAGGCAGTGTCTAAAATGATTTTCAAAGACAGATAAATAATCGATTGTTAACATTGCACAATCGATTGTGAAGCTGACCGTTGTCGTATAGTTTTCAAATACCGTCAGGTAATTGATTATTGATTTTGTATAATCCATTGTTGAAATTAAAATCTGGAAAGGATTTTTGAACGTTGCTGAATAATCGATTATTGATTTTGTATAATCGATTGTTTTACGTAAAATCTGGAAATGATTTTTTGAACGTTGCCAATAATCGATTGTTGATCTTGGATAATCGATTGTTAAGAGTAAAATCTGGGATTGATTTTTGGAACGATTGGCAAACAATCGATTGTGGCTTCTTGACAATCGATTGTCACAGAGTAAAATCAGCAGTTCTTAATTGGCAATTAGACAACGGTAATGCCAAGTTTTTCAACTATAAATACAGCTTCATTTCAGTGTTTTAAGTACAAAACAACACACAACAACTGATCATATAATTGCTATAAGCTTGCATACTCTATTGCTTATCATTTTATATTTATTACATAAGTTTTTGAGAGCCAAACTCTTGTCGAAAGTTGTTGCGATCTTGAGCGTATTCTTTTACTCATATCTACTCATTAAGGAGTGTCTTGTTTGAGTGCTTAGTGTATTGTACACTTGGAGGGAATTGTTATTCTCTTGTTGTAAGAAGGAACTTGTGTTTCCTTGGTTGAAGTCTGGGAGTGTTGTATCTCCGAGCAAAGGTGTTGAGGCTTGTGTCCTCAAGTTGTAAAGGTTTGTTAAGCACCCGGAAGCTTGACAAGTTAGTGGAAATCTCGAGAGAGTCTCTCGGGGACTGGACTAGCCACGGGTTGTGGTGAACCAGAATACTTCGATGTGTTCTTTCTTATCTATCGCACTTATTTATTTCCTGCAAATTTTAAATTCCGCAAGTTTACGCTAATTTTTATTATAACGCTATTCACCACCCCCTCTAGCGTTAAGCGTATTACTAACATTGTTGACATATGAGAGTTCCTAAGACTCAAGGAATAATTGTTTGCTCCCGTCTTTAATTTGCAAATCAATCAATTTCCCATCTTAAATCTGGTTGAATTCATTGATATGTGCGGTCTCTTCTTTAACAAAGATATTTGGCAGAATTCGTCCACTTGTAGTTTAATTTGAGTTGAAGTAGCTAATTCAACTTTCTAATAAACTCATTTATAAGCTTGTGTTGCATTTTTTTATTTGTACAACGATCATTTCGCTCGTTTAGAGTTTGTTAGTCTGCAAAATTTTCAGTAAATTCTTATGTTAATATAATCTTAAAGGCAATTTGAAATACCATGAAATAACGCCCTCTATATACGTTTGCTAAGTATTCAATATTTGATGTTAAACTGTGAAAATTGAATGTGTTAGAGATGGTACAGTTTTATGCATTGTAATCATATCTTCAACATGTTTTTGTGTATGTGGGTTTGATTCTTTTTCAAAGGTCAAACACATAATTTTTCTCTAGTACCAGGTGATATGAGACTTCAACTAGGACCTCTATCTACTCTTTCTTTTTTGCTGGTATAACATATATATGTGTTAATTTTTGCATTTAAAAACTAAATTACTATAAGAATGGTACACTTTCATTTAAATATATCGTCATGAAAATTAGTGAAGCAATAAGAACAACAATAACAATACAGTATAATCACACAAATGGAGCATGTGAAGGATAGTATGTATGCATACCTTACCTCGTACCTTGAAGGTAGAGACGTTGTTTCAGATAGAGCTACAACTCAAGAAACGATGAAAACAAAGCAGTAGCGACCAGCAGAAATAATAATAAGACAATAAGAAAATCAAGCAAAAGGAACAACATGTAATATTAGAACTCTAATAATAATAATAGAATACAACACTCTCGACTAGCTACGACATTAATTCTTGACATCCAGACCTCAGCAACACCATATCCTTCTTAATCACTTCTTCCTAATACTTCTTTGGCCTACCTTTACCGCTCTCTAAAGTTCTGCCTCTCACACTTCCTTATTAGGGGAATATGTTCTTCTCCTCTTCACATGCCAAACTATCTAAGTCTTACTTACCGCATTTTATCCTCCATTGGAGCCTCTCCTACCCTAACTTGAATATCTTCATTCCTAATCTTACTAATCCTAGTATGCCCGCACATCCATCTCAACATCTTCATTTCTGTTACTTACATCTTCTGAATGTGGGAGTTCTTGGCTGGACAACACTCTACCCTATAAAACGTAGTCGATGTTGAGTATTATGATTTTGATGATTAACAGAGTATGTCTAAATACGATGATTCAAAGAACCATTGTACTGAACGTAGATGCTTAATTGTTCTAAGAACTAGTTCCTCAAAATAAAGGACCAATTCCTAAGGTTGATGATTGTATGTATGTAAAAGAGAATAAATTTATCTCAAAGTTATCCCGGTCCGAGTGTTGTGGAAAAAGGATTCTACATGATATAAGGGTTATTCCTTAATGAATTACTAATAATTTAATTAGAGACAAGAGTCTCAAAGCTTTTGGAATCCTTGAAACAGTAGGAGTCTATCAAAGGAGAATCTGACTATGTATAGAACTCCTAGAAGATTTCTAATATATGTGTTTAAATACTATCTACTTTGGACTTCTGATTTTATCATTTCACACATTAACTGAAGAGTCATATGTTGTTCACTATAGTCAAGTACTTTCATTGTATTCATCTTGAGTCAATCTAGCAAATATGTTTTAGGCAATTCAGTTGTAATCAAGTGTCATATGAATTACTAAGTTGGAGTGAGCGTTTGTTTTACAGGTTAGAGTAACTTGCAAATCAATTAGTTGAAGTAGGAGTACTAGAGAGTATTGAATTATAATCTTGTAATTGATACATTTTGGCTTAGTGTTCTAGTGGAGTTGAAGTTGAAAATCCTACGCAGTAGGTCATGGATTTTGTACCTTTTTAGTCGGTGATTTTTCACGTATGAATTGTTGTGTTTACTTTACATCAAGTTTAAGGAATACAGTAAAGAACCAAGTTCTTTAGTGAAATATACGAGAACTCAAACTAATAATTAGTATCAAAGTAGGTTCTCTCACATACACGGTTAACACCTAGAGAGATCTTGGAAGCAAAATGAGTGCTCCGCCTGGAACTAATGAAAGACAATCAACTACCAGGTCACCCATGTTTGATGGAAAATATTACAATTGGTGAAAAGCAAGAATGAAATACTTGTTGATAGCTGAAGACTATGAACTAAGAAAATCCTTATCTTTGGACTTGGTCCTGATGAGTACAACAGAATATTTTCTTGCTCTAATGCTGGTATATACTCCAAACTGATCATGAAGGAAAAAACCAAGTGAAGAGATCAATGATAGAGATATTTATGAGAAAGTATGAGCTTTTCCCCAGGAAGAAGTTTGAGCTCATCCAACATATGATGACTAGGTTAATTATAATGACTATTGAACTCAAATCACTTGGAAAGGCTTTTACCTCATAAGATTTGGTCAACAAAGTTCTAAGGATCCTTCTAGCTTGATGGGAATGAAAAGTCACAGCAATCTAGAAAGCCAAGAAGCTGGAAAAAATCTCACTTGATGAGTTAGTTGGAAACATAGAGACTCGTGAAATGAGAAAGATAGATCTGCGTAACGAAGAACCAGAGCAGGATAAAGCCTTGCTTCTTAAAGTGCTTGAAAAAAATAAATCTAATAATTATGCACCTAATTTAGCAATGTTTTCCAAGTTAAAGAGGTCAATGAAGAACTCCAAAAGTGCATCGAAGAGAGAGACCGCAGTAAGCCTAAATAGATCAACAAAGCTAATTATGTTGAGTGCAACAAGTGTTGAAAGATATATCATATGGTGAAGGACTGCCCAATATGGGAAATTGAGAGCAGGAAAGAACGAGCTGAAAAGGATGAATCAGAGAAGATGAGAGAAAAGGGTTCCAACAAAGACAATATCCTTGGTAAAGGATTCACTGAAGAAATGAAGCAGCCTTTCTTTGAAACATATGAGGATTGAAGTGATAAAGATGAAGAAAAAGAGTATGGGGTTATAAGTCGCTATGGTGAAATTGAAGAACATCGGGATATAGAGACAGAGCCCCCAGTACAGCTTGGAATGCTCATTGGAAGCTCTTTTTTTTATGAATGCCATTATGATGAATGGAAGCTACACATATAAATATTTCTTCAAGCCACTGACTTTGACCAATGGGTAATCGTCACTCATGGACTAATCCTCCCAACCAAAATGGACAATGAAGGTAATGAGTGCAACAATAGAGAATAGGAAAGCAATGAGAAAGGTCATCAGCTAGTTCAGAAAAATTCTAAAGCAAAGGACCTGCTCTATATAAGCTTGTTCAAAAATACTCTCTCCAGAGTGTCCTCTTGCATCAGTGCTCATGATATATGGTTAACCATTGAAGTTGACTTTAGAGGTGAAAACATCAAAGTGTTATTGATAGCGATTAAAGAATCCCAAATAGCGCAAGAGGTGTTAGGAATGATGCCCATAAGTGATATAGAAGGTGAAGATGAAAAAACTCAGGTAAGTATCTCTAACTTGAAAGAAAAGATTCATGAACTATATAAAAAACAGCTGATGGCCATAATTGTGACATTGATGAATAAAATAGATAAAATAAGTATTGAAAATGATCAGCTAATAAGCAATCTTTCATGTGTCAAACTTGATCTCAAAGATCTTGAATATAATAAAGCTAATCTAGAAGAACAGGTCAAAAACCTTAAGAACCAACTTCTTGAGCTGACTTATAAGAATGAGAAGTCTCATGATATACATGGTAAGGAAAAATGAGTGATTTGCAAAATAAGTTTGAAAACCGATTTAAAAGACCTAAAGATAAGCTTTGTGATGTTGAACGTAGGAATAGAATCCTACTGGAAAATCTAAAAATAACTAATTATGAACTTTCTAGATTCAGCAAACGGCATAGATCTTCGGATGCCTTGAATTGGCTGAATGAAAAATGTAGCTATAACAAATTCAGAATTGTCTACAAGAAACATGTTCTTAACATTGACCCAAAGTATGTAGGAATTTC